>JAFJHL010000157.1:474061-1674061 GCA_019425775.1 Rafetus swinhoei | reverse complement strand
CTCTGCTTCTCTCACAGGGTTTTTCCCTTTTGGGCTGCCTTTTCCCCTCTCTGCAGCCGCTCCTGGCCTGACCCTGTCACACATCCTCCCCTCTGCTCAACCCCATGGGGTTGGGTTACTTGGGTCGGACAACAATGCACCCTTGACAACCCGTCTGCATTCCCATGCTGGGTTCCTGATCTGTGTTGCACATGGAAGTGGAAGGGCTGCAGGGACAGGAACCACCGGGTAACCCTCGAATTTCTGTCCTTGTTTGGTGCATCCACTGCAGAGGTGCATGATCAGTGACCAGGGTAAACTTCCGCCCAAGAAGGTAGTAGCGAAGGCTTTCCATGGCCCACTTTACCGCGAGACATTCCCTTTCTACCATGGCGTAGTTTCGTTCCTCGGCAGAAGCTTCCTGCTGAGGTACAGGATTGGGTGCTCCTCTTCTCCAACCATTTGAGATAATACCGCTCCCAGTCCTACCTCGGAGGCATCGGTCTGCAAGATAAACTCCTTCTTAAAATCAGGGCTATGAGAACTGGATCACCGCAGATGGCATTCTTGAGATCTTTAAAAGCTTCTTCCGTCTCCATGGTCCACTTTACAATGTCGGGACCACGTGCTCTAGTCAGGTTGGTCAGAGGGCAGGCCCTGGAGGCAAAGTTGGGGATGAATCTGCGGTAATATCCAACCAACCCTAAGAATGCCCTGACCTGCTTTTTCCGGGTTGGTCGGGCCAATTCTGTATTGCATCCACTTTGTTGAGCTGGGGCCTCACTATCCCCTTCCCACGATATACCCGAGATATTTGGCCTCGGCCAGCCCAATCGTACACTTTGCAGGGTTCGCCGTAAGTCCGCTCTCCTTAATGTCTCCAATACTGCCTCTACTTTTTCAATGTGTGTGTCCCAGTCAGGACTGTGGACAACAACATCATCCAAATAGGCAGCTGCGTACTTGGCATGGGGCCGCAACAGCTTGTCCATGAGCCTTTGAAACGTTGCAGGAGCCCCATGCAAACCAAAAGGGAGGACCGTGTATTGAAAGAGACCCTCTGGAGTCGAAAGGCTGTCTTTTCTTTGGCCCCTGGTGCTAGGGGGATCTGCCAGTACCCCTTGGTCAAATCAAGGGTGGATAGAAATCGGGCCTTGCCCAGTTGGTCAATGAGTTCATCCACCCTTGGCATGGGATAGGCATCGAATTTGGATACTTTTGCTTTGCGAGGGGTCAACTTGGCTAGATTTGGGTTGCTGTGAGGCCTCACAGCCACGATCCCACTCCTGACACCACGTGTGGCAAGGGCCCCTCTTCCCCAAGCCACTACTGGGGAGGCCTCCTCCCCTTAGCCCCCCCCCAGTTAGGGGTTTTGCAGCGGTCTCAATGGTAGGGAGCCCGGGCCACGTGCCCACAGGCTCCTCCTTAGCTGCCTTTACCTAATGCTGGTCAAAATTGTTCTCTCTGGTTTCTTCCTCTCTGCCTCTCCACCACCTTCCTTTTGTCCTCTCCTCTCCTCTCCAGCCTCCAACTGCTGAGGCTTTTAAAGGCCCTCAGCCAGACAGCAGAGAAGTCAGCTGGCCCCAATTAGCCTGAGCCAGCTCCCTCCCAGCTGCATCTAATTGGGCTGCAGTTCTCTGCTTCTCTCACAGGGGTTTTTCCCTTTTGGGCTGCCTTTTCCCCTCTCTGCAGCCGCTCCCTGGCCTGACCCTGTCACACTCGTCATAACCTGTGGCACTACATTTTGAGAAAGATGTAGAGAAATTGGAGCAGGTCCAGAGAAGAGCAACAAAAATGAGTAAAGGCCTAGAAAACATAACCTATGAAGGAAGACTGAAAGAATTGGGCTTGTTTAGTTTAGAAAAGAGAAGACTTAGAGGGGGTATGATAGCAGTTTTCAAGTATCTAAAAGGGTGTTACAAGGAGGAGGGAGAAAAATTGTTGGCCTCTGATGATAGGGCAAGAAGCAATGGCTTAAGTTGCAGCAAGGGAGGTTTAGGTTGGACATTAGGAAAAACTTCCTGCCTGTCAGGGTGGTTAAACATTGGAATAAATTGCCTAGGGAGGTTGTGGAATCTCCATCACTGGAGGTATTTAAGAGCAGGTTAGGTAGACCTCTATCAGGGATGATCTAGATAGGGCTTGGTCCTGCCATGAGGGCAGGGGATTGGACTTGATGATCTCTCGAGGTCCCTTCCAGTTGTAGTATTCTGTGATAACCGCTCCCATCAAAGAGTTCACACCCCAGTGGAAACTGACCTTAATTCTCTCCATGCTAATGAAACCACTCATGGAACTGTTACCATCATGCTCTATGTCCCTCTTTTTTATGAAAGTCACCTTCCTTTTTCCTTCTATAAGAGGGGTTGGTGTACTTGAAATCAATAGTGGACCCACCTTTTATGGTGTTTGACACAGATCTACACCCCAGATTTTTTACCCAAGGTGGTCTCCCAGTTTCACAGCAATAAATCCGTTTACTTACCTGATTTCTTCCTGAAACCACAAGCATTTGCAGAGCAACATCGACTCCATTCTCTTGATGTCAGATGAGCTCTGGCCTTTTGTTTGCAGAGAACAAAACCCATCAAGAACTGGGCTGTTTGTTGCAGGAACAGAAAGACTCGGGACAAGCCATCTCTACCCAGAGGCTCTCTAAATGGATTTTTGATGACATTACACCAGGGGTCACCAACCTTTCCAAAGTGGCATGCCAAGATTTAACCCACCTGCCCTGGGCGGGGTGGGGAGGGGCTATCTCCACCACGTGCCCTGTGAACCACCTGGGTCAATGAAAACCTTTCCGCTGACTACCAGTTGCTAATGATGGCATTCATCCAAGGGTTCTAAAAGAACTCAAATGGGAAATTGCTGAACTGTTATCTGTGGTTTGTAACCTATCCTTTAAATCGGCTTCCGTACCTAATGACTGGAAGGTAGCCAATGTGACACCAATATTTAAAAAGGGCTCTAGAGGCGATCCGGGCAATTACAGACTGGTAAGTCTAACTTCAGTACCGGGCAAATTAGTCGAAACAATAGTAAAGAATAAAATTGTGAAGCATGTAGAAGAACATAATTTGTTGGACAAAAGTCAACATGGTTTCTTACTAATCTATTAGAGTTCTTTGAAGGGGTTAACAAACATGCGGACAAGGGGGATCCAGTAGATATAGTATACTTAGATTTTCAGAAAGCCTTTGACAAGGCTCACTAAAGGCTCTTCTGTAAATTACATGGCCATGGGATAAGAGGGAAGGTCCTTTCTTGGATTGAGAACTGGTTAAAAGATAGGAAACAAAGGGTAGGAATAAATGGTAAATTTTCAGAATGGAGAGGGGTAACTAGTGGTGTCCCCAAAGGGTCAGTCCTGGGACCAATCCTTTTCAACTTATTCATAAATGATCTGGAGAAAGGGGTAAGCAGTGAGGTGGTAAAGTTTGCAGATGATACCAAATTGTTTAGGATAGTCAAGACAGAAGCAGACTGTGAGGGACTCCCAAGAAGATCTCACCAAACTGAGTGATTGGGCAACAAAATGGCAAATGAAATTTAATGTGGATAAGTGTAAAGTAACGCACATCGGGAAAAATAACCCCAACTATACGTACAGTATGATGGGGGCTAATTTGGCTATGACAAATCAGGAAAGAGATCTGGGAGTTATCGTGGACAATTCTCTGAAAACTTCCACACAGTGTGCAGCGGCGGTCAAAAAGGCAAATAGGATGCTAGGAATTATTAAGAAAGGGATAGAAAGTAAGACCCAGAATATCTTACTGCCCCTGTATAAAACTATGGTACGCCCACATCTTGAATACTGTGTACAGATGTGGTCTCCTCACCTCAAAAAAGATATTTTGGCTTTGGAAAGGGTTCAGAAAGGGCAACTAAAATGATTAGGGGTTTGGACGGGTCCCATATGAGGAGAGGTTAAAGCGACTGGGACTTTTCAGTTTAGAAAAGAGGAGACTGAGGGGATATGATAGAGGTATATAAAATCATGAGTGGTATGGAGAGGCGGATAAAGAAAAGTTATTTATTAGTTCCTAAATAGAAGAACTAGAGGACACCAAATGAAATTAATGGGTAGCAGGTTTAAAACTAATAAAAGAAAGTTCTTCTTCACACAGCGTGTAGTCAACCTGTGGAACTCCTTGCCAGAGGAGGCTGTGAAGGCTAGGACTATAACAGAGTTTAAAGAGAAGCTAGATAATTTCATGGAGGTTAGGTCCATAAAAGGCTATTAGCCAGGGGATAAAATGGTATCCTTGGCCTCTGTTTGTCAGAGGCTGGAGAGGGATGGCAGGAGACAAATCGCTTGATCACTGTCTTCGGTCCACCCTCTCTGGGGCACCTGGTGCTGGCCACTGTCGGCAGACAGGATACTGGGCTAGATGGACCTTTGGTCTGACCCAGTAAGGCCGTTCTTATGTTCCTTATGTTATGTAATGGAAACTCACCATTAATTACGTAATTATGCCCGAGCCATTTTGCTAGTGTTGCAGCTGGGGAGAACAGTTTAATTTAAATCATTAAACAGATTAAGTGTTTTAACTTCCTCATGTTAGTTTATCAAACTTCATTTTAAATCAAGTAAAATATTATGTTCAATACAAAAGTTTTCAATGTTTTCTTTATTTATGGCAGTAGTGGGGAACCTTTTTTGGGTTGAGGGCCACTGGCCCCCAGAAGAATCGGTTAGGGACCACACAAGTGAGAAGCAAAAAAATTCCTCCCAAAGTCCTCACTGATGTGGCCCCCAACTGAGATAACTCACTCTTCTGGCACTCCAGCCCCCACGGGGCGAGGGGAAAGGACAGGGAGGATTGAGGTTCAGGGTTTCCCATAGGCCAGACTTACTTTTCTGGGGTTCTGGAGTTAGTGGAATTTATGGACTTCTTTAGGCTCTGGGGTGGGAACAAAATGAGGGGTTCAATGTGTGGGACAGGGTTGCCAGCGAGTGAGCTAGGGATGCAGACGGGGTGAGGAGGGCAGGATCTGGAAGGGAGTTTGGCAGTAGGAGAGGATGTGGAGTGGGGATACGAGAGGGAGTTTGGGGTGGGAAGATGTGTATCCCCCCTCACATCTTCCCTCTCCTCCAGCCTCGTGCCCCTAAGCCCCATGATCCCCTGCATTGCTCCATGCCCCTCGGTGCAACCCCTGCCCCCACATCCTTTGGCCCCCAGCAAACTCACCAGCAGGACAGCAGCGCTGGGACTCACAGCACTCCAGGAGCAGTGCTGAGGAAGGGGAGGGGAGGGTGTGCAGGCTCTCTTCCCTCTCAGGACCAGCCTTTTGCCTGCATTTTGCAGCTCCGGACTGCCCAGGGCTGGCTCCAGTCTGCCTGCGTGCCCCTGCACACAGCCCATGAGGAGCAGCGTGGTGCAACTCAGGCCCCGGCACACCACATGTGCCAGCTGTCCAGCCCCACCGCCTCCTGAAGCAGGAGGCAGCCTCAAGGATGCACGCGCGATCCTCTCCCATCCCCCTCTTCAGCTGCATGGCTGAGGCTTGAGCCACAGCATGGGCTCCCTGTCTGTATTCCACTTGGTCCCTGTCTGTATTCCACTTCCTACCCTCCTTCCTCTCTGCAGTGGATCTGATTTGCACTTGTAGCCCTGGGGAGAAGTATAATGGAATTTCAGTGAGTAAGATTTGCCAATCTGACTAGAAGGTTCTAGGTTTGACCTCCGTACCCCAGGTTACAATATGTGAGAACTATGGAGTTCTATTTCTGGAGGTGGATCTGGGGGTCCACAATAGCAGCCACACTCACAATGAGGATAATACCGAATTAAAACAAGTTTTATTATGACAGGTATTCAGATGGCAAACAGAACAAAGCATATAGTACCTGTTAAACTGATTAATTAAATGACCTCTATGGGTAACATTAACAAAAATCGGGTTCTATAATTTGTGCTTATCTCAGTATACAGATACAATTACCTAATATAATGTCATACTCACATCCCCTTCTCCCAGAAGACTGGGTGTGGAAGGACCAGCCTCCCTCTGCTTGTGGAAAACTTAGATGCAAAGACTTAGACAGAATAAGTAAAGTAAAGCAAAGAGTTTAAATGAAAGGACGAAGTACTTGATTGAGGAAGAAGAGTTTGTGCTTGAGCCCCGAGCTTCCTTATTCCCACAGTTTTTATCCTTCTTTTTGCATCATTATTGCCTAGCCTACCATGGCCATAAACAGAATTCTGCATCCTAAGATTTTGTGGGTATGTACACACACTTGATTGGGTGGTGATATTGGGACATCTGTTGAATATACATGAATTAAATCATCCTATGCCCCCCTGGTACCCATTCCCAGACATGGAAAAAGCAGGAGTTTTGTGGTTAGGTTAATTCAAGATGTGGGTTAGCTGGGTCTTACAGATTTGGACGTATTTAAGTATCACAAGATACTGAGTCCCATACCATCTGTATACTGACCAACTGAAGATTTTGCCATCGAGTCTTTCATAATTTCTAAAAAGAGATATTAGGAACAAATCATTTCTAGAAGATACATTCACCATTACTTATCATGCTACACTACTGCTAAAGCCAACTCGTACAAGATAAGTTAAATCCTGCAGGCCTTGCATTACTGGCATTCCTATTAAAATATAGAAAAAGGGATACGATAGGATAAGATATAGCTTAGGCTACACATTGAAGAAGGAACTGGTGACATGGCTGGTCCACCTCATCCTTTATAACATCAGCTGGAAATACAAGGTAAACCAGGGTACATGCCTGGACCACTGCACACTACTTTCAAATTCTCCAACTCTGGGTGCAGGTGTAACCCCTCAATGTAACATAAATAGGAACTGTACATCTCAAAGAACCTCCAGTTACAAATAAGTAACTTCGTCTTTCAGTAGCTGCCTGTCAGTGATGGATTGAAACAGGTCACAAGCACTGAAGGTTGTGTGTCCCCTTCAGCAAATGATTTTTGGGGGCTCTGTTGCCTCTTAGTATGACTTTGAACTCAACTATAATACCTTGCACCAAGGTTCATGACAGACTCATCATGCTACTGTGTGCTATTAACATTAGCTGGGAGGCTTTCTCTGCTAATTATGGCCCCCTTCATCACTAACACTGCTTTCTTGACTTCACAGGATCTCAAGATAAAGAACATGGGCTCGTGGGCAAGCTTGGTCCAGAAACCCACCACCACTCCGACCTCCACAGCAAAGTCCTCCAGCGACAGCTTTGAGCATTTCAAGAGGGCAGCGCGGGAGAAGGAGGAGCGGGAGAAGGCACTCAAAGCTCAGGCAGAACAGGTGGAAAAGGAGAAGGAGCGGCTGAGGCGGGAGCAGGAGAGGATGAGGTGAGAGGCCTGCACATCTATATCTCATTGCTCCTAAAGCTCATCTCCCCAGAGTACCAAGGCATTGTGAATGGGGCTGTTTTCCCATTGGGAACAGTCACTTCTCTATCCTGCTCTTTGCATTACTCGTCAGGTTGGGGCCTTGGAGCCACTGCTCATTCTTTGGAAACCGGTTGATCCTGCTGCAAAATCTAAGATGGGGAGAGTAGGGACTGCCCCTTCTGCCTTTTGGAGGGGTATAGCCCTGTTGTCCAGACCACCTTTTCTCTAGCTCCCTCAGGTTACACTTGGTCTTGGTAGGCTTAGATGCATGGCAGCACTTACATGCTGCAGTGCAGGAACTCTGAGCGTAATCAGCGTGTGTCATATAGTCACCACTTCCATGGCAGGCTCACGAGGAGATGTGCTCCTTGCCCACTCAGCAGCCAGCGCAAGTTGTAGAGCTCCAGCATCATGTGCTGTTCATGGTTCACACCACTGATGTATTTGGGTGTGTCGCTGGGTAACAGCTGCTGCTGTTGCCTTCTCTAGCTGACTAACAGTACTGTTAGATAGGAAGCAATTTGAGCAAGACTCTCTCAGTGCTAAGCACTGCTCATTCTAGAGCGTGGGGCATTGCAAAATGGGTAGCTTGGCTATACAGCAAACTCTGAAGAGAAACCCCTTAGCTGCCCATTCTCTAACTGGAAGATTGCTGTGGGAGACAGCTAGACACATGGTGCTGGCTGCTCTTCCTTGTTTCCAGCTACCAGACATTAAAAAATGTAATGTCATGTCATCATGTAATGGGTATAATGTAATGTGAGCCCTTTCATCAGATAATTCACTTGGTCAGTGATTGCTGGAGTTCCCACAGAAAGATTATGGGATCACATTGGGGGAGCATCCACAAGATGCTCTTAAAGTACAGGTCACACTAGGAACAAATCTGAAACAGGCAAATCCAAGACATCCCTTCCCCCTCTAGAATGGGTTTTTCTGAAATAGCCCTTCGTCATATCCCTGACGAGCCAGAGCCGGGTATGGAAGAGGGACCCAGCAGTACCCCCAGAGAGCTGTATTAGACACTGCCATGCCTGATGGAGGTACACAAAGCACCACACCATTCCACTGACACTCTTGGGTCTTGGCAGAAGTCGCGATGATGAGGACGCCCTGGAGCAAGCTCGCAGAGTTCAGGAAGAAGTCCGAAGACGCCAGGAGCAGCAGCAGCAGCACCAGCAGCAGCAGCAGCAGCAGCAGCAACAGCAGGTGTCTGCTGCAGCCTCTGCGCCCCAAGCACAGAGCTCTCAGCCGCAGTCCTCCCAGTCCATGCTGGATCAGCAGAGAGAGATGGCCAGAAAGCGGGAGCAGGAGCGAAGGCGCAGGGAGGCGGTGAGTGGCATCAGGGGGGCGGGGGGGGCATTGCGTTCTCTTTGAGGCAGATGTTCAGGCAATAAGCTGAGTGACAGAATATCACTCTGCATTTTAATTTGATAGTTCTAGAGCATGCTGGGTTTATTGGCAGGGTTCACAAGCTGGCCAGAGTGCTTTCGCTGGGATGCTGGTGCCTTGGTGAACTAAGTGAAGACTTCCAAATTCAACAGATTAGCAGGCAGCTGAGCCCGGAGACTTAGGTCCAGTTCTGTCGGGCAAATAGAGTCTAGTAAACTCTAGTAAAAAGTTTAGGTAACCCAGCAAAATCCCTGGCCTCTAGTGCCACCCATTGGCAGCATCCTTGCTATGTGTTCCTCTGAGCATCAACCCTGCATCCTTTATAATTGTACTATCTCCTCTCCCCCTGCAGATGGCAGCTACTATTGACATGAATTTCCAGAGCGATTTGTTGGCAATATTCGAAGAGAATCTTTTCTAATAACGCCTGGTTTTCTTCTCCTGACTCTTTAATTTCCCGGCGAATCTTTGACTCTCCATAGTGTTAACGGCGGCTGGGAGGGGGAGCGTTCCTGCAGCCCTTCTGCATGTCATGACCATTGCAGATCTTTCAGTCAAGGCCTCAGAAGGATCAGCAGAGTCTGCCTTACAGTTTGACTTTTGCCCCCCCTCACACACTGAAGAAAGACCGACCAAGACAAGCCAACTACGTACTAGGTTTGATTGGACATGCAGCTGCTGGGAAGGGTGCCCTGATCACTTGACATTCTCTATGCCAAACGTATTCACAGTATATCCAGGACTTCAAGTTCTCCACACCTTTTCAGTCCATAAAGGTTCTGAGTTACAGAATGTCTATGAATAAACAGTGCTGTGTCATGACAGCACAAGATGCTCTTCACTGCATATGGAAGAATCCTGACAAGAATGGGAGACCTGGGATCCAGCTGGGAAAATACACAAGCTGTTTTGGTCCTTTCATCACTGGCTTTGCCTTTAACTTAACTTCCCACAAGCCTTTAGCTGGGAGCCATTCTCTGTAAGTGTTCACTTGTGAAAAAGGGAATAGTTCAGTGGAGGTGTCAAGTGTAACCGGCCATTTGAGTGAGGTTTTGTTTTAGCATTGTGTGGCGCTCCGGGACCTGGGGCTAGACTACCAACCAAAGTCAGTTTCTTTCAGTCTGTTTTTTTCCTCCAGGCAGTTTGGCACTGCTCGATTCTTTACTGGGTATTAACTGTCTCTCCATTAGAGAGTGGAGTGGGGAAACCAGTAACACCAGGGGAAAATACCACCCTGTCACTAGTGTTTGACCGTGGCTGTATTGTATAGTGACTATAGTTGGCATATATTTGTTTGAGGTTTTTGGTGAGCCACCAAACTCAGTGTAAAAACACTGCTTATATTTTGCTCAGTTTCAAACTTTTAGTCTATTTTTAACTGTAAAACCAGAAAACTGCATTTTGGGTTTTTTAAATGTCATAAAATATGGTAAAAAAGATAAAAAAGTTTTTATACCTAAAAGGAGTGGTTGGGAGGTGGGCAGGTGGAGGCAGCAGTTTTTGAAAGGCTCCTTCCACCACCTGTCAAATCTCATTCACTACCAGCAGGCGCTTTCCCATGCACCTTCAGTGTGTGTTCTTTTAATTTTATTCTTTAAACTGTTAAAACGTTATGTGCCATAAATACCCACTATACAGTACAATACTGGTGTGTCAGTATTGAGCGAGCGCTGGAGTAATTGACGGCTTTACTTTAATACGGTGAATATGCATTTGGTCTGTACTGATCATGGAATAAACTCGTCTCTTTTTTTTTAAAAGCTGGTGTCGTACTGACATTTCTTTGAATCCTTTTGTGATGAAGTTGTTTAGAAGGGTGAGGATTGCTGAGGAACACTTGTCCCTGTCTCCTGACTGTACTCTAGAGTAAAGGAAGGAATACTGGCACTCCTGTCCCCATCCTGAAGGAAGCTTGTCCCAGGTAGCCAATGTACATCCTTCCTCCCCAGTGAAGGCCAGGATTGCTACCATGCTTTAGGGCACCATGATCCTGGACAAGGTGTAGAGAGACTGGTCTTATGTGAAGGCTTCATTCTGCTTTTGACCCCACCCCCCCACTAAAGGGTGCATCAGGACACCCACCAAGCACTGACACCCACAGCGCATCAGGCAGCCAGCACAATCTCTTCCTGGCTTCTGAGATTGTGATGCAAATGTAGCTTTACACTATGTTAAGCAAGCACAAGGGCATGCCTAACTCCAGAGGTGACGTTTGTCCCACTGAGCAAGAGCTGGGATTCTCCAAGCCTTGGCCAAGCTAGTCACTTGGAGAGCTGATGGGTTCCATTGAGAACTTGTTTTCTGAGGTTTGAATGAGCGGGGTGGAAAGAGGAGCATGAGCAATGGGGTGGGAGGGCCTTGTCTTCACATTCCAGGACCCAGTGTGAGAACTGGGTGCAGGGATCCCTGGGAGGATCTAGTCAGGACGGGGACAGTCGAGTTGCCACTTGGCTGTTGGCTCAGTGACCAAGCAAACATTGAATGCAGCCTCAGGTTGTAGGATTTGACTGTCTGCCCTAAGCTGACTTCAGTGTTTCCTAAGCTACTTTCTTGTCATCCCTTTGAGCTCTCTGCTGCTTGTGGGGAGGGGAATCAGTGGAAAAGAAGTTAGTCCAAATGAGTTTCTCTGAGCTAACATGACCAACCTAGCAATGTGCGAGCTTGCTGTGGCTGGGATAATGGGGAGGCTGCAAGAAAATCTCGAAACTGCTCCCATTACTTGCCCAAGTCCTTCCCCTCCAATGAAACAACACTTAGGCCAGCATGGCAGGTTCCTCCCCAGTCTAGTCTAGTCAGGGATTGAAACTTGTACCAACCCAGAGAATGGTCAGAACACTCAACTTCCTCTTCTCTAGAAATCTTAACCTCGGGCTTCCTCACTGTGCTAGCCAGAGTCCCTGGCAAGCCCAAAGCAGCAGAGTGCCCGGTTTGCCTGGTGATGGCGTGAGGAATGCATCTTGATTCTATCTAATTATCATAGGGAGCTTTTTAACTGCATCAGGTGAGGACCTCTGTGTTTTGGAATGTAGAGCCCCACATTTTCGGTTGGCTAGTTCAGGAAATCTTCCCAGGGAACTGTCTCATTAGAACCACTTGGGTCTCTAGTGGAAAGTCCCTGGTCTGGGAGAACCTGCACTAGGAACCTTCATTAGTAGCTGATCCTGCTGCAGCAAAGGAAAACCCCAAAAAGCAGCATCCCTTGCTTGGCAGGGTCCCAAGCTGGCGAGTGACAGCTTAGCTTCATCACTTGGGGGGTTTGTTTAGATGAGATGTGCCAGTGTGGATCTACGAACGATGGCTGCCATTACCTTTAAAATACAACTGTAATCTAAAATGTCCAAATGTCCTGTGCTCATGCTGGTGGCCTGGCCAAGACCAGTGCATGCTGGGACTTGTAGTTTGTTTGTGAGCCAAGGCCCCACACCTGTGATAAAAATGGATATAACTGGCTTCATTTTATGCAAATTTGGTACCATACCTATGCTGCCGGCAAATGGTTGATAGGGTCTCAGATTAGGCAAAATGTGAGAAGGTTCTCTGTGCTGAGTCAAGCCAGGGGAATAGGACTTGCTTCATTTTACTCTGATCCCCAAGAATTGGCAGAAGCAAACCCTCATGGCACTGTAGGGCATGGAATAAGCACAAAGAGAGGTAGGGAATGTGCTCTTCCCATGTCCCGGGGGCTAGTAACAGTCACTTCTAACCGTCCTGTCCCAGGACTTCAGCGCCAGAACAGACCTGTGTGTCAGTCTGTAAATTGCCTCTGGATTTTAGTCTTTTTTTTCAGTTGTGCACTGTGTTGTAAGATTGCAGCTGGGGAAAATCTGAACCGTTGGCTTCTCCTCTAACCTCTTCCACCAATGTCTCTTGAACCTCACACAGAGCTGTAGGGCAATCTGCTTCCATCTCTCACCCTTCTTGTGCAGTATTCCTCTTTCCAAGCTCTCTCCTCTTCTTATGAAAGCACTTTGGGTGATCATCTCCTCCCTTCTTTAATTTTAAGCTCAGGGTTTTCCGGGTATTTTTAAGTGCACATCCGCTGTAAGAGTGACCACACACACACTCATTGCGATTGTACATAAAATCCACCACATTGCAAACAAGAAAACAAACCAATTGGAAGTGCTGGAACTTCTAAGAGAGCACCCTAGGTTGTAAAATAAAGAAAACAAATATTATATAATTTATATGTATGCAAAGAACAAACTCTCCTGTATCTAGTCAATAGCGATATTAGTCCTTTTTTTAAATGTTCCAACCTTTTTTGCATTTGAAATTTGCCAAACCTTTATCGTCAGTAGTTAATAATTCTGAGTAGCGGTAGCATTTTTTAGACTGGTGGGTTAATCCAAGAGTCTTTCTTTCCCTTGCTCACTTCTGTATTGTTTGCAAATATCTGGAAACGTTTACAGGTTGCATCTACATATTCTGTAACTTTAAATATTTTTTTAAGCTGTACTCTTCTTGTTCTCTTCTGTGCATTTTTTGTTTGTTTTTACATGTCACCGAATGATGACCATAGCATGGTATCTTTAGCTGGAGAAATGGTTCCTTCAGTTTTTTTTTTTTGCCAAAGGTGTGTTTTGGGGTTTTTTTGTTTGTTTGTTTGTTTGTTTTTGTTTGTTTGTTTGTTTTTGCTATTCTCTTGTTTTTATTTTTCCTGTTTTACTATGTGTGTTTATAATTGGGTTGTAATTCAGATGATACACTATTTAATTTCCCCCACCCCATCCTCCTTGTGTATGAGTTAACAGTTATGGACATTAGAATGCATCCTCTTGCTATAGAAGTCTAGTCTAAATGATGTAATCTTGGTTATTTTCCCCCCTCTTTAGTCCTGTACAAAAGAATAAGAGAAATGTACAATCCCACTGTACTTTTTGCACGGAACGCTTGGCAAATAATTCTGTCAGTGAATTTGAGACTTGTATTAAACACTTTAGACATTTGTAGAAGGGAATTCATAGAGTTTTCACTTATATACTAAAGGTTTTTTTGTGCGGTTCTCATTGCAAAAATAAACATTTGTACTGAATATAAAGCTAAAACTACTTTGTCTGAAATTGTATCTGGTTTGTGCACTGAGACTGGATTCCACCAAGACTGCAATAGTATTTGGACCCCAGTTGCATACAGGACTTACTGTAGGATTGACACCTTAAGCATCACTTTTTATGGTCTAAAAACTAGCTAGCATGGCTAAATTGCAACAGTGCCATTGACCTCATTGTTAAAACCCCAACCCGTGAAGCAGGACAGAGTGCTGGCTACTCAAACCTGTTTGCTTTTCCATATGGTCATCCACAGTGCACTGGCCAAGAGTCTTCATAGTGCTCAATGCTTTGGGGGCCCAACAGCAGACCCCTGGGTCCATGAAAGTGCCAGGAACCCCTCTGAGAAATCTCACTTCTGTAAGGTGTGTCAGCCTGGCACCTAAGAGCTGAAATCTCTGGACTGAACCCTGACCATCCCCCTCACATGAGCAGCGCAAGCTTCCTGCAGCTCCTGGCCCTAAGTGCCTGTGTTTGGGAAATGATGGGATAGTGTATGCAGCAGCTACATTGTGCTCACTGAACGCCTCACTGAGCAGGTGCTTTCTGGTCCTTCTGATTTCTCTGGCAGAACCCTTGTGGAAAATGCAAAATAAGCATCAGCCCCAACACTAGAGCCGAGTTCTCATGGCTCTGTAACTGATGCCACCCAGTGAGGCCACGTGTCTTCCTGCCATGTTACTAACCCCTCTTGATGTCTGAGAACGTGGCAGAACACATTCACATACTTGCCTATAGATCTCAAAGCGTCCCGCAACAGTGGGTGAGATTTGTTCGCGCCATTGTATGGTGGCCTGAAGGTACCAATTTGAAGTCCATTGTACGAGGCCCTGTGCTCTATAGGCTCAGACCTAGAGTTGCTGCCATTCCAGAGCAGAACCCGGTTCCTCATTCTGCCCTGCATTTCCTATGTAACCTTTTCCAAGCCACGTATGCTGCCTGGCTGCCTCCTCCGTGGGCCTGTGCACGTCCCTCTGGGCCAAGCGATGCACACTGGCTCTTAGACCATCCTTCCACTTCGGAATAGTTCCACAGGTGGGACTTGCCCTGCACCGAGGGGGCTTCTGCATTAGCCTGATTGTTTAGATGCAATTTTCTGTCAGACATTGGACTGTGGGGTTCCAATGTCATCCAGGGACGCAACAAGGGGGGAAGAGGGAAGCACAAACGTCAGGCTCACAACATGTTTCATAGGCTTTATCCCAGACAGCACTTTCCTAGTGTGACCACCCTGCTTGGCCGCTCATGATACACATGGGCAGCGAGTTCTATGGCCCCATGATGTCCAGGCACCAGGAATATTCCTAGCCCAAGTCCCAGCTCTACCAAAATTCATGCAGCTTCCAGTGTCTGCACCCCTGAGGTCCATGGGCGGGAGTAAGGGGCATCCCCCGGCGCTGCTCCTGCTGAGGAGTCCTAGGAGCAGCACATGGAGACACACACCCCAAGCCGCAGGAACATACTGGCAGACATGGGGGGAGCCAGAGTGGGCAGGAATTCACTCTAGCCCCACAGCACTGCAGGTGGTGGCGGAGGGGGCTCCCGCACCATTTTAAATCACCCAGGGGAAGTAGATGGCCTGGGGGGAGTGCATGGGAGCAGTGGGTGAGCAGCAGTATCCAGAGACTCCCACCATCCCCAGGAGCCACTGCCAGAAGACAGTGCCCCAGATAAGCATGGAACCCCTCACGCAGTGCCCTCGCACACTCAACTCCACCCCCACCCAACCCAGAGCCTGCCCCCATCGCCCCCTTCTGCGCCCCTGCCCCAACCCAGAGCCTGCACTCAGTCTCCATCCCGGAACCTGCACCTCTCACCAGAGTTCCTTGTAAGCTAGGCACGTGTGTGGCTGCTTAGGAGAGATTCAGATGCCGTCCAGCTGATTAGCAGAGCCCCCACAGCTAGGTTTGTGTGTCTCCTGGAAGTGCACATTCGCACATGCCTCGTGCACATCATAAAATGTATTCCACTCGTGGATGGAAAAACCCACACGGGTGGAAAAGATTAGAGGAAATATTTTTTGTCCCTCAACCGCTCCTGCACTAAACTCCCTTGCAGAGACCGCACCCCCTCTTAAACCCCAATGCCCTGTCCCAGCCAGAGCCTGCCCAAACTTCTTCCCAGAGCCTGCATTCCGGGCCCACAAATTCCCTCCCAGAGCCTTAGGCAGGTGGGGGGAGGGACTTTGAGTGGGGGCAAGCGTTGGGCATTCTGGGCACCCCCAAAATGCTGCCCAGATGACATGGACTGCTAAAGTTTTCCCTTTGTTGTTTTGGGGGATTGTGGGCCCCACTGTGCAACTTTTAACAGCACTGAGTTCCCTTGGAATAACAATCCAGCTCAGTGATGTCTTCCTTTGCCTTTGTCCAGCCAAAGGCCATGACCTGCTGAGCCCAGAATCTGTCTGCTTCCAAGCCCTGTAGCTGCTGAGGCCCAGTGTAAAGACCATGTGGCTAACTCGGCTGCTCGTTGGTATTTGCCATTGTTGGGAATTTGTATCACGTCCCCATAAGGTTCAGCGAGTCTGCACTTTGACTGACAGTGCCAATAGATTATATGTGTTAATTATCCCCCCTAAATACTGTAAGTAGCCATCGCATACATATAGCAGAGTCCAATACAGTACCTGTCCCTATGGCTGCTCTGTGGTTTTGGCTGTCAACAGACCTGAGCTGCTTTTGCTAACTTACCCTGGGCACCCCTTACCAGTGGGTTCAGCTGCATTTCAGCTGTTTCTTCCTGTAGCCTCTTGCATAGCACTCGTCTCAATGCTTTCTGAGCACAGGTCTCTGGCTAGACATTTTTCTCACAGTGGTATTAGGCCATCTCTAGTGCCCTCTGGTGCCACATGCTCACGCACTGTTATAAGGGACACTTCGGCTATGTCTACACTGGCAGCTTCTTGCGCAACAACAGCTGTTCTTGCGCAAAAACTTGCCTGCTGTCTACACTGCACGTGAGTTCTTGCGCAAGTAAATTTACAGTATAGCGTTTTAAAACAGGGCTTCTTCCAGAAGAGTTATTCCTCTCCCCACAAGGAATAAGCCCTCTTGCACAAGAGCTCTTCCACAAGAGGGCAGTGTAGACAGGCAACATGAATTTCTTGCGCAAGAAGCCCCTATGGTTAAAATGGCCATCAGAGCTTTCTTGCGCAAGAGAGCATCCACACTGCCATGGATGCTCTTGCGCAAAAGCACATGCCAGTGTAGACGCGCTCTTGTGGGAGACTTTTTGCGCAAGAACTCTTCCGCAAAATAGTTCTTGTGCAAGAAGCTGCCAGTGTAGACATAGCCTTCCAGCCCTGCAGCCTCTCTGTTCCTTCTTACCGCTGTGATGGTCACTGAACAGCTCTTGCTTCAGTGGCTTCTCTTCAACTTCGTTGATTGGTCTTTGTTTCAGTAGTAATGTGAATAGTATTAGTGCAGATAGATAGAGCCCCCTCTTCTGGCACAGAGGAGCTCCCTGCATCCCTGAGGCTAGGTATGTCCCTGGCCCCCAGCTCCCAACCTGCTCACTCAGAGGTGCCATTTCAGATTTTTAGGGTAGGAGGGTGACTTGTGCATGCCATGATGGGGCGGGGGAGAGTGAGAGCATGGGGGGCAGACTGAGGATAGAGGCTTCAGCAGTGTTACTGAGCATGCTCAGCAGAAGCCAAGCACCAAATGGGGGGAACCAACCCCATTCACCCTCCACACACACACACACACACCACACACAATTATCTCTATCCTGGGTTAGTAAGGGACTGGAAAACTCTACTTTTTTGGCAGACAACTTAGCAGTTAGCTGGCAGGAGTACTGTATCTAATTCCTGAATAAAAGAAAAATAAAATAAATACTAGACCCACTCAGCTCTAACACTAGCATATTCTGACATCTTGTGGCAAGTCACTTAAGGGACACTGGTTAGCCTTAACAACGAGAAGTCTTGTGGCACCTTATAGACTAACAGATGTATTGGAGCATAAGTTTTCGTGGGCAAAGACCCACTTCGTCAGATGTATCTGTTAGTCTATAAGGTGCCACAGGACTTCCCGTTGTTTTTGCAGATTCAGACTAACATGGCTACCCCTCTGACACTGGTTAGCCTTAAAATTTTAATGTCTATTCTTACTTTGTTACTAAGTCTATGGGGAGAGAGAGACTCTGTCAGGACTTCTGGGCTCTATCTCTGCTCTAGAAGGCGAGTGGGGCCTAGTAGGTTACAGCAAGGGGGCACATACATTTCAGCTCTATGTAGGAACATCAGAATGGCCATACTGGCTCAGACCAACAGACCTTCTAGCCCTGTATCCTGTCTTCCAACAGTGGTGGATGCCAGGTGCTTCAGAAGGAATAAATAGAAGAGGCAATCTTCATGATCCATCCTGTTGCCTACTTTGTTTGTTTTAAATCTGCTGCTTATACATCTAATTGGGTCAGCTTCTTGTGTTAATCTTAGTGAAGGAAGACATAACATTTCCTTATTCTATTTTGCCGCACCATTCACCATTTTCTAGACCTCTCACATATCCCCCCACCCTTTAGTCATTTATTTTCCAAGCTGAAAAGTCCCAGTCTTGTTAATCTCTCCTCATATGGAAGCTGTTCCTTGCCCCTAATCATTTCTGTTCCTTTTACAATGACTTTATGTAGAGGCAATGTGGTCTTATCTATTCCTTTCCTAATGATTCCCAATATTCTGTTAGCTTTTTAGTTTTTAGACTGCCACTGCACATTGAGCAGATGTTGTCAGGGAACTATCCACAAGGATTCCAAAATCTCTTTCTTGAGTGGTAACAGCTAGTTTAGACCCCATCATTTTTGTATCTACAGTTAGGGTTATATTTTCCCACGTGCATTACTTTGTATTTATCAACAATGAATTCCATCTGCCCTTGTGTTGCCCAATCACCCAGGTTTGTGAAATCCCTTTGTAACTCTTTGCAGTCAGTTTGGGATAAATACCTGTTTACCCCTTTTTCAAAAACATTTATGAATGATCCAAATGCAGCACAACACTCATTTCTACTCTTCCCCCCATCTTTTAAGTGGAGCACCTGGCAATATTTTCATGCTGATCTAATGATCCTTCAATTCTTCATAATCACCCTGCCTCCCTCTTTTTATAACAAACTCTCTGTCCCAAAGGCAAAGCTGCAAGCAGCTCAAATTCTATTGCATTTAAGAACTGCCTCTGGAGTCAGGACATGGGCTTTAAGCAGACTTCAAGTATGAAATCCAGGGATTCCAATTTGGGGGAGCTACTGTTCCCCTAGTCCCCCATAAATGGTTCCCTTGCCCTCACCGACTGTCTGAAGTGTCTGGGAGACTTGTCATCTGCAGGGCCAGCCCACAACATTTTGGCACCTGAGGCGGGGAGCTCAAATGACGCCTCCATGCTCCCTTTTCTCCTGCCTGCCTGTTATGTCTCTTGTGCCCTCCTTCCTCCAGCAGAGCACTCCACCATCTCTGTGCATCTAGAGCAGAGAGAATACAGATGCACCAGCAGCAGACACAGTTTTCTACACTCTGGGTCCTAGTGGCACTGCCCCCAACCCCCCAGTCTGGCACCTGAGACAGCTGCCTCAGTTTGCCTCATGGTAAGGCCAGCCCTGGTCATCTGTGAGGCCTTCAAGCCTCTCCTAAAGACAGGGAGCCTAGACAAAGGGTTATCCTAGCGCAAGCCACACTTAGACTGGCATCTGAGCCAAGC
This sequence comes from Rafetus swinhoei, assembly GCA_019425775.1. NCBI lineage: Eukaryota > Metazoa > Chordata > Testudines > Trionychidae > Rafetus > Rafetus swinhoei. The sequence goes on along the minus strand of JAFJHL010000157.1, from coordinate 1,654,563 downwards.
CAGTTGGATTCAGCACCGAGCACTTTGGCTTCTGTGTGAAAGTCCCCTCCGCCTTCCACTGCCACTGGTTTTTGGCACCATTCTCTGCCACCCAATGCTGCTGTCCCCAGTGAGGCAACTGCTGGTTCCAAGGAGTGGGACAAGCTTGAAGTGAGGATGGGACTTCAAGCTCTTGCCTGGCCCGGGGAGCCTCAGTACAGACCAGAGGCAAACCAGCCCTCCTGTTGTTGACATGGCCTTCCCCAATCGAGCACCAGTCCCCAGCCCCTCAGCACTGACCAGCAGAGGTAAGGGGAACCGCTCCCCTATGGTCCCCTCAGGAGAGCTCTTCTCTGGAGTTGGGATTGAGCCCTGCACCCAGCTAAGAGCTGCCACCACAACCCATCCTCTGGATTGCTGTGCAGACCCCCCTCTGGGCGGGCCCTGGCCAGTGCAGGTCCAGGGGCCATTCTGGAACCTATGCGGCTTCCCTCTGGTACCAGGAACATTGTCCAACCATTCCTATTCACTTGTGTCCAAGAGGAGGGCCCCTCCCCCTCCTCATCCTGCACCCAGTTCAGACTCTGGTACTGACCCTGGTACTGACATGTAAGATGTGGGCCTGGGGGACATAACTGGGGCCAAAGAAGAAGAGGAAAACTCCCCACTGGCTCAGGCCTCTTCCCCAGATGAAGCTCTTTCAGGACCAAGCTGTTTGGTGCCACAAGATGACTTCAGAGCCCATCAGGAGCTTCTAAAAAGGGTGGCTGCTCCCTGGGGTTGGAGGTGGAGGGACTCGAGGAGCCAGTGCGTAGCCTCGGGGACATTTTGGTGCAGAAGCCCCATTAAAGGGGCCCGTTAACGATGCTGTTCTGGGTCCGGTCAGGTCCCTGGGGCGGCATATCCAATCTTCTCTCCCCTCTACTTCAAAGAGGGCAGAAAACTGCCTCATGCCAGCCAAGGGGTATGCATATCTGTATTGTGACCCTCCTCCCGGGTCTCTTGTGTCACAGCAGCCAATGAGAGGGACAAGCAAGGCCAGATAGGCAGATGGACTTAAAGTAGTTAGATCTGTTCAGCAGAAAAATGTGTTAAACGGGTGGGTTACAGCTTGGTATTTCCAGCCAACAAGCCCTGTGTGGGAGATCTGATGGCAGTATGTGGGACTCTATGACCAAGTTTAAGGGCGCTCTGCCTCAGGACTCAAGGCAAGAATTTTCCACATTAGAGGAGGGCTCCTGTCAGCTAACTACTAAGTTGTTTGCCAAAACAGTAGAGTTTTCCAGTCCCTTACTAGCCCCTGGATAGAGATGATGGGAGGAAGGGGTGGAGCCACTCTAGATGCAGCTGACCCAGCGGTCAAAACAGCTTCCACAGCCTTTGTGAGGCAATTCTGGCTTCATCCTCAGGACTCCCACGGGAGCGCCTATTTGAGGTGTCCGCAAACAGACACAAAACTCCATGGTCTGAAAGTCTTCAGGGCCTCTACTCCCCGGTTCCTTTGAGGGATCATTTCAGACCCCAGCAACCAGCCCACTTCTGGACCTGTTCGTAAAAAGGAGCAGGGGTTAGAAGCGTAGGCTGCCACCCTCGTTCACCTCAGGCGCACAACCAATTCTCTGGAGGCCCAACCAGATCTCTGTGCCAGAGGGCAGCGTATCCGTTCCTGCCTTGGATTCTGCCCCTCCCCCCTATTGTCTCCTCCTGCAGCCCAGCATGTTTCCACTTCACCTCAGGTCACTGGTGCTGAGTATGGTGGCAGTTACACTCCAGTTTTCTTCTACCTGTTCCTCGTACGAGACACATCACGTGAGCAACTTTTAGTCCCAGGAAGTACAAGCCCTCCTGCAGGCTGTGGAGGATGCACCCCGGAGCTTTTACTCCCAATATTTCCTAAGCCCGCAGGCTGAGGAGCATCTTTGACCCATCCTGGACCTGCACCACTGCCACAGTGCTCTCAAGCAACAGAGGTTCTGCAGGATCTCCCTGGATGCAGGGGGCCACCCTCAACTTGATACATATTTCCAGGTTGTCGTCTTCCAAGGCCACAGAAGTTTCCTCAGGTCTATTGTGAAGGGGCTCCATTACCAGTTCACCATCCTCCCCTTTAGTCTGTCTGCACCCCCTCAGGTTTGTACACACACATGGTGGGGGTAGCAGCCTTCCTCAGATGGCCGGGGGTCCACATCCACTCACACCTCAATGACTGGCTAATCAGAGGCCACTCAGAGGTTCATGAGCAGAAGAGCATCCGCCTGGTCCAAGCCAGCGTCTGAGCACCCGGCCCATTGGTAAAAGAGCACAAGTTGGGTCCAGAGAATGGGCTCTAGGGGGCCGTGGAATCTCCATCGCTGGAGAGATTCAGGCGCAGGCACCTGTCAGGGACATCGGGGTGCTGGGTCCTGCCTGGGGGGACGGGACTGGATGGCCTCGCGCGGTCCCTTCCGCGGGGGGGGGGAGGGGAGGGGAGGTCCGTCCTGTCCCGGGGCAGGAGCCAGCCCAGCCTGCAGTCAGCCAGCAGCAGAGCAGGGGCAGAACCAGGGGTCCCCGCCCCTCCAGCTGGGGCAGCCCCCAGCCCCCAGCCCCGGCGTTGCGGCTGCACCAGGCAGCCCCAGGGGAGCCCAAGCTCGCGCTGCGCGGAGCGGGGAGGGAGGGGCTGAGGGCCCCCGGCCGTGAACCACGTGACTCTCGAAGACCAGGCCCGGCCCACGGCCTTCGCGTCCGCCTCTCCCACGTGCCTCACCGCCCAGGGGGTGGGGCTGAGCGCGCTGCTCCCGTTCCCTCGCGTTCTCATTGGCTCCCCGCCCTAGAGTGCTCCTGCGCCCAATCATCGCTCCCCACGGCGCCGGCTGGGCCAATCAATGAGAGGGGAGGGGGCGGCGCCTGCGCTGGAGCCGGAAGGGAGCGGGCTGGGCTGGGAGACCGGGTGGGGTCGGGCCGGCCCGGGCCATGGGGGCAGGGTAAGTGGGGTTGGAGCTGTGGCCGGGGGCAGGGTAAGTGGGGTTGGAGCTGTGGCCGGGGCAGGGTAAGTGGGGGGGTTGGAGCTGTGGCCGGGGGCAGGGTAAGTGGGGTTGGAGCTGTGGCCGGGGGCAGGGTAAGTGGGGTTGGAGCTGTGGCCGGGGGCAGGGTAAGTGGGGGTTGGAGCTGTGGCCGGGGCAGGGTAAGTGGGAGTTGGAGCTGTGGCCGGGGGCAGGGTAAGTGGGGTTGGAGCTGTGGCCGGGGCAGGGTAAGTGGGGTTGGAGCTGTGGCCGGGGCAGGGTAAGTGGGGTTGGAGCTGTGGCCGGGGGCAGGGTAAGTGGGGGGTTGGAGCTGTGGCTGGGGTGGGCAGGGTAAGTGGAGCTGTGGCTGGGGGCAGGGTAAGGGGGTCGGAGCTGTGGCCGGGGTGCTGAGTAATGGGGGCAGGGTGAATGGGGCAGGAGGCTGAGCTGTGACCGCTGGGGTGCAAGATCACAGTGGCTGGGGTTACGGGGCCAGGATTGGAGGGGCTGGGGGTTGGAGCTGTAACAAGGGACTGGTTTTGTTGGAGCCAGATTTAGAGGCCTGGTGGTTGGAGCTATGGGGTGCAGGTTCAGAGGGGGCTGGGAGTGTTACCGTGGGCGCTGGCCCTTGGAGTTGGGGATATGGGAGGGTGGGTCATGGAGACTGGGACACTGGTAGCCCTTTTCCAGTTTCTGAAGACAGCACTGACCCCTGAAGGTGCCTAGGGGGGCTGCTCCCAGCCATAGATCTGAGTAGCCCATGAAGGCAGCAGGCTGGGTGGCCCAGCTGGCCTGAGTGCACCATGTCCTCCTACAGCCTCATGGCTGGCTTGGCCAGACTGTTCCCCTGCTCTGCCCTCTGGGGCATCTTGCAGAGAAGGGATGAGGTGACAGGGCTGCCTGCTGTAGCAGGGCCTGGACTCAATGAGCCAAGAGGTCCCTTCTGGCTCTATGTCCTGTGACCCCAACTGGATTCCATAGGCTACAGGAGCCTCATTAATTGTGGCTGCCCCAGCTGTGTCTCACTGTGGGGAGAACATCTTCCTCGGGCCTGAGCCCTCACTGGAGTTGGGGGTGGGGATTGTGCTCTGAAGCCCAGACACAGAATGTGCCTGTTGCCAGCTGTCTGTGAGTTCAGGGGCTGCAGCTTTTGGTGCAGCCCTGGGTTGTGGCTGGACAGACATGGCCCAGGGACATGGCTCTTCTGTGATCTTTGCCTGCATCACAGGGGGCAGATGTGAGAGTGTCACCCCCTCTCCTACAGAGGTGGAGCTGGTGGCTGGGGCAGGCATGGCTGGTGTGTGCAGGGAGGCAAGCCCTGCCCAGAGGATCTGGTGCTGGCCAACTCTCAGTGCAGATGCCATGAAGTCAGGACTGGGTGAAGCAGACAGAGGGGTGTGGGCATGGCTTGGAGGGTGGGAGGGGCCCGGAGGTGGGCGTAATTGACCAGGGCCTGGCAAGGGAGCTGTTCTGCAGCTGGCTTTAGATTGGACTGCACAGGGCTGAGGGAGTCTGGGGATGGCCCAGGATGTATCCAGGGGAAGGAAAGCCACAAGCCCAGACAGAGAGGGGCTGAGTGCTGTGGGGCACGGGGAGCCAATAGTAAACATGGGCACAAGCAGAGACCCAAAGTGCTGCAACGGGGAGGAGGCGGCTAGTGAAGAGGGCGTGGTCAGATGGGGGCTTGCCTGTCTGGAAACAAACATTTCAGAGGGGGAGCTGTGTTCGTCTGGAATAGAACAAACCGTAGAAAACGAGTCGTCCTGCAGCACCCTAGAGACTAACAAACCATGCAGATGGGATCGTGAGCTTTCATGGATACCACCCACGTCTCTCGCTCCATTCCTCTGAAGAAGTGGGCTGTACCCACGAAAGCTCATGATCCCTACGTGGTTTGTTAGTCTCTAAGGTGCTGCAGGATGATTTGTGGAAACAAACATCCTCTCCCATCCCTTGCCTTGCCAGGAGGGAGGAGTGTTGCTGCCCCTGAATGGCCAGCAGGGGGAGCAGGAGGTGCGTGAGTGAGACCTGCAGCCTGGCTGGGCTGGTGAGAGAGGCCCTTCTGGGGGTGGTAGCAAGATCTTGGTCACTGTTTAAAACCCTCGCTGAACTCTCCACACCTGGCAGGGTCAGGAGTGGCCTGAGGGTTTGCTGCTCCTTTGTGGGTCCCTGCAGATGTTCCTCCTGCTCCGGGCTGGGCGTGAGGCAAGGCTCAGCTCCACCCAGCCACGCCGGCTGCCTGCCCCAGTGCACAGAAGGCACCAGCTCTGCTTGTCTCTGGCACCACTCACCCAGCTTCTGCAGAGACCTCCTAGCACTCCCAATAGCCCCAGGGCCTCCAGTGCAGTGGGGTAGCCCAGTGGCCTCTTGGGCTGGGGGTGGGGTCAGGGCAGGGTGGGCTGGGGGTCCTCTTGGACTGGGGCACCAGAGCCCCGTATGCATTGAGGATCCCCCAACCCTGGTGCTCATGGGCCCTGTGATAGCAGGAGGCGGGATGCTCAGTGCTCATCTGGGGGATGAGGGGGGAGGCCAGGGGAATACTGGTTCCCCAGGGTGACCTCTCCCTCCTTGACCTGTTCCCCTGCAGTCCTGGGGCTGGAGGAGATGGCACTTTCTCTCTACCGCCTGCTGCTGGTCCCCACCCGCCTGCTACTGAAGCTCTCCATGCTCCTGTACTGGCTGGCCGTGTGGAGTGCCTCCTACCTGGCAGGGGCTGCCTACTGCCTGTGGGTGCCATGGGTGGTGCTGACTCAGGGGCCACGTCGGGCCTTCTGCTGGAGGGTGCGGGAGACACCTCCACCATGCCTTACCGATGCCTCCTATGGGGAGCACCGCTACCTGCAGCTCAAGGTGCATGGGCTGGGGGAATGGGGGCACAGTGGGGCTGGATGGAGCCCTGCACAGAGAGTCGCCTTGGAACCCTCTGGCCTTCAGCTAGAGGAAGCCATATTTGTGCTTAACTGGGCATCAGCTCCCTCCACCTCCAGGCCGTTAAGCCCCAGGCTGCCCTTCCTTTGCAGGACAGGTTAATACCCCAGTCCCTGAGCCCTGGGAACATGGGGACTTGCCAGGTCCGGCCAGCGGGGACAGTGCAGGGTCCCCTCTGACACCACAGGGCTGGCTGGATGGGTCGTGTCAGAGTGAGAGCTCAGAGCCCGAGTGAGGATGATGGAAATGGGAAAGTGACACAAAATGACACGTCACTCAAGTGTTGTCAGATGCACGGGCCTGTCCATCTTCCCCAAAACATCCCTGGTGCAGGACCAAGGGCCTCTCCTCCTGCTCCCTGTTACCCCAAAGGTCGCTCCCCGTCCACATGCCCCAGGGCTTATTCCCCGTCTTGCTCCTTTCCTGTTGGCTTCATGTGTAAATGGGGCTTAATGCTCCGTGGCCAGCAGCACGAGCTTACTTCTGTTGTCTGACCTGGAGCTTGCCTTAGGTGCAGGTGTTGACCCTGCACATACCCACAGCTCCTTGGATCAGTGGCTCTGAGGGGCTGGGTGATGTTGCCTTTCATTGGAGACCTCCCATGATGCCACGGGTGGGAAAACCCCATGAAAGTGGTGGCTCGGTGGAGTGAGTTTGTCCGGCCGTGGGGACCGTGAACCCTCTCCCAGCTGTCCCCGAGGGTTTCTGCCAACGAGGGAAGCTGCAGACAAGGCCAGTGCCTGGGCTGGGATGAACCGGGGGACACCATTGGTTGGGGCAGGCACTGGAGTTGCCAGCCTGCTCCCGCCATGATGCAGCTGACCCCTGGGTGAGTGGCCATGACCATTCCCTTCCGCTTGGTGCAGGGTTCGGGGCTGCGTTTGCACTATGTCACCGCTGGCCAGGAGGGGGCGCTGCTCATGCTATGTCTGCACGGATTCCCCCAGAACTGGTAGGTCTCCAGCTGCTCGTGGGGTTGGCGGGGGGGCTGGGAGGAGAGGGTGCTTTCCCCTCAGCTTGGGTCAGGGCCCCATTGTGCTGGTGCTGCACGGACTGAGGAGCTGGGAGCGTGATGAAGGCAGGGCGGGTGATGGGGCAGAACACACCAGTCTGAAGCTGCCTGGAAGGAGGGCTGTATCCCCAGGGCAGGGCCTGAATTCTCTTCCCAGAGAGCTGGGACCTTGGAGGGGCTTAAAACAGGCACCTGAGGGTGGTGCCACCGACCAGCTCTGTGTTCCTCCTGCGATGCCCCTTCTCTGTACCGACGCTGGGTGTGGGGCAATCACAGCTCAGCCTCCCATGCTTCGCCTCACCCTGGCCAGACAGTCAGGAATGCTAGGGAGCAACTAGCAGTGGCCCTGAGGTTCAGCTGGTGGGGTGCCCCTCCCCCCTACACCCGGCTGGGCAGGGTATCCCTGGGGCACTGGCTGTGTGCGTTGGCAGGTTTGCCTGGCGCTACCAGCTGCAGGAGTTCCAGCGGCAGTTCCGGGTGGTGGCGCTGGACCTGCGGGGCTACGGGGGCTCCGATGCCCCACACGGGAAGCAGCAGTACTGCATGGAGACCCTGCTGGAGGATGTGCAGGGGGCCATCCAGGCACTGGGCACCAAGGACCAGAGGGGTAAGGAATGTGGGGATGGGGCCTCCTGCTCTGCATATCAACTGGAGAGGGTAAGAGCTGAGAACCCCCTGGCTCAAGCTGCTCCAGGCAGAGGGACCTTTCCTGCTGCTCCCCCCTTGACTCAGCCACAGAAGGCTCCTCGCGTCGGGAGAGTTGTGAGACTGCCCAGCCTGAGCGGTTCCCCAGGATGGGCAGAGGGGTCCTCCAAGACCCCCATTGCACTCCCAGGGCACCATGGTGGCTGGCTGGTGTGTAGGACGCCGGGGATATGCCCCATTCCAAACCTTAGCATCTCGCTGGCTGGACACCCAGCAGCCTGTGGGCAGAGCTGGCAGTGCGGCCGTGAGAACCTGCTCGAGGGCAGGTGTGTCTGCAGCAAAGACAGGCCCTCAGTGTCCCGCTGTCTCCCTTCACCTCGGTCCGGGCTATTGCCCCAGTCAGGGAGCAGGGTGTCAATGGGGGGGAATCCCTGTGGGGGGGCATTCCTGTGGGAAAGGTGGGCATGCTCTTGGGGAAGGGGGAGGCTGTGGGGTCCCAGCGTGCCCTTAGGAGGGGGAGGCTGTGGGGGCACGGTGTGCTCTTGGGGAGGCTATGGGGCGTGGTGTGCCCTTGGGGAGGCTGTGGGGGCGAGGGGTGCCCTTGGTGGAGCGGGGAGCGCCCTGACTGGGAGTCTAGCTCTGCCCTGATGGTCGGTCTGTCTGCTTCCAGGCTTTTGGAAGTGCATCCTGGTGGGACACGACTGGGGAGGCTCCATTGCATGGGAATTTGCCATTCGTCACCCCGAGATGGTGGGGAAGCTCATTATCATGAACGCCGTCCACTCGTCCCTTTTCCAAGGTGGGGCTCTGAGCTGCTGGGCTCCTGCTGTGAGCGTCTGCAGCAGGTGGAGGAGGCGGGTTCTTGCAGCACCATCGGCGGGGCAGGGCCTTGGGGTCTTTGCACTGTGGTTGGGGTTCCCGCTCCCCGGCAGGGGCTGCAGGCCCCCAAGCACCAGGCCGGCCCGAGCAAGCCCTGAAATGACGTCTCTGGCCGGTGCTTTGAGCCAGGGAGATCTTGGGGCAGGGGAAGGGAGGCTTTGGCTCCTGCCTCTGTTGGGGCCTCTGGGTGTCCCCAGGGGACTTGGGTGGGGAGGCCCTCCAGCCTCAGCGCATGTGTCCACTTTTCTGCCCACGCTGCAGAGTACGTGGCCTGCCACCCCTGCCAGCTGCTGCGCTTCAGCTACGTGTTCACCTTCCAGCTGCAGAGACTGCCTGAGCTGCTCCTGGCTTTGGGTGACTTCCAGGTGAGAGCTGGGGGTGAGGTGGGAGTGGGGCTGGTGGGGAGTGGGCAGGGACCTGGCAGCCATGGCTTAGCTTGGCTAGAATTCCAAATGTGCCTGTTTGTAGAACTGCCCCTTCACCCTCCCCCAGAGCCCTGGCTGCAGCCACCTCTGGGGTGGGGTGTGGCACCTGGTAACCACCCACTATGCAGCATGGTCAGAGAGGCAGGATGGAATGGCCCCAGTGGGATGGTTAAGGACCAGGGATCGTTACAGCGCCCTCTACAGGCCTGCAGTGGGATCAGCACTGACTCCTGAGATGAGGCCCCCAGCACAGTGCTGGGGGAGAACCTGCCTCCTGAGAGCTGCCTGACACTGCACCTGACAGTCCCTGGCCTTTCACCTGGGGGCCCTGCCACTCACACTGGGTCCCAGGGGCGCTGTGAAAGGGTGCGGGCCTGGCTGAATTCTGGGATCATACCACCCAGGGAATCGCCTCCTGTCCCAGCAGCTGCGTTCCACCTCAGCAGTGAGCGCACCTCGGTGGTGGGTGGAAATCGAGTCTCCTCTCGCATGTGTATGGCCTTGGCCCCCGAGTCAGAGGGGCAGGGGCAGCTGTGGGAACAGGAAGCATCCATGCTAAGCAGGGATCATCCCGTTCCGAATGGCAGCAGCAATAAAGTGCTGGCTCATTCCGAGGTGTGGAGGACAGAGATGACGGGAAGGGACTGGGAGTAGCTAGGAGGCGGGGTGGGAGATACCGGAGGGAATTCATGGTGGATGCAGGTCGCCCCTGTAGCAGGACTGGGGACGGGGAACTCGCCAGCCCCACATTAGAAAGGGGCGAAGCTAGGAACTGATAATGTTCCTAGAGAGCATGAGGCAGGAAGCCCAGGGGACAGTTACCTTAGTGGCTGATAAGATCCTGACAGCCTAGAGGTGAAGGGGCAGCAATGGGCAGGACTCTGCTAGGACAGGGCCCCGGCTGTGTTGGGGGACTGGATAAAAGCTACCATCAGTCTTTGGGACAGTTACTCCTGGAACCTGCTGGAGCAGGCCAGGGGCCCACTCTAGGGTGGAGGGGACGTGTTTCCTTCATGGAGGCGGCTCAGTCTATGCCAAGGCTCCAGGCTAGGAAGCATGGGAGGCAGACTGGTGAGCACCCCCTGTCCTGGGGGGAGCCCCATTGCCAGGCCCTTGACACTAAGTGGAACTCTCCTTGTGCGTTTGACGGCTCGCCGGCTCTGGACGGGCCTGAGATTTGAGGCATGAGAGGAGCCAGGCCCCTGTCCCTTTGGCTTACCAATCTCCGGATCTGAGCCATGTCTGCGGGGGGGGCCTAGGCTGCTTGGCATGGGAGGCGGTGTGACGATTTGTCTGCCGGGAGCCATGCCCCTGGCTCAGCAGGCCCCAGTTCTGAGCCCAGCTGTGTCTGTCCTGAGGCAGCTGTTGAAGGAGACTTTGGGCAGGAAGGCAGGAATCCTGAACCCGGAGCGGCGCCTCACAGCGCAGGAGCTAGAGGCCTACGTGTTCAGCTTCTCCAAGCCCGGCGCACTGACCCCGCCCCTCGATTACTACAGGAACATGTTCAGGTAGGGCCGCTGCCCCTGCATGGGGCCCGACCCTGCTGAGACGGGTGGGGACCCAATAGCCCTGCCGGGAACAAGTGGAGGGGCTAGTGGGTGTGCCTGCACAGGGCTAGGATCCTATTCCTGATGCTGCCCAGAGCAAAGAGATCTGTGCACGCTGGGAGCTGCTGCCCCCTCTGGTCCCAGCACCTGGCAGAGTCTGGTGCTGCCAGGGGTAACTCTGGGCATGTCGACACTCCAGACTTAGGCCGACGGACAGCTACCGCAGATTCATATCCATGCTGCCTTCCTCCCGTCGGGTCCGTGCATCCTTTCTGGGGGCTTCCACCAACTTAAAGTGGGGTAGTGCAGGGGGCTGCCAGCTTCCTGCTCCCCACCACTGGGAGCCTGCCCCCCACAGCTTTCAGCTCCCTACCAGGATCACTGCCTTCCCCCCATGCTCCCCACTGGGAACTCGGCACCTGGAGCTTTGGGGGCTGCCGGACTCCTGATGGGGAGCCGGAGTCCAAGGGCAGCTGAGCTGTGGCTGGCACCCTACACCCGCCCCAGGGAGCCGTGAAATTGACAAGAATGACAGCCAACAGCTGGGGCAGACAACCCCGCGGCGGCCGGCTGTGTCGCCCTGTCCACACTGACATCAGGCCTGCACCTCATGGAGGTGGCGTGGTCAGGCAGCAGAGCCAGGCCCTAGGGAGCACTGGAATACATAGCTTGACATCAACATCGGCTGCCTTGCATCAGCCTAATTGTAGTGCAGACCAAGCCTGTGAGTGGCAGCACTGGGGTAGCAGGTCTAACCATGGAGCTCTGGGGCGGGGGGGGTGCAGCCAGGAAGCTGCTCCATGAACCCCTATAGGCCTCACCCCCGTCTGCACTACGGTAACCTGACCACTATCATCCCCCTCCTGCCATCACCCACCAGCCCTGTGCTGTGAAGGGGCTCGGTGCCTAGTGCCCTGGGCAAGAAGCCACCTCTCTCCCTCTCCCCATTTCCTGCAGCAGGAGCCCCATGCCGTGCAAGGACGTGCTGGTGCCCACGCTGGTGATCTGGGGGGAGCAGGATGCATACCTGGATGCCAGGATGATCCCCTTCCTGGAGCAATACGTGCGTAAGCGCTGCCGCGTGGGGCGCATCCCTGAGGCCGGGCACTTCGTCCAGGAGGACCAGCCCCACAAGGTCAATCAGCTGATCTGGAGCTTCCTGCAGGAGAGTGACTGAGCGAGGCTGTGCCAGGCCTGAGCCTCTCTACTGCCTGGGATGTGGCATGGCACATGGGCCTGATCCTGGCAAATAAGCCCTGGGACTCTCTACTGGGCCATACCCCACCTTGGCTCATATCCCCACACTGATTGGTCTTGTGTCTGGGGTACCATCTCTCCAGGCCCTGTCTGAGCCTCCTGCAAGGCTCTGCAGAGAAGAGCCCTGAACTCACAGGCCTATAGGGGTTCATGAGACCTGAGTGGGGGCTGTGGTAGGCAGGAGCCTCTGCCCAGCCCCACTCCCATTTCTAGTCCTGGCATCAGGATTGGGCTTGACTGGAGTGGATCCCTTCTTGTGCAGACCATAGTCCCATTACCAAAGATGCTGGGGGGGGCACTGCAGTTTCGGGCTCCTTGAGATGAATGTGACCTGTGAAACGGTAGCGCTGGAGATGGGAGAAGTGCCAAGTAGAGTATGCCTCAGAACGTAGCCCCTGAATCACCTTAACTCTGCCCTATGGTGATGCCTGGAGAGAGGCAGAATCTCCGCCTCCCTTCTCCAATCAGGAACTTCCATTAGTGCCCTTGCACCTGGCAAGCCTTAAGCACCACTGCTGTGCACATGGTGATGGTCTGTTATGCCCAGAAGAGGAGCTGGCTGCTGCCTGTTTTGGGGCAGAGTGAAGGTGATTTGAGAGGCCTGGCTTGGGGAAGCGTAATAGGAACACTGCATGTCCTGGGATCTCACACTTGGTCCTTAGCTCTGTTGTTCCTGGCAGGTGGGAGCCCAGCTCTATGCCTGGAGCTGGAGCTTCACTGCAGTGCTGGGAGGTGCGGGGGGAGGAGGGGCTCAGCACTGAAAGGATGGCTTGGGGCAAGCAGTTGTTCTCTGCCATGGGTTCCCCACTGACTGTTCTCCTGACCCCTGGGCTCTGCTGGCCATACGCGCAGGGAGCCCAGCTGCCAGTGCCTCTGGGGCCCTCAGTTTGTACAGGGCGATGGCTCTGGGTGGAAAGTGCTGCCTTATGGTCTCAGTGCCCTGAGAGCATTTAATAAATGACATTTGGGACAGGAGCCACCCCGGTGTGGGGCCGTTCACCAGCCAGCCGGAGAGGTAGCCTTGGCCATGGGGCTTTGCATGCCGGGAAGCCTTCCACGAACTGTCAAGGATCTGTGTTTACTAGGGAGTTAGGACTGCCCCGCCATGGCTGCGTGGAGCTATGCTCTCTGCCCCTGCCCCAGGCTGCCCCTGCTGGCAGAGAGGCTGCAGTTTCCAGCAGGGATGGCCCATGCCCAGGGTGTGTGGATGTTTCTGGGAGCTGGGGCTGGCTGGCTGGCCTACTAGGCAGCCCAGCTTTCAGCCACTGACTTTCTCTCCTATGTGGCTGTGGGGGCAGGAGCCTGCAGTGGGGGAGGGGGCTGGCTCTTGCTGCCCCAGCCCAGTCACATGGCTCACTTTTGCACAGAGCTTGCCTGCCCCCAGGTCCTGGGCTGCCGGGATTCTGGGAGCGGGGGGATGAGGAAAGGTTCCTTAGCCCTATTATGCAGAGAGGGGAAGGGACTCACCAAGGCCACCCAAAGTCTGTGGCAGAATGAGGCCAGGTGACCTGAGGCCTGGCATCTGAACCACAGACCAGTCCAGTGAGCAGGGCCTGGCCTCCCCTCTCCCCAGCCCAGCCATGCTGCTCTGCCCCAGCCCAGCTCCCCTGCTGCTGGGAGCTCCTTTCCCATCACACCCAAAACTAACAGCCCCCCCCTTCCCCAAAGGGGCTGTGTTGGTGTTGGCAGGGGCTAGGCTAGAACTAGGGCACCGAGCTCCCCAGCCAGGACCTTAACCACAGCCAGACCCCTCCTTGGGACAGCTTTCGATGCCTTCTCTGTCTCCTTCCATTGCTAGCGGTGGCTGACAGCACAGGTCAGGCACAGCCGGGGCAGCTGGCTCTGGAGTACCCAGCACCCAAAGCAGCTGTGCTTTCTGGATTCAGTTCTGTGCTCCACCAGGTGCTCATCAGTGCTGTGCTAGAGACCTCCTGCTTCCAGGTGGGCTTGGGGTCCAGCCCCACACAGAGATCTTGGGATCAGTGGGCTGAGCCCTGCCTGCTGGGGGCCTGTGACAGGGTGTGGTCACAGAAGACCCCTTGGGACTGCTTCCTGGTGGTCTGGTAAAGTCCCTGACACTCATGACCTTCCTCTCTGGGGCTTCTTTATAAATCCACGCTATACCCACATCTCGAACGCTGTGTACAGGTGTGGTCACCTCATCTCAAAAAAGATCTCTTGGGATTGGAAAAGGGCAACCAAAATGATTAGGGAATTGGAACGGGTCCCTTATGAAGAGAGATTAAAAAGACTTGGACTTTTCAGCTTAGAAAAGAGGAGACTAAGGGGGGATATGATAGAGGTCAATAAGATCATGACTGGTGTGGAAAAAGTGAATAAGGAAAAGTTATTTACTTATTCCCACAATATAAGAACTACGGGGTCACCAAATGAAATTAATAGGCTGCAGGTTTAAAACAAACAAAAGGATGTTTTTCTTCACTCAGCACACAGTCAACCTGTGGAACTCCTTGCCAGAGGATATGGTGAAGGCTAGGACTTCTTGTTCCTGCTGTGAGGGCAGGGGACTGGACTTGATGACCTCTTGAGGTCCCTTCCTGTTCTAGGATTCTAACAGGGTTCAGAAAAGAGCTAGATAGATTCATGGAGATTAGGTCCATCAATGGCTATTAGCCAGGTGTGACGTAGTGGGGGTGCTGTCTGCTCTGTAATCCTGTGTCCCCCCTGCTCTGTGATGTGTGATTCCCACTGACTCACCCACATGTGTATTAGCCCAGAAACCTAGGCCCAGCCTGACCAGATAACAAGGCTCTTCCCCCAGGGGAGAGACAAAGGGAGGGAGGCGGAGACGAACACCTGGTTTGGGGGCAGGGTCTGGGAGCGAGGCAGTTGCTGGCTGGGAAACATGAAGGAAACAGCCTGGGCTGAGGGTTTAGGGGGGCAATGGACCCCCCTAACCCAAGGCGTCTGAGGCATCCTGACCCTGACTCCTGTAACCACATCACGTCTGTGCTGTGCTGTATCCTGGAGAAGCAATAAACCCCCTCTATTCCACTGGCTGGCGGAGTCTGTTCTTGTTGCTACGGGGCTGCAGGATCAGGGGGACCCCAACTCGCTGTCACGCCAGGATGGATAGGGATGGTGTCCCTAACCTCTGTTTCTTTGGAGATGGGTGACAGGGGAGGGATCACATGAGGATTACCTGTTATGATCCCTCCCTCTGGGGCATCTGGCATTGGCCACTGTCAGCAGACAGGATACTGGGCTGGATGGACCATTGGTCTGACTCAGTATGGCTGTTCTTATGTTCTCACCACCCTGTCCTGCTGGGCCAGCTCCCTGGTCTCTCCCAGCCAAGGCACAGAGCTGCGATCGCTGAATCACTTCAGCTCTGGGAAAACGCCATTCCAGGAAACCAACCCCCAATAAATCTATCTGCCGCATGTGAGAGTTTCACCCGCTAACAGCTCATGCAGGGGAACCCTTTTAGCAGTGACAGGAGGGTGTGCACACTGCTTGCTGCCCCCAGGTAACAGCTGGATGCTTAGAATGCACCTGCTGTGCGCATGCCCAGATGGATGTTCTGGGGGAGGTTAGGTGCCTGCAGTGTTTAGGGGCAGCTTTGTATTTAAAACTGGGGCTTAGGCTCTGTCTCTGTGTCTCAGTTTCCCCCTGACCATGGGCCTAACAGCTCTGCCCTGCCTCCCAGGGTGCATGATGACACATGCAGGGATAACTGGGAAGCACCCAGCCTGTGATGGGGTAAGGGGGTGGTTTAGATGGACAGAAAGACAGCCCCAGCACAAGCTCCCAAGCCCTGCTCCCCATAGAACAAGTCTATCCCAGCTGTTCAGGGTGGATGGTTAACGGGGGGCACTGGGGTCTCTCCGAGGGAGGGAAAACCATGAAGCAATATGGAGGAGAACTCAGCCTGCAGTACAAGCCAGCCCAGCTGAGCTCCCAGGGACTTGCTGCGCTGGGCTGGAGCAACGTGGCACAGCCCCTGCTCTCCTGCTGCACCTCGTCCCTGGTGCCTTACAGGCATACAGGCTCATGCCGGCACAGAGAGTCCCAGCAGAGGGAAGGAGGCAGGGGCCAGGTGAGGCAGCAGAGGCACGGGGCAGCTGGAAGCCCAGCAGCAGGCGCCAGGGAGTAATGGAACCAGGGTCAGCTCTTCCCTGCTGCGTTTCCCCACAGGCTGTGGGGGAGGCCCTTATCCCCCTTACAGGGAAGGGGCTCAAGCAGACAGCAGGTGGCTTTCCCTGGGCTGTGCCCCATAGACACCACCGCCAGCCCTTGGGGCTCCTGCTCTGTGCAGAACCTGGCCCAGCCAGTAGCACCACACCCCTCTCTGAGGAGAGCCTGTGGGGGCCTTACACCCCCAGCTTTGTCTTCTGGGGGGCATGCAGCAGCAGGAGGGTACAGAGCCTCTGCTGATTCCCCCTTCATGCAGGGGCCTGAATTCACAGGGCTTTAGTGAGCCAAGCTGGAGCAGTGCATGCTGGGAGCTCTGCCCTGTGGACTGGGGCTTTGGCCAGCCCCGCATGCTGCGGTTTAGGGGTGAGGACAGGATGGGGCTGAGCGGGGCACTGCTCAGGCCAAGGATGGGAGGGAAACCACGCCTGCCGGAGCTGAGCGCTTTCCCACACACACGCCTTGGTTCTGCACTCGCCCCTCAGTGCTGGCCCACACGGAGCCTGTATGGGTAGGCCTGGCGTGTGCACGCGCCCCTCCCCCACATTGCTCTCAGGCTGGGCGGGGAGCCAAGGCACAGATTCGATGTCCTCCTGCTCCAGTTAGCTGGGGCAGGGGAACCCTGTGCCCATCTCAGCACCAGCCCACAGCCCTTCCAGCCAGTGCACAGCCCATGGTTTCCAGCAGCCAGGTGTCTTGTTCCTCTCCTGCTCCAGGCCAGGCAGCAGGTGAGCCCCTGGTCTGGGCGGGGCAGTGGGAGCACCTGTCACATTCCTAGGCAGGCAGCAAGGAGAGGGCACCTGCCCAGAGGGAAGCCTAGCTCTAGGGTAAGGGCACAAGGGGCTGCAGCTGCCCAGGGCCATTGCCTAGGGCGGGCACAGCACAGAACCTGTGCAGCTGGCAGGACACTGTGAGCAGGGGGCCAGCCAGGCTGACATCACTCAGCCAGCTGCTGCCCTCACCCCCACCCCCATGCCATTCATTTTTGCCTGCAGCCCCCTTCCCCCCCCCCACCCACCCAGGGGAAGGGGGCAGAGCCGGCTTTGCAGACACTACCCGGAGCCAACAGGAGGGCCCTCCTCCTCATCTGGCTCCAAGAGCCCCAGCACCAGGCTCCTAGCCCGGCCCTGGAGAGAGGGTTGGGAACCCCGAGCCTGCCTTGGCTCCGGGTAGCCTACCACCCAGAGCTCACTGCAGTCAGCTGCAGGAAGAAAACGGAATGATCCACAGAGAAGGGCACAACTGGGCTCTGAGACAGGGCTAGTGGTTAGAGCTGGGGGGCACTGACAGGGCTCCTGAGTTCTATCGCTAGCTCAGTGAGCTGGGGGAGGCTCGGAGCCAGGACTCCTGGGTTCTATGGCCAGGCCAAGGAGGAGATTGGGAGAGCTTCTGGCCAGTGCTGCCCCTTTTGGCCTTGGTGGTTTGCTGCTTGGGGGGCCTTGCTGCAAGAGGAGACCTGGGGCTGAGCCCAGCATTTCTGCAATACAGTCCTGTGTATTTACAGAGTCCACTCCCCGCACTTTCCTTACTCAGGAATCCAAGTCCAGCCCGTCCCATGTGCCAAATGCTGCCCCCTCCAAAGGCAAGGCCATGCTCACCGTGCAGGCACCAGCTCAGATCAAGTTCATCATCCACCTGCCTTGGCTCACACTGGAGCAATTGGAGCCGGGGGGCCTGGAGGAAAGTGGCGGGGTGCTGGCCATATGCCCAACCCCCATCCAGAAATAATCTCCCATAAAACTGGGTGGGATGTTACTAGCCCACCTCCGGGTTCAGAGTGAACACCCACAGCAATGGGGCGCCCGGCCAGTGCAGACGTGCTGGGGAGGAGGGCACTGCAGCAGGGAAAGGGGAGCCCCGCTCCCCAGCTGGGAGGATGGCAGCTGACAGACAAGTTCCCCACTTGGTTTGGATGTTTGGCCTGGGGATGGTCCGTTGCCCTTCCTCCCTGTGAGCTCAGGAAAGGTCTGTGTGACCCTCAATGACCAGCGCCATCCAGCAGCCCTCTTGCGCCCAGGACCCCACAAGGAGAGGAGCCAGCATGGCGGCTGCCAGAGCCCAGCCAGTGTCTTCATCACGTGTCCAGCAACCTGCCTGCTAATCCCTGCCCCTTCTCAGGCCCCTCAAGCATCCTGCCAGCTCGGAGACCCCCCCCACCCTGCCAAGGCATCACGGCCCTGTATGTGGAAACAGGGGAAGCCTGGGGGTGGGGTCTCAGCCCCACATGCTGGGTGAGAGGGGAGCTGCGGGACTGAGATGTGGCAAGGGAGCTTAGCTGGGGAGAAATGGGGACTGCAGCATGGTGACCCATGGGGGTTTGCTGTGTGTTACTGCAACTTGGATACTCCCCAGCCCTGCTCCCCAACTCTCTGGGGAGGGGGTCCAGGAGACCCCCCCCCAGCTCAGTGAGCCGCCTGGGAACTCAGTGCCTCTGTTGGAGTAATGAGATCCCACGGACAGGGGCTCAGCACACATCTCCTGGAAGGGTCACAGTCCCCTTGGGGGCCTTGGCCAGATCACAGCCCTTCCCCTCCTACTGAAAGGGGGTGTCAGATGTTGCTGTGCCCCATGGCTGAAGGCACGATCCCAGTTTTCCATGGCTGGGAAGCAGGGTGAGGTGCAAACATCTTCCCCCAAGCATAGCAGCAGGAGTGGCTCAGGAGAGGGAGATGAGATGCAAACTCCTGGGCTCCTTCTGGGGAAGCTGGCAGCCCTGGCCCAGCCAGCAGAAACCCCTCAGTCTGTCAGGGCTAGGGCAGGCCTGGTGCCCCAGTGAGATTCCTCCGTGGACAGCAGTTACCTCCTAGCTGATGGGAACAGAACCTCAGAGCTCTGGAAATGGGGCTCCCCCAGCATTCCACAGACAACCCCACATAAGTTGCTAAGTGGGGTGCAGGAGCCAGAGCCATCCAGAGAGGAATGACAGAGAGAGCCAGAACCCTTGAGTTCTGTTCCTAGCTCTGGATGGGAAGTGGGCTCTAGTGGCTAGAGCAGAGGGATGGGCGAGTGAAACCCAGGCTGAATAGTAACCCTGCGCCGTATTTACCTTTCACAGCAATTCTCTCATCGCTGGCACGTTGCTGCGCTGGCAAGTCCCTGGATACCCAATTAAATCATCCAATCTCCCTTAGACATCACCTGGATTCCCAGCTGGCTCACTAGGAAGCCTGGAGAGGGGGGGCTGGCCAGCTGGGCTCCCGGGACTCTTGCTGACTTTGCCACTTGCCTGCCCAGCCAGGGGAGGCCAGATCCCAGCTGGCCCAGTGTGGAGCCCCCTAAGCATTTTAAGTTCTCTCCCCGCCTCCTGGGTGCCCCGATGCTCCAGCTCGGGGGAGAAGCCTCTCCTGGAGCCCAACCCACGCAATTGGGGGGTGGGGTGGGTGAGATGGGAATCAAAGCAGCTGTTGCCCTGCCCCATGCCACGATGCACCAGCCAAGTGCCATTGGCAGGTGAGCCCCCCTCTCGGGCAATCCCAGACAACCTCCCCGGCCTGGGGTCCTGCTCTCCCCCCACACACACACTATACCATGGGAGACCCACGGTGCCTGGCTTGCGGAGGTTTCCCGGGCAGGAGGCCGAGGGCAGAGTGGGGGAAGGGCGGGAAGGGGGAGGCCGAGGAGCCGGATCCGCGCTCCAGGGCCAGGTTTCTTCGCGGGCTGGCGCAGGCCGCGAGGAAAGTTTCTGCGAGTTAATAATGAGAAAAAGCTGCAGCTACAAAGCGGGGCTGGACACCGGCAGACCCCGCCCCCGCCCGCCTTGGGCTCCCCGCCGCTAGGCAAGCCCCCCCCCCAGAAACAGACCTCGATTGGGGGTGCACTTAGAGACACCGAGAAGGGAGGGTCTCTAGAGACTCGCAATTCGCGCGATTCCCTCCTCGGCTCTCAAGACAGGTACTAAGCTGCATCCCCCTCCCACCTGCACCCCTCTCTCCGGCCTGGATCCCACACCCCCTCCTCCAGCCTGGATCCCCACTCTGCACCGCACCCCTCCTTCCGGCCTGCACCCCACAGGGCACTGCACCCCCTCCCTCCGGCCTGGATCCCCACTCTGCACCGCACCCCTCCTCCGGCCTGCACCCGCACAGGGCACCGCACCCCTCCCTCCGGCCTGGATCCCCACTCTGCACCGCACCCCTCTCCGGCCTGGATCCCCCACTCTGCACCGCACCCCTCTCTCCGGCCTGGATCCCCCACTCTGCACCGCACCCCCTCCCTCCGGCCTGCACCCGCACAGGGCACCGCACCCCTCCCTCCGGCCTGGATCCCCCACTCTGCACCGCACCCCTCCCTCCGGCCTGGATCCCCCACTCTGCACCGCACCCCTCTCTCCGGCCTGGATCCCCCACTCTGCACCGCACCCCTCCCTCCGGCCTGCACCCCCACAGGGCACCGCACCCCACTGGAACCCTTCTCCGCAGACCCACTGCACCCCTCCCCAGCCTACACTGTGCACTGCACCTCCTCGCACAGCCAGCGCTCTCCCCTTCTGTTCTGTACCGCCCCACTACAGGCAGGGAGGGGACCCCCATCCCCTGCTCCGGCTTCCAGCAGCGCCCGGGGCCCGGCCCCCGAGCCCATCACGCTGCTCCGCCGCCGCCCTAGCGATCCATGGAGGGGTCGCGCCGCAGAGCCGGACCCCAGCGCGGCCAGGCTGCCTCCCTCCCTCCCGGACACTTCCCCCGCCAGCGACTCGAGTCCCGGCCGCCGCCTCCCCAGGCTCTCACGCCGCTGCCCCCTGCCGCCCGGCAGGTGGGGGCTGGGCGGGCTCCTACTCTGCAGGCGGGGCGAGGGGTCCCCGGGCGCTCGGTGGGCTCGGTCTCCGGTGGACAGATGGCTGTGGAGGGGGGGGGAGCGGGGCTCGGCCGGGTAAAGGCCCCCGTGGCAGAGGGCTCCACAGGGGCACAGGCCGGGGGGTGCGCTGGGGTCACAGATGCGCTGGTTCAGGGCCCATCGCCACGGTCTCCCCACCCGCAACGTGACCAGAAAAGGTTCTTGTTGGTCGGGGAGCATCTTGGGAACCCCATGGACAAATGGCCCCACATTTCGCTCAGTGCCTGACCAGATTCCAAGGCAATCCAGGGGCGGGGTCTAGAGGAGTAAAGCACAAGGACAGCGGGTCTTAACCTCACCTCTAGCCCTTCCGCGGTTTCCCCAGGCTTCCCTGCCGCGTAGCTGTCCGATCCCAGCCAATATCCAGTTTTTGTTTACCGAAACATGCTCCTGTAATGTGATCACCGCATCTGTATTTAACAGCGGAGAGAAGGCAGCCTCTTTCTGCTACGGCGCCCTGCTCTGTCTGGGGATTTTATTACACTGAGTGAAGCTGTTTGCACATAGTTATCCCGCCCTATGGAATGTTACTCTTGAGGGACAGGTGTGCAGGTGTGGGTAGTAGGAGCTCTCTGGACAGATGTGCTGCTCCATCTCCCAGGGGGTTCAGCCAGTCCCTTCGAGTTGGCCTAGTTCTCTTTCTCCAGTAGGAGGCTGTCAGGAGCCAAGCAGCTACCACCAGATGAGGAATTAATTTAGGATTACATATTTGAACTTTAAAAAAAGAGGTACTCCTGTATCAGTATCTACCAACTCACCTTGTATTAATGTGTTATATAGTATTGTATTAATGTGTTATAATATATACACTATATAACACATTAATACAAAGTGAGTTGGTAGATACTGATACAGGAGTGTCCTCTTTTTTTAAAGTTCAAATATGGCAACCCTAATTAATTCTTCCCTGCTCTGTGTGTGTGTGACCATTTCCAGCAGGCAGCCCAGGGGTTACCAAAGCTGGAGTCAGGCTCACTCTAGAAGGGTTGGTGTGATCAGGGTCAGGAGGTACAGCAAAGGCTGAGCCAGAATCCATGTCAGGAGCCATGCTGAGGGTCAGGACTGGAGCTGGCATCAGACAGATGCACCAAGGGGTGAGGAAGCAGGGAACAGTGCCAGGGCCAGCCAGAGTCAGAACTGGAAAGCTGTAGGAAAGGCCCAACTGGCATCAGGGAACAATGCTAGAGTCACAGTGGAGTCAGGAGTTAGGCCCAGGAACTGCAGGAGAGCACGAACTCACTCTGTCACTCGGACAACTTCCTGGGCCACCTTCTGGCATCAGTGGTGCGTCTGGGGCATCAAATGTCCGCCCCGATCAGGGGCTTCCTGGGTGGAGTCTCTGGTGGGCCGCAGTTCTGCTGGCTGGCTCTGGAGGCCTGTGGGCCTGTGTTCCAAATCCCTCACAGCTGTCTCCAGGGAAATAGCAGACCCCCAGTTCACTGGATTCTCCTCAGGTCGACAACAGGTTGCATGAGCTGTCAGTGATAAAACCAAGGGGTTGGAACCCCAAGGTTACAAATAAAAGCAAGAGGCACAGTGTGTAGCCACTGCAGGTTAACAAGTTGCCTGCCTGCCTAGGTCTCTCTCTCCAATGGTCAGTCCTTCCAGTGTTTGTCCCTCTGGGCTCCGTCTTCCATGAGCCACCAGCTGGTAGTTTCTGGTAATCACCAGGGCCATCTCATCTGCAGTTTGAGGCTATCGTCTCTGACCCTAGAGGGCCTATTCAGAGCTCTCTCCTGCCCTGGGTTTGTAACCCAGGGGCTGTCTTGAGGTTTGTCCAATGTTCTCAGCATTGATTGAGGTAGCCCTGAGACCCTGTCTTGCCCCAGCTGATGTCTCACTTCAACACTCTTGCAAACATACAAGCCTTTATTTTCCAGTTTCTGAAGCTATTTCCCATCCAAACAGCTCACATTACCATGACAACCAGCTAGTTCCTGGCTTTCTGCAGAGACCACACAGGGCCCCTTCCGTGAGATATTAAGATGGTGGTGCTAGGACTTAAGTTGCTGCTCTTCTTTCCTAGAGCAAATTCATAAGGGGTCATAGTGGATCACAAACAAAATATGAGTTAATGTGACACTGTTGCAAAAAAGCAAACATATTTCTGGGATGCATGAACAGAAATGTTGTAAGCAAGACACAGGAAGTAATTTTTCCGTTCTACTGATTAGGCCTCAACTAGGCTGCGTCTAGACTGGCAAGTTTTTCCGCAAAAGCAGCTGCTTTTGCGGAAAAACTTGCCAGCTGTCTACACTGGCCGCTTGAATTTGTGCAAGAACACTGACGATCTAATGTATGATCGTCAGTGTTCTTGCGCAAACACAATGACTCTCCTGCTCGGGAAAAAGCCCTCTTGCACAAATGCTTTTGCGCAAAAGGGCCAGTGTAGACAACTGAGAACCGTTTTGCGCAAAAAAGCCCCGATGGCGAAAATGGCGATCGGGGCTTTTTAAAAACCGCGTCTAGATTGGCCATGGATGCTTTTAAAAAGCACTTTTGCGCAAAAGCATCTGTGCCAATCTAGACGCTCTTTTCAGCAAATGCTTTTAACGGAAAAACTTTTCTGTTAAAAGCATTTGCAGAAAATCATGCCAGTCTAGACGCAGCCCTAGAGTATTGTGTCCAGTTTTGGGCACCACATTTCAGGAAAGATTTGGACAAACTGAAGAAGATCCAGAAAAGAGCAACAAAAATAATTAAAGGTCTAGAAAACATGATGTATGAGGGAAGACTGAAAGAATTGGGCTTGTTTAGTTTAGAAAAGAGAAGATTCAGAGGGGACATGATAGCGGTTTTCAAGTATCTAAAAGGGTGTTACAAGGAGGAGGGAGAAAAATTGTTCTCCTTGGCCTCTGATGATAGGACAAGCAGCAATGGGCTTAAATTGCATCAAGGGAGGTTTAGATTGGACAGTAGGAAAAACTTCCTAACTGTCAGGGTGGTTAAACACTGGAATGAATTGCCTAGGGAGGTTGTGGAATATCCATCACTGGAGATATTTAAGAGCAGGTTGGATAGACACCTGTCAAGGATGATCTAGATGGTGGTTGGTCCTGCTGTGAGGGCAGACTGGACTTGATGATCTCTCGAGGTCCTTTTTGGTGCACTGCACCCTTAGCTTGAAATAAGCTACTCAGTTTGAGCTACACAAATTGCGTAGCTTATTTCGAAATAGAGAGCTATTCTGAAACATGCAATGGACTCGGAATTGGACCTTCTCCAATTTCTCTACATCTTTCTTGAAATGTGGTGCCCAGAACTGGACACAATACTCCAACTGAGACCTAACCAGCGCAGAGTAGAGCGGAAGAATGACGTCTCATGTCTTGCTCACAACACTCCTGTTAATGTGTAACCCACACACCTATTGGGAGTGGTTCACTGTCCCATGTAGTGGCATTTAGACCACTTACAGTGAGAGATAAGAACGAGTAAACTCTAGAGCAGTGGTCACCAATCAGTGGATCGGCATCTGCTGGGAGCTCTTGGAGCCTCTGACAGGTGATCTTGACTGGTTTGGCCAAGAGACTAGCAAGTGCTGCCGTCAGCTGCCCCTCCCCCCACTGCTGCACAGCACCTGCCCTTTGCCTTGGAGCTGTTCCCCTCTCCCACCCTGTATTTTATCTTCACAGAATGGAGGTGGGGCACAACAGGGATGGAGGGAGTTTGCTGGATGCTTTTGAGAGTGGTGCAGGGCCAGGGCAGGGGTGAGCCTGCCTTAGCCCCACTGCACCACCACACAGGAGCCACCTGTGGTAAGCAGTGTCCAGCTGGAGCCTGCATCCTGAATCCCTGTCTCAGTCATGTACCCCCTTGTGCACCCAAGCCCTGCCCTCGACCCGAGCCCCCCCTCAACCCAGACTCGCTTACAGAGCCTTACTCTGAACCCTCTCCTGCACCCTAACCCCTGCCCTAGGCTCAGCTCAGAACCCTTCTCACACTCCACATCCCTTAGCCCAAGACCAAAGCCTGCACCCAAACCCTCTGCCCCTGCCTGATGAAAGGGAGGGAGGAAGGATGGAGTGCGAGGGGAGGGGCCTTGGAGAAGGGGCACAAAGGAGGCGGGGCAAGGGTATCTGGGTTTGAGGTAGATCCTGGATTGCACTTAAATTCAAAAAGTGATCACATACTTTAAAAAGTTGGAGACCGCTGCTCTATAGCCGCAGCTGAGAAGCAGTTGGCTTTATAGCTCAAGCTGTAGAGACGCCTACACTATACTCCAGAGAGCCCAGGTTCCAATCTACCTGCAGGTAGTTACAAATGCAGCCTAGAATCATGTTTGCTTCCTTTTGCAACAGCATCACATTGTTGACTCATATTTAGCTTGTGGTCCACCATGACCCCTAAATCTGACAGGGGTGTGGGGCGAACGTACACACCGCTTGGCAGCGCACGGTGGGAGCTCAGGTGCAGTGGGCGAGGAGCTGTTTCCATCCTGGGAGCCCCGGCAGGCAGTGTGTGGCAATCCTGTTTGCCCTCTCATTCGTTTGGCCATCCCCTGCTCCCCCTCTTTTCATGGATGCAGCGCTGTGGGAACCCCGCCACACGGCCGGACAGAGCCCCGGACCCCACCACCAGGCAAGGGGGGCCTGCGCCCCGTTGGCCTCCCCGAGGTGGGGCTCAGGGGCCGGGGTCCATCCGCTGCCTCTTCTCCCACCCTCCACTACCTCTGTGACCCCCACCGATGCGCCCAATCCTCTCCTGCCCGGGGCCACTGTCAAGATGGAGCCTGAGAACAAGTACCTGCTGGAGCTCATGGCTGAGAAGGACAGTCTGGACCCGTCCTTCACCCAAGCCATGCAGCTGCTGATGGCAGAAATTGAAAAAATTCAGAAGGGAGAAACAAAGAAGGATGAGGAAGAGAAGTACTTGGATTTGTTTTCCCACAAGAACATGAATCTGAAGGAATATGTTCTGATACCTGTCAAACAGTATCCCTTTCTGCAGTACTCCTTCCTACACAGTCACTTCCCATTCTGTGTGTGTGAAATTGATTGTTCCTTCCAAGTGGAGTACTTTGCATTTGTCCTTATTAAACTTCATCCTGTTTACCTCAGACCATTTTTCTAGTTTATCCAGATCATTTTGAATTTTGACCCTATCCTCCAAAGCACTTGCAACCCATCCCAGCTTAGTCTCATCTGCAGACTTGATAATCATACTTTCTATGTCATCATCTAAATAGTTGATGAAGATATTGAATAGAACCGGTCCCAAAACAGACCCTTGCGGAACCCCACTTGTTATGGCCTTCCAGCATGACTGTGAACCATTAATACTCTCTGAGAACGGTTTTCCAGCCAGTTATGCACCCACCTATAGTAGCCCCATCTAGGTTGTATTTCCCTAGTTTATTGATAAGTTTATCTGCTGAAGATATGGAAAGTGTCACTCACCCCTTCACTGAGTCCCCTCACTCCAGCACCACCTCGATTCCCACCCTGCCACAACTGCCTGCCCAGAGCCAACTGGCCTCAAATTCCCAGGCTGAATCAAGCTGCTCATCTGTTGAGCTCTATGAAACCTGACGGAGGAGGAGGAATTCTGGGGTGCAGGCAGTTAGATTCCTACCTGAGTCCCATTGGGGTCCTTCTGGGTCTGGCTGGCACACTTGGGCTGAAGGTCACTGTAGTGGTCCCGTCTGGTGCCAAGTCCCCCAACCCAGAGTTTGGGTGCTGGCCCAGTGACCTAACCACCTTATGTCCCCAAAATCCAGCAGTTCTGTGCTCCCCAGTCCCTCTAGAGTTCAGTAAA
This sequence comes from Rafetus swinhoei, assembly GCA_019425775.1. NCBI lineage: Eukaryota > Metazoa > Chordata > Testudines > Trionychidae > Rafetus > Rafetus swinhoei. The sequence goes on along the minus strand of JAFJHL010000157.1, from coordinate 1,628,171 downwards.
TTATGCATGCAACACACCAGCTTTTGTGGTGATGCACCGACCAACCTGATCAGCTACTCCGCGGGGAGGGGAAAGGGGACCAGGCCCTCCCTCTCCACCGGGTCCCAGCCCGGGGCCCTAAGGTGTAGGGGTTGGCAACTCCCTACCCGACTGACGGGGCATCTCCCCGAAACTCATCAGTCCATGGGTGCCAGAATGGCCCTGCCCTGTGCTGTTTCCTCCCCCTCCTGATGTCTGGCATCCCTGGCTCTCCGACTCCTGTTCCTACTGGGATCCTCACCGACTTCCCCTGCTCTGGACTGCCGGTATCTCCCTTGAGCCTTCTCCGTCTCGGGCCCTCCCTGGCTTGTCTTCTCCAGCTTCCTTTCGTGGAGGTCCTCCTCCTCTACCTCCCTTCTTGGGCTGGCAGCTAGATTTCTGTAGCCGTCACATCGCTGACGGCCGCATGCGGCTCTGCCCCCCCCCAGCGAAGCTGACCTGTCACACATCTCCCTTTTCACTAGCCCTCGCTCTCCCTCTTCTTCTCTTTCGGCTATCCTAGAGAAGAAATCAGTATTTTGGTGCTTAGACCCTGAGCGGTACGCTACTTCAAAATGGTATGGCTGTAAGGCCATGTACCAGCGCATAATGCGGGGGTTCGTTTCTTTCATTAAGTTTAGCCACACCAGCGGAGAATGGTCTGTTATTAGTCGACATTTATTACCCCATAAGTAATATCTTAACAATTCAACTGCCCATTTTACCACCAGCGCCTCTTTCTCGATGGCGTAGTTTCATTCGTGCGGCAGCAGCTTGCGGCTGGTGTACAGCACGGGGTGCTCCTCCCCTGATGTTCCTGAGCCAGCATGGTCCCTACTCCGACCTTGGAAGCATCTGTATACAGAAAAAAGGGTTTCTCAAAATCAGGCTGTATTAACACCGGAGCCCGAGTCAATCAGTCTTTTCAGTTCTGAAAGGCTCGCTCTGCCTGCAGAGTCCACTGTACTTTCGTGGGTTTTAGATTCTGGGTTAGTTCTGTCAATGGGGCGGTGTCACGGGGTCGACTCACCACCACAGCGTCACCAACCGGCTGTCCTGGGAATTAGCTCTTCTCCGCCTTGCTGGGCGCCTTTCTCTGGGGTGTCTCCCCACGTTTCTCCTTCATCGCGGTGTCCTCTTCCAGACACTGCCCTCTGGCAGTGCCCACACCAGTGTCTGAGCCCCCCTTCCGGGGGACGTTGTTGTCCACTCTGCTCACACTCCAGGGTCCTCTCCTTCACCGAGCCCCTAGTCTCCTCCTTAGGAGCTAAAGCCTGGGGGCTTGTCCAGCCAGAGCTCGCCTAGCCTTGCCTTGCCTTGCCTTGCCTTGCCAGCACTGCTCTAGCTCCAGAGAGCCGCCTGCTTCCCTAGCAGCTAGGCTCTCACTGCTCTCTCTCCTGAGCAGCAGGCCCCTCTCCCTTATATAGCTCCCAGTTGGGAGCAAATACCCCTCCTCCCCCGGAGATTGCACTTCCTGCCTGGGTGGGGATACTAGCCGGGCTCTAGCCTGTAGCAGTTCTTGGAACCCTGGCCAATTTCTTCCTAGCACAACGGGGTGAGGTAGGGTGGGGGCTTTCCCCACCCGTTGCAGTTCCTCCCGACCACCATTGGAAATCCGTGCCCATACGGTCGGATAGGGTCTCATGTCCCCGTGGACACACTTCATCCACAGTACCTCCCCTGTCTCCTTTTTTCCTCGTAGGAAATTGGCGCGCACTAGGGTCAGGGCTGATCCGGAGTCCACGAGGGCTTCAGCCAGCTTCCCCTCTACTCGGATTATTGTCACCAGCCTTTTTCCTTCCTCTACCCCGTCCCAGGGTCCTCTGACCACTTGTTGGCCCAAAGTACAGTCCATCAAGGGGTATTTTCTTTTAAAACGTCCCTCCTGCCCACATTGGTAACATGCCCCTCTGCCTGTCGGCTTCCTGTCCTCGGGGCCCTTCTCCTCAATGCCTACCTAAGCCTCGGGCATACCCTCCGACTGCTTGTTGGGCTGGATAGGGGCTAGTTTACGCCCTCCGCCCCGGCTCGACTGTAGGTCCATTGTCTTTGTGACCTCGCCCCAAGAGGCCTGGGTTCCTCCTCCTTTCTGCCCTGGCATGGACTCTTTCCTTTCTCCCATGTCGAGGCCCTCAGCAGCCAGATGGGCTTCCATCAAACTGACTGCCTCACTTAGTGTCATAGGCTGGTGCTTTCGTACCCATTTTCGCCCTTCTCGAGGGAGGATACGTATGAACTGTTCCAATACTATCACTTTGGTGACTTGTACACTGGCCTTCTGTCGGGTTCCAGCCAGCGTGACGCCAATTCGCGGAGTCTCTGCACGACCACTCGGGGTCTTTCACCTGGCTTGAAACGCTCCTGTCGAAACCGCTGCCGGTATGTTTCTGTTGTTATTCCTAGTTGGTCTAAAATGGCTTCCTTTACTTTGTAATAGTGCAAAGCGTCCTTTGCAGGTAGGCTACGATAGGCCATCTGTGCCGCGCCCGACAAGTAGGGAGCGATTAAGGTGGCCCAGTGGTCTTCAGGGCCCTGGGCCACCCTCTCAAAGGTGGCTAAGGTGGCTACCCTCTCAAATGTCATTAGGAAAGCCTCTGGATCATCCCCTGGCCCCATCTTAGCAAGCCGTAAAGGGAGGGAGGTCACCCTGGCCGAATCACCGTCTCCTAACACTATCGGGCTGACCCCTCGTCCCCCTGCATTCGAGGCCTGCAACCACCGATCTTGTTGTACGGCTAATTCTTGAACCAACTGTCTTTGTTGTTCCTGGAACTGGGCGGCCAGTTGCTGCATTAGTTGGGCTTGTTGATGCTGCTGCTGGCGCTGGCTCTTGCCCAGCCATTCTAAAAATGTCCCGGGCTCCATCTTTCTTGTCTAGAGTCCCCTCTTCCTCCTAACGAGCATACAAAAGTTCCCCCCATGGGGTTCCGCGTCTCCCCCCCGTGGGCCCGTGCCCACATTCTCCACCATGTGTAGCGGTCCCGTCTGGTGCCGAGTCCCCCAACCCAGAGGTTGGTCAGGCACGACTTGCCCTTGGTGAATCCATGTTGACTATTCCTGATCACTTTCTCCTCTTCCAAAGTGCTTCAAAATGGATTCCTTGAGGATCCCCTCCATGTTTTTTTCTGGGACTGAGGTAAGATTGACTGATCTCTAGTTCCCTGGATTGTCCTTCTTCCCTTTTTTAAAGATGGGCATGACATTTGCATTTGCCTTTTTCCAATCATCTGGGACCTCTCCCTAGCTCCACGAGTGTTCAAAGATAATGACCAATGGCTCTGCAATGAGACTTGCCAACTCCCTCAGTACCCTTGGATGCATTAAATCCAGACCCATGGATTTGTGTGTGTCTAGCTTTTCTAAATAGTTCTTAACCTGTTCTTTCTGCACCGAGGGCTGCCCACCTCCTTCCCATACTGCGTTGCCTAGTGCAGTAGTAGTAATAGTGCTCCTCTCCAGCCTCACATCCCCTGCCCCCCGCCCTCACAGCCCAGACCTGCTGGTTTCTTTTTCTTTGTCATTCTTGTGTGAATGCTGAAGCCAGCTGCAGGGAGCTAGGGTGCTGGGAAAGAGCTGCAGGGAGCACATGTGCAGAGGTTTGGGGGACCTGGAGCAGCCTCAGGAGGCAGAGCAATGTGCTGGGGGTTCACAGACAGGTTGGGAACACACACAGAGAGGGCTGGGGAGCACAGTGAGGGGGTGGGGTGCTGGGCAGTGCCCCAAAGAGGCGGGTACGGTGGGGTAAAGAGCACACACAGCAATGGGTTTGGAGTTGCCCGGGGGCTCACATAGTGAGTGTTTGTGGTGCCTAGGAGGCTCACACAGTGTGAGGGGGGGTATGCCAGGGCGCTCACACAGTAAGGGTTTGGGTGCATGCTGGAAGGCAGGACTAGAGGGCAGGCTCCACCCCAACTACCCAGGCTCCGCCCCTTGTGAGATCAGAACTACTCCAGGGGCCCAGGAGGGCTGGAGTGAGGTGCTGCTCTTACATAGGTTTCTATCAGGGGGGTTCCCACCAGAGCCAGACAAGAGTCCCCACCAGGCACCCAGACCCCGTCTCTCCGGCTAGGACCTTGGCCTTCACTTCCTGTCCTAAACAGCCATGTTTGCACAGCCATGTTGTACAAGGTGGGCCCCAGCCCACCCCAGAAGTGGCTGCAACTCAGCACTGGCTGGTCCCTGCATCCTGTGTACATGGCAGTAGGGAGGCAGGCCTGTGAGGGGTATGGGGCCGGCAGAGGATCTTTCTGTCCGTAACCATCTCATAGGCCCCCTTGCACCACAGCCCCTGCTGGGTCCCAGCCCAGAGGGGCTTTGCTGGAACCGCTGCAGCTGTTCCCTGGTTAGGCACAGATGACACAGATGCATCGTTTCAGCTTCAGAACAATCCTTCCCAGCCCACCCGCCTGCTCTCCTCCAGCCCCGCATTGTATGCCCCCGCTCTCCTCCAGCCCCACATTGTACCCCCCACTCTCCTCGAGCCCTTCATCATATCCCCCCACTCTTGTCCAGCCTGTCATCGCACCCCCCACTCTCCTACAGCCCCACATCATACCCCTCTGATTCCCTCCAGCCCCACATCCCTGCTGCTTCTGTCTAACCCCACATGACCACCACCCCTTGTCTCTGGAAAAAGGGGTAAATACCGAAGTAACAAAAATTGCAGATGATACAAAGCTGCTCAAGGTAGTTAACTCCAAAGCAAACTATAAAGTGCTTCAAAAAGATCTCACAAGACTAGGTGATTGGGCAACAAAATGGCAGATGAAATTCAGTGTTGATAAATGCAAACTAATGAATAGTGGAAAACATAATTCCAACTATGTATAAAATGATGGAGACTAAATTCGCTGTTTCCACTCAAGAGAGAGATCTTGGAGTCCTTGTGGATAGTTCTCTGAAAACATCTAATCAATGTGCAGTGGCACTTGAAAATACAATCAGAATGTTAGGAATTATTTAAAAAGGGATAGCGAATAAGACAGAGAACTATGCTGTGACTGGATTAATAAGATGGGACTCTTCAGCTTGGAAAAGAGACCAGTAAGAGGGGATATGACAGAGATCTATACAATAATGACTGGTGTGGAGATAATTGTTTTGTGTTGGGTTGGTGTAGATATAGATCTTGTTGTTATAGTAACTGAGATAGGTGAGTAGGGGCCAGCCCAGCTAGTTTGCGCTGGTTCTTATTAGTTCTGTGTTATGGAGTAAATGGACACTTGCAACTGCTCAAGCTCTCTGTGTTTCCAGCAATTTCTTTCAAAACTGTGGCACTCCAAATGACATAACAATAGTGATTAGAGAAGAATTATTTACTCTTTCCCATACCACAAGCACTCTTGGGTCAACAAATGAGCCACTGAGTTCTTCTGTCCCTGTCCAGCCTGACATGGGCCCTAGCCTGTGTGCAGACTGGTGGAGCTGGGCAGAGCCCCTTTGCCCCTTTCAGTCCCAACACCCCCCCCATACTGGCAGCAGGGAGACGTGGGGCTCCCCACAAACAGCTGGATGCTCCTCTGGCGTTAGTACCATGGGCCCAGCTGGCCTCAGATCCCGTGTCCCATCGGCTGATGACTTTTTGATCCTGGCTCAGCCCTGCAGCCACCAGCCTGTTAGAGTTGCTCAGTATTTCCACTTTTCCAGCTCTTGGGGCTCATGACAGCCCAGCAGTGTGAGCCTGGTGGCACGGGCCAGCCACAGGTCTGAGCCAGGCTGCTCCCGAGGCCTACCCAGGAGGACACAGGACAAGAGCTCAGACCTGACTGCTCCCTGCACCTAGGCCTCAGCTCTCTGAACTACAGGAGCACCCTGGGGCAGGCAGCAGGGGACACCTGGGTCAGCTCCAATGGCATCCTGCAGGGGGCACTAGTGGCTCACACACAACAAGGAGCAGCAGCAGGGCTGGGGGCTGCTGTCACTCCCAGGCAGTGCTGCAGGGTAGGGGAGGCAGGGATGCTGGCTGAGTCGGTGACACACAGTGGACAGGCCTCCTGGGAGTGGGGGGCAGCAGACAGGGCAATGGGGTGAGATGAGGGCACAGCAGGCAGTAGCCCCACCAGAGGAAGTGTGGGCTGGGCTGGGTGGTGGAGGGGGCCATGGCTAGGGAGGTAGCCCTGAGGTAAGTGGGGAAGTCGAATATCCAGAAGAAACAGAAGGAAGAAGAAGCAACAAAGGAAGAGCCCTGATTCGAATGCAGAAGGTCGGGCAATCAACTGGTTATCGAAGGAGTTTGTACATAAATGCAAGAAGCCTGGGAAACAAACAGGAAGAATTAGAAGCCCTGGCCCAGTCAAAGAACTATGATGTGACTGGAATAACGGAGACTTGGTGGGATGACTCGATGACTGGAGCACTGTCATGGAAGCGAATAAACTGTTTAGGAAGAACAGGTCGGGGAGAAAAGAAGGAGGAGTTGCATTGTATGTAAGAGAGCAGTATGATTGCTTGGAGCTCCAGTATTTAGAGGGAGAAAAGCCTGTTGAGAGTCTATGGGTTAAGTTTAGAGGTGGAAGCCACAGGGGTGATGCTGTGGTTGGTGTCTGCTATAGACCACTGGATCAGGTGGATGAGGTAGACGAGGCTTTCTTCAGACAACTGAGAGAAGCTTCCAGATCACAGGCCCTGGTTCTCATGGGGGACTTTAATCACCCTGACATCTGTTGGGAGACCAATACAGCAGTGTACAGACAATCCAGGAAATTTTTGGAGAATGTTGGGAATAACTTCTTGGTAAAAGTGCTGCAGGAACCGACCAGGGGCCATGTGCAGCTTGATCTGCTGCTCACAAACAGGGAGGAACTAGTAGGGGAAGTAGAGGTGGGTGGCAACCTGGGAAGCAGTGATCATGAGATGGCAGATTTCAGGCTCCTGACCAAAGGAAGAAAGGAGAGTAGCAAAATACACACCCTGGACTTCAGAAGAGCAGACTTTGACTCCCTCAGAGAACTGATGGGCAGGATTCCCTGGGATTCTTACATAAAGGGGAAAAGAGTCCAGGAGAGCTGGCAGTATTTTAAAGAAGCCTTATTAAAGGCAGAGCAAGAAACCATCCCGCTGCACAGTAAGAAAAGCAAATATAGTAGGCGACCAGACTGTCCCTGGTAAGGGACATCCTTGGTGAGCTTAAACACAAAAGGAAGCTTACAAGAAGTGGAAACTGGGACAGATGACTAGGGAGGAGTATAAATATATTGCTCGAGAATGCAGGGGAGTTATCAGGAAGGCAAAAGCACAAGAGGTTTCTATAGACATGTTAGCAATAAGAGGGTGATCAGAGAGGGTGTGGGGCCCTTACTGGATGAGGGAGGTAACCTAGTGACAGATGATGTGGGAAAAGCTGAAGTACTCAATGCTTTCTTTGCCTCTGTCCTCACAAACAAGGTCAGCTGCCAGACTACTGCACTAGGCAATGCAGTATGGGAAGGAGGTGGGCAGCCCTCGGTGGAGAAAGAACAGGTTAAGAACTATTTAGAAAAGCTAGACATACACAAATCCATGGGTCCGGATCTAATGCATCCGAGGGTACTGAGGGAGTTGGCAAATGTTGTTGCGGAGCCTTTGGCCATTATCTTTGAAAACTCGTGAAGATCGGGAGAGATCCCGGATGATTGGAAAAAGGCAAATGTAGTGCCCATCTTTAAAAAAGGGAAGAAGGACAATCCAGGGAACTGGAGATCAGTCAGCCTTACCTCAGTCCCCGGAAAATAGAGGATCCTCAAGGAATCCATTTTGAAGCACTTGGAAGAGGGGAAAGTGATCAGGAATCGTCAACATGGATTCACCAAGGGCAAGTCGTGCCTGACCAATCTGATTAACTTCTATGATGAGATAACTGGCTCTGTGGACATGGGGAAGTCAATAGATGTGATATACCTTGACTTTAGCAAAGCTTTTGATACGGTCTCCCACAATATTCTTGCCAGCAAGTTAAGGAAGTATGGATTGGATAAATGGACTGTAAGGGGGATAGAAAGCTGGCTAGACTGTCGGGCCCAACAGGTAGTGATCAACGGCTTGATGTCAGGTTGTCAGTTGGTCTCTAGCAGCGTCCCCCAAGGATCAGTTCTAGGGCCGGTTTTGTTTATTGATGACCTAGATGAGGTGATGGATTGCACCCTCAGCAAGTTTGCAGATGACTCTAAGCTAGGGGGAGAGGTAGATATGCTGAGGGCAGGGATAGGGTCCAGAGTGACCTAGACAGATTAGAGAATTGGGCCAAAAGAAATCTGATGAGGTTCAACAAGGACATGTGTAGAGTCCTGCACGTGGGACAGAAGCATCCCAAGCATTGTTACAGGCTGGGGATCGACTGGCTAAGTAGAAGTTCTGCAGAAAAGTCCTGGGGATTACAGTAGATGAGAAGCTGGATTTGAGTCAACAGTGTGCCCTTGTAGCCAAGAAGGCGAATGGAATATTAGGTTTCATTAGGAGGAGCATTTCCAGCAGATCTAGAGAAGTGATTATTCCTCTTTATTCGGCTCTGGTGAAGCCACAACTGGAGTATCGTGTCCTGTTCTGAACCCCCCACTACAGAAAGTATGTGGATGCACTAGAGAGGGGCCAATGGAGGGCAACCAAAATGATTAGGGGGCTGGAGCACATGACCTATGAGGAGAGGCTGAGGGATTTGGGCTTATTTAGTCTGCAGAAGAGAAGAGTGAGGGGGGATTTGAGAGCAGCCTTCAACTTCCTGAAGAGAGGTTCCAAGGAGGATGGAGAGAGGTTGTTCTCAGTAGTGACGGATTGCAGAACAAGGAGTCTCAAGTTACAGTGAGGGAGGTCTAGGTTGGAAATTAGGAAAAACTATTTCACTAGGAGGGTAGTGAAGCACTGGAATGGGTTATCTAGGGAGATGGTGGAATCTCCATCCCTAGAGGCTTTTAAGTCTCAGCTTGACAAAGCCCTGGCTGGGTTGATTTAGTTGGGATTTGTCCTGCTTTGGACAGGGGGCTGGACTCGATGGCCTCCTGAGGTCTCTTCCAGCTCTAGGATTCTATGACTCCATGATTTAAGGCTTCTTCCTGCACTGGGCAGCTATGTAAAGTACTGAGGGAAACTGAGGCATGTGTGGGCATCATAACAACAGGGCAGTAATTCCTCACTTTGCGCCATAGTGTTTGGAGCAGAGCAGGGTGGGGCTTGTGGCACCTGCAGCCGTTTGCTGCTCCTGCTGAGAGCAGCTAGTTGGGGTTCACTCTGAAGTGTCCCAGATCTCTCAGGCCAGGCCCTGTGTCTATGTGAGTAGGTTCCTTCAGCACCTACCACATGGGATCGCCCTCAGGTCAGGTCAGCCCTCAGGGGAGAGCGGCACCCGCTGAAGGGACTGTTTTAAACAGCCCTGGCACTGCACAAGCCCCGCTCTCTCTCCCAGGGTGGGCGAGCAATTCACCCCCACTCATTGCACTCGAGGGCCCAGGCCTTCATCACAGGGCACTGCAGGGGGGCCCAAGTAAACTCAAACACATTCATTTACCACAACTCGTGGGCCCGTTCCAACAAAAGCCACTGCCACGGCTTGGAAACACAAGGTTCCAGGTCAGACCCTCCAGCGCTGGGCCAGGCCAGGGAGCCGGGCGCCACATTTGCTGGGAGGCTCCTGCAGCCAGTTACCTCCCCAGGGTAGCACTTGTGCCTCCTTCCTTCTCTTACAGCAGGGGTGGGGGGCCCTTCTCTGGGTCGGGGGCTGCTGACCCACAGAAAAGTCAGTCGGGGGCTGCACACAAGTGAGAAGCAAAACCCAAACCCAAACCCCCTCCCTGACGTGGCCCCCGCCTGAGAAGGGGACAGACACTCCCCCATCACACTAGAGCCAGAGGGACCCAGACTAGCAGGAGGGCAGTGGGGTAGCTGGAGCGCCAACATGGGCTCCCCAATGCTGGGGGGACCCTGAGCCTCCAGGGTCAGATCCAGGCAGGCCAGGGGCCTCGGCCCTTTGCCTGTGTCCGTGCTGCTCCCAGCTGCATCGTCCCTAGACTGAAAAGCTGGTCTGGGTCCTGGATTTTGATTGTTCTCCGTGTTGATGGAGGCAGCTTGGAGACTCACCCACCTCTGGAGCCCTGGTTACCTTCCCGTGGGTTTGGAACCCCATCGCCTACACTGCTGGAGCTGCCAGCACTTCCTGCAGGAGCCCCCGGCCACAACCCACCGAGCAGCCCAGCTGAGACCGCACACGGCTCCCTCTGGAGAAATAGCGGGAGCGGGTTGGATGCAGGCGTCACATCCCTGCCTGGCTCATCTGTGGTGCAGGTTCCAGGTGGGAGCCAGCAGTAACTGCAGGGGGCTGTGGATGGACATGGCCAGGCACGGTTCCCCAGCCCCTGTGGCACAGGCTGAGCCACTGTCCTGGCTAACCCAGTGCCCGGTGTTGAGGTTGGTGGGATCAACCTGGCCTCCCAGGTGATGTTCTTCTCCTGCCCACCTGTGTGGGCAGCATGTGCTAGCACTGCGCTATGGCCAGCCTGCAGGGACAGATGTACAGACACCAGGGAGGCCCTGCTGTCCAGGGGGCACCCTGCACGCAAAGTCTGCTACATGCCTAGTGCCCACTGGGGGTATGTCCACACTGCAGAGTTTTTCCAAAAAGACTTAACTTACCTCCACACTGCAATCATGTTCTTTCACAAAAAATCGAAGAGAGGTTTTTCCGACATTGGTAAACCTCTTTCTACGAGGAAGAAGCCTTTTTGCGAAAGAGCTCTTTTGGAAAAAGGCCTGTGTGGACGGGGAAGAGGGAGTTCTTTCGAAAGAAGAGGAAAGAAGAAAAAGCACAGGTGCCCTGGTAGTCCATAGCAATCACAGCGTAAATGTGAGACAGCGTCCAATCAGTGTGGACAGATCTCTTTCAATACACTTCTGCAGTGTGGATGCTCTCTTTCGGAAGAAGTTTTTTCCAAAGATCTCTTCTGGAAAAGCTTCTTCCAGAAGAAGCTTGCAGTCTAGACATAGCCTGAGTGCCAGGAAGCCTGGTGCTGTGGAGAGTCCCTCACATGGGCTTGTGTCTCTGGTCTGGTGCTGCAGCTCCTGGAATGACCTGTGGTGGGCAGCATCACGCCGCGCCAGCTGTGATACTGGGCACAAGGGAATTGGGGCAGAGACAGCTCGGCAGCCTTAGGTGAGGCAGGTGTGTGTGGATCTGAGTCCTGGCACCCACTGAAGGGCAGGGGCATGCACAGGATGGTGGGGGGAGCTGCCCTTTCCCCCAACCCCTTTGTCACTCCTGTCCCAGCTGGCCCTCTGGCTGCAGTCAGTGTCTAGGGCAGAGGGCAGTGGTGGGGTGGTTATGTGGCCAGCTAAGGAGCCCGGTGGGGAAGTGGATGACCCGCGGGGCTGGAGCGCTGCCTGGCTGGGAGGCAAGGACTCCCATCCAGCATCCTCGGTGCCCATGGAAAGCCTGGCTCCTGCACAGTCTAGGCACTGCTAATGGAAGCAGCCCCAGTACCACGATATGCAGCCATCTCTAGGGGAGCATGGCGCCTGGGAACAAGCCAGGCACTGCTTCCCAGGTGATCATGCCATTTCAAACACGATCAGATTCGGGGCGTTCTATTGACCGACTGCTCTTTGAGCCCTGGGTGGGAGGGACACGTTTCCCAGCTTTTCTCTGCAGCCTGCCAGGAAGGCCAGAAACGCCCTTTGTTTTTTCATTGAAAGCCAAAGTCACTCCAGGAGTTGGGGATTTGAGGAAAATGGCCCGGTTTTGTGGGTCCATGATCAAGCCGTGTGAGTTGGACACACCGAGCCTGGAGGCAGGACTGGGCTGGGGAGAGAAGCTCAGGGTGAGTGTGTGTGCGCCTCTGCTCCAAGATCCGGGGCAGTCTGGCATGGACCAGCCCCAAGCGATGCCTGCAGGGGGAATGCCCCATGCACTTGGAATGCCTGCAGGGGAATACTCCACTGCCCCATGTGCTTGGCTGGGAGCAGCACTAACTGGGCAAGGGCTGAACCCCTCTGGGAGCAGCTCAATGCACCACAGTCCCCCCCAGCGCTGCCACACTCCACACAGACAGCACAGTACTGGGCTGCAGGGGGGCAGGCTGGGGGCTGACAAAGTGGCTGGGGGTGCAACTCTACAGCTGGGGCAGCCATCCCTGAGGACGGGGTGCTGGGCAGCTGTTCCCAAGGGGCTGAGCAGGGCGGGCCAGGCACAGGGGGCATGGAGAAGGGTTGGGGCTTGGAGAAACTCAAGAGATTGAAAAGGCTGGGACCGTGCGGAGGGAAAAAACAGCCTAGAGCAGGACCTGGGCAAAGAATAGCTAGTGTAGCGTGATGCCTTCGGGTGCGCAGGGCCTGAGGAGATCCACCCTCAGAGCCTGCTCTGCTTATGTAACTCACGCACCTAGTGTGGTCCACTGTCCCACATAGTGGCACTTAGACCACTTACCGCGAGAGATAAGAAGAAGGGAGCTCTACAGCCTAAGCGGAGAACCAGCTGGCCTTATAGCTCAAGCTGCAGAGGCTCCTACACTTTCCAGAGGTCCCACTTACCGTGATAGTTGGCCAATAAAAGGCAGGGTGCAGGGATTGGACAGGGATGGCTCAGCTGGTCAGGAACAGAAGGGGCCTGTCTATATATAGCCCAGGAGCTGAGAGCAGGGAAGTAGCCCAGGGAGGAGTATGGCTGGCAAACCCAGAGAAGGGGGAGTCCAGTTAGGTGGGAAAGGCAGCAACGGGTAGGATAGTACAGACACTGGCTGCTGGTCAGAGGGTCCTTGAGCCAGAGCCTGGAGAAGCAGGTGGGCTGGCCTGGGTTCCTCTTCCAGCCACTGGGGCTGGGGCACACACCAGGCACTGACACTGCAGGGACTTTCTCCTGAAAGACTTTGGTACCTGGGAAGGGAGACCCCACTGGCCTGGCCAGGGTCCCTGTCATGGAGCAGAAGCTCCTGGAGTGAGAGGGCTGACGGGTGAGAGGACGGGTGACCAGACTGCCGGAGGAGGGGAGGAGCTAGGGGAGGAGATGCCCCAGCAGCCAGTGGATCCCATGTCATCTTGGCTTTTTTGGTTTCCTCGGGTGAAGGATGCCAGAGTGGCTCTTTCTCCTTATAGACTCAGAGCCTCTCTCTGTTCCAAGGCTGGGAGCTCTCCCAGGGGTTCAGCTTGCTGGCTCCAGCAGGGAGCTCACGCCAGTTCATTTCTCCCCGCCATGATAGTTATGTGGCTTTGTTTCCCTTCTCTGTGCATGTACTTCCATTGTCTCTGCTTGCTCAATTTACACTGGAGGAACATTCAAGCAGGGGGAACTGCCCCAGCCCCACCCCAACCCCCCCTCTTCTGCCCAGGCCCTGCCCCTGGGAGCCAAGTCGTCCTGCCCTCTCAGAACCATGGGGAGGGAGGAGGGCGCGGCCCTCAGCCTCCCTGACCCTGGAGCACGGGGAGGGCGGGTGCTTGGGGATAGCAACACTCCGCCCCTACAGCAGGTGTTCTGGGGGGCAGAGTGTGTGTGGGGGGCCATGCCTGGCAGTTTGGGAAAGCAGAGCCTCCCCCCGCCCTGAACCACACTCTTTTCCTTGGCGGGTGACCTAAGCCCTGCAGCTTGCACATCTTTCCCAGCCCACGTTTAGAATCCACTATATAGCTGAGAGAGTTTGTCTGTCTGTCCATTTGCTCCAGAATAATTTTTGATGAGGGGGCCACTCCAAGATTTTGATAAGTATTCAAGGACAGCATTTTTCTATGGAGGGGGTGTGGGGTCTGGGAGGGAGGTTGGGTGCAGAAGGAAGCTCGGGATAGGGGGCCTGGGGTGGGGTCTGAGAGGGAGTTTGGGTGAAGGAGGAGGTTGTGATCTGGGGCAGGGTCTGAGAGGGGGTATGGGTGCAGGAGTGGATTCTGACCTGGAAGAGGCGTGATTAGAGGGGGTGCAGGGAGGGGAGGATCTGAGGAAGGTGGGTGCAGAGGGTCTGCGTGGTGACTTGGGGCAGGGAGTTGGGGTGCAGCAGGAGTTGGGGGTGCTAGAGAAAGGCTCTGGCTGGGACATACTTACCTAGGTGACTCTGACCAGCAGCCTTGCAGGACCCTGAGGGCAGGCTCTGCCTGCTGCAGATCCGGGCTGCTCCCTCCATGTGCCTCTCTGCGCTGTGCGCTGGGGGTGTGTGTGTTCCAGCCTACAGGGGCTGTGATAATTGGGCTGGGGCGGAGGCAATGTGTGAAGTCTCCCTCCCCCGAGGGACCTGTGGTGTCTAGAGGGAGCGGCCAGCCATTGTGAGCAGCTTGGGCTGCGGCAGGCAGAGAGCTAGCCTCGGGGTCGCTGTGGGGCGGGCTGTGGGCCAGATTAAAAGGCTTGGTGGGCCATATCTTGCCCCCTCTGTCCTAAATGGTAAGAGTTGGACCACCACATTCGGTATCCAGCTTCCTCTTATCATAACTGAAAACAAGGTCGGGGGTTGGTTGTGCAGGGCTGTTATAAAGAGCACAGGGATCAATGATTCTCCGTGCCCACTGAAGATGGGAGAAGAAGCAATGGGCTTGATGTGCAGCAACGGAGCCTGAGGGTTAGCTGCTAGGGAGCCTTTCTAACTCTCTGGGGAGTTAAGCTCTGGAGCAGGTTCCCCCAGGAGTTGTGGCCTCCCAGTCACTGGAACAGGTTAGACAAGCAGGTTTGCTTGGTCCTGTCTCAGCGCAGGGGCTGGACGAGGTGTCCCCCCACAGCTCCACAAGTCTTTGATTCTCTGCAGTGAGTCAGAGCAGGCCCGGTTCAGGGCTCCAGAGTACTGCAGAGGGGGACCGGAGCCCACCCCTCATGGCAGCAGTGAGGTGCTGAGCTGGAAGGCTGCAGAACTCTGCCACTGGCTGGTAACCGCTGAGGCTGATCCCAAGTGGCCGGGAGCCAAGAACTCAGACTTCCCAGCACTGCGGGAGCTGCAGGCCTCTGTCCGGCCTCTCCCAGCCTTGCGTGCTGATGCTGGGCAGCAGCCGTGTCCAGCCCCTCCCCCCTAGGCACGCGCTGAGTTGCAGCGGCAGGCACTCCTGCAGCCCTGCCCACAGCAGCCTCAGCAACCTCCCTCACCCCCGACTCTGCCCCAGGCCCCTTGTTCCCCTGTAGTGCCAGTCCAGACAGGTGTGTCATCCTGCAGGGCCTGCCTGTGGGCACCCACACGTGGGCACTGGGTCAGTCAGGATCAGCCCGACCTATGAGAGCAACACGGGGATGTACTTTGCAATCTCCCCTGCCATGCCTGTCCCCCATCCCACTGTCTGGCTCCTACAGCGGGAGCAGCTCGTGGCCTGCCTGCGTGGGTTCTTCGTAGCACAACTAGCACCAGGGGGCCCCCATGCAAGGAAATAAGCTACCAGGCTGTGTCTGGGGCAGCCTGGGGCTCCAGGCAAGACCCCCCACTGTGAGAAGGGACCATCACCGCAATATGTCCCACATGGCCTGGCCTGGCTCACGGGTTCCTTTCTCCCTTCACGGCTGGGCCCTGGCCTGCATCTTTCTCTCACGCTGCTGCTGCAGACTGTGAGCAGTGGCTGCCACTGCTATGTGTAGGGTTGCCCCCGAACCCTTCCCTGGCCCCCAACACCCCCAGTCCCCCAACCGCATCCCCCATGCTTACCTGGTTCCCCAAGGCTGCGGGCACAAAATGCTTCCCCTGGGTCTTAGTACTCAACTGCTCCCCTGTTCCTATCCCTGCACTCACTCTTAAAGGGGACATGCTGTTTTAATGCTGTTTTTTTTTTTTTTTTTTTTTTTAATAAGTCTTTGGAGTCCTTTTTTTTTTGCTCAACAACTTTGGTCTCCCCCCCCTTTATTTTCCCCCTTCAACAGAATTTTTTCCTGGTGTTTTTTTTTTTTTTTTTGTTTCAACCATCTGGCAACCCTAGGCCAGGGCCAGTCCTAGTGCCAGGCCAGCGGGGCAGTCACCCTGGGTGTCAACGTCCAGGAGCCTCGTACCACTGTCTGCCCTGGCCACCAAAACCCCTCAGCCTAGCAGCCAGCTGGGCCAGCTTCCACCAGCAGGTCCCTGGCCGCCAGCCCGGGGCAGGGCAAAGATCCCCACACTGCCACTGGCTGCCTAGTCAAACCTCACTGCAAAGCCACTCCCTGCACCACCCCTCCTGCCCCACAAACTCTCCAAGGAGGGGAGAGCAAAGAACCCTCCACTAGCATGCTCAACCCCGCCCCCCTCTACACACCGGAGCTTATGTGGTTACTACACCCACATCCCCCCTCCCTACAGGCAGGTGTCTTCTCCTCCAGCCCGCACGCTGCCTGTCTCTGTGCCTGGTCACGGCACAGTAATGGCAAGCTGTGGGCACTATCACACTCAAAACCTAGACCTGCGCCAGGTGGAATTATGGGTAAGCGCCATCTTAATTTATGTAAATGATGCTTGCCAAGGCTGGCTTCCCTTTCCCTTCCCCCCTCCAGAGGGCGCACAGAGCTCCCTGCCACTAGGCAACTGGAAAAGCCACTTCACTGTCCCCCTCAACCCCATAATGCGTCCTGCTTGGCCCTGGCTGAGCTAGCTGCAGCAGGCGTGGGGGGTCTTATTTTCAGTACAGAGCTTAGCACATTGTTCTCTGAGCATGGATTGTGCTTCCTAGACTGTACCTAGCACTGTTGCTACCTCCCTGTCTCCAGAGTCTGAATTCAGGAGCACAAAGGCCTGGGCACGGCCTGCTGTTCTGGCTACATCCCGGGCTGAGCTGCAGGGCAGGGGCAGGGCTGCATAGCACTTAAGAAGTTGAGAATGGTCAGGCTCGGTCAATCCAATGGCCCAGCCCAGCCAGAGTCCTGTCTGCTGGCAGTGACAGTGCCCAGTGCTGCAGAGGGAATGCACAGAACAGGTGGCCCAGCTGAGGCTAGGGACACCCAGAGCCGGAGACTGCATCCTGACTAACAGCCATAGATGGAATTATCTTCAGGAACTTTTCTAGGTTTCCTTTTTAACCTTGTTATACTTCACAACATCCCCTAGCCAGGGAAAGGAATACCTCCTGCCTGCTGATCTCTGGTTCTTGTGCTATGAGCAATAAAGGACACTTCCTTATGCACTGTCCCCACCCCATTCATGACTTCATAGATCTCCATCAGCTGCTCCTTTCACTGTCTCTTTCCAAGTTGAAAAGTCCCAGTCTCATTACTCCTGACCATTCCTGCTGTACCGTTGGCTTTTCAATGTCAAACAGAGCTTCTTGAGCAGGGATGACCTGAGCTGCCCTGGTAGAAGCAGAGGAGTGTTAAGATGCTGGTCTGGAGACTGGGCATCAGGGCTCCTGAGTTCTATTCCTAGCTGGGGAGGAAAGTGGTCTAGTGATTAGAGCAGGAGCTAGGAGTCCTGGGTTTTTTTCTGGCTCTGGGAAGAGAGGGGAATCTAGTGGTTAGAGCAGGGGCTGGGTGTCGGGATTTCTAGGTCCAGTTCCTGACGAGGGCAGGATGGTTTAGGGGGCCAGATCTGTGGCCCAGTACTTGGATTTCCCTCATTCATGGCAAAAGGCAAAATATAACGGAAGGACAGAACAGGTCATGCTGGTGGGGGAGTGGCATTATATGTGAAAGAAAATGTAGAATCAAATGAAGTAAAAATATTAAATGAGCCAAAATGTTTCATAGAATATCTATGGATAGTAATTCCATTCTCCAAAAATATGAGTATAGCTGTACAGATATATTATCAACCACCTGATCAGGACAGTGGTAGTGATTTTGAAATGCTAAGGGAGATTAGGAATTTCTTGATATCTTAAATGACTGCTTCTTGGAGCAGCTGGTTCTGGAACCCACAAGGGAAGTGCCTATTCTTGATTTAGTCCTAAGTGGAATACAAGATCTGGTTCAAGAGGTAAATATAACTGGACCGCTTGGAAATAGTGACCATAATGTAATAAAATTTAACATCCCTGTGGTGGGAAAAACACCTCAGCAGCCCAACACTGTAGCATTTAATTTCAGAAAGGGGAACTACACAAAAATGAGGTGTTTAGTTAAACAGAAATTAAAAGGTACAGTGACAAAAGTAAAATCGCTGCAAGCTACATGGAAACTTTTCAAAGACACCATAATAGAGGCCTAACTTAAATGTATACCCCAAATTAAAAAACACAGTAAGAGAACCAAAAAAGGGCCACCGTGGCATAACAACCAGGTAAAAGAAGCAGTGACAGATAAAAAGACATCTTTTAAAAAGTGGAAGTCAAATCCAAGTGAGGAAAATAGAAAGGAGCATAAACTCTGGCAAATTAAGTGTAAAAATATAATAAGAAAAGCCAAAAGAGTTTGAAGAACATCTAGCCAAAAACTCAAAAAGTAATTAGCAAAATGTTTTTAAAGTACATTAGAAGCAAGAAGCCGGCTAAATAACCAGTGGGGCCCTTGGACGAGCGAGATGCTAAAGGAGCACTCAAAGATGATAAAGTCATAGCAGAGAAGCTAAATGAATTCTTTGCTTCAATCTTCATGGCTGATATTAGGGAGATTCCCAAACCTGAGCCAGTCTTTTTAGGTGACAAATCTGAGGAATTGTCCCAGATTGAGGTGTCATTAGAGGAGGTTTTGGATCAAATTGATAAACTGAACAGTAACAAGTCACCGGGACCAGATGGCATTCACCCCAGAGTTCTGAAAAAACTCGAATGGGAAATTGCAGAACTATTAACTGTGGTTTGTAACCTATCCTTTAAATCAGCTTCCGTACCTAATGACTGGAAGATAGCTAATGTGATGCCAATATTTAAAAAGGGCTGTAGAGGTGATCCTGGCAATTACAGACTGGTAAGTCTAACGTTAGTAGTACTGGGCAAATTAGTTGAAACTATAGTAAGGAATTGTCATAGATGAACATGATTTGTTGGGGGAAAGTCAACATGGTTTCTGTAAAGGGAAATCATGCCTTACTAATCTGTTGGAGTTCTTTGAGGGTCAGCAAACATGCGGACAAGGGGGATCCAGTGGATATAGTATACTTAGATTGCCAGAAAGCCTTTGACAAGGTCCTTCACCAAAGGCTCCTAAGTAAAGTAAGTTGTCATGGGATAAGAGGGGAAGGTCCTTTCGTGGATTGATAACTGGTTAAAAGACAGAAAACAAATGGTAGGAATAAATGGTAAGTTTTCCGAGTGGAGAGAGGTAACTAGTGGGGTCCCCCAAGGGTCTGTCCTGGGACCAATCCTATTCAACTTATTTATAAATGATCTAGAGAAAGGGGTAAACAGTGAGGTGGCAAAATTTGCAGATGATACCAAACTGCTCAAGATAGTTAAGACCAAAGCAGACTGTGACTTCAAAAAAGATTTCACCAAACTAAGTGATTGGGCAACAAAATGGCAAATGAAACTTAATGTTGATAAATGTAAAGTAATGCACTCCCACAATACTCTTGACAGCAAGTTAAGGAAGTATGGAGTTGATAAATGGACTGTAAGATGGATAGAAAGCTGGCTAGATTGTCAACCCCAATGAGTAGTGATTAATGGCTCGATGTCAGGTTGGTGGTCGGTTTCTGGCGGAGTGCCCCAAGGATCGGTTCTCGGGCTGGTTTTGTTCAACATCTTTATTAATGACTTGGATGAGAGGATGGATTGCACCCTCAGCAAGTTTGTGGATGACACTAAGCTAGGGGGGAGAGGTAGATACGCTGGAGGGCAGGGATAGGGTCCAGAGTGACCTAGACAGATTAGAGGATTGGGCCAAAAGAAATCTGATGAGGTTCAACAAGGACAAATGTAGAGTCCTGCACTTGGGACGGAAGAATCCCAAGCATTGTTACAGGCTGGGGACTGACTGGCTAAGTAGCAGTTCTGCAAAAAAGGACCTGGGGGTTACAGTGGATGAGAAACTAGATATGAGTCAACAGTGTGCCCTTGTAGCCAAGAAGGCTAATGGCGCATTAAGTTGCATTAGGAGGAGCATTGCCAGCAGATCTAGAGAAGTGATTATTTTCCCTTTATTTGGCACTGGTGAGGCGACATCTGGAGTATTGTGTCCAGTTCTGGGCCCCCCACTATGGAAAGGATGCGGACGCATTGGAGAGGGTCCAGCAGAGGGTGACCAAAATGATTAGGGGGCTGGAGCACATGACCTATGAGGAGAGACTGAGGGATTTGGGTTTGTTTAGTCTGCAGAAGTGAAGAGTGAAGGGGGATTTGATAGCAGCCTTCAACTTCCTGAAGGGAGGTTCCAAAGAGGATGGAGAGAGGCTGTTCTCAGTAGTGACGGATGGCAGAACAAGGAGCAATGGGCTCAAGTTACAGTGGGGGAGGTCTAGGTGGATATTAGGAAAAACTATTTCACTAGGAGGGTGGTGAAATACTGGAATGGGTTATCTAGGAAGGTGGTGGAATCTCTATCCCTAGAGGTTTTTAAGTCTTGGCTTGACAAAGCCCTGGCTGGGTTGATTTAGTTGGGATTGGTCCTGCTTTGGGCAGGGGACTGGACTTGTTGACCTCCTGAGGTCTCTTCCAGTTCTATGATTCTATGAATGCACATTGGAAAAAATAATCCCAACTATATATACAATATGATGGGGACTAATTTGGCTACAACTACTCAAGAGAGAGATCGTGGAGTCATTGTGGACAGTTCTCTGAAAACATCCACTCTGTGCAGCGGCAGTCAAAAAAGCAAATAGAATGTTAGGAGTCATTAAAAAAGGGATAGAGAATAAGAAAATATCTTATTGCCTCTATATAAAACCATGGTATGCCCACAGCTTTAATACTGCGTACAGATGTGGTCACCTCATCTCAAAAAAGATATATTGGCATTGGAAAAGGTTCAGAAAAGGGCAAAAAAAATGATTAGGGGTTTGGAACAGGTACCATATGAAGAGAGATTAAAAAGACTTGAATTTTTCATATAAGAAAAGAGGAGATTAAGTGGGGATATGATAGAGGTCTGTAAAATCATGACTGGTGTGGAAAAAGTGAATAAGGAAATGATATTTACTTATTCCCAAAATATAAGAACTGGGGGTCACCAAATGAAATTAATAGGCAGCAGGTTTAAAACAAACAAAAGGAAGTTTTTCTTCACTCGGCGCACAGTCAACCTGTGGAACTCCTTGCCAGAGGATGTGGTGAAGGCTAGAACTTTAACAGGGTTCAAAAAAGAGCTAGATAGATTCATGGAGGTTAGGTCCATCAATGGCTATTAGCCAGGATGGGTAGAAATGGTGTCCTCAGCCTCTGTTTCTCTGGAGGTGGGTGACAGGGGAGGGATCATGTGAGGATTACCTGTTGTGAACCCTCCCTCTGGGGCATCTGGTATTGGCCACTGTCGGCAGACAGGATACTGGGCTAGATGGACCTTTGGTCTGATCTAGTATGGCTGTTCTTATGTTCTTATATTCTTAAGGCAGCGTGGCAGGGACTTGGTGGGGCTTCTGCGATGCCCGGCCTTTCTCTGACAGGAGAGAGAAGATAGCAGCTTGGTAACACAGGCTCTGGACCAGACCCTCATTCATTCCACGCTGGCACTTCTCTCCACAGCTTGGCGAGAGGGGGAAGCGGGGGGGTGCCAGGACCAGCCTTGAAACTCCAGCAGAGGGGACCCTGGTTACCCTCCTCTGGGGCATCTGCTCTTTGTCACTCCTGAGCAGGAGGGAGATGGCTCCTGGCAGCTGGGGAGAAGTGGGGGAGGCCCCCAAGCCAGACAGAAGGGGGGAGGGACGTGGAAGGAGGGAAACCCACAGAGGGGTGGGGCACAGGGGTCACAGAGACTGGAGCCCTCAGCTGCACCTGATAGGGCAGCAGACTCTGGGGCTGGCCAGGCAGGAAGGGGGCTGGCCAGTCACACAAGGGACAGGCAAACAAGGAGCCTCATGTTCAGTGAATCCACCCACCTACAGGTTCCTAGCCTGGGCAAAACTCACCCATTGGCAGGGGCTCCCTTAGGCCTGGGAGCTGCCCCTGTTCCCTGGCTCTGTGGATGGAGATGGGGGAGCCAGTGGCCCTGGAGAGCACAGCTGGCTCATCACCCCAGGACACAATGGGCGGGGGTGAGGTCCACACACTGCCAGAACCAGAGATCCCCCGGAAAGCATGGGGGTGTGTGAGAATGAGGGTGCGGGAACTGGTGTGTTAGGAGGTGGGGTGTCAGGCCAGGAAGCTGGAGACAGGAGAGGCCCAGTGGCAGGGGAGGGAGGCAAAGGGGAAAGTTGGGAGGATGATGTAAGGGGGTGGAAAGGAGATGGGGGTTTCTGTGGGCTGGGGGAATGGAGGGAGACATCAGCCCTAGGCTAAGGCAGGATTGGGAGACACAAAAACATTAGAAAGACTGTGTAGGGTCAGTGGAGGGGGGCAGAATGTGAAGACCTGGGGTGTAGGATCAGACTGGGGCTAAAGGAATCTGGAACTCCCCCTATAGCAGCCAGTGTTCCTGCCCCACTCTCCACAGCGCCCCCTGCTGGGAGAGGCCCAGCTGGAGTAGCCAGGATCTCACCCTGTAGTCAGCACTCCTGCCCCACAGCGCCCCCTGCTTGGAGAGGCTGGGGCTGGAGTAGTCAGGAGCTCCCCCCCACAGCCAGGGCTCCTGCCCCTTGCCCCATAGCATCAGGGAACTGAAGTTCCGTACTGTCACTTGCACTGGGGCTCATGTACAGTGAGTGGGCAGCTGTGGGTCCCTGTGCCAGTCTGGTGGGTCCCTCAGGCCTCAGGGCGCTGGCTCTGAGAGTGTCTGGGTGGTGTGCCATGGCTCCTTGGGACCAGCATTAGAGTTCAGGGCCCAGCGGTGGCTATGCCCAGCAGGGCTGGGAGGGTTGGCTGCGGGGGGGCAGGCAGTGGTAACCCTCAGCTTCCTTGGGGGCAGAGCAGTGCCCAGCTGTGTGGAATGAGGGCAGCCAGGCCCCAGGCTTTGCTGTGAATGGCGCTGGTTGCAGGGCCTGGCGCTGAGCCAGCCTGACATTTTGGGCATAGGGCCAGCCCCTCCCCCAGGCTGAACTGTGGGAACATTCTTACTCAAGCGAAAGAAATGCCTTTGCCGTGCCTAATGGCTCGCACATGGAGGGCGGGGCCCTGGGAAAGGTGCTGCCTGCGTCAGGGGGCAAGGGGCAGCCCAGAACCCACCCCCACCTGGCGGGGGGGGCCTCTTCACAACTGGGCACTCCTCACAGCAGGGCCCGGGGGCTGTGGGAGAGCTCTGGCCCGTGCGGAGCAGTTCTGGATCTAAACTCTTTCCTCTTCACAGGGTGATCATCTCTGCAGTCCCCATTCTGGGCCGCTCCCTTTGCCAGGGAACGCCCATGTAATAAGCTGCACTCACGCAGTGCTGAAATGCAGCCACCTCTGGGGTGGGGGGTGGCAGACATTTAACAGACCCCCATGACATCACCTAGCCTAGACACCACCTGAGGATCCCACTCTCTCACATAGGGGGGTGGTGTCAGCATGGGGAATGGAGCCCAACCAGGAGGGGCCCTGACAAAGCCCCCAGCTGGCGTGCGGGGCCAGCAGGGCTGTGGGTTGGGACTGAACTGTGAGTGTTGGAGTGGTGCAGAAATGGAGGGCTCAGCGCTCAGTGGAGGGGAGCCAGGCTTGGGGGGGTGGAGTCCTGGCCAGCCCTGCAGCAGAGGGTGGATTGTTTCCATGTGTTGGTGGCTGGGCCTGTGTTTGGGTGGGATGGGGCGGGGGGAGAGGGACACACAATCTGGGCTTGATTTGGAGCCGGCTTTTTTCCCAGTTCCATTTCTGTTTTAAGCAAAAGCATGCGTCCTCCCCTCCTCTTTTTCATCCCAGCTCCCCCAAAAGCCCAGCACCTCCTCAGACCCCCCCCTTGTCCTGTCTCCCCATCTCTGTGGGTTCCCCAGCCCCTGGGCTATTCAGCCACAATTCCTGGACTTCCTGCTCCCCAAAGAACCCAGAGCACTCACCCCCCCAACAACCTTCCTGGTCCTACACACTTGCCCCACCCCCCCGGCAGCCACACCGGGGGGCGCAGTGGGGCTGGGGGCAGCAGGGTGGGAGGAGGAGATAAGGGCAGGAGGGGGAGGGGTACAACTGGGGCAGCAAAGCAGGAGATGCAGTGGGGCAGGGTCGAGGGCAGCCCCAAGGGCTCTCTTCAGCGCTGGGGAGATTCCCTCGGCCCAGGCCTCTCTCTGTGTCTGGGAGACTCCTCCCCAGCCCTAGCCCCAGCTCATGCTCTCCCGCATGCCGATCCCTGACCCGGGCTGGGCCAGCCTGGGAAAATGCTGCTCTGAATCCAGCCTCCTTCCCTTCTTAGCATGTGCCTGACCGGGGCAGGGAGGGAGAGGGGGGAGGGAGTCTTTCCGGGTTCACCCAAGCTGGCCAGCCCTTTACCAGAGGGAGAACTCAGGACTGGGACCTGCTGCCTCCTCAGAGCCAACCTCAGAGGGTGCTAACCCAGAACCCAGCGCTGCATTCCAGCTTTGAAACAACACTGCCCCTAGCCCAGAAGCTGTGAGCTTCCGGGTAGCAGTGTCCTGCTCTGACATTAGCCTGGGAGCCCAGCAGAGGGCGCTGTCACACTGAGTGTATGTGTGGTTGGTGGGGAGGATGGGTGTGAGGCTGAGAGTCAGGACTCCTGGGTCCAGGCTCCAGGTCTGGTAGTGCAGCTGGGATTGTTGGGAGCACAGCCCCTATGGGAGGAGACATGGAGCTGGTGGAGCAGCTGAGTGTGCCGGGTGTGTGTTTGTGTGTAGCTGCAGGGATTTCTCCCCACCCGGCAGAGGGGCTCTGACTTGCCATCTGCAAGGCCCTGTGTCACCTTAGCCCCAGACCCCTTTATCCATGGGGTAGGCCCAGTAAAATAGGAAAAACCTGGCAATAAATGAGATCATGTGACCCCTGCTGGCTGGTATGAGAACCATGAGCAGAGGCTTCTTGTGCCCTGCACTGCACGGCCAAACAGCGAGTCCCGCACTAGCTTAGGGGCCAGGGAAGCTGCTGGGGGAGGGGCTTGCAGCGATTCTGCCTGTGTGCCAGGGAGCGGTCCATGAGCGAGAGGGTGTTGTCCTGCGTCATCAGTGCAGGGTTAGGGGTCCTGCCTGGAGGGGAGGCTGGGAGCTGCCTAGTGTGCTGGGAACATATAAATAGGGGCTATTTATACTGCACCCCAAGGAGCCAGGGCCTGCCCCACGCAGCTATTTGTGTTCCACTTCCTCCTGCCCTGCTGCCCTTTTCTTCCAGTTTCCTTTATTTATAACCTGGCCTCCACTGACCCACCCCGCTCCTCAGCATGGGTTCTCTGCCTAGCTCTGGGGGGAAGGAAGGACCAGTGGGTTAGAGCTGGCGGAATGGGAGCCAGGACTCGCTGTGCTGAGGGGACAGGGTTGCAATGCCCCAGTGTGGGTCTAGGAGGCGCTGTGCTGAGGGGACAGGCGGCAATGCCCCAGTGTGGGGCTAGGGGCGCAGTGCTGAGGGGACGGGGTGGCAATGCCCCAGTGTGGGGCGAGGGGGTGCTGTGCTGAGGGGATGGGGTGGCAATGCCCCAGTGTGGGGCTAGGGGGCGCAGTGCTGAGGGGACGGGATGGCAATGCCCCAGTGTGGCGCTAGGGGGCGCTGTGCTGAGGGAATGGGGTGGCAATGCCCCAGTGTGGCGCTAGGGGGCGCTGTGCTGAGGGAATGGGGTGGCAATGCCCCAGTGTGGGGCTAGTGGGCGCTGTGCTGAGGGGACGGGGAGGCATGCCCCAGTGTGGGGTTAGGGGGCGCTGTGTTGAGGGAATGGGGTGGTAATGCCCAGTGTGGCGCTAGGGGGCGCAGTGCTGAGGGGACGGGATGGCAATGCCCCAGTGTGGCGCTAGGGGGTGCTGTGCTGAGGGGATGGGGTTGTAATGCCCCAGTGTGGGGCTAGGGGGCACTGTGCTGTGCAGACTGGGTGGCAATGCCCCAGTGTGGGGCTAGGGGGCGCTGTGCTGTGCAGACTGGGTGGCAATGCCTCAGTGTGGGGCTAGAGGGCTCTGTGCTGAGGGGACGGGGTGGCAATGCCCCAGTGTGGGGCTAGGTCTAGGTGCCTCTCCCCTCTCTGGCTCTGGGCACTGCTCCAGCCTGCACATACAATGGGCTGCTGTTCGGACCTTCTGCCACAGCTGGCCGATCACTGGAACAGCTGGCTGCCTGGGCACCTCATCCTGCTCTCCTGGGCTGGAGGCCCTGGGGAGGGACAGGAGCAGCTGGGAGCTGACACCTCCCCCTCCCTCCATCCAGCCAGCCCCAGAGCCTCTTCCCAGGGGCACCAAGAAGACGCTAAGCAACAGGAGCAAAGTGGGAATTTTGCTGACATAGGCCCCTGCCAGGCCGCTGGGCCCAAGAGACCCCATCCTGACCCCCGGGTCACAGACCTTCCTTCCCCACCCTTCACACACAATCCTACCCTGAGTCTCTGGTGTCTCACAGGCCCTCTGTCCTCTGTCTCGGTCACCTCCCACAGTTACCTCCCCATGCCCAGTCTGGATCACACACACCCCGTCACTCCCCGCCCCGCCCCGTCCTGTTCACACAGAGGCCCTCCCCAATGCCCTGTCCCAACACACAAACACCTCCTCCCTGGCCCCTGGCCTGGTCACACAACCCTGCCCCCCCATGCCTCCCACTTCACATAACTCCATCCTGACCCTATGGGTCTCAGCCCCCCATCCTTCCCCAGATCACACAGAGCCCCCACTCCGCCCACTGCTTGTTTTGTATTCTCCTCCCTGGGTGACTCTGGCAGAGCTGGGAAGGGGGTTTGGAGTGGGGCAGGCTGGGGTCAGATGAGTCCAATGTTGGGCAGCCTCTGGGCCTGACTCGGCCATTTCTGGGTCCTGGCCTGAGCAACTCTGGGGCATCATTCTCAGCTCAACCAGCTTATGGGGCGACAGGGCTACCTTGGCAGAGCCTGGCAAGATGCTGCCAGCTCTGCCAGTGCCCCTCAAGACTGCAGCTAACCCAGCCCCAGCTCCCTAGGTTCCCTCTGCTGCCCCCCACGCCAGGTCCTTCCCCCTTTCCCCCGGTGACCGGAGGGGGGGGATTCAGCTAGTCTGGAATGTGCCCAGGCTGCTTTTCCTGATCCACCTTCCAGCACCAGGGCTGGGCAGGACCCACTGGCTCACTGCTGCCAAGGGCCTGCCAGGGAAGGGGGGAGCAGTCCCCCTCTCTCCTGGAGTTGGAGAACCAGAAATTCCTGTTCCCTGCAGAGCTTGCCTCCTCAGAGGGGGGTGGAGAGGGAGGCCCAGGGGGGTGTGAGGTGGGGGCAGAGAGAAGAGTAGGGGGATGGGGAAACAGGATACTCATCATAGAGGCGGGATGGGAGATGGGGGGAGACCCAGGGCAGATGGGGGTACGGGGCAGGCTTGGGGGAATGGGGCAGAGGGAGCCTGGGAGACAGAAATTAGACCCAGGGGATCGCAGGGGCAGGGGAACCCCAGGGGGGCAGAGGGGAGGCCCAGGGAATCATAGGGGCAGGGGAACCCGGGAAGAGGGGGCCAGAGGGGGGGCCCAGGGGATCGCAGGGCAGAGTATTATTTCAATAGCACTTTAAAGACTAACAAGATGGTTTATTAGGTGATGAGCTTTCGTGGGCCAGACCCACTTCCTCAGGTCAAATTGTGGAAGAAAATAGGCATGACCTATTTCTTCCACAATTTGATCTGAGGAAGTGGGTCTGGCCCATGAAAGCTCATCACCTAATAAACCATCTTGTTAGTCTTTAAAGTGCTACATAGTCCTGTTTTTTGTTTCAGCTAGACTAGACTAACACGGCTACATCTCTATTACTATTATTTCAGTGGCTGACTTGGAAAGGTCTTGAGCAGTTTTAGGAGGCAGAGAAAAATCCAGACTTGGCCCAGGAGCCTCTCCTTCCCCAGCTCCATCTGGGCTCAGGATTAGCCACGGCCCCAGCACAAACTCTAGCGGGAGGGAGCATGTCCCAGTGGTTACAGCATGGCTCCTGGGAACAGGGTTCCTGGATTCTGGCCTGGAGCGTGGGCGCTGGTGGTTAGAGGCTCCAAGTGGGATCTTGCTCCCAAGGGGAGATTCTCTCTCCTGGGCTGAGACATACCCTGGAGCCAGTGGCTCTGATCTGCAGCCCAGTGGCTGGCCCCACTGAGAGGGTGGATGGGGGTTTGAATGTATCTGGGGAATTGGGGGAGAATGGTCCATGGGGCTGGAACACTGGGTTGGAATGAAGGGGGAGCGTCTGCCCCAGGGAGGTGGGGGAGGATTCTTCATGGAGGGTGGCTTGGGGGAAATGCAGCCCCCTCCCCCCCAGCTCCATTGCTGGATCCAGAGCACAATCCTGCCTTCTTGCCTTTGGGGCTGGGCCCCCCACCTGGTTTGGATTGTCTGGAACAGGTGAGGAGCAGCTCTTTGCAGGCTGTGCCCCATCCCCATCATGGTGTTAGCAGGACAGCTCAGAGGCCTCTGAGGCTGGACCCCCCAAGTCCCTGCCCCCCAGGCCATGCAGTTCATGGCTCAGGCTGCCTGTACTCCTAACCCAACCACCCCACGCATCCCCACAGGCTCTGGGGCCTCTGGCCTGGAGCTGCAGCCCTCCCCACACCTGCAGGCCAAAGTGGGGGTCTGAGAGTTGGGAGAAAGTGAAACTTCTGGGTCCTCCTTCCCCTTCCTGCACAGCTCACGCAGTCATTCCTCCTGCCAGAGCCCAAGTGGGGAGCTCCCAGGAACAGAGCCAGAGCCTGGGAAAGGGGAAGCAGCTCAGCTGTGAAGGCTTCCTCCTTGCAGCATTGTCACATGGGCCTTGTACCCTCTGCCCCCAGTCACACCCTGACCACCCAGCTGTCTCCCGGACTGCCAAGCACACGGCTTGGCTCCCCCAGCCACTCCCTAGCTTGGACCCCTCCTGAGAGCCTGGAGCCCCCCAGCTGGGAGGCCATTTATGTCTAGGCTACACAATTCTTCTGGAAAAAGATACGCAGTGAACCGCAATTTGCATATCTTTTTCCGCTTCTTGTTTCAGAAGAGGCTTTTCCGACATTTGGCTTGTCTACTCTGGGCCAAATGTGGGAAACCCCCTTTTTTGGAACATCCTTTCTGCCTCGTAAAACGAGGTTTACAGGGATGCCGAAAAAACGTGTCTGCTCTTCCAAAAAAAATTTCAGAAGAGCAGACGCGTTCCTTGGACACAGCAGAGTTTTTCCGGGATACCTCTGGACGTAACCTTACTCCTCTGCGAATTAGTGCCTCCGTGCAGAGACCAGATCAGCACTGACCTGGAAGAGAGGGGACTGTGTGTGCGTGTGTACATGTGTGTGTATGTGTGAGCGTGTATGTGCGTGAGTGTGCGTCTGTGTACACATGCACATGTGTGTGTGCCTGCACGCACTACAGTAAAGGGACTTGGCTCTCTCCTTATTGGTTGTTGCTCCCTCCTCCCCCCCAATTGCACTTTCTGTCCCTCTAGTCCATGGGTTCCCAAACTGGGGGACGTGCCCCTCTGGGGGGGTGAAGAAATTCCTGGGGGGCGTGAGGCGACCCAGCCACACACACCCCCTCAATCCCACCCCAAGTTTTGCTGCTATTTTTGGGGAGAGGGGGCGTGAGGGTTTCTCAAAAATCAAAAAGGGGGTGTGATGTGGAAAAGTTTGGGAACCACTGCTCTAGTCCTTTTTCCAGGATGAGGGAGCCTGGGGCTGAGATAGCAGGGGGCTGTGTCCTGACTCATGTGAGGGGCATCACATGAGGGGGGTGGGCTGTGTGTCGGTATTGGGGGCGTTGAAGTGGGGAGCTGCATGTCAGATTGGGGGCTTTGAGGTGGGGGGGCTGCATGTTGGGACTGGGGGAATCATGGGGGAGGCTGCATGTTGGGACTGGAGGCATTACAGGGTTGGATCTTGCAGAGGGAATTAAAAACAACAGTAAAAGCTGCTCTAGCCAAATAAATAAGAAGACAAGGTGAAGAAATTGAACTGCTAAAAGCTGGGGATGGGTGGAGACTGAACATAATCTAGGCCTGGCTCAACACCTAAATGGATACTAGCCACCGCCTTTGATATTCGCATTTCCACATCAAAAGCTGTGACTGAGACACAGTCAGTCTGACTCAATTAGCTTCAGTAACTCTGGTCCTACCATTGTCAGGTAGCTGCTTTTGCTGTTAGGGTATGTCTAGACTACATGGCTCCGTCGATGGAGCCATGTAAACTAGTTTACCCGGCATAAGCAAAGAAGCAGGGATTTAAATAATCCCCGCTTCATAAAAATAAACATGGTTGCCGCGCTGTGCCGACGATCAGCTGATCCGGTACAGCGTGGCAGTCTAGACGTGGATCTGTCGGCTGGGGAAGCCTTTGCCGACCGATCCCTTATGCCTTTATTTAAATCCCCGCTTCTTTGCCTGTGCCGGGTAAACTAGTTTACATGGCTCCGTCGACGGAGCCGTGTAGTCTAGACATACCCTTAGATATTCCCTGAATTGTGTAATTTACACTTCAACTCATCTGAGGAAGTGGTTTTTACCCAGGAAAGCTCGTGCCCTAATACATTTGTTAGTTTCTAAGTTACCACAGGACTGCTCCTTGTCTCAGATGTTAATGAAGCTAATGAGGAGTTTAGGGTCCGGGTGGCTAATGAGAGCTAGAAAATACCCCAACGGAGGTGGAAGTCAAACTCAAACAGCTTAGTGGGGCTACATCAGGGAGCCCAGAGAAACTCCATGCAAGAATATTAAAGGAACTGGCACATGAAATTGCAAACGCAGTAGTAAACTCTGGAGTCATAGCCTATAGCTGGAGGTAAGATAAGGTAACTATGCTAAGATAGTTCCTATTTTAAGTAAGAGGAAAAATGATTGAGGAAACTACAGCCCTGTTTTTTAAATCTCAGTTGTATGCACATTTTGGAAGAGAATGTAGTTAAGGACCTAAAGATGAAGAGTAACTGGCATAAAATACAACATGGTTTCACAGAGGGATGTAAAAGGTTACCTGGTTACCCGGTAAGTATGAGCTTTACTGGCATGTTTACCGAGTAACTGGATAATCTGATCTAGTTTGGCTCTGACGAAAATTTGTTTCCCTAGGAGGGGGTGAAGCACTGGAATGGGTTCCCTAGGGAGGTGGCAGAATCTCCATCCCTAGAGGTTTTTAAGTCCTGGCTTGACAAAGCCCTGGCTGGGATGATTGAGTTCGGATTGGTCCTGCTTTGGGCAGGGGACTGGACGTGATGACCAGCTGAGGTCTCTTCCAGCCCTAGGATTCTATGATTCTATGAATCAAGAGGACTGGGCTGGGGGGAGCAGCCCCCTGACTGCTATAGGCTGGCTGGTAGGACCCTGACTACAGCAGTCCCTGGCCAGCTGGCGTAGCCCCCTACTCATGACACAGCATGGCATATTGGAACCCTGGCCAGCTGGAGCAGCACCCTTCCTGTGGCATGGCAAGACCTTGGCCAGACAGAGTAGCCCCCCCGCCAGGGCAGGACCCTATCCAGACAGAGCAGCACCCCACACACGGCGGGACCCAGGCCAGCTGGAGCAGCCCCCCCTCCTCCGCCCACAGCAGGCTGGCTGACCTCAGCTGCACAGTTCACTGGTTAAACTATTACAATTATTTTTTTCACTGGTTAATTTTTTAATGGATATTTACATCCCTAGTTGTACAAACGGTAGATTGTGCCAGACCAACCTGATCTCTTTCTCTGCGACGATAACTGATGATTTAGACAAAGGAGATGCAGTAGCTCAAATCCACCTGGGCGCCCGTGAGGCATCTGATAGTTCCACAAAGAAATGATCGGTTCCATGGGAGATGATGGGGATTAATAAGAGAACTGAAAGGTGGACAAGGAACTGGGGAAAGGGAGACTCCACTGGCTCCCACTGAAAGGGGACCTGCCGGACTGGAGGGAGGTTACTAGTGGAGTTCCACAGGGATCAGTCTTGGGACCAAACTTATTTAATGTTTTATGAGGGACCTTGGCACAAAACACACTAACAAAACTTGCAGATGACACGAAGTTGGGAGGCAATTCAGAGCCCATACAGAGGAGGACCAGACTATTATAGAAAACAGGTGGGCAACCTACAGCCTGAGGGCTCTGCCTGGTGGAGGAGGAAGTGGCTCCGCATGCTGTCAGTTCCTCTCCCTCCAGCTGGGGAAACAGCAGCACAGGGAACTGCTCAAGTAGAGGCTTTCCCCCTGCTGCTCCCATTGGCCAGAACTGCAGCCAATAGGAGCAGTGGGGGGAGGGGCAGTGCCTGGGAGAGGCATGTGTGCATGCGTGTGTGTGTGTGTGTGTGTGTGTGTGTAGTTACTTGTGTCCCTGAGGAGCTGTGCAAGTAAGTGACCCCCATCACCCAGACCCTGCACCCCCAGCCTGCTCCTGCACCCTACCTCCCTCACAGATGCCACACCCCCACTCACCCCAGACCACTCCTGCACCCTCCCTCCTGCACAATGAACCCCTCATTTTTGGCCCCACCTCTGAGCTGGGGGTCTCACAAAATCTACTAGCCCTGGGCCTCCAGAAGAATTAATCTGGCCCTGGAAGAAGCCCTGAACCTCAGTCACTCCCTTCCCCAGGGCTGGAGCACAGGGCAGTGAGGTGTCTTAGTCAGGGACCTCATCAGTGAGGGTTGTTTTTTGGTTTTGTTTTTGTTTTTTTCTTCTCACTTTTGTATGGCCCCCGGCTAATTTTTCTGGCCCCTGACCTAAAAGAGGTTCCTCACCTTTGATATAAGAAGCAGCTTTCTATTACTCCAGACCATGAAAACTAGAGTAATAGAAAAGGGATGAAAACGAATAGTGCAAAGGGCAAGGTATAAGCTGGAAGTTTGTTAGTTGCAAGTAACAGAGGAGAAAGACCTGAGCTGATCACAGCATGACTAGGGGCTTGTCTACACTGGCATGTTTTGTTGCCAAAAGCTGACTTTGGGCGACAAAACAGTGAGAGTGCTTACACGGCAGTGCAACTTCAATTGTAAAAACCACCCAGTTTTGGTGACAAAAATCTTCCACCCCGGCAAGAGACTTTTGTCTTTTCCCCTCCTTTTTTGGTTGACAAAGAGCCAGTGTGGACTCTACTGTTTGTTTTGTCAAGAGAACTGGCTTCCTCCAGTATCCCACAATGCCTGCCCTGATGGTTGAGCTCAGTGTTTTGTGATCTCTGCTGCCCTGCAGGCATGCATCCCTCTCCTTTCAAAGCTCCAGGAAGTGTCTGATAGCTGAATGAGCTGCTCTGTTTGGGGAACAAACAAGAGCAAATCATTGGAATGCTCCTGTTCTGCTCTGCTAGGAACACAGCAGCAGGCAGACGGCTGCTGCAGAGGAAGGGCTGGAGATGCTGCTGTGCTGCTTTGGCATTCCA
Source organism: Rafetus swinhoei (assembly GCA_019425775.1). NCBI lineage: Eukaryota > Metazoa > Chordata > Testudines > Trionychidae > Rafetus > Rafetus swinhoei. The sequence continues at coordinate 1,594,961 of JAFJHL010000157.1, read as the reverse complement.
AAAGGATCCAAGGAAGGGAAGGGATCAGCTCTGCCTTCCCACCACACTGCACTGTGGGATGCTTACCCACAATGCTTTGCTGTCTGTTAACAGGGTGCTAGCAATGTGGCCATGAAATGTTGACAATGGGAGGCAGAAAAACCATTTTCACCAGTTTTCACTTTTGGTAACTTTTGCACGTTGACAGCACTTTCATTGCCAGACATTCCCAGTGTGGACGTAGCCTAGGAGCTGCCAATGTGCTGTGACTGTGGAAAAGGCGAATGCATCCGGTGAGGTGTTTTCAGCAGAGACAGGGAGGGACGTGTTGGTGCCATTATACCAGGCATTGGGGAGAGCCCCTCTGGAATTCTGTGAGTGGGTCTGGCCTCCTGCGGGTAAGAAAGGTGCAGAGGAGGAGGATCCAAGGAATGGAGACCTACCTTGTGAGAGGAGCCCAAAGAGCTCGGCCAGTTCAGCCCAACCAAGCGAAGGTGGAGGGGGGAGACGATTGCTCACTCGGGATAAATACATCTGAGGGCTAACGGCGGGGGAGGGGAGGGGCTATTTACATGAAGGGCCAATGCTGGCATGAGAACAAATGGCCATGAACTGCCCCTCAGCACATTGTGGCTTGAAAGGAGACAAAGGTTTGGAACCATCAGAGGGTGAAGTTCTGGAGCCGCCTCTCATGGAGCCACGGGGCCAAAAACCCAACTGGCTGCAAGTTAGAGCTTGACATGTTTTGGGGGAGGGTGTGGCCTATGATGCACGGAGCCGACCTGTGACTGCTGGCAGCAAATATCCCCAGTGGCCGGTGACAGGACGCTAGATGGGGAGGGCTCCAGGTTGCTACGGAGGATTATTTCCCAGGTGCCTGGCTGCTGGGTTGTGCCCACATTCTCATGGTCTCACTGATCACAGATTTGGGGCTGGGCAGGAATTTCCCCCAGGTCCGACTGGCAGAGACCCTGGGGGAGGTTTCACCTTCCTTTGCAGCATGGAGCTTGGGTCGCTGGCAGCTTTCAACTCGTGTCAATGGTGAATTCTCTGTAACCTAAAGTCTTTGAATGCTGATTTGAGGATGTCAGTGACTCAGCAGAGGCTGGGGGTCTATTCCAGGAAGGGGATGTGGGGGGTTCTGTGACCTGCCATGCTCAGGAAATCAGATTACATGATTGGGATGGTCCCTTCTGACCTCTGGGCTTTGGTACAGCCTGTGGGGCTGGGTATGAACAGGGTCCCTCTAAGCTGTGCAGCTGCGCACAGAACATTTTAGACCTGCCCAACTCGCCTGCAGAGCCGCGCAGCAGCACAAACAACCATTCCCTTTCCTGCTGGACAGGAAGGTGAGTGGGGATGGGTGGGGGGCGGTGGCGGCCTGGTGGGTTCTGGTGGGGCCATGTGGCACGCGTGGCTGGCCTGCCCCACTCCCTTTGCTCCGGCTGGTACTGGGTCACAGTGAGGCTGTCCCTGCTTGGGCAGCCTCACCAGCCCCAGTTCCAGCTACGAGAGGCGGGACGCCACAGCCCAGCCGGGACTGGAGCTGCCAAGTGGCGGGTGGCAGGGACAGCTCTGGGGCCAGCAGCTGCCATGTGGCCCCCAAACCTATCCCCCGGCTCTTGGCTGCAGCACCGGCCAGGTGGGCAGCCACCAGCCAGCAGCCCTGGCATTCTTACCCCAGGAGCTGCTGGCCAGCTGGCTGGGAACCCTGGGCAGTGCAGCCCCAGCGCAGCCCCTCGCACACTGGTTGAGGGAGCCCGGCAGCCCAGTTCCGCTTCCCCCGCAGCGAGCAGCTTCCTGGGGGGCCAGGCAGCCCAGTCCTCGGTCCACCCCTCGTGAGAATAGGCAGCCCAGCTCCAGCCTCCCCCCAGTGAGGAGCTGTTACAGCCTCCCATCCTGAGTTGCCCCCTTCCCTGAATCCTGCACTCCCCGAGTCACCCCATACCCCACTCCCGGATCCCTGAACTGTAGGGTCATCCCTTGGTTTGGCATTTTGTGTGTGTGTGTGAGTGAGTGTGTGTGAGAGTGTGTGTGTCATAGACAGGGGCAGCCTGTGACTATAGGCCGACTTGGCCGTCGCCTAGAGCGCCGCCTTCAACAGTGCCTGATGATGACGTCACCCCATTGACGGCCCATTGACGGCCATGCAGGCAGTGGCGCCGATCGCACGTTCTGCCTGGAGCGCCAGCTGCCGCAGCCCACCTCAGGCCACTCCTGGTCATAGAATCCTAGAATCCTAGAGCTGGAAGAGACCTCAGGAGGTCATCAAATCCAGCCCCCTGCCCAAAGCAGGACCAATCCCAACTAAATCAACCCAGCCAGGGCTTTGTCAAGCCGAGACTTAAAAATCTCTAGGGATGGAGATTCCACCCCTTCCCTAGGTAACCCATTCCAGTGCTTCACCACCCTCCTAGAGAAATAGTTTTTCCTAATATCCAACCTAGACCCGGCCCCCCACTGTAACTTGAGACCAATGCTCCTTGTTCTGCCATCAGTCACTACTGTGAACAGCCTCTCTCCATCCTCTTTGGAACCTCCCTTCAGGAAGTTAAAGGCTGCTATCAAATCCCCCCTCACTCTTCGCTTCTGCAGACTCTTCTGCATGTGTGTGAGCATGAGCGTGTGAGTGTGAGCGTGTGTGTGTGAGGCCATGGTGGCGCATGTCCGAACAAGCGCACATGATGTCAATGTTGGTGCACGAGACAAAACTGACTCTTCTCACAGCTGGGAGATCTTAGGGGGAACACTGCCTGTGAAGGGCTTTTGGTGGGTCTGTTCCTCTTCACATAGCAGAGAAGAGCTGCAGGGAGCACAGGGCACCAGGTACTTAATCCCCTCAGCCTTCCAGGCCCACAGCTGCTTCAGCGGCTCCACAGCACAGAGGTAGCAAGCGCTGCTTAATGGGTCACAGCTGCTGAAAAGGACACTGCCCTGTTCCTGTTCCTACACGGCACGTGTCCATAGTGCAGAGCCCCGCGGGACACTCATGCTTCACGGGCTGGAGCAAATTCCACCTCCCCAGCCAGGTAGGGCAGCACCGTGAACCCCAGCTGCAGGTGGAAAACTGAGGCAGAGCAAGATGACTACTCCAATCTAGGGATGTGTCCCTTGCTGCTGCCATGCCCCTCTCCATGTGTTGCCCTTAAACAGCTGGGAACTTCCAGGCCCAAAGGGTTTTACTGTCCAATCATTAAAGAGAAAGAGCAATCCTGGAAAGAACCAAAGTCAGGACCCCAGGAGGGAACGGGCAGGCTCCGAGTGGGGCGTGGGAAATGGGGAGGCTCCACGTGGGGCGTGGGGAATGCAGAGACTCCGCGTGGGGCGTGGGGAATGGGGAGGCTCTGCATGGGGCCTGGGGAATGGGCAGGCTCAGCGTGGGGTGCGGGAATGGGCAGGCTCAGCGTGGGGCACGGGGCCTGGGGAACAGGGAATGGGCACAGGAGACTGAGCTGGGGAGAGCTCCCTCACCCTGCATTGTGTGCAGAGAAGGGTGCCCTTGGACGTGGGCCTTGCTGGGGGCAGGCAGGATACAGCTGTCACTGGGGAAGCAGTGGGGAGCCGTTAGTTGTGTCTCCCTCTGCTCAGTGGAGTGGGGAGCCGGGCCCACACCCAGCACTTCCCCCGCCTGTCTGCAACCTGAGCTGCTTCTAGCCCCTTGGGGGGGCCCTGCCCAGCCAGGGGGCTGGAGCAGGGGAGGAGAGCTTGGGGTTCCTGGACAAGGAGAACTGGGAACCCAGGTGGCTCTTATCAAAGTGCAGGCTAAACTGAGACCTCGCCCAGGGGCAGGGAGTGGAAGGGTAGGGTGGCTGTGACAGGGACACTTATCCAAACAGCCTCTGACTGCAGACACCTCAGTAGGATTTAGTGCCCCTAGGGGGGACAAGGCCCCCCCCGCTGACCCTCACACAGGAGAGAGCCTGGCACAGTTTGACCCCTCTCCCCAGGCTGCCCCCTCATCTGCCCAAACTGCGCAGCCAGAGGCCAGGGTGTGTGTGTGTGACAGAACCGCCCCCCCTCCCCTGCAGACTCATTATCATGATGACAGAGACTTCACTGCTCCTCTGAGTTTGGAGGAGAACAGGGGTTGACCCCCCAGCTATACAGCAAGATAGTGCTAGAGCGAGGGAGAGAACCCAGGACTCTGGTTCCCAGAGTGCACCTGGTTCTACCACTCTGGGCCAAGAGCAGAGATCTGAGTGGGAATGGGAGGATATGAAGCTACAGGGGAGCAGGGGGACATGGAGTTGGAGGGGATTGGAGGATGATGGGGGACTGAGGGGTGGTGTAGGAGGAAGTGGGGCTGGAGGGAAGCAGGCAGATGTGGGGCCAGGAATGCAGGGCTGGAGGAGAGTGGGGAAGATGAGGGGCTGGAGGAGAATGGGGGTATGATGAGAGGCTGTAGGAGAGCGGGGAGGGGTATGTTGTGGAGCTGGAGGAGAGCGGGGGCACAATGAGAGGCTGGAGGGGGTACAATGCAGGGCTGGAGGGGTTATGATGCAGGGCTGGGAGAGAGTGGGGTATGATGTGGGGCTGGAGGAGAGCTGGGGTACAATGAGGGGCTGGAGGAGAGTGGGGTATGATGTGGGGCTGGAGGAGAGTGGGGTACGATGAAGGGCTGGGGAGAACGGGGGTATGACGTGGGGCTGGAGGAGAGTGGGGGTATGATGAGGGGCTGGATGAGCATGGGGGGTGTGATGTGGGGCTGGAGGAGAGCAGGGGGCGTACAATGTGGGGCTGGAGGAGAACGGCGGGGTGGGCTGGAAAGGATTGTTCTGAAGCTGAAACGATGCATCTGTGTCATCCGTGCCTAACCAGGGAACAGCTGCAGCGGTTCCAGCAAAGCCCCTCTGGGCTGGGACCCAGCAGGGGCTGTGGTGCGAGGGGGCCTACGAGATGGTTACGGACGGAAAGATCATCTGCCGGCCCCATACCCCTCACAGGCCTGCCTCCCTCTTCCCTACTGCCATGTACACGGGATGCAGGGACCAGCCAGTGCTGAACTGCAGCCACTTCTGGGGTGGGCTGGGGCCCACCTTGTACAACATGGCTGTGTAAACATGGCTATTTAGGACAGGAAGTGAAGGCCAAGGTCCTAGCCGGAGAGATGGGGTCTGGCTGCCTGGTGGGGACCCTAGCCTGGCTCAGGGGGAGCCCCTATGGTAGGACCCCACCTCAGAGCAGCACCTCACTCCAGCCCTCCTGGGCCCCTTGAGTAGTCCTGACCCACAAGGGGCGGAGTCTGGGCAGTTGGGGTGGAGCCTGCCCTCTAGTCCTGCCTCCCAGCATGCACTGTTAAAAGGCAGGACTGCCACCTTTTCCTCTCCATATCCAGAAATATGCTCCCTGTTGTGGAGGGGGGATCTGAACCAGTCATGGGGTGCCCCTAGAACACCCCCAAACCCTCACTGTGTAAGCCCCCTGGGTACCCCAAACCCTCAGTGTGTGAGCCCCTGTGTACCCCAAACCTTCAGTGTGAGCCCCCCCCGGGAACCCCAAAGCTATTGCTCAGGGGGACCCACACAGTGTGTGCTTCTCAGCCCTCCAATCCCACCTCTTTGCAACTGCAAACCTTTCACAGGGCGCACTCCCAGGCACCCCACCCTCTCAGTGTGCTCCCCAGCTCCCTCTGTGTGTGCTCCCAACCTGTCTGAGTGCCCCCAGCCCATTGCTCTACCTCCTGAGGCTGCTCCCAGTCCCCCAAACCTCTGCACATGTGCTCCGGGCTGGTTGGGGGCTTGGCAGCTCTTTCCCAGCGCCCCAGCTCCGGCCCTCCCCGCAGCTGGCTTCAGCATTCACACAAGAATGACAAAGAAAAATAAATAAGCAGCTCTGGGCTGTGGGACTGGCAGAGAAAGGGGGGAGCAGGAAGGACTCAGAGAGGAGGAGGCTGTTGGGCCGGGTGCTCTGCAAACCCTGGTGCAGCAGCCTAGGGAGCCAGGCCAGAGGGGACTAGAGGGGCTGTGGCCAGTGCCCCTTGCAGAGATCACAGCATGAGGCAGGCAGAGGCCTTGGCACTGAGACCATGTCCAGGACTCAGAATCCCACACCCCAGCACATTGTCAATCCCTAATCCAAGAGACTTCCCCTCTGTCTCTGACAGAGTGCTGGAGATGGCCGGGTGTCACCCCCATGATGGAGTTGGCTGGGCCTCAGCCAGGAGCTCACCACTGACCCCCAGGTTAGCTGCCTCAGCAGAAGGGCTGATGTGGCCCCAGGGCCAGAGCTCTCTCAGTTCCCCGAAGGGCCTGTCCTGGGCAGGCAGTGCATTGCTGCAGGTCAGGGCGCAATGCTTGCCGTGCTGCAGATGAATTTTCAGGGGTGCTGAGCAGCCACAGGTCCCACCAGTGCTAGGTACCCTTGAAATGGGCCCCGCAGCTCCAGCTGTGCCCCATATTCCATTCCCCTCCACGTCATGCAGAGACCAGTCCAAGGCTTGCCATGTGCCAGCCACAATCGGGGCAGCCGGGCATGCTCCACCCTCATGAGCTGAGGTGTGAGGGGCCAGGTGAGCTAGTGCGAGTCAGTGGGGTCTGAGATGGCGTATAGTGAAGGAGTAAAATGGGTGTGAGAGTGTCTCCTCCATTGTCGAGACAGCCCAGCAGCACCACCCTACTACTCCCTGGGAGATCGGTGCCACCCCACCGTCTTGGAGGCTGAGGCACCTGCCCAAGCCACCCAGGGAGCTCGGGGCGGACGTGAATCCAGAATCCAGGAGCGCAAATGCCCCAGATGAGCCTGAACCCCCAGGCTTCATCAGGGACCTTCTCTTTAGGGAAAATGCTTCTGCCCAGATACACCCCCCCACCGCCAGCTGCTGAGGGGGCAGCAGGGCTGGAACAGCTGCCTGGGAGGCGCTGCAGTGCAGGGCTTCTCTGAGCTGCTGAGACCACCAATGTCATGGAGCAGGCACGCCAGGGAGAGGAGGGTGACCCTGTGGGAAGGGCACTGAGCTGGCTCTCAGTGCTGAAGCCCTGGGTTCTCTTCCCAGCCGTGCTAGGTCACCTTGGGCAGGTCACCTCCCTCCTCTGGCCACTTTGTTCTAGCCCGTGGTTTCTGCGGGGCAAGGACAGGCTCTGCTTGTGCAGTGCAATGGGGCGCTGATCCTACCGAGGGCCAAACTAGCAATAACTCTCACCACTTCCTCTGAGAATCAAGATCCTTGAACACTTGTGATGGAACAATCTCTTGGGGGCAGGGTAGCCTGTTACCTCTGCCAGGGGCTGAGAAGTGGGGGCAGGTGGGTGTCTGTCCCACTGGGAATAGCTGTGTGCTGGGGACCAGGGTGTGATTGCATGAGGTGCTGTCTGTGTCAGGGGGTTGGCTCTGTTCCTGCTTTGCCACTGAGTTGCTGTAAGACCTTGGGTGAGTCACTTCCTCTTTCCAGGTTTACCCCCTTTCCTGGGATGGCATTTCTTGCTCCCTGAGCTTGGAGGAAGAAGGGGGCTCTTAGCTGGCTGTGAAGCCATATCCAAGCACAATGTTTGTGGTAGGATTAGGGACCCCAGCCCCTGTGCCTGTCCCTCCAGAGAGAAACCTGCTCAGACAGGAGCTTCCCAGCATGAGACTGCCCAGGGAGGTGCCAGCTCGACCCAGGACCCTGGGGGGTCAGGGTGCAGACACTCGGCCTGAATGTTCAGGGCTTGATTTTTAGAGTGCAAAGAGCCCACGGCTCCTTAGCTCTGCCCCATATTCCTTCCCTTGGACTCTTCACAGCCACAATTTGCATCCACCAGTGACACCTGGCTTTCTGGAGCCTGACAGGGCAGTGTCTGGGCTGAGCAGCCTTAGGCCCTCCTGGAGCCCAGCTGTCTTGTCTGAATTCCTCCAAACTTTCCAGGAAAGCTCCGTCCCACCAGGGCAGCACGAGGACTAAGGGCTGTGGGCTAGGAGCCATAGCAGTGTGGGCACAGCCAGGCCTGACTCCTGCTAGTGATGGAGCAAGGGGGGCTCCTCCACTGAGGAGGGAGATGTGAGACTCTCTCCGGCCCTCGAGCAGCTGGGGCAAATGAGGCAGGAGCTGCCAGAGTCCTCCAGATGCTAACCGCCCCCCCCAGCATCTCTCTTCAGCCAGCCTGTCTGGTTCTGCTCCAGCTGGGAGTGGGTCGGTTCATCCAGGGGCTGTCAGACTCTGTTCCAGCCCCAGTCTGCCTGGCTCCCCCCAAATGCTAACAAAGCAGTGGGGATCCTGCCAGGGATGCCACCCAGCAGTGAGCAGACCCCACCAGTCGCATTGGGTTGGAATTGCCGGAAGTGGGGGCGTGAGGGGCCGCCCCTCGCCAAAGCCAGCCAGTGATGGAAACTTTCTCCTCCTTGGGGATTTGGATGCTCACAAAATAACAACCGCTTTTTTGGGCATATTGGAGGGAGGGTTCATGACTCTGTGGGAAAGACCGAAGGGATGGGCCCTGAGCCAGCGCATCTCTCTGACCCCAGTGTACCCCCCGCCCAGCCTGTGCCCCTCTGGAGCCCTCTGCCACGGGGGCCTTTACCCGGCAGAGCCCCCGCCCCATCTGTCCACCGGAGCCCGAGCCCCCCGAGCGCCCGGGGACCCCTCGCCCCGCCTGCAGAGGGGGAGCCCGCCCAGCCCCCACCTGCCAGCGCCGGCTCCGGCTCGGGCAGGGGGCGCTGGCTGCAGCGCGGGGCTGGGCCCGGCCTGGCGGGAGGGGAGGGAGGAGGCAGCGGCGTGAGAGCCTGGGGAGGTGGCGGCCGGGCCCCGCCCCGCGCAGAGGAGGGGCGGCCGGGCCGGGACTCGAGCCGCTGGCGGGGGAAGTTTCCCAGGGTCCGGGAGGGAGGGAGGCAGCCTGACCGCGCTGGTGTCTGGCTCTGCGGCGCGGGGCTCGCGGCCCCTCCATGGATCTCTAGGGCGGGGGCGGCAGCGGAGCAGCGGGATGGGCTCGGGGGCCGGGTCCCGGGCGCTGCTGGGCGGCAGCCTCCTGGGCATCGCACTGCTGGCGCAGCTGGGAGCCGGAGCAGGTAAGGGGGAGAGGGGGATGGGGAACCCGGTGCGGGAAGGGGGTCCGCCGGCGGGGGGGGTTCGGGTAGCTACGAGTGCCAGGGCCCCCCTCCCCGGAGAGCTCTGGCCCGGTGTTGGGGTGCTTTCGGGGTCCTCTCAGCGTTTGGGGGTCCTGGCGGTTTCGGGGCCCCGGGATTGGCGTTGAGGGGGCGTCTGGTGGCGTCGGGAAGCGGGGAGAGTTGGTCTGGGCCCTTCGCTTCCTCTTTACAAACTTTGCCAAACTTTTTAAGGGGGGGGTGTCAAAGCCAGGAATCCGCCGCGCGGGCCGCCCCCGGTAATGCGGGCTCCTCTGGCGGGGATCAGCGGCTGAATGGGGGCTCAGGACGGGGATGGAGCCGTCTCTCGGGCTCTGCCCCTGCCCGGAGCCCCTTCCCCTGTCTGCGCTGGGAGAGGGGCTGGAGCGGTGTCAGCGCACAAAGAAATATCATTGTATGAGCGCGCTCGGGGAAGGGGGCTGCGCGGCCCCTGCCCGGCGGCGGGGCTGGGAGTTCGCTGCACTGATTTGAGGCGGCGGGGAACAATCCTGCGCGGCTCTTTCATTATTGACTCGCAGAAACTTTCCTCGTAGCCAGCGCCAGCCCGCGGGGAAACCTGGCCCTGGAGCGCGGATCCGGCTCCTCGGCCTTCCCCAGCCGGCTCCCTCCCCCTTCCCGCCCTTCCCCCACTCTGCCCTCGGCCTCCCGCCCGGGAAACCTCCGCGAGCCAGGCGCCCTGGGGGCTCCCGTGGCATTGTGTGAGGGGGAGGCAGGACCCCAGGCCGGGGGTTTGCCTGGGATTGCCATGAAATGGGTTCCTGAGGGGGGGGCTGATCTTCCTCGGATGGCGCTTGGGGCGGTGCAGCTGTGGAGTGGGGGGGGCTGATGTGCTGCACAGAAGCTCCAGCCGCTTCTTTGATTCGGTCTCGGCCCCCCCTCACCCCATGCTCAAACTTTTCCGTGTTGGTTGGAAAGTGGCTGTGAGGCTCCATCCTGGGGTGCTCCCAGAACTGCCTGGACTGGGCTCCCGGCTTCTCCGCTGAGCTGGGGCATCGGGGCACCCAGGAGGCGGGGAGAGAACTTAAAATGCTTAGGGGGCTCCGCACTGGGCCAGCTGGGATCTGGCCTCCCCTGGCTGGGCCGGGCAAGTGGCAAAGTCAGCAAGAGTCCCGGGAGCCCAGCTAGCCCGGGCTTACTAGCGAGCGAGCTGGGAATCGAGGTGATGCCTAAGGGAGATAAGATGATTTAATTGGGTGTCGTGCGTTGACTTGCCAGTGCAGCAATGTGCCAGCGATGAGAGAATTGCTGTGAAAGGTAAATACGGCGCAGGGTTACTATTCAGCGTGGGTTTCACTCGCCCACGAAGCCGCCCGACTGGTTTGTTCGGCTGGGGTGGCCGTCCTGCTACTGCGCTCCCAGCTTGTGGGAACACGTGGATGGGCCCAGGGCCTCTGGAATGGCTGCTGCAGGTCGTGGATGCCCTGGAGTGGAGTATAACATCCCCCCCCCCGCCTGGCTGGACATAGACCAGCATTGTTCTTGCTGAGCAACTTGCTGCGCTGCAGGAGCCCCGCGGTTGGCTCCTCAGAAGCGTGTGGCCCCACTGCTAGACAGGGGTCTGGCCAGGCTCCTCCCGCCCAGGCTGTGGGTGGCAACCCCCCCGCCCCCAGGACCTTGGAGCGTCTCAGTCCTGGAGCCAGGAACTAGCCTCCAGAGAAACCCAGACAGCATCCTTGCTAGGGAAAGGAGCCCAGCCCATGTCACAGCTCGAGTGAGGACAAGGCCTTTGGAGCTTCTACTGCTGGAAACTCTCCTTCACCAGCCTTCGGGGCTGCACCAGGGCAGGGAGAGCTTGGCCTCAGATTGGTTGCTTCTGGGTAAGAGCATGAGAACGGCCAGACTGGGTCAGACCAAAGTCCATCCAGCCCACTGTCCTGTCTGCCGACATCGGCCAGTGCCAGGTGCCCCAGAGGGAGTGAACAGAATAGGGAATTATGAAGTGATCCCTTCCCTGTTGCCCATTCTCAACTTCTGACAACCAGAATCAGGGGCACCACCCCTGCCCATCCTGGCTGCCCTCCATGAACTTAATCTAGTTCTTTTTTTAACCTTATTGGTCTTGGCTCTCTCTACGTTCTCTAGCGAGGAGTTCCACAGGTTGTGTGCTGTGTGAAGAGACACGTCCTTTTGTTTGTTTAAGCTCAGGATGTAAAATCCCGTTTAATCAGTTAACTGGTTAAACGTTATGCTGGAGTGCCCCTGCCTGAGCACGCTGGGCTCCTCCAGGCTGCAGCAGTCCCTTGCCTTGTTGTGCAGGGGGCTAGTCCAGCCCCTGCCAGTTAGCCAGTTAACCATTCACATCCCTATTTTAAACTTGGTGACCTCCTAGTTCTTGTGTTATGAGGAGTAAGAAATGCTTCTTTATCTACCTTCTTCGCACCAATTCCTGTTTTTTTTTGCTATAGGAGTAGAAATCAGATTATGGGGGTGTGGGTCCTCTCCCCATCCTAGTGTGGGGGTGCAGCAACCTGGTCCTCCTGTGCCTGGGGTGATCTGCATGGTGATGAGGAGCAGCCTGTGTTTTCTCCGCCCCCATCCTGGTCCCCCCCCATCTGGGGGGGGGGGGAGTGACTCAGTCTTTCTATTCTGGGGTTCAAGTCTCTCCTTGCCCCCATCCTGGGGATAAGGTCCTAGCTTTGCAAAGTCTCCTGCTCCACTGAGCTTGCCTCTTTCCAGGACTTTCCCCATGTGTTTATACTCCCCCTTCCTCCTCCTGACCAGCCTGGCTCCTCTGTGCCTGTAGTGCAGGCTCTCTGGGATGCAATGGCTTGTGTGGGTCCCAGCTGATGTTGGCCCCTCAGCAAAGGGGCTGTAAGGTCCTGGAAGATGTGGCGGGGACAGGAGTTGGGTGTCAATGAGTCTGTGTCCCCTGGACCTCTTCTGGGCACTGGCCTCTGTCTCCCTCCTTCCCCCCCTCCAGTCTGTGGGCCCCTGCCCCTCTCCGGTGCTGGCTGTGCTCAGGGAGCACTCAGAGCCCTGCAGCTGCCTCCCCTCCAGATGCAGGAGAGGGCTGGCGGCTGGGCCATTCACTCGCCTGCCCCTTTCTTCTCCCCAGGCGTTGCTAGCCTGGGAACAAAGCGCCGGGCAGCTGGAGAGCTGTGGAATCTGGAGAGGGCCCGGGAGCTGCCTGAACAATCACACTGTCTAATCCGGTTGTAAACACTCCTCCCACAGAGCCACTGGCTGCAGAAAGGGGGAGACCCAGGGACCCAACCAGTCTGGGATGTGGGGGGCTGGCTTGCCCCAGCACAACCAGCAGGGGCCACATACTCTCCTGTCCCAGCTGACAGGACAGTGGGGACCAGTTCTCAGGGTTCTCTGTCTGGCTAGGGAGCCCCCTTCCCTGCAGCTTATGCAGGACAGCATCCAAATGTACCCTGGAATTCATGGGCTTTTAGCAATGCTGACCCCTTCCCCTGCCATGGGTGAGTCTCCCTGGGCCCATGGAGTGCACTGAAGGGTGTTTCCTGGGGCCAGTGGAGGGGGTGTAGATGCCAGGACTGTGCCTTGGAAGTCAGGTTCTGTCTCCCATCCCCTCACCAGTCACTCCCCCACACTCTGGAGCTGGATCATAGGTGACACCTGCTAGACGGGAGAGGCTCTGGCTCTCTCCTAAGCCAGCCACTAGCCTTTGAACTGGTGGCACAGGGGGGCAGTTGGCTGTGTCTGCCGGGCCAGGGGTGCCAGTTCCACTATCCCTTGATAGTGCCTGGGAGCTATCTGGTCCATATGTGGGTCCTTGGCTGACAAGAACAGCCCTCCCCCGCCCTGGGGAGCTGGGAGGTGCAGCAGTGGGGTCCCTGACCAAATCCTGGGACCCTGAGCTCACCAGGCTTCACAAATGCCAGAGAGGCAGCCGGTTGGGGCTGCTTCTGCCTCAGCAGAAATGACTCAGAGAGGCAGGGGACCGGCCCAGTTGTCAGCAGAGAGAACCCAGGAGTCCCGGCTGCCTCATCTCCCCCTTTCCCTCTCTGGGTGACTGGATCCTGCTTGTAGCATGCCCTGAGCTGGATCAGCCCTTGGGGGCTAGGAGTCCCCCGCTTCAGGCAGCTGGGAGGTATCTACTGTCCTGGGCTGTAGATTAAGTGGCCCTGCTCAGGCTGCCTGCGGGAGGGATCCCAGGTGGTAGGTGGGGCTGCTGGGCAGCAGAAGCCAGGGTGGTATGTGCCCCACCTTGCCAGGCATGCCCATCAGGAGAGTGTGTGGGCCCCAATGCCCAGGGATTGAGGACCGTGTCCCAGCATGCACTGTTCTGGGGGGTGGAGCCCCACACTCCCTGTCCCAGCCGTGGGGGGTGGGAGCACCTTGGTGGCAGGGGAATGCAGGTGCTGGGGTGGGGCACAGTGCCCCCTGCTGCCTGTGAGCCCCCAGGATTAGTGCTGAGCGATGGGAGACTGGGCCCCAGACTGCGGGGCTGGGGGTGTGTATTGTATTGGCAGCAGTGTGTCAGAGGTGGGGGTTGCTGAGAGGGTGTCCTACATTAGGGTGTGTGTGTTGGGGGTCGTTCTGTGCCTCTCACCTCCCCCTACCCCCCCCCTCGGAATCCCATAGCCCTCCAGGGCAGCGGAGTCTCCAGGGTCACCCTGGCTGACCCTGCCTTTGGCAGCTTGAACTCCCCCAGCGTTCCCACAGCCTCTTATCTCCGCTGTCCTTGAATTTCTGCAGTGATGGGGCCTCGGCTGCTGCTGTTTAGTGGGGGGGGGATGGGTGCTAGTGGGTTAGAATGGGAGGTGAGGTTGGAGGTCAGGACTCCTGGGATCCCTCCCAGCTCTGCCTCTGACTCCCTGGGTGACTGTGGATAGTCCCATTCCTATCTTTGTGCCTCAATTTCCTGTTGGTGCCCTCTTTGGGGGCCTGTGATGGGTGCATGCTGAGGTTGCCCCATTGCACTTCCTGTCCGGCCTCCGTGCAGATGGGGGGTTGGAGCTGGTACCCAAGGGGTTAATGTTCTAGGACCCCTCCCCCATTCCCTTTGCATGGTGGAAGAAGTTAGGACCCATCTTAGACACCCCTGCTGCCCTCCGGTCCCCTGACGGGCCTGCTCTGGGTATCACAGGGGACCCTCCATTGCACGCGGCCCAGCGTGGAACAGACCCCGCTCCGCTGTGGGGGGCCTCGTGGGGCTTGTGGCACCTCAGACATTTCGGCCTTTCTGTGCCTGACAGGCTGGGGCTTCTTTGCGGGGCCGAGCCGCCTCCTGGCACCAGCTCCCCCAGAGAACAAGCCTCTCGGCAGCTTGCCCCCTCCCAAAGCTGCCGTGCCTGGGCCCCTGGAGGGTAGTGGGGCGGGGGTTGGTGCCGTGGGTGAAGGGGCCCAGGGCTCAGGGTGGGAGAAGGAGCCGTCGCCATCTGATGCCACCCGTGTGTGGAGGGGGGCTGGCTGGCCGGCCTGCGGAGCGAATTCCACTGCAGCGCTGGCTCTGGGGGCTGCCTGGCGGAGCCGGGGCTGGAGTGGGGGAGAGGGGCGGGGGCTGCATTGTCTCTGGGAGCTGATCTGTGTGCTGGGCACGCAGCTCGCTCCAAGTGGGTCTGGAGGAAATGGCTGGTGGGGGAAGAAGCGAGGCCCCTGAGCCCCACGTGGCCTGTGGGGCCCAGCCTGGCCTCGTCTCTCTTCATTGGGGGGGAGGGGGCTTTTGAGTTTGGGCCTCACTCTGCTCCCCAGCCATGAAAAACGGCTGCTGGGTTTCCCTTTGGGATCAGCTCCTTCCCAGGCCCTGGAGCTGCAGTCACGGGGCAGAGATGTCTGGTCCCCATTTATTCAGGGGGCCAATCCAGTCAGGTCCCCAGAAGAGCTGGGGGGTGGGGCTGTGCCCCACTCTTCCAGTGAGTCCCATTAGCAACCCAGCCAGCAACCCACTTGTGGTCTGCGCGTGGAGCTGCCCAGGGCTCTGGAAGGGGAGGAGCTGTGCCCCCTAACCCCAAGATTGGCTCCAGCCAGGGTTGGCAGCGGGTCCCTGTCAGCCTGGCACAGGGAGGCTGGGGCTGCCCTGGTTGGCTGCGGTGGGCACTTGGTGGCCTTGGCTCTATTCCTTGGAGTGACCCTCCCCCAAGTTGTAGGAACCTGGCTGTGGCAGGGCTGGCTGGGAGGTGAGCTGTGGGTAGAGGTTTCCTGGCCCAATTGTCAGGGAGCCTCAGGCAGTCACCCCCCCAGCCAGGCTGCTCTGTCCCCTGCTGGGGGGGGGGGGACTGAGACCCCCAGCTCTGTGTTGCCTGTAGCCCCTGGCATGGCCCAGCCTCCTTGGCAAGTTGGATATTTCTGAGGGGCCTGGGAAGGGGCAAGGATTAGCAGGGCAGGCCCTGGACATTTGATGAAGACACTGGCTGGGCTCTAGGGCTCTGACGGCCCCCATGTTAGCGCCTCTCCTTGTGGGGTCCTGGCAGCCTAGATCCTTGTGCCACAGCTCTGGGGACTGTTGTCCCCTTGGCCCCAGGGGGTTCTAGGCCCTAGCATCTGACCGGGGCCTGCAGGTCACTCCCAGAGCCCTGGACAGCGCCTCGCCCCCCCTGGCACTGGATGGCATTGGGAGCCAGGATGGTGCGTTCACACACAACTTTTCTCAAGCTAAATATCCTCCTTGTGAGTGTAACTTGTCTGTCAGCTGCCCCCTCCTGGGGATGGGGGGGTGTCTGCCCTTTCCCTTTGCTCCTGGAATGGAGCTTGTCCTGCCCGGCTTAGCGCCAGAGTCGGCATGGCCTCTAGTGTGAACCTGGCTGGCTGCGGTTCTCCGCTCAGCCCTGGGAGCAGCTTTGCTGGTGATCATTTCAGGGAAGGCCTTGGGGGGATGGGCAAGGTCCTGCCACCTCCATCTCGCTGATGGGGCACGCTGATGTTCCCTGGGCTTGGACCAAGGACCATCTGGGGGTGGGTGAGGGTACTGGGAAGCAAAGAGCAACTGGGTCAGGGGGTTGTGCTAGGAAGCCGTCCGGATCCCAGTGCCTTGATGTCCCCACCCTGATGCTGCTGGTGTGGCCGGTGACTGAGCTGGGCGCCAGGGGATCAGGAAGGGGAGGAGCCACTCCTCTGCTCTAATGGGCCCTCTCTGTCTCTCCCTGCAGCTGTGCAGTGTCTGGAAGGCTCCATGCCCTGTGAGAATGGCGGGCAGTGCATCCTCTACTCCAACGGGGAAGGCAGCCTGCAGGTAAGTGACTCCTGCCCTGCGGGTTGAGATCCGTGCCCACTGCCGCCCAGCACGGGGCTGTGGGCATGATGGGCTCCATGGTGCTGGGGCATTACTCATGGGATGAACCAACCTGGGGCCGGTTGGGGGGGTGTACCCCGTAGCAGGGCCATGAGGAGCACGGGCAGTGCAGCCCAGGTGCTCAGCTGGACCGTCCCCCAGCCTGGTTCTAGAGCTTGGGGCTCTGTTCCCGGCTCCGCCCCATCTTGCTGTGCTGTCACCTGGTGCATGTCCCTGGCTGGGCACCCACAGCCCTGTCACCGTGCTGGGCACAACCCTGCTTAAAGAGCTGGGGGCGATTTAGTTGGGACTGGTCCTGCTTTGGGCAGGGGCTTGGACTTGATGGTCACTTCCAGCCCTGTGATTCTATGATTGGGGGTGCCGGGCGGGGGGGGTCCTGGCACCAAGCCCCAGTGGCTGCTCTGCTCCGTGGAGCTGGCAGAGCTGCCCGGGGGTAGGAAACGCAGGAGGGCAGAGGGTTCAGGGCTGGGTGATGTGGGGAGCAGCTGCTTACCGTGAGGTAACCTCTTGCCAACCCTCGAGCCCCCGGAAGGGACGCAGCAGAAGGGCCCCCTGCTAGGCCAAGGGAGGGGAGCAAACCTGGGTGGGTGGCCTGGGGCTGTGAGCACGGGGGAGGTGGGGGTTTCTCTGAGCTCTTGGCAGTGGGGGTGTGGGGACAGGCGGATGTGTTTCCATATGGAATAAGGAGCTGCAGCAGGCAGTCAGCTGAGGCCTCCCTCTGCCACTGGAGGCTGTCTGTCGGTCTGTGTGACCCCCAGCCCTGCGGCCCTTTGCTGGGGAGGGGGAGGCGAGGCGATGCTTGCTGGTGCAGAGGGGCAGGAGAGAGGCCTCCAGCCGAGGTCAGGACAAGCTGGAGGGGCAGAGGTGAATCTTGTGCCTGGGGAGGTCAGTGAGGGACAGGGGGGCAAAGTGCTGAATGGTTCCACTTGAGGGCACAGCCCTTGGCTGCTGGGGCCTGAATGAGCTGCCCCTGCTGGCTCCCGGGGCAGAGCTGGCAGCCGGGGACTCTCATCCTGCTGGTGGTGCGGATGCTGTAGAGGCTCTGCGGGCCCAGGTTTGGGGGGAGGGGGAGGCAGGCTGCGGACTTTCCCTTTCCCCATGAATCCCTCAGGTGCTGTGGGGCAGGCGTGCGTCCTGTCTGCTGTGCTGCATTAGCGCTGCTCCTCCCCCCCACTGGCAGAGGGGCTGAGAGCTGCCCCCCAAAGCTGTTGTTTGCTCCCTGCAGTGTCTGTTGCAATCCCAGATTTCAGCGCAATGTCAGCAGTGACGTGTGCTTCCCCCCCCCCGCGGCTCCCCACTTCCTGTCGTGGGGGGGCAGATTCTCCTGCACGGCCTCCTTGCCAGAGTCTCCCAGACCAGGGGGCCTCTTTACGCGGGGGCCCTGGAGTCATTTGATCCCAGCGGCTGCAGACGGCGCTGGAAGGGAAGCAGCTGCTGGTCTGCAGAGCTGGTGGGGGGCACGTGAGGCCTGGGCTGTTCCCAAGCTGGGCTGATCCCATCAGGCAAGGGTGACTGGGCTGACATCCCTGCCCCCGTCTGCTGCACCTATTGGAACAACTGGCCTGTGTGGAAGAGGCCAGGAAGGAGTGTGCTGAGTTTCCTGGTTCTCAGCCCTGCCAGTGGGAGCACCTGAAGGGAGGCTGGGGGGCTCCCCTGCCTCACTTGGACCAGTACCCTGGGAAGGGGCTGGTGGGAGGGATTGCAGGCCCCAAGGTAGCCGGGTGCTTTCCCCAGTGGGGGTGTTGTAAAGGGGAAGGGGCTGTGCTCAGACTCCAGGAACTCCAGCTGCTGGGGGGAAGGGCTGGGAACAAAGGGAAGGTGGCACTGGGCCATGGCAGTCCCTTGCCTGCTGAGCAGGGCTCCTGTTGTGCCTGGCACAGGTGTGGCACGGCAATTGCTGCTGTGCACGGGACGTCTGCTCTACTGTGCCCCCGCAGGCTCCTGGAGCCCTGGTGAGCTGCCTAGCTTCAATGGGTGTCATCAAGCCTGCTTCGCGGGTAGGGCACAGGAGTCCTGACTCCCAGTGCCCCTGCTCTACATGCTGCCTGACTGGGTGGCGGGGGCGTCAGAGGGGCAAGGCGGGTGGTATATGTCTGGGATGCCTCTCTCCAGGGCAGGGCTAGGAGCCCTGATGCTGGGGCGTTGGAACCAGATCAGGTCCAGGGCCCTGGGCAGCTCCGGCTCTGACCTCTCTCCCAGGACGTGGCTCCACGGGGAAGTGGTTGGCGCCTGGTTGGGGCAGTGGCTGGCTCCGCACAGACAGCCTGGGTGGCCCTGTGCCCACCACTTCCTGGCGAGCAAGCCAGGAATAGCTGAACAGTTTGGTGTGCTGCCCTCGCCCGGTCCCTGCTGCCCCTAGTGCCAGGCTCCGGCACAGCCGCTGTGCAGGCAGGTGCTGGGCTCCCAGTGGCAGGTTCCCTCTGCTTGCTGCCTGCCTTGGAATGTGACAGGTGGCTGGGCCTCCTGCTGCCCTGCCCAGAACAGGTGAATCACCGGCTGCAGCGCTGCCTGGCCTGGAGCAGGCGCAGGATCTGGCTGGGGCTGCACTGCCTGGCTATTGCAAATCATGGGCTGGAGTGTGGGGCTGGAGTGCCAGCTGAACGCTGCCATGGCCCAGTGCCCAAACAGGCGCAGTGCCCCAGCCCCTCTCACTGTGTGCCTGGTTCTTGGTGCTCTGAGAGGAGAAGCTGGGCTGGGCAGGAGGGGCATGCTGGGGGCAGGAGGAGTGGTTGGGGGGGGGGTTTGGCAGGAGTGGTTGGGGAGGGGGTTTGGCAGGAGTGGTTGGGGAGGGGGGGTAGGCAGGGCATGCCACGGGGCAGGAGGAGTGGCTGGGGGCAGGAGGAGTGGCTGAGGGAGTAGGTGGGGCATGCCAGGGGCAGGAGGAGTGGCTGGGGTGGGGTAGATAGAGCACACCGGGGGCAGAAGGAGTGGCCGGGAGGGCATAGACAGGCACATGCCAGGGGCAGGAGGAGTGGCTGGGGTAGACAGGCACGCTGGGGCAGGAGGAGTGACTGGGGAGGGGGTAGACAGGCACACCAGGGGTAGACAGGGCATGCCAGTGGGGCAGGAGGAGTGGCCGGAGGGGAGTAGGTAGGGCACGCCAGGGGGCAGGAGGAGTGGCCGGGGGAGGGGGTAGACAGGCACACCAGGGGCAGGAGGAGTGGCTGGGGGGTAGACAGGGCACACCAGGGGGTAGACAGGGCACGCCAGTGGGGCAGGAGGAGTGGCCAGAGAGGAGTAGGTAGGGCACGCCAGGGGGCAGGAGGAGTGGCCGGGGGAGGGAGTAGACAGGGCACACCAGGGGGGCAGGAGGAATGGCTGGGGGAGGGGGTAGACAGGGCACACCAGGGGGTAGACAGGGCACGCCAGGGGGCAGGAGGAGCGGCAAGGGGCTCTCCTTACGATTTGGCTCAGCATGCTGCTGGAACCTGTCAAACGGGTTGGAGCTGAACTGAGGCAGACGGGGAGGGGGTGTATCTCCTTTCCCGCCTGTAATCTGTCTCTCCCCCCTTTCTAGTGTGTCGGCTCCTCCCCTGGGCTCCATGTGCCCCGTGGGCCCTGCTGTACCAGCCTGGAGCTGGGTTTGCAGCCAGGGTCCCTCTGCCCGGCGCCTTGGGGCCAGAAGGTGGGGCGGGTTTATGCTGGGTCCTGCCCGCCCAAGAGCTGAAGGAGGGGGTGCCGAATGAGCTGGGGAGTTGACCAGGACCAGAGACCTGGGGAGGTGCAAAGTGGGGTAAAGGATTGGAGCAGGGGCTGCTGGGAGTTGGGGGGGAGGAGTGGGGATAGACGGGGAGGGGCCATAGGGAATGTGGGCAGGGGACAGAATTGGAGCAGGGGCTGATGGGAGATGAGAGGGGGCTGTGGGGGAATGCATGTGCCATGATGGAAGTGGAGTGGGGGGTGAGGGCAGCAGGGGCACATTCCAGGGCAGCTCCCATCTGCCAGGCAAAGGGGGGGAAGGGCAGTGCAGCCTGGTGGTCAGAGCAAGGGGAGGCAGGACTCCTGCATTCTGTCCTGTGAAGCTGGCTGCTCCGTCCTGCGGCTGGGAGGTTGGGGGGAGGTTGTGCCCCCGGGCATCCCGTCCTTCCTGCAGCGTGGGCCACATGGCAGCCGCCGGGGTGACTCATGGGGTGACGCAGCAGTGGAGTTGCTGAATCACGGCCCCAAGCAGCAGGTTCCGCTCCCCAGACCTGAGCAGGCAGGAGCGTCGCCACAGGGCTGGGAAGGGGGGGCTGTCTTCCCAGCGTGGGAGCCTGGCTCTGCCTGCGGGGGAGGGTGCTGCCAGGTGCAGGGATACCGGGCCAGGCTCCCCTTCCGCTTCCTGACGCAGGGACACCGTCCCCTTTGGCTCTCCTGAGGTCGGGGGGGTGGGGTAAGAGAGCACTTGGAGCACCCCCACCCCCACGCATGCCGGGAGAGGGCAGTTGGCATCTCATCAGTGCTGCCCAAAAAAGGGGGTAGAGGGTGGGCGTAGGGGGGTGCAGGGAATCCCTGGTGCATGCTGGTGCCCGCGGAGCTGTGGGGGTGGGCTGATTGGGGCCAGTTGCTGGGGCAGGCATTGCCATCTGCAGGCTCCAGGGTGTGAGGGTCAGGCAGGGACCAGTGCTCCAGAAGGTGGGGAGGGGGAGGAGTTCCCGCAGGCAGTATTGGGTCATGGGTGTCAGCCCAGCCTGTGAGGGGCCCATGGGCTTGTGGGGCTGGCAGTGGGAGGGCTGAGCCTGCGCTACCCATCACCATCCCTCACCCCACATGTGCCCCCAGCACCGTGCGTGCTCTAGCGCCATGCTGTCCTCTCCTCCTGCTGGGTGGGCCATGCCCCAGCTCTGTGGGGCAGGGCTTGGGTCCCCCGGGGAGGGCCCAGCGCTCTGTGGGGCTGGAGTAATCCAGGCCTGGAAAGAGTCCCTCTTCTCCCATGGTATCTGTGCGAGAGCCAGACTGAGAGGGGATCTCCCGGCTACGACAGGCCCAGCCTGTCCCAGCTGGGGATACTCTATAGAGCAGGCTCGGAGACCCCATGCGGTGAAATGATCGCCCCTTGTTTCTGCTGCAGCCCTTCCTCCCCTGCCTGTGCAATGGGGGCCTGGTTTGCAGGGCACCTCGGAGCAGGGGACCTGAGAGGGGTGGCTAGGGCTGCAGCTGGGCTTGAGATGGGAGGAGGCCCTTGGAGCAGGGGGAAGGATTGGGGGCTGTCTGGAGCTGGCCCAGCCTGTAGGTGAGTGCCCAGGGTCCCAGCCCATCCTGGGCCCTGAGCTGTCATCAGGAGTGAGCCCAGACCTGGGGCTGGGGAGGCAGGATGGCCCTGTCTGGCCTGGCTCAGCCTGGCAGGCCTCTCCTCCCCTTCCCTCCCCCCCATAGCCCCTGCACTCTGGGCCTTGGACCCAGCCCTGGGGGGAATGCGCTGGGCTGTGAGCCCTGCAGGAGCCTCGTCAGCCCCTCCTGTCGCCTCCCCCACAGCAGGGAGGGCGGCCGAAGCCTGGTCCCCAGCCCCATGGCAGAGCTGCCACCATGCGTTGCTGCTGCTTGGCCCCACTTGCTGGGGGCACTGGGCCTGCACTGGCTCAGTCCCTTGGGTCGGTGTTGAGGGCCCCTGCATGAGAGGAACATGGGGGGCTTGTGCCCTCCTGCTGCTTGCGCCCAGGAGGTGAAGCTGGGGCGGGGCAGGGCGCCCTTTGCCAGGGTGTCCCAGGGGGCGGTGTGGACTTGGTGCCGGGCCAGGTTCTGCTGGGAGCAGGCTCCCCACAGATGAGCTCTGAGGCATGACAGTGCCGGGGTGTGTGTGTGTCAGGGAAGGGAGCCTGGCCTGGCTGCTGCCTGCTCTGCACAGCCAGTGTGCAGTGGGTGCTGCTGAGCCAGGGTGCCAGCATGGCCAGGGCAGGGTGCAGCTCTGTGCTCTACTGGTGCTCTCACAGCGCGGGGGAGGGGCAGTGCCCGTTGGCGGGAATAGCCGGGGCCGGGGGCGCTCGATGAAGCGCAGGGCTGGGGATAGCAGGGACGGATGTGCTCTGGCAGCAAGTGCCCATGGCTGGGCACTCACAGAGCTCAGTGGGTGAGGGGAGGGGAGATGAGCTAGGCCAGGGAGAAACACCTCCCCCCAAGGGGGCTGAGGCCTAGGGCTGGCTGCTGGGGGGGGGGGGGAGGGCGGCGGAATGGTTTGGTGTGTGCGGGTGAAAGGAGGGATGCCACAAGGGACATGACTAGACTGTAGCCCAGAAAGGAAGAGCAGCTGGAGACTCCATGGTGCTGCCCCAGGTGACGTGGCATCGAAGGTGCCCAGATGCAGTGGGGATGGGCTGTGGCTCTCCTGCATGGGCACAGCTGCTTGCCTAAGTCTCTCCCCGGGGCTTACACCAGTGCGCCCCCTCTCTGCAGGTGCCAGCCCGGGCTGATTGGGGAGCGCTGCCAGTTCCAGGACCCTTGCCACCAGTCACCCTGCGCCAATGGGGGCATGTGTGAGAGCTCCCTCAAGGATGGCACCGTGCAGTACCAGTGCACCTGCCCGAAGGGCTTCCGAGGTGAGGGGCTGGTCTAGGGGAGCTGGGGACGGGGTGGGGCCCAGCTCGGTTTGGTTGGAGGAGGGGCTAGGCTCTGGCCAGGCTGCAGAGGAGACCCCATGCCATGCAGGCCTAGGGGAAATGGGGGACGGCCATGGGCGGGTTGGGGGAGGGGACCAGAACCAGACTGAACAATGCTGGTATGGGAGGAGGGCTGGGCACACAGGCCCTGGGGTGGAGAGTTGCTGGCCCAGGGGAGGGCTCTCTGGGGTGCCCATGTGCCCAGCAGGCCCCACCCATAGGGCCTCACCCTTCTCCCCAGGTCAGGACTGCTCCCTGGCTGATGCCTGTGCCAACAACCCCTGTGCCAACGGGGGCCGCTGCACCAACTGGAACAGCCGCTACAACTGCACCTGCCCGCCGGGCTACCAGGGCCGCAACTGCCGCATGGACGTGGACGAGTGCCGGGCGCCCGGTGTCTGCCGCCATGGGGGCACCTGCTTCAACACGCCGGGTTCTTTCCGCTGCCAGTGCCTGGCTGGTTTCACAGGGCAGCTGTGTGAGAGCGTCTACACGCCCTGCGCGCCCTCTCAGTGCCTCAACGGGGGCACGTGCCGCCAGACCGGGGAGCTCAGCTACGAATGTGCCTGCCTGCCAGGTGAGTGGGAGGGAGAGGGCCGGGCAGCCCCCTGGGCCATGTGGGGGGACTGGGTGTGGTGGGGACGGGGCTGGACAGACCCTGCCTTAGCTCTGCGGGTTGGGGGCGTGGCTCTCCCTGCCTTGGCGCGTGTGCCCAGAGGCCTGGCGCCTCCGCAGCCCCGCAGGAACCTCATCGGAAGCTGTCAATGGCGCCTGGGGAGCATGGGCCACTGGCCAGGAAGGAAACAATTCCAGGGAGCGTCCGGGAGAGCAGCAGGGACAGAGCTGGCGGGGGAGGCGGGGCAGTACCTCCCCACCCTGGGCCAGCCCCTCCCCATGCCCCCTTCCCAGCTCACACTGTCCCTTTCTCCCCACACCTAAATAGCGTTGCCCTTCTCCCGTAAGCCGCAGCTGTGCTCCTGCCAAACCTTGTGTCCTCTCAGCTGGCTTGGCCCTGGGAAAGAGGGGCGGGTACAGTCTGGTGGGCTGTGCATGGGGGGGACCAGGCACTGTGGTCCATGTGGGCTGGTAGCAGGTTCAGGGGCACTGCATGGAGGGGGACTGCAGGCTCTGGGGCAGTGTGTGGAGAAGGGGAGCGTGCTTGGGGTCACCATGGGTGTGCGGGGAGGGGGCTCAGGCACTGTGTGCATGGGGAAGGGGTGGGCTCGGGGGTACTGTGTGCACATGGGGGAGGGGCAGCGGGCTTGGGGGAGCTGTGTGCGCGTGGGGGAGGGGCAGCAGGCTTGGGGTGCTGTGTGCGCGTGGGGGAGGGGCAACAGGCTTGTAGGTGCTGTGTGCATGTGGGAGAGGGACAGCAGGTTTGGGGGTGCTGTGTGTGCATGGGGAAGGGGCAGAAGGCTTGTGGGTGCTGTGTGCTCGTGTGGGAGGAGCAGCAGGCTGGGGGAGCTGTGTGCATGTGGGGAGGCAGCAGGCTTCGGGGAGCTTTGTGGGGAGGGCAGCAAGCTTGTGGGTGCTGTGCGCGTGTGGGGGAGAATCAGCAGGCTTGGGTGTGCTGTGTGCATATGGGAGAGGGGCAGCAGGCTTGGGGGTGCTGTGTGTGCGTGGGGGAGGGGCAGTGGGTTTGGAGATGCTATGTGTGTGTATGGGGAAGGGGCAGTGGGCTTGGGGGTGCTGTGTGTGCGTGGGGGAGGGGCAGTGGGTTTGGAGATGCTATGTGTGTATGGGGAGGGCAGCAGCTTGGGGTGCTGTGCGTGGGAGGGCAGTGGGTTTGGAGATGCTATGTGTGTGTATGGGGAAGGGGCAGCGGGCTTGGGGTGTGGGCAGAGGCACTTTCCGTGCCGACTGGGCTGTGCTCTCGTCCTCCAGGCTTCGAAGGCCAGAACTGTGAGATCAACATCGATGACTGCCCGGGCCACAAGTGTCTGAATGGGGGCACCTGTGTGGATGGGGTCAACACCTACAACTGCCAGTGCCCGCCCGAGTGGACAGGTACCGCCCCGCGCCCTGTTCAGCTGCAGGAGTTAACCCCTCGCTGCCCACCACCCGCAGCGCAGCCTCAGAGCCAGCAGGGACTGTGTCTAGCCCCCCAGAGCTGCCCTGGGACCCTAAATGTGACCTGGGCCCTTTCCCCTCTAGGGGCGCTGGCTCCGAACCAGCCCCAGAGCAGGGCTCTGGCTAGTTGTTGGAATGGGAATGGGGCCTTTCCCCTCTAGGGGCGCTGGCTGGCCCAGGCTAAGCCCCCGTCTCCCCCAGGCCAGTTCTGCACGGAGGACGTGGATGAATGCCAGCTGCAGCCGAATGCCTGCCACAATGGGGGCACCTGCTTCAACACCAACGGCGGGCACACCTGCGTGTGCGTCAACGGCTGGACGGGCGAGAGCTGCAGCGAAAACATCGACGACTGCGCCACGGCCGTCTGCTTCAACGGGGCCACCTGCCACGACCGCGTGGCCTCCTTCTACTGCGCCTGCCCCATGGGCAAGACAGGTGGGAGGCAGGGGGTCCAGCTGGCTCGGCCCAGTTGCAGAGCTCCTAGCACCCCTCATCTCAGGATTTGGGATTCTCCCCCCATGCCTAGACGGTCTGCGGGGGGCTTAGGGGCTGGCCAAGGAGATGGGAAGTGCTTGGTGGGGCCCAAAGGGATAGGGGCTGGCTGAGTGGGGGGGAGGAGTGGAAGAGGGTGGGAGGGTCTGGGGCTGAGGGGTGTTGGTGGGTGTGTGCAGTGGACATGGGCTGGCTGGCAGGGGTTTGGTGGGTCGGGACGGGCTGGCTGGGGGTGGTGACTGGGGCCAGCTGCTGGGGCCGGGGGTTGCTGTGTGCGGGACTAGGCTGGCTGGGGGTGAGGCCTAGGGCTGGCTGCTGGTGGGGGGGATGGTTTGGTGCGTGCAGGTGAGAGGAAGGATGGGAGGCATTACCCCAGCCTGACAAGACGGGGCTGGCCCTCTGCTCCCTGAGGACCAGGTTAGCTGGGCTCCTGTAGGGTGGCTGCCCCACTCTTGCCCACATCCCCTCTCTCCCTGCATCCCTCCGCCAGGTCTCCTGTGCCACCTGGACGATGCCTGCGTCAGCAACCCCTGCCACGAGGACGCCATCTGCGACACCAACCCCGTGAATGGCCGGGCCATCTGCACCTGCCCCCCGGGCTTCACTGGGGGGGCCTGTGACCAGGATGTGGACGAGTGCTCTATCGGTGAGGGAGGCCCTATGCCTGGGCACAGGATGGGGGGGCTGGGCCAGAGGGGGAGCAGGGGCCTGGACCATTGCTCAGTGATGGTGTTGGGGTGGGGCGATTGGGCCAGGATGGTGTGGGGGTGACTGGGAGCTGGGGCCGGGCCGGGGAGAGGGCTGCAGGTCTGGGGGCCTGGCCCTTTGCTAAGCGATGGGGCCTGGCTGGGATCGGCATGAGGCCGGGTTTGCGGGGGCTGGGCCAGGCCCCGGCTCTGACTTGGCCACATCCACTGCAGGTGCCAACCCGTGCGAGCACTTTGGCCGCTGTGTGAACACGCAGGGCTCCTTCCAGTGCCAGTGCGGGCGCGGCTACACGGGTCCCCGCTGTGAGACCGACATCAACGAGTGCCTGTCCATGCCCTGCCAGAACGATGCCACCTGCCTCGACCGCATCGGCGAGTTCACCTGCATCTGCATGGCGGGTGAGTGCCCCGGGCCCACTCCTGCACCTCCTGCCAGGCGCCCGCCTGCCCCAGAGCTGCTGAACTGCAGCCCATGTGCTCGAGGGGTTGGGGCCCCATCTCGAGGGGAGACCAGCCCCTCCGCCACAGACATCCCGGGACTCCAAGCACCAGATGGCCAGGGGACAGGGTCACTTCTCCCCCAAGACACCAAGTGCTGGGGGAGCTAGGACCCCTGGCTTCTCGGCCCCGTTTGGGGCAGTGAGCGTTGTCCTCTCATAGCAAGGGGTGACTCTCCCCCCCCCCTCCCCTTGCCCTCCAGGGCAGCTGCAGAGGGTCATCGAACACCCCCACAGTGAATTGGTTGGGACTCAGCCAGGGTGGGTAGGTAGAGCCCTATCCCAGCTGGCTGTAGCCAACTCCCTTGCCAGATGGGCACTGGGTCTGCTCTGTGCCAGGGCTCCCCATGGGCAGACCCTGACTGGGCTTGCATTGCTTTCCTGCCCAGAGCTGGGAATCCTGGCTCAGCTTGGCTCCCCAGGAGCTGAGGGCTGTTGGGGAAATCCAGGCAGCTGGGTTGAGGAGGAGGGCCCCCTCCCTTGGCAGTTGGAGGGCAGGGTCCTGGGGCTGGGGCCTGGCAGGGAAGGCTGCAGTGCTTAACTGGAATGAAAGATCTGCCAGGGCTCAAGCATAACACATGCAGCAAGCCCAGAGCTGCTGGGGCCCATGAGGTGCCGAGCCCAGAGCTGCTGGGGCCTGTGAGGTGCCGAGCCCAGAGCTGCCGGGGCCTGTGAGGTGTCGGGGCCCGTAAGGTGCCGGTGAGGTGTCGGGGCCCGTAAGGTGCCTGTGAGGTGTCGGGGCCCCTGAGGTGCCGGTGAGGTGCCGGGGCCCGTAAGGTGCCGGTGAGGTGCCGGGGCCCTGAGGTGCCGGTGAGGTGCCGGGGCCCTGAGGTGCCGGTGAGGTGCGGGGGCCCCTGAGGTGCCGGTGAGGTGCTGGGAGCCGGCACAAGTTAAGCACTGGCAGACGGGCCATTGAGCTGGCTCCTACGCCGAGGTGCTGGTGGGACGGGGCGCGAAGCCGCAGCCAGACGGTGGGAGCACGGGGCTGTGCATGGAATACTAATAGGGCAGGGAGCGGGGGAGGCCTGTGCAGGGCTGGGCTGCTCCTTTTTGTCTCCCTGTCACCCCCTGTGGGGAGGAATCGTCCGTTAATTTCAGCCATTTGTGAGGCCAGAGTGGGGGAGGGGCAGTGCCGGCGCTGTGCTCGCTGGGCGCTGGGCCTTCTCCCCCAGCCCAGCCCCCAGGTGTCCTGCCGTGCCACACTGGTGCCTGGGCATCCCAATGGGACGGGTGGATATGCCCTTTGGGGAGCAAGAGGAGGCAGGAGCCACAGAGCCTGTGCCCCAATGCCTGCACTAGTGGTGTGGGGATGGGGGAATGGCACAAAACAAGGCCACAGATACTGCCTGGCCACGCCGGGGCCACACATGGCGCTCAGCTCGGAGCATAGGACGAATCAGCACTTCCCCAGCTCTGGGTAGGGCCCAGGGCCCTGGGAGTCGGAACTCCTGAGTTCTAGCCCCAGCTCTGGAGGGGAGCGGGGCCTAGTGGGTAGAGCAGGGGGGCCTGGTAACCAGGACTCTGGGATTCTGTCTCCCCAGCTCTGCCACTGACCGGCCTGGGCCCTTGGGCGAATGTTTCACCTCTGCATGAAATGCCCTGCCTGTGCTTGAGGCTTCATTAACGTCCCTGAGCCAGGCAGCCCCAGTGCCTTCGCCCTTCCCTGCCAATCCAGGCAGTGTTGTAGGGGACCCTCATGGGCACTGGGGTTCCTGCCAGTCTGTGGCTGGAGGCTGCTGAGTTCTGCCTAGATCTGTGGGCCCAGGGGCATGGGGATTTATGGGCAGTGGAGGCTCCCAGACTTTACTGTGGGGGACAGGAGCTCTCGATGCTTTGTGTTTCTGACCCCTCCCCTTCTCCCCCGTAGCCAGCTGCAGGAGGAGCCACGCCCTCTTGCCCCACAGGAGCCGGTCCATGGGGTGGGGGGTCCATGGACCTGGGACTGCGGGGGAGAGGGCAGGGCTGGTTCCGCTCTCTGCATCCTGGACACCCCTGCTCCCCACTCTGCTGCTTCCCCAGCACCTGTCAGCTGCTGTCTCTCACCCCTGGGGCTGAGAGCTCCTCTGCTGCAGCCCCGAGCAGTGTGTCCACCCCCCACATCAGCGGATCTCACTACCCTGGGACTCCCCCCGCAGGCCCTGTGCCCATGGTGCAGCCCTGACCCCACACTGGCTGCTGCTTCCCCAGCACTGTCCTCTGCATAGCCTGTGACCTCCCCACAGAACTGCCCTGCCCCCCTGTAGCCTGCCACTTCCTCGCCTCCCCAGCCCCATGGTGCTGCCCTGCCCCCACAGAGCCTGCCTCCCCGGCCCCATGGCTCTGCCCTGCCCCACAGAGCCTGCCATGTCCCTGCCCCATGGCGCTGCCCTGCCCCCCGCCCCTCTGCCCCATGTGCTGCCTGCCCCCTGCCCCTGCCCAGTTTCTAACGCTGTCTCTGGGTTCTGGCGGCAGGGTTCAGCGGCACGTTCTGCGAAATCAATGTGGACGAGTGCGAGAGCAACCCCTGTGTGAACGGCGGGGTCTGCCGGGACGGGGTCAACGGCTTCACCTGCACCTGCCCCTCCGGTGAGTCTGGCTCCCCCCGGGGCGTGGGGCTGGGGGGCAGGCACCGAGCCCCCAGCCCACGCTGGGCCATGGAAGCACATGGGGCCCAGCAGTGGGCAGCACTCTGGGGAAGTGTCCCTCCCAGCCCCGCTGCTCCATGCACCCTGTGGGGCTGATGGACAGCCAGGTTGTGGCTCTCCCTGCTGATCTGGGACAATGGCACCTTTGTTCTCCTGGGGCTGCCTGCCCCGGCTGGCACACAGCCCCCGAGCCCACTTTACATGTGGGGCAGATGGTGCTGGGGAAGGGGAGCAGGCCCAGTGAGGAGCCTGTGCCATGAGCCTGCGCAGCATCCGCCTTTGGGACAGGATGCCGCCCAGTTTGCTCACAGCCAGTCCCACCAGTGGAGCCCTGCCCCACACCTAGGCTCTGCATTCCCCCCGAATCCCCATTCCAGTCCCACTCCCTGACCCTGCTCCATCCCCAGCGCCTGCCCCCCACCCTGGCCACAGCACGTCCCTGCATCCTTCTCCCTGAACCACCCCCCACTTGGCTCCTTGCGGTCCCCCAACCCTGGCTTGGAGGCTTTGCCTGGAGCTGCTCCAAGCTGTGCTCCCCAGAAAGGCAGGCAACAGGGCACCCCTGGCTCCTCAGTATGAGCTGCCCCTCACCTCAGCGGTGCCCCCCAATACAGAATGGGCTGCTCCCCCAGCCCTGGCCTGGCCAAGGTTTCCTTGCTCTGCCCGACATCTGTGTCCCGTGATGCTCCAGCCAGCGCTCCTTTGAGCTGCCGTGCAGCTCGCTCGCCCCAGGACAGTCAGGCGGGGGCCCTCTCCAGCCTGGGAGCCTGACCCACCCAGCCCCCAGCTCTGGCTCTGCTCGCAGCCGGCCAGCGTGGGGCTTGGCCTGTGCAGCGCCAGCTCAGGGAGGAGCATCCCCTGCACACGTCCAAGCCCCTTGCCTTCCTGTGCCCAGGCTTCTCGGGTTCCATGTGCCAGATTGACATTGACGAGTGCGCCAGCACGCCCTGCCAGAACGGCGCCAAGTGCGTGGACCGGCCCAACGCCTATGAGTGCCGCTGCACGGAGGGTGAGTGTGGGCTGGTGTGAGACCCGGCGCCCCAGGACCTTTGCATGGGCTGGGCGGCTCGTACCCCAGGGCCACAGTAGCTCCTGCCATCAGTAGGGGGCAGCGGTGCCCCTCCCCCAGACATGGCTAGGACCCCTCAGCAGAGTGGGGCAGGCGCTGCTGCTGGGGGGCAGGGTGTGTCGGTATCAAGCAGAGGCATTGGTGGTGCCTTGGGGGGTAGGGTGCCAAGGCTGGGACCCTCCTGCCAGTCACACTCTAGGGGGGCGCCCCTTGCCCCATAAGAGCCCTTAGCTTCACAGCCTGGAGGCTGGCGGCCCAGGGCTGGTGATGGGTGGGGCTGGTTGCCTGTGACTGGGCTGCACCCAATGGGGCTGGGCCTCTTGTCAAGGGGGGGGGTGAATCCAGGGTGGCTCTGCAGCCCAGGGCCCTCCAGTGGCTGGAGGTGGGACAAGCAGGGAGCTGCTGGAGTCTGTCCCAGGTGGGCCCCTCCCAGCGGGGGGGTGGGCACTACCTACGTAGGTGCTGGGCCACCCCAGTGTCACTTGGCCCTGGCCCCCTGCCCCGTGCGAGGCTGTGATCCAAGCGCCCTGCTCCCCCCAGGTTTTGAGGGCTCGCTGTGCGAGAAGAACATCGACGACTGCTCGCCCGACCCCTGCCACACGGCACCTGCCTGGACGGCATCGCCAGCTTCACCTGCTCCTGTGCCGCCGGCTACACCGGCTACCGCTGCGAGAACCAGCTCAACGAGTGCCACAGCAGCCCCTGCCAGCACGGCGGCAAGTGCATCGACCGCATCAACAAGTACCAGTGCAACTGCCTGCCCGGCACCTCAGGTGGGGCAGGGCCAGGGCTGTCCCATGGGCCTCCCCACTCCACTCCCAGGGGCAGGCCCCTTCCCCACTCCACCCCAAGGGGCTGGTGTCCTACCCTGTGGCCCCAGCCCACTCCACCCCACACGCACAGTGTTCCCTCCCTACCATGTGCCTGTGCTGCTCCCCTCACTGTCCACCCCAGGCCATGGCCCCTCCCCACCCCCTTGAGTCTCCTGGCTTCCCTTAGCCATGCCCTACCCTTGCCTGAGAGACACCACCTCCCCCCAGTCCCAGAGCACATCCGCTGCCCTTGGTTTCCCTTGCTTCCCCTGCCTGGTGCTAGGGCATGTGCTGCACCCCTCCCCCCCCCAATACATTATCCCTCCCCAGCTCCTGCTCCCGCAGCCCACACGCCCTGCTCTGGCCAGGCCATGGGGGTGAGGGCTCTGGGGTGCCGGCTCGCCAGGGCCTAAGGTGGCTTCTCTCCCCAGGCGTGAACTGTGAGGTGAACTTCGACGACTGTGCCAGTAACCCCTGTGACTATGGCGTCTGCCGCGACGGCATCAACCGCTACGACTGCATCTGCAAGCCCGGCTTCACAGGTGTGCACGGGGGTCTGTCTGGGGGTGGCCATGGAGCTTTGTTAGGGGCGGGGCCTAGCTCTGTGGGGGTGGATGGGGCAGGCAGGGGCAGGGCTCTGTGCCCTCCCGTCTTCTCCCCCGAGCTCTGCTTGAGCAAGCGGGGTCCTAGGGACAGGGTCCCTGGTGTTGGCGGGCTGGGCAGGTGGGGGCCTGGCTCTGCGGGGGGGCGGGGGAGGAAGAGGCCCTGTCTGGGGAGCGGGGAGCTTGGCCATTGGTGGTCCCTGTGCCAAGCCAGCCTATCTCTCAGGACCCCTGTGCAACGTGGAGATCAACGAGTGCGCGTCCAGCCCCTGCCAGAACGGCGGCACCTGCGTGGATGGTGAGAACGGCTTCACCTGCCTCTGCCCCGAGGGCTTCCACGACCCCCACTGCTACTCCGAGGTGGACGAGTGCAGCAGCAGCCCCTGTGTGCACGGCACTTGCCGTGATGACATCAATGGGTGAGAGAGCCCTGCCTGCCCTGCCCCCATCTGCCTGCCCTGGCCCCACCCGCCTGCCCTGCTCCGTGCCCTCCCACCCCAGGGCAGCCCTGCTCCCACCCACCTGCCCTGCCCCCACCCGCCTGCTCAGCTCCATGTCCGCCCACCCCATGGCAGCACTGTGCCCACCTGCCCTGGTCCCACCTGCTAGCCCTGCCCCCACCCGCCCACCTTGTCCCTACTTGCCAGCCCTGCCCCAACCCGCCTGCTCGGCTCCGTGCCCGCCCACCCCATGGCAGCACTGTGCCCGCCTGCCCTGCCCCCACCCGCCAGCCCTGCCTCCACCCGCCCACCTTGTTCTCACTTGCCAGCCCTGCCCCAACCCGCCTGCTTGGCTCTGTGCCTGCCCACCCAGGGGCAGCGCTATGCCTGTCAGCCCTGTCCCCATCCGCCTGCACTGCTCTGTGCCCGTTTTCCTTGGGGGCAGCGCTCTGCCCGCCTGAGCTGCCCTGCCCACCTTGCCCCAGGGCAGCGCTGTGCCTACGCGCCTGTCCGCCCTGGGGGCTGTGCTGAGCCTGCCCACCCGGCCCCTCTTGGGCACAGCACCGTGCCCTTCCGCCCTGCCAGGACACGGGCCCACCCAACGCTTGCTGTGGGGACCCAGTTCCCAGGCAGCCCCGAGGGCAGGACCTGCATTGATGCCCCTTCCCCTGCAGGTACAAATGCGAGTGTGAGCCGGGCTGGGCCGGCACCAACTGCGACCTGAACAAGAACGAGTGCGAGTCCAACCCCTGCCAGTTCGGGGGCACCTGCACCGACTACGTCAATGGCTACCGCTGCAAGTGCAAGGAGGGCTTCCAGGGTACGTCCCCCTCCCCCGCCGCCCTGCCCCCAACCCGCCCCTCCTCCCCCCACTCATCTCCATCTCCCCCCCAGGCACCTACTGCCAGACAAATATCAACGACTGCCTCTCCAGCCCCTGCCTCAACAAGGGCACCTGCATCGACGGCATCGCCAGCTACACCTGCCTCTGTGACCTGCCCTACACAGGTGCTGGGGACGAGCTGGGCGCCCGGGCAGGGGGGGAGTGTCCCTGTGGGACTGGGGTAGGGCTGGGCCTGGCAGAATGAGGTGAGGGGGTCCCTATGGTTGGGGGTGGGTGGGGGGCAGGGCAATTCCTATGTTGGTCCTGGGGGGCCCTGTTGACTCTGGGTGGGGCTTGGAGCTGCTCTCACCATCGCCCCCTCTGCCCGCAGGCCGCAACTGCGAGAACGTGCTGACGCCCTGTTCCCCTAACCCCTGTGCCAATGGGGGGGTCTGCGACCACACGCCTGACTACGAGGGCTTCACCTGCAGCTGCCCCCCAGGCTGGCAAGGTACCGCCCCCTCCTCACGCCCGCCCTGCCCTGCCCTGCCCTGCCCTGCCCGCGCTGACCTTTTCCCTTTGCTGCCACGCCAGGTCAGAGGTGCCACGTGGACGTGAACGAGTGTGACCGGAGCCCCTGCCGGAACCGAGGCACCTGCACCAACCTGCACGGCGGGTACAGCTGTGCCTGCCGCCCGGGGTACACGGGCCCCACCTGTGAGACGGACATCGACGACTGCTTCCCCAGTGAGTGGGGCCGGGGGCCCGCGGGCTCAGCCCAGCCCCGCCAGCAGGGGCCTCTGTCGGGGACGCTCTCCTCTCACGGCAGCGCTGCCCTGGTGCCTAGCGTGGGGCTGTGGAGTGGGGATGCTCTCGCAGGTGCTCTTAATTGGAAGTTTCCTACCACGTCCTTGCTGTCCTGTCACCTGGCAGTTCCCCACTGGCGGGCTCAGGCTGTCCTGTCCTGGGCAGACCCTTACCGAGGGCTCCCGCAGGGCCTGCCTACCCTGCTCATGCAGATTCTCCTTCTCCTCCCCTCTGGCTGTGGGGCTGGGGGCCAGCAGCTGCTCCCTCCCGAGGGGCCTGGCTGAACGAGTGGGGAAGGGCTGTGGGAATGGCAGGGGTGGGGAGGTGACTGTCTCCCTGTGCGTGCCTGCCTGAATGCTGGGGGGGGGAGTGTTCCCAGTGGGGTGTCCTGGCTGGAGGCCCTGGAGTGGCCATGTACCCCAGGCCCCTGTGACCCTCCCACGTGCCTGCCCACAGACCCCTGCCTGAACGGCGGCTCCTGCCAGGACGGCATCAGTTCCTTCTTGTGCACCTGCCTGCCGGGCTTCACGGGCCCGCGCTGCACCAGCGAGGCCAACGAGTGCCTGAGCAGCCCCTGCCGCAACGGCGCCACCTGCACCGACTACGTCAACAGCTTCACCTGCACCTGCGCGCCGGGCTGGGCTGGCCTGCACTGCGAACACAACGTGCAGGACTGCACCGACAGGTGAGCCCCCGGCCCCGCTCCCGGGACCCCGTCTGCAAGGGCCGTTGGGGAGCCTCGCGCCTGGGGCTCCGGGCACCAGCTTCCCGCAGTGCCCAGCCTAGGAGAGCCCTGGGGACCCTGGCAGAGGGTGTGGAGTGGGGCAGCGGCAGGGGAGGGCGGTGGAAGAGGGGGCAGGGAAGCAAAACAGGGCATTGAGCTAATTGCCTGCGTCCTTGCAGCTCCTGCTTCAACGGCGGCACCTGCCTCGACGGGGTGAACTCCTACACGTGCCACTGCCGCGCTGGCTTCACGGGCACCCACTGCCAGCATGAGATCGACGAGTGCCAGTCCCAGCCCTGCCTCAACGGGGGCATCTGCCTGGACGGCGTGGAGTCCTACCGCTGCACCTGCCCTCACGGCTACACGGGCGCCCAGTGCCAGGTGGGTCCTGCGCAGGGGGGTGGAGAAGGGGAATGTGAGCCCTGGAACCATGGGGGATCCTCCAGGGTTCTGTGTTGGCAGGGCCGGGGGACCTGGCATGGGGGCTGGGGCTGGGGAAATGCATTCCCACCCCGCCGGGCACCTGCCTCCCTGTTGAAACAGCCCAGTGCATTGTGGGGAATCCAATGCCCCGTTTCCTTGGAGGGTGGTGCCAGACATCAGTGGCAGAGCCCAGCCTGTGCTGTGTCTCCCTGGGTTGTGCCCCTCCAGAACCCACTGTCCCCTAACTTGCCCTCCCTTGCAGACCCTGATAGACTGGTGCCGGCGCTCGCCCTGCCAGAACGGGGGCCGCTGCGAGCAGATGGGCACAGCCCTGACCTGCGAGTGCCCAGGGGGCTGGACCGGTCGTTACTGCGACATCCCCAACGTCTCCTGTGAGGTGGTGGCATCTCACCGAGGTGAGGGCTTCCCTGGGACTGGGGGGCACCCCTGGGCTGGACCGACTCCCACCGGGCCCGGGCTGGGAGGGGTCTGTCCCTGGCAGTAGCTGCCCTTGGCCAGGGTTCCGGGTCGCCAGTGCCCTTGAGAGGTGGGGGAGGCGGGAGGCCATTGGGTAGCTATTCGGTGGAGTGTCAGCTCAAGCCTAGCCTGGGCTCTGCTGTCCTGGCCACGTCCTCAGCAACGCTCTTGGTACCCCCAGCCTGTGAGAGCAGGGCGGGATGGGAGTCAGGACTCCTGGGTTCTGTCCCAGCTGTGAGACAGGAGTGGGGCCTAGAGTTAGAGCCGGGGGGGCCTGGCAGCCCCCCTTCTTCATCTTGGGGCTGTGGGGAAACTCTCTCCCCTTTGGGCCGTGGGTTCCCCTGTCAGCTGTGCTGGGGCCAGGGTGGATTGACTTAATCAAGTTACCAAAAAGCAAAGACCGACTGTGCTTAAAGTGCACTTAATTCTGGAGTAAGCCCCATTGATTTCACGGGCACGTCTGTTTTGAGCAGACAAGTACAGGACGGATTCCCTTGGGGAAGTGGAGTCGGGGAATAGACTTATGGCATCACCATTATAGTCTCTGACCTTGCTGTTCCAAAATCAGGGGCATGTATAATGCCACATAAAATAAGTAAATGAGACTCAGTGGCAACTGGCAAGGCTAGATTCTCTTGCTGCAGTGCTCTGGGCCGTATACTTGGGTGGTAGGTTCTGAACCTAGCTAACGAATTAAACAGGCCATAAGGATTTGCTAAGCTACAGTTCTTATTTTTCCACAACATCCAAGACAGCAAACAGCTGGGGAGTTCACTTGTCAGATCACAGAGAGTCCTGGGGAAGGATGCATTGCCCAGTAAATGATTTCAGTTACTAAGCAATTGATCCACTCGGCCGTATCCACATCTTCATCCACGGCATTGTCTCCCACTAAGCAGTTTTCCTTGTGCTGTGTCATTCTTGCAGCTAGGCCCTGCATCTTCTCCTGGCCTTGCTCGCACTTGACACATTTTCCTTTTTTACCCAGGGAACAAATTCCTTCCAAATATTCCCAGACAGGGTCTCTCTAACGCCCAGAAGCCAGGACAGTTTTTCTTGGCAAGGGTGGGGGAATGTAGGAAGCTGTGTGTGCTGAACAGTCTCTTCCCTTTTCCTTTCCCGTCCTCTCCAATGTTTCTGTCTGTGCTGCCTCTGCCCTTTCCTACATATTGTCTGTCTTTAGACCAGGGGTTAACTCACTCTGCCATGCTTGGCCCTCATAAGCACAGAACAACAGCAGTCCTGTCCGGCCTGGGTCTGTCTTTGCACAGGTCACTTTAGTCTGCTGAGAAGCAGAAAGAGAAAGCTCAGAACTTTCAAGGAGCAAGAGCAGGTTGTTAGCCTGGACAGACAAGAGCCACGATTTACGTGTAAGAGACAGTCGGTGTGGGTGTAGCACGTTTGTGATGGGATTGAATTGTAACTGTTATTTTTAAATGGAGTATTTTGTTGATGATTTTAAGAAAAAAATCTGATTTTAAATTTAAAAAAATCTAGTATTTTTAATTTTTTAAAAATCATTGATTTTTATCCATCTTGGCGGGGGCTGAGGGCTGGGCACAAGGCATCACATTGTCTGTCTGGGCAGGGGTCTCCAAGGACCAAGTGTGTCACTACCGGGGCCAGTGTGTGGATGCTGGCAACACCCACTACTGCTTGTGCAAGGAAGGCTACACGGGCAGCTACTGTGAGAGCGAGGTCAACCCCTGCCAGCCCAACCCCTGCCAGCACGGCGCCTCCTGCCACAACTTCATCGGCAGCTACGACTGTGAGGTGAGCCCCGGAGCGGAGGCTGCACACAGGGGCCCCGGCACCACCACCGGCTCTAGTCAGGCTGCTGGGGCTGGGGAGCTGCCAGAGTGGTGCCCCCATGAGCATGGCTGAACTAAGGGGATACCGAAAGAGGCACATTTGGCTGGGCTCGCTCTGCCAGGCCTGAGAGGCAGGACTGCTGGGTGGTGTGCCTGGTGGGGAAGGGCAGTGGAGTCTAGGGGGGGGGAGGGCTGGGAGCCAGGACTGCTGGGTTGTGTGCCTGCTCTGTTGTTGATGGTCTGTGCTGTGGAGTGAGCCCTTGTGCTCCATGGCCACCCACCGCAGTGGAGATAGCTTGGTAGTGGCCTTGTTGACCCCCACTGTGGCTGGAGGGGTGGAGCCGAGGGGCTGGGCTGCCCCAGCGTGGGGCCCGTGGGGGAGGAGCTGTGGCCAAGGGCCCTGACTGGGCTGTCTCTCTCCCGGCAGTGCCCACCAGGGTTTGAGGGCAAGAACTGCGAGTACGACATTGACGAGTGCCAGTCCCACCCCTGCCAGAACGGTGGCTCTTGCATCGACCTCGTCGGGCGCTACATCTGCTCCTGCCCGCCGGGAACCCTGGGTAAGGCCCAGCCGGCACCATGACACGGGGCTGGGAGGCAGGCCGGGGGTGGCTGTGGTGCCTGTGGGATGGGAAGCTCGGGTTGGGGGAGGCTGGGCTGGTTGGGGTGCTCCAGCTGTGCCAGGGGCTGGAAGGTCTCTGCTCTCGCCCCTCCCAGGCGTCCTGTGCGAGATCAACGAGGACGACTGTGCCCCAGGCCCTGGCAGCCGGGCGCCCAAGTGCCTGAACAACGGGACGTGCGTGGACCGGGTGGGCGGCTACCGCTGCAACTGCCCCCCCGGCTACACGGGCGAGCGCTGTGAGGGTGACATCAACGAGTGTTTGGCTAAGCCCTGCCTGCCCCAGCGCACGCTGGACTGCGTGCAGGGTGCCAACGACTTCCACTGCGTGTGCAAGCCAGGCTACACCGGTGAGTGTGCCGAGGGGCGGGGCTGCATCCTGCAAGGGGAGGGGCTTCGTGGGGCTGGGCAGCTTCCATTAATCCCTGCGCAGGGGCTCAGGGCTGCAGCAGGGAACGAGAGCAGGGGAGGGGCCCCTGCTCACCAACCCCAACAGGGAGCCGTCAGGTAAACCTGAGTCCCAACCACCTGCCCCACCTTGAGCCTCCCCCACACCCCTGAGCATTCTCCTGCAGCCCAAAGCCTACACCCCCAGTCCAGGGCCGGTACCCCTCCTGCACCCCAATACCCAGTCCAGAGCTGGTACCCTTCCTGCACCCCAATACCCAGTCCAGAGCCTGTACCCTGATACCAGTCCAGAGCCAGTACCCCCTGCACCCCAATACCTGGTCCAGAGCCTGTACCCCGATACCAGTCCAGAGCCTGCATCCCCTCCTGCACCCCAATTCGCAGCCCTAAGCCCCTCTCCAAACCTGGAGCACCTCCTGCACTCCCTCATTCCAGCCCCAGCCCAAAGGTGCACTCCAAGCCAAAGACCTTGCACTTGGCCCTCTGTCCCAACCCTGAGCCCTTCAATCCCTGCCCCCTCCTAGAGCCCAGACCGCAGCCGGAGCCCTCGTCCTCCTGCACCCCGACCCTCTGCCCCAGGCCTGAGCCACTCCCACACTCAGAACCCCTTGGGCCCACTCCCACCGTGAGTTTCGTGTGCACCATGGCAGCGGTGATGGGACACGCCTGCCCTGCACGCTGGCACCTGAGAAAATTCATTCCGTTCCGAGGTGGGGCGACTGTTGCTGGGGGGCCCTGGGAGCAGGGGGTTCCCCTGGGGGGGGGGTCTGGCTGGCACGGGGGCTGGGGACTGTGCTGCGAGCAGTGCTAGCAGTGGGGTGGGGCAGCTCTCCTCTCCCTGGACTCCCCATGAGCCTCCCTGGGCCCCGCAGGCCGGCGCTGCCAGAACATCGTGAACACGTGCGAGTCCCAGCCCTGCCAACACGGCGGCCAGTGCAAGCTGGCGGTGAACATGCCGTTGGGCTACATCTGCCGCTGCCCCCCGGTGAGTGGCCTGTGGGCTGGGGTGCAGGGCGCTGGGCCCCAGCCAGCTGAGTGGGGCAGGGGACCATCCTGGAGCTGCAGGGCAGAGTGTGCGGCTGCGCCCGGCACTACAGGCTCCAGTCTGAGGGGGGCATCCTGGTTCTGGAGCGGGGAAGGGGGTCAGTGTTGGCCCTGGTTCGTTGGGGGGAGCAGGTTGGTTCTGCTGTGGGGGAGGGCTCCATGGCAACTTGTGGGGGGGCTGGGGAATGGTTGCCATGGAGACTGGGGGAGGGCTCTATGGCACCTTTGGGATGGTGGGTCCTGTTCTGTTCTGGGGCCTGGTGCTGCTGGGCAGGGGGTGGTTCTGATTCTGGTTCTGGTCTGGGCTCAGTGCTGCTGGACAGGGGGCGGTGCTGGTTCTGGGGTTGGTTCTGGTCTGGGCTTGGTGCTGCCGGGCAGGGGGCGGTGCTGGTTCTGGGGTTGGTTCTGGTCTGGGCTCGGTGCTGCTGGGCAGGGGGCGGTGCTGGTTCTGGGGTTGGTTCGGGTCCGGGCCCAGTGCTGCTGGGCAGGGGGCGGTGCTGGTTCTGGGGCTGGTTCTGATCCAGTCCCGGTGCTGCCAGGCAGGAGGGGGCATGTGATTCTGGTCCTGGGCCCGGTGCCATCTCTCTCACCCCCTTTCTTGGCCCTCCCCAGAACTATTTAGGGCCCAACTGTGAGCGGAGCGTGCTGTCCTGCCGGGAGCTCTCCTGCTTCAACGGGGGCAGCTGCCAGCACACGGCGCTGGGTGCCCGCTGTTCCTGCCTGCCGGGCTTCTCTGGCTCCGACTGCCGCCTGCGGGCCAACAGCAGCTGCACCAGCGCGCCCTGCCTCAACGGGGGCACCTGCCTTGAGAAGCCCTGGCCCCTCCACTTCCAGTGCCTCTGCCCTGGCAGCTTCTCCGGCCTGCACTGCGAGCTGAAGCTGCTGTCCCCCGGGGAGCTGCACTGCCTGCAGGAGGAGTGCGGGGCCAAGGCGGGCGATTCCTACTGCGACAAGGAGTGCAACAGCCCTGCCTGCAGGTGGGACGGGGGCGACTGCTCCCTGCTGGTGGACGACCCCTGGAAGCAGTGCGAGGTGCACCACTGCTGGCAGATGTTCAACAACAGCCAGTGCGACGAGGCCTGCAACACAGCCGAGTGCCTCTACGACAACTTCGACTGCAAGGGCCGCGACCGCAGCTGCAAGTAAGGGGGGCGCCGAGCTGGGGGGAGGCGGTGGGGGAGGCGCTGGGGGAGGCGGTGCTGGAGGCCATGTCTTGGCTGAGATGCGAGGGGGCGACCCTGGGCAGGTCCCATGGCATTTGCCAGGGTCGAGGCTTTAATCTGGTGCTGTGCCCAGGTGGGCGTGGGGGCTCTTGATACAGGCACCCCTTGGGGGGGGGGGTGGGGCTGTTGACACAGGGACCTGGTGCTGAGGTGCAGCCCCTCGGGGGCGGGGCTGTTGGCACAGTGACCCCTCGCCCGGCGCTGAGGTGCAGCCCCTCGGGGGGGGCAGGGCTGTTGACACAGGGACCCCTCGCCCAGTGCTGAGGTGCAGCCCCTCTGGGGCGGGGCACAGGGCTGTGGTAGGTACGTCTTGCTGCTGCCTAAAGCCGCCTGTAGGCACTGGGATGTTTCTCTGCTGCAGCCTAGTGACCCACATGCCCTGGGTGCCGTCAGAGGGGGGCTGGCCACAGCAGGTGGGGCTGGGCGGACTGGGCACTGACCGTGCTCCCCTCCCCCCCCCAGCCCGGTGTATGAGAAGTACTGCTCGGACCACTTCGCCGACGGGCAGTGTGACCAGGGCTGCAACCACGAGGAGTGCGGCTGGGACGGGCTGGACTGCAACCGCGAGGTGCCGGAGCGCCTGGCCAGCGGCGTGCTGGTCATCACCGTGCTGCTGCCCCCCGACGAGCTGCGCAGGACCAACACCACCTTCCTGCAGAAGCTGAGCGCCATCCTGCGCACCTCACTGCGCTTCCGCCTCGACAAGGATGGCAACTACATGATCAAACCCATCTACCGGCCCAGCCGCCTGCGCCGCCGCGAGCTGGGCCCAGAGATCATCGGGTGAGTGGGGCCACAGCGGGAAGGGGCCGGCCCGGGCAGGAGACACCGTCCCACAGGCCGAAGGATGGGAAGAGGCAGCCCATGGACCCCAGCTGGGGAAGGCGAGAGAGATGCAGCCCTGCGAGCCACGGCAGAGGGAGGCAGGAAGGGGGCTGGTGCCTGGCTGGTGCCAGGGCGGCGGGTGAGCCCTTGGGGTCTGGCAGTGAGAGTAGGGGCCCGTGGCAGTGGGGGAAGCCAGCGCTGGGGCAGGCACAAGGTCATTGTCTGTTGACAGGCACCATGGCGCCCCAGAGGTGCCACACGGCTGCCTCTCATCAGAGCCTGGCTCGCTGCTCACTCAGATGCAGGGCTGGGGTGGCCTGGCTGATGCCTGTGGCCTATTTCCTGTGCTCAGCCGGCAGCAAGGGCCTAGCACCAGCATCCAGGGGTCTCTCCTCCTGCCAGGCTTCGGGGCCCCCCTGGGAGCAGGTAGGGCGGGGACCAGCACAAGGGCACGAAGCAGCTGCTGGCAGCCTGGCAGAGGCCGTGTGGTCCACGGGGACGGAGCTCCTGGTGCCTGGGCCACGCCTGCTTTGGGGTGTGCCCAGCCTCGCTGCAGGGGGTGCTGAGCCTGCCCGGCCCCGGGGCTCTGTGTGGGGCAAGGGGTGTCCAGGCCCCCGACAGTCTGGTGCCCAGCACCACTGGAGGCCAGTCCACTTAACTGTTCCCCTCTCTGCCTCAGCTCCGTGGTCACCCTGGAGATCGACAACCGCCTCTGCTTCCAGGCCTCTGACAAGTGCTTCCCCGACGCACGCAGCGCTGCCGACTACCTGGCCGCCCTGGCTGCTGTGGAGCGCCTGGAGTTCCCCTATCCCATCAAGGCTGTGCAGAGTGAGTGGGGGAGGGGCCAGGGTAGATCGGAGGGGGCAGGGGCAGGGTGAGTGGAGAGGGCGAGGTTGTGGGAGGGGCAGGATCTCCGGGGAGGTGGGGTATTGGGAGGGGGTGAGGTCTCAAGAGGCAGGGTCTGATCCCCCCCCCCACCACCTCTGCAGGTGACAAGCTGCAGCCGGAGCCCTCCGACCCCATGCACCTGCTGCCCCTGCTGGTGGTGGCGGCGAGCATGATCCTGCTGGTGATCCTGGTGCTGGGGGTGCTGGTGGCACGGCGGAAGCGGGAGCACAGCACACTCTGGTTCCCCGAGGGCTTCAGCCTGAAGAAGGAGAACAGCAACAAGAACCGGCGGGAGCCCGTAGGCCAGGACGCCTTGGGCATGAAGTACGGGACCAGCCCAGCTCCCCCAACCCCGGGAGAGCTGTGCTCGCTGCAGCGGCACGGGGGCTTTTACCTGCTGGTGGCCTCGCCCCCACCAGGGGCCTGTCTCTGCCGGCAGGCCCCACGGCTGGCCAGCCCCTTGTGCGGGTGGTGGGGGATGTTCTAGGAGTGGCCCCTAAAGCCCTGGGTGGGAGGGGGTGGGCAGGGGCTGGAGTCTGAGCTCTGTGCTTCCCTCTAGGAACATCAGCAAAGGGGAGAGTCTGATGGGGGAGCACTCAGATGACTGGATGGACACAGAGTGCCCGGAGGCCAAGAGACTCAAGGTAACCATGGCCCAGCAGCGAGCCCAGGCTCGGTGACATGCTGTGGGCAGGGTGGGTGCTGGGCTCGGTGATCAGGAGTGCGGGTATGGGCGCTGAGCTCGGTGTTGGGGGGTGAGGGTGGATGGGTGCTGGGCTTGACTTGATGGGTGCTGGCCTTGATGGGTGCTGGCCCATAGGGGATGCGGGGGTGGGTGCTGGGCTTGGCAGTACCGGATGGAGAGGTGATGGGTTCTAGGTGATGTGGGTGGTGAGTGCCAGGCTCAGTAATAGGGGTTGGGGAGTGATGGGCGCTGGGCTTGGCGGATGGGGTGGGGGGGATGGGCTCTGAGCTCGGTGATGGGGTGGGGGGATGGGCGCTGGGCTTTGTGACATGCTGGGGGGTCCTTATGGCTCCTCCTTCAGAGCCTTATGGGGCCATAACCCAAATCTCGCCTTGTGGGCAGAGCTGTGGTAGGGGCCTGCCAGCTGTATAACTGACTGTGCTTCCCCAGGTGGAGGAGCCGGGTGGGGACTCGGAGGACCCCGTGGACTGCCGCCAGTGGACACAGCATCACTTGGTGGCAGCCGACATCCGCATGCCGCCCTCCATGGCCCTGACACCCCCCCAGGGCGAATTCGACACTGACTGCATGGATGTCAATGTCAGGGGGCCAGGTAAGGGAGGCTCCCTCTCTGGGACTACAGCTCCCAGCAT
Organism: Rafetus swinhoei; assembly: GCA_019425775.1. NCBI lineage: Eukaryota > Metazoa > Chordata > Testudines > Trionychidae > Rafetus > Rafetus swinhoei. Next base: position 1,551,438 of record JAFJHL010000157.1, on the reverse strand, counting down.
GCTGTGCAGGCGCTCTAGAGCAGTGCATCCTGGGAGTAGCATCACTGAGCAGCTTTGGATGGAGGAGGGGGCTTCCTGCCTATGCAGCTGATCACTAGTCCCAGCATTCATCACTGCCCCAGATTAGCCACATGGCATGCTGGGAAGTGCGGTTTCTCATGCTGGAACCCCCAGGGCAGCCCCTGCTTAACCACATGGTGGGTCTCCTTGCAGATGGCTTCACCCCACTCATGCTGGCCTCATTCTGCGGGGGCGGCGTGGAGACCGACCTGGCCGAGGAGGACGAGGCTGAAGACTCCTCTGCCAACATCATCTCGGACCTCATCTGCCAGGGGGCCAACCTGAGCGCCCAGACGGACCGCACGGGCGAGACCGCGCTGCACCTGGCCGCCCGTTATGCCCGGGCTGATGCTGCCAAGCGCCTGCTGGACGCCGGCGCAGACACCAATGCCCAGGACAACACAGGCCGCACGCCACTGCACGCGGCAGTGACCGCTGACGCCCAGGGCGTCTTCCAGGTGAGACCCCAATCCTGCCTGCCCCATCATGACAGTGATGCCCAGGGCGTTTTCCAGGTGAGAGCCTGTGACCAGGGCAGGCTGAAACAGGGAGAGTGGATACTCCCACCACTGGTGCGTGATGCTGAAGTTAATCTTCCCAACCAATCACAAACTGTGCAGTTCATCCCGCACACTGGTGATCAGGCAGCCCCAAAAGCCATCCCCCACCCCCTTTCTTGCCTCCCAGTCAGCACTTAGGTCCAGGGCAGTGTGAAGTTATTCTACAGCTCGGCTCGCAAGTATAAAATGTTCTTCTGACCCCAGAGGGCCAGCTATGTTACCAGGCCACTAACGATCTGGATCTTACCCAGAACACCAGGCTGCCGGCCAACCCTTCAGTCTCTAAAACGCGGCAAAAGCAAAAAGCCGAGAGATGTTAATGATCCAACAGTCCCATGCAACTTCAAAGCCCATCAGGCTCCTAGCAGCACTGGCAAGTGGGCTGGCTTGCTAGTGCCCCTGGAGCCGGCCCACAGCTCGAACTGGCCATTCAGAGCTTTGTAGAAAAGTGCCCCCAGGGGCAGGAAGCAGGAATGCCAAGACAATGGAGAAGACGCAGCTGCCCCTTGTGCCATGTGGCTTGGAACGTCAGTCAGAGGCTGCCCAGCACATGCCCCGGCCTCGCTGAGGCGTAGGGCATATCCCTGCCTTCTCTCGGTCGGGCAGTCGAATAGCTGAGGGGACAGCAGGCCGGCTAGGCCCTGCATCCCCAAACCCTCTGGTGTCACCCCGAAGCAGACCAGGGGCTTTAGCCAATGCCCGGGTCCGTTACCCGGGATACGAAGGGGACACGGCAGCAGGACTGAGCTGATCGTTTTGAGAGATTGTAACAGTTTGGCGGAGGGCGTGTGGCAGAGCTGGCGAACCTCCTTGATGGATGATATCCCCAAGAGTCCCCGAATCCATATAGCGCCAGAATCCACACCCGCCCCCCCCACCATGACCCCAATGCTCAGGGCGTTCTCCTGGTGAGACCCCGTCCCCAGTCCACCTGGGACAGGCCCCAGTCATTCACTCTCCACCCCGGAGCTCCCACACGCTGGTGTCTTCCACAAGCCCTGCTGCCCCCTGCCAGGCTGAGCCCCCCACCCCCGACTGGGACAAGCCCCAGGGCACCCTCTGCCCTTGCTAGTACAGCCCTGGGAAACTCCCTGTCTGCCCACGCTGGGAGGGCTCCGCGGGCCCGGCGGCTGTGCCTGTGCTGGAGGGTTTCCCTGCCTTCCTCTCACACCCGCCCTGCCTGGCAGATCCTGATCCGGAACCGCTCCACGGACCTGGACGCCCGCATGGTGGATGGCTCCACAGCGCTGATCCTGGCCGCGCGGCTGGCCGTGGAGGGCATGGTGGAGGAGCTCATTGCCTGCCACGCAGATGTCAATGCCGTGGATGAGCTGGGTAAGGGGAGGACTTCTCACCAGGGGGGGCTTCTGCTGAGGGCTCTGCCCAGCTTCCCTGAGGAGGGGCCTGGATGTGGGTATTGGGGCTTTGCTCCCCACACGTCCACCCGCTGTGGGGGCTTGGTGAAATGGGGGGGCACTGCCCAGACAGGAGGGTTTGGGGGGGCTGTGCAGGGGGAGCAGGGGCTGTGGGTTGGGAGTGAGGGGCAGCAGTAGAACCAGGGCTGGGTGAGCAGGGGGCTGTGGGTTGGGAGGGCTGAGGGGCGCTGGCGGGGGTGGGCACCCAGGGCTGGGTGAGCAGGGGGCTACGGGTTGGGAGGGCTGAAGGGCGCTGGCGGGGGTGGGCACCCAGGGCTGGGTGAGCAGGGGGCTGTGGGTTGGGAGGGCTGAGGGGCGCTGGCGGGGGTGGGCACCCAGGGGTAACAGGGTAGGGGAATGGTGGATCGGTGGAGCACCCCCCTCACAGCTTGGTTCCCCCAGGCAAATCTGCTCTGCACTGGGCCGCGGCTGTGAACAATGTGGAGGCCACAATTGCACTTCTGAAGAATGGGGCCAATAAGGACATGCAGGACAGCAAGGTGAGTGGTGGGTGGGCGGGGCAGACCAGCAAGGCTTGGCTGTCATTCACCCTGCAGGCCCCACCCACAACAAGCCCCGCCCCCCATGCCACTCCTGTGCTGGGGAGCAGGAGCCCTGTCTGCCGAGACCTGGGCTCTACATCCCCACCCCCTGCCCTAGCATTCCCAGTGGGCTGGGGCAGCCCCCCTCAGCGCCATCTGAGCCTCTCCCCGTCATTTCCCCCACCCCAGGAGGAGACCCCGCTGTTCCTGGCCGCTCGGGAGGGCAGCTACGAGGCAGCCAAGATCCTGCTGGATCACTTTGCCAACCGGGAGATCACAGACCACATGGACCGGCTGCCACGGGACATTGCCCAGGAGCGGCTGCACCACGACATTGTGCGTCTGCTGGACGAGTACAACACCGTGCGCAGCCCGCAGGGGGCACTGCCCACCGGCCACACCATGTCCCCGCTCATGTGCCCCCCTAACAGCTTCCTGCCCAGCCTCAAGCCCACCCCCCAGGGCAAGAAGAGCCGGCGGCCCAGTGCCAAGAACCTGGCAGGGGCCGGCAGCAGCGCCAGCCTGAGCAAGGAGGCCAAGGGGCGCAGCAAGAAGCTGAGCCTGGAGTGCCAGGGGTCCCTGCTGGAGAGCTCAGTCACCCTGTCGCCCGTCGACTCGCTGGACTCTCCCTACGTGGCCAACCCCACCTCCCCTGTCCTGGCCTCGCCCGGCGTCTTCCACCCAGCCGGCTCCTCCATGTCAGTGGGCTCCACGCCCATGGTGCACGGCATGATGGACGGGCCCTTCGCTGTCAGCCTGGCGCGGCTCAGTGACCTGGGCGAGGTGGCATCGGCCCAGAGCACCATCCTCTCCATGAACCGGGTCTCCATGCCCTCGCTGCCGCGCCAGCCTGGCTGCGTGGGGCTCAGCCTGGGCATGGTGAGCCCGGTGGCCGTGCCCTTTGACTGGCACACACGCGTTCCCACCTCCCAGTGCAACCCAGTTATCGGGGTGGTGCACCCGGCTGCCTCCCACCCCAACCTGCACCAGCCGGCCCAGCCCTTCCCGCAGGGGCTGCTGCTTCCCAACCACCTGGCCATGGTGCACAGCTCCCAGGTGCTGGCCACACCCAGCCCTGCCAAGGAGCAGCCCCCACCGGCGCCCACCCCTGGGCAGCCCATGCCCCCGCCGCCCCCTGCGGCACCCACCCTGAGCCGTGGCAGCCAGCCCATCTCACCCAAGGAGGGGCAGGGGAGTGCGCGCCCAGGTCCCCCGCCACCTCCACAGTATTACAAGGCGCCCGGTGGGCAAGGGGCGGAAGATTACCCCACGCCCCCCTCGCAGCACAGTTACACCCCCGGCCAGGACGGCACCCCCAAGCACTACCTGCACCTGCGCAGCGAGCACCCCTACCTGACGCCATCGCCCGAGTCCCCAGAGCAGTGGGCCAGCCCCTCGCCCCACTCACTGTCCGACTGGTCCGAGTCCACCCCCAGCCCGGCTGTGCTGGGGCCCCCCCAGACCCAGCTCTCCCACCTGCCCGACCCACCCACCAAGATGCAGGTGTTTGCGTGAGGGCAGGGGGGAGGGAGCCAGGGCCCCTCCCCCCTGCACCCCCCTCGTGGGGGAGCCATTCCCTGCCCCCAGGCCCTGCCTCCTGGGACCCACCAACTGTGTTTTTTATAAGAAAAATGTCCAGTGTAAAAAGGAGAAGATCCCTCTTTCTGTGGGTGGGGGCTGTGGGCTCCCCCCAACTGCCATGAGGGGGGCTCTGGCTGTGCCCTGACCCCCATCTCCCCAGCTGGGGGCATTTGTCTTTTTTTAAAAAAGTCTTTTGTATAGAAAAAAGTCATTTAAACAAGCGCTTTATTTTTACAAAATATTATATGTAAAGTGTCCAGTAGGTGTCGCTAAAGCACCATGGGTGGGGGTTTGGGTGGGGGAGGGTGATCCCTGCCCTCCCCTTCTGCCTCCCCCACAGTGGCTCAGTGGGCAGAGCGCCCCCTATGTAGGGGAGGAGCCCACTTCCTGTAATTGTGTACTGGGTACGCGGCGTTAGCTGTAGCCGCCTCCTGGGGCACAGGGCACCCCTCCCCCCCCCCGCAATGCGGGTGGCTGACTCCCCAGCCCCTTTGCTCAGGGCCCTCCGCAATGCGGGGGGACTGAGCCCCCACTGCCCTGAGCTCCCTGCCTGGGGCTGAGCCTCCCCCAGGCCTCCTGCCCTCCCCGTCTCGTTTCTTGGCACTTCATCACATTCCAGGTTAATTTATTCCTTGGAGATGCCCCCCTGCCCAAGTGGGCATGTCTGGGGGGGGAGGGGGGCTCTGGCCAGCTGCTTCTTGCTGCTCCTGTGGCACCACTGCCACCTGGGCCCCAGCTGAGCGGCACCTGGCTGGTCCCATCTCCTCCGCCCCAGGACAGCAGCTCGCCCGCAGTCTGGTGCCAGGCAGCCCACTGACGGCCGGCTGGACTCCAGCCCCCTGTACATTCCCTGCCTGGCTCGCCTGTCAGTAGCCCTGGGAGAGGGGCTGGGAGGAGCCCAGTGTCCAGGCAGCCCCTGCCCCGCTGTAGCATAGCTCGTCACTCATAGGACAAGTGTAGCTCATTTTTAAACTATTTTTTAAATCCCTGTTTAAATCAAATAGCTTTGAACCAACTGGGCGCCGCTGTACAGAGCTTGGCCCTGCGCCTAACTCCCCTGGGACCCATGGTACCAGGGTCCCTCACCCGCCCCTGTGCCTAAACCCCCTGGGTGCCTTTGTACAGACCTTGGCCCTGCACCTAACCTCCAGGGCCTGCTGTACAGGGCCCCTCACCACCATCCCCCTTCCCCCCGAGATAACCCTGCTGGGACCCACTGCAGAGCCTGCCCCTGCACATAACCCCCCTGGGACCTGCTGTACAGGGGCCCCATCCCTGCCCCTGCATATAACCCCCTGGAACCCGCTGTACAGAGCTCACCCTGCCTCTATCCCCCTGGGACCTGCTGTACAGAGCCCGGCCCCACTGCGCCTAATAAAGCTGTAGTTAACAAGGAGCCTGTCTCTGCCCTCTCTGTGGCCCCCTCGTCCCACCCCCACCCCTGTGCTCTGTTTGCGGTACCCTGGGCCTTGCTTTGGGGCAAAGCAGCTGCTTGGGGTCTGCTCCAGTTCTGGGCTGATCTTGGTAACAGCAGCCCCTGCAGTTCCCTGGGGCTACCTGGGTTGGTCTCCGCGGGGCAGCCCTGCCATGGGGTGGCTCCTGGTCTCTGCGCAGGCCCCCTGCAGTGAGCTGCTGTGGCTGAGTAGCAGGGCTCTGCGGGAGTTGCTGGCTGCGCTCCGGGAGGAGCCGGAACAGCAGCTGGCGAAAATGCTCGTCTGTTCCTCCCGCGAGCTCTGGGCCCAAAGGCTGCTTCCTTCGGCAACAGGTTCAGGAAGAGGCAGAGCTCGGGCCCCAATCTCCCAGCCCCTTGCCATGGGCGGCCTGGGCCTTCACTCCACGGTGCCAGGGGGGCTTTTGGTCAGGGCCCTCGCCAGCCTTGCAGTGGGGATGCAGCTGACCCACTTGCCTGCAGGGTCTAGCCACAGCTCCGCCTGCGCGCCCAGCCGGGCAGACCTCCCCCCATGCCAGCCTACAAGGCGAAAGGGATCAGCTGCTTGTGGCACCAAGAGCCCTGTGCTGGCCCCCAACTGCCTGCAGCGAGCCCAGAGCCCAGCCTGGAGGGAAGGGGTGGCGTGGCAGCCCCTGGCTCTCAGCCGGCCAGTGATTGTCCTGGGTTCAAAGCCACCAGCCCCTTCATTGTGACACCCCCTGTCCCTGCTGTGCCCAGTGTCTCCGGATGTCTGAGCCGCTGCCCTCTGGGGCTGCAACAGCCCAGGCAGAAAAGAAACGAAGGGGCAAGGCCAGCGGAGCTGTCGGAAGGATGAGTTACCCCAGCCCGAGTCCCTGGGCAGCTGCTGCGTCCCTGTTTCGGTGGAGTCCACAGGGGCTGGACTAGACGTTGCCTGACCCGTTTTGCTGGGGAACTCGGCGTGGTCCCAGCTATTCCAGCCGCAGCTCCTCTCGGCACAGTGTCGGGCAGCCCCAGGCTGGGCATTCGGGCCAGCAGGGGAGTGTGTGTGAAACCTGCAGCAGGCCAAGGCTTGGCTCAGTCCAGGCAGCCTGTTCGTCCCAGCAGGGTCCCTGGCTCAGCCACCCGGCTCTATGGGCCAAACACAGATCCACCCCGTAAATGTGGCTGCGCGGGACAGAAACAGCCAATGTGCTGGGAGATGCTCCAGCATTAGCAGCCAAGGGCCAGGTCCCAAGGGTCTCTTTCCCCACACACACGGCAGGACAAGATGGTCACTGCAAATCGCTTGTCTGCAATCCGCTGGTCTCCACGGGGCTACAGCTCCCAGGGAATGGCTGGGGGGAGCTCATCACACACCTCTCCTGGCACCAGCCATGGTGGCATCATCCCTAGTGAAAGCCAAGCCAGTTACTTGCTTCTCCTCTACCTGGGCCCCCCCAGGTGTCTCCTTGCCCTGCCAGCAGGCTGGTCAGCAAAGCCAGCTCTTCCCAGGCAGGAGAGCCCAGTTACGCAGCTCTGTTTGGAGCCCTTGGCCCCGTCTTAGTAGCATGGCTGGTTGTCTCCCTGCTCTCTTTGAACCAGTGTAATTGCCTTGCAGAGATCCTATTGCAGGCAATCGCTGGACTTCAGGTTTTCTGTTCACAGCCCAGGTCTGGCCTTGCTCCCCAGGAGCCATGCTAGCCCCAGCTTTAAAGAGTCCCTTGGAGGAACCCCTCCATCTCTGCTCTTCCTTCAGGTTAGCCCACGGGGCCTCCCCCCTCTGAGACAGCCCCGGGGCTTCAGCCCTCCTGCCTTGCCCTGTGAGCTCCACCTAGCGAGCTCAGGTGAGACAGGCCAGGCCGGCCACTTGTCCGCTTCTCAGGGCCCTGTGCACCCTGGCAGGGATGTGCGGTGACACCAAGCGGCCTTTTCAGATTGGGTCGGGTTTATTGGATTGGTAACTGGTTAAAAGGTAGGAAACCAAGGGCCGGAATAAATGGTCAGGTCTCAGAATAGGGAGAGGTAACTGGGGGTGTCCTGCAGGGGTCTGTACTGGCACCAGCCCTATTCAACATAATCATAAATGATCTGGAGAAAGGGGTAAACAGTGAGGTGGCAACAATTTGCAGATGATACCAAACTGCTCAAGATAGTTAAGTGCCCAGCAGACTGTGAAGAGCTTCAAAAGGATCTCACTGGACTAGGAGACTGGGCAACAAAATGGCAGACAAGTTTTAATGTTGATAAATGCAAATACGCCTTGGAAAACATGATCCCAATTACACACATAAAACAATGGGGTCTAAATTAGCTGTTACCGCTCGAGACATCTTGGAGTCATTGTGGATAGTTCTTCGAAAACAGCCACTCTCTGTGCAGCAGCAGTCAAAAAAGTGTTGGGAAGCATTCAGAAAGGAATAGATAATAAGCCAGAAAATATCATATTGCCTCTATTAAGCCATGGTTCCCACATCTGGAATGTTGTGTGCAGATGTGCTCCCCACATCACCAAAAAGATCTATTGGAATTGGAAAAGGTTCAGAAAAGAGCAACAAAGGGCTAGGGCCATGAATGGCTGCCATGAGGAGTCTCTGGGTCGCCGTGTTAGTCTGTATCTGCAAAAACAAGGAGTCCTGTGGCACCTTGAAGACTAACAGATTTATTTGGGTGTAAACTTCCGTGGGTAAAACCACTTTGTCAGATGCATGGAGTGGAAGTCACAGAGACAGGGATATACATGCATATACATGTATGTGCGTGCAGCTGTGTGTCGGTCGGCCAGGAGGTTTGTTCAAGAACTCCTCCTAAACGGTAAGAGCCAGGGCCACCAAATTCGGCATACAGCTTCCTCTCCTAACTGAAAGCAAGGGCGGGGGAGAACTGGAAGCCCTGGGAAAGGGAGGGGCTGCTGTTCAGAGGGACATGATATGAGAGTGGTCACTGGGGCAGTGAGAGCGCAGGGGAGAGCTACCCTGCAGAGTGGTCTCTGGGGGCTGCTGCACCACCAAGGGAGTGGCCAGCAGGGCTGGGCTCCGCCATCTTGCCTGATGCCAGCAAAGGTAAGTGGGACCTCCTGCCCAGGAGACAGATCCCCTTGGGCTGCCCCCACCCTGGGAGAGGCCGAGGGGAGGGAGAGAGCCCCCATTGGTCAGCAGCTGGGGTGCACAGTCCCTGCTGCTCTGGACCACCTCCAGGGAGAAGCCAGTGACCACTCCTTGCCCTCAACCCCTCCTCACACCCACCCCTCACACTCACACCCTCCCAGGCACCCAGCCTCCTGCCCTGAGTTCTCCACATCCCCAAGGCCCTGCCATGACTCCTGCACCCTGCATACCGCCTGCCCTCAAGGACCAGGGCAATGCTGGGTAAGTCTTCTAGTATATAATTAATACACACTCACCTATCAAAAGAAGAGAGCCACTTATCAAGGGCAGGACCAGTGCTAAGGAGGCAATTCAGGCAGGGTGGCTGTCGCTCACTCCCAGCAGCTGATCGGGATGGTGACTACCAATAGAGGGAACATTCCTTTGTAGGGAGAGAACAATTCTAAACCCTTATTCAGTCCTAGTTTGATTGTGTTAAATTTGCAAATGAAGTGCAGCTCTGCTTGTGTCTCTTTGTAGGCTGGCTTTGAAGTGTTTTTCTAGAAGGAGGGCTACTTTAAATCCATCAGCGAGTGTCCAGGGAGGTTAAAGTGTTCTCCTGCTGGTTTTTGTAATCTGGGAATGCTTGACAGGGGAGGGATCACTTGACGATTCCCTGTTCTGTACATTTCCTCTGGGGCACCTGGCATTGGCCCCTGTTGGCAGACAGGACACTGGACTTGATGGACCTTTGCTCTGACCCAGTCTGGCCATTCTTATGTTATTAGTCGGCTGGATCCCAGCACAGGAAATCTCCAGGTTCACGTAGAAAAGCAAAGGCTAAGACACTGTCTATCCTGGCCAAACCAGCGCCCCAGCCAGCCACACTGCAGGTTCCAGGTGAAAGTCAGGGCCTCCAAGACTGATGCTTAACCTGACACCTGCCTCTTTGAACTCCAGCTCAGGGCCTGTGCTCTGTTTCCCTGGGCCAGCTGGCTCCTTCCTCCGGTGGGGTCGGGGTGGATGTCCTAGCATTTGGGGCGTCCCTGTCTTTCCAGATCCTCCCCTGAGATGGGTCAGGTTCAACCCACATGCACTGACCTTTCTCTCTGGTCAGTGACATGGAAGTCCCAGAATCAAGGCCCCGTGTCTAGCCTGTGCCTCAGACCCAGCACTGGACGGATGGAGCTCATGGCCATCAGCTCCCATTTACCTGGCTAGCGACTGCTTCCTCTGTTGGCGCCCTGTGCTGAAGAAAGATCCAAATGCTGGGACCAGTTCTGGAGCCTCTTGGCATCTCCTTGGCTGCCTTCTGCTGTGCAGGATCTGTGAGGCCAGGTCCAGCTGAACACCCCAGAAACTGGCTGATTACCAGCCTGCCCTGGACCCCCTCTGGTATCTGGGGCTATGTCTAGACTTTTCCCCCTCAACAGAATTTTTCCTCCGGTGTTTTTTTTTTGGGGGGGGGGTGTTCAGTATTTTTGGTTAAACCATCTGGCAACCCTAGTAGAAGGAGGAGGGGATGGGGCCCCTGGCAGAAGCAGAGGGAGAGGGGAGATGTCGGGGGGCCAGGAAGGGGACCAGCTTCCCCTAACTACCAGTTCTTCCATTGCCCAGTGTAGAGCTGGTCCACAGCATCAGCCTGGTTCCAAGCACAGGCCTTCCCAAAGACCCAGGGGTCTCCCTCTGTTCCTCTGTCAGAGCAGTGGGGCTTGTTGCTCGGCTGGAGCCCTTCAGGCAGCTCAGTGCCCAGCCCTGCTGCAGCGAGCCCAGGTCAGGCTCTGCCTATCTCTGACCTTGTCAGCCTCCAGGTGGGAGCCGAGTCTTCCAACAGCCAGCGCTCATTGCCCCTCGTGCCTCCCTGGCCTTGCTCTGCGCTGGGGTCTGAGCTCAGCTGCCGGCCGAGAGCCTGCTCCAGAGAGGGCACTAGTGCGAGGAGTCAGTCAGTGTCCCAGGCTGTGTCTACAAATGCAAAGTGCAGATTGCATAGCTTTTTCCGCTTTTTTCGGAAGAGGCTTTTCCCACATTTGGCCCGTCTACACTGGGCCAAATGTCAGAAAAACCCCTTTTTCGGAACATCCCTTCTTCCTCGTAAAACGAGCTTTACAGGGATGTTGAAAAAGTGCGTCTGCTCTTCTGAAAAAAATCTCAGAAGAGCAAGCGCGTTCCCTGGATGTGGCAGAGTTTTTCTCTGGTATCCTGGAAAAACTCTGTAGTGCAGACGTAGCCCCAGTGACTGGATCAATTCGTCCTTTTCAATGCTCCAGCCAGGTGCAGCTCAGGGACAGTGGTACCTACATCTCAACCTGCCCTGAGAGCCAGCAGAGCTTCCTCCTCCCTCAACAAACACCACACACAGGGGAAACTGAGGCCCACACAAGGATCATGTCACTATTAAAAAAAATTCCCATTTCATCACACTTTGCAACACAGCCCGCCCCTAGAGCCGCATGGACACCCTGGAATCAGCACTCCCTGAGGAGAGCCAGCGCTCCCAGCTGAGCCCCGTCCTCTCCCCTGCAGCATGGGGGATTCCCGTATCATCACCCACCCATGTCTGGATGCTCTAGTCTAGGCCACCCAGCCGCTGTTCCTGGCACCCCTCACTAGGGTTAGCAGGTGTCCAGTTTTCAACTGGAAAGCTGCATGGAAACTTCTTGAAGACAGCAGAATAGAAGCTCAACTTCAATGTACACCCCAAATTAAAAACATAATAAGAGAACCCCAAAAGTGCCACTGTGGATAAACAACAAAATTAGAGGAGTGCGGGGGCAAAAGGCATCCTTTAACAAGTGGAAGTTAAATCCTACTGAGGAAAACAGAAAGGAGCGTAACCTCTGGCAAGGGACGTGTTCAAGTAGAATTAGGAAGGCCAAAACTAATGAGAAGACCAGCTAGACAAAGACTCAGAAAGTTACAACAACAACAAAATACAGCAGAAGCGGGAAGCAGAAGCAGGAAGCCGGCTAAACAACCAATGGGGCCGCTGGATGATCGGGATGCTAAAGGAGCACTCCAGGACAATAAGGTCATTGCGGATAAACGGAATTCGTTTGCATCAGTTTTCACTGCAGAGGAGGTGAGGGAGATTCCCAAACCTGGGCCATTCTTTGTAGGTGACACCCCTGGGGAACTGTCCCAGATCGAGGTGGCATTAGAGGAGGCTTTTGGAACAAGTAACAAGTCACCAAGACCAGGTGCCATTCACCTAAGAGTTCTGAAGGAACTCAAATGTGAACTAGTGTAAATCTGCTTCTCTACCAGATGGCTGGAGGGTAGCTAATGCGACGCCAATCCTTAGAAAAGACTCCGGAGGTGATCCTGGCAATTCCAGGCTGCTAAGCCTGACTTCAACCGGGCAGCCTGGTTGAAAGGGCAGAATGATCAGACACAGGGATGAATGTGATTTGGTGGGGAAGTCAGCCAGAGGTGAAAGTAAGATGGCGCGTGGGCCCCAGTGTACGGCTCTGGTAAGGAGGAGAGGGCAGGCACTGGGGTGCCCCACTGCAGCAGGAGGTGGGGTGCATGTCCAGCCGGCCTCCTGGGGTGTCCTGCAGGCTGCTGTACTAAGCAGCAGGCAGCCAGGCAGGTAAAAGGGGCTGGCTGGAGTCACGCCTCCCCACTGGCCCAGGACTGACCCCAGCCCTGAGGCCCGCCCCCTTTAGAGAGGTCAGGGGGCTGAAGCCCCCCATGAGATTCCTACTAGCACACTGCTTGTCAGGCCTGCTGATGGGGGGTGGGCAGAGGGGTCAGTTGCTCTGGGTCCTGGTGTTTCAAAGGGGCCCGAGGCTCTGGTTGGATTCTGGGGGGGTTCTGCCCCCTGCCTTCCCTGCACTCCCTCCCACCCCAACCATTGCTCTGAGCCCCCCATAACCCCGGCCTCCTGCCCTCACTCCTGCACCCCCTCCACATGCCACACCCCTGCTCTAAGCCCCTCCTCATACTCCACACCCCGACTTGTCCTTTATACACACCCTTTATGTACCTCCATAATGCTATCTACCTATGTACTCTACATACCCCTCTATGGGTCCCCATACACCTCCCTCTATGTACCTCATACACTCCCTGTATGTACCCCCACACCACTTCTATCTGCCTGTGTATCCCCATACACCCAGGTCCTCACTACAGCAGAAGGTCTGCTTAAGTTACCCAATTCCAGCTACGTACCTTGAGCCGAGCTTCAGAAACGCTCCTGTGGACTTCCCTTACTCCTTGGGAGGAACAGGAGTTCGGGTGCCAACGGGGGCGCCCCCAGCATTCGATCTGCTAGGTCTTCACTAGATCTGCTATATCAAACTCCGGAAGATTGACCGTCGCAGCATCAATCTTCCGGGAAGTGAAGATGTGGCCTCAATGTGCTCCATACAGCTGCCTCTCTGTGTCCCCCCATCCATTCTCTCTATGTGCCTCCCACTTCCCTCTGTCTCCCTATGTAGTCACATAGGCCCCTCTGTGCGCCTCCAGTACCCTCTCTGTCTCTGTGCCCTCACACCTGTCTCATGCTCTAGCTACCCTATGCCTTTGAGAGCTGCATTGCTCGGGGATGCCAGAGCCTAGTTCTGCTGGGTACTTGGCCCAGTCAGTCCCTATCTCCTACCCAGGCTCCTGTCCCCAGTCTGGCCCTATCCCATAGTGCCCAGAAGCCTGTAGATGGCAGTACAGCCCCATGGCACTAGTGCCAGGGCAGGAAGCAGTCCATGCGGCAATGTGGCTGGCTCTGGGCGCTGCTTAGAGAAGGGGCCCGGTGCTCTAGTTAGTGGCTGGAAGAGCAGCGAGGCCAAAGGCAGCCCTCGGGAAGGAGCAGCTCCCTGGGGTCTCACTGGTTGCACGGATTGCACAAAAGGAACAAGCCTGTGGCAGGACAGACTGGACTGGACAGATTAGTCACAATTTAACCCTTCCCCCCACATCACCAGTCTGAAAGTGACACTTCTCCCTCCTGTTTCCACAAGCTGGGTCATGCAGAGCTCTGGCGATCTGAGACCAGGGAGTGGTGGCTCCTGGGAAGGTTGGGTGAGGGGTTAACAGTTAAGCCCACCCACCCTGTGCCTTTCAGGTGGATTCCCCCTCCCAGCTCCCACAGGATCAACAGCTTCCAAAGAGAGCCTGGCTCTGGGCCCAGAATCCAGATCCTGTGTGTGCATGCATACATATGTATGTATATGAGTGTACTTATGTGTGAGAGGGTGTGTGTGTGTGTGCATGTGTGCGTATGTGCAGGCATTCAGGTACACCTCTTTTGATGTAAATGTCCATAGTTATGTGCATGAATATAAAAAAACCCTATGTAACAAAGTGAAGAAACAGGAAGTTGATAATCATAGATATAAACTGGAAATTAAAAATGGTAGAAAATGGATAAGGGAAGCAAAGAGTCATCTATGGCCCTCAGAGTTAATGACAATAAGAAGGAGTTCTCAAAATATATTAGGAATATTAGAAAAGTATTTGGACAGTGGTACTGATCCATTAACAGATAGAAATAGTAAAATTATTAATATTAATGCAGAACTGGCAGAAATGTTCAATACATATTTCTGTTCTGTATTTGGGGCAAAAAACAGATGATATAGTCTCATCACATGGTAATGATAACATTCTTTCCATTCCATTAGTATCTCTGATGGATGATAAAAAGAAGCTACTAAAGTCAGACATTTTTAAATTAGCAGGTCCAGGTAACTTGCATCCAAGAGTTTTAAAAGAGTTGGTCAATGAGCTAATATTGACTTCCAATAAGTCTTAGAGCACTGAGGAAGTTCTAGAAGACTGGAAGAAAACTAACATTGTGCCAATTTTTTAAAATGGTGTTGGGGTGACTTGCATAATTAGATGACCGTCAACTGGATTTTGAGCCTAAGCAAGATTTGGAATGGCTAATACAGCACTTGACTGATAAAGAATTAGAGGGGAATGAAATGAATGCAAATCAACATGAGTTTATGGAAAATAGATCCTACTAAAAACTAACTTGATATCTTTTCTGATGAGATTAAATGTTTGTTTGATAAATAGAATAGTATTGATCTAATCGACGGCTGGTACCATACAACATTTTGATTAAAAATTAGAACAGTACAACATTAACTGGTGTGACAAAGCTCTGACTCAAACTTGGTGGGTCCTGCACTTTCAGGAAGATCACTTGCCTCAGAGGCTCACTGCAGCCCTCGCTTTAGGCACCACACCTTGGCTCTTAGCTTGTTGAGCTACAGACCAGTCAGCCTCACCTCAGTCCCCAGAAAAATCATGGAGGGAATCCTTAAGGAATCCATTTTGAAGCCCTTGGATGAGGGGAAAGTGATCAGGAATAGTCAACATGGATTCACCAAGGGCAAGTTGTGCCTGACCAACCTGAATGCCTTCTACGATGAGGCTTTGTGGATAAGGGGAAGGCAATGGTCATGATTTTACCTTAGCAAAGCTTTTGATATGGTCTCCCACAGTATTTTTGCTAACAAGTTAAAGAAATATTAATGGACTGTTAGGGGGTAGAAAACTGGTTACATCGTCAGGATCAACAACTTGATGTCTAGTTGGCAGCCGGTATCAAGCGGAGTGTCCTAGGGGCCCGTTTTATTCAATATCTTCATTAATGATCTGGATGATGGGTTGGTTTGCACCATCAGGAAGTTTGTGGATGACACTAAGCTAGGGGGAGAGGTAGATATGTTGAAGGGCAGGGATAGGGTCCAGAGTGACCTAGGCAAATTGGAGGATTGGGCCAAAAGAAATCTGATGAGGCTCAACAAGGACAGATGGAAGAATCCTGTGCACTGCTACTGACTGGCTAGGCAGCAGTTGTATAGAAAAGGACCTGGGATTAGTGGATGAGAAGCTGGATATGAGTCAACAGTGTGCCCTGGTAGCCAAGGAGGCTAACGGCATATTGGGCTGCATTAGTAGGAGCATTGCCAGGAGATCATTCCTCTTTATTTGGCATTGCTGAAGTCACATCTGGAGTATTGTGTCCAATTCTGGGCCCTTGGGCCTTCCACTTCAGAAAGAATCTGGACAAATTGGCGAGAGCACAGTGGAGGACAATACAATAATTAGGGGTGAATGACTTATGGGCAGAGGCTGAGGGAACTGGAGCTTCCTTAGTCTGCAGAAGAGAAGAGTGAGGGGGGATTTGATAGCAGCCTTCAACTACCTGAAGGGAGGTTCCAGAGAGGCCAGAGAGAGGCTCTTTGCAGTGGTGGCATGGCAGAACAAGGAGCAATGGTCTCAAGTTACAGTGGGGGAGGTCTAGGTTGGATATGAGGAAAAACTCTTTCCCTAGGAGGGTGGGGAAGCACTGGAATGGGTTCCCTAGGGAGGGGGTGGAATCTCCATCTCTAGAGGTTTTTAAATCTTGGCTTGACAAAGCCCTGGCTGGGATGATTTAGTTGGGGTTCGTCCTGCTTGGAGCGAGGGGTTGGACTCCTTCCAACCCTGATGTTCTCTGATTCTATGATAGGTTGATAAGCACCTGCACTAGAAACAGCTATTTCAGCAGTTCTCAAACTTTTTGGGCTCCGGAGCCCTTTACATGTGTAAAAATCTATGCAGAGCCCCAGTAGTCCACTGATTGTATGTGTTGTACCTATCGATGTTTCCAGTTTGCCAACCTCGCGGAGCCCCTGGAGATGTCTCGCGGAGCCCTGGGGCTCCACGGAGCACAGTCTGAGAAACACTGAGCTATTTAATAAAAGGCTCTTCAGTCTAGCAGGGAAAAAGCAGAGCTAGTGAAGGGGAAAGAGAGCTCAGGGCCAGGTTTGCGGTGGTGGGTGAAGAAAGGGCCCAGCAGGGCAAGGCAGAAGAGAAGAGCGGCTGGTCCTGTAGGCAGAGAGGAAGAGACAACAGAGATACTCAGAGTTCAGAGCCACAGAGGACAGGCTGACTTGCTGCAGATGGCCAGGGAGGATACCAAGCTGGGGGTGGTGGGGTTTTCATAATTCAAACTGTTCTGGATGCACTGGAGAAATGGTCTGAGGTAAACAGGGTGGAGTTTAATAAGGACAAATGCAAAGTACTCCATTTAGGAAGGAACAATCCGTTTCACACATGCAGAATGGGAAGCGACTGTCTAGGAAGGAATACTGCAGAAAGGGATCTAGGGGTCATAGTGGACCACTAGCTAAACATGAGTCAACAGTGTGACACAGCTGAAAAAAAAGCAAACATGATTCTGGGCTGCATTAACAGGAATGTTGTGAGCAAGACATGAGAAGTCATTCTTCTGCTCTACTCTGCATTGACCAGGCCTCAACTGGAGTATTGTGTCCAGTTCTGGGTACCACATTTCAGGAAAGATGTGGAGAAATTGGAGAAGGTCCAGAGAAGAGCAACAAAAATGATTAAAGGTCTAGAAAACATGACCTATGAGGGAAGACTGAAAGAACTGGTCGTGTTCAGTTTAGAAAAGAGATGACTGAGTCTATGGCTACACTACAAACTCAAAAATTGAGGAAGAAGGGATCTTGCGCAAAAGGGGGGTTTTGCATAAAAAGGCGCTGTCTACACAGCGCTTTTTTGCACAAAAACCTCTTCCACAGAAAGGATCGGAAGAGAATATGCAAATGAGTGCTCCATTTGCATTTCCTCTTCCTGAAAAAGTTCGTAGTATAGCCATAGCCTGAGAGGGGACATGATAGCAGTTTTCAAGTATCTAAAAGGTTGTTACAAGGATGAGGGAGAAAAATTATTCTCCTTGGCCTTTGATGACAGGACAAGAAGCAATGGGCTTAAACTGCAGCAAGGGAGGTTTAGGTTCAACATACTTGCTACATCTATACTGCAGCCTTCTTCCGCAAAAGCTTATGCAAATGAAACACGGAGTAGAATATTGCCACGCTTCATTTGTATAATTAATTAGCAGTTGTTTTTGCGCAAGAGACTTTTGCGTAAAAAAGGAGCTGTGTAGACGGCTCTTTTTTGCGCAAAACCCTCCTCTTGCGCAAGAGCCGTTCTTCCTGAAAAAATGTGGAAGAACGGCTTTTGCTCAAGAGGGGGGTTTTGCACAAAAAGGAGCCGTCTACACAGCTCCTTTTTGCGCAAAAGCCTCTTGCGCAAAAATGGCTGCTAAATAATTATGCAAATGAAGCACGGCGATATTCTACTCCTTGCTTCATTTGCGGAAGAAGGCTGCAATATAGACATAGCGAGAAACTTCCTACCTGTCTCGGTGGTTAAACAGTGGAATAAATTGCTTAGGGGAGGTCGTGGAATCTCCATCACTGGAGATATTTAAGAGCAGACTAGACAAACATCTGTCAGGGTTGACAGATGGTGCTTGGTCCAGCCGCGAGGGCAGGGGACTGGACTTGATGATCTCTCGAGATCCCTTCCAGTTCTAGTGTTCTATGTTTCTGTGATTCTATTTGAGACAAGAGGACTTGCAGCCACAAAGAAGAGAAGAACTGCCAGAAAATCAAACCACCTCCAGGAGGTGACCTGCTCAGCTTGGACCTCTCTGGTCTGGCACTTTTAGGACTTGACCTGTCCCAAACGAGGGAGTTTGCTAGACCAGGGGAGGTCAACTCTGGCTGCTTTGCTGCCAGCCCCCTTGCTGCTGGTCTGGCCAGGCTGCTGGGCTTCCGGTCCCACTGCCACTGTCCCGGCAGAGCTACCAGCTGCTGACTCTGCTGCTGTCATCCCAGCAAGACTCCAGGCCCCAACACGGCTCCCAGGCCTGGCAGGTCTCCCAGCTGCCGGCTTTCCTGCCGTTGGACTCCCGGCCACCGGGGCTCTCTGGTCCTGGAACATCCATGGTCAGAGAGTCCTAGTTTAGAAAGGTTCAACCTGTACTAAGAACAGGCAGGCCTGTCACCAGAGCAGATAATCTGGGCCTGGCCCAACACCTAAATGAACACTTTGCCTCTGGTGTTAATGAGGCTAATGAGGAGTTTAGGGGCAGTGGCAGGGTGGCTAATAGGAATGAGGATATGGAGGCAGAGTTTACCTCATCCAAGGGGAAGTCAAACAACTTAATGGGACTAAATGGGGGACCTGGAGTAGAGGAACTGGGTCATGTAATTGTAATTCCACTAGCAGGGGTTTATAATTAACCTGTAAATGTGGGGAAGAATGACTGCAGAATTGATAATATTAATCCTATTTTTAAGAAAGGAGAAAAAGGTGATCCAGGAAACTACGGGCCTGTTCATTGGACATCAAATGTACGCAAGGGCTTGGAATACATTTTAAAAGAGAAAGTGGTTAAGAACATGAACAGTAGTTGGGGCCTGGTCTACCCCAATGTTCCCTCTAATCTTTCCATCCATGTGCAAATTTTTTCCATCCATGTGCGGAATAAATTTTTATGTGCACAGAGGCATGTGTGGATGGGCACCACCAGTAGAAACACAAAACCTAGCTGTGGGCGCTCTCCTAGTGAGCTGGGTGGCACTGGAATCTTTCCTGAGCAGCCGCACAAGTGCCCAGCTTACAGGGAACACAGGGCTGCACTAGGTATTTAGGTTGAACTTAACCACAAACGGTCAATTTTCTAAACAATGAGTGCACATCATCAGGCCTGCTCCGTCGTCTTTAAGGTCTGTTAAAGTAGATTTTGGTGCTCCTGCTCTTCATGAGGAGTCACAGTAAATTTGACCTTGCATGGTCAACTTTGGGTAGTGCAGATGCAGCGCTGTGAAAGTTGACGTTCTTAGCCTCCGAGAGGTGTCCCACAATGCCCTACTGTGACCGTTCTGGCCCGGACTTTCAACTCCGCTGCTCTCCAGGTGCACAGGAAAAGCCCCAGGAAAATTTGAATTTCTTTTCCTGTTTGGCCAGCCTGGCACACTGACCTCAGAGCAGGCAGCATGCCTGACCATGAAGGTCCAGGGTCACAAATAGGATTGCCAGGTGTCTGGTTTTGAACCAGACAGTCTGGTATTTGAGCTTTCTGTCCGGGAAACAAATTGAGAAAATACCGGACATGTAAATGTCCGGTATTTTCTAATTAAGTTTTTATTATTATCAGGAGTATCAGTACGTAGTTGCGTACTGCCTGGCTGGTAGACACGCTCACACTGCGTGAGCGTGTCTACCAGCCAGGCAGTATGCAACTACGCTGTAGAGAGGAGGGGGCCGGGGGCAGGATGGAATCCCTGGGGCCAGACTCACCCATGCACCCTGCTGGGACCGTGCGCGGGACGTGCAGCACCCCGGGATCTGCATGCACCTGGGCCAGCGCCGCTCCCCGCCGGCTGGTTCCCCCCAGCCAGCCCTGCTCCCCCCAAACTCCTCCCGGACAGTCCTGCTTCCCGTTGGCCAGTTCTCCCCCCCTCCTCGCCAGGCCTGCTCCCCCCCAATCTGAGATCAAGTGTGTCTGGTATTTTTTTTAAACCATCTGGTAACCCTAGTCACAAACGAGCACCCTCATGGAGCATACAGGAGATTCTGGCCCTCGCTGCTGTGTGGGGAGAGGAATCTCACAGAACAGCGCCCCAGCAAGAGAAACGCAGCTCTCTGTGCCAAGCTCGCCCAGGGCCTGGTGGGGAAAGGACACGCCAGGACGCCCAGCAGCGCCGCCTGAAAATACCGAAGCTCAGGCATGTGAACCAGAAGACGAAGGAGGCAAAGAGATTGTGTGGGTCAGTGCTGCAAACACACTGCTTCTAGGAGCAGCTGCACGCGATCCTAGGGGGGCCTCACCAGGTCCCCTGGCCAGTCCGTGGATTCCTCCCAAGAGAGCCTTCTCTGGCATCCCTGGGCAGCAGCGTGGGGGACAGTGTGGATGAGGAAGTGGCGGCGAAGGGTCCTTTCCTCACCGGATCATTGTCTCAGCTGTCCTGTGTGTGCACCTGCCCCCTCTCAGGAGTTGCAGGGCAAGGTGTGGTCAGTGCTTGTGTGGGAGCCTTCCCGGGCAATGCAGCAGTGGGGGACTGGGGTGGCTGAGTCTGTAAGGGGTGCTGTGCTGCAGGGCAGGGGGCAGAGTCTCAGAGTCCCTCCACACACTTCCCCTGGCCTGCAGAGGCTGACAAGCTGCTGCTGTCTGTTGGACCAGAGGTGGCTGCCCGTCATTGCTGGGTGCAGCCTGCTTGGGTGAGCAGGTCCATTCAGGCTTGTAAATGTTCCGCACCCCTCTGTGACTCACCCTCCCTACTCATGTTGGACTGCATGTAATTAGCTCTTTGCAAAGGAAGGTGGGGGGGCATTTTACCAATGGGGAAACTGAGGCAGGAAGTGGGGAAGTGATTTGCCCAAGGTCACCCAGTGAGTCAGCAGCAGAGCCAGGTATAGAACCCAGGAGCCCTGCATCCATGGGCTAGATCTCAGAGCCAGCTGCTCCCAAAGGCCTGAGTCCTGGTGCCGTTAAAGAATCCCCCATAGTAGCGGAGGGGTCTGACCCACAGCTGAGCTATTCCACCCCCCAGTCTTTCTTAGTGGCCCCTGTAGTCTGGACAAGCCCCTGGAGAGGAAGGGGGAGGGTCTGACTGGCAGAGCTGGTGGGGGTCAGCATCCAGACCCCATTTCCTGCCCCAAGAGACAGCTGTTCCCCCCAGACTATTCCCTTGGTCCTCCCCCCACCCCCAGGAGGTGTCTGGCCCCTCCACTGCAGGCCGAGGATTAATAGTAAATGTCTGGGCCCTTTAATCCTCTTACCCTCTTGGGCACGGAGGCCATGAAGGGAAAAATGGGGTGGGGGGGGAGTCTGTGGCTGGTACTGAGCCTCTGTGGAATGTTAAATCCAGTGCCTGGGGATTAACCCTTTCTTGGGGGGGGGCTGTGAGGCAGGGGAGTGGCAGGGGCTACGGGCCATGGGCTAGGCCTCGTCTCAGCCCCAGTGGCTGCCCTCTCCCTGGCTCTGGCCAGGGGCTGTCAGACAGGGCAGGGCCTGGAGGGGGCTGGGACAGGTTGGGAGACAGCATGGAAGTACCATGGGCGACTTGTAGGGGGCTTCTTTGGACTCAGCTCCCTTGGGGGACTCACCATGCCCCCCAAATCAGTGTTCAGCCCCATCCCTAAAACTCACTCCCCTGGCACCTCTTACCTCCCCGAGCCAGGCATTTCCTAGCATCTCTGGCACCTGTCCCACTGGGTCCCAGCTCCGAGGCCTGTGGGTCCCTTGGGCACTGGTCTAGCCCCTGACAGCCTTGAGGGCCAAGCATTGAGCATGGGGGTGCAAAGGGCACAGCCCTTCTGCAGAGGCTCCATGGCCAAAACTGACATGCCGTGCCCCCCTTGGTGTGCTGATGGGCAAGGGCTCCATTCCCATTTCCTTGGGAAAGCAGCTTTCCCAGGCACACAGGGAGAGAAGGGCAGGGCTGGGACACTTGACTCCCAGTACCCCACCCCCCTTGACTGGAGATGTAATAGTGTAGGCGATTAACCGAATAGCAAAAGCTTATTGCTTAATACTATAGACTACACGCTATCCTCCCCAACCCCCCCGCCAGTACATTTTTCAGTAGGCTGGCCAGCAGCCTGGCTCAGTCCTGGCTCACACCTGGTCCAGGATCTACCCCTGCTGCGGCTCTGTTTTTAAAGTGTATTAGGAGCTAAGCGGGCAGGCAGCCCAGCTCAGTTCTGGCTCATGCCGGGTCTGGGAGCTCAGACCCATTCTGGACAGGGGCAGCTGCCACCCTGCACACTGCTGTATCAGAGGTAGCAGCACAAGGTGACAAGCAGCTGGTTTGCAAGGGGAGCTGGTTTTTAAACCGGCTCCCCTTGTGGACCAGCTCCCACCTGGCACCCCGTGCTGCTGCCTCTGATACCGAGGCAGCAGTGCAGAGTGGCTGGGGGCTCCTCGGGACAGGGCTGGAGTGCACTAGTGGCCGGCCCCACCCCTGGGGACTATAGAATAATCAAGTAACCAATAAGAATTCATGAGGTTACTCGATTATTCAATTAACCAATATTTAACATCCTTAACTCTCGCCACTAGACCCCACTCCTATCCCAGCACTTGGGCTAGAACCCAGAAGTCCTATGCCCTATGTGTCCTGACCCACAACCCCCTGCTCCCTGGTGATTTCCATTAGGGCCACCAGGTGTTGGGCCTCCCACCCTCAGGCCTCGGTCTGTCCTCATTGGGGGGCTGCTGAAGAGCAGGGGTTTCAGCCCCACTGGCCAGGGGTAGGTGGGTGTGGGAGGCCACCAGCATCGGGTGAAGAGAGGGGGAAGGAGCAGAGCCCAGCAGTCTCCTTTTGAGTGGGGGTGGGAAGGTGATAGTGGGGCAGCCAGGGCCTTGCCCTCTGGCTCTGTGTGTGTGTGAGAGAGATGGTAGGCCTGAGCCTATTACACAGCTTGGGAGAGTGGCCCCATGGCACTGTCCCATAGAATGGGCACTATCAGCCTGCCCCTTTATAGGGGAGATGCGGGGAGAAGTCTCCCTGCCCTGTGCAGGCACTGGATGCTCAGTGTCTCCTGGGAAGGCTGGCACCTCTTAGTGCCAGTCAGTGTGCCAGCCTAGCCCCAGAGCAGCACCCCCTGCTGCACACAGCGCCCTGGGCCCGGTGCCCCTGGCATGCCTTAGCTGGGCCTGCTGAGGCCCCAGAACCATCCCATGATGCCAAGTGTCATATTGGGGAGTTATTGGAAAGCCTCTGCATGCAATGGGGGTGGGCTCTATAGGCGGGGGACTCAGGGCTCCCAGAATGCACTGGGGTGGGCACTATGGGTGGGTGCCTCAGGGCTCCCAGAATGTATCTGGACTGGGCTCTATGGTAGGGACCGCAGGGCTCCCAGAATGCACTGGGCTCGGCAATATGGGAGGGCACTGCAGGGCTCCCAGAATTAGGGTTGCCAGGTGTCCGGTTTTGAACCGGACAGTCCAGTATTTGAGCTTTCTGTTCAGGAAACAAATTGAGAAAATAGAAATGAGAAAATAGAACTGTCCGGTATTTTCTCAATAAGCTGTAATGTAGATTGTGATGTAATGGCAAGTGTGTCCGGTATTTTTGTTGAAACCAGCTGGCAACCCTACCCAGAATGCACTGGGCTCGGCAACATGGGAGGGCACTGCAGGGCTCCCAGAATGCATTGCTGCTAGATGGCTGCCATTTGTGGCCACCCCAGAATGGCCCTGAGAAATTGGGCCTCCCCAGGGATGAGCGGGTGCCTGCCACACGTGCCTGAAGTCGCAAGGCACAGCCTGACCCTCCCCTGTGCTCCAGCACAGAGCCGAGGTGACTTCCCTGAGCCAGGACCCGCCCATCAGCCCCAGCCCTGGGGGCAAGATCTGAGCTGGGGAGTGGGCAGCAGATGAGGACACCCTATCCAGAAACAAAACAAGGGAGTGAGGCTGTGTGGGGAGGGGTGAGCGCTGGCTGCCTGAGCTCGCCTGCACGACGGCAGAATGTGGCCATGTGCTGGGGCGGGAGCACCGGTATGTGCTGCCAAACGTGCAGGCTGGGACACATCATTGGCCCTGAATCTCCAGCCCCATGGGCTCCTCCCCCAGCCGGGAGTGTCGGCTGATCAGTGACATGTGGCTTCCTCTGGGGTGGGATGTGTCAGCTGCCTGGCCAGATGTGGGGAGGGATGCTGGGGAGCTAATTACCTGGGCTAGAATCTGGCCACGACTCTAGGGGTAACACCCCTCCTTGCAAAGGGGCCATGCTGCATTAACCCCTTGTTCTCTGGGGAATGAGTCCTTCCTGCAGTCACGTCTGTCTAGTCCCTCTCTCTGGGACACCCTGATCCCCTCCAGCCCTCAGACTTTCCTGCTACCCCTCCTAGCGGCCGGGCTCCCACACTCTCTGTATCCAAGGTCTCCTGCTACGGCCCACCTCCTCCAGCCTTTCCTGCCACCCCGGCTCCTCACGCCCTTCCTGTCCAAAAGCTCCTGCTGCTCCTTCCTTCCACCCAGCCAGGACCCCACAGTCCGATCCACTGGCCCCAGTAACCCTGCCTAGTTGCTGTCTCTCTTTGGAGTTCCTCCCCCCCAGTCCCAGCGGCTCTGAGGCAACCCACCCCCAGGGCTCCCTGCACTGCCCTGTTCTTCTCAGCTGAGCACAACCCACCCCCAGGGCCCCCCCGTCCGCACTGTCCTGCTCCTCTCAGCTGAGGATATCCTGGAGGGTGCCAGGGGGGTGGGGAGTAGCAGGAAGTTTGGGGTTTAAGGTTTGTGGGGCCAGGGGCATGAGAGGGATAGCAGGGGAGTCGGGGCTGGAAGGAGGTGGGGCAGCAGGGTGCCCCCAGACTCAGAGCGGGTTCAGCGGTGGTTTTAGGAAGGGCTCATTAATGTGTTCAGGGCCCCTTCGCTAGGCGAGGGGTGTTACACCAAGTCTGGGCTCCAGCCCCAGTCCGAGTGTTTACACTGCAATTTCACAGCCCCACAGGCTGGGAGGGGTGGTCTAAGCCAGCCATAGCTGGGCTTAGGGTTTGTTACTGCTGTGTAGACCCACCTCAGGCAGCAGTCCCACGGCCGCCCCAGCTGTCAAGTTCGGGGCTCTATGGGATATGGTGCCCTGGCCCTGTGGTCTGTGTCCTCCCACAAGCCTCAGCTCAGATCCCCTCCCTTGGGCTCTGAACCCACTGGCATGGGATTGGTTCCTCCCTTGGGCTGCTTAATGGCTCTTCCCTGCTGTACCTGAGGGGCAGAGGGGGGACCGGAGATGGAGATCGGGTAGCTCCTGTGGCCTGGGGGCATCGCCCATACCCACCAGCAATGCCCCCCATGGATGGAGTCCTCTGCCCCTCCACTCAGCCACTGGCCTCACTGCTGGGGCTCTGCCAGGGGCCAGTCAGGGGCAGGTTTGGGGAAGGGGGCACCTGGGCAGGGAGGAGCTGGCCTTTCCTCCTTGTCTCGCCACATTTATTTCAGTGTTTCATTCTGAGGCTGCACCAAGGTTCCCTTCCCTCGCTGCTCCAGGGCCCCTCCTTGCAGCCAGCACTTTCCCTACAGGCTGACTAGCGGCTTCTCCACTGACCCTGCTTCCTCTCACGCCCCAGACCCACTCCTGAGCCCTTCCCTCTCCCTAAAGCTCTTTGACCTGAGGGCTCCCCAGTGACTGTGTCTGCTGAACAACACGCATTGTCCTTTGTACTTTCCCGGGGAGCCCCAAGGGCCAGACCAATGAAGCCCTCCCTAGAGCGTGGGGTGCAACTCTTTGTTTTCCGCAGGCTCAGCGTGTCTGTCTGTCTGTCTGTCTCCCTCCTCCGGCACTGGCTGGAAATGTTGAATGGGGAGTGAGCCTGCTGCCTGCCCAGGCCGGGCGGGGGTGACTGTGGGGAAGGCCGCAGGGCAGCGATGCTGGTAGTGAAGGTGGAAGATGCGGAAGTCCTGCAGCGCTGTTGGCTCGGCCCTATCTCAGCTAGCATGGTCATCGAGCCTCTCAGGAGTGAGAAGCTGCAGCCGCACCCCGGCAGGCAGCTCTCGCCTCTGCAAACAGCCAGCAGCCTTGCCAGCCCCCGGCACTGAGCCCAGCCGCACTCCCGCAACGGGCCTGGAGTCACTCGATGGGGAGCCCTGCAGGGGGTGGGGAGCAGAGCTGGGTGGCAGTCTCCCCAGAGTGGAGGGCTGACTCTAGGGTGATGCGAGGGGGCACTGTGCTGCAGGGACAGGGTGTGGGCTCAGACGGGGGCTCTCCCCCACAGTCAGGACTGACCTTAGTGCCTCACATGACGTGAGGGGACTCTGTGCTGCAGGGACGGGGTGGGTCTCATGTTATCCCCCAGACTCCAGTGGGGGTCTGGTTGATGAGGTACAAGGTTTAGCCTCAGCCATTTGCATTAAATAACACTTCCAGGAGCCCTGCTTCCTGCCCCAAGTCCAGTGGCAACAATTCTAGTCCCGACTCCTGAGCCTGCCTCTCTGGCTCAAATCAGCTGCTGTTTAGCAGCTGCTAGTCCACACTCGGTTCCAGTCCAGAAGTGGCTGCATTTCAGTGACAGTGCAAAGTGAGTCCTGTGCTGCAGGGGTTATAGCCAGAGGCTCCAGGCCCCCGGCCCTGCATAAGGCCAGTTTAGTGGGTCTCTTCTCAGGCCTCCACTTGCCCCAAACCCACTGTCACTAGCTGAGCCCCAGCGGAAAGGCCAAGGGCTGGATGGTCTGGGAATCGAATGCACAACTACAATGCAGTGAGTAACTGGCTAGGTGGTTTTGCTACTGGAAAATACCTGGGGGTGACAGGTGGAATATGAATCAAGCAGCAAGAGGCAGTTGTGGAAAAGGCTAATCTCATTCTGGGGCATCTTAACAGGAGTATTGTATGTAAGACACAGGAGGTAACTGTCCACCCTGCTTGGCCCAGCCGGAGTCCTGTGTCCAGTGCCAGGCGCCACCTTTGGAATGATGTGGACAAACTGGGGACAGTCCAGAGGAGAGCAACAAAATGATGAAAGGTCTAGAAAAGGAGCTGTGTGAGGAAAGGCCCAAAGCCTGGCGGGTCCCCTACCCGACCCTCCCTGCTCTTAAGAAAGGAAGGCTGAGAGGGGATCTGAAAACAGTCTTCAAATACGTGAAGGACTGTTATAAAAAGGCAGTGAGCAATTGCTCTCCATGGCCACCGGAGGTGGTGGTGGTGGGGAAAACTGGTCATGTTACCCCCCAGCCAGGACAATCCTCTTCTGTCCCAGGCCCCACCTCGCCCAGCCCCTGCTCTGCCCCTCCCTGCCCTTGCTCCTCCCTCTCCCCACCCTTGCTCTGCTCTGCCCCACTTCTACCCCACCCCCAAGCAATGCAGGCTGGGGTCTAGTGGGGTCAGAGACCGGCGCTGGCAGCAGGGTCCCCCCCACTCACTTGCAGCCATGGGGCAAGCCCTCCCTCCTCCCCGCGAGCCACCCCCCCTCACATCATCTATGGGAACAGGGAAAGAGAGATTGTGGAGTCTCCATCACTGGTGATTTTTAGGAACAAGCTGGACAAACACCTGGCAGGGCTGAGCAAACATTTTGGCCTGATGGCCACATCAAGATTCAGAAATTGCATGAAGGGCGTAGCCCGGCCCCTGCCCCCATCCGACCCCCTGCTCCCTGTCCTTTGACCATCCCCCAAGGACTCCCGTCCCCCACCCAACACCCCCACTCCCTGCCTCACTTGGGCCCTGCACCCCTATACATCCCCTGCTCCCTGCCCCCACTACCTCCTGAACCCCCCTGCTCCACATGCTCTGACTGCACCAGCCAGACCACCGGGGATGGCAGTGCCACAGCCGGGCTGCCCAGCCTGAGCTGCAACCACGCTACCTGGTGCATGGGCTGGCGGTGCAGAGAGCAAGCTGCCCAGGCCGGGGGGAGCTCAGGCTGCAGGGCAGCGGGATCAGAAGGGGAGGGCCAGGGGCCTAGACTCCCCATGTGGGCACTCCAGGGCCAGACAGAAAGGGCTGGAGGGCTGGATGTGGCCATAGTTTGCCCCCTCTGGTCTAGGGTTACTTGGTGCTGCCTCAGCACAGGGGCTGAGTAGATGATCCCCAAGGCTCTTTCCAGCCCTACATGTCCACGATCTTTGGACTTTGGGCTTCGGTCTTTACACTTTCCCCCAGTGCTAAGTGTAACTCCCAGCGCTGCCTGCACAATGCTGCATGGGTGCGAATTCAACCCAGGCTGCCGGAGCCAGTGCAGCCACTGGGATGGACATCCTGTGTGGAGCAGGGCGCTCTGCTCCATATACTAATGTCCTAGCTCCTGAGGCCAGAAGGGACTGTTGTGACCATCTACTCTGACCTCCTGCAGCGCATAGGCCAGAGACCTGCCCCAGAATAATTCCTGCTCCAGAGCTTTCAGAACCCCCCCAATCTGGATTTAAAAATGATCCATCGTGGAGAATCCACTGTGATCTTGGGTAAATTGTTCCAGAAATGAACCACTCTCACCATTCAAAACTGACATCTTATTTCAGCTTCTAGCCCATTGGCTCCTGTTGGACCTTTCTCTGCTAGATTGTTTAAATATGTGTCCTTCATGTTGGCACTTATGGGCTGTGATCAGTCACCCCTTGATCTTCTCTTTGGTAAGCTAAACAGATTGAGTTCCTGGAGTCTATCACTCTAAGACAGGTTTTCTTTTCTTTGAATCATTCCCGAGGCTCTTCTCTGACTCCTCTTCAGCTCATCAACATCCTTCTTGACTCGTTGACACCAGAACCAGACCCAGGATTCCACCAGGGTCAAACACAGAAGTACAAGAACCTCTCTGCTCCTACTCAAGAGGTCCCTGTTTATGCATCTCAGGGCTGCATTCATCCTTCTGGCAACAGCGCCACCCTGGGAGCTGATTATCCACCGTGATCCCCAAACCTTTTTTTCAGAGTCACCGATTCCCTGGCAAGAGTCGCCACCCCCTAAGTCTGGCCAACAGCCTTTGTCACTCGGTAGGCATGGGCAGTTAGCCATATTACAATGAATATTCTTTGCTTGCACCCATTTTACCAAGCAATCTAGACTGCCCTATATCAGGGACATGTCCTCTTCATTATTTATCGCTCCCCAAGCTTAGCATCATCTGCAAACTTTTTCAGTGATTTTTATGTTTTCTTCCAGGTCACTGATAATGATGTTAAATAGGGTATGGCCAAGAACTGATCCCTGCATGACCCCACTGGAAACAGAACCCCTTGGTGACGAAGCCCCTTTACAATTACATTCTGAGACCGTGCAGTCGGTCAGTTTTTAATCCATTTTACATGGACTCTGTTAACTTTACATGGTTACATGTAAAACAAAACGTTACATGGGACTAAGTCAAGCGCCTTGCAGAAGTCTAAGTTATTACATCAGCACGATTACCTTTATCAACCAAACTTGAATATCATAAAACAAAGATACCAAGCTAGTCTGAGAGGATCTGTTTTCCATAACTCATGTTGATTTGCATTAATTACAGTACCCTCTTTATGAGCTACTCCATTATCTTGGCCAGATCCATGTCAGGCTGACAGGCCTATAATTACCCGGGTCATCCTGGGTAATTGTATTTGGTACCAGTGTAGCTGTGTTGGTGTGGGGTGTGCGTGATTCTCTAGTGATACCAACTCTGAGTGTGGGCGTGTTTATACTGGTGTAAAGATGTCATGCGTTGTCCTGGGGTGTCCCCTCCAAGAAACGGGAATGCCTTGTCTGCTAAAAGCCCATTGAGATGGTACACCTGCCCCACGCTCTGTGGGTCACAACCCTGCGGGCATCCCAGGAGAGTTCACATGATCCAATGTCTCCCCTCGCCCCCAAGCGTCGTAGTTAGACCAACCTAACCCCTTGTGTAGACAGCGCTGTGCTGGGACAGCTTCTACCCCCGCTTGAGTCTGCCGAGGGGAGAACTCCCTCCTGTTGGCTGTGTTTTAAGTGTAGCTGGGCACAGTTAATTCAGAGGGCTAGATCAATCTGGATTAAACATTTCCACATGGGTGCTGGTGTAACTGCCCCTGCAAGTAGATCAGGCCTTTCCCTGTTGGAGGCTGCCATGTATGTTGAAATGCAGCTGGGAGGCGGTGGTGGCTCTGGGAGGTGCCTTTTGGACACAGGGATGAGCCCTCGGCTTGGGAGCTCTCCCCTTCCCAGTCACTTCTTCTGGGCCCTCAGGGCTGCTCCACCTCAGTTCTCGGGTTCCATGTTCTTTCCCAGGGGGAGCAAAGGGAGCATGTGAAAAGTCCGATCCTGCCAATGCCCACAAATGGCCACGGTTGAGCTGCTTGCCCCCCTGCAGACAGCAGGGCTGTTCCCAGGGGTCGTGTGTTTGCTAGGTCGGGCCCCTGGTGCTTTGATGAAGGCCCTCAGGCTCCCATTGGTTCAGGCGTGCAGGATCGGGCCCCTGACAAGGATTCTAACTGCATGGATTGGGAGGAGAGTGGAGTCTAGTGGTTAGCATGTGGGAGCTGGGATCAGCACTCCTGGGATCTAGTCCCATCTGTGTTAGGCGAGAAGGTCCAGTAGTTAAAGCAGAGGGAGGGCAAGAGGGGCCTGGGTCCCCGGCATTGTTCTTTCATCAGCCAGCTAGCCAGTAAATTTGTTTGCACCCATTGAGTTTGCCCTGCAGCTCCGCCCCCAGCCACGACACCCAGCCTGGGCACTGAGCAAAGGAACGAATCTCTGATGACACAAATAAAATCTATGCCG
The DNA here is from genome assembly GCA_019425775.1 of Rafetus swinhoei. NCBI lineage: Eukaryota > Metazoa > Chordata > Testudines > Trionychidae > Rafetus > Rafetus swinhoei. The sequence continues at coordinate 1,520,821 of JAFJHL010000157.1, read as the reverse complement.
GGCTTGCGGGTGGGAGCCAAACCCGACACCAGCGCCAGGCCAATAAATGCCTCTAGCAGCACTCCCCCCGCCTCCCGTGAGCCCTGCGAAAAGAAATGGCAAAGGCCTGGCGGGTTGCTCACTGCACCTTCCTACTTCCTCCCCTGAGCAATGGGGAAAAGAGCCCTGCCCCACGGGGCGCTGGTTACCGTAGCCCTGCCCCACGGGGTGCTGGTTACTGTAGCCCTGCCCCACGGGGCGCTGGTAACTGTAGCCCTGCCCCACGGGGCGCTGGTTACCGTAGCCCTGCCCCATGGGGCGCTGGTAACTTTAGCCCTGCCCCACGGGGCGCTGGTTACTCTGTGATAGGCAATATGGCTAGGGTTGCCAGGTGTCCAGTTTTGAACCAGACAGTCCAGTATTTGAGCTTTCTGTTCGGGAAACAAATTGAGAAAATAGAACTGTCCGGTATTTTCTCAATAAGCTGTAATGTAGACTGTGATGTAATGTCAATTGTGTCCGGTATTTTTGTTGAAACCATCTGGCAACCGTAACTATGGCAGGGGCAAGGACTGATTGTGGCGCCTGGCCCTGCTGCCCCCCAGGTGCGAGAGCTGGGGGCGTGTGGAGTGGAGCTGGCTCACAGCACCTGCCCGCAGCTCAGCTTGGCTGTTTTGCATGGGGTGTAGTTCCACAGCAAAGTCAGCAAGGCCTGAGTTCTGCCATCAGTCTCTGGGTGCTTCAGGTGACACATGGGTCCTCCGGACCTGTGGGCAGACCGGGCTGAGTGTGCACTAGTGTGACCAATACCCCCACTTGCCCATGCAGGGACTACAGGGGTGGGGTGTCTTACACAGACACACATGGAGGAGGTAGAAGAATAAGGGGGATCTCTCTCACACATGTGGTGGTGCAGGGGGATCACACACACACACACACACGTGCAGGGTGGTATAGAGGGATCTCACACACACACACACACACACACACATGCGGGGGGCAGTGGAGGGGGATCTCCCACCCCCACACAGAGGGGTGGTGGTGTAGGGGGATGTCACACACACACATATACACGGGGGCAGTGTAGGGGGATTTCACACACACACACACACACACACACACACACACACACACACACACACACACACACACACACAGACAGGGCAGTGCAGGGGCATCTCACACACGGAGGGGTGGTGAAGGGGCATCTCTCTCACACACACACACGGGGGAGTGTAGGGGGATCTCTCTCTCTCTCACACACACACACACACACACACGGGGGGGGGGGGTCATGCAGGGGAATCTCTCAGGCTCGTACACCCGGAGGCCACAGGGCCTTCCTTGGAGCTGTTCCCCGCCACAGTCCCTTTGTGTCTCTTCCCAGCAGAATGAAGTGCCTTTGGCCTCCCAACATGTGCGGCCCAGACAGCAGCAGAGGGGGGTGGGTGCATCCATCTCCCTGCATGTGCGGGGGAGTCGAGTGGATGGCTCTGCAAGAGCTCCCCATTCCGGGGGTGGGTGGGGACCGGCAGAATCCTGGCTGCTGAAGGGCTTTATGAGCCCCCCCATTGCTGGGGGATCCATCCCTAGAGCCAGGGGTGTTGGTGGGCCTGCAGAACCCCCCCCTCGCTGGAATGTGTGTGATGGGCCTGCAGAGCCCTCCCCCTCGCTGAAGTGTGTGTGATGGGCCTGCAGAGCCCCCCCCTTTGCTGCGGGTGATGGGCCTGCAGAGCCCCTCTTTGCTGGGGGGCGGTGATGGGCCTGCAGAGCCCCGCACCGCGGGGGAGGTGTATGATGGATCTGCATTGCCCCCCCCCTTTGCTGGGGCATGTATAATGGATCTGCAGAGCCCCCCACTTTGCTGGGGGTGTATGATGGATCTGCAGAGCCCCCTTTGCTAGGGGGTGATGGGCCTGCAGAGCCCCCCCTCGCTGGGGTGTGTATGATGGATCTGCAGAGCCCCCCCCTTTGCTAGGGGTGTATGATGGATCTGCAGAGCCCCCTTTGCTAGTGATGGGCCTGCGGAGCCCCCCTCGCTGGGGTGTGTATGATGGATCTGCAGAGCCCCCCCCCTTTGCTAGGGGTGATGGGCCTGCAGAGCCCCCTTCGCTGGGGTGTGTATGATGGATCTGCAGAGCCCCCCCCCTTTGCTAGGGGTGATGGGCCTGCAGAGCCCCCCCTCGCTGGGGTGTGTATGATGAATCTGCAGAGCCCCCTTTGCTAGTGATGGGCCTGCAGAGCCCCCCCTCGCTGGGGTGTGTATGATGAATCTGCAGAGCCCCCTTTGCTAGGGGTGATGGGCCTGCAGAGCCCCCCCTCGCTGGGGTGTGTATGATGGATCTGCAGAGCCCCCCGTCTGGCCCCCGCCTTTCGCCTTTGCGCGGGCAGGTGCTGGCACAGGCGATGGGGGAGCCGCTGCACCGGGGCGGGGGTTGCTCCGTGGAGGGCCCCCCTCGCTTTTGCCCCCGCCCCGCCTAAGGCAATTACCTGGCCGCGCGCCCCGCCCCCCGCGCTGAGTGACAGCCGCCGGATCACATGGGGGGCGGGCGCTGGGCTCGGCACCTGGGAGCCGCCGCGGCCGGGGCCGGAGGAGGAGACGCGCCGGGGATGCGTTCGCCGCTGGCCGCTTCTGCAGCCGCAGCGGGCGGGGCGCCAGCCCCCTGGCCCGTAGAGCGGGACTGCTGAGCTGCCGGGCCATGGTGGCCGCCGCCCCCGCTGCCGCCGCGGCGATGAGGAAAAGCTTCCTGGTGCCGGAGATCAAGCCCCTGGATCAGTACGATTTCCCCCGGGCGCGCAGCGCCGCCAGCCTGGCCTGGGCGCTGGCCAAGGGCTACGCGGGCGCAGGTACCGCGGGCCGAGCTGGGGCAACCAGGGCGGGGGGCTGGGATATAGGGGCGCTGGCTGTTGGGGTAGGGGTTGGAGGGCATAGGGCGGGGCTGGCTGTTGGGGGTGGGGATGGGGGCTGGCCGGAGAGCGTGAGGGCCTGCTAGAGAGGGGGGGCAGGTACGTGGGAGGGGCATCTTGGAGGAGGAGAGGGCTCCGGATTACACAGGGTTATGGGGGCCAGGGGGAGGCAGAGGGCCCTGGGGATCTGCAAGGGGGCAGGCAGTGAGGGGCGTTCTGAAAGCATGGGGGGCCTGGGATGGGAAGCCCAGGATATAGGGCGAGGTGAGGGACCCGCTGGTTGCATTATGTGGGAAGGGGGTGGCACTGGGCCAGAGGGGCTGCTCGCAGGGCACAAGGAGGAAGAGGGTGGCCGGGCGAGCTGGACTCTGTGGGGGGAGGCAACTGTAATTTGGAGGGGGGGGGAGGAATGAGAATCCAGAGTACATGGGGGAGGAGACTCGGTTTGTGGGGAATTTCCTCTTCCTTGTCCCCTTGCTTGCTCTCTGTCAAATGCAGGTGGCTGGTGTGAGGGTCTCTTAAGGGGAGGGGCCTAACTTTCTCCCTAGCAGGAGTGGGGTGATGACCACCCCTCTGCCTGGGTTTGGCCTGGGGGGGATTTGGGCTCTGCTGGTCACACCCCTGCTGTTTACTAAGGCCTCTGTGCTGCTCCTTGAGGAAGGGCCCCTTGTCGGGTGCGGGGGGATGTCCAGGACCCCCATCCCCCACCCTATTGTGATAGGGGGACACCTAGCCACTGCAGTGGGGATGAGGGGGTCTCTTATTGTGGAAGAAGGGGGAAGGGAACAGAGGAAACCCCCATTCCTGCTCTGAGCTGGGGGAGGGGACCCTGCCCCCACAATGCCTCTCCCTAGCAGGGCCCTTGTTCCTGGGAGTAACCGCAGGCTGGCTCTGTGAACGCCCAACCCGAACAATAGGCTGGGTTTTTTGCCCTCCATCTCTGTGCCCAGAGAAGCCTTTTCTGGCCCTGGTGGGGGTGGGCTGCACTAGGGATAGGGCTTCAATATGTGTGTGGGGGCAGGGGGAGTGTGGGTCTGTCACCTGCTGTGCACAGCCCCCTCCCCGCACACCCACCCACCAGCTGTGACATATGAAAGGGCTGCCTGAATATTCAGGAAGATGGTGGGGTGGGGGGGAAAGCTCTGAGGAGTTGAGTGCTGGTCTCTCCCTCCCCCTGCACCCCCAGCCTGCCTGCAATCTGTTCCCCAGCCTGCTCTGTGATTGGAAGGGGGGATGTGGAAGGGCAGGGATTTAATCTCCATGTATTTTTCTCTTCCTCAGACCCAGGGTGGGCAGGTGTCACTCTCTGTCCCCAAATTCCCGGCAGAGGGCCTGGCAGGCAAAGGGTTTTGATTGAGGGCTGTATTTGTTCCTCTGTTTGTGCCTGGTCTTGGGTGGGCAGAGGCCTGCATGGGGTTGGGGGGCTGCTGTGCCCGACACCCCAGTGCCTTATTCTCCAGCCCTTACACTGCTCTGTATTGTCTCCCGGAGGAAGGAGGCCCTTTTGTTGCAGTCGCAGGGCCTGGATGGTGGGAGCCGTGGTGACGTGTGTGGCTAGGTGAGCTCACGCTGCCTTAACCCTTTGCTTGCTGCTACAGGGCCCAGAGCCACAGGCGGCTGGCTGATGCTGGGCCCGCCCCGCCGGGCTGACACCAGCAGTGTCGGGTGGCCTTAGCAGGTGTCGCTGTCAGGCTTCCATTGTTGTGTGGTGCCACTGGAGCTGGAAAAGCCTCATGAGGGAATTGTCCTCAGTGCTCTGGGTGCAGCCTTCAGCAGCAGGGCTCCTGTGGGCCAGCTCAGCGCTGATGTGACCCTCCAGGGCATGTCCCTGTGCCCAGGGTGCTTGGCTAGTGCTGGCACCAGCAGTGGGCCACGCAGCTCAACAAAGCCTGGGCTGGCCAGCTCCTCTGGGTGAGGGTTGCCCGCAGACATGGCCTTGGGGCCCAGAGGCTGAATCCAGGATGAGGAAGGGTCCCCTGGAAGTGGTGTGTCATGGGGAACCCATCAGGGGAGTTAGGCCTCATGCCCTGGGCATGGTGGGGCGAGGTGGCTCCTAGATCCAGGGTGTTTGGGCTTCCCCTTACCTTACCCAGTGCTGCCACCACCTCCTCCTGGGCCCCTTTGGCAGGGTCACCCTTCCTCTTTCTGTGGGGTCCCATGCCAAACTCAATCTGACCTGATGTGTCAGGTGCCCCCAGGGATCCACCCTGGCTGGGGCATGTAGGGGTGAGCGAACCTTCCCATTCAGGGCTCTCTGTTCCTTCAGCCCCCCAGAACGGGGTCTTCTACCCAGCTCCTCATGCCATCCCTGGCCCCTAGCCCACCATGGGACCTCCTGCTTCTGATCCTCCACAGAAGTCCGGCTGGGAGCAGCTCTCTTTCACACTGTTTGGGGGCAGAGTGGATGTCCCAAAGGCCTCTCCTCTGCTGGCTGGTGGGGGAATTCCTTTCCCCTCCTAGAGCAGTGTGGCTGGAAGGGGAGGAGTGACAGTAGTGGGGGCGGGGGGCAGTGCATCCCTGTTTTGGTTGGGCTGGATACTAGGAGCCCTGTGTCACAGACACAGCCTGGTGACAAGGGAGGGAAGCCAGCCTGGGGGGAGGGGATCGTTTGGCTGAGCCTGCTGACCTGGAAGTAATGTGGGAGGACTTGGAGGCTGGGTTGCAGCCCAGGCGAGTGCTTCTGGACTAGGGGCTGGCGCTCTGCGTGGGCCCTGCTCTGTCGGGGGTGGGTGTTGCCAAGGCCATGGGAGAACAAGGAGCTAGTGGCTTGTGGTCTGCCGGCTTCCATCACTGTGCGGTGCCGCTGGAGCTGGAAAAGTGTGAGGGAGTTACTCGCTGGCAGCTAGAATTCAGCTGGCTCTGGGGTGAGGCTCAGCAGATCAGAGGAAGATCAGGTCCTGCCCCTGCTGGGTGTTACGGGGTGCAGGGCAGGATGGAGTTGCTGTCAGTAGGGTCAGGGCTGGATTGGCCAGCCTGGTGCTGTACGTGGAATGAGGGAGGGGGCCCAGCTGAGAACAGGTTCCCCCGTCCCTGCCCTTCTGTGTCACACACAAACAGCCTAGGCAGGGAGGCCGCGTCATCTGCTTTGGAGCCAGGCCAGGGTGGCCCTGGTGGGGCAGTGCCAGGTTCAGAGTCCAGGGCCCTGCTGAACTGCTTGCTTATCTTCCGCCCTGGCAATTCCGACACCTGCCGGCAGCCCTGCCGTCCTGAGCTGGGAATGCGCATGGTGCGCGCTCTGCGTGCCCCAGTGCTTCCTGCATTCCAACGCTGAGGCCTGGCTGGGTTTGGGCTGGTTGTGGGGTGAGTCAGGACCCATCAGCGCTACAGGCCGGAACTGGGTGTAACCCGAGGAGCTGGGTACACGAGGACCCAGTGACAGCTCTCTGTGTCTGACAGGGGCCTTCAGGTTCTGCCTGTGGGCTGGGGAGCTGTCATGCTGGCTACTGTGTGGGTTCCCCCAGCTGAGACTGAGGGGCCCCAACAGGGCCCAGGACTGCATGGACCCCTAATGAGCCTGTCGGTGCCCCAAAGAGCCCCCAGTAAGTAAAGAACAGAGGGGAAACTGGGGCACTGAGGAGTGGAGCTGGGAAATGAATCCTGACTCCCAGTGTGGAGCTGTAGCCCCTAGACCCTGCTAGGGCAAAGCTGTTCTCATTACTCTCTGTTAAGTGTGGCTGAATGGGCCCAGGGCAGTCCGGCTGGGCTGGGCTGAGGCTGCTGTTGAGAGATGTCCCAGGTACTGCAAGACCTGGTTTCCGTCCCAGAACTCCCTTGTTGGGGCAGGGATGCAACCAGTGTTCCCGGTGGGTGGCCGCACCAGCGCCCAGCTTAGGAGAGAGTCCAAAGCTGCCCAGCTGATTAGCTGTGGGCACTCTGCTAGGTTTGTGTGTCTACTAGTGGTGCACATGCACATAACAAAATTCATTCTGCACATGGGTGGAAAGATTAGAGGGAACACTGGCTGTGGCCTGTGCTAGCACAGCCCCCCCCCCGCCCAGAGGCCGGGGGCCTACAGGGACCAGGCCTGGAACACAAGTTCTTTGGCACACTGATGTCAACCCAGGCAGCAGCACCAGACGAGCCCTGACAGGATCCTGGCCCAGCTGCTCCGTGGCCATGTTCAAACCTGGTGATTTGGGCAGAGGCGGGGACTCCTGGCTGCTGAATTCCTGTGGAGGGGAGGCTGGGAAGGGAAGCACGCTGGTCTCAACTGTGTTGGGAGAGCCAAGGCGAGGTGGCTGGGCATGGGTGCATGTCCCACCCCAGAGCCTGCTCCCTGATCACACTGACCCATGGACTGTCTCATCCAGCTGCATCCCCTGATGCCTGTTGTACCCCTGCCCCGATATGGAGCATGTCTGGCTGAGCCTCTCTAGCGGGCAGGGGAGTGGGGACCAGGGAGACTGTGGCAGGAGCTAGTCCATTTTAGCTGCTGCCAAGGGAGGTGGGGATCTCTGTAACCCACAGCCCCCCCTCCCCTGTTGTCTTGCTCCTTTGGGGGTGGGACCAGGGGCTTTGGAGACCCTTCTCTGCAAAGGGGCAGAGGCTGGGGGGAAGCTCCCTCTGCCCTGTGGCTGTCTCAGTGTCTGGTCCTTTGCTCTCTCTGCCTTGCGCAGCCTGGAGAAAGCCCCTGACTCCCTCCCCTGGGGCAGCTGCTCCTCATCAGCCAAGACAGGTCACTGATGCAGAGCGATCTGGTGAACTGGGCACGCACACCGTCTGTGTGAATTTGGCTGAATGTAAACCGAGAGCTCTGGGAACAAAGCACAGGCCAGCCCTGCAGGATGGGTATTCTGGCCTGGGAAGTAGCGACTGGGGTCGTGGCGGATCATCTGCTGGAGGTGGGTCCCCAGTGAGATGCTGTGGCCTAAAGGGCTAATGTGCTCCTGGGGCTCAGAAAGGAGGGAATCTTGAGTAGGTGCAGAGAGGGGATTGTCCTTCTGTGCTGGCCCTGGCGCGACTGCTGCTGGAATCCTGTGCCCAAGGCTCAAGCAGGGTGTTGATAAATTGGAGCGGGGTCAGAGAAGAGCCACGTGAATGATAAAGGGACCAGAAACCTGCCTCAGACTGAGCTCTTTGGGTCTGTCACAACAGGGAGCGTCACAAAGAGAAGGTTAAGGGGTGATTTGATTAGTCAGGAGGAACCTAGAAGGGCCAAACGATTTACTCTTGGGCTCTTTGGTCTAGCAAAGGTCGGACACGGTGCAACGGCTGGGAACGGAAGCCAGGCGCAGTGCGCGGAAATAAGGCATCTGTGAGAGCAACTAGCCGCTGGAGCGGGTTGCTGTGGGCTGTGCCGGATTCTTCCAGCACTGGCAAGGCTGAGATGAAGTCAGGGCTTCTCTCAAAGCTGTGCTCTAGGACTTGGCTGGGGCAGGTCTCTGGCCGGTGCTGGACCGAAGGTCACACCTGCCGAGCCCAGTGGCTGTTCGTTCCCTCGTGATTTCCTGCTGCACCAGTGCATTCTGGGACCATGGATTTCTAATAGGGAACAGGGTTCTTTACCAGAGAGGCTCTGGTCCCGCCATGGGCCCACGGCCCTGCCACGCTTGGGTGCACCACCCAGGCTAGGGGCTCCCCACAGCAGCCTGGACTTCCCAAGTGGCTCTAACTATCCAGCTCCGGCTTCTGGCCTAGCCAAGGGTGAGCCCTCTGCGGGGGGCAGGGGAGAAGAAGAGCAGGGCAGTGGGACCTAAGACCCACCTCAGGCCCCCCATCAATGTTCTCTCTCATTTTCTCACCCCTGAGTGGACTGAGTTTTGGCCTGTGCGACGTGGAGGGGGCGTGACACATCACCTTCAGAGTGGTGCACATAACACAATTCGTAGGGCGGAAGTAGGGCCCAGGGGTTCTGAGTGTGGGAGGGGGCTCAGGCCTGCAGCAGAGGGCTGGGATGCAGGAGTGTGAGGGCTCCAGCTGGGGGTGCAGGCTCTGGGGTGGGGCCATGGATGTGGGGCTCAGGGCTGGGACAAAGATTGGGAGGAAGGGTGTGGGGAGGGGGCTGAGGGATTTGGAATAGGGATGTTAAATATTGGTTAAATGAATAGTTGATTAACCTCATCAATTATTGGCTAGTCAACTATTCTATAGTCCCTGGGGGTGGGGCGGGCTGGCAGCCAGTGTGCTCCAGCCCCACTCCTGGGGAGCCCTTTGCTTCCCCGTGCTGCTGCCTCTCTATCAGAGGCAGCTGCGTGGGGTGCCAGTTGGGAGCTGGTCCGTGAGGGGAGCCAGTTTAAAAACCAGCTCCCCTAGTGGACCAGCTGCCTGCCAGCCTGTGCTGCTGCCTCTGATGCAGATCAGCAGCATAGGGTGACAGCAGCCCCTGCCCGGGGGTGTGGGGAGAACGGAGCTCCCGGACCCAGCACAAGCCGGAACTGAGCCGGGCTGCCTGCCCGCCTAGCTCCTAATGCACTCTAAATGCAGAGCCGCAGTGGGGGGAGGTCCCGGACCCGGCACAAGCTGGGACTGAGCCAGGCTGCTGGCCAGCCTGCTAAAAAATGTACTGGGGAAGGGGAGTTTGTGTAGCCTATAGCATTAACCTATATGCTAATGGTTAATCGACTGCACTAATTTGGAATACAGGCGGGGGCTGCATATTGAGGTGCAGGAGGGGTGATGGCTCTGGGGTGGGCCCAGGAATGAGGGGTTGGGGTGGAAGAGGGGGTTCTGGGTTTGGGGAGGGCTCTAGGCTGGGGTGCAGGAGGTGACTTTGGGGGGCAGGTGGGGCAGGGACTTTGGGCTTGGGTTTACCTGGCTGGCTCCTGGTCAGCGGCTGCCTAGTGCCTGCCTGTCTTGGGGCACTGCACCACCCCCTGGAAGTAGCCAGCAAGCCCTCCTGAGGGGAAGGGGGCATGAGGCTCCATGGCACGTGGAGCCCTGTGGTCCCCCCACCTAGGAACTGGACCTCCTGTGCTGGCGCCAGCAGGGAGCAGCCCTGGTCAGAGAGAGGGGCCCTCCCGATCTGTCCTAGCCGCAGCTTCACCCTGCTGGAGCCGGTGGGGAGAGCTGCCTCCCCCTGGCCGTGGCAGCCTTGGGGCTTGAGGAGAGCGTCTCTCCTCCATTCCGGCCCTGAGCCTGGCATGGGGCTTAATGGGAAGCCGCACAGCCTAGCGCAGTGGTTCCCAAACTTTTTGGCATCACGCCCCCTTTTTGATTTTTGAGAGACCCTCACGTGCCCCCCCTCCCTCCCAATAACTGCAAAACTTGTTGAGCAAATAAAAAAAAAAAAAAAAAGAGGGAACTGACCAGGGCCGAAAAACAAAAATAGCAGCAAACCTTAGGTGCTGGCGGGGGGGCTGGGTTGCCTTGTGCCCCCCTGGAATTTCTTCATGCCCCCACCAGGGGGGCATACCCCCCAGTTTGGGAACCCATGGCCTAGTGGGAACTAAACCCCCCAGCCTGGCTAGTGCTTCCCCAAGCATGGGGCGGGTGCAAAGTGGCTCCATAGGGAATCTGGGACACGTGCTGTCCAGCAGACTGGCATTTGAAATGTACATTTTTGGACTGTCCCACCCTGTTAAGAGCTGGGCTGGGCCCCCCAGTGGGTGGAGGTGTGGGGGCTTGTTGCAGTTTCTCCTTGCCTAGTGTAGACAGGCCCTGTCAGCTGGTCTCCCAGCAATACTCTGCCCTAGGGAGTTGGGGCCTCAAGGGGTTTGGGGTGCTGGCCCCTTGAGTGACCTCAGAGTGGTGGGTAGGGGAAGGGAGGGCCACTCTGCCTGTATTCTGCAAGCCTGGCTGCTCAGCCATGTGCAATAGGTCTCAGCCAGCCACTGGTGCTGCCTTAACCCCTGGCCTCCATGCCCTCGGCCTCCAGCTGCCCCCACCACCTATTTACTTGGTGCCCAGCTGCTGCCCTCACTCCTTGCACAGCTTGCTGCTCCATGAAACCTGGGTGTTGAGCTCTGAGCAGGCCCTCCTGTGGGGGGGCGGGGGCAGCTTCTCTCGCAGGCCCACGTCAGGGCTGGGCCAGCCCATCTCAGCCTGAGAGATTTCTTTCCTATCTCCGCCCGGCTGAGGTTCACCCAATGCCCTGATACCTTGGGGTCGGGAGGGAGGTGCCCTGTTCTTACCCAGCTAGCATCATTCCAGACACCCACGTGCTGATTAGACCACAGGCCCCAGCAGGCCCTGCTGCTCCTGGCCCCGAGCCATTGAGCGGTGCGGCGTGTCAGGGCCTGTGTCTGGGGGCCCTGCCCTGGAGTGAGTTTCAGGTCCGGCTCCTGCCAAGCGACTGGTGTCTCCCATCATGTGCGCTTGTGCAGGCCCCAAAGTCTTGTGCCGGGGCTCCCTGGGCACTGGCATGTGCTTCCTGTGGGATGGGGTAGCTGGCATCCATGGGAAGGCTGTGCTGGGAGTAGGGATGTAAAGGGTTAACCTTACTGGCACGCTTACTGGGGCAACAGGTTAACTGGCAGTGTGGCGGGCTCCGCCTGGCTGGAGCAGCCTGCGTGCAGAAGCCCCAGCTGGGCTGCAGTAGTCCCATACCCATGGGGCTGCTACAGTGTGGCTGGGCCAAGGGCTCGGGAGTCACGGTTAACTGGTTACATGTTACGTTTATGGGTTCACTTTTTAACAAGGATTTTCCATCCATCCCTAGCTGGGGGCGTTCTGGCTGGCGTGGTGGGGGCAGGGCATTGTCAAGTGGGTCAGCGCGGGGGACTGGCAGTTTGGGTGTTCAGATACCGGCCTCTCTACTCATCTCCCCCTTTCTCTGCCCGGGGCCTGGCCCAATGCTGGGGGAATGGAAGAGGCTGCTGCTTTCCCGGCTGGGCTGGGGCACGGTGGCCGGGCTGTGCCCATCCTGCCAGGTGTCATGTTTCCAGCCAGTCCTGCTCTGCCTGCATTGGGGGCCCTGGCTGGGCAGGGGGCTACTGGCTGGGCAGTGCTGAAATGGTGCGGGTGATTTGGTCGGGAACATCACACGGTCGCGTTCCCAGGGCCTGATTAGATGAGTGCCTGAGTGTTCCCATCATGAACCTGGTGACGTGTCCCGGGCGCAGGTGCTGTCGGTCTCCCTGCGACCAGGCAGCAGCTGGGCATGGACGCAGTTCAGTCTGCACCTCTCCCTGGGTCCTGGCAGTGTGTAGGTCAGCAGTGCTCACAGCCCTAGGATCAGGGCCTTTCTCTGGCCCTGCTCCATGCAAGGCATTAGTGCCACTGGAGCCAGCTTCTGGACAGGGCAGGGCTGTGCCTGGTAGGGTGGGGTGGGCAGCAGGGCTCTCGCCTGGGTGCAGTGGTGATGCCTTGGCTGCTGGGTGAGCCAGGCTGGGTGCCTGCTTGCGGGTTAAGGGATGACTTGTTCCCCGTGGGAATTGCTATTGGCTGAGGGGCTCACCAGCCTCCGGGCCAGGCTGCAGAGGGACACATTCAGCCTGGGAGTAGGGGGCGTGTATTCGCCTGCGCCATGGGGGGGGGTCTCTGCTGCTGGCCCGTTGTCACAGCGAGGCTGGTGCCTGCTCTTTCCATCCTGCCCTTAGGGGAACGAGCCAGGTGGTCCAGGAGCCTGGGCAATGTAGGTCCCTTCTGGCTTTGGAGCCTATCAGCCTCCTCCCAACTATGTGAGCCTGGTGGGGATCTGCAGGGAGCCCTGATGCCGGCCACGGGGGGCTGTGCTCACTCTGGGCCTGCACTGGGGGCTGTGTCCCTGCCGCTCCATCTCCATGATAAAGGGAGCAGAAACCTGCCTCAGACTGAGCTCTTTGGGTCTGTCACAACAGGGAGCGTCACAAAGAGAAGGTTAAGGGGTGATTTGATTAGTTAGGAGGAACCTAGAGGGGCCAAACGATTTACTCTTGGGCTCTTCGGCCTAGCAAAGGTCGGACACGGTGCGACGGCTGGGAACGGAAGCCAGGCGCAGTGCGTGGGAATAAGGCATCTGTGAGAGCAACTAGCCGCTGGAGCGGGTTGCTGAGGGCTGAGCTGGATTCTCCAGCACTGGCAAGGCTGAGATGAAGTCAGGGCTTCTCTCAAAGCTGTGCTCTAGGACTTGGCTGGGGCAGGTCTCTGGCCGGCGCTGGACCGAAGGTCACACCTGCCGAGCCCAGTGGCCGTTCATTCCCTTGTGATTCCTCCTGCTCCGGCATTTTGGGACCCTGGCTCTCTGGAGGAGGCTGAGTGGCACCGTGCACTGGTCCCAGCCCCCGCTGCAGCCGGGCCCGCCCTGGGCACTGCAGATGAGCCAGTGTGCTGGGGCTTGGTGACAGATCCCGGGGCCTCAGGTGGAGGGAACAGTCTCTGACACCCAGGAGCTGGGCAGGGCTGCGGCCCCAGTGCTCAGAGCAGTTCTGCCCACCCCTTTGTCCCGGGGCAGAGCCAGCGGTCGGAGCATGGGGAATGTGGGGTGAGGGCAGGGCCAGGCCCTGTCCCTGGGCTTCCCCCTCTGAGCAGCTGAAAGCTTGTGGCTCCCATCTGCATGCCTGGCAGGCGGGGGGAGGGGCTGCCTCCCAGCTGTGCTTAGCCAAGATAAAGCCGGGCAGGCTCCTGGGGGGCGGGAGGCCTGGCGCCCGCCCAGCGCTGCCGCGTTCCCCGCATGGCCTTGCCCAGATAAGCAGCTCAGGCAGCAGGGTGGGATTAGCTCACTGGCCTCCTCGACGGGACTGGTAGCGCCAGCATGGAGCCCCCAGCACAGGGAGGCAGCCACCTCTGGGGTGGGATGTGGCAGCTGCCCAGCTGTCTCTGGCAGGGAGGAGGAAGGCCCCAGTGGTAGGGGGCAGGGCAGAGACCCTTTTTTCTCTGCTGTTGGCAGCTTCACCCTGACTCCTTGGGGGCTGGTATCAGCCAGTCACCCCGGGGGGCAGGAGATGGCCAGCACACTCCAGCCCCCCTGCTCTGTTGTGCCAGCCCCTCATGTTTTTTCCTGCCACTCACTCCCCCCTGTGCCTGGGGGGAGTAGCCATGTGGCTGTCCCAGACCTGTCCTCCCTCCTTGGGGCTGCTTTGCAGTGGGACCTTCCCCTCTCTGCCCCTGAGTGGGGCTCTGCCCATCCCAAACATCAGGAGCTACTTGGGAACCAGTGTGTGAGCCTCACAGCCTCCCACTGTCCCAGCCCTGGGTCCCCCTCAGCTATGCCAGGTCTGCTCTTTCCTCCCCTCAGTCCTGGCGTGCAGCTTGAGCTGTGGGGCATGTGATGTGTAGCTCAGTGGGGCTCAGCCCTGCTAAGCCGGGGCCACGTAACTACGCCTGGGGAGCTGGGGTGTCTGTCTGCACCCACACTCGCCCCCACCCCGTGCTGGGATCTGGCTGTTCCCAGCGTTGGATGCTGGAGGGGCAGGCGGGTGTCTGGGCCCGATGCCACAGGGGGGCGTGGTTTCTCCGTGTTAGAGCCGCAAGTCCCGTGCGCAGCAGGGACTTCTCCATCAGGTGATGCTGACTCAGCCGTGTGGGCTGCTCCACCTGTTCACCGGAGGTGGGGGGCCCTCTCCCCGCTCAGGAATGTCCCCCCCGTGGGGGGAGGAGCTGGTGTGCAAATCTCATGTTTCACGTCCGTTCTGCATAGAAAACAGCATCAGGAGGGCCCGTCTTTTCCTGCCCCTTTGGGTTTGCGGGAGGGAGAGGGAACGGGGGTCCAGTTATGGCGCCTTGGACGTAAGTGGAAGCTCAATAGTGAGCCTGACAGGCCATAGGGAGAGAACCCCGGAGTCCTGGCTCCCAGCCCTCTGCTCCAGCCCATTAGTTTCCACTTCCCTGCCAGAGCTGGCAGAGGGACCCAGGAGTCCCGGCTCCCAGGCTGCCCTGCTGAGAACAATGTGCTAATGCTGGTGGGAGCAGAGGCCTTATTTGGGTGACTGGTCAGTCCCGTTCCCTCCTGTGGGAGAGTCCGCACCCAGCCATGCTCCCCTCCCCCGGTAGCCACCTCTGGCAGGGTGACTACAGCCCTGTGGGACGCTGGGCTGTCTGGATTCTCTGCCTTGGTGAGCCCCGTCCCTGCTGCACTCCAGCCAGCCGCCCCCTAGACGGGGATGGGGCTTGTGGTGCTGGCTCCCTGGGAACTGCACCCGGAGATGCCCCAGGCTCTGTCCTGCGAGTGCCTAGTATGGGGCTGTGGGGTGACACCAGGTCTGCTGGGGCTGGGCCCAGGGCCAGGAGCAGCCAGCCTGGCCGGTTTCCCTTCCCCCTTAATTGCTTCTGCCTGGGGATCATGTTGCAGGAGGCATGTGAGCACCCCAGCTTGGTGTGGGGGAGCCAGGAGGTGCCTGCCCTAGGAGTGCTCATGGCAGGGAGGGCAGGGGTTCCAGACAGGAGCACTGGCAATGTATCCCATCATGGCCAAGGCTCCATGGCCAGCAAGGGGGCACCCCAAAGTGCCCCAGATCAGGCTGATGCAAAGGGATTCTTCCTAGCGACTCAGGGGGCACTGGCAGCCAACCTTCCCCAGTCCTGGGGCACTCTGCTGAGATGGGTTAGAGGGTGCTGGCTAGGTCCTGTGTTGAGGATGCAGGGGAGGGGCAGGAAAGAACTTGGTGTCTTCAGCCACCCTCCCCCATCAATGGCTGGGATCTCTCAGCTCCCTCCTGGCCAGTGTTCCCTCTAACTTTTCCCATCCCTTAATAGAATGAGCGTTATGTGCCCACTGTGGAGGGGAGGCGCGACCTGTCACCTTCCGGTTGGCACATGCAACAAAATTCACGTGGCAGGAGTGGGGCCAAGGGGTTCTGAATGCGGAAGGAGACTCCGGGCTGCGGTGCAAGGGCTGTAGCTGGGGTATGGGCTCTGGAGTGGGGCTGGGGATGAGGGGTTTGAGGTGCAGGGGTTGGGGTGTGGGCTCTGGGCTGGGGGTGTGGGGAAGGGCTCTGGGCCGGGGGTGTGGGCATTAGGTTGGGGCCAGAAACGAGGTGCAGGAGGGCGCTCACAGCTGGGGGAGCCTCAAGCCGGGGCAAAGGGTTGGACTCGGCTTGCCGGGGCAAAGGGTTGGACTCGGCTTACCTGGGCTGCTCCCTGCAGGGGCCAGAGAGGAGGGATCCCTTGCCCCAGCAGCTCGGTGCTGGGGCGGGGGGGCGGGGCTCCCCTCTGCCGGCACCTTCAGGGCCTGGGGAACTCGGCTCGTGGCCCTCCCACGTTGAGCTCCAAGGTGGCAGCACCCGGAAGGTCAGACTGAGCTCATGTCTGGGGGGAGCAGGAGTTCGGAGCACTGCTTGCTCCTCTCCCCTCCTCCCCCAGGAGCAGAGTGGGAGGCTAGGCAAGTGCAGGGCCGGGGGTCTCCGCCTCTCCTGGGAGCGCTTGCTGCTGGGGTTTTGGTGGAGATTACCTAGTGGTGGCTGGGGCAGTAGCTCTGGGGGCAGTGGCAGGGCTGAAACAGTCCAGTAATGTCATAGCCCTCACACTGCCAGTGGAGATTCTCCTGAAGATGGGCAGGGTGGGGTGTGGGTTCCATCTCAGCCAGTCCGCAGTATTGCGCCATCTCTGTGCTCAGATGCTGTGTGCTGGGAGGGGTTGGAGGCCATGCTAGGGAGGCAGGTGACATTGGGATGGGAGGTGTCTAGTTGGTGACGCCTGCCAGGGTGAACTGCATGGGGGTGGGAGTGGGCTGGCACTGCAGGGGTTAATGGTGTAGGCGGGCCAGGAGGGGAAGGGAATCAATGTCTGCAGCCTACCCTAGGTTGTGGGGTGACACGGGCTGAGACATGGCGAGTTTGGAACTTGGGGGTGTGTGGGAGGGAGAATCATGGTGGCAACGTGGCTGGGGCGGGGTTCTGAGCCCTGGCTGAGCACTGTTCGGGAAGGGGAGGGGAGAGTAGGGATGTATAATCCCATTGAATCAGTTTAACATTTTTGTTTAACTGGTTACGTGCTTAAATGGTGGGCTGGAGCAGAGAGGGGCTGCTCCTGCCGGGCTGGAGCAGCCCCCCAGCAAGGGTGATGCTAATGGGTTATCCATTCACATCCCCAGTGGGGTCACTGTTCCCGTAAGCTGAGCACTTGGCGGCCACTCAGGAGAGAGTCAAATGCTGCCCAGCTGATTAGCAGAGCACCCACAGCTGGCAGCAGCAGGTTTCTACTGGTGGTGCACATAACAAAATTTATTCTGCACATGGATGGAAAAATTAAAGGGACAGTTGATGAGGCTGGGGGATTCTGGGCTCACAGGCAACAGCACAGCAGGGAGCCAAGGAGCCTGGGTGGGCTCCAGGTGAGACCCTGTCTATCCCAGCTCCATGCCCAGGAGGCCATGGTTGTGTGGTCCCAGCACAATCCAAGCTGTTCCCTGGCACAGCCAGCTACTCCAGAGCCAGTGACTGCCTGGCTCCCATGGGACAGGGCCCTAGCCAGCCCATGGGTGCTGGATGGGGAAGGGGCTGGGCTGTGCAGCGGGAGACTGGAACACAGGAGCACAGCTGGGCTGGGAGAGCTAGAGGAGCTGGCACGTGGGCGGGGATGGGACCCTTTTAGCTGAGATGGCATCACCTCTGCCCCAGGGATGTGGGTGGAGTGTCCTAGCTGGGAGGTCAGGGAGTGGAAAGCTGGTGCAGCAGCCAGCCTGGGCCTGCCCTTGGGGATCTAGTGCCCCTCCCACTCTTCCCCTCCTTGGGGCGGCAGCGGTGGTCAGGCTGGGGCAGGGAGCAGGGGGCTGGGCTGTCTGTTCAGTCTCTCCTGGCTGCTGTTCGAAGGGAAGCCAAAGACCCTGGGTTCCCTGCAGCTGGAGGGCTGGCTGGGTGGGGGGGCACCCTGGGGGGCTGCAGGGGTTGGGATTGTTCCCCGTGGTTGTCTCATGCTGGCTGCTGTGCTCCTCCTTCCATGGGCAGTGATTTTCCCCCCCGCTCCTCCCAATCCCGAGGCACCTGTCTGTCCCTCCCCATGCCTGGGAACCGTGTGTTCTCCACCCACCTCACCCGACGCCCTGGCAGCTCTGGGCTAGGGAGGCAGGGAAGCCATGGCTGTGGGAAGACGTGCTGGCCCCTGCTTCTCATGCCCTAGGACGAGTCTGTACAGGCGCCATGGGGGAGGGAGGCAGCTCCTGTTTGGGAGCTGGGAGTCGGGTTGGGGGCCCAGCCTGCTGCTGTGAGGCCCCACAGGGGCTGGGAGTCCCCTTCTCCAGCACTGACTGACAGAAACCCTGTTCCTTCTCCAGAGTCCCTACTGGGGGAGTTCTGGGGCTGGAGGAGTGGGGGCTCAATGGGGTTGTTGGGGGACATGGAAATGGGGTGGGGGGGAGCAGGCCAATGGGAAGCAATGGGGATTCGGGGGCTATGAATGGGGTGGACCATGGAGGATCTGTGAGGGACTGTTTTTTTTTTTTTGGTGGTGTGGGTGGCTGGGCCGTGAGAGATGGGGCTGGGTGAGTGGGAGCCCCCGAGCTGCTCCTCAGCCCCTTCTCCTTGCAGAGAACGTGCCGGAGGAGCTGCGCGACCCCTTCTACACAGACCAGTATGAGCAGGAGCACATCAAGCCGCCTGTGACGCGCCTGCTGCTCTCCTCGGACATCTACTGCCGGGTGTGCCGCCAGGTGCTGCCCCCTGACGATGCGGCTGCACCGGCCCCCAAGGACAACACTGCCCTGCTGGCACTGCTAGGGCGCCGGGGCCTGGCCCCTACCTACCAGGACAAGCCCGTCAAGGAGGCTGACCTGCTCCAGAAGCCCATCAAGATGGTAAGGGCCGGGAGTGAGGGGTGGCCACCTTCCAGTGACTGCAGCAGGGGTGCATGTGCCAGGGCAATCATGGGGGGGCTTCCCGACTGCCCCTTGCCTGTGGGTGGCTCCCTGAGTGCTGATAGGTCCCTGAACGGGACCTTTCTCTTCAGCGTGGGGAGAGCGAGCCTTGGCTACGGGTGCCTGATGGCGCCAGGTGCCTGCACACGCGGGGGAGTCCGTGGGTGCGGGAGGTGCCTGGAGGGGCCTTGGCTGGCCGCGGGCAGGAGGGTGGCTGGGGATGCTCCTGGCTGGGCGTTGGAAGGTGGCTGGGGCAGATGCTGCCGGGGCAGGCGGTGGGAGCTGAAATAGATCTCTTATGTGGAAGGGTGAGCGCCCCGTGCTGGGAAGGGAGCAGGCATCCTGGAGTGGGCAGGCCTGCCCCTGCCCATCCTGCCTCCCACTGGGACGTGCACTGGCATGGGGCAGGGCCTTTACAAGTTGGGAGCTCAATTGGCACCTGAACCACCCTGGGAGGGTAGGGCATGGCCCAAGGACTGGGTGCTACCCCCGTGTGCAAGCTGCAGGGGGGCCCCCTCCCCTCTTCAGGATAGGCCAAGTAGCTGGGTGTCCTGATGCGAAAGGCAGGGGAGGGGGGTTAACTGCAGCCTTGGGGGTCCCTACTGTCTGTGGGTGAGGTGGGGGGGCAGCTGTGAGCACAGGGCTCCTGGCTGTGGGCCCTGAGGCGACGCTAACCGGGAGCTCTGGGAAGTCGGGCAGGCTCTGCCGGGAGCAGCTGCCGTCTGGGCTGGTTAAGTCCCGGAGGCGGGGGGGGTGTCTTGCCAGCCTGCTTAAGCCCAGGGGTGACTGGGTGTCGCTGCTGCAGCCTGGAGATTATAGCCCTGCCTGTGTGGGGTGGTTGGGGGCCAGCTGTTGGTGCAGCACTGCCAGCAGGTGCCTGATGAGATTGATGCTCTGGGTGCATTAGTGCTGCCCTGTGAGCTGGCCGCTGGGCTGGGGCTGGAGGGAGGCGGGGGTGTGCTATATATAGAGAGCGAAGGCTGGTTCAGAGCCCTGGGGCATCCGTGCAGGGCACGGCGAGGGCACAACCCAGTTCTCTGGCCACACACAGCTCCAGGGGGAGTCCCAGCCAGGCGGTGCAGGGCAACCGGAGACAAGTAAGCAATATCGGGAGGGGGGGGTGGGGCCTTGGGCACCTATATAAGAAGCCCTGCATATCAGGGCTGCCCCTATAAATGGGGACACCCAGTCACTGCACTCCACGTGCCCCCAGCTGGCACCTCGTTGGGCTGCCCTGGGAGGCTGTGGGTGATGCTCAGCGGCAGCGCCGAGTTCTGACCCCCCCGGCCCCCGCTGCCCGACACTGGGACGGATGGTCCAAACCTGCTGTGGGGGTGGGCACCCCAGAGGGCTGGGGGCTGGGCTATGGGGCCGCTGGGCCCTCTTTGGCTGGGAGCAGATAATGGGGATTAGTCGCTCCACCGAGCTGGAAGGGGGGGGTCCAGCTGGCTTGCTGCCAAGGGGAGCAGCATGGGGTCGATAGCCAGGCTGGGCTGGTTGGTGGAGGGAGCAGCACGGCTGGGGGTTGGGGGATGGGCTGGAGGAGCCCGCTGGGGAAGGCCCTGGTCAGGGCTCCCTGGCCCTTGGGGCTGGGCTTCCTTGCTAGGGACTTGGGACCTGCAGCCCCCTTCCCCCAACACCAGCTGTCTAGTCCAGCTCCAAGGGGCACAAATCTGCTGCGAGTCTCCCAGTCCTGCCTGGCTGAGACTCTGTGGCTGCAGGAGGGAGCATGGCTTCCTCCAGTCCCCGCAGCTGTACCAACCAGCCCAGCTTCCCCAGGGCCCTGCCCCCTGGCCTGGTCCCCCCCCATGCCCAGTCAGAGCAGTGCCTGATCTCCATCCTTGTGGGAGCCTTGCCAGGCTCCTGCTGCCATGGCTCTATAATGCCCATCCCTAAATCCCACAGGGCTGGGGGTGGGGCGGGGGGGGAAGGACAGTGCCCAGTGAGACTGCCCTGGTCTGTCCTCCCCCTTCTCCACAGCGTGGCCCAGGCTAGAGGGGGCATTGGCCTGGTGGCCCTGGCAGTGGGAGCTGATCAGAGTCCTTCTAGCCCAGGCCCTTCCTCTCAGTGCTGGCCTGGTCCCTAGTGGCTGATGCTGGCCAGTAACTGGCCTCTCACTGGACAGGGGCTATTCCTGTCTTGCAGTTTTATGACCCTTGTGAGCTGTCACTGCTCACAGCAAACATCTGGCTCCTTCTCTGACCCTCTGAGATCCTGTGGCAGGCAGTTCTGCAGGCTAACTGGGCCAATCTCTATTCCCCAGCTGGGGTTTCCTCCCCTCAGCCCCACACCTGCTCTTGTACTGGGGGAAGGGTGAGCACGTGTCTTCCCTGTCCCACTGCTCAGACTTCTCCCCTTAGGCCCGCGACACTGGGAGCCAGGTCAGTGGGTGTTCGCTGCTCTGCTTAAACACTGGCTTGCACAAAACAGAACATCTGGCTTGGCGAGTGCTCCTAGTGCCCTTCGCTGCCCGACGCCCACGGTTCTGCCCTTGGCAGCGCCTTAGAGGCTACAGGCATAACGCCAGGCCTGGCTAATGGGCTTCTTCCCCATGCTGGGGTTTCTGGGTAGGCTCTGTCTGACCCAGTTGCTCTCCAGCTGAGCTGAGCTGCCCACTGTGTCTGGGGGCCACGCCGTCCGCTCTGACGGGAACAGGGTAGCTGGGGACTCGAGGCTTGGTGTGGGCCCTGCCCTCAGGGCCTCTCTAGCAGCTGGCGGGGGATGGGCTCATGTTAATGATTGGCAAGCGGCTGTGTTAGGCAACAGCCGGATGGGCTGTGGGAGAGCTGGGCGCTCCGGTGCCAGGGTCGGAGCTGCGCTAATCGGGTTAAGCATTAGCCACGCTGGGATGCCCGGGGATCTGTCCAGGGATAATTGGCTTGTGGGAGGATCCTATTACCCCTGTCCGGCTGGGACGCTGTTCTGGGGTGCGTGGGCGCCTCTGCCTGAGGTCTGTGGCAGTGGTGTGAACCCTGGGGCCCAGCACCCCCTCCCCCACAGGTTCAGCTGGCTCCTGCTGGCTAATCCAAGTGCCTTGAGGTGCTGAGGGGAGGCCGGCCTGGCTGGGGCAGCACAGCCCTGCTGCCCTCAGCTCCACGCGCTGTGGGCTCTGCTTTCAGCATCAGCTCCTGAGAACATGGCCTCAGGTTCCCTGTGCTCCAGCGAGAGTGCAGGGGAGGCAGGGCTTGGTCAGTCCCCGCTGGCTCCAGTCAGGGGCAGAACCCAGCCTCGATTCTCCTGCTCTAATCACAGGACCCCTCAGGGCTGGGACTGGAACCCAGAGCATCCTGGTGCCAGTCTCCTGCTGTAACCTCTAGGCCCTGCTCCCTCAGAGCTGCCATTGTCCTACCCTGCTTGTTGGAGTGCCAGTGGGTAGACCTGGGGCTGCTGTGGCATGGGTTCCATGCAGGCCCTGCCCTGGCAGTGATGTCCATGCCTGGGCTGGCCCTGGCAGCACCCCCACCCCGGGGCTCTAGTAGCTGCATAGGCCCAGCTGCTGGGGGCCATTAAACCTCTTGCTTTCCTCTCCTGAGCCTGCCTGACCCTTGACGCCAAGTTGTCAGAGGCTCCAGCTTCTCTGCAGGCACCTTGAGGTGGTGGGTATCCTTGGGGACTCCTAGCCCTGGCCTGGCTCTTGGAGCACTTCTGCTGTTTGCTCCCCCTCGTGTCGGGGGCCCGTCCTGCCCTCTGACTATAGGGTGAGCTTTGGGGACTGCCCTTGCTGAGGAGAGTGGAGGCCTGGTACAGGACACATTCAAACCCCAAGGGTGTCTGCTACAAAACTTGCTGGCCACATTGAGCCTGGGACATGCTGGTGTTGGGGTACCTCTCATGTGATCACTTCAACCCCTTCCCCCCCATAGATGCCCGAGGTGAGTGTAAAGCAGGGGGCCTTGCCCACCTCTGCAAGTTTGTGTGTGTGTGGGGGGGGGGTTGGCAGTTGGAGGGGTGGGTCTCTGGGCTGGGCCAGGCTGTGGAGCTTAGACAGTGAGGCTGTGAAGGGCAGGGTCTGGCAGGCGCTAGGCCGCACCTAGTGGGGAGAAGACCCCCCAGGCCAAGGCACAGTGTGGGCAGGAGTGTGAGAGAGTTTCTGGTGAGTACAGTGTCATCTGGTCCCTTCTCCTTGCAGGGTGCGCACCTGGCAGTGATTGACTCCCTGATGATGGCCTTTGCTGTGGAAGCCACCCACTCGCTGAGCGCCCCCCCTGGCACCAACCTGGGTGCCAGCTCCTGGGAGCAGAAGCTCCTCTGCTGGGTGGACACGGTATGATGGTGGGCTCTTGGGGCTGTTAGGGGAACTGTGTGTGTGTGGGGGTTCTTGGCCCCTAATGCCCCCTAGCTTTATGGATGGTAGGGGGCACCAGGGCACTGGTCTCAGTGGGTGTCCTCATCTGGCTCCTGCTGCCCTAGAGATTCAGACTCTGCCCCCCAGACTCCTGCTGAGCTGCCCTCTTCCATCAGCATTGGGGCAGGGGGCTGTCTCCAGGCTTGGGGCCTCTCCCTGCCCTCAGTACCGACTAATCCTCCCTCCCTCCCACAGGTGAACCGCAAGCTGCAGGAGAGCACTGAGCGTGAGGGCTCGCAGCAGCCAGCGCCTGGCACAGGGGGCCAGGCCCAGCCCCCAGCAAGCGGCCCCAAGGTGGGTCTGTTGATCACTGTGCTGAGGTCATCATGGGGGGGAGGGCCACGAGGGAGGTGTGCATGGGGCCCTTTCACTTGAAACAGGGTGAGTGGGGCAGGGCCACCGCACCATGGCGGGTGGGGTGTGTGGTGGAGTCGTGGGAATTCCTGGGCTTTGGTGGCATGAACTCCCTCAGGAAGGGGCTGTGGCTGGTCCCCGGAGGCCATGGACGAAGCTATCCCCGGGGAGGCCTGTGCACTCCTGCACCACGGGGAGCGTCCATCCTCAGTCTGCTGCTGAATATCCCTGTCGTGGCTGTGCTGTGTGTGTTGGGGGGCTGGGGATCCTGTGTGCTCTGCCTTCTGGGGATAAAGGCTCTACCTGCTGCCCCCAGGTGCCTCCCTCCCTCCCTTCCCATGCTTCCCCCTTTCGGGCAGCCATCCCTGGCTCCATGCCTGGGAGGGGAGGGGCATCTCCATGCACCTGTCTGCCACTCAGGGGACGGGAGTCCCTCTCCGCCCTACTGGGCATGCACTCTGCCTTCCCCTGCTGCCCTGGGGCAGCTGGTGTGACCCCTGCGTGGCTGCCTGCGGGCCCATGGAGGTTCGCTGTGTGACTCTTCTCTTCTGCGTCTCTCTCTCCTCCTTCCTGTGGCCTTTCTCCTTCCTCCTCGTCAGTGTCCCACCAGGTGGTACTGGAAACTGGTTCCTGTAAGTGGGTGGTTTATTTACTCTCCCCTCCCCTGAGCCGACTGACGGCCGGGGCCGTGTCCTGCCAGCGCTGCTGGGCAGATGGCTGTGGGCCTGCATGCCAGGAGACACCCCTGCCCCCGAGCAAAGGATGCTGGGGCCCAGGGCACTGTGGGAGGGATGGCCCGTGTGTGTGTGTGCATGGGGCAGGCTGCAGTGTCCTGTAGGAAGGATGGCCTCTGTATATGTGTGAAGGGGAGGGGAATGGCAGGCCCCAGGGCATTGTGGGAAGGGTGGCCTGTCTGTGTGTGTGGAGAGGGGCAGGTGACAGGCCCCAGGGCAGTGTGGGAAAATGGCCCCTATGTTTGTGGGGAAACTGGTGGCAGGCCCCGGGGCACTGTGTGTGTGTGTGTGGGGCGGGGTGGCCCCAGGGCACTGTAGGCATGTGTTGCTCCAGAGCCTTGTGGGAGGGTGCCTGCTCGGGGTGGGGGGGGGGCATTTCTTGAGCTTGGCTTAGAGGAGGTGGGGCCTAGGTCCCCTGAATGCCATCCTGTCCCTCAGGAGTGGGGGCCAGTGTCTTTATGGCCTGGGGGTGGTGACTCTTGTGGTCCAAGGGGTGACCAGGCTTAGAGCTGGCCCAGAGCGGAAGATGCCCTGTCAGACCACATTGTGGGGGGATCTCTGCTGGGGAAGGGGGTGCTAAACGCCAGCAGATTGTGGTGAATGCATCCCAGCATCCTTTGCTCACAAATTCCCCCTACCTTCCATGCACCCCCTTCTTCAGTCTCTTAGCTTCTTACACACACAGAGCTGTGGCATCTGCCCTACTGAGCGGGGGTGGCGGGAGTGAGGGGGGGTGGTGTATCCCCACCTGGTGGCTGGAAAGGAAGGGGTACATGCCTGGCTCTTGCCAAGCCCAGGAGCCATGGGGGCTGCGGGGGGCAGATAAGGGTACATAGGACTGTCCAGCCTGTAACACCAAAACAGATCCTGTGCCTACACTTGGGAGTGTTTGGGTTCAGTAATGAGCTAAGAGACCCAGGAGTGGGGGAGTCAGACAGCCAATCAAAAGCAGCATGCTGGTCACATGACATTCCCCCCCCTTTCTGTTTGCTTGCTCTCATTTCCCCCCCTCCCCCCAGGGGTGAGGGTCCCCAGTGCTCTGGGGTCCAGGCTGTGAGCAGGAGAGCAGGTTAGAACTAGGTTCAAGGGGTGCCCGCCAATCTACTTGGACTATAGGAGGTGTCTGTGCAGGGACCCTGGCTGCATGTCAGGAGAGGGCAGGCCTGGGGCAGGCTTGAAGGCAGCGCATGTCGTCTCCTCCTCCTCCTCCTCCTCCTCTCTTCCCCAAGGGTAGGGCTGTAGAGTGGCGGCTGGCCCCCTCCCGCCCCTCCAGGCTGGCCAGACAGCAGCTCCGTCCCTGTGGCTCTCTCCCGCCGCTGCTGGGCCCCTGCATTGACGAGGCTTTCTCTTTCCTTTGCTGCTGCACCCAGCATGCCATCGCGTTTTGTTTGAAGGAGTCGGGGAATAACCCTCCTGTGGTAACGTATCACTGAGTGCCTGCGCCCCTGCTGCGCGCCGGCCGGACCCACGGGCCTCACTCTGGTTCTGTTCCAGCCCCTGCCTGTGGGGCTGGCTATTCCTCCTGCAACGCTCCTGCCCCGCCCTCCCACATTCCACCCTCTGGCCCGGACAGTGGCCTCTGGGCCTGAGGGCTTGGCATGAGGGACAGGACATCACTTGCTCTAGGGCAATGGGGGCAGTTCCCCCACAACTTGGTTTGCACCCCCAACTTCTCATAGGTCTGTGCCGTGTCGCTCCCCAGCCCCCCAACTTCTCATAGGTCTGTGCCGTGTCGCTCCCCAGCCCCCCAACTTCTCATAGGTCTGTGCCGTGTCGCTCCCCAGCCCCCCAACTTATCAGGGTCCCAGTCACATCTAACAGTCTGTGCCAAGGCTGCTTGCTCCGAAGGCTGCCCTGGGAAGCCGAAGGGGCTTTAGCACAGGCCTAGTGTCGTGGTGCCACCTAGTGGCTGCAGCCCACCCAGTGACCAAGCATGCGTGTCTCCCCAGTGGGGTCCTTCCTAGTTCTGAAGGTCCTGGGTTTGATTCCCTAGGCTGCCTGCCTCTCTCTCTCTCCCCTTCCCCGCCGGTTAGATATGGGATGGCTAAGCTGGGGACAGGCAGCCTTGCCTTTGACTAAGTGTCCATCACCACCTCCACTGGGGAACTGAGAGCCCCATGGACTTCCTGCCCTGTAAAGGAGCAGCACAGGATGGACTGCACCCCCCAACCCAGGTCAGAAGTGGGGGAGTCTGGTTCAGAGGTCCATGGAGCTGTAATGGAGCATCCCCCCCAGTCCTACATAGTCTGGCACCTGGCATGTTGGAGGAGGCAGGGGTTTGCCATGCAGGGTTGTTTGTGTAGGAAGGTAAAACCAGTTAACTGGTTAAACCTAAGTTTTAACCCATTAAGCAGGATCCCACTCCTGCCCCAGCCCCCAGTGCTTGGGGGGATGGGAGGGGCAGCTGACTTTTGCTCCCGGCCCCAAACTCGGCGGGGGAGGGGGGCTGGCAGCGGCAGCTGGGGGGCTGGAGCAGCCCTCTGGCTGCAGGCGTCCTTCGTACTGGTTAACCTGGTTAGCTGTTCACATCCCTCTCCAGTCCCTGCCAGGGGCTCTTTGCAGGAGGAATAACAAGGCATCCCACAACGTATTTTTGCCCCCTTTTTTCACGCTCCCGAGGCTGGCTGTATGTTGGCTGTGCACCTCCCCCCTGTAGCTGCTTGCTCCTGCTCGGCTCCGTGCACCCATGCCTGCGTCGGGCTCCAGCTGTCTCGTCTCCGTGCTCGTGTGGAAGTGATGCTGTGACCTCAGGGCAGATGGGATGGGGAGTCCTGTTTGCCCTGCTGCTGCCTCTCAGTGCAGGGGGGCCTGGCTCGTCTTTATTGCTTCCTCCCTCTGTGCCAGGCCTGTGGGGCAATATGGCAGCCCTAGACTGAGGGGCGGGGCCATTGTGTTGAGCTGCTCCCAAACTCCTTCCTCCCCATAGTGGACAGGAAGTGCTGTGTCCTGGGGGGGGCCATCCCCAGGTCCCAGCTCATCCTGGCTGCTTTACCCCACGGGACCCAGCCACAGCCCCCCTGCCTTGAGGGAGCCCCGTCCCACCCAGCATGAAACCTGTTCCTGATGCCCTATATTTGGGGGGTTGGGGATCTGTATTGGGATGAGTAGACCTTTCTCAGTGGGGTGCTGGGGGTCACTAGGTAGTTAGGGCCCTGGCCTCTGAGGGGTGGGCTGGCAGAGCAGAGCCTGTAGTGCCCCTGGCTTTGCTGTGGGGTGGGCCCCCCATCCTTCAGCTGTTCACCCCCTCCCCTGTCTCTGCTGTGGGCAGATCCGCTACCGGAAGGACAAGGTGCTGTCCAAACAGACGCCCTGCTTCCCATCTGTCATGGGCATGAAGGACCTGGCCAACGGGGGCGCCATCGCTGCCACCATCCACTATTACTGCCCTGATGTGGTGCGCCTGGAGGGTGAGTGCAAATGTGGTGGTGCAGTACAGGGGGGCTTCCAGGTGCCGGCGGGGTGGGAGCCGGGGGGTTAGGGGTGCGGGCGCGGCGGGGAAGGTGGGGGTTAGGGGCCGGGGTGCCGGGTGGTGGCGAGGTGGGAGCTGGGGGTTAGGGGCGCGGCCGCTCAGCTTGCAGGGAACACTGCTGGGGGGGTGCCAGGCAGCGGGGGGCGGGACCTGGGACAGCACTGACACCCTCTCCCTGCAGACGTGTGCCTGAAGGAGACCATGTCGGTGGCCGACAGCCTCTACAACCTGCAGCTCATCCAGGAGTTCTGCGCAGGGTACCTGGGGGGCTGCTGCCCCCTGGCGCTGGAGGACCTGCTCTACGTGCCTCCCGTGCTGAGGGTGAGTGGGGAGGAATGGGGGCAGGACCACGGTGCCCCCAGCTCATGGGCAGTGCTGTGTGCACAGGAGACTTGCCTGCGTGGGGAAAGGAGCTGCCATGCCCCTGCTGGGCCGGGGGTCGTGGCGATGGGGTTGAGGGAGCGTTTCGTGAGGAGCTGTGGGTGCTTGCCCAGAGGCCCAGCTGAGGCATATGGAGTGGGGTGGCTGTTGGGCTTGCCCTGGCAGGACACCCTTCCAGTCCCAGTGCAAACTTTGGGGCTGGGTTGAACGTTACCATGGAGTCCTGGGGGTGGGAGGCTCTGCCCAGATCTGACTGCAGCTCCCCAACCTGAGCCCCTGCTCTCCACTCCCATCAGGCAGGCTAATTCGCACCCTTCTGCGTAACAGCCTGGCCTGGCCCTAATGAGGCCTTGGCTGGTGCCTCCGGCTGCTCTAATTGGGGCTGTGCAGCCTGGCACAAAGGGCCCCTCTGGGTTGTGCCTGGGACTGGTGCCCTGGAATCCGTGCCTTGCTTGGGGGAAGGAGTGAACGCTGCTCCCTCGGGCGTCTGCACACACCTGGGGTGGGGTGGTGGCTGGGGAGCCCCCCTTCTCCTCTGGCTAGGGGGCACTTGAGGGGGAGTCCCATTGCTTTGGCCCCTTTGGAGCATGTTTGTTAGCGGTTCTGCCTCCTCTGCAGATCAACATTGGGGTGTTCCTGGCTGAGCTCTTCCTGTGCTTCGAGGTGCTCAAGCCGGGCTTCGTGCGCCCCAAGGAGCCGGGGGGACTCAAAGGTACCAGGGGCCCCTCAGTCCCATGCGGGGGGAAGGGGGGAGTTCTCTTCTCCCACAGCCAGACCCCTGGGGCAAAGCTGCCTTAGACCCCTCTTGGCTGGCATTGGACTCCCCGGTCACAATTGGGTGCAGGGGCTGAGAGGGGCAGATCTTCTGTGCTGGACCCCAGACGTGGGGCTGTCATGCTGGCTGACTGCTGCTGGGGTGTATCGGGAAGGGGGGGGCACTGCAACCGCCAGCCACAGGGGAATCCCCCTTCCAGCTGCCTTGCCCTGACTCCGGCTGCTGCTCCCTGGCCAAGGCCAGGATGGGGGAGGAGTGGGAGTGGAGCATTCTGGGAGCTGGCTCAGCCCAGCCCCAGAACAAAGGCCCCTGTGTCGGCAAAGCCCTTTGAAGGACCTTGGCGGCTGTTCAGGTCGGGGCTGGCAGTGTGGCCGGGGCGGGCGCTGGCCATGCCCATCCCACCGGAGGTGGCTGGGGAGAGACTCATGCTCCCTGCCTGCCTTCCAGATCTGCCTGCGATGAGCGACTGCCTGACACCCAGCAGTGGGAACAGCAACAGGTGAGTCAGCAGCCTGGCACGGCGGGTAGGCCCTGTGGCTGGTGCCGGATCAGGTCTGCTCGGTGCTGGGCGCTCTCCCGACAGTCTGGCCCCAGAGAGGCAGTAGGAGGCGCTTTCTCCGGGTAACCCCGACTGGTAGCGCCAGGTCTCTCCCTTTGGCGACTCTTCCTTGAAGCTGGCAGGTCTCAGTCCAGCTTCCCCTTCATGGTCCCTTGGGGACCCTCAGCTGGGGCCTGGAGAAGAGGTATCTGGGAGCCCGACCCCTCTTTCTCCCCTTGGGGGCTGGAGTCTCTGCAGCTGGGATACTGTTTCCAGGCCCTGGTGGGGCTGATGCAGATGCCATGGCCCGTCTGCCAGCTTACAGCGCCTGGGCAGAGCAGCTCTGAGCCACTAGTGGGCCCCTGCAGCCACTGGGTTGTGCCCCTCTGGGGGGCAGCCGCTGTATCGATAGAGGGATCACATCCTCCTCCACCTGGGAAGAGAAACATTCAGCAGGAATGTGAGAAGTGGCTCCCACCCCCCCAAACCTCCCATCCCTGCCCAGCAATTGGATTTTTAAAGAATTAAGGATGGGGGGTTCCTTCAGCCTGGGTCTCTGCAGAACAGGATTTTGGCCAAAAACAGCTGGTGGAGTCCCTGGCAGAGCCTCCCAGAGCTGGGGATGGGACCCAGGAGTCAGCATTGTTGCTCTAACCACTAGTCCCCACTGCATTCCAGTCCCTGGGGATAGGACCCAGGAGTCCTGGCTCATGAATTGTGCCTCTCCCTGCCATGCTGAGCAGAGCTTCCTTCCGTTAGCTTCCTGCCAAGGCAGAACTTGAATGAAATGAATTTGTAAAATCCAGTCTGAGTCTGGCTGCCCCGACCCATTACCCCTGCCAGGCTGGGACCCAGGCAGAGCTCCCCCTGGTGGATGCCTGAGGGTGACCTCCCCAGAGCAGTGGGACAGGCTGCCCTGCGCCCTTCCACCTGGTGGAGCCTTCCCAGCTGCCTCTGGGCCCAGGTGGTGCTGAGCTGGCAGCTGCGGGTGAAGAAATGGGGGCATGCATGTTCTCATGTGCTCCAGCCTCACCTGTCTGTCTGTCTGTCTGTGTCTCTCTCTTGCAGTGGTTCCCCCGTGTTCAGCTTCCTACACCCACTCCTGCCAGGTGGGCAGCCTCAGTCCCCGCTCAGAGGTTCGCTAGGGGACATGCCCTGCTACTGGTGGGGTGGTGGGGTTCAGGCCTGGTCTGACCTGAGCTGGGGGCTTGGGCCCCTAACTGATGCCTGCTGTCTGTGAGGGTCCCCGGCTAGGTCCACAAACAACCATAGGAAAAGCGGGGGGGGGGGAATCTCCATGGTCCCCCAGCTTGGTCTGGTCCTGAACCCTTCAGGGTGGCATCCAGGCCCCTGTGCACTTAAAGGGGGCTGGGCAGCTCCTGACTCGGGGGGGGGGGGCAGCGGTGGTGCAGGGGGGGCTCTGTTCCTGTGGGGGTGGATGGTTCTGGGCTGGCTAGTGTGGGTGGATCTGAGCATCTTGGCTGGCTAGCAGGATAGGGGCCTCGATGTTGGAGTGGATCTGAGCTATTCTGGGAGGTCCCTGTGGGGTGCTCTGGGCTGTTGGAGCAGGGGCTGCTGTGAGGTTCTGGGAGGTTGTGACTGGATCTCTGTGCCCCAGGCTCCATGCACCACTCTACCTCAATGTCCCACGTGGAAGGTGGATTTGGCAAAGCCTGGAGCAAGAAACAGCTGAGGTGAGGCAGGAAGAGGCTGAGTGGGGTTGGGGAGGGGATGGGGAGCATCACAGGTGTGGGGGTTGGTCCCTGCTGGGGGCAGGGGCTCTGTGGTTCCTGGGGTCTGTGCCCCTGGGTGTGGAGATTTGGGGGTTGAGCCCTAAGCATCTCCCCACAGTGAGCCCCCTGCATTCTATGCAAGGGGTTGGGCTATGGGGAAGGGGGGCCTTCCCTCAGCTCTGGACAGAGGCCATAGCGGGCTGGGGGGAGGGGGGTCTGTCCCTTTCTGGGGGGGCCTGGCTTGTTGCTCCATAGCCAGATACTAGCCCCCTGCTGTGCTCTGTGCAGGGGGCAGGGCCATTCCCCTCTAGGGTGGGCATGGTAGGGGGTGGGCTCTGTCCCTGCCCAGCCCCTTACCCCTCCTCTCCCTGCAGCCACCCGCTGTCGCAGGCTGTGTCCTTCAGCATCCCCTTTGGGCTGGACAGCGATGTGGACATCGTGATGGGGAACCCAGTGGGCATGCTGCGCTCCGTCAGCTCAGACAGCCTGGCGCCCGCCCACCTGGCTCGCTCCCCCGGCCTGCCCCCTGAGGACAAGGCCCCCAATGGGCTGGTGGCGCCACACCGGACGGCGCACAAGGTGGCGCTGTCGGCCAAGGGGATTGCAGAGCAGGAGGGCCCCCCCGTGGAGAACGGGCTGGCGGATGGCTACCCCGACCTGCCCACCATCGAGGAGGCCCTGCAGATCATCCACAGCAGCGAGCGCCTGCACCCTGAGGGGGCGGCCGACGGCTTCTACCTGCATTCGCCAGAGCCGCCCAAGCCCCCCCGGCTGGCAGAGCCCACGCCAGCGCTGGCTGTCTACCGCTTCCACAGCGGGCCCCCCAACGGGCGTGCCGAGGGCCCCACTCCCCCCGGGGATGGCAGCCTGGACTCGGATGCTGAGGACCCCACCCGCCTGCCTGGCACCAAGGATGACACCTCCTCGGGCCTCAGCTCCTTGAGCTCCCAGCCGGACAGTGCTGGCTCCTCGGGCGCCAGCGTGCGCATGACCAGCTTCGCTGAGCGCAAGAAGAAGCTGGCAGCCCCTGAGGGCAAGGCCTCGCAGAAGAGCGCCAGCGAGAGCTCCGAGGTGGGCGCCGCGCCCCCTGAGGACAGCCCCGGCCGCAGCCCTGCCCTGAGCTCAGAGATGAACCAGCTGGGCGCCCGGCTGGAGGAGAAGCGGCGTGCCATCGAGGCTCAGAAGAAGCGCATCGAAGCCATCTTTGCCAAGCACCGCCAGCGCCTGGGCAAGAGCGCCTTCCTGCAGCTCAAGCGGCGGGAGGGCGAGGAGGAGGAGGAGGTGGATGGGGAGGCCAAGCTGTCGCTGGAGGAGCGGCTGGCCCGGCTGGAGGCGGAGGAGGAGGGGGGCAGCCCGCGGGCGCTGGCTGAGGAGGATGATGGGCGGGTCCAGGGCCGCCCGGAGAAGCAGGTGACATTTTCACCGGAGATCAAGGGGGCCCCCCTGGATGAGAACCTAGGCGATTACAACCGGGCTGTGGCCAAGCTGAACACGGCGCTGAGCTCCTTGCAGCTGGACATGCAGCGCCTGAGCCAGCAGCAGCAGCAGCGGCTGCTCCAGGAGAAGAAACCCAGCCAGGCCTGGGTCATCCCGGCCCCCAAGGGCCCCGGCCCCGGCCCGCGGGTCAGCCGGGAATTTGTGCCGCCCCGCTCCGTGGAGCTCTCGTCGTCCTCCCCCTCCCCTTCGCCCTCCCGCAAGCCCCCTGTCCCAGCTGCGCCCCGCTCACCCCAGCCGACCCCCAAGAAGGCTGCCCCCACTCCCCCCAAGAGTCCCAAGCATGCCCGGCCTGTGGAGCTGAAGCTGCCGCCCCTGACACGGGTGCTGACTCCTCCCCATAACGTGGACACCCTGCCCCACCTGCGCAAGTTCTCCCCCAGCCAGGTGCCCATGCAGACCCGCTCCTCCATCCACTTCTCAGAGGAGTCCCCCTGGGACGGAGCAGCCGCCTGAGTCCCCAGAGCTGGAGAGCCAGGGCAACCTGCGGCCTGCAGCGCCTCAGGGCGGGGCAGGCAGCGCCCGGGTGTCCGGCGATGGCACCAGCGATGTGTCCTCGCCAGGCGAGCGGCGCAGCAGCCTCATCGAGATCCCGCTGTCCAGCCTGCAGGGGGAGGAGGGCGACGGGGACGACTCACTTGAGGAATCGCTGACTGAGGTGCTGGACATTGAGGGACGGCCTGGCCTTGGCTTCTTCTTCAAGGTGAGCACTGGGCAGGCCCGTCCCCCCCCGCCCCCCCGGTACCGCTCCCATGGCCCAGCACGGAGCTGCCTGCCAGGGCAGAGCCAGTCTCAGCCACAACCTGTCTTGTCCCAGAGCCCCTGGCTCTGGAGTTGGGGGGCTGGGAATGGCACGTGGGGCCTTTCCCCTCTAGGGGGCAGTCTCTGCAGCTATGGGAACGGCTGGGTTCCGATTCTCCCTCTCCCTGTTTCCCCTTCTTTCCCCCCCCCTCCCCCCCCCCCCAAATCACCGTGGGCTCAGCACCCCCCGGGAGCTCCTCTCCCAGAGCCTGAGGCCTGCTGTGTGGCCCTTGCTGAGGCTGGGCCGCCTGGGTCCCAAGGAGCCATGGGAGCAGTGCTAGGGGTGGTCAGCTCAGTCAAGGCTGGGGCAGGGTTCTGGGGTCCATGGAGCTGGGCACCTCTGGGGAGCTGGATAGTGTCGTTGTGCTGGGGCTGCGTGGGGCGCTGCAGGGCTGCCTAGGAATCCACTTGTTCCCTGGGGCTCTGCTTGCCTCAGGGGAGGAGCTTAGCAGGCTCTGATATTGGTCTGGGTGGCACCACCGCTGTTACAGGAGCCCCGGCTGGCTGGTGCTTGCCCTGCGCAGGCTTTCTCCCTCCCTCCGAAGCAGCAGCTTGGTCATGAGCTGGGCTGTGCTCTCAGGTGTGTGGCTTTTGGGGGCCACTGGGGGTTCTGCTTGCTGCAGCCATGGCAGCGCCCCATCTCGTGCTGCCCACAGTGTCTGTGGGTGGGTGGGGAGCTTTGCCCACATCCCACCCTTTGCCCTGGACCCCCGCTTACTGGCTCTGGCCTTGCCAGGGGGATGAGAAGCCGGAGGACGAGATGGCCCAGAAGCGGGCCACTCTGCTGGAGCGCCAGCAGCGGCGTATCGAGGAGGCGCGGCAGCGGAAGCAGTGGCTGGAGGCTGAGAAGGAGCAGAAGGAGGAGGCAGCCAGGTGGGGATTGGGGGCAGTGTGGGGAAAGGAGCCCATGCCAGGTGGCACCTTGGTGGGCAGAGGCAGGTGCGTGGGGGAGGATATGACTGGGCTGCATCAGGGTGGTGCCTGGCCACAGAGGGATGGGCTCAGGTCTGCAGGCACCCCGGGAGTGGGGGGGGGGAAGCCCCCCAGTAGGGCAGTGCTGGGGCAGAGCCCAGCCCCTCACGGCCACACTCCCTGTGCCAGGCTGCTGGCGGAGGAGCGCTCGCGGGCGGAGGAGGAGGCGAGCCCACGGCGCGGGGACTTCACGCGGCAGGAGTACTTGCGGCGCCATCAGCTGAAGATCATGGAGGACCTGGACAAGGTGCTGCGGCAGAAGCCGACCACAGTGCGGGCCCTCAAGAAGGGGCGGCCCAAGACCGTGTTCTGCGACGACTCAGCCCTGGCCCGCAGCCCGGTCAAGGGGCTCCTTGGTACGGTGGGGCAGGGGGCAAAGGGCCCATGGGGCCACCCATTGTCCAGTTGGGTCCCGTGAAGCGGAGCACCCAGGAACTGAGTCTGGCTGGCCCTGGGGATGTCTTGGGTGCTGTCTGACTGAGCTCTCTGCCCCCAGGCTCCAGGCTCAGCAAGGTCTACTCCCAGTCCACTCTGTCCCTCTCCACCGTGGCCAATGACCCTGGGAACTCGCTGACCATCAAGAGACCCTCCAGGTGAGGGGGGCTGGGCAGTAACCCCGTACTTCTACCCCTTTGGATGCTGCCACTGCAGAGGCCGGGGTGGGGCCCTCTCAGGGCCTGGGGGAAGGTGACATGGTCCCCATAGAGAGCCCCGGATGGGCTGGGACCCATCCTCCCTGTTGGGGTAAAGTCTCCTGAGGGGTAGTGATGGAAGGTTTTGAGGGGTAACTCCCATGGTGCTAAGGAGGGCGGAGTCTGACTTGCACTCAAAACTCCTGCCTGGGCTCTGACTGCCTCCCTGCCCCACAGAGCCGCCTCCCCCCTCTGGCCTGATGTCCCCCAGCCGCCTGCTGGGCAGCCAGAACCGGGAGCGGGACTGGGAGAACGCATCAACTGCCTCGTCGCCTGCCTCTGTGCCTGAGTACACGGGTGAGACCCCCTCTGCTGCCCTGCCCCCACCCCCGGCCCAGAGTACATGCGTGAGCTTCCCCCCCCCCACTGTCACTTCTTCTCCTGCCCAGAGTACACAGGCGAGACCCCTGCCCTGCTTTTCCCCACCAGCCTTCATCCCCAAGTAAAGGGGTGAGACCCCGGCCCTGCCTCCCTCCCAGAGTACCAGGCCTGCAGTCAGGGTGAAGCACAGCCAAGGGTTTCTTCTCTCTGATCCTGCCCAGCAAATCCAGCCAAGACAGGCCCTGGTAGAGACCTGGCTCCTCCCCAGGCCCTGACCCCCTGTAACCTGGCTGAGGGTGACCAAGCATTGTCAAGCAGGCCTGTTAGTCACCTGGCCCCAGCCAGAGAATTCCCCAGGCCAGCCCACAGCAAAGACTAGTGAAGCCCAGAGCCCGGCCAAGCCCCCAGGTTCAGCCCTGCTCCTTCCAGCACCCCCTACCCTGTTCCCACACTGGGCTCTGCACTCACACCTCAGCTGAAAGGTCGGGGAATTCCTGGCACACGTGTCCCATGCTGTCATGTCGCATCCTCCAAGGACCGGCTGACACTGAGCCCTTTTCAGTGGCCCACTTGGCTCAGTGCTATTCACCACTGTCTAGCCTGCCCCAGTCCTCACTGGCTGCAGAATACAGGGAAACCGAGGTACACTGGAGTCTGCCAACAAAGGCTGTAACACCCTGCCCCAGCCCTGAACCCCGCTGAGGATACCATGGGCTGGCAGGGCTGATCCCTTGTCCAGTTGGGCCCCGGTAGGGGCAGTGTCCCTGCTAGCTCTAACCCCCACTCCTCTGGCAGGGCCCAAGCTGTACAAAGAGCCGAGTGCCAAGTCCAACAAGCACATCATCCACAACGCACTGTCCCACTGCTGTCTGGCTGGCCGAGTCAATGAGCCCCAAAAGAACAAGATCCTGGAGGTGAGTGAGTGTGTATGTTGGGGGAGGGGGAGAGGAAGCTGCCTGGGATGGGGCAGAGGCCCTAGCGCTGTGGGTACCAAGCGGGGCTGAGTCTAACCCCTTCCCCTGCCCGCCCCAGGACATGGAGAAGAGCAAGGCCCATCACTTCTTGATCCTGTTCCGAGACTCCAGCTGCCAGTTCCGGGCGCTGTACACGCCAGCAGAGGAGACAGAGGAGCTGACGCGCCTCACGGGCTACGGCCCCCGCACCATCAGCCGGGCCATGATCGAGGGCATCTACAAGTACAACTCAGACCGCAAGCGCTTCACCCAGATCCCCACCAAGACCATGTCCATGAGCGTGGACGCCATCACCATCCAGGGCCACTTCTGGCAGACCAAGAAGCCGGGCACCCCCAAGAAGCCAGGCACCCCTAAATAACCCCTCCGGCCAGGGAGCCCAAACCTCTGAGCTTCTACACAGCAGGATGTTCTGTGCCCTGAGGGGCTGAGCCTGAACTGCCCAATCCATTAATAAGCTATGGGGTCAAAAGGCACAGAGGCCCTGCCCCCACCCTCTGAGGGGAGGGGCTAGGTACCCTTGGGCTGGCTACTCTGGCCCCCAACCATCTGAATGTCAGACCCCACCCCAGGGGTGGGTCTTGGCCAGGGGCCCAGCCCCCTGGCTGTGTATATTATACATAACTATACAGAGATTGAGCTATTTAAATGATTTTGCAATGATTTGTATATAAAGTGAATTGCATTTGATAAACAAGTGGGGGTTGGTGGGGGGGGCTGTCTGTCAGGGTGTCTGTCTCTTCATGTCTTGTCTCTTTTGTATCTTCTGAGCTTCTGCCACTGTTGAATTATGTCAGACTCCTGCCCCAGCAGCAGGGGTGCTGGGCTCAGGTCTGGCCCTGAGGGTGGGCTGGGAGGGGAGCTGGCCTCTGGTGGACAGAGGCAGCCTGGTTATAAGCCCTGGCAGCTGCCACAGGGAGCAGGACTCCCAGTGCCCATTTGGGGTGCCTGGAGAAGGCAGGGTTGGCCTCTCTGCCAGCCCTGTCCCTTCCTGGGTGGGTGGCTGGCTGGCACCCAGAACAGGAGCTGGGGCTGCCCCCCCCCACCCCCGCTGCCTTGCTGATGGGGGAGTAGAGCCTGTTGCCTCCATGCCAAGGGGGCACCTGGCAATGCCACTGAATAAAGTAACTTAAAGGAGCTTCTGCCTGTGCCTGGTTCCTTGGTGGAAGAGCAGTAGGGGCTGAGTGTTGGGGTTGTCATCAGCAGCAACCCTGGGCAGCAGGAGCCCAGGCTCTAGCACACGTTGTGGGGAGGGGCTGGTTTCACTGAATCCCAAATGGCATTTGCCCCTGTGGTTTTGATGGACAATCTGAGCCCCAGCCCTACAGGGGAAGGGGCAGGGCTCCTGGCCTGCTGTGACTGCCCCCTTGTACATACACATCACGCCCCTGCAAGCCTGGCCCGCAGCAGCAGGTCCATGACCAACCTGTTTTAACCTGAACACTGTCCCCACAGCAGGGGCAGCCAGAGCCGCTAGTCCCTAGCCTGGGCCGGCTTGTTTGCATGACCAGGCACGAACCGCTCCTTTCAGTCCCTGCCCTCTCCAGAGGCACCCGGTTTCACAGCCACTGCCTGGAGCTGGTCCCTTCCCCTCCCCAAGCACAGAGAGTCCAGCCAGGGTGAGAAAAAACGCTTTATGGTAAAACACCATGTCTCAAACAGCAGCCCAGTGCCCCCAGCCCCCACCCTCCAGCAGGCAGGGCCCTCTGGGGCCAGGACTAGCTTGTGGGTCAGAGGGGAACTAGCCCCAGTGCTACAGCAGGGCCCAGCCCTGGTCAAATGGGAGCCAGGTCCCCCAGGGCTCTGCCTGCACCTTCCCTCCCTGCTGCCCAAGCCTGGCTCCCAGAGTGCTTGAGGGGGGAGGGGCTCACAGGACCCCAAGCCCAGCCCCAGTTGGCATCACCCCCAGGCCTGTGCACGGCTGGAGGGGAGGGGGCAATGGAAGAGCCCTGCAGAGCTGACTCTACCCCCTCCATGCTGCCCAGCAGGCAGGGTCCTCCCCTTCCTGCCCCCACAGCCAGGCCCTTATGGCTCCTGCACCCTGGCCTAGCACTCGGGCAGCTAATGGCCCTGGGTGAGAGGTTGTGCAGGGGAGAACACAGCTCCAGCCAGCCCCCTGGGGATGGGCCCTCACCCCAAGCTCTAGGTCTAGGACATGGCCACACCCTCTGCCCATGGTCCAGGCCTGAAACAGGATCCGAGTAGCCACAAGCTGCTGCCCGCTCCAGCATGGGGCCCAGGCTCCTCAGTCGGCCTTCAGCCCCCCGAAGACAGCCGAGGGGACGCTCTGCTGCTCCAGCTGCACCTCTGCAGGGAGAAGGGGGGAGTCAGTGCTGAGCCAGTGACCAAGGGCTCCCTGACCAGAGAGAGGCCCATCTCTGCCTTGCCCACTGGGCAGTGCCCTAGCCCCTTACCATCAGGTTCATTCTCCTCACTCCCGGCCCCCTCCTCCTCGTCGTCGTCATCAATGTCGATCTCGTCAGGGTTTGCCTGCCTGGAGAGCGCGGCCAGCTCGCTGCGGGACACGTCGCTCCTGCCAAGACACCGCCGTGGGGTGGTAAGCAAGGGGACCAGGCCCCTGCACGTATCACCCTGTAGCCAGGGAGGAGGCCTGCGGGCAGCTGCTCCAGATACAGTTCTGGGTCTCCACCGTTCCTGCCCCCATCCATCCACTGCTCCCCACGCTGCATGGGTGACAGGGTGCCAGCCACTGGCGAACGGGGCAGGGTAGGAGGGGTTACAGGCAGTGCTCCCCCCGTTGTATCATGTCCATGTACACGTACACAATGAATTTTGTTTGTCCACCAATAAGGAGATGGACGATGACTCAAACAATGAAGAACGGCTCTTGCACACACAGGAGCCATCGACCCAGCGCTTTTTTTGAGTAAAGACATCTTGCGCAAAAGGGATCCAAAGAGGATATGCAAATGAGCTCTCCATTTGCATTTCCTCTTGCGCGGAAGAGGCTTGTAGTGTAGACGTAGCCTTAGTGTGTGTGTGGAGGAGAGGAGCCACCACACAGCCCATACTAACCTACAGGCACTGCCTCCTGAACTCTCATTGGCTGGGAATTGCAGCCAATGGGAGCTATGGGGACAGAGCTTCCGGCCACTGCAGTGATAGGCTCCAGAGCTGCCCCCCACACTGGCCAGGAAGGGCTGGCCCAGAACACGGGGGCTTTATGGGCTGCCGTCCCTAAAACCCCTTTGTGAATGCGGCCCTGCTGCTAGGGCCAGAGCAGAGTGCCTCTCCCCAGCTGGGAGCTGCCATGGCCCAGTGGCCTCTTCCCCAGCCCCAGCAGCGCTGTGCGTGCAGCCTCGAGCCCCTCAGACAGCGGGGCGGCTGCGCAACTTTGAGGGAACCCAGGTACAGGGCTGCACTGACATCTTGAGCCATCACTGGCTCTAAAGGCAAGGGAACCAAGCCCCAGCATGCAGTGAGGCCAGCTGCATGCTGGGATGTGTAGTTCCACAAGCTGCCCTGTGCGCACAGACCTGACAAAGAGGATCTTCTCCTTGGCTCGGGGCTTGTCCCGCTCTGCCTCAGCTGCCAGCTGCTCTGCTCGCTGCTCCAGCAGCTTCATGTCATCCATGCCACTCTGCCCCGGCGCCAGGTCTGACACTGGAACCAGACAGCAGAGTGAGCGCCCGGAACCCCTGAGGGGGCAGCTGCCCCCAAGACTCCCACCACAGGGTCCGGGGGGCTGCTCACCAGTGCCTGTAGCGTTGCTAGAGACCTTGAGCATCTGCGAGGCCATGAAATTGACCTGGGTGTTGTAAGTGGCCTGGACGCTGCGTTTGATGCGCAGCATCTCCCGGATCGTGTCCTCATTCCCATGCCGGATCTCAAAGTCCTTCCACGTCTGCCAGAAGGAGCCTGTGGTCTGGGAGAGGGGTGAGTGAATCTTGGGGTGCCCACCCCATCACCCCCAGCCCTCCCTTCAATAACCTGCTTGCTGCTAGGGCGCTCCCTGACAGGGCCTCAGCCCCACCCTGCCCACAGACCATCTTCCCCACGGCAAGCCTTGGGCTCAAGCTGTTATAGGACCCTTCTGAGTCCATGGGTTGCAAGAGATGCTCTGCATGGGGCCTCAGGGAGCCCCGCCTCTAGAGAGCCAGGCTTTGGGATGCAGCAGCTGTGCCAGAGTGGGGCCATGGGCAGACACCCATTGGTAGAGGCCATATCACAGCAAACCCACTCATCCAGGGCTCCAGGTTCCAGCAGGCAAAGCAAGGACCACCCCAACCCGGCACGGGTCGGATTGGCAGGCGCTATGGTGGGGGAACCCGGCGACCCATGGCCAGCACCACTGCATCCCCCTCACAGTGGGAGAGCCCAAGGCCCCAGCCCCAGGAGTGAGGGTGACCCTGGTCCATCTCCCAGCTTCCTCCAAGGCAAC
This sequence comes from Rafetus swinhoei, assembly GCA_019425775.1. Classification (NCBI taxonomy): domain Eukaryota; kingdom Metazoa; phylum Chordata; order Testudines; family Trionychidae; genus Rafetus; species Rafetus swinhoei. Next base: position 1,480,307 of record JAFJHL010000157.1, on the reverse strand, counting down.
TGAGCCTCCAGCAGGGACGTTAACATGAGATCAATCAACTAATTGAATAGTCAACGGAATTTCGTTTCCGCTTTGAAATGTACCAGAGGGGGGACTCCTGTGCCTTTCAAAGACTGAAACACTGCGCTGTGTGGAGCCTGGGGCCAGCAGGGACCTTGTGAGGACCCAGGCTCCACGCGGAGTTTCCGCTTTGAATTGTACAAATTGTACATGTCAGAGGTGGAACGCCGCCGCCGCGCCCCTGCCCCCTCCCACGGAGCTGGGGGAAGCAGCTGTTAAGCCGGCTCCCCCCAGAACCCCGCCTCTTCCCCCCCTTTTATCAGACAGAGGCAGCAAGTGGGGTTCCCACTTACTTCCCTGGGAACAACAGCACCCAGGACCAGGCTGTGGGGACAATCCCACCCCCGGGCCTCTGTAGCCCTGCCCCCAAGTTCACCCTGGGCCCTCACCCGGGGGGTCGCAGATTTGCGAGCAGTAGGAGTAGATGGCCCGGGCCCGGTCGATCTCGCCCAGCTTGCACTCCATGTCGGCAAAGCGCTGGCACATCTCCCGGGCGTGTTCGTCCGACAGCACCTGGTGACGAGATTGAGAGAGAGCCCCATAACCCACCGATCCCCACTGCGCCCCCCACCGACCCCTGTCATTGCACTGCATCCCCCACTGCTGCACTGAGCCCCCCACCGCTGGCCCCAGCTGCCCACCAACCCCCACCGCTGCACTGCATCCCCACTGCTGCACTCGCCCCGACCCCTGTCATTGCACTGCATCCCCACTGCTGCACTGAGCCCCACCGCTGGCCCCAGCTGCCCCACCAACCCCCACCGCTGCACTGCATCCCCACTGCTGCACTGCGCCCCCATTACCCCGTCGCTGCACTCGCCCCCCACAAACCCGTCATTGCACTGCATCCCCACTGCTGCACTGAGCCCCACTGCTGGCCCCAGCTGCCCACTGACCCCACCACTGCACTGCATCCCCACTGCTGCACTCGCCCCACCGACCCCTGTCATTGCACTGCATCCCCACTGCTGCACTGAGCCCCACCGCTGGCCCCAGCTGCCCACCCCACCGCTGCACTGCATCCCCACTGCTGCACTGCACCCCCACCAACCCGTCATTGCACTGCATCCCCACTGCTGCACTGAGCCCCACTGCTGGCCCCAGCTGCCCACTGACCCCACCACTGCATTGCATCCCCACTGCTGCACTGCGCCCCCACCGACTGTCATTGCACTGCATCCCCACTGCTGCACTGAGCTCCCCCACTGCTGGCCCCAGCTGCCCACTGACCCCACCACTGCACTGCATCCCCACTGCTGCACTGCGCCCCACCGACTCCCTGTCATTGCACTGCATCCCCACTGCTGCACTGAGCCCCACTGCTGGCCCCAGCTGCCCACTGACCCCACCACTGCACTGCATCCCCACCGCTGCTCTGCGCCCCATTACTCCCGTCGCTGCACTGTGCCCCACCACTGCGCTCGCTCCCCCCACCGACCCATCACTGCACTGCATCCCCACTGCTGCACTCGCGCCCCACCGACCCGTCACTGCACTGCATCCCCCACTGCTGCACTCCTTCCCCCACCGCTGGCCCCAGCCATCCACCGACCCGTCGCTGGCCCCAGGTGTCCAGCCTCCTCCCTCCTCCCCATGTCCCCACCGCTGGCCCCAGCTACCCATTTCCCTCCCCCCACCTCGAGAGGACCACAGAACACTCCTATGCAGGGTGATGGTGAATGGACGGGACAGCACGCTCCCCTGAAGGCCCTGCATGGGGGAGGCAGGATGCCATGCAGCCCAGACCCCCATGTGCTCCATGCAGGCTGGTGCTCTGGGCACAGGAGGCTGGAGGGGTTTGCGCTACTGACTAGCAGGAAGGGACCCAGGCCAGCCCAACACACTGGCACAGAGGGGTGGGGCACTGCTCCAGGCCCACGTGAGGGGACCTCCGCCAGCCCAGCCCCCCCTCACCTCAATGGCCTTCTCATAGATGCTGCGGGTGTGGGTGACTCCATAGATCTCAGCTGCCCGCTTGATGTAGATGTTGTACATCTCGTACTGCTCGGAGGGCTGCACGGCCCGCGTGGCCCGCTCGTACACCGCCATGGCGTGGCGTGCCAGCCCGAACTCCTCCTCCAGCTTGGCGTACAACAGGTAGATGGCTGCGGAGACAGGGTGTGTCAGGGGCCCCGGCACAGGGACACCAGGAATCTCTTCACACCCCCCCCCCCCCCCAGGTAAAGCTGGGTCATGAGGGGAGGCGGGAGGAGGAGCGGGGGGTGGATGGGCAGCACCCAGAGGAGTGACCCTGCCACTATGGTCTCAGGCCCTGTGCCACGCAGCAGAACATGCCCCAGGCCACGTGGAGCAGTGGGGCTGGGCTCCCCCTTCAGCAGTCCACCCGCCAGGCCCCCTGCGCTGGGAGGCAGGACTGGCCCAGCGGGGGTTGGGGGAGCCTGGCCAAGCAGCGGCTGTGGCAGCTGATGGCGGGAAGCCAGGCCACGTACTCTTGGCATATTTCTGGGGGCAGCCATCCAGTGCCTGCTCGAAGAGGTCGCGGGCGCGCTCCAGCTTCTTGCCACCGTAGCGGTCGATGAACTTGGTCAGGTAGGTGTTCCAGATGTCGTACACGTTGGGCCAGCGGAACAGGGAGATGCCCCTCTCGTAGGCCTGCCAAGGGAGGAGGGGTGAGCGCGGCTGCTTGGTCCCCTCCGGAGCCCTCCTGCCTTGTGGCATCTGCTCCGGAGGGTCCCCTCGCAGTCACAGCTCCCCCAGTCTGCACATTAACCCTTTAATTCCCACGGTGCCAGCTCATAGCCCCTCTGACCCAGCCAGCACTACTCCCCCACCCCCGCTGGGCGCACACCTGCTAAGCCAATGAGGGGCTCTGTCAGCCACGCCCGCCAGTACCCCCCAGCGCCCAGCTAAGCCCCCCCACCTTGAAGCTCTCCTCGAAGTAGGTGTGCTCCTCCAGGAAGAGGGCGTAGTTGATGATGATCTGCGGCGTGGCGATGCGCAGGTCCAGGATGCGGTCATACACGGCCTTAGTGGACTAGAGGAGAGGCCCGGGAGGGCAGCAGTATTAGGTGGATTCCAGTAGGGGCTGGCATGCAGGGATCCAGAGGCAACCCCTGCAACCCCCCAGAGAGCAGTAAGGGCCCAGCTCCGCAGCCGCCCTGGGGACCTGGCCGAGGGGGGGCATCCTCACCTTGAAGGTACCCAGACTCTCTTCCAGGTCTGCCAGCATGGACCAGACCTTGAGGGACTTGTACACGCGGCTCTGGACGGGCTCCGAGGAGTCGAAGTACTCGGCCTTCTTGGCGGGGATGGCGGTGGCTTTCTGTGGGGCAGGAGGGGAAGTGCTCAGAATTTCATGGCCAGCAGCACACGGGGCCGGCAGGGCCATTCAAGGACTCAACGGCCCCAGCAGGTGCCATGTGGGCAGCTCCCCACCATCACTCAATCAGCAGCAGAGCACAGCCCCCACTCAAACCTCTAGGCCCCTGCCCTCCCAGGGCTGGGAGTGGAACCCGAGAGTCCTGGTTCCTGCTCCCGCCCAATTCCAACCACTAGGCCCCTCTGCTCCTCCCAGAGCTGGGAGTGGAACCCGAGTCCTGGTTCCTGCTCCCGCCCAATTCTAACCACTAGGCCCCTCTGCTCCTCCCAGAGCTGGGAGTGGAACCCGGGAGTCCTGGTTCCTGCTCCCGCCCAATTCTAACCACTAGGCCCCTCTGCTCCTCCCAGAGCTGGGAGTGGAACCCACGGGTCTGGGCCTTAACTTCGAGATGTTTGTCTCTCCTCCCCCCACCCAGGACTCTCCAGCTGCCGAAGGGGGGTGTGGCCTGGTGTAGCCCTTGCACCCACATTGCCCCCCCGGGGCTCACCCGGAGGATGCGCAGGGCCTGGTCGTAGTTCTCATGGCGCAGCTCCATCTCCCGGTACTCACACCACACGCTGGCCAGGTCATCCACCTGCTTGAAGTTCACCTTGGTGGCCTTCTCAAAGATGGTCCTGGCCTGAGCAACCAGAGGGATGCAGAATCAGAGGGAAGCTGCTCTCCACTTGGCCCATCCTCACCCAGCCAAACCCCACCCCAACCCCACCCCAACCCACCCCCCTTGGCTCAAGCCCTCAGAGGCCAGCAGGCCCTTGCAGCCTCTCTCTGCCTTGCCCCAGGGCCCTGGTGCCCTGCACTCTACTTTCTGGTTTCCCCCTCTCTCTGGCACAGGCCACCACCACTGCCCAGGGTGACGCTCCTGCCCCCCACTCCAGATGGGCCCAGGGAGAGCAGCAGCTTCTCCTGGCTGCCCTCGCTCCCCCTCCACTCACATCCTCGATCTGCCCGTTGTCCTCGTAGAACCTGGCGAAGGAGACCCAGAGCGTGTGCGTCTTGCCGGTGGCCTTGAAGGGGTCCACAGTCTGCACGGCCTCGGTGTAGGTGTTGATGATCTGGGGGCAGGCGGCGCCTGGGTCAGGCCCACAGGAGGAGAGGGGCGCACTCTGCCCTTTGCCACCATAGCAGGATCCACACAGCCCCTCCCGCGCTCCCCGGGGCCCTCTAGGGGTTGGGGGTGGGTGTGTGTGTGTGTGTGTGTGTGTGCGCGTGCGCCAGGCTCCCTTTACTCCTCGCTGGGACAGGCCAGTCCCCCGGAGCCCACTCATGAGGAAAAGGACTGAGACCCGCCCACACCAGTCACCAGATGGAGCTGCTTTGTCATTCCCAGCCAGGACTGGAACCGGGGTCCCAAGCCCTGCCCCCGCAGCCTGGACTGGAACCAGCGACACACCCCACCCCCTGCGGCCAGATGGGAACCGGCACCGGAAGCCCATCCCCTGCGCCCGGCTGCTCTAATGCTCTGGACTCTTCCTCCAAGTCCAGCCAGCTCCCTGCCGCCCCTTCCTCACGCAGCGAGAGGCCAGGGCCAGATGGGACCAAGCGGGACTGTTCTGGGAGCCAGCCAGTGCCCCGGGTCCCAGGCAGCGGCAGGGGGCTGACTGCTCGAGAGCGGTGGCGCAGCCCAGCTCTCTGCGCCTCCCTCCCCACAGCAGCGCAGCCCCGCCAAGGCAGCGGGAGCTCCAGGACATGGTGCCTAGCGCCCGGGAGAGGGGCCTCCCCACCTCTCCCGGGGGATGCAAAGGGCTGCCGAGGCCTGAGGTGGGCCAGACGGAGGGGCAGACAGAGCCTGCACAAAGGAGTTGGCTCCAGCTTAGCTGGGCTCTGGGCTTTAACCTGCAGTGCACCGGGCTGCCCTCTGGCCTCCCCATCCAGCCCCGTGGTGCCTAGTACTCCCGGCTGGCCTGACAGCGCTGGGGGCTGAGGTGCAGGAAGCCCGGGGGATGTCCCGCTGGGACTCACTCAACGGAGCACACAGGCTGCCGCAGGGTGCAGGGCCCTGGCTCAGGAGCGGGTGAAGCCTTGGGCCTTCCTCTGGGGGTCTGGTTCCTCCGAGAGCTGGGCCCGCAGCACTGAGCCCAGGAATCAGTGACCCCAAGGCCAGTGGGCTCAGGTGATGGAGACTCGGGTGCAGGGATGGATACATGCCCCACTGGGAAATGCACTGAGCCCACCTGGGGCAGTACCAGCCCGCAGCCCCCAGTCCCATGGCCCCCGAGGGCGGCCCAGCCAAGCCAGCAGCTCACGCCCCTTCAGCCTCCCCCATCTCACAGCCAGGGCAAGAGGGATGGAGCAATGCTGCCCCTAGGCAGAGAGAGCGGGGAGTGCGTGGCACTGCAGGGAATGGAATCCAGGTGCCAGACTCACCCGGACCTCTCGCCAGCCTCCGCCTGGGGCTCTGCCCGGCCAGGCTGGGCTTTTCAGAGCTCCAGTTACGTGGGCTCTCAACTTGTCCCTGAGCGATGAACCCGGAGCCGAGCTGTGCTGCACGATCCCATGCCCCCAGCCCACCACACTGCCGCATCCAGCAGCCCCGTGCAGCACGGATTAGTAGGGGAGATTCATCCGGCCCCAGAGACAGCCATCTCTCTGTGCCAGGCAAGCGGCCTCTGTAAAAACTGATCCCTCCCCACCTCAGAGGTGCCTGCATGTGCCCCTCAGCCCTCTGCCCAGCTCCCCACTGCCCTGGGTTGGCACTGGGATGAGAAAGCAGAGCCCCAAGGCGAGTGGGGGCCCGGGGGATGGGCTGTCCCTACCTCTCGGGGCTTGCCCTCGTAGAGCTTCACGCGCTTGTGCCACTCATGAACGTTGTGGGGGTTCTGGCGCAGCAGCACGCTGTTGAGCAGCAGGGGGCGGCGTGCGATCAGCTGCTCAAAGCGAGCCAGACGCAATTCCAGGTCCACGTCATCTGTAGTGGGGAGAGGCAGGGGCAGATTAGCCCCTGCGCAGTGTCCCTCCAGACCCTGGCCACAAGCTGATGCTAGGCACGTCCCTCCCCACAAAGAACCGCCTAGGTCAGCTCAGCAGGGTCTCCCCTCCCTGCTGTGGGCTATGAACCTGTCCTGGTCTGACCTGCCTCAGGCCCCCGGCCACCAGCCCTGGGCTGGACCTGCAGTGCAAGGACACTGCAGCTCTTCGAGCCAGCAGGCTGTACCGCGGGGCACAGGAAGGGGCTTAACAGCCCTCCCATTTCTAGCCCCCCTTATTAGAGCGTGCCCAGGCCGGGCGCAAGGCCACGCCCCTCCAGACGCAGCTGGCAGGGAATGCCAAGGGGACCCGCCCCACTTACGCAGGAGGACTGAAGCAGAGACACGAACCAGGAGCCCCGGACCCCCAGTTTAAAGCTCCTGAGCCCACTTGGCTCCCAGAGCCGAGACAAACCCTGGATTCCCGAGGCCCAGCTCTACCCACGGGGCCCAGCAGAGCCTCCCGTAAAGAGCAATGCACTGCCAGAGGCCAAATGCAGCTCTGGTGTAAGGGGTGTAACTGCAGAAGTCAGCATTACCCCTTTGCCCCCCAGCTCCACCTGCCAGGCCCAGGCTGGCTGATCCCTGCCCTGTGCCCGTGACAGCAGTGCTGCTGGCACCCGCAGGCTAGGCCCAGCCCCCCTTACCCTCCTCCTCCTGCCCCAGCTCAGAGGTGGTCTCCATCTTGGCTGCGATCATGCTCTCCTCGAACTGGGCGTAGCTGTCGAACACCTGGGTGAAGTCCCGCACCGTCATCACCGTCTGGATGGCCTCCTCGTACACATCCCGGGCCTGAGACACACGGCACCGTGAGCAGGGCCCAGGCTCCCTGCTCCTGCCCCACCAAGCGACCCCCAGCCAGTCCCCAGGAGAGAAATGGGAGTAACTGAGAGAGCTTGGAGCCCTGGGCCTGGTGCAAAACAAAGGTGTGAACCAGTCAGCCATGTGTTAGAGACACTCACAGGTTCTCTGTCTGGCACGTGGACTTGGAAGGTTAGCCCACCCCCACCGCCCGCCCTCCAACACTAGCTAGCACTCCCCTCCCCCCCCACACTCTAGCTAACACATCCCCTCTACATTCAGCGTTCCCTTATCCTGCCTTCCTAACGCTGGAGGTGGCTCTATCCCTGGGGCAGCCTGTGTTGGCTGTCTGGCTGCTCATGGGACTCGAACCCACCACCCTGTGCTCCCCAGACGGATACCCTATCCCCTAAGCCACATCAACCATCCCCCGACTCTTGCACAAAGTGAATTTGACAGTACAATAAATAAGAACATTTTGTCCAAAATACCAGGAACAGGAGAGGGAACAAACAGGTGTCACGAAGCACGTCACTGGGTGGCCAACGGGACAGCAGAAATTCCCGGTGCTGAGCAAGCTGCTCCTTGCCCCAGGCTCTCATGTGTTAGACTCCTAGGAGATGCTAGGACTGTGCCTTAAGGGCTATTGCTTGGCTGTGCCCGTCACTGAACGGGCCTTGGTCTTGCTTTGCAAGTACCAGTGAGCGAGGGCTGCTGAATTCGCCCATTGCGCGACCTGCTAGTGCTGATAACACTGGAGCTCTGCTGGAAAATGCATCATGGCTCATCAGCAACCACATAGCGTCCTGTGCGCTGTTTAACCCTCTGCTCTATTGTACCCCAGAGGCAGGCACGCTCAGACCCAGGGCAGCCATCCCTCCACAGATGTGCCTTGGGCTGCTTCACCAAGTAGGCAAACAGGAGTTACCCGTGCCTGAGGGAGAGGGGAAACGAAGCTGCTCTCCATGTTGGGGGGTGAACTCAGCCAGCCAGCATCACTGCTGGCCTGGACAACTCCCCCAACGCCAAGCACTCTGCAGCCAGGGAAGCTGGAGGGACTGGGGGAGGTCTGTGACGAGTTCCCCCAGCCTGCTTCCCTTTCCCTTCCCCACAGCCTGACCTGGGCTCTGCAGTCGTCCCCCAGCACCTCCCTCCAGTTCAGGATTCAGTTCCAACATCACCCACCACCTCCAAAACCTCGCTGAGATTCAGCTTGACTGACCCCATCTCCCCCACCTCCTCTCCACAAAGTTGCCAGCACCAGCTGTCTTGCGGCCCTTATGGCTGCTGCTGCTAGGGAGAGAGCCTTTTCCCACGCAGCTCCTGGATCCAAGCCTCAGGTGAAGACTTCCTCCTCCTCTCTCCTACTCTACCCCACCTTGTGTCACTGGCCCTTCAGCTCCGGAACCCTTCGGGAATCCACATGGCTTCCCCTGGAGCTTTAACCCCTGTACCCACCAGACCAGGGTTAAACACAAGCTGTCCCTTGCAGCGGCTAACACCACTCCCAGAACAGACAGCGCCCAGCCCCCAAAGCACCTTCTCAAAGTGCCCACTGCGGATGTAGTAGTCAGCCAGGGAACACCAGAGCTTGCCCAGCTGGTCGGTGAAGCGAGTGAGGCCTCCGCGGATGATGGCCCCAACATTGAGGGACTTCACCTTGTCAGGATTTTGGGAGATGAGGTCACACAGCTCGTGCCACAGCTGTGGGAGAGAGAAGACATCAGGCAGCCTATCAGGACTCCACAGGCCACTCAGCACCCACCTCGCTGCTCCCCCAGGACTACTGCACCCACGAGGGAGCACATCCCATAACGGCTACTCCAGTTCCTGCCCTGGGCTTGGCTCGCTCATCTTTGCCTATTCCCTCCACTTGTCAGCGCCCTGGGGCCCAGCCCCCCATTCACTTGGGCTGCCCCACTGGCACATGCCGCGATGCGAGACACCCTGCGCGGGGCAGTGCTCTGGGGAACTAGCAAGGAGGCTGGGGCACAAACTGTCCTTAAGGGGCGTGGCAAGGGGAGCTACGAGCAATGGGGTGGGGTAGGGGGGGTGACCGGCATCTGCAAGCAAGCCCTGCCCCGGCAGCCTGGCTACTCACTTGGTAGTTGGATTTCCCCTCCTTGGAGACAAACCTCTCATCATTGACAATGACAGCAAGACGGAGAGCGGCCTCATCCAGCCGGTCGATGGAGCGCAGGTATTCTATGTATTCCTCTGCGTTCTCGGGGCTCAGCTGCAGCACACACAGCAGCAATGAACATGCCTGGCAGCCAAGCGCCCCCACCCCGGGTCCTAGCCCTCGAGCTGGGACATCTGCACAGATGCTAAGAGAATCATCGCCGCCAGGCAGATACAATTACAGCATTTCCAGGGACGTTCAAGCGGCAGCTACACGGGCAACCCTCCCTCCCATGCTTTAGCAGGGTAACACTGCTCCCAGGAGCACCCTCCCCCCCCCATCTCCAAGCACTCCAGTTTACTAGCTGCCCCCACCCCCACAGAGAACCAGGGCACAGAGAGGGGAAGTGATGTGCTACTGGGGCAGGGGACAAGTGGAAGGACAGTGCAGAACTTCGGTCGCTAACCTGAGAGTGGCAGACAGGCTCTAGTCCCGGCTCTACCACGGTCTCCCTGCACAACCCCAGTCAAGTCACACAGCCTCCCAGCGGGACTGTCCAAGCCATCCCCTCAAATCCCCACTGCAAACGCACCATGTGCTTGTGGGTGGGATCAGGGCAGGATTTTGACCCTATGAGGAGCAGAAGATCCGAGGCCTTTGCTCCAATTTGCAGATGCATGGAGCAGAGACAGGAAAACCCCGAAGAGGCTGTTCAAAGGGGAACAGGGAGGCTGACGCCCTTACCTTGAGGTACCTGCGGTAGACTCGCACGGCCGTCTCAGGCAGGGGGTACAAGCGCACAAACTTTAGGTAGAGGGGCCAGATGCGATGGTGCTGCGTGATGGGCAGCGCCCGGAGTGCTCGGTCAAAGGTCCTGCGTGTGCGGGTGATCCGGCACTGATCCATGAGGAACTGGCAGTAATCCAGCCAGATCCGGGGCATCTGCCAGTGCAAGAGGCAGGACTGGTTACCAGGGCAGGACCACAGGTGGGAACCTCACCTGGGATTTAGATTTCCCCTGCTTCTTGTTTGTTTCATTCTGATTGGGCAGGAGGGGATCCTCAAGAGAACCTACAGAGCCTTGTGGCTTGAAGTTGCTGGTTTCAACCCAGGCTAAGGCCAGAAGTGACTGAGAGCCACCAGTGGGATTGGTTCCCCTGGGCCTTTGACCCCTGCATCCACCAGACCAGCCATCCAGGGTTAAACACCAGCTGCCCCTCGCAGCAGGAGCCTTTGCCAGCAGCTAGCAGGAAATGAGTTTGCTGAGTCCAAGGCTGATTCTTGCTGCTCCCCCAGCACACAGGTAAGCTGAGCACGAGGCCTGGGCAGTGCTGACACATGCTGGCTAGTGATGGCCTGGGGGAGCTGGCCCTGCAGCTGCCCAGGCTATACCTGTTCTGAAGACACACATGGGACTCAAAGCAGGCAGGCAGGGGTCTAAGGTGTGTAGGTTCTATGGTTGGGTGACCTATGGGGGGCGGAGCCAGGGTCTGAGGCAGGAGCTGTCCTTAGTTGGAAGCTTCCTCCACGGCTCTGTCCCAACTACCATTCTGTCGTAGGGGGTCTTCATATACTACCATCGAGCTCAGCAGCTCTGCCACTCATTCCTCCCAGGCCTCCCCCTACCTTGTGCATGAAGACGAGGGCACGTTCGTGGCAATTGTTCACCTCCTCATAGCCGGGGTCAGTCACACACCTGTTCTTCACCTGCTTCCGGCGCTGCTTGAGGTAGTTGTACCACAGCTTGTAACTGCAAACACCATGGAGTTGTCACATCAAAAGTTTCTGTAGTCTGCACTCCTGTCCCAACCCCCAAAGCACCTCCTGCTGAGAGAGGCTAGATGGGTGGAGGTGTCCATATCCAGCGCCTCTGCACTTCCCTGCAGTGCTTCTCACAGGAGCTGTGAGATCCTAAACGGTATGTCTATACTGCAATCGGTGTGTGACTTCAGAATGTGCCAACAGAGATGAGCTATCTTCGACCTAGCAAGCTTGTATAACAGCAGCACAGACACAGCAGCCTGGGCAGTACAAGTAGGCCCACAAATGTACTCAAGTGTCTGCTTCATACCCACTGTTAATCGAGCTCATTGCTTGGGCACGTCAACATATGCTGTTACACCTCTCACAGCAACACAGACATACCCAAAGAGTGCTCCATGCCTTCACTCCCAGCCACATACCTGCCTGGCAGCTCCTTGAGGGCTCTCTCATAGATCAGGTTCAGCACCTGCCGGGGGGCATTCTGTTTGAACTCAATGTAGCGGATCCAGCACTTGACAGAGAAAGGGTTGCGCAGGATTTCTTCCTCGTACTGCAGATCCTCTTCCTCCTGCATGTGGGAGACAGGGGTTAGAGACAGAGCCCAGGAATCTCTGAGCACCAGCCACGCTGCTTTTAAGACTCAAAGTCTGTTTAGCAGGGAAACCTCCAAGGGAATCTAAACATTAAAAATTTATTTTCCTCTACAATTCCAATCTGTTTCCTTATTCAGCATTTGCTCCCTCCATGCTGGCAGCCTGTATTGTTAACATAGGAGTTGCTCTGGGGATGGAAAAATGCAAACATACTGGCTTATTAATGTAGGAATAGGAGGATCAGGGCTTTGTGACTATTGCTTTGCTCAGGAAAGCCAGGGCTGGGCCTGTATACTGGATTTTATTGTAGAGCTGCTCAGAACTACACACACACTGGATTGGAATTGTAGGGTACAGAGAACCAAGCTGGGATGTCAAAGGTTGACCCTTGCTCCAAAGCGCCAGGGCCTGGGTGAGGAATCACGGCATGAGAGTTGCCCCAGCACCTGGCAATGACAGGCATGCATACTTGAGGGTACTCAAGTTTTGGAGGGTTCAAACTTTGCCAATCCACAGCTCTGGCTGGATGTGGACACTCAAACCCTGACTTGCACGGTGGGAAGGGGACACAGGCCCTAGGCTGGTAGGGGACTAGCCTGAGTCCAGGAGTGGCGGCACTGGGTCCATGGGGAGTTAAGGGGAAGGACTGTGTTCTTGAGGCGGACGGCACGGGGGTGCTGAGTCCGTGGGGCACCACGGGGGCTTTGGTCCGTGGGGAGAGGCTGGGACTTTGGGGGCTCTTGGTCCGTGGGAGGGGCTGGGACTTTGGGGAGCACCCCGGGGTGGGCGTCCGTTGGCAGGAGGGGCGGGGCTGGGGCAGCGAGGCGTTGAACGAGGGAACCCGGGGCGGGGGGGGGTACGGTGGCCCAGAGGACGAGGCGCCCCGCGCGGGCACTCACGAAGAAGAGGTCCGGCTTCCCCGCGCCGCCAGCCACCGGCGCCTCCTCCAGCTCCGGCATCGCGCCTACGCCCGACGCTGCTCCCCGCACACCGAAAGCGACAGGCCCCGACGCGCGGCGATGACGCAAGCGACGCGCTCTCTTTGCGTCATAGACCCAGCAGCCCGCGCGTGGGGAAAACCTAAGAAGGCCGCACTTCCGGTGAAACGCCACCTGCACGGCCCAGTTCCGCCCGGGCGCCATCTTTACTCCGGCAATCGGGGCGTGGCTAGCCTGCCCCGCCGAACTCTCAACCAATGGCCGAAGCTGTTACTCCTTGGGGGCCAATAAGCGTCGAGTTTGTTGTTGGGAGGGAGGTCGGAAACGGCTGCTGAGGGCCCGGGCGGAAGTGGCTGCGGCGCAACGGGCAGGATGGGGGTAAAGTTGGAGGTGTTTCGGGTCAGTAGCACAAATGGAGCCGGGAGGGGAGGGGGTGTAGTGATCCGGGAAGCAGAGAGACCTGTAAGGGCACATGATGGGGTGGGGCCTGGGCAAGGGGAGGGAGGGTCTATGGCTGGGAGAGGGGCAAGGGCAGCTGTGATCCCACATGGGCTGTGAGACTCCCTGGTAGGTGCCCCCCATGGTGGCTGCTGTTTCCATCTCTGCCCGTTTGCCCTGGCAGATCAGTCTCAGTGGTGCTACACGTGGTTGTTCCCCCTGGCTTGGTAGCCCAGCATGAGCTCTGCTTGTGACCCCCACCCAGTCCTGCCTGTGTCCCTTGGTGCTGGGCTGGGGTGTCCTGGTACCTGACTAGTTGGAGCCAAGGGGCCAGAATTGAGCATCTTGGAAGGCAAGGAAAGGGGAATCCAGCACTGGCTGCCTGTCCTGGGAGCTGGTACAGAGGTGGTTAAAAAATTAAAATGGAAAATCCTCATTAGAAGCCATCCCTGAGCAGCAAAACAGACTCTAGGTCAAAACAAAGAGTCCAGGTTGCTAGTTGCAATCTGGCAGCCCAGTGGTACCCTTGGAGATGGGGCATCCCTTGTAGAGTAGCAGGCTCCAACATAGCATGAAGCACTTGGCAGCTTAACAGGAGGTTGGTAGAAATTTTTCCCCACCGTGCCCCTTTTCCGTAGGAGTCATGTACCTTTGTGGTAGGAGAGGGATGGGACTCCACCATTGAGGCCCTGAGGAAGGAATGTCCTTGCAGTGGGTGAGCAGGATCTTATGCGGACTGCCCATGTTATGTCAATGTGTTTACAATTTCAGTTCATGAAATTTTAAGGCACTGTTTAACAAGTGTATAATACAGCCCCTGGAAACACATGTAGCCAGGTCCTTCCTTCCTTCTTAAAGGGAAAATACGTTGGCAACAGCCTTGGAAAATGCTGTTGTTCCAAATGTGTGAGGTGTTTAACTTTCCCTTAGTTATTTCATGGACCCAGAGAAAAGGAGGACAGCTTAAAAAGAAAGATACGTGCACACAAAGTTCCTGCAGCAACAGATTTTAATATGGCTTGATCAAACTTACACTTGCATAGCTATATCGGTCAAGGATGTGGGGGGGGAATCATACCCCTTATAGGGATGTTAAACTGCATTAAATTGCTAATTGATTAGTCAGTGGAATTTCTATCCATTAGTCAATAAGGGGGGAAACTGCAGAGGTGCAGTGGGATTAGCTCCCGGCCCCAGGAGCTAACTCTGCTGCCCCTCTGCTTTTTAAATGTATTAAGAGCCGCTAGGCTCTTAATACATTTAAAAGGCAGAGGCTTAGTGGGAGAACTGGGTGTGAGCCGGGACAGCTGATTCCCAGCTCGTGCTTGGTTTCCCCCCCCTCCACTGCCCCTCTGCTTTTTAAATGTATTCAGAGCCTGGCAGCTCTGAATACATTTATAAGCAGAGGGGTAGTGTCTGGGACCAGGCGCAAGCCAGGAATCAGTTGATTCCCGGCTTGCGACCGGTCCCCCACTATGCCTCTGCCTCTCCTGCCCCTTGTGGAGACAGTGCTGGGGGGAACTATCTTTTAAGCCAGCTCCTGTTCCTTCCCCCCGCTGCCTCTGTCTGATAGAGGCAGCAAGTTGGGGGAGCGACTAGTCAAGTCACTACTCAACTAGTTGCTTACATCCCTAGCCCCTTAGTGCCAGAGGTATGCCGATAAAACTCCCGGTGGAGAGGCAGCTATGTTGATGAAAGAGAGCCTGTGTCAGCAGAGCTAACGTTGTCTGGGGAGAGTTGATATTTCAACCCCAGCAGAAAAAGTCCTGTCACTGTGTGTTCCATGTGTACTAGGAGCTATGCCGGCTTAGGGTCTGTGCTGAATTCATTGCCACATGCTTTGTGGGGGCTTTGCTTAACTGGGCTGTGCCATACTTGTGATTTCATGCCAGGCTTTTGTTTAAGGTGATCAAATGGTGCAGCTCAGCTCAGTGTTCCCCTTAATGTGGGTCATGTGTTCCTCCTTTCCTCTCTTCCTCTGCAGATGGTTCTGTATTTGTCCTTCCCTGTTGCCATGTTCTGGATCTCCAACCAAGCAGAGTACTTCGAAGAATATGTCATCAAAAGGAAGGTGAGCTTGCCGTTCTCTGGGAGGCGAGTGCAAGCTTTTGTGGAGGTACTATGTGGGGAGGACTCCAGGGTTGTTTCCAGCTCTAGGAGGGTAGTGTGAGCTAGTGGTTAGAATGAGTGGGGCGCGGGTTCAGTCAGAGCTCATGGAAGGAAGCTGGGGATGATGTCTGTGGAGGGCATTTCCTAGAGCTGACCAGACAGCTGCATTCATTTGCCATGACCTGCTTCTTCCCCACCTCTGATAGGAGAGCTGCTGCTAAGGGGGGGTGGGGATGGCAAACATCCCAGCAGGGTCTTTTGGATCCATTTCTCCTTGTCATCTGTGCCAGTAATGGCACTAGTACCCCTGCTGGATCAGACTGGCCCGAGCACCCCCCTAGCTAGCTGGTAATCCTCACAGATATCTGCATTTCTGTTTCCTCAGAGGGAGATCTACCCACCTGAAGATGAGCGCCAGGTAAATATGGTGCCTTCCCCTCCCATGACCTTTGCTGAGGATATGTCCCAGCTCTGGAGGCCTCTGCTGAGCCCCTCTACCCTATGACATCAGCTAACCTACCCCCCACAGGTCATTGGGGTTAACAGCCACTGGGAGGTTGGATCTACACCTCTGGTGGCCATGCTGGGGTAGGTTGCCTTTGGCAGAGCAGGATGAAGCTTTTCCCCCACCATTGCCTTCAGAGCATCATGTGGCCAAGACAGCTGCTTTGACCCTTCGCTAGGTGCGCTGCTGCAGTCAGGGAGTTACCTGGTGTCTCCAGGTGCTTGATAATTGTCGCTGTCTGAATCCCTCCCATCCCAGGACTCAGCTGGCATTTGGAGAAGCAGTTTGTTGAGCCCCTGGCGGGTTTGGGACCAGCCAGAGGGGTCTGTTTGTCCCCCTCCCCCTCTCCCTCCACGAGATCCACACTGAGTGAGTTACAGGCTCCATTAGCTGCAGCAGCATCTTGAGTCACTCTAAGCACTAGAAGGCAACAGGAGCTTTCCCACCTCCACCAGCTATGCTGCGGGCTCTAGGGAGACCTGGGAGGGAGATGGTACCTGGGGGCTGGGGCACGGGGGCGTGAAGCGGGTGAACAATAGTGCTTACTGACCCTGCCCATCCTGTCTGCGCCACAGAGGAAGGAGCTGGAGGATTTCAAGGAGCGGATGCGGAAGAGACATGAAGAGCGGCTCCTGCGCGCAGCCCAGGAGTGACAGCAAGCTGGATTGAGGGGGAGGGAGCATGGCCTGGGGGGGAAGAACCCCCAACAGCCGGCTTCAAGTACTGTCTGTGCAAGTCACCACCCCTTGGCACTGGCACGGCTGCAGTCAGCTGCCCTCCATGGAGAACTCCAGGCATGGGGAGCAGCAGATGTGATGGCAGGGGGGTTAATAGCAAATAGAGTAATCAGGGCCGGGTGAGGGTGGGGCTTTGCACATGCTTGTTAATTAACCCTCACAGCCCTTCTGGGCTGGAGAGGAGGAGGCTGAAAGAGAAACCTGCCCAAGCAAGTCCCTGCCCTTCACTGCCAGTTTCCCACTAGTAAAGGGGGCGGTGAGGCGCAGCTAAGAGGCAAGTGCTTTGAGCTGCTCGGCTAGGGGGAGCCGGGGAAGGGCTGTGTTGCATGAGCAGGGCAGGGGTCTGGGGCCAGTGTCAGGGATGCAAGCTTGGCTGGGTTTCGCCTTTGGTGTTTTGAGGTGGGCTGGCAGACTAACGTGGGAGGCAGGGAGATGGAGCTCCTCGGCTGGCTGGCAGCACTCCAGGGAAGGATGGTGGAGCCTGGCCCAGCAGGGTTATGGAGACGCTTTCTGAAGAGAGGGATGGGCCAGCCCTCTGGAGAGCACAGTGTGTTCTGGCTCTACGATTGCCCTGGAGCTGTCTGACTCCCCAGTCCCCTCCTGCTGGGACCTGCCTGGACTACGTGGCTTTTCCAGTCTCTGCTGTGTGGTCCTTCATGTCCTGCTCAAACGCAGCGTCTGTGAGGAGGTGAACCCCGTTCTGCTGAGGTGTCTGTTGACTTTGGCCGGCACCGAGTGTGTGGAAGAATCTTCCAGTGACTGCACCCCCTCCGTTGGGAGCACGTCCTCTGCGTGTCTGTGTTCTGGCCTCACCACCTTCTTGCTTGAGGAACTGACTAATAAAATTCTCCACCACCAGGTCACGTGCTGACCCTCCCCTTTGCCTCTGGGCTCCTCTCTTTTGGCTGCTCTCAGGGCTGGAGACAAGTCCCTTGGTGCAACATCTTCCCCCTTGTTCTGTCTTCTGTGCGCTGAGGCCACTCGCTCTTGCACTCTGTCTACAGTATTAGATGCCCAGCGGGCCCTTTGGGCTGTATCTAGCCTGCTGCTCCCTGTGGCCTGCCCAGGGTTCTCTGATGGGATGCATTTCAGGGCATTGGCCCAAATGTATGTACGTATGCTGAACACCAGGGTTTGTGGGAGCCTTCCTGTGTATGTGCACTCCCTGTGCTCTTTGGGCCCCGGGTTGTGCTACTGCCAGCCCCTCCGCACTGCCTGTTAGCAACTGAGCATGTGGACGTGGACAAGTCTCTAGGCTTTGGGCTCCAGCCACAGCAGCTGCCCTTCCCCTCTTGCCTTGGGAGCAGAGCTGACCCCAGACAGGGCTGGAGCCTGCAGGCAGCTTTGCAGGGTCCCACTGTTTGTGGCAGGCCTTTGAAAGTCAGTGGGAGAAAGGCCCGGGCTGGGAAAGCCCATTCCCTCTGGCCAGGCTATAAACGTCACTTCCCTTTTCTCCCTCGTATCCCTTAGCAGCCTGCCAGGTAGGGAGTGTGGACGTTCCAAAGAGCCGGACTCCTGCTGCACAGCCCAGGGCTGTGAGGTTGGGGTCAGGGCGGTTGGGGCTGAGCTCCTGCCTGCCAAACCTGCACGTGGCCCCAGCATCTCCTCTTGGGGCAGCACAGAGAGCAGGAGATCTGCCAATTCTGCTGGGGCAGCAAAGGGAGGGATTCTCGCTGGAAAGCTGTGACCTAGCAAGTGGCTCCAGATGCCCATCTCCTCCCTCTGTGGAGCAGGAGGTTTCTTCCTTGAGAAGACAGCTGGGATGGGCTGAGCTCCCAGTCCCATCCCATAATGCCTAATCACTCCTGTGGGCTAGCAACCTGCCACTGCTGCTAGCTACTGCCGTTAGACTTGTACCTCCGCTAGGGACAGGCTGCTGTAATGCTGAAGGCTCAGCTCTCAAACCCAGCTGGCAACTCAGACTGGGGGTGGGGATGGCAGAGCTGGTTGCACAGAATACTGCACAGGGCTGGTTCTCAAGTTGTAGTGGGAGAGGTCCAGGTTGGATATTAGGAAAAACTATTTCACTAGGAGGGTGGTGAAGCACTGAATGGGTTCCCTAGGGAAGTAGTGGAGTCTCCATCCCTAGAGGTGTTTAAGTCTCGGCTTGACAAAGCCCTGGCCAGGTTGATTTAGTTGGGATTGGTCCTGCCTAGAGCAGGGGGCTGGACTTGATGACCTTCTGAGGTCTCTTCCAGCTCTATGATTCTATGAATAGAATTTGTGTGTTACTCTAGTTTCCTTTTAAAGCCCCCCCATGGGGTTACTCACCAAAAAAGGAAGTGAAATGACCCTTCTTAAGGTTGCTGTGCTCCTGACGGACATGGGGCTCAGGTGGATCCTCCCTCCATGCTTATGGGCTCTGCTGTCAGATGGCATGTGGCAGGGCCCCATTCCCAGGTCCCAGCTGGGGCTGAGCCCCCCCACACACACTAAAGGGAGATTCTGCGCCCCAACTAGGGGAACCCCGACCCCAGACATGGCATGTGGGTTCTCCCCACTCTGCTCTTGCTGCTGTGCTCACTTGGGCTATGTCTACACTGGCAGGTTCTTGCGCCAGAAATATGCAAATGAGGTTTGCTCAATGCCGTTATTCCTGAAAATAATCAGCATAGCAGCATTGCGCAAGAGGGTTTTTCTTGTGCAAGAAGGGGCAGTGTAGACAGCTCCTTCTGGCACAAGAGCCTCTTCTGCAAAAATGGTGGCTCATTAGGTATGCAAATGAGGCTCGGCGATATTCCACGCTTAGCCTCATTTGCATATTTCTGGTGCAAGAACCCGCCAGTGTAGACATAGCCGTGGGGTCTGAGAACATAAGAACGGCCAGACTGGGTCAGACCAAAGGTCCATCCAGCCCAGTATCCTGTCTGCTGACAGTGGCCAATGCCAGGTGCCCCAGAGGGAGCGAACTGAAGAGGTAATGATCAAGCGATCTCTCTCCTGCCATTCACCTCCACCCTCTGACAAACAGAGACTAGGGACACTATTCCTTACCCATACTGGCTAATAGCCATTAATGGACTTAACCTCCATGAATTTATCTAGTTCTCTTTTAAACCCTGTTATAGTCCTAGCCTTCACAACCTCCTCGGGCAAGGAGTTCCACAGGTTGACTGTGCGCTGTGTGAAGAACTTCCTTTTATTTGTTTTAAACCTGTTGCCCATTAATTTCATTTGGTGACCCCTAGTTCTTATATTATGGGAACAAGTAAATAACTTTTCCTTCTTCACTTTCTCCACACCACTCATGATTTTATAGACCTCTATCATATCCCCATAGTCTCCTCTTTTCCAAGCTGAAAAGCCCTAGTCTCTTTAATCTCTCCTCAGATGGGACCCGTTCCAAACCCCTCATCATTTAGTTGCCCTTCTCTGAACCCTTTCTAATGCCAGTATATCTTTTTTGAGATGAGGAGACCACATCGGTACGCAGTATTCAAGTATTCAGCATACCATGGATTTATATAAGGGCAGGGTCTCCTGGCTTGGTGGGAGAAGGGGCAGCCTGTGAAATGGAGCACGGCCTGTGTTAGGCTCAGGATGGACAGGATACACCGCTGCAGGGTGCTGATCCCCTCCACCCCCACGGGTTTGGTGTCACTTGACCTTAGCCCCATTGTTGGTTTTTGAGAACCCGGGACTGCGCAGGGATCCATCTGCCACCTGAGACAGCGCAGCAGGGGAACTGGTGGGGGCCGGTGCAGCGCCTGGTATCCAAACCCGAGTGCAGGTCCAGAGCACAGGGCACTTCCTCTTGGGAGCTGGACAGGGGAGTTTCCTGGAGCGAGCAGGAAATCACCCAGAGAGGTTAAACATAGCAGATACTTTCTGAACATGAAGCTTTGGGTCCAATGGGGGGTGACTCTCTTGTGGCCTCACAGTGGTGCAGAAAGAGGAAGAGCTCACAGAGCTGGGGGTGAGCAATGGCCTGGGGCTGGAGAGCATGACTTGACTCATCTGTCAGGCCAGTAGAAGGCAGCCCCAGCCACCCATCTTGATACTAGGGGCCATGGCAGGGCAGCTTTTCAAAGCTGCTTCTCCCTCTCCGGGTGGCAGCTCCAAGCTGCTCACTTCCAGGACAGTCCATTAGCAAAAGCCCCAAGTGCTCAGTGGGCATGAGGGGGGACCCCTCCCTCTGGGTAGAACAGAAGCGGGTCCTCGCTTCCCTCAGGCAGTTGCTGAGGGAGAGACCCTGCGCCAAGGGAGCTCTTCTCCCTTTTCAATTTCCCCCACTCTGGGCATCCCCGAGGTGGGCTGGGGTGGGGCTGGCTGAGGCCACAGTGATTCCTAACCCCCTGGGCGGCTGGTGAAGCTTCCACTTGGGGTAGTAGCTTCCCAGGCCCTGCCCCCTTCCCACTGTCTCCCTCCTCTCTTCCCTGCGCATCCTGTGTCCTGCTCACTGCGTGCTTGTCCCCTTCCAGCCAGATCCCTGGACCCAAGCAAATTATTTCTGAAACCCTTCCCCCCCCCCAACACTTTTCTGCAATTGCTTTCTCAACAAAATGGAGCACGATTTGTACCATGCACCAGACGCGCAGAAGGTGCCTAATTAACAGCACTAAATTTGGGCACATTGCTTCAGCATCACACAATGGGAGGAGGAATCATCCCATCAAGTCCCCAATTGAAATTCTCCTGCAATCCAGGAGCAGTGGCTACTGCATGAATAATGCAAGAAGATTTTGAAATTGTACAAACACTTTGCAAAATTGCGCTTCTCGGCACTTTCCATCTGATGACATCAAAGCACCGAACTAAACCCAGTGAATGTGCAGACTCCTGTGAGGCAGGCAAGTATTATTAGTATGTAGCCCTTTTTTCGGCTGGAGAAGCTGAGGCACGGGATAATTAAGTTCCTTATCCACTGTTTTTTTTAATCAGTGGAAAAGCTCCCTTTGCGACCAAACCTTAGATCAGTGGTCCCCAACCTTTTGGGGCTGCCGGGCACCCGGGGGCGGGGCCATGCATGCGCCGCGGGCCCGGGGGCGGGGCCGCTTATGCGCCGCACGTCTGGGGGCGGGGCCGCGCATGCGCCACGTGTCTGGGGGTGGGGCCACGCATGCGCCACGGACCTGGGGCCAGCACCACACATGCACCATGCACCCAGGGCCCAGGGCACAGTAATGGCTTGGGCCGGCCCTGATCACTCGGCAGGTGCACATAAATGCCCCGGCGGGCGCCATGTTGGGGACCACTGCTTTAGATGATGGGTCCAATGTCACACTGGAAGTCTGTGACAGGAAGGCCATTAAGAAAACCCCTCATCTTCACATTCCTAGAAGAGGGGCGCACAGGCCACTGGCTGCATTGAGATGGGGTGATCACCCTGAAACCCCTGCCTCCCCCAGTACAGGAACTCAGCAGTGAGGCTGCACCTGACCCTAACACAGTGTAAGGGCTGGCCCTGCCCCACTATGCCAGGCGTCCCAGGTGTGACTGGACAGGCTCAGCCCAGCCTGAGCCAAGTGTGGAGGGAGTTATTGTGAGGGACCCGGGTGTGGGGCAGTCTGGGTGGGGGTGGCTCAGTGGGAGATCTGGATGCACAGGGACTCAGTGGAGGGTTCTGGTGTTGGGGCAATGGGACTCTGGCTGAGCTAAGAGGTGGAGCAGAGGGGAGGTGGGGTTTCGTGTGGGGTCCAGGTGCAGAGGAAGTGGGACTTCATACGAGAGGGGGTCCAGGTGCAACTTGCTGGGGCTCAGTGGGCTGGGGGTGGGGAGCTTGTGGGATGAGTCCAGGTTTAGGGGAGCCGGGCTTGTCAGGGGGAGGGTTAGATGGGCCTGCTTAACCAGGGAGCTCCAGCTGCTGTTGAGGGGGTACAGCATGTTGGACTCCTGTTCCCTTCCCCCCCCCGATTCCTTATCCCCTTTCCTTCTCCACCCCCTCATGTCATCCTGCTCACTGCCCATTCCTCCCTCCCCCGGCCTCTTCCTCCATCTCCTCACCCCTCCCTCATCCCCTCACTCCCCATTCCTTCCCCTGCCTCTTCCCCACCTCCTCACCCCACTTCCCTCATTCCCACCCCCCCACCCAGCTCCACTGCAGGGCACAGAACATAAGAACAGACAAACTGGGTTGGAACAAAGGTCCATCTAGACCAGTATCTTGTCTTCCAAGAGTGGGCAAAGCCAGATGCCCCAGAGGGAGTGAACACAACAGGAAATCCTCACGTGATCCCTCTCTTGTCATCCAGTTCCAGACAAACAGAGGCTAGGGACACTATTCCTACCCATCCTAGCTAATAGCCATTGATGGACCTAACCTCCATGAATGTATCTACCTCTTTTTGAACCCTGTTAAAGTCCTTGTCTTCACAACATCTTGTGGCAAGGAGTTCCACAGGTTGACTGTGCATAAAGAAAACTTCCTTTTTTTGTTATAAACCTGTTATGTATTAATTTCATTTGGTGACCTATAGTTCTTATATTATGGGAACAAGTAAAGAACATTTCCTTATTCATGTTTTCCATACCAGTCATGATTTTATAGACCTTTATCATATCTCCCCCTTAGTCTCTTCTTTTCAAAGATGAAAAGTCCAGGTCTTGTTTATCTCTCTTAATATGGGACCCATTCTAAAGCCCTAATCATTTTTGTTGCCCTTTTCTGAACCTTTTCCAATGCCAATATATCTTTTTTGAGATCTGTACGCGGTATTCAAGATGTGGATTTGCCATGGTTTTATATAGAGGCAATAAGATGTTTTCTGTCTTATTCTCTATCCCTTTTTTAATGATTCCTAACATTCTGTTTGCTTTTTTGACTGCTGCTGCACACTGAGTGGATGTTTTCAGATAACTGTCCACTATGACTCCAAGATCTCTCTCTTGAGTAGCTGTAGCTAAATTAGTCCCCATCATATTGTATGTACACAGAAAACAGGAAGCCTTTAGACTAGACTCCCCTCCCCAACCTGAGCTGAGCTAGAACCCAGGAGTTCTGATGGGGTCTCTCTCTCTGCAGAGTTAGTAACAAAGGAAGAATATATTTTAAAATGTTAAACCCAACAGCATCCCTTAAGTGACTCACCACAAGACGTCAGAACATGCTAGGGTTGGAACTGAATGGGTCTACTAGTTGTTTTTCCTTTATATAGGAATTAATCAAACTAATTAATGTTTGAATATAAGAATTAATCAAACTAATATAGGAATTAATCAAACCAATTAAAGTTTGAATTCTAGAAGCCTCTGCTGATTGGCTGAGCCTTGGTAGGGGGAGGGACTTTCAGGCAGTCCAGGGCTTTATATAAATCAGTGAGCAAGCAACCAAGGTGCTTGCGAACAGGTGAGTGCTAACAGGGAGTTTAGAGAGGGAGTTGGGAAGGGGGCGAGGTTCTCTTGCCTTTCTTTTAAATCCTTTTTCCAGGACAGCAGGTATGGATGGTGATAGGTCTGCTGTTGTTACCTGCACAGCATGTGCCATGTTTGTCTTCCTCCCGGAAGAAAGAACAGATTTCATCTGCACTAAGTGCAAGCTGGTCGCCATTTTGGAAGAAAAAATTAGAGGACTGGAGGCCCAAGTGTCGACCCTACACTAGATCAGAGAGGATGAAGACTTCCTCAATAGAAGGCAGTGTTTAATCCTGCAAGCACGGCAGGCGGAAGAACCAGAGAGGGCAGTACAGGACAAAGAAGAGAACTGGCAGCATGGAACTTCTAGAAGGGGAAAAAGGCCAGCACAGGAATCCCCCCATTGCTATAGAGAGCACTTTCAGGCTCTCTCCACAGGCTCTGCGGTGGTAAATGCTTTGGAAGGGGCCTCACAAGGAAGAAACCGCAAGGGAACACCATCTACTGGAAGGCATGGGATGCGTAGTCCTAGCGATGTGGGTTCCACGACCACCACCCCCAAAAGAAGATGACGGGTGGTGGTGGTCGGGGACTCCCTCCTAAGAGGGACTGAGCCATCCACCTGCCATCCAGACCTGGAATCTCGAGAGGTGTGCTGCTTACTGGGAGCTCAAATTCAGGATGTGACGGAGAGTCTTACAAAACTGATCAAACCTTCGGATCGATACCCCTTTCTGCTTCTCCACGTGGGAACTAACAATACGGCCAAGAATGACCTTGAGCAGGTTACTGCAGATTATGTAGCACTGGGAAGAAGGATCAAGGAATTCGGAGCACAAGTGGTGTTCTCGTCCATCCTCCCTGTTGAAGGGAAAAGACTGGGCAGGGATCGTCGAATTGAGGACGTAAATGCGTGGTTGCGCAGGTGGTGTCGCAGAGAGGGCTTTGGTTTCTTCGACCATGGGACTCTGTTCCGGGCACAAGGATTGTTAGGAAGAGATGGGATCCACCTAACAAAGAGAGGAAGGAGCATCTTCGTGGGCAGGCTTGCAAACCTAGTGAGGAGGGCTTTAAACTAGGTTCGTTGGAGGACGGTGACCAAAACCCTGAGGGGAGTGGGAAAGTCGGATACTGGGAAGAAATGCAAAGAGGAACGAGCAACAAAGGAGGACCCCTGATTCGAATGGAGAAGATAGGGCGATCAACTGGTTATCTGAGGTGTTTGTACACCAATGCGAGAAGCCTGGGCAACAAACAGGAAGAACTGAAGGCCCTGGCCCAGTCCAAGAAATATGATTTAATTGGGATAACAGAGACTTGGTGGGATGACTCGCATGACTGGAGCGCTGTTATGGAAGGGTATAAACTGTTCAGGAAGAACAGGCAGGGGAGAAAAGGAGGTGAAGTTGCACTGTATGTAAGAGAGCACTATGATTGCTCAGAACTCCAGTATATAGAGGGAGAAAAGCCTGTTGAGAGTCTATGGGTTAAGTTTAGAGGTGCAAACAACAGTGGTGATGTTGTGGTTGGTGTCTCCTACAGGCCACCAAATCAGGTGGATGAGGTAGATGAGGCTTTCTTCGGACAACTGAGAGAAGCTTCCAGACCGCAGGCCCTGGTTCTTGTGGGGGACTTTAATCACCCTGACATCTGTTGGGAGACCAATACGGCAGTACACAGGCAATCCAGGAAATTTTTGGAGAATGTTGGGGATAACTTCTTGGTACAAGTGCTGAAGGATCCGACCAGGGGCCGTGAGCAGCTTGACCTTCTGCTCACAAACAGGGAGGAACTAGTAGGAAAGGAGAGGTGGGTGAGAATCTGGGAAGCAGTGATCATGAGATGGTAGATTTCAGGATCCTGACCAAAGGAAGAAAAGAGAGTAGTAAAATACACACCTTGGACTTCAGAAAAGCAGACTTTGACTCCCTCAGAGACCTGATGGGCAGAATCCCCTGGGATGCTAACATGAAGGGGAAAGGAGTCCAGGACAGCTGGCAGTATTTTAAAGAAGCCTTAGTGAAGGCACAGAAAGAAACCATCCCGATGCGTAGCAAGAGAGGCAAACATGGTAGGAGACCGGATTGGCTTACAGGGGAAATCCTTGGTGAACTTAAGCACAAAAAGGGAGCTTACAAAAAGTGGAAACTTGGACAGATGACTAGGAAGGGGTATAAATGTATAGATCGAGAATGCCGGGGGGTTATCAGGAAGGCGAAAGCGCAAATGGAATTGCGACTGGCTAAGGATGTGAAGGATAACAAGAAAGGTTTCTACAGGCATGTTAGCAAGAAGAAGGTGATCAGAGAGGGTGTGCGGCCCCTACTGGATGAAGGAGGTAACCTAGTGACAGATGATATGGGGAAAACTGAAGTACTCAATGCTTTCTTTACCTCTGTCTTCACGGACAAGGTCAGCTCCCAGACTAATGCGGTAAGTGATGCAAGATGGGATGAAGATGGACAGCCCTTGGTGGGGAAAGAACAGGTTAGGAACTATTTAGAAAAGCTAAACGTACACAAATCCATGGGTCCGGACTTAATGCATCCGAGGGTACTGAGGGAGTTGGCAAATATCATTGAGGAGCCTTTGGCCATTATCTTTGAAAAGTTGTGGACATCGGGAGAGATTCCGGATGATTGGAAAAAGGCAAATGTAGTGCCCATCTTCAAAAAAGGGAAGAAGGATGATCCAGGGAACTATAGGCCAGTTAGTTTTACCTCGGTCCCTGGAAAAATCATGGAGGGGATCCTGAAGGAATCCATTTTGAGGCACTTGGAAGAGGGGATAGTGATCAAGAATAGTCAGCATGGATTCACAAAGGGCAAGTCGTGCCTGACCAATCTGATTAGCTTCTATGATGAGGTAACTGGCTCTGTAGACATGGGAAAGTCAGTGGATGTGATATACCTTGACTTTAGCAAGGCTTTTGATAAGGTCTCCCACAATATTCTTGCCAGTAAGTAAAGGGAATGTGGATTGGATAAATGGATGGTAAGATGGGTAGAAAGCTGGCTAGAAGGCCGGGCCCAGCGGGTAGTGATCAATGGCTCGATGTCAGGATGACAGTTGGTTTCTAGCGGAGTGCCCCAAGGTTCCGTTCTAGGACCAGTTTTGTTCAATATCTTTATTAATGACCTGGATGAGGGGATGGATTGCACCCCTCAGCAAGTTTGCAGATGACACTAAGCTAGGGGGAGAGGTAGATACACTCGAGGGCAGAGATAGGGTCCAGAGTGACTTAGACAAATTGGAGGATTGAACCACAAGAAATCTGATGAGGTTCAACAAGGACAAGTGCAGACTCCTGCACTTGGGACGGAAGAATCCCAAGCATTGCTACAGGCTGGGGACCAACCAGCTAAGTAGTAGTTCTGCAGAAAAGGACCTGGGGATTACAGTGGATGAGAAGCTGGATATGAGTCAACAGTGTGCCCTTGTAGCCAAGAAGGCTAATGGCATATTAGGTTGCATTAAGAGGAGCATTGCCAGCAGATCCAGAGATGTGATTATTCCCCTTTATTCGGCTCTTGTGAGGCCACATCTGGAGTATTGTGTCCAGTTCTGGGCCCCCCACTACAAAAAAGATGTGGACGCATTGGAGAGGGTCCAGCGGAGGGCAACCAAAATGATTAGGGGGCTGGAGCATATGATCTACGAGGAGAGGCTGAGGGAGTTGGGTCTGTTTAGTCTGCAGAAGCAAAGAGTGAGGGGGGGATTTGATAGCAGCCTTCAACTTCCTGAAGGGAGGTTCCAAAGAGGCTGGAGAGAGGCTGTTCTCAGTAGTGACAGATGGCAGAACAAGGAACAATGGTCTCAAGTTGCGGTGGGAGAGGTCCAGGTTGGATATTAGGACAAACTATTTCCCTAGGAGGGTGGTGAAGCACTGGAATGGGTTACCTAGGGAAGTAGTGGAGTCTCTATCCCTAGAGATTTTTAAGTCTTGGCTTGACAATGCCCTGGCTGGGTTGATTTAGTTGGGATTGGTCCTGCCTAGAGCAGGGGGCTGGACTTGATGACCTTCTGAGGTCTCTTCCAGCTCTATGGTTCTATGATTCTAGATACAGTGCTCCTGTCAGCTAACTGCTAAATCATCTGCCAGAGAACTGGGGTTTTCAAGTGCCCTTGGAATCATGGTTAAAGTCCCCCCAAAAAACGCTGAAATGGGGCTCCTGGCACCCTCCCCCTTCCCTGGGCTCAGGGGTAACCTCCCACTCTGTGTCTTTGTGGGCACTTTTACCAGTGAAAGAGCCTCACACAGGAATATCCTACTTAACCTCTGCTATTAACCATCACCAGGTCAGCAGGCCCATGCTGAGCATACACTGCTCACCACGCCCAGTGAGACAGCTGGACTTTTCTTGCTGGCCAGTCAGGGTCAGGTCTACAGCGGAGCTTCAGTTTCTGCCCAGTGTCATTGGCACAGGACTGAGGTCTGGCAGCTCTGATCTTGGGACTGTGTCCTGGAGTTGGTTCCCAAAGAAGGAACCAGAGAGACCATCAGGGGAGAAGATGTGGGAGGGGGTGGCTCTGTGCTTCCCGAAGGGAAGGGGCCTCAGGCAGAAGGGGTGGGGCCAGCGAGAGCCCATTGTGCCATGCTCTGGTGGCAAGTCAAAGTGCCCATGGCTCCGCCTGCCGCTGCGGCCACAGTGTTTTAACTCAGTTTAGATGGAATGTGGGGATGTGACCTCCTGCTTCTCGGCTAGTGGGTTTCAGCCTGGCTGCAGGGGAAGGCCCAGGGCTGTGGGCCTTGCAGCTTGGCTACAGAAGAGCTCTGAAAGCGAAGGACGGCGTGAGAAGCGTTGCTACTTCAGTGGCTGCTGATCCGTCCCGCTGGCGTGGGGGTTCTGTGGACCCGTGGAGCTGTGGGTGGAGCTAGGACTCAGCCAGGCCTTCCCCCCCACACAAGGGGCCAGTGGGGAGGGCGCCAGGCATAGGCGGTGAGTTATATGGGCTCATGGTGCCCATGCTCCAGCAATATTCAGAGCCAGGGGCCCTGCTCCACCAATATGGAGTGGGGTCTCTCCCCCGGCCCTGCCTGGCGCGGATCCCGGCCTTCACCGCTGGGGAGGCTGTGAGGAGTGGGGCCAGCTGGCCTCAGTGCTGCGAGGAGGCTTCTTTGCCTCCTGGGGGCGGGGGAGGGGGAGGGGAGGTCGAGCGGCCCTGTGTGTGAGCGGCTCGCAGGCAGGTCAGCCCTGAGCCACATACCTGCACACCTGCGGCGGGGGAGCATGGTGATGATGATGGTGCTGGAGCAGACTGGCCACTCGCCGCTGCCGTGACCCCAGCGATTTCCCAGCCGCTCCAGGTTATCTGCCGCCTCTCATCTCCTGAAGACTATCCATTCCCGGTCCTTTCACCCCGAGAGAGGTTAGTCCCCCCGCCCCCCATTGCTGCTTCCTTTCGCCCCCATCTGATCCCTGCGCGGCTCCTCAGGGATTATCGTCCCTCCCTGCGGGATTATTCCCGAGCAGGGGGCGTTCTTCCTTCCCCAAGGAATTATCTCCCCTCCCTGTTGCAATTCGCATTGAGATGGGGGGGGGTGTTGGTGCAAGAGGGTGGGTTGTAATAGCCACAGGGCTGTCACCCCACTAGGTTTTGTATTCGTACTATAGGCTGAGGGAAATCTGGGTGTGGGGGGGAAGTAGGGGGATACATGGCAGAGGTAGGGCTGCAGTGTGTGTGCCAGGAGGAACTATCTAGCGTCACCAAAACCTTAATGCTCTTGGTGCTGCTGATGAGAGAGAGAAGCCAGCTGTCTGGCATTATGCTTCATATATGCACACACATACCTTCTTGTTGGGGAGTCTCCTTTTTCGTCCTTTATTTTTGGCTAGTGTCTCTAGAGAAAATACCTAGTCTTCAGTTCATAAAAATACCTATCAAACACAGTAACATGAACAAGAAGCTACATCTTGTAGTGCTGGGGAGGAGCCGGTGGTCGTGGTACATGTAGGTACCAATGACGTAGGGAAGGGTAGGAGAGATGTCCTGGAGGCCAAATTTAGGCTGCTAGGAAAGAGACTGAAATCCAGGACCTCTGTGGTGGCATTCTCGGAAATGCTTCCAGTTCCACGCGCAGGGCCAGGTAGGCAGGCAGAGATTCAGAATCTCAATGCGTGGATGAGACGATGGTGTAGGGAAGAGGGGTTTGGATTTATTAGGAACTGGGGACACTTTTGGGAGAGGGGGAGCCTATACAGGAAGGATGGGCTCCACCTAAACCAGGGTGGAACCAGACTGCTGGCACTAAACATTAAAAAGGCAGAGAGCAGTTTTTAAACTGAGAGATGGGGAAAGCCGATTGGTGTGGAGATGCACGTAAA
Organism: Rafetus swinhoei; assembly: GCA_019425775.1. NCBI lineage: Eukaryota > Metazoa > Chordata > Testudines > Trionychidae > Rafetus > Rafetus swinhoei. The sequence goes on along the minus strand of JAFJHL010000157.1, from coordinate 1,450,321 downwards.
TCGGAGGGAGACTTCTCTAGAGGAGAATCCATTGATAGAGATTCTCTAAGCTGTAGTCAGAAAGAGAGGAGGGGAGAGGGCAAACCATGGGCCAGAGCAGACAAAAACCGCGTACAAAGGAATCCAATGCATCAGGAAGGGCAGACAAATAAGCAGTGGCAAATTTTTAAAGTGCTTCTACACAAATGCTAGGAGTCTGACTAATAAGATGGGTGAACTAGAGTACCTAGTATTAAATGAGGAGATTGACATAATAGGCATCACTGAAACCTGGTGGAACGAGGAAAATCTGTGGGACACAATCATACCGGGATATAAAATATATCGAAAGGATAGAGCAGGCCGGGTGCGTGGCGGAGTAGCACTGTATGTGAAAGATAATGTAGAATCAGATGAAATAAAAATATTAAATGAATCAACATGTTCAATAGAATCGCTATGGATAGTAATTCCATGCTCCAAAAATAAGAAATTAGCAGTAGGGATATATTACCGACCACCTGACCAGGACAGGGATACTGACATTGAAATGCTGAGGGAGATTAGAGAGGCTACCAAAACAAAGAGCTCTATAATAATGGGGGATTTTAATTACCCCCGTATTGACTGGATACATGTCACCTCAGGAAGAGAAGCGGAGATAAAATTTCTCAATGGCTTAAATGACTGCTTCTTGGAGCAGCTGGTGCAGGAACCCACAAGGAGAGGCAATTCTCGATTTAGTCCTGAGTGGAGCGCAGGATCAGGTCCAGGAAATAACCGTTACAGGACCGCTTGGGAATAGTGACCATAATATAATAACATTCAACATTCCTGTGGTGGGAAGAACACCTCAGCAGACCAGCACCCTGGCATTTAATTTCAAAAAGGGAATTACACAAAAATGAGGAGGTTAGTTAAACAGAAATTAAAAGGCACAGTGACTAGAGCCAAACCCTGCAAGCTGCATGGAAACTTTTAAAGACACCATAATAGAGGCCCAACTTAAATGTATACCCCAAATTAAAAACATAGCAAGAGACCTAAAAAGAGTCACCGTGGCTTAACCACCATGTAAAAGAAGCAGTGAGGGACAAAAGGTATCTTTTAAGAAGTGGAAGTCCGATCCTAGTGAGATAAATAGAAACGTAAACACTGTCAAATCAAGTGTAAAAATGTAATAAGAAAAGCAAAAAGATTTTGAGGAACAGCTAGCCAAAAACTCAAAAAGAAATAACAAAATGTTTTTAAGTACATTAGAAGCAGGAAGCCTGCTAAAAAACCTGTGGGTCCCCTAGACGATCGAACTATAAAAGGCGCAATCAAGGACGATAAAGCAATTGCAGAGAAACTAAATGATTTCTTTGCTTCAGTCTTCACGGCTGAGGACGTTGGGGAGATTCCCAAATCTGCACCCTTTGTGGGTAATGAATCTGAGGAACTGTCCCGGATTGAAGTGTCATTAGAGGAGGTTTTGGAACAAATAGAAAAACTTAATGTTAACAAATCTCCGGACCGGATGGCATTCATCCAAGGGTTCTAAAAGAACTCAAATGGGAAATTGCTGAACTATTATCTGTGGTTTGTAACCTATCCCTTAAATCGGCTTCCGTACCTAATGACTGGAAGGTAGCCAACGTGACACCAATATTTAAAAAGGGCTCTAGAGGCGATCCGGGCAATTACAGACCGGTAAGTCTAACTTCAGTACCGGGCAAATTAGTCGAAACAATAGTAAAGAATAAAATTGTGAAGCATGTAGAAGAACATAATTTGTTGGACAAAAGTCAACATGGGTTCTGTAAAGGGAAATCCTGTCTTACTAATCTATTAGAGTTCTTTGAAGGGGTTAACAAACATGCGGACAAGGGGGATCCAGTAGATATAGTATACTTAGATTTCCAGAAAGCCTTTGACAAGGTCCTCACCAAAGGCTCTTGTGTAAATTACATGGCCATGGGATAAGAGGGAAGGTCCTTTCTTGGATTGAGAACTGGTTAAAAGACAGGAAACAAAGGGTAGGAATAAATGGTAAATTTTCAGAATGGAGAGGGGTAACTAGTGGTGTCCCCAAGGGTCAGTCCTAGGACCAATCCTGTTCAACTTATTCATAAATGATCTGGAGAAAGGGGTAAGCAGTGAGGTGGTAAAGTTTATGGATGATACCAAACTGTTTAGGATAGTCAAGACAGAAGCAGACTGTAAGGGACTCCAAGAAGATCTCACCAAACTGAGTGATTGGGCAACAAAATGGCAAATGAAATTTAATGTGGATAAGTGTAAAGTAATGCACATCGGGAAAAATAACCCCAACTATACGCACAGTATGATGGGGGCTAATTTGGCTACGACAAATCAGGAAAGAGATCTTGGAGTTATCGTGGACAGTTCTCTGAAAACTTCCACACATGTGCAGCGGGTCAAAAAGGCAAATAGGATGCTAGGTATTATTAAGAAAGGGATAGAAAATAAGACCCAGAATATCTTACTGCCCCTGTATAAAACTATGGTACGCCCACATCTTGAATACTGTGTACAGATGTGGTCTCCTCACCTCAAAAAGATATTTTGGCCTTGGAAAGGGTTCAGAAAAGGGCAACTAAAATGATTAGGGGTTTGGAACGGGTCCCATATGAGGAGAGGTTAAAGCGACTGGGACTTTTCAGTTTAGAAAAGAGGAGACTGAGGGGGATATGATAGAGGTGTATAAAATCATGAGTGGTGTGGAGAGGGCGGATAAAGAAAAGTTATTTATTAGTTCCTAAATAGAAGAACTAGAGGACACCAAATGAAATTAATGGGTAGCAGGTTTAAAACTAATAAAAGAAAGTTCTTCTTCACACAGCGTGTAGTCAGCCTGTGGAACTCCTTGCCAGAGGAGGCTGTGAAGGCTAGGAATATAACAGAGTTTAAAGAGAAGCTAGATAATTTCATGGAGGTTAGGTCCATAAAAGGCTATTAGCCAGGGATAAAATGGTGTCCTTGGCCTCTGTTTGACAGAGGCTGGAGAGGGATGGCAGGAGACAAATCGCTTGATCGTTGTCTTCGGTCCACCCCCTCTGGGGCACCTGGTGCTGGCCACTGTCGGCAGACAGGATACTGGGCTAGATGGACCTTTGGTCTGACCTGGTACGGCCGTTCTTATGTTCTTATGTTCATCAACAATGACATTGCTCTTGTGCAGGGTCACATCTGAACAGAATACTTGTTTAAGGCAGTTGATGACTGGGGAAGGGGCTAAACATCTTGCACTGACCCCAGTGTATGTGTATGGACTGATGCTGCAGTAACATGATTAAAACAAGTTTGTTTAATAATGTAGGAATAAGGGCAATCCTGTATGTGTGGCTTCCACTTGAGTCTGAGCACGCATCTCTATGCCCAGTACATGGTGATCTTTGGATGGGCATTCCAGTTTCCTCTCAGTTGTGCGGTTTAGGGCCCAGGATTACATCTGTTAAACTTCCCTTGACTTTCCTCTGGGGAGGATGGAACTGGAGAGGGGCTGATTGACTATAAATAGATGTCTAGAGAAGGCTTTGAACAAATCTTGGTGTGTTAGTTATGAACACACAGTGTCCAACTGCTTTGTTGTCAGTAGTGTAATAATGTTTCTTTTGATTTCCACTGTAGTGGTTGGCTTTTAACACTGTCACCAAGCTCTGTTTAGAAAGGCCATAGAGGAACTTGATATTTTTTGGTACCTGGTTTATGAATACTGTGTGCGTGCCTCAGTTTCCCCTATGCATTTCTTAAGTATCTAGGTGGGGGGGATAAGGGTGTGTGATTGTTGTAGAGCCCTAGAGGGCCAGTGTGATGCAGTCTGCACAGAGAATGGCCGACACTCTGTCTCCTGGCAACTGATGGCCTGGGCCCCTCTCCTGCAAGGTGCCAACTGAAGGTATTGGATCAGGTGGCTTCCTTGTCTAGAAAAGAGACAAAGGCCAGAGGAGGCGCTGGAGACAGTGTCAGTTTGGAGCTGGCTGGAGAAACAGGGAGAGGCTCAGAACTTGGGTCTGGGCTCCCCACCCCCAAAGATGGACCTGACTGCAGGGTCCTATTTTCTGTACCTACAACAAGCTCTGTTTTAGACTGTGTTCCTTCTGTTTTTACCGGCTGGCTGAGAGTCACGTCTGACTGAGGAGTTGGGGTGCAGGGCCCTCTGGCTTCCCCAGGAGCCCCGCCCAGGTGGACTCGCTGCGGGAAGCGCACAGTGTGGCAGACAGCATCACAGTGGCCCTCTAGGGCTCTACAGCAATCACACACCCTTATCCCACCACCTGGATCCTTAAGAAATGCATAGGGCAGTGGTCTCCAACCTTTTTAACCACAAGATCACTTTTTCAACTTAAGTGCAATGTAAGATCCACCTCCAACCCAAATACCTCTGCCCCACTTCCTTCCCGCCCTTTCTCTGAGGCCCTGTTTCACCCCTTCTCCAAGGCCTCGCTCTGCTCACTTCACCCCCCTTCCTCTCCCATCCTCACTCACTTTCACCAGGTTGGGGTAGGAGGTTGGGGTGCAAGCTCTGGTCTTGGGCCAAAGGGTTTGGAGGATGGGAGGGGCTCCAGGCTTAGCCCTGGGTGGGTGATTGGGTTTCAAGAGGGGTTTCGGGGTGCAAACTCTGGGAAGGAGTTTGGGTCCAGGGGGACTCACATTTGGGGCAGGAGGTTGGGTGCAAGAGGGGGTTCAGGGTTGGGACAGGGGTTCAGGAAGCAGGTTCTGGCTGGGCACCGTTTAACTGAGATGGCTTCTGGGTGGTGGAGCAGTGGGGTTAAGGCAGCTTACTCCTGCCCTGGCCCTGCACCACTCCTGAAAGCAGCCGGCATGTACAGCGATGGCTCCATGGAGCCATGTGCTGCCCCTCATGTACAGGCACTGAGCCCACAGCTTCTACTGGCCACAGTTCCCTGTTACTGATCAATGGGAGCTGCAGGAGAGGTATCTGCAGGCAAGGATGGCATGTGGAGACCCCCTGCTCTGCCTTTCTCAGGGGCTGCAGGGACATGCCAGCCATGTCCAGGAGCAGCAATTACCACAGGTCAAGCGTTTTAGAACTCACTACTCAAAGAAATAAATGTAAGTGTAAGAGAGAAACGAAAATTCTGAAATGCACAGACCAGTCAAAAACCAAAACTAACCCACTTTGCAAGCAGTAAAAGAAGTAACAACAACCCCCCACGTGTGTGTTGGGTCGGAAGAGGAGAGTGAAGGACAGTGTGCATGTGTGAGAATGACAGAGAGAAACACAGGCTATATCTACACTGGCGGGTTCTTGTGCCAGAAATATGCAAATGAGGCTAAGCATGGAATATCGCTGAGCCTCATTTGCATATCTAATGAGCTGCCATTTTGCAGAAGAGGCTCTTGCGCCAGAAGGAGCGTCTACACTGCCCCTTCTTGCGCAAGAAAAACCCTCTTGCGCAATGCCGTTATTCCTGAAAATAATCATTACACGAAAAATACATCACACAAAAAAATCCTCCGGTCACAAGGAAGCGGTAATGAAGTATGCTGCTCTGCAATCACAGGTAAATTTTTCTGCACTAATGTCGGCCAGTTACAGAAAAGAATCACAATCAGCTAGGACTGCATTGCACAACATTTTTACCAGTGTTCAGTACCTAGCTCAACAAGGAATAGAATTACGTGGACATAAAGAGAGTGATTCAAATTTGATGCAGCTCTTGTTGCTACGCAGTACAGATTCTAAGGAACTTAGACAGTGGCTTAATCGCACAAAATACAAGTGGCTGTTACATGAGGTTTTTAACGAAATAATTGAAATGATGGCAATGATGGTGCTAAGAAAAATTGTGCAAAAGATAAAGGCTTCTAAGTTTTATGCCATTGTAATGGATGAGACTACTGATTTGTCAAGAAAAGAACAAGTACGTTTTTCTTTAAGGTTCTTTTCTACTGAAGACTGGGAGATTTATGAGGAGTTTATTGGGTTTTATGAAACTGACGCAATGGATGCTGCTTCTCTTTTCAAAATTGTGGAAGATATACTTCTCAGGTGTGATTTGCCCTTTTCTGATTGCCGGGGGCAGTGTTACGACAGAGCCAGTAATGTGTCCGGCAAATGTACTGGGGTCCAAGCCAGAGTGAAGGATCGAGAGCCGAGAGCGGAATTTGTGCACTGTGCGGCACATTCCCTTAACCTTGCCACGCAGGATGCCCTGCATAATATTCAAGAATGTTGTCATATGTTTTTGATGGTGAAAGATCTCACCAATGCCTTCAGGGAGTCACCAAAATGTATGGCAGCATTCAGAGAGTTTCAGAGTGAAGAGGAACCTTCTTTACGACCCTTGTGCCCAACAAGATGGACACTAAGGATCAGTAGCATTAAATCACTGCTCCACAACTACAAGGCCATGATGACCTGCCTAGATGAACTTAGTTACTCTTCCGATGAATTTGGCTTAAAATGTAGTGGATTCTCAAAGCAACTTCAATCTTTTTCAACGTACTTCACACTAACAGTTCTTGTGAAAGCCATGGGTCCTGTAGAAGAAGTTAATGCAAAAATTCAAAGCCCAAACATGTCATTGGCAAGCATTATGAAGAAAGCTGGCCTGTTGCAAGAGGTGTTGAGTGAGATGTGCACCGACTCATCATACAATCACTTCTGGGAAACAACAGTAGAGAAGGCAAGAAATCTTTATTTAGATGATCCTACACTCCCGAGAAAATGCAAGCCACCGAGATAGCTCAACCATGGAAGCCTTCCTCACACCTTCAGTGACCCCAAAGAGTATTTTCATCAAATATACGTTGGGATCATTGATGCTTGCAAAGTTGCCATTCAACAGAGGTTTTCAACAGAAAGCTTTACATTCGCAGTAAAATTGGAGAAGCTTATAACTGAGGCAACAAATGGCTCGAAACAGGACATTGTCCCAATAAGTGAAGCTTTCCATGGTGACATTAACACGGAGAAGCTATTTCTTCATTTGGAAATGTTGAGTGATATTTGCAGATCGAGAAATTGCCAGCTTAATTCGGTGACCGAAGTGAAGCAATTTCTAAAACAAAACGAAGGCTTGAGTGACATGTTGTCAGAAGTTACAATTCTCCTGAAATTATTCTACACAATTCCGACTACAACCTGCACCGCTGAGCGATCATTCAGTTGCTTGCGCCAACTGAAAAATTATTTGCGAACGACAATGGGCCAAGAACGTCTAAATCACTTGGCATTTCTGCACGTTCATAAGAACTTTACCTCTGAATTGGACATTGCAAGTCTCCTGGATGACTTCATTTCAAGAACCAAACAACGACAAAAAGTGTTTGCTGCCTCCTGAAGAACATTGCAAAAGAAGGGGCTATATTTGTTTTAATTTTAGAAAGTATTTGCTTTTGAGGGTTATTGATCAAAGAGTGCTTGGTTGTTTCCATATTTGAAAGAGTATTAATAACGTCGATATTCTTAGTTAAATAATTTTTTCTTACGATAGTGATATTGTGCAATAAAGGGAAACTGTTAAACGCTTATGGTTTCCAGTCCATTTTTACATTATTTAATAAAATATATATCGGCTTACAGGGCGGGTGGGTGGGCGGAGAGGTGGGGACTAGACCCATTCTGGGCACCACCAAAAATTATACAAACCTGCCGCCCATGCCGCCAGGTGGTGTAAGAAATGGAGCAGGTTGCAGAGCGTGGCCTGTGCAAACTCCTGGTTGGGACATGCAATGCTCCACCTGCACTCACAGAGCCAACCTGCATTGCTGGGGGTGGGGCTGGAGTTTGGGGGGGCAGCACTTTTGTACTGAGGCAGTTGTGCTTCTCCCTTGCTTCAGTTCCAAGTGTGTCTTAAAAATCCTGCACAAGAGGCATGGGTGGCAGGTGGAGCTCCATGTCTGGAAGGCTAGCCCCGGCTCTGCCCTTTCTGTCCCCCCAGACCTGAGTCCCCCTCCATGCTGGAGACCCCCTTCCCCTGGGACCAGAGCCCCAAGGTCCCCTCCGCTGTAAGTGACTCCTGCCAGCCTGGTTTGGTTCTCATTTGTTCTCTGCTCAGGCTGTGCTGACATCACCTTTGCAAGCTTTGGTGTCCTGGGGACCCCCAGTCCCACCCAGACCAAGCACCCAGGAAGCTCCCCTCCATGTCCCCTAGACCTAGTACAGCCACCCCTTCCCCCGTGGCTGCCACAACTACGATGCCCCTCAATGAGAGCCCGGCACACACCTGCTCTTACGAAAGCTCCTTTTATTGCATGTTGGGAGGTGGGGGTCACGGAGAACAGGGACGTAAACAGCAAAGAGGTTCTTGGTGCACTGGGACTGGCAAGTGTAGGGAGCAGGGGACGCTGGGGAGAGTGGCGGTGCTAGGTCTAGGGTGGCTCAAATGTGGGATCTGGAGGGTTTGGGCCATCCCAGATGCTGGGTCTGGGATAGGTTGGAGGGTCCCAGACACTGGGGCAGGAGGAGATTGGGCAGTTCCAGACACTGGGGTTGGGAGAGGATAGGAGTCCCAGACACTGGATCTGAGGGAGTTATGGGTCCTGGGAGCTAGGTCTGGCTAGCACTGGATGGGGGGCTCTTGGGCTTGGCACTGGTGCTGTCCAACTGGCGCCCATGGATACGGTTGATCAGGGAGAAGTAGTCATCTGAGGGGACGATGGGCGCATCTGGAGACACCATGACAGGAGGGGCTTCTGGAAGGGTCAGCTCCTTGCCCTCCTGCAGGGGCAAACAGAAATGTCAGTGGTGCCCCCAATGCCTGTCCTTTCACCCCCACACACGTCATCCACACTGAGCAGGCCCAGTCCCACTTCCCAATCCCTGCCCAGCAGGTCTACCATGCACACCATCCCCTCCCCATAGGCCTATACCCACCCCCACACACCGTTCCCTCCCCATAGGCCTACACCCACCCCACACACCATCGCTTCTCCAGGCCTACACCCACCCCCACACACCATCCTCCCCATAGGCCTACACCCACCCCACACACCATCCCCTCCCCATAGGCCTACACCCACACACACAATCCCTTCCCATAGGCCTACACCCACCTCCGTACGCCATCCCTTCCCCATAGGCCTACAGCCCTGCACACAATCCCTTCTCCATAGGCCTACACCCCCCCACACACACCATCCCCTCCCCATAGGCCTACACCCCCACACACACACCATCCCCTCCCCATAGGCCTACACCCACCCCTGCACACCATCGCTTCTCCATAGGCCTACACCCACCACCACACACCGTTCCCTCCCAATAGGCCTACACCCACCCCACACACTATCCCCTCCCCATAGGCCTACACCCCCACACACAATCCCCTCCCCATAGGCCTACACCCACCTCCGCATGCCATCCCTTCTCCATAGGCCTATAGCCCCGCACACAATCCCTTCTCCATAGGCTTACACCCACCCCCACACACCATCCCCTCCTCATAAGCCTACACACACCATTAGGGTTGCCAGATGGCTGAAAGAAAATACCAACCTCCCCAAAAAAAAAAAAAAAAAAAAAGGGAAAAAATTTTGTTAAAAGGAAAAAAAAGGGGGGGGGGAACCAAAAAAACCCAAACCACACACACAAAACCTCCAAGAACCTGGATCACTGCTAGGGGTTACCGGGTAATCATTAAAAAAAAAAAAAAAAAGAAGACCCCGAACACGCTTCATTGGGGGGGGGTGGGGCCCGGCCAGGAAGGGAGCGGTGCTGGCCAGGAAGGGGAGGCCTGGAAAAACAGCTAACGGGGCGGCAACAGGGCTGGCAGGGGAGATGGGGGCAACGGGAAGCAGGGCTGGTCGTGGGGTCGGTGGAATGGCGCTGGCCGCGGGAGGGGGACTGGCCGGAAGGGGGTGGGGCTGGCCGGGAGTAAGGGGGCGGGAAGCACAGCTGGGATTGGGGGCCACGAGGGTGGCCGGGCGGAAAGGGGAGTGGGAAGCAGAGCTGGTGGGGGTGTGTGTGCAGCGGGGGCCGGGAGGAAGGGGGAGCAGGAAGCACAGCTGGCGGGGTGGGGAGGGTGCAGCGGGGAGGGCCGGGAGGAAGGGGTAGCGGGAAGCACAGCTGGCAGGGGTGTGCAGCGGGGGCCGGGAGGAAGGGGGAGCGGGAAGCAGAGCTGGCGGGGCGGGAGAGGTGCAGCGCGCTGGCCGGGGAGATCAGGAGAAGTGGGGAGAACTGGCTGGCCGGGAAGGGGGGGTGAGCAAATTGGCCGGCGGGGCGTGGGACTGACCTTGGCACTTGCTGCCTGTCCCGCGCAGGCTCCCGGCGACGCACGAGCGAGGAGGAGGCTTCCCCTCCTCCTCACACTCAACCAACTGAGGGCTCCCGGCGGCAATTGCGGCCCCGCCTCCCAGCTGGGACTCCCAGCCGCTCCCCCTGCCCCCGCCAGGCTTCCCTCCGGTGCGCAGCTGGAAAAATCAGAAAATACCGGACATTGCACATGTCCGGTATTTTCTGATTTTTTTTACCGGACAGAGCGTGCAAATACCGGACAATACCGGACACCTGGCAACCCTACACACCATCCCCTCCCCATAGTTCTACAACCCCCCCCCATACACCATCCCCTCCTCATAGGCCTTCTTCTCTCCTCCCCCACAACCATTCCCTCCAGCAGGCCTACACCACCCCGCAGTGTCCTCACCTAGCAGACCTAAGTTCTCCCTCCACACGTCATCCCCTCTTTGTAGGCCTACACTGCACACACACCATCCCCTGCGCAGCAGGCCTATGCCCACCCCCTCACACCATCCCCACTCAGCTTGCTTGTGCCCACCTGATCCCTGCCCTGTAGGCCTATCCTGTAACATGGGGAGGCCTGCAGCCGGGGCGGATGCCAGCTCTTGTCCGGGCTGCGGGCATATGCTAGGAACTGACTAGCTCATAGATGGAGACCAGATCAGGTCACTGGCATGTTGCTTTGCTTGATGGCGATTTGTAAGACTAGGGTTTAGACTCTGAGGTGCTTGGCAGTTACAGCTGCATCCCAGGCTATGAGAAGATATGTACTGCCCCCCCCGGCCCCGCGCTATGAACATTGGCTTACGGAGATGAATATGCTTAACTTGAAGATGCTTTATGCAAAACCATTCATGTAACCCATCGATCTGAATGTTACAATGTGCTGAACATGCGTCTCCCAGTCTGTCATGGATCATTCCTGTGTGTGACGTTAGAGTTACCAAGTGGGGCTCTGTTCACAGCTCTGCATGTGCTAACGAGGGCCGTTACTGATGCTCTGAACCTCAATGACTCGGTACTCGGACCAAGAACCTGGGGTTTGTCCTACAAGCCCGAACCGTGGTTGGTCCTAGAAAGACACGTGAACATGTGGGATGGGCCTCTGCCCCGCACGGCCCTACCAGGGTTTAGAACCAGTGGCGGGAGCTGGGTGGGAGGCAGCTGCAGGTGGGGCTGCAGATAATTTGGGCCCAGCTGGGTTTGCATAACTAGAGACTCCTGGTGAGGTAGGAAAGAGATGCTCTTGCTGCAGCTGTGGAGCAGGAGGGACCTGACTGCAAGTAGGCCAGAGAGGGCACCTGAGACTGAGCAGGGCTGGGGAGCTCAGGCCGGCCCCTCCTCCCAGGCTGCAGGGCCTGCCACAAGGCCCGAGGGTACTAGGGCTGTAGGGAGGCAGAGGCAGCCCCCTGCCAATGAAGAGTGGCCACGGCAGACTGCAGTTGGCCCCTGAGGCAGGGGCTAGGTGACGAGGGGCGGTCATTGAGCAAGGTGGGTGGGGTTCCCTGGGAGGGGAGGACCCCAGAGTGCAGGGCCACAGCCACAGAGCAGTACCCTGAGAGGACTTGGAGGGACATGGGTCCTGAGATGAGGTGGGGGAGAAAAAACAGGTAACAGCAGTGGAGAAACCAGCAGGAGGAGGGCGCTCCAGGGCTGAAACGAGCTGATTCCCCAGCAGCATGTCTGTGCCGCCTTGGTGCCAAGGGCTGCTCCACTGCAACAACAGCAGGGCAGGAGCCACCGGGGGCGCTGTTACACAGCCTGACAAGTGTTGCTTGAGCAGCCTGCAGACTTGGCAGACACCTGGTTGCTGTTGGCAGGTGTGTGAATGAGGCACCTTCTTTGCAGGGAGCTGTTACAAACAGTTGGAAAACGTGCCCAGCCTGGCTCTCCCCAACTAGCCTCCATGCTTGGGCCAAGCTCCTCCCTGGGCACTGGGGTCTGGCTGAGATCCTGGATTAGCCTGCATGCTGTTTGGGACCACCCCCTGCTCCAGGGCTGGGTCAAGAGTGTGGGTAATCGGGAGTGTAACGAGATGTGTAGCTAAGCACTTACACTAAGAAGTGTTTCCCAAATGGTGTCCCATGCAACCCCGGGGTTCCGCGAAGTGAAAAGAAGAGTTCCGCGAGAAAATTCCATTGCAATAACATTTTATGATTTAAAAAAAAATTAATATTTAAGCATTTATGAATTTTATTGAAAACAATTTTCATTTGTGTTTGCCCCGGTAAGTGTCCCTGTGTCATGCCAGCTTAGCCAGAGAGTGGGGATGATGATGTCACTACTCAGCGCTGTGCGCAGTCAGTGGTGCACTCGCCTGTTACATACCGCCGTAAATCCCCGCACTCACTCTCCGTGGTCTATATAAATCCCCGCACTCACTCTCCGTGGTCTACATTTTCAGCTCCCTGTATAAGACTGTTGTTAGGGGTTCCGCAAAATTCTTTCGAGTTTAAAAGGGCTCCGTGGCCCTATCTTAATCCCCTTGACTCCAGAGCGCGTCTTTCTTCCCCAGTGGGAAATTGCCCTGGGGGCCTAGGTCTCTGCTCCCAGTTGGCAGAGGGTGACTGACTCTGATCCTGGGCACAGTGGCCCTGGAGGCTGGGGTTCTACTTTGCCCAATACTTAAACACCCAGAATGCCTGCCAGCAAGCCAGCCCCGATCCCCAGCTGGCATTGATCCCGACTGCTCCTTTCAGTCCATTGATGCTAGCTGGCATGGGGGGGTCTCCACGTGGGGCATGGGGAGATAGGGCAGGAAGGAGCCCCTCACCAGCTGCTGCCCTTTGGGTTGGATGGCTCCTGGCCTGTTCCTTCAGCATGGGCCCGTGCTGAGCCCTGAGGAAAGCTGAGCAGTGCAAGAGCCCTAGAGCCCACTGGGCCACTTTGCCCTTTATTATACCCAGCTGTGACAGGCCCATATCCTGTAAGACATTTGCCCAAGCAAGTTCCCGCAAGTGCAGTCAAGTGTAGTCGGCCTGCGGCCTTTGGCATAGAGGAATGTCTGGCAGTCTCAGGGCACTAGGCTCCGCTTGCTCTGGGGCAGAAGTAGAAACCTGACAGCAAATGGCAGCCGCAGGAGCATGGGCATGAGAACTGTAAGCTGGCCTGGAGGAGCAGGTCCATCTGGCAGGCCGGGCCAGGCCTTGGTCTCTCACCGCCAGTGCCCCAAGGGGGGCATAAGCGCAAATGGCAGATCCCCCAGCACCATGTTACTCTGTCCTGCCTCTGGCTTTGGCTCGGATTTTAAAGAAAGCTCTAAGGCTTTGCCCTCAGTGGGCCTGTGCACGCTGGGGTCCCTGCAAGTGCCCAGCCCATCGGCTCAGTTCTGTGTAGCCTGATTCTGGGACGAGCACCTGACGGCCTCCTGATCCCTGGGCGATCTACACCAGTCCTATTAACCATTGGAAAGGGTCAGGCAACGCCCCAAGGGGCAGGCAGCTGGGGTGGGAGAGGCAGAGAACCGAGGAGTTGCCCCCACCTGCACCCTGCAAACTCCCTAGCATGGTTCTTTGGGGGCAGGGGGCCCCGGGGCCCTGTTTTCCCTCTCATTGAGCCAGACCCCGCCTGGGTCCCATGGTGCCTAGTGCAGGAGGGTGTTACAGTCCTTGGCAGCTGCCTCGTCCTCTGCACACACGGCAGCCCTGCCACACATCCCCATGGGCTGACTGGCACTGCTGGCATTGCCAGAGCACCCCACAGATGCTTCCATCCCTAGGCCAACCTCTCTGCTGGACACCCCCATGGGGCACCCAGCTTGCATCCTGCCAGACAGGCCCCCCAGCTCACCCTCCGGCCAGACCCCAGCCCCCCAACACCCATCTTCCCCACTGCCATGTTCTCACAGACACCTAGCATGCCTCCTCCCTTACCCCTTACCCCAGCCTCTGCCGCCTCAGGCGTGTGTCACCCACTAGCTGGTGCCTCTCCTTACACACAGATGATTCGTACCTGTACACATTAGCTCATTAAACAATTGGCATTACAGCTTCACAGCGTGCGGCACGGCCTGGGCAGCGCTCCGGAGCAGGAGCAGACTCCAGAGCACAAGGCTGGCCCAGCGAGAGGGTCTGACTGTAGGAGGCACGGCCCCCAGCACAGGCAGAGGCGAGAGGGGGAACAGGCCATTTCTGGCAGAGCAAAGCTGGCCTGGCCAGGCCAGGCCAGGGGCACAGGACCAGAACGTTTTGTGTGTGTGTGTGCGTGTGTGCGTGCACGTGCTCTGTATGTATGTGTGTGTGAGTGATCCCTCTGCTCTTATACCCGTGAGTGGGTGTGTGAAAGAGAGACAGCCCTCGGCTCATCAGTGTTCCCCCTAATTTTGTATGTCCATGTGTGGAATGAATTTCGTGATGTGCTCCACTAGGGAAGTGACGTGCAGCACATCACCTCCCTGTTGGTGCACAAAACACAATTCATGCTGGCAGGGGTGGAGCTGAGGGGTTCAGAGTGTGGGAGGGGCTCAGAGTTGGGGGGATGAGGGCTCTGGCTGGGGTGCGGGCTCTGGGGTGGGACTGGGGAATGAGGCGTTTGGGTGGAGGAGGGGAATCCAGGCTGGGGCCAAGGGCTTGGGAGTGCAGGAGTGGGCTCAAGGCAGGAGGTTGGGGTGGGGGTGTGGTGTCTGGGAAGGAGTTAGGCTGCAGAAGGGGGCTCAGGGTGTGAGGTCTAGGAGGGAACTGGGGTGGTGGAGCTGGCGCAGGGCTGGGGGTCTGGGAGGGAGCTCGGGTGCAGGAGGGGCTCAGGCCTAAGACAGGGGCTCAGGCCTGGGATGCTTACCTGGGGCAGCTCCCATTTGGTGTGGGGCACAGATTGTTCCGTGCAGCTGGCACTGCCCTGCAGGCACCGCCCCTGCAGCTCTCATTGGCCACAATTCCTGGCAATGGGCTCTGCAGAGGCGGAGCCTCCAGATGAGGGCAGGGCGGGGACAGAGCTTCCTGGTAAGGATGTTAAATCTCGGTTAATTGAATAGTTGATTAACCTCATGAATTCTTATCAGTTACTCGGCTATTCTGTGGTCCCTGGGGGTGAGGCCAAGCAGCCAGTTTGCTCCGGCCTCCCTCCCGAGGAGCCCCCTGCCACTCGGTGCCGCTGCCTCCATATCAGTGGCAGCAGTGCAGGGTGCCAGGCGGGAGCTGGTCTGCAAGGGGAGACAGCTTAAAAAGCAGCCCGTCTGGGATGGGTGGGTGGGATTTGAGCTCCTGGACCCAGCACAAGCTGGAATGCAGAGCCACAATGGGGGCAGGTCCCAGACCCAATACAAGCCAGAACTGAGCTGGGCTGCTGGCCAGATGTACTGGTGGGGGCGAGGAGGGAATGTGCATAGTCTATAGCACTAACCTGTACGCTTTTGCTTATCCGTTAATCCCGCGTTTCTCAAACTGTGGGTCCCGACCCCCCCGAAGGGTCGCGCACAACTTAGAGGGGGGTTGTGGTATCACAAAGTTTGAGAACCCCTGGAATCGGTTAATCACCTACACTATTACATCCCTTCTTCCTGGCGCGCCGGTGACACAGCTCCAGCCAGGGGAAGAAATGGCAGCATGCTGAGCTTCTCCCCGCTCACCAGGAAGGGCTGGCCCAGAACGCGGGGCTTTACGGGCTGCAGCCTCTGAAGCCCTTTCTGAATCTGGCCCTGTTGCTGGGACCCGAGCAGTGCGCCTCTCCCCAGCCCCAGCAGGGAGCTGCCATTGCGCGCGCGCGCGTGTGTGTTCCTTCTGCTCTTATACGTCCAAGTGTGTGTGTGAGAGAAAGAGGGTTCCCTCTGCTCTCATACTGTCATGTGTGCATGCGCATGTGTGTGAGATCCCTCTGCTCTGATTTCTCACTGCACTTATACCCTCTTTGTGTGTGTGTGATCCCCGTGTGCTAATACCCCATCCTGTGCATGCTCCCCTTGTTCTGACACTCGCCTCTGTGTCTTTGATCCTCTTGTGCTTATATCCCCAAGTATGTTCATGTGCAATTCCCCTGTGTGTGTCAAGTATCAGAGGGGTAGCCGTGTTAGTCTGGGATATGCAAAAGTGACGAGGAGTCCTGTGGCACCTTATAGACTAACAGATTTATTGGAGCATAAGCTTTTGTGGGCAAAGACCCACTTCGTCAGATGCATGTAGTGGAAATTCCAGGGGCAGGTATAAATATACAGGCGTAAGAAGAGAGTACCAATCACGTGTGTGTGTGTGTGAGAGAGAGACATGTCCTTGGGCATAGAGCCCTGTGTGCATGTGATTCTTTTGCACTAATATGTGTGTGTGTGTGTGTGTGCAGGGCCGGATTAAGGGGTGGGGGCTAGCCGGGCAGCTGCCCGCGGTGCCAACCTATGGGGGGGTGCCTGATGGCAGCTGTAAGGGGCGCCGCGCACCCGGCCACGCGGCGCCCCTTACAGCTGCAATCAGGCACTGCACACCCAGCGCCGGGGGCCGTGCGGCGCTCCCTAGAGCTGCCATCAGGCGCCGCATGCCCGATTGCAGCTGTAAGGTGCGCAGTGCGCCGGGGGGGCAGGGCGGCGCATGTGCCGTGCGCCCGGGGGCGGAACCACGCATGCGTCGCGCGCCTACTGCCCGGAGCGCAGGAATGGCTCCAGCTGGCCCTGTGTTTGTGTGTGTGTGAGAGAGAGAGACAGAGAGAGGTGTCCCTGGGCTTAGAGCCTTGAGTGTAAGTGCAAGCCTCCTGCGCAAAAACCGTGTGTGAGATCTTCCTGTGATTCTATCCCACATGTCTGATCCCCTGCTACAGTAGCACTGTGTGTATGGGAACCACCTGTATGTGAGTCACCCTCTGCCCCTTAGTCCCCCATTTGTGTGTGTGCGTGAGATGCCCCTGCACCTTACTGCCTGTGTGTGTGCTCCCCATGTTCAATTCCTGGGCCCTTGTATCATGCCGTGTTCGTGTGGGTTCCCCTGCCTTTAGATCCCCTGGGCGTGATCTCACGACACATATGTCCCTGTGTATAAGTGTGATCTTCCTGCACTAGTACCCATCTGTGATTCCTCTGTGCTTGTATCTCCATGTGCATCCAGGGGGCTTTGTGTGGTCCCCAGTGTGTTTGTGCATGTGTGATCTCTCTACACTAATACCCCTGGTGTATGTGATTGCCCCAGCTTATACCCCCTCTCTCTCTGTGGTCCTCATATGTTAATACCGCTCGTGCATGTGTGTGTGCATTTACATGGGTTGGACTCCTGACACTAATGCCTGTATGTGTGTGTGATTTGCACTGCACCTCACCTGTGTGTGTGTAATTCCCATGTGCTACCTTCAGGGCATCCCCTCCCACACTCCAAACCCCTTGGCCCAAGACCAGAGCCTGCACCCCAACCCCCTACCCCAGCCTGGTGAAAGTGAATGAGATTTGGGGAGGAAGGGGGATGGAGTGAGCAGGGTGAGGCCTCGAAGAAGGCGTGGAGCAGGGCCGGGGCCTCAGAGAAGGCGGGAAGGAAGCCAGGCCAGGGTCTTTGGGTTGGAGGTGGATCTTACATTGCACTACAATTGAAAGAGCGATCTTGTGGTTAAAAAGGTTGGAGACCACTGGTGTACTGATGCGCTCACTCCCACAGAGGGGGTGTGCACGTGCATGTGTGATGGTTACATGTCCCTCTGTGTGTGTGTGATCTCCCAGGAGTGTGTTTTCTACCTGTGCTTACACCCTGGGGGGTGGGGGTGAGAGAGAGCCATGTCCCTGTACTCATTCCCCTCAAATGTGCATGTGTGACCCGACTGGGATTTACTTCTGTGTGTGTGTGTGATCTCCTGGTGCTGATGCTGCCCCATGTCCGTGTTTGTATATGTGTGTGTGTGTGTGTGTGTGTGTGTGTGTGTGTGTGAGAGAGACCCAAGGGCTTCCATGCCAATGGGCAGAGGGCACAGGGGTAGGCAGGGTACAGGGATACCCCGGATCTGCCAACGAACGTCTCTGTGTGTCGCGCTGGTCACTCCAAGTACCCTGGCGAGAAACAGCTTGGGGCAGGCTATGAGGAGCGCTGACCATCTCCCCGGCAATCGGGCGGAGAGGGAAGGCAGGCCCTGAGAGGAGAGCCCCCAGGGTGGCCCTGCCAGGCAGCAGGGAGAGACACTCATCCCTCGCTGGGCGTCACTGCAGACTAGCTATTGTCCAGTGTGCAATGGTGTCCACTGACAGGTGGAGCAAAATGCTAGGCAGGGGCTGCAGGACAGAACAAACCCAGCCGGGTTCTCCTGCTGAGGGGTCAGACTCTGAACTTTTGGAACTAGATCAGGGCCCAGAGGAACCCCCAGGTGGACAAGCTGGGCTCCAGCTAACGAGAAACTGGGGCAAAGAGCCTCCGGAGCAGCCTGGGGGCTGCCTCATCAGTCACCTGCTGGCACTAGATGGCTCTTACTTTAACCCTTTGTTCCAACAGCTTCACCAACGTCCCTGCAGTCCCTGCTCCCTGTGACCCCGCTGTGGTTTGCCCTGGTGCAGGGCTCTGTGCCCAGCCTGAGCCCAGCTGGTCCCTGGGGAGCAGTGGCTCTGCCAGGGACACTATGCCTGCTGCTACCGGGACAGGAGGAGTGAGGCCTGGGAGGGCCGTGCGTGGGGTGCCAGAGGCTGGTGGAACCGAGCAAACCCAGCCAGGCTCCCTCGCGGTGAAGGAGTCCCTCAGACTTCTGGATGCCCCCGGGGGGCACATCACAGTGCTGAGCCTGACCCCCTTGCCCTTACAGCTGGGGTGTGAGACCCCACGCGTGTGTAGGATCCCCCTGTGCTAACACCACGTGTGTGTGTGCGTGCGTGCGCCCTCCGATGTGATCTCCCTGGACGTGTGTTTTGGTTTGCTCCCCCTGCGCTAATAACATCCCATGTGTGTTATCTCCCTGCAGTGATCACCCCATGTGGGCGAGACCTGTGTGTGTATCTCACGTGTGTGCGTGCATGTGGGAGAGCCCACTGCACTGATACCTCACGTGTGTGCACTGATATCTCCTCTGTGTGTGTTCCTCATGTGCGTGTGTATGCACACTGTGTGTGTACCTCACATGTGTGTGTGTGCATTGATACCTCCGGTGTGCCTTGTGTGTGCGAGCCCACTGCACTGATACCTCCTGTGTGTGCGCCCTGTGCATGTTCCTCGTGTGTGTGTGTGTGTGCGCGCGCACTGATGCGTCCTGTGTGTGTGTGCGAGCCCACTGCACCGATTCCTGTGTGTGTGCCCTGGGCATGTGCTCCCAGGTGTGCATGTGGATAGGATTCCAGCCCATGCCTCTGGTGCCAGGCCAGGATCCCCTGCCCATGGCTCATTGGGTGCGTCCAGCATTGTCTGCCCCCTTCTGCACTCGGGCCCCGTTTCCCGCCTGCGTTTCCCACCCCCCGGAATGGCCTTGCTGAGTCCTGTTCCTCCCTCCTCCCCCAGGCTTCCTGGCCCTGCTGCAGCACACAGTGGTCCTGGGGCACCCCGAAACGGACACAGACCAGCGGGAAACCAACCAGGCCTTTATTGGGGCGCTGGGGCTGTACAGAGGGCAGGGCAGGTGCTGCAGGGCATGGGTGCTTGTGTGGCCGTCAGGCACGTCGGCTCCTCCCCCCACCACGGGGCGCTCACTTCTGCAAAGAGGAAGAGACGGCGTTGGGAGGGTGGGGCGAGGACGGGCCCTGTCGGACCCCCGGGGGCTGCCCAAGCTCTCCGGGACACACGCGTGTGGAGCTTCTTCCCAGAGGCAGGGACTGGATCAGCACTGAGTCCCCTCCCCCACTGTGCATATCCCCCATCTGATATATCCCCCCAGGTCACATCTGTCCTCACAGACAGGGCATCTGCCCCTGCTAGGATTTATGGACTCTAAGGCCAGAAGGGCCAGTGTGACCCTGGCACTGCACTGCCTGCCTTCCTGCATGACCCCAGAACTGCACTGCATGCCTGGGACTGCACTGTGTGCCTTCCTGCGTGACCCCGGGACTGCACTGCATGCCTGGGACTGCACTGTGTGCCTTCCTGTGTGACCTGGGGACTGCACTGCTTGCCTTCCTGTGTGAAAAATATTTGGTCTTGATTTAAAAATGGCCCGTGCACTGTTAGGGAATCCTGGGAGATTGTTCCAGTGGTTCCTCCCCCTCCCTGGGACAAACGGACGCCGTATTTCTGAATGTGTCCAGCTTCAATTCCCATCCATGGGGTGGTGTTAGACATTTCTCTGCAGAGTGAAGAGCCCAGGGTTAAACGGTTGTTCCCCAGGCAGGTACTTAGGGTGTGTTGGCCCTAAGCCGACCGCTGTGTGGTGGCTGGTGGCCGCACTGCTCTCCTTCTGCGAATGGTATGCATCCTCACCCGGAGCGCTACCACCAGCTGAAGAGGGGCAGCGTGGGGGGATGAGAACTGGGAGCTCCATGCAGCTCCGGCCCCCTCCTCGCCAGGAGGCAGCCTGGCTCTGGCTGCCCAGTTTTCTTGCCAGTTTCACAGCAGCAGGAGCCGTGAGAGTGTCAAGGCAGCCGGCAGCCCCGCAGTAACACCATGGGGACACAGCCCCTTCATGGCTGTAACTACTCCGAAATAAGCCTCCCGTGGAGGTGGAGTGATGCTGGCGCAGTCGGGCTCTGACCGTGGCGGGGCAAGGCCGTAGTGTGGACACTGATAGAGTTAGCGTCCCCACCGTGCAATGCAGCTCAGGCCCTGCAGACAGTCGTCAAGTGACCCCTTCACCTTCCCCTTGTGACGCTCAGTGCTGGAGCTCTGGGAGTCTGTCACTAGAAGGCAGGTTTCTAACCCAGCCATTGTTCTCGAGGCTCTTGGCCTCCTCATCTGTGGGCCCCAGCGCTGGACCCAGGATTCCAGCCGCGGTGGCACCAGTGGTAAAATAACCTCTCCGCTCCCGTGTGAGCGTCCCCTGTTGGCCCAGCCCAGGCTCCCATT
Organism: Rafetus swinhoei; assembly: GCA_019425775.1. NCBI lineage: Eukaryota > Metazoa > Chordata > Testudines > Trionychidae > Rafetus > Rafetus swinhoei. Next base: position 1,429,267 of record JAFJHL010000157.1, on the reverse strand, counting down.
AGCTCTATGGGCCACCGCACCACACTGGGGGTTCATGTTCATTCACCCCCCCGAATCTTTTCCAGGGTCCCAGCTTCCCAGGGCAGAGTCCCCACGTCTGTAAATAAAGCCTCAGTCCCTCCATGTGTGATGTGTGCAGCCCCCTTCCCTGTGCCCACGAGCTCTGTGTGCTGCTGCCCCTGCTGGGAGGTCTCCCGCCCGCACTCATGGCTGTGCCCTCTCTGCTGCCCTGCAGAGCACAGGGCTGCCCAGGGTCCAGCGCACGCGGGTCAAGCAGTTTGGGGGCAGCACCTGTCCCTCGCCCCCTGCTGGCATTGGGATTGGAGCGGGTCTGCCCTGGAGAGGTTCTCTTGCTAGAGACATCGCAGCTGCTGGGCCAGACCCCACTGGCTGGCCTGCTAGTCTAGAGCTCCCCCCAGGCTCTGCAGATGGAGCCCCAGGCCAGCTGCAGTGTGGACACCTGCTTTCCTTGTCTCGCTCAACTGCTCCTCTTACAGCCCCTCCTTCCTGTACCCCACGCTGTCCCCCAGCCGTCAAACATGTGAGTGCAGCTCCCCACCCCCTCCGCCAGAGAGCGTAGCAACCACTCTCTACTTCTTCTGTGTGCATTGGCCACCAGAGACCCCAGTTCCTGGTGACCTCATGGTCTAAGCCCATCCCTGGGCACCGCACCAGCTTGTGCATCCCGGAGAAGCTTCATGTGGATACATGGCAGAGATGGGCATAGTCAGCACACCCTCACCAGCACAGCCAGCACCCCCCAGAGCAGCGAGCAACCCCCCCCCGCGCAGCCAGTACTCCTCAGCGCAGCCAGCAAGCCTCCCCTCCACCCCCCGATGAAACTCCAGCGAGGCACATGAGAGAGAACCAGAGAGAGAGAGAGAGTGTTAGTTGTGTTAATTCACATCCTGACAAGCACGGGGGAGGAGGAGGTGTCAGCTATTAGTCACAAGGCGGACACAGGGCCATGCCCTGGGCAGAGAACAGGGATGGAGAATGACTCTCTCAGGACATGGGGCAAAGGGCTGGTACAGAAGCCACAAGACAGACAGGGGAGGGGGCGGGTTTGCCAGCTGGCCAAGGGGCGGATCCCATGGGGTTCCCATGTTTGGCCTGCCAGACTCACTGCAGCCTGGGCCCCTCGCTCTGAGCCAGGCGAGTGCGACTGGCCAGGGGGTTAAGGAAGGGAAGGGGGTGGCGCTGAGGGGCAGGTTCTGTCCCCTGTCCCGCAGGGAACCTTACAGCCAGCTGCTGCCCTGAGGCATCTCACTGCAGCCAGTCACCACCAGATGGCGCCAGACACTGACTGAAATGCCAGGGGAAGGGCTCTCTGCCCCCCATGCTGGCACCAACTCCCCCCTCCCTTTGCAGCCACTGACCAGCCCTGCTCCCTCTGAGTGACCCAGCTGCAGCAGGGCCTGGGAAGGGGGCAGGTATCCTGGGATCTAACCCCAGCTCTGGGAGAGAAGTGGAATCTAGTGGGTTACAGCAAGGGGGCTGGGAGCCAGGACCCCTGGGGCCTATCTCTGGCTGACTTACTGAATCACTCTGACTTTAAGCCAGATCCTGTTGCTCTCCGTGACTCAGTTTCCCCATCTGCAAAGTGGGGCTAGCGCCCCTGGCAGCCGGCCAGTTGGCAAGCTGGCTAACAGAGACAGCACAGACTGCCTTGGGCGGGGGCTTCTCCAGCAGAGAGGTTGCAAAGCTCCGGCTCATTGTGGGCACACAGCAGCCCCAGAACGGCAGCGAATTGCCCCAAATGGGCCTGAGTGAACATGGAGACTTGGGGGAGGGGAGGGCACTATGGGCCAGTATCTGCCCATCTTGCAGGGGTTGCCTGTCACTCGGGAGGTGGGCCTGGGGTGTGGCTGCTCCAAGGGGGGATTTAGCCAATTGTGCTGCTGGTGAAGGAGCCCCAGACACACACACCTGTGGCTGTGCCAGGGGCCCTTTGTGTGCGCCACATCAGCCAATCAGCTTTGAGGATTAGTCATTGGTGGGCTGCTAATGGCTGCTGCGGTACCTGGGCTGGTTTCTAATTGGGTGAGTGAAGGGGGGGGTGGAGAGACACAGGCAGCCCACGTGGGGGGCGCTGAGGGGGGAGTGAGTTGGTATGGGGGGGCATCTGCCAGCTACTTTCCCCTGATGGTGCCCCTGGGCCCTGTGCCACTGCCTCGCCTCTGCTAGGCTTTGGATCCGGGCTCCATTGCCAGGGCGCTGGGTCCTTTCTGTCATCGCATTGCTGAATGCGGCGGAGGGGAGCCCTCGTGCTGGGGGTGCACAGATGGGGGCAGGAGGAGTGACGGGCTCTCAGTGAGGGGGATTCTGGCTCTCCCAGCCTGGGTAGGCTGCCGGCACTGGTGAGCAGCAGAGCCTGGTTCTCTAGGTGGCCTGGCCCAGGGACTAGCCCCACAGGAGATGGGGGCCTTAGTCGTGAGTAGTGAAGCCTCAGTTCAGTTCTTCAGGGCCTCCCTCTGCCCCACGAGGCTGCCCCACCCTTGCCATGTGCCCCCCTCTCTGCCTTCTCGCTCTAACACCCGACACTGCCCTCTCCTGGACGCCCCTGGGACTGCGATCGCCAGATGACGCCCCAGGGCGTTCCTCACATGGCCACACCCAACGGCAGTGCCCTGAGCGCCCCCCCCCCCGCGCTCATGGCTTAGCTGGCCGGGCGCACGCTCCGGCACCTGCCTACAGAGCACAGCGAGAGCTGCATGGTCTCAGGCAGCCGCCCCGCCCTCACCTTGGCTGGCCCGGAGGCCGGCTTGCTGGCGGCGTGGCGGTCGGTGTTCTGGAAGCCAGGGAGGTAGCTGAAGCTGACGCGCTGGTCGTCCATCCGCCGGCTCTGCGTCTGCGCCAGCATGTCCAGGAAATTGTCCATCTCCGGCGGGGGGCTCGGGCTGTCCTCTGCAGGCGCCACAAACGCAGGCATGAGCCAAAGGCCGGGCCGCTCCCACAGGGGGCCTTGACCCTTCCTTGGAGGGTGTGGCCATGGCCCCCTCCTTCCCTGCATCCCACCTCCCCCCACAACAGCACTGACCATGCCCCTCCAGTCCCACCCACAGAGGGAACTGTAAACCTCCCAGAATGCACCTGGCCCTTCCGCCATGGTGCTCACGGGGCTGGCAGGTCCTTGCCTGCCTGCAAGCCCAGCCCCAGCCTGGCAGAACCACAAACACTCTTCGTGGGGTAAAGCTTCCGAGCCCCAATCCAGCCCCAGGACTGGACTCCTCACTTTCTGGCAGCAGGGAGTTCCACAGGCTGCCTCCCCTGCTACCCACCGCTTAGTGATGAGAAATCCTTGCTGAGGCCGCTTTCCCACCCCCCTGCCCTGGGGCAGGACTAAGGCAGCCAGCTCTGCTGGTGGGTGAGCGGGCAGGCGTGGGGATGGGACCCGCGGCGCTAAACCCAAGAGCCGCCTGCCCCCAGGACTCACGCTTCTCTGGGTCAGTGCCGCTCTTGTGCACAATCTGGATGTTGCAGCGCTGCTCGTCCATGCGCCCGCCCTGCACGTGGGTCAGCAGGTTGAAGAAGCCTTCCTGCTCCGGGGAGGCCGACTGCGAGGGAAGGGGGGGGACTGAGATGGAGCATGGCGGAGAGACACCCCTGGACCTTCCTGCTGTGGGGCCTGCCCCTCCCCGGTAATGTCTCTTCTGCAGCACTCCCTGGAGCCCCAGGCCCTACCTTCCGCTCCAGTGCGGCCTGCCCCTCTGCACTAGGGGGCGCTCACAGGCCCACGCGGGACTCCAGCAGGGACCAGCCCCCCGCCTGATGGGGGGCTTGACCCCTCCTAGCAGCACCTCACCCCACCCCTCCCACAAGGCTTCAGATCCTCCCCAGCCATCACCCACCAGGGCCTCTGATCTCCCTCCCCTGGCCCAGGCCAAGGCCCCGCCAAACCTACAGCCACCAGCGTGATCCCCGACACAGCCCAGCTGGGAGCCCCCCAGCCTGCCCCGTGTTGTGGGGTCACAGCCTCGTGGGCCTCATCTCAAAGCCTGGACAGCGGCTGCAGGTCCCCCATCCCACCCCAGAGCTCAGCCTCTGCCCAGCACCCTGCCCCTGCCTCCCAGGGCAAAGCAAGCAGGCTCTGTGCCCTTTCCCTGGCACAGGGCGAAGGCCCCAGCTGGGCACAGCCCCCTCCCCCTGTCAGCACTCAGTGGTGTTTGTGGGTGGCTAATCCAGCCTCTGCCCAGCCAGTGCCCTGCCCTATAGCACTGCCGACCCCCGGCTGGTGAGGAGGGCCGGGCCTCACACTGAACAGTGGCTTGGGCCCAGCAGGTCTCACGGGGCCAGGCCACGGGCCGCGCCCACGTCCCTACCTGCTGGGCTCATGGCCTGTCCCGGGCTGGGATTTCTAGGTGTCTGGCTGGACCGCGGGTGACCCTGATTAGCTACCAAGACTTCACAGTGATGCCCAGCCCCTGCCAGGGTCCTTAGCGTCCCAAAGGCCAGTGCTTGGCTACGGGCTGGTGAGTGTCTGTACTCGGACACTGGGGAGTGTGAGCCAGATGTGGCTCCCGCTCTCTTCCTACCACCCCCAGCCCCTGCGCAGCGCTAGACGGGGGAAGTGGGGGGAGCTCCCAGTGTAACTGCAGGGTGTGCGGAGGGCAGCCCAGGAGAGCAGGGGCCGGGCGGTTTCCTGGCAGCATGTGTGGAGCCATAATTGCTGGGTGGGCAAAGGGCCCTGGTGGGATGGCTCATGCCAACGGCAGCACCTCCAGCCGCCTGCACGGGGCTCTGGGGCCAGCAGTGGCTGTGAGGGGAGAGCAGCTTAAAGCAAAAGGATCTCAGAGCCCCCCGCCTTGGAGGAAGGGCTCTGGCAGGCAATGGGTTACATCCCTGCCCGGCTCTACCCTGGCAGCAGGGAGGGGTCCCAGCACATCACCTTGCTCCGCCCTCTCATGGCGCATCTGTGGCACCTAATCCTGGGGGCCAGGGGCCTTAGCCACACCTAGAGATGTGGCAGCTGCTGGAACAGAGCAGGGAAGTAACTGGGCGAGCCAGGCAGTGACTTGCGGCTGGAACCTGCCTGCTCTAACCACTAGTTAGCAGTGTCTTCCTCTGTGATGGCTGGAACCTCGGGGCAGATTCTCTGGCACGGGGAGGAGGGGCCGGGGGCTGGGAGCCTGGCATGTTTTGGGGATGATGATGGTCAGGGGAGCAGGGGCTGCCTTTGGACAGGCTGCCTGATGCCCTGTGCTGCTACCTCTGATAAAGAGGCAGAGGCAGGGGGCCGCCGATAAAGAGGCAGCAGTCCCTGTCTAGGGAGGGGTCTGAGCTCCTGGACCCAGCACGAGCTGGAACTGAGCTGGGCTGCCTGCCCACCTGGCTCCTAATACACTTTAAATGCAGAACCGTAGTAGGGGTAGGTCCTGGACCCGTTGCAAGCCAGGACTGAGCTGGGGTGCTGGCCAGCCGGCTAAACAATGTACTGGCAAGTGGGGGGAGGGAATGAGTGCAGTCTGTAGCATTAACCTATAAGCTTTTGCTTATCAGTTAATCCGTGAATCAACAACACTATTACATCCCTAGTGTAGACACTCCAGAGCCGGACATGTGAGTCGGCTGCTGTGCATTTCCCAGCGCCGGGATTCGCTTTGGCACATGGCCTGGAGCCGGAGCCATCTCCGGGTTTCTTTCAGGAGTGGTAAGTGGGCGTCACTGTCGGGCTGGGATTTTAGTATCCAGCTGTGCTCGCCCACCGCTAGAGATGGCCAGCCCTGGGCTCACAGAAACAGACAAGCTGAGATGCAAAACAAGGCACCGTTTGGTAACAGTGCGAGTGAGAGACAGCCAAGGTGTGTTCCGGTTGGCAGGCAGGTCCCAGGGCCGGTGCTGTGCCCGGAGGCAGACTAGGCAGTGGTTTCTCCTGGCCTTGGAATCGGTGACAATTGGGCGCCACAAGGGCTTCCAAAGAACTGCTGGTGGGTTCAGGTTTCTTTCCTGCTAGGCTTTGAGCTCTTAAAGGCTCGTTTTCAAGACACTGCCTTTATCATTTGTGAATGAAAGCTCAGACTCTGATATGCTCACAGCTCCAGGCGCTGGGGAGCTCAGAGATGCACCGAACATCCCAAGACTCGCGACAAAGCCTGGAGAACAGTGACAGCCGCGTACCAGGGCCGGCTCCCAGGCACTCCCCAGGCTGAGCCCTTGCCCGTTCGCCCCCCTCCTTTGGCCGTGTAGCCTGAGGCCGGGTCTACACTGCAGACCCACGTCAGGTAACGATGCTGCTCCAGGTTGCAAAATTCCCCCCTCCTCCCCCCGGGCGACGTGGCAAGACCGGCTGAAGCCCGTGTAGCCAGTGCTACGTCTGAGGGAGCGTCTGTACATGTCTGCCCTCGGGGTGGGAGGCGGGTTCCCTGCGCTGCCGGAGAGCTCTCCTGTCCTTAAAGCCCAACGCCAGCGCAGCCCAACGCCAGCGCAGCTGCCTTGCCCCCCGGGGCCAGTGATGGTCACACCAACACCGTATCCTCCCCCCTCCGCTACTGAGATCCCCCCACTTATCCGCAACAGGATGGCATTAGCCCTCTCACCATGGCTCCTAGGCAGCTGGCTCCCTCCATGACCCTTCCATCCTGTCTGCTTCCCCCAGCCTTGAATTGTGACCTACATTCCCTGCTCCGAGATGCATGACCTTGCACCGGCTGTATTAAAAGGCGCATCGGTCACAAGCCCAGCTTACGGAGCAGCAGTGCAGCACGCTGGGCGACCGACCTGGCCTCCGCCGTCTCCACTCTGCAGCCTGCTCAGCTGCAGAGTCACTGGCCTGGGTCTCACATTTCCTCCCAGCTCCAGCCAGAGAGACTGAGTAGCAGGGGCTGAGCCCAGAGCCCCGCCAGGCGACACCGTGCCCCATTCGCAATCACTGGTTGGGACTGAGCAGGGAGGTTTTAATCCATTTGAGAAGGGCTGCGCTGTGTTTGGATATTACAAATGCAAATAATCCGGCGCAGGCCTGCAGGGGAGAGGTGGCCAGGCAGCCCAGGATGGGTTTAACAAAGGAGGCCAATAGCATTGCCCGCCTTTACAGATGGGGAAACTGAGGAATGGAAAAGCACTGTGACTTGCCCAGGATGTCAGTAGCCTGGCTGGGATTAGAATCCGGAGTCTCAGGCAACTGCTCTGTTCCCTGGGCCAGACTGCTCCATGGCAGCTGGGCGCTGGCCGGCCCTGGCACAGCAGAGTTTGCACTCCCTGGGAAATCTCCACCCTAGGGATCTAGTTATTTGCATATTTCTCAGAACCCAGAAAGGCCCAGGGGCCAGCGCCTCAAAGGGACTTAGGCCGCCAAGGCCTATTGATGTCAAAAAGGCGCCTAAATCCCTTGGCACATCGGGCCCAGGGGCCTCCCACTCCAGCAAGCCGAAGGCAGCATTGCCGTACGCCGAGCCAGGCCCATGGCGAGCATGTCCTGGTGCCCGCCGCACCTGGACTGTGCCCCTTGCCTGCTTCTGCTGTCACCGCGCAGGCCCACCTTAATGCAACGCCCCTGGGAAGTCTCCAGTGCCCCGAGGGGGTGGGCGCCTGAGCCAGCGAGTCCCACCTCCCTGCTCTCAGTGGGAGTGGCTGGCCTGGCGGGTGGCCTGGCAGCAGCAGGCATCTGACCCCCGGCGCCCCGCAACGAGGATGCGCATGGTGGGATTTTCCTGTCCCGGCTCTCGGCCTCAGACTGGGATGCGCGGTGAGCAGGGACCAGGGAGGGTCAGCTCTGCTCCAAGCCCTGGTGGACTGTGGCTGGGAGAGGGGTTCACTGTGGACCAGCCTCTTCCATCTCCACGGAGCTTGGGGTGGGGGGTGGCCTGGCCAGACGGACGGGGGCAAAGAGCACAGGCTCTCTGGCAGCCCAACGCTGAAGGCCTTCAGGCTGGGCACCATGGCTGTGTCTAGACTGGCCAGTTTTTCCGGAAAATCAGCCGCTTTTCCAGAAAAACTGGCCAGCTGTCTACACTGGCCACTTGAATTTCCGCAAAAGCACTGACTTCCTACTGTAAGAAATCAGTGCTTTTGCGGAAATACTATGCTGCTCCGTTCGGGCAAAAGTCCTTTGCGCAAAAGGGCCAGTGTAGGCAGCTGAGATTTGTTTTCAAAAGCCCCATCGCAAAACGGCGATCGGGGCTTTTTGCGAAAGCCTAGATTAGCTACAGACGCTTTTCCGCAAAAAGTGCTTTTGTGCAAAGCGTCGTGCGCTAATCTAGACGCTTTTTCAAAATGCTTTTAACGGAAAACTTTTCCGTTAAAAGCATTTGCAGAAAATCATGCCAGTCTAGATACAGCCCATGAGTTCAAGGCCCAGCCGATCTGTGGGCAGGGGGAGGTGGCCGGGGGAGCGGCGAATGGCGGAGCAGCCAGTGGGATCTGTTGGGGGAGGTGGCCGGGGGAGCGGTGAATGGCGGAGCAGCCAGTGGGATCTGTTGGGGAGGTGGCTGGGGAGCGAATGGCGGAGCAGCCAGTGGGATCTGTTGTGGGGAGGTGGCCGGGGTAGTGGCGAATGGTGGAGCAGCCAGTGGGATCTGTTGGGGGAGGTGGCCGGGGAGCAGCGAATGGCGGAGCAGCCAGTGGGATCTGTTGTGGGGAGGTGGCTGGGGGAGCGCACGGCGGAGCAGCCAGTGGGATCTGTTGGGGGAGGTGGCCGGGAGCGGCGAATGGCGGAGCAGCCAGTGGGATCTGTGGGGAGGTGGCCGGGGAGCGGTGAATGGCGGAGCAGCCAGTGGGATCTGTTGGGGAGGTGGCCGGGGGAAGCGGCGAATGGCGGAGCAGCCAGTGGGATCTGTGGGGAGGTGGCCGGGGGGAGCGGCGAATGGCGGAGCAGCCACAGCAGGAGGGCCGGGTGAGCTGAGGGGATGGAGCCGCCGGGAGGCTCAGCCCACAGGCCGGGGAGCCAGCGTGCACTGGCCAGGGGACTGAGGGCTTACAGCACCACTCCAGACCAGGGGATCGGGCCCCACTGACTCCAGTTGAGCCAGGCTGATGTACATGGGCGGGGCCTGGCCCAAGCTGTTCATCTCGCACTGCGCAGGGGGCAGGGACCATTTCTCTGCAGTTTGAAGTGACCCATCAAATCCCAGGGCTGGAAGCGCCCTCAGGAGGCCAACAAGTCCAGGACCAACCCCAACTCAGTCAGAGGGCCCCTGAATTCAGACCCCCTGTGGGACGTGCCAGCACAGCCCCGCTCATTTCCGCAGGTACCAGCCCCGCTGAGCCCCGCCCCCCGGTCTCCCGGCTGGACTGATTTGCAGGATACTTGGTGGCCCTGCCAGGGGCTCAGGGCAGGAGCTCACAGGTGCCGAGGGCCCAGCCCAGGGTGTGGTGGGACAGCGGGACAAATTTCGCTGCAGGGGGAGAGACCCCCATGGGATCCAGTCTCCGGCTGGGCATGGCAGGTGGCCGATCACATCCTTGGGGCGATGTGTCCCTGCCACTGGTGGGCAGCCTCGCTCCCAGCTGGCGAGGCTAGAACCGGGAGCCCTGCCTAAAGCCAGAGGTTGGGGGCTGCCATGCAGCTGGAAGCGCCTCACTCTCTGATCCTGACGTGCCCCATGGCTGAGCCATCCCCTGGGGGGCTGAGAGCTGGGCAGTGCACCCTGAGGGGTTGGCAGAGAGCCACACACCTCCTGCCAACTTGCCCCTGCCCTTTGCCATGGCACTCGGCTCCCCGAGCTCCGGTGCTGCAGCAGTGAAGTGACGGGACCCTGGGCGCTGCCCCGTGGGAAAGTGCGCGACAGCCCAGCCTGGAGACTGATGCAGCCTGCCAGGGCTGCTCGAGCGAGGGAGGGGCAGGAATTGCACAGCCTGGAAGTGAGCCCCTGCCCGGCACTGGCTCCCTGCAGCCCCAGCATGCCCCATGCCTGCTACTAGCCATCACACGATCCCCATGGCGCTGCCCTGGGCACAGGCTGGGCACCAGGATCCTAGTGCCACCCGCTGCCCGAATCACCCGCTGCCTCCATGGGGACGGCTTTGCCCCAAACAGGAGCCGAGGGCCCACAGCCCCCTTGGCAGCCAGGCCTGTGAGACCCTGTTCTGCCTCGAGGGCCTGCCGGAGTCTTGGGGCCACCTTGTCAGCCTCATGGACCCCCTGGTCCCAGGCATGTTGCCCACAGGCTCAGTGCCCTGCACCTTCCTCGCCCTGTGCTCTCAGCCCTGCTAAGTGATGGGGCCTTAGTGCAAATTGCCCTGTGCTGAGATCTGGGACCAACAGCCCCGGGGACCCCCAGCTGTGCTCCAGCGCCAGAGATCCCTGCATGAGAACCCAGCCCCGGCCCCACCTGCACCCAGCTGGAGGGGGGCTCAGATGCCCTGGAGGGGCTGAGAGGCCCAAGACCAATGTGTCTATCATAACAGGCCAGGTCATAACAACTGCCCTAGAGCCACTGCCCCTCTGCTCACAGCGCTGGGCTCTGCCCCTGTGGCAGGCCAACAGCCCCTCCAGCCCAGCACCCCCCGTCACAGGTCAACGGCCCCTCTAGCCCAGCACCCCCCATCACAGACCAACGGCCCCTCTGTCCCAGCACCCCCCATCACAGACCAACAGCCCTCTGTCCCAGCACCCCATCACAGACCCAGCACCCGCATCACAGACCAACGGATCCTCTAGCCCAGCACCCCATCACAGACCCAGCACCCCTCATCACAGACCAACGGCCCCTCTGTCCCAGCCCCATCACAGACCAACAGCCCCTCTGTCCCAGCACCCCCCATCACAGACCCAGCACCCCGCATCACAGACCTACGGCTCCTCTAGCCCAGCACCCCCCATCACAGACCAACGGACCCTCTAGCCCAGCACCCCCCATTGCAGACCAACGGCCCCTCTAGCCCAGCACACCCCATCACAGACCAACGGCCCCTCTGTCCCAGCACCCCCCCATCACAGACCAACGGCCCCTCTAGACAAAGACTTGGGTCCTGGGGTGCTCCTGCTATGAACCTGCCAGGCCAGGCTGGGGCTGGCACAGCACACGTGGCTAGTGGGTTGGTGGGGTCACGGAGCTGCCCCCCCGCTAAGAACATGGGAGATTCTCTCCTGCTGAAGGTGGGGTTTGGGCAGTGTCTGTCACACCAGGGGCCTGCTCTGGGTCAGCATCCTCCAGTGGGAACCGGACCAGGCAGAGGCTGGCTGCAAAGTGGCCAGGAAGGAAATCGCAGGGTTTAAGATGTGATGGGTTCCGAGCGACCCCCTAGAGGGGAAAGGCCCTGTGACACATTCCCGGCCCTTGAGTCAGCCAGAACCGTGTGGGCAGAATGGACTCCCATAGTGCAACATAGAGCAGCTTGGACATGGGGTGGGTGGAAGTGGTGTGGGGCCAGCACAGCTGGACATGGCATAGGCAGAGATGGGCACGGGGCCGGCACAGCTGGGCATGGCATGGGCAGAGATGGGCATGGGGCTGGCACAGCTGGGCATGGCATGGGCAGAGATGGGCATGGGGCCGGCACAGCTGGGCATGGCATGGGCAGAGATGGGCATGGGGCCGGTACAGCTGGGCATGGCATGGGCATGGGCATGGGCATGGGATGGGCAGAAGTCAGGGCCACAAGGGCTGGGCCTGGTGCAGGTAGAGCTGGGAACAGAGCCAGCACTGTAAGGTCTGAGGCCTTTTATTGCAGCCATATCAGGAGCAGCCGCCATGAGCCAAGATGCAGAGTCACAGCCTCACTCAATGTGGCCCTCCCGTCCTCGCAGCCCCGCCGCCACCCGGCCACGGAACCGATCTCCGATGTTAAAAGGAAAGGCGCTTTGACTGCAGCGGGTGTGACATCTCGGCTCCGTTACTGCTTTACCTCACCGCCCCACGGCTCCGTGGTTGGACGGTCTCGGTCGGGTCGCTCACTGTTTCTGCCCGTTACATAACGAACGTGGCCAGATTTGCAGCAGGCGGCAAATCTGGTGCGGTCTGGTGACATCAGTGAAACGCTTGGTCCGGTGGAGCTAAGCAGGGCTCAGGTGTCGCTATATAAACTGGGCTCCAAAAGGAAGTTCTTGGGAGCCAGCTCCAGGACACAGCCCCAGGCTCTGAGCTGCCAGCCCCAACCCCCGCCAGCCCTGCCCTGCAGCAGCCGGAGTCCCCACACGCCCTGGCCCCACCAGGCCACAGGAAAAGCTCGTCTGCCTCATGGGCACTGGGGGGGCACTGTGTGCTCAGCGTGGGCCTCCTGGGCCGGTGACTGTTAATAAACAAGGGCTAAGAACGGGGATGGGTAAGGGAGACACCTTTTGTCTGCAGCCCTAGAAACGGGGAAAGAGTGGGCAGGCCAAGGTGGGCACGGCACAGAGGTGGGCACGGCGCAGGCAGAGGTGGGCATGGCATAGGGGTGGGCACGGTGCAGGCAGAGGTGGGCACGGCTGGGGTGGGCACAGCGCAGGCCGAGATGGGCACGGCACAGAGGTGGGCATGGTGCAGGCCAAGGTGGGCACGGCGCAGGGGTGGGCACGGTGCAGGCCGAGATGGGCACGGCACAGGCAGAGGTGGACACGGCACAGGGGTGGGCACGGCGCAGGCAGAGGTGGGCATGGCACAAGAGTGGGCACGGTGCAGGCCGAGATGGGCACGGCACAGGCAGAGGTGGGCACGGCACAGGGGTGGGCACGGTGCAGGCCGAGATGGGCACGGCACAGGCAGAGGTGGGCACGGCACAGGGGTGGGCACGGCGCAGGCAGAGGTGGGCATGGGGCCAGCATAGCAACACAGCCAATACAGTGTAAACATTTTCTCTTTGTAAATCTCTCAGATGCCCCCAACAATCCTCCCTTGACCCCCTTCCCTGATCCCCAGGCAGCCCGTTCTCCTGGACTCTCAGCTGCTCCCTGCTCACTTCTGAACTCATGTGGTCAGACCTGACCCCTTGGGGACTCCTGTGCTGACTAAGCCAGTCCCTGGAACCCCAGGCCAAGGGGGTTCTGGAGCGTTCAGAGCCCCTAGAGGCACGAGGCAGCTGGGTGCCTCCTAAAGTCCACAGGGGTCCGGCATCCATGGTCCCTCACTCACCCCACTGGATGGGTTGGAGGCTGGCGATGACTCCTTTTTCTCCTCCTCCTTGGCTTTGCCTTCCACTGTGGCCATCCTGAGCCTGGTGCTGCCAACCAGGACCACAAACTCTGCCCTGACGGCACCCTCGCCCCACGGCCGCTGCTCACCCCAAGGCAAGTGTCCAGAGAGCCCTCCTCGGTGTGGTGCCCTGCCCCGCCTGTTCCCACGGTGAAAGCTCCAGGTGCCAGTTGGTGTTAGCAATTTATAGAGTGCTACTGCTCCCCTCCCTCTCCCCGCCTGGTGCCACCCCCTGCCTCCCTCCCCCTGCAGCCTTGCTCTGCCCACCCGGATCCAAATCCATATTTTAATAAACAGGCGTCCAATCTGCTTGTCCATCAGATCTTCGTAATCTGCATAAAGATTATCCCGGATAATTGTCTCAGAAAAGCCACCCGCATGAGCGTGCGTGAGTGTGCGGGGGGTGCGTGCACGCGTGCGAGCCAGCAGCTGGGGCAGCTGGCCAGGCCAGTGCCCCGAGCAGAATGGAGGGGGCCCAAGCTCATACCCTCACTCTCACCCAGCTCCCACCCTGCACCCCATTGCCCCTGCCCACCCTGTGACCCTCATCCAGTGCCTGCCCCTGAACCAGCCCCCCCTCTGCGCCCCATGGCTTCACAGTGACCTGGCCCAGGCCCCAAAACCAATCCCCCCACTCGCCTCACACTGACCCAGTCCAGGCCCCAGAACCAGTCCCCCCGCCCCCGCACTGACCCAGCCCAGGCCCCAGAACCAGCCCCCCCGCCTCACAGTGTCCTGGCTTAGGCCCCAGGTCCCTCCCGCTCTTGGCCAGCCCACACCCCAGACTCTCCATTCAGAACCAGGCCTCCCCCTCCGGCGCCAGGGCCAGGCCCATCGCTTGGGTCTGGCGCCCACCCGCTGCATGGGAGAGTGAGCCGACACGGGCCCTGCTGAGAACAGGCCTCTGGTGCCGGCTCCGAGTGAGAGGAGACCATGGTGGGCCCAGGCCTGCCCTGCTCGGAGCCTGCTGCTCTCAGCCCCTTGCCTGGCTCCAGAGGAGCAGGGAGGACTCCCTCCTGCCAGGGCACGCAGGGGACCCCACCCCGGCCCCGCGGCTGGGCAGAACTGGTCGTGCCCAGGGGAGGGGCGTGGGGGCAGCGGCCCTGAGGCAGAGGTGAAAGGAAGCGGGTGCGCCGTGGTGCGTAGCTCCGGCAAGAGCTGGCTGAGCTGCCGCAGAAGCCAGCAGGGAGCCATTGAAAGATCTGGCAGGGCCCTGGGTTGCAACAGGACAGCACCTGTAAGAAATGTTAAGCCACAGAGCAGGGCAGCAGCGCCAGGGGTAGCCAGGGGCAGGAGGTGGTGGCTGAGGGTACAAACAGCTGCACTGAGAAGACAGCTACCCCGCCCCCGCCTGCCCCTGCCCCCCCCATGGCTCAGTGGCAGAGACCTGTGAAGAGGGGAGTGGGGTATAGTGGGGTGTGGGGCGGGAAACCAGGACTCCTGGGGTCTATTCTCAGCTCTGCCTCTTCAGACTAAATGCTGAGTCTCTGGGTCTGTGAAAAAGGGAGGGGCTGTTGACGGGGTGGGGTGAGGGGATCACGGGAGCAGCTTTCCCTGCTGTTGAGGGTTGGGGGGGTGTAGAAATGTGTGAGTATCCCCCTCGAACGCATAGGAGAGCCAAGGGAGGGATCACACATTGAGCGAGCTGGTGGGGGGCGGGGGGCGTGTTACGCCTTGGCAGAGAGACTCGGGTTGGGGGGGTCACACACCTGGAGGGGTGCCCGGACGGGGCTGGCTTTGGCGTACCGGGCGCTGGCATCCTGGTCGTCCAGGAAGGCGGTGGGCAGGCTCTGGTACCGCTGGCCTGTCAAGGTGAGGGCACGGAGCGAGCACAGGAGTTGCCCACGTGGGCGCCGTGGCCCCCCTGGCCGGCTCCTCTTTACCACCTGAGAAGGGAAACAGAGAAGAGGGAGGTCGCGGGAGCAAGACTGAGGGGGGGGCCGCCTGGGCACAGGGTTGAGGAGAACAGTCCACTCCCTACTCCCAGCTCCCATCTGGCACCCCATTGCCCCCCCACCTTGTGACCCTGCCCCCAGCTCCCACCTGATACCCCACTGCCCCCCCCAATGTCACCCTGCCCCCAGCTCCCACTTGGCACCCCACTGCCCTCCCATCCTGTGACCCTGTCCCTAGCTCCCACTTGGCACCGCACTGCTCCCCCATCCTGTAACCATGCCCCCAGCTCCCACCTGGCAGCACACTAACCTCCACCCTGTGACCCTGCCCCAACTTGCACCCCCCCTCTGCCCCTCAGCCCATGACCCTGGCTCCAGCCCACTCTGACACTGCACCTAGTCCCCTCTCTCATGACTCTGCCCCTTGCTGCCTCCACTTACCCCAGTACCCCAAGTCCCATTGCCCCAGCTTCCTCCCCATCTGTGCCCTCACAGCCCAGTGCCTTACCCGGCATTTCTGCCCACCCCAGTTTCCCCCAGCGGCTCAGCCCCACACTGCTCCTACCTGGGCAGACATGGTCTTGCGGTGCCACGAGGGGGATGGTGCCACAAACCTGGAGTGAGAGGAACACAGCTAGGAACTGCCTGGCCCTGCTGACAGCCGCCCCTCTTCCCACCCCTCCCACCGTCCAGCTTGGCTATTTGGGACCAGAGGCTGTCACTCACTGGGGGAGCTGTGCAAGGCCTGGCACAACGGGGCCCTGAATAAGCAGCTGAGGCAGAGAGGAATCTAGAACCCAGTTCTCAGGCAGTGGGTGCTCCCTTGGTAATGCCCCCAGGGGAGGTGCCAAACCTGGAAATCCCCCCACATCCCATCATCTCAGGCATGGGCGCATGTACAGCAGGATTATCCAGTTATGTGGACTCTTTCCTCAGACCGTAGGCCACCAGCCCTCCTAGCTACTGTCGAGACACACCGACTTCCTAGGAAACGACAGAACATCAGTGATCCTCCTGAAAACACCGTGCTGGCCACCATAGACATAGATGCTCTTTACCCAATATTCCACACGAGGACGGATTACTGGCTATCCATGATGACGCCCCTGCACACCTGGTGGCTGAGCTCTGCGACTTTGTCCTCACCCACAACTATTTCCAATTTGGGGACAATTTGTATCTTCAGGTCAGCGGCACAGCCATGGGCACCCGCATGGCCCCACAATACACCAACATCTTTCTGGCTGACCTTGAACAGTGTTTCCTCAGCTCTCACCTCCTATCACCCTCACTCTGCTTATGCTACACTGACGACACCTTCATCATTTGGACCCATGGGAAGGAGACCCTTGAAGAATTTCACAGGGATTTTACCAACCTCCACCCCACCATCAACCTCAGCCTGGACCAGTCCACATGAGAGATCCACTTCCTTGACACTACAGTACAATTAAATGATGGCCACATTGCTATCACCTTATACCGGAAACCTACTGACGGGTATTCTTACCTGCATGCCTCTAGCTTCCGTCCACATTACACGATCAGTTGTTTACAGCCAGGCCCTAAGATACAACTGGATTTGCTCTAATCCCACGGACAGAGACAAACACCTACAGTATTTCTATCAGGCATTCTTAAAACTTAAATACCCACCTGGGGAAGTGAAAAAACAGACTGACAGAGCCAGACGAATACCCAGACATCAGCTTCTTCAAGATAGGCCCACCAAGGAAAATAACAGAACACCACTAGCCATCAGCTACAGCCCCCAACTTACACCTCTCCAGCCCATCATTAACAATCTACAACCTACCCTGGAAAACGATTGCTCACTCTCACAGGCCTTGGGGGACAGGCCAGTCCTCACCTACAGACAGACCTCTAACCTGAAACAAATTCTTTCCAGCAGCCGCACAGCACACCTCAAACATACCCAGGAACCCACCCCTGCAATAAACTCTCTTGCCAACTCTGTCCACACATCTACACAAGAAACACCATCACAAGACCTAACCACATAAGCGACCACATCAGAGGCTCGTCCACCTGCACATCCTCTAATGTGATCTATGCTGTCAAGTGCCAGCAATGCCCCTCTGTCATGTACTTTGGCCAAACCGGACAGTCTCTGCGACAAAGGATAAATGGACACAAGTCAACATCAGAAGCGGCAACACACAGAAAGCTGCGGGAGCACATTTTAACCTGCTTGGGCACTCGTTCATGGGTCTAAAAGTTGCCATTCTTCGACAAAGGAATTTAAAAAACCAACTACAGAGAGAAACTGTGGAACTGGCCTTCAGATGCAAATTTGACACTATCTCTCATGGCCTGAACAGAGACATGAACTGGATGGGCCGTTATATCAACACCCAAATGGCATCAAAAGCTAAGTGTGGGACACTTCCAGCCTCATTAGCCTCAATTAGCCTCATTAGCACCGGCACGACAATTGACAGGTGTTTTCCCCCTCTCCCTTCTTTTTCAGTTATGTTTGGGAGGTTCCCCCTATTTTCTCCACTCCCATCAGAGGAAGGGCTTTTTAAGTCTCGGCTTGACAAAGCCCTGGCTGGGTTGATTTAGTTTGGATTGGTCCTGCCTGGGGCAGGGGGCTGGACTTGATGACTTCCTGAGGTCTCTTCCAGCTGTATGATTCTGTGATTCTAAGTGGGGTATGCCCATGAGAACACATGATACTATATTTTTTTGTTAGTCTCTAAAGTGCTACAGGACCACTCGTTTTTTTAAAGTTACAGACTAACACGGCTACGCCTCTGAGGCCTTTGAGCCACGAGGGACCATCCTGCTCATAAACTCTGACCTGCATATCACAGGCCACAGTCGTCATTCCCCCCATCCCACCCCCAGTAGCAGGCACAGATCCCCTGGCTGAGGCCCTGAGGCCCTCATGTATGGATTTAAAGTTACAGAGAACCCATTGACACGAATTGAAAGCTGCCAGCGGAAGGTAACCCCCCCCCAGGGTCTCTGACAGTCAGACCTGGGGGAAATTCCTGCCCAGCCCCAAATCTGTGATCAGTGAGACCCTGAGCACGTGGGCACAACCCAGCAGCCAGGCACCTGGGAAATAATCCTCTGCAGCAACCCAGAGCCCTCTGCATCTAGTGTCCTGTCACCGGCCACTGGGGATATTTGCTGCCAGCAGTCACAGGTCGGCTCCGTGCATTGTAGGCCCCCCTCCCCCAAAACTTGTCAAGCTCTGACTTGCAGCCAGTTGGGTTTTTGCCCCCGTGGCTCCATGAGAGGCGGCTCCAGAACTTCACCCTCTGATGGTTCCAAACCTTTGTCTCCTTTCAAGCCACAACATGCTGAGGGGCAGTTCATGGCCATTTGTTCTCATGCCAACATTAGCTCTTCATGTAAATAGCCCCTCCCCTCCCCCGCCGTTAGCCCTCGGATGTATTTATCCCGAGTGAGCAATTGTCTCCCCCCCCTCCGCTTTCACGTGGTTGGGCTGAACTGGCCAAGCTCTTCGGGCTCCTCTTACAAAGTAGGTTTCCATTCCTCGGATCCTCCTCCTCTGCACCTTTCTTACCCCTAGGAGGCCAGACTCACTCGCACAATTCCAGAGGTGCTCTCCCCAGGCCTCGTATAATGGCACCGACACGTCCCTCCCTGTCTCTGCTGAAAACACCTCGCTGGATGCATCCTAGGATTGAATTTGCCTTTTCCACAGTCACAGCACATTGGCAGCTACTGGTCCTGCTGCGATCAGTCAATATGCCTGGGTCTTTCTCCTCTGTCGCTTCCACCTGATATGTCACCAGCTTATTGCAAAAGTTCTTGTTGTTAGTCACTAAGGCCTGGTCTATGCTCGAGTGGAAGGTCGAATTAAGATATGCAACTGCAGCTATGTTAATTATGTAGCTGGAGTCAACATATCTTAAGTTGCATTTCTACAGCATCCACACAGCAGGAGATTGACTGGAGCAAATGCTCCCATCAGCTTCTCTTACTCTGCATGAGGAGCAGGAGTACTGGCACTGACAGGGGCATCCTCTGACTTTGATTTAGCGGGTCTTTACTAGACCTGCTAAATCAAACCTTGGAAGATTGACTGCGGCAGCATCGATCTTCCACATAGTGAAGAGGTGGCCTAAGTGACCTTGCATTCCACACTGTTCAATTTCATCTCACTTCTTTTACTCCAGTTTTCAAGTTCATCCAGATCTTCTTGTATGATAGTCTGGTCCTAAGTTCTCCCTAAGATGAGCAGCCATGCGGCCATGCAGTTGCCTATTACTGGTGGGGAGAGATGCCTCTTCCCCAGCATGGACCTGCCACAGTCAGGGGAGAGGAGGTTTTAGAACAAAATGATAAACTAAACAGTAACAAGTCACCAGGACCAGATGGCATTCACCCAAGAGTTCTGAAAGAACTCAAATGGGAAATTGCAGAAATACTAATTATGGTTTGTAGCCTATCCTTTAAATCATGTTCTGTACCAAATGACAGGAGGATAGTTAATGTGATGCAGTTTTAAAAAAGGCCTCCAGAGGTGATCCTGGCACTTACTAACTGATAAATTTAACTTCAGTACTGGGCAAATTGGTTGAAACTATAGCAAAAACCAGAGTTGTCAGACACATCGATGTACATAATGTGTTGGGGAAAAGTCAACATGGATTCTATAAAGGGAAATCATGCCTTACTAATTTACTAGAGTTCTTTGAGGGGGTCAACAAGCATGTGGACAAGAGGGATTCATTGGATATAGTGTACTTAGATTTCCAGAAAGCCTTTGACAAGGTCCCTCACCGAAGGCTCTTTAGCAAAGTGAGCTGTCATGGGTAAGAAGGAAGGTCCTATCATGGACTGATAACTGGTTAAAAGATCGAAAACAAAGGGTATAAATAAATGGTCAGTTTTCAGAATGGAGAGAGGTAACTAGTGGGGTCCTGCACGGGTCCGTACTGGGATAAACAGTGAGGTGGCAAAATTTGCAAATGGTACAAAACCAAAGCAGATTGTGAAGAGCTTCAAAAGGATCTCACAATACTAGGTGACTGGGCAACAAAATGGCAGATGAAATTTACTGTTGATATATGCAAAGTGATGCATATCAGAAAAAATAATCCCACCTATACATATAAAATGACTAAATTAGCTAGTATCACTCAAGAGAGAGATCTTGGAGTCCTTAAAAAGCGGCGAGGAGTCCTGTGGCACCTTATAGACTAACCGAAGTGTTGGAGCATAAGCTTTCGTGGGCAAAGACCCACTTCGTCAGATGCAAGTCTACTTGCATCTGACGAAGTGGGTCTTTGCCCACGAAAGCTTATGCTCCAACACTTCGGTTAGTCTATAAGTTGCCACAGGACTCCTCGCCGCTTTTGCAGATTCAGACTAACACGGCTACCCCTCTGATATTTGGAGTCCTTGTGGATAGTTCTCTGAAAACATCCACTCAGTGTGAAGCAGCAGTCAAAAAAGCAAACAATGTTAGGAATCATTAAAAAAAGGATAGAGAATAAGACAATATCTTATTGCCTCTGTATAAAACTATGGTATGCCCACATCTTGAATACTGCATGCAGATGGGGACACCTCATCTCATAAAAGATATATTGGCATTGGAAACAGTTCAGGAAAGGGCAACAAAAATGATTAGGGGTACAGAAGGGCTGCCATATGAGAAGAAATTAATAAGACTGGGACTTTTCAGCTTGGAAATGAGAAGACTAAGGGGGCATATGACAGAGGTCTATAAAATCATGACTGGCGTGGAGAAAGTGAATAAGGAAAAGTTATTTACTTGCTCCCAAAACATAAGAACTAATGGTCACCAAATGAAATTACTAAGTAGCAGGTTTAAATCAAAACAATTTTTTCACAGAATGCAAAGTCAATCTGTGGAACTCATTGCCAGAGGATGTTGTGAAGGCCAGGACTTTAATGGATTAAAAAAAAAAAGCCTAGATAAACTCATGGAGGATAGGTCCATCAATGGCTATTAGCTAGGATGGGCAGGAATGTTTTTTCTAGCCTCTGATGGTCAGAATCTGGGAATGGGTGACAGAGTGGATCACTTGATGATTCCCTCTGGGGCACCTAGCATTGGCCACTGTTGGAAGACAGGATACTTGGCTACACAGACCTTTGGTCTGAATCAGTATGGCCGTTCTTAAGTTCTTTTAAAACAACAAATAGCCTTGCGGTACCTTAGAGACTAACAAAACATGTAGATGGTATCACTTGGGAATAATGCTGCCAGCTTGTGAGTCAGCATCATTTATGGTCAGAACTACAATGGTATCTGATCGTCTTCAAACCTCCAACTTTCATTCTTGATTAATGAAAACATTCTTGGTAAATGCTTTCGCTTTGGTCCATCTTGTGCTGGTCCAAGGATTTCACCTCTAGAAGCACAATATGAATGCCCCCAGCCATCCCTCTTAATCGTGGCCCGAGTTCTGAAAACTAACACAATCGAACTAGAGTCCTATTCCATTATTCCTAGCTGAAGTGTTCCGGTGACGAGCCTGCTTTGAAAAACTAATTTTTTCAAAATAAACAATGACAACTCGTGATCCGGTGGCATTATTCCCATATGATCCCAGCTACATGTTTTGTTAGTCTCTAAGTTGCTACTAGACTATTCATTGTTATTTAAGTTTTTCCAGTTACAGATTAACTCGGCTCCCCCTCTGAAGCTCAAGTTCTTACGTTATCCCCTACCCAACCCTATAGCCTGTACCCCAGAGTCCTCACACTCCATACCCTCTGTCCCAACCCTGAGCCCCCTCCCATCTCCAATCCCCTCAGCCTGCTTCTTCCATACACTGTCCATGTGCAGACTGTATTTATTATGTGCACCATTATGGAGATAAGTCACACATCACCTCCATATCGGTGCACAAAAAATTCATTGCACATATGGACATACGTGTGGAATATTGGTATAGAAGGGTACAGCTTAGACAGGAAGGATAGGCAGGGGAAAAAGAGAGGAAATGTTGCCTTAGATATTAACAGTGTATACATATGGACTGAGGTGGAGATGGACATAGGAGACAGAGGTGTTGAGAGTCTCTGGGGGTATGTCTACACTAGCTCGGTAGTTCGAGCTAGGTAGGCAAATGAGGGCAACCAGAGTTGCAAATGAAGCCCGGGATTTAAATATCCCGGGCTTCATTTGCATCTTCCCGGGCGCCGCCATTTTTAAATCCCCCTTAGTCCGAACTCCGTGGAACGAGGTGTACCGGTAGTACGAAGTTAGAGATCCTAATTCGAACTACCTACTCTGTGCTGTGCGTGTGGCAGTGGGCACGGAGTTTGGACTAAGGGGATTTAAAATGGCGGTGCCGAAGATGCAAATGAAGCCCGGATATTTAAATCCCGGGCTTCATTTGCAACTCCGGTTGCCCTCATTTGCCTACCTAGCTCGAACTACCGAGCTAGTGTAGACATACCCTGGGTTAGGCTAAAAGGGGTAAAAAACAAGGGTGATGTCATGCTAGGGGTCTACTACAGGCCACCTACCCAGGTAGAAGAGGTGAATGAGGCTTTTTAAAAACAACTAACAAAATCATCTAAAGAGCAGGATTTGGTGGTCATGGGGGACTTCAACTATCCAGACATATGTTGGGAAACTAACACAGCAGGGCACAGACTATCCAATAAGTTCTTGGACTGCATTGAAGACAACTTTTTATTTCAGAAGGTTGAAAAACCTAGTAGGGGGTCGCTGTTCTAGATTTGATTTTAACAAATAAGGAGGAACTGGTTGAGAATTTGAAAGTGGAAGGCAGCTTGGGTGAAAGTGATCAAGAAATCATAGAGTTCATGACTCTAAGGAATAGTGTAAGGGACAACAGCAAAATAGAGACAATGGATTTCAGGAAGGCAGATTTTGGTAAGCTGATAGAGCTGGTAAGTAAGGTCCCATGACTAAGAAGAAAAACAACTGAAAAGAGTTGGCAGTTTTTCAAAGGGACATTATTAAGGGCCCAAAAGCAAGCTATTCTGCTGCATAAGAAAGATAGAAAGTATGGCAAAAGACCACCTTGGCTTAACCAGGAGATCTTGCATCATTTAAAAATAAAAAAGGAGTCATATAAAAAGTGGAAAGTAGGACAAATTACAAAGGATGAATTTAAGCAAACAATACAGGTCTGCAGGGGCAGGATTAGAAAGGCAAAGGCACAAAACGAGCTCAGGCAGGAGAGATTCCAGAAGACTGGAAAAGGACAAATCTAGTGCCCATCTATAAAAAGGGAAATAAGAACAACCCAGGAAACTACAGACCAGTCAGTTTAACTTCTGTGCCAGGAAAGATAATGAAGCAAGTAATTAAGGAATTCATCAGCAAACACCTGGAAGATAATAAGGTGATAGGTAACAGCCAGCATGGATTTGTAAAGAACAAATCATGTCAAACCAATCTGACAGCTTTCTTTGAAAGGATGACGAGTCTTGTGGATAAGGGGAGAAGCTGTGGACATGGTATACCTAGACTTTAGTAAGGCATTTGATATGGTCTCGCATGATATTCTTAACAATAAACTAGGCAAATACAACTTAGATGGGGCTACTATAATGTGCGCATAACTGGCTGGATAACCATTCTCAAAGAGTAGTTATTAACAGTTCACAATCCTGCCGGAAGGGCATAACAAGTGGGGTTCCACAGGAGTCTGTTTTGGGACTGGTTCTGTTCAATATCTTCATCAACAATTTAGATATTGGCATAGAGAATATGCTTATTAAGTTTGCAGATGATACCAAGCTGGGAGGGATTACAATTGCTTTAGAGGATAGGGTCATAATTCAAAATGCTCTGGACAAACTGGAGAAATGGTCTGAGGTAAATAGGATGAAGTTTAATATGGACAAATGTAAAGTACTCCACTTAGGAAGGAACAATCAGTTTCACACATACAGAATGGGAAGCGACTGTCTAGGAAGGAGTACTGCAGAAAGGGATCTAGGGGTTGTAGTGGACCACAAGCTAAATATGAGTCAACAGTGTAATGCTGTTGCAAAAAAAAAAAAAAAAAGCAGACATGATTCTGGGCTGCATTAACAGGAGTGTTGTGAGCAAGACATGAGAAGCCATTCTTCCGCTCTACTGTGCGCTGATTAGGCCTCAGTTGGGCACCACATTTCAAGAAAGATGTGGAGAAAATGGAGAAGATCCAGAGAAGATCAACAAGAATGATTAAAGATCTAGAGAACATGACCTATGAAGGAAGACTGAAAGAATTGGGCTTGTTTAGTTTGGAAAGGAGAAGACTGCCTCTGAGGATAGGACAAGAAGCATTGGGCTTAAACTGCAGTAAGTGAGGTTTAGGTTGGACATTAGGAAAAAATTCCCAACTGCCAGGGTGGTTAAACACTGGAATAAGTTGTCTACGGAGGTTGTGGAATGTCCATCTCTGGAGATATTTAAGAGCAGATTAGATAAATGTCTATTAGGGATGGTCTAGATGGTACTGGGTCCTGTCATGAGGGCGAGGACTGGACTTGATGACCTCTCGTGGTCCCTTCCAGTTCTAGTGTTCTATGTTTCTATACAAAATTAGAGAACAGTGGGTCCTCCTCTGTGTGGGTTCTGCCTCCCAGCTCTATGTCATATGCAGATTTCATTAGCACGTGCCCACTTTTTGTCCTAAGGTCAAGAATAAGACATTAAGTAAGTCTGGTCCCAAGACCGATCCCTGTGGAACTCCACTAGTAACCTCCCTCCAGCCTGGCAGGTCCCCTTTCAGTGGGAGCCAGTGGAGTCTCCCTTTCCCCAGTTCCTTGTCCACCTTTCAGTTCTCTTATTAATCCCCATCGTCTTCCATGGAACCGATCATTTCCTTGTGGAACTACCAGATGCCTCACGGGCGCCCAGGTGGATTTGAGCTACTGCATCTCCTTTGTCTAAACCATCAGTTATCGTCGCAGAGAAACACGATCTACTGTTTGTGAAACCACATTGTATTTTATCCCAATTACTTCATGTCTGGGCCTTTCACCGCTTTCTTTTTCAAAATGGGACCCAGGACCTTGCATACCACTGAGGTCTGGCGAACAGGCTTGTGGTTTCCTGGGTCACTTATTTCCCTGAGTCTTAAAAATAGGAACTATGTTAGCAATTCTCTCGTCACAGGGTATGGCCCCCTGCTAACTTACAGAGTCATTGGAAATCCTTGCTATTGGGTATGCAATTCAGTGTGCCAGTCCCTTTATTCTGCAGGGATAGAATGGACCTGGGCCCTGCCGAGTCATTGGCAGGGGCGTATTCAGAGACACTTTGGCGCCACAGGCTGTGGCAGGGGCTCAGTAGGGGGCGCTCTCCCCTGCAGTCAGTGCTGCCCCAGCGAGGTACCAGGAGCTGTTGTGTTGCAGTGAGGGACCCAGCAGGGGGCGCTCTCCCCTGCAGCCACTGCTGCCCCAGCATACTGGTCAAATTGTGCTATTTCCAGGGTTTGAAATCTGAGCTGCTGAGTGCTTGTCACTAAGGCGCCCCCGTGCAGTGCCGTCCTGGTGCCTGGCCCAGCCCCCACTCCACTCTGTGCAGCGTGGGGCAACTAGATGTGGGGTTCGGCGCTTGTGCCATGTAGTGGCAAAACAGCTGCTGCGCCCCACTCCAGAGGTGGCTGCATCTCAATGCTGGGCAAAAGATCTCCGTATAAACAGCCCCCCCATAGCACCCCAGAGGTGGCTGCATGTCAGCCCTGGGGATGCTCTCAGTGACTCTAGTCCTGGGAGTGACCAGGGCTACTGGGTCCCCTGTCAATCAGGTGGGCAAGGCCTCACCAAAGATTGGGGCCCTGGGGTGGTGCTAAGCTGAGGAGGAGGTTCCTCTGGCTGTGGGAGCCCCTTGATTCAGCCAGTGCCCCCCAGCCAGCCCTCCCCATACCCCAAGCCCCTTGTGCCAGCTGGTTCCAGCCTTCTCGCTCTGAGTCGCACTACGTGCCGCTCAATATGTCACCTACATTCACGGTTTCTTTTCTGTGCCTTGATGAGGCAGCCGGTAATGAGCTGTGCTGGGGGGAGGGGAGGCCTGGAGGTCCTGTCTCCGCCACTAAGATCCTCACACCCAGCAGTCCTGGCAGGGAGGGGATTGCCCCCCGTGCTGGTGCCCAGCAGGCCTTTGTGTGCCATCAGTTTGGGGAGCTCAGCCCAGTTTGGGGGTTGGGTCCATGCTGTGCTGGGCATTAGCTGGCAGCCCAGGACTGGCAAAGAGCCCCCCCTTCTGGTGGGGTGCAGTGGGATCTGCTGTGGGGCCCAGGCCCTCCGTGTCTGGGGCTGGCAGCATTCGGCGCCAGTGGGGGAAGGTCCCACATCCAGGCCATGCTGGATCAGAACCATCTGTGGGGAAAAGGGAGCTGAATGCAGATCCCTCCCCTGGGGTCCCAGCACCCACCCCCCTAGGCCTGGCCTCGTGATCCCTCCAAAGCCCGCAGCACAGGGACCCTCAGCAAGTAATCCTCAAGGGCCTGGCAGTGGGAAACCCACTCCCTGTGCTGCCCCCTTACCTGGCTGCTGCCTCCCACAGCCGTGATGCTGGCCCCAGTTCAGTCCAGCTCCCCCAGTCCACCGAGCACTGGAGAAGCCACTGCTACCAGCCTTGCCGCTGGCACTCAGTGGCAGCTCCTGCCGAGGCACTGGGGCCGTGAGGGGCAGCGCTGCCCTCCCAGGGGGCTCGTTAGCCAGGGCCATGCGGGAGCCTGGGGCCCTGCTACCAACTGTGGCTCCCCAGCTGGCAGCAGGTTTCCTTGGCACCTGCCTACCCTGGGAGTTAGATCTAAGAGCTGGAGGAAAAGATGCAGAAAGAGGAGAGCTGTGTCCGGCGCCATGGAGCGGGGAGAAGGGTGGAGGGTGCACCCCATCTTCCTCAGAACCCTGGGCTGCCTGTGCCCCCTGGCACTAGGGGAGTGGTTTGCCCTGCCTGGAGTATGCCAGGCCCTGGCTGTACCTTAGCGGGAGAGAGGCCATGGAGTCCCGTGAACCTGGGCTCTGTGGGGCCAGGATCCAGACCCAGGGTGCTTTGTGCCCTGTGGAGGGGAGTCCAGCACTGGGGAAAGGGCCAGTGTGCCAGCCCCACAGCCAGCAAGAGACGTGGGTCCTGTCCCAACAGGAACTGGAGTGAGCCCCTCTCCACAGCCAGCCCCCACGGTCAGATGCTATTCCCCAGGGCCAGATTCGAACCTGTGCCCTGCAGAGGAGAGAACTCCACCCTCCCCTGGCCAGGCCAGAATATTATTATTCCTCTTCCATGGCACTGCCCAGTCCAACACTCCACAATTAGTGCCATCGCTCCCACTGTACACATGGGGAAACTGAGGCACGGGGTGGGGAAGGGACTTGCCCCAGGCCACCCAGAGCCAGAAACAGCCCCCAGTCTTGTGCACTAGGTGCTAGTCCACACTGTTTCCATTCTGGTGTGGCTGGGCCGACCCCCACGCTGAGACTGGGCATGTTACTGCCCTGATGCCAAGGCATCCACCCTCCACAGCTGGGCTCTTCATGATGAGCATTGGCACTGCTGGCTGCTAAAGAGCGTGGGTTGACCCTGGCACTAGCAAGGTGGCAGGAGCCTCACAATTGAGCTGCCTGAGAAATTTGGTGGAAAAACAAACAACCCCGTAGGCTTTAACCCCTTGCATGTTTTTTTTAAAGCCAAACCTGTGGTGGTGAGGGGGGTTGGTTTTTCCCATCCACTTTCCAGTGGCAGATTAGAAAAGGGAAAAGGGAAGTGAAAGGGAGGAGGGAAGGTAACTTTCAGGAGGGTTTTTTTAAATTTCTCATCAAAAGTCTGAAATGTTTAGAAAGAAGCAAAATGTTTTCTACAAGAGAGGTGCAGAATAGGACGAGAGGGGGTAGTGCGGCTATTTGCCTCCCTTCACCTGCCTAGTGTTGCAAGATCAATGGGACGCTCCGTGCAAGCAAAAGGCAAGGGAAGTTACAGTTAGCCTGGGGAACTCACTGCTACTGGATGCCCCTGATGTTGGGAGAATTCAGACAAAGATGGGGGGCCAGGGTGTCAGGACAGAATTTAGAAAAAGGGCACAAGGCCCCTGCTGGCAGGGCGAGGGGGAAATGCTGATCCCCACTGGTTACATCAGGGAGAGGGTGGGGTGCTGGGTTAGCTGGGCTCTGTGACACTGGCAGACTGACAAGTGCAGAGCTGGCTCCCCTGTCAGCCCTGCGCCGACAGCTGATGAGAAGCATGTGCTGAGTTTCAACCTGTGGAACTGCTTGCAGGGTGATCTGTGCTGGAAAGGAGAGCGACTGTTTGCTTTGTAAACTGCTGTCACCTGGGCCTGCTCTATGCTGCCGAGTTCGCAAGGCAGATTACACCATCCACGGTGGCGAATGCCTATGCTACACTTCGGCTCCTGCTGCCGTAACTCGCCTGCTCGCCGACTTCCCACCCTACCTCCCTAGCGGCGCAGCGGCACGGGCGATGTGGCTAGGTCGGCGCAGCGTCAGCACAGACCCTGCATGGCGTTCATCGGCTGACGCTGTCCTGCAATGCCCCACGCTGACAGCAGCTAGGTGTGCACACGCACAGGCAGTGCAACTCCTTGTTACAGGTGGCTGGATGGAGGGCGATTCCTCTTGCGGTGTGGCCCTGGCCTGTGTAACACCCCAAGCAGGCAAGAGGTGTGAATTAGTGCAGAGTGCTGGGCCCGTCACAGAAACCAAGTGAGCTGTGTGACACCTGGGCGCTCTCCTGACTGCTCCTGCCCTCACGTCGGGGAGCTGGGGCAACGCTCGCTCCATGTTTGAGCTCTGGGGGAAGGCAAGGAAACTGCCTGGCCTAAAGGCCCTGGAGCACTGAGGGGCTCAGCCCTCACAGAGAGTGAGATTTCTAAGCACAAGCTCCGCATGGGTTGGTCCTCAGGCTGGCCCCTACGTCAGGAGCCGCTCCACATGGCCTGCCACCCTCTAGTGGGAGGGGAGGGGATGCTGGGCTGGATGGGCCCCTGCTCGGCTTAGGAGCCAGGTGGGTGCAGCGTGGTGAGGGGCCTTGGGCTCTGACAGGGATTTCAGGCTCTCTGTAACTGATGCTGATGGCCCTGGGCTGGCCCTTCCCAGAGCCCTGTCCCGCGCAGCCGCTGGAGCCCATCCAGTAATTAGGAAATGAGGTTTAATTGCAGGCAAAGAAATGCCACTAAAGTCGCGGGTGAGCCGGCTTTGGGCTGCGCCCTAAGATGATAAGCAGCGTCACATGGGCTGGTTGCATAATTGCGAGCTTGGCTCAGGCTAGTTGCCTTCCCTTCCCCCTGCCAGGCCCGGAGGGAGGGCTGGGGGAGGAGATGCTGGGTCCCTGCCCGGGTGTGCACTAGGCATCATTCTGGGTTTGCTCAGCCCCCAGCGTGGCCAGGCCTAGGGCAGGGGCACTGGGTTGCAGTCCATGCCCATGTGGGATGGGCAGGCTGGAGGCGGGGGGTTGGCTTAGCCTGGGCTTGGTTAACTCTGATCTTTAGACAATATTTGCTTTAGGGCCTGTTGGAAGCAGCACCCCCACCTCCACCCCCACCGCACCTTCCCCAGGCCCGATCACCCCCCGAAAGACTCCATACTCTGTATTGCAGCTGTAATCCCCTTGGCTATCCCCAGTGCCTCCTCCAGAGCTGGTGTAACTCCCCAAGTCATGCCGCTCTGCCCCAAACACTCCCCTCCAGGAGGCTTGCTTCCCCCTGCAAAGCAGGTCTGCAACCCTGCAGCCTCTTCTGGACTGTTGCACCCATGGCTGGCCTGAGCTCAGGCACTGCCCCAGGGCTGGGACCAGCACCTTGATCCACTCTCCCAGGCAACCCCTCTCCCGCCACCTGCACCAGGGCCTGGGGCAGAGTGCGGCGGAGCCAGGGCAACATCCTGCCCTGTGCCCAAGGAAGGACTGGAGACTGGGCCCATTGGCTGGACACACCTGGTTGTCTTAGGCCTGCACCCCCCTCATGCTGGCTGGGGATACAGGGTGTGGGGCTGGGGGCAGGGCTGTGGGGGTACAGGGCATGGGGCTGGGTCCCCCTTGCTCATGGTGCAGACCCAGTGGCAGCCCAGCTGCAGGGGCAGCCGTGGGGGAAGCTGGCAAGCCCACAGCCGGGCAGGTGCGTCTGCAGCAGTGTTTTAATTCTGCGCCCCCAATCCGCCGCCCACGGCCTGGCAGCCAGGCCGCAATTATCCAAATGGCTGTTAATTGCGGATGCTAATTCCCGGGATCAGGGACAGAAAGCCCCACAGCTGAGCAGATTGGGGCAGGTTCCTCAGCCCGGCCACAGCCACTGGCAGCCCTTGTTTGTCCAACAGGGAGATGAGCTGGCCCAAGGGCGGGGAAACGAAGCCTGCTGGGCTCTGAGGCCCTGAGCAAACCAGCACCGCCTGCCCGCTGGGCGTTGGGCAAACCAAACCGCCAGACTACTGGGCAAACCAGACCACCAGCCCGCTGGGCTCTGGGCAAACCAGCACCGCCAGCCCGCCGGGCTTTGAGGCACTGACCTGCACCAGGGCCCATTCCCCAGCCGTCAGCATGTGCAAGTCCTAGCAGGGGGCAGGGGAGAGATGGGCAGACACAGCAGAGGGGAGGCAAACAGGATACTGGGCTCCCTGCTGAGCTCTGGGAGGGAAGTAGGGTCTAGGGCAATGGTCACCAACCAGTAGATCTTGGAGCCTCTGACGGGGGATCCTGACTGGTTGGGTTGGGAAACTATCAAATGCTGGCACTTCAGTTGCCCCTCCCACTACTGCTGCGCATCTCCTGCCCTTTGCCTTGGAGCTGCCCCTTGGGAGCGAGAAGGGGGGGCACTGATCCCCCTGCTCTTGTACCCTGTCTCCACACAGAGGGAAGGGGATGGAGGGAGCTTGGCACTCTCTCACACACACACACACACACACACACACACACACTGTCCTTCCCTCATCTCCTGACCCAACATGTACCAGGGGGAGGGTGGGGGGAGTTGTTACAACTTTCACTGCTTGCAAAGTGGGTTATTTGGGGGTTTGACGTCTGTGCATTTCAGAACTTTCATTTCTCTCTTAGGCCTACATTGAATTCTTTGAGTAGTGAGCTCTAACATGCTGAAACTGTCATGGCTGGAGTGATTATCCCTGTGGACTGGTAATTGTGTTCTTGGATGTGCTGGCATGTCCCTGCAGCCCGAGAAAGCGGGAGCAGGGGGTCTCCACATGCTGTCCTTGCCTGTGGACACCACTCCTGCAGCTCCCATGATCAAGAATGGAGAACTGTGGCTGGTGGAGGCTGTATATGAGGGGCAGCACATGGAGCCACTGCTGAACATGCCAGCTGCTTTCAGGAGTAAGCCTGCCTTGGCTCTACTGCTGAATCCTTGGGGCAGCTCTCTGGCTGCTCCCAGGGTGGGTGGGACTTGAACCCCCTGCCCCCTGCGGCAAATGCCCTCTCTGCTAGGCCACTCCAGAACCCACCCCACCACCCTAACGTGGGAGCCAGCTCCATCCCTGGGGCAGCCTGTGTTGGCTGTCTGGCCACTCCCAGGGTGGGGGTGGGGTTGGGACTCAAGCCCCAAACCTTGCACTCCCCAGGCAAATGCAGTATCCCCCTAACCCACTCAAGAGTCCACCCCACCTTCAGAGGGTCCTTCATCCTGTGCTGGCTGGCTGGTCGCTCCCAGAGGGGGCAGGGCTTGGGCTGCTGGGGGGAGCAGGGCTTGAGCCCACCACCCTGTGCTCCCCAAGGGAATGCCCTAGCCCCTAAGCCACTCCAGAACCCACCCCACCTCCTGCGTGTCCCTTATCCTGCCTTCCTAATGCCGGAGCTAGCTCCATCCCTTGGGCTACTGGTGTTGGCTGCTGGGCCACTGCCTGAGTGGGTGGAGTGGGAGTCAGGGGGTACTCAAATCCACCACCCTGTGCTCCAGATGCTGATGCCATATCCCCACGGGCACTCCAGAACCCACCCCACTCCACCCCGGCTTAGGGGACAGGGCATTCCCCCATGGAGCAAAGTGTGGTGGGTTGGAGTTCTGCCCCCCCACCTCCCTATCGTCAGCAGGTTCCCTCATCCAGCTTTTTCCTAATGCGGGAGCCAACTCCATCCCTGGGGCAGCCCGTGTTGGCAGTCCTGCTGCTCCCAGGACGGGCGGAGGGGGAGGAATCGAACCCCCAGCCCTGTGCTTCCCAGGCAAATGCCCTATGCCCTGCCTAGGCCACTCCAGAACCCCCCCACCTCCCTACCTTTAGCAAGTCCCCTCGGCCCAAGAGGGGAGCCTGCACCCCAACCCCCGACCCCAGCCTACTGAAAGTGAATGAGATTCGGGGAGCGAGGGGGATGGAGTGGGCAGGGTGAGGCCTCGGGGAAGGGGTGGAGCAGGGCCAGGGCCCCAGAGAAAGGGGGAGGAAGCCGGGCCAGGGTATTGGGGTTGGAGGTGGATCTTACATTGCACTTAAATTGAAAAAGTGATCGTGTGGTTAAAAAGGTTGGAGACCCCTGGCCTAGGGGTTAGGTCGGGGGCTGGGAGGGAGGACCCCATGCCAGTCACTCTTGCGCTGGGTGCCCCTCTGAGGGTTCATGCGTCATGGGCGCTGCTGGGCATTTTCCCGCCTTCCCCCCCGTCTTTTGCTCATCCTGGGGAGACCACCAGGCCCTGGAGCCAGGAAGGTGTAATGCAGAGTCTGGGCCACGGGGGGGCGCCTGGGCTAAGAGTGACTGACCCAGCTCCCCCCGCCCCCAGTGCTGCTGCTGGGAACTGCAGCGCCTCCCTATGGCCATTTTACACCCAGGGCAGCCATCAGCTGGGCGGGGACACATCTGCCCTCCTCCCCTGGGCCCAGCCAGGGGCATGGGCGTGCTAGTCTGACATGGCCTAGGCCAGGCCCTGCTGGGCACACAAGCGGGGTGGGGGTCAGTCAAGCTATCCCCGCATCAAACCTGGCTCAGCCCAGGCCCACCCACCGCATGGCCAAGGCAATGCCCCCTGCAAGAGCAGCCCTGCCCTCCCCCACACACTGGCAACCAGGCCCACCCAGTGCCTCTGAGCATCACCAAGAGCTCCAGGGACCTGGGTTTGGCCCTTGGCACAGCCCTGGAGCCAAGTGTGGCTGCCTAGGCACCACAGGTGCCTAGAGACGGGGGAAGGCTTGGGAGAAGGTGTGAACCAGGCAGGTGCAGCGTGAGCTCCCACCCCTGCCCCAGTGCTGGGTCTGGGCCCCATTACAGTCAGGCCCGGGCTGGGCCCTGATGCCCAGCACTGCTCCTGGTCCTGGCTGCTGCAGTCTCTCTCTGGCACCGGCTGCTGATGGCGCTGCCCAGTAGCTGCCCAGGCACAGCAAGGCTCCGAGCTGCACCGGGGGAGCAGGGTGCAGGAAGGGCTGGAGAATGGGGCTCTCAGCCCCCTTCCCTTGTTACTGCTCCGCTTACGATCCCCCGCTGCTGGCACAGGGTGCGCAAGGGAGACCTGGCCCTGCTGGCGGACTGAGCCAACAGCAGCTGCTTGTACAATGCAGGGGGCAGTGGAGGAGCAAGGTGCCGCGACCCAGCTGCAGTCAGGGGGCAGGATCCAGGGGCAGCTGCAGGCACAGGAGGCAGGGGCCAGGTGATCTGTTCCAGATCTGAGAGGGGAGGGGGGCTGCTGGTTAGAGCAGATGCTGGGAGCGGTGTAGGTTCTGGGGCACAGCTGGGAAGCCTGTACTGCACATCTGGTCCCACAGGGATGGAGTATCCAGCGCCCACCTGCCCCCCGCCCCAAGAACCCTGGCTGGGTCACTCAGCCCCAGGACCTGGGGTGGGGCCTCAGTGGAGATGCCACACCCTGGCCCCTTGGGCCCTCAGCTGCACGCCCTGCTTCCCCTTCCCCGTGCCCACGAAAGCAGCAGAGCCCAGGGCCAGTCTTTGGCATCAAACTTTATTGGCCCGGCCGTTGGGGCAGGGCTGGTACCGACAGTGAGCCGGGGAAGGGAAGCCCCCAGGCAGGGAAAACACAAACAGGCCTCGTGCTATTCGGCACCCTGCCCCCAGCCCTGGGGCCGCTCCTACCAGTGCTGGTGGCCAGGAGGGGCCCTCTTGGGCCTGCAAGGGGCAGGAGGGTTGGGGAGGGAGGCTAATCAAGCCCGGAGCACAGGGGGTGGCCCTGCTACCCAGGGAAAGGCACAGAGGTGGTGGCATTTGGGCATTTGGTCCAGGCCCATTGTGGCAGGGAGCCTAGGCTGCATCCTACGGGCCTCTAGGTGCAGCCTGGCTCCGATCTGACACTGACCAGTGCCCTAGACCACCTCCTGCGCAGTCCTGGCCCCACATCCACCTACCAGCCCTGAGGGGCCCATGGGTGCCCCCTGCCCAGGTGGCAGG
Source organism: Rafetus swinhoei (assembly GCA_019425775.1). Taxonomy (NCBI): domain Eukaryota; kingdom Metazoa; phylum Chordata; order Testudines; family Trionychidae; genus Rafetus; species Rafetus swinhoei. The sequence goes on along the minus strand of JAFJHL010000157.1, from coordinate 1,395,035 downwards.
CTCAGCAGGCAGCAGCTCCCACAGTGGCCCCCCATTCTGAAGCCAAGGTCCCCACTGGGGGATGGGGAGAAGTGTGGGCCCCAGGCTGTGATGGGGGGCTCTGTTTGCAGACTGGACAAATATGTCCTGAGGTCCGCGGCTGGATCATTGCCCCCCTCTCCCCCACAGGTGGCAGCCTCTGCACCCGCCTTAACCAGGCTAGAGGGGCGGCAGGCGGGGGCCCTGTGTTTGGCTGCCGGGGGGAGGTAGGAATGGCAAAGGCTGGCAGATAAAGCCTTCCGGTGGCCAGGAGCAGAGGAGCAGCAGCCCTAGTATGCCGGGCCCCATAGCCAGGCAGCGTGGGGTTCTGCGCCCCCTCAGAACCGACCCAGCTGCCAGGCGACAGGGAAAGGTGCTTTGGTGAGAAGAGCAGGCGGAGCTGGGGGACAGTCTCTGGGGAGGTGGCTGCTTCAGGCCTCCGCAGGGGCCGGCTTGTCCAGGGCTTGGATGTCGTCCAGAAAGCGCATGGGGGTCAGGATGTGAGTGGACCCTGGGGAGAGAGAGGGTGGGTCATGGTGGGCACAGCAGGGCAGGTGTCACCATCCCCCATCTTTGCAGGAAAAGAGGGGCTGACTCCTGCCCCCTTGTTCCCCAGGGCGTGGCCCAGCACCCCTCAGGCTGCTGTACCCTCCACAGCCAGGCTGGAATCCAACCCCCAATGCCCCCACCCCACCTGCTGAGCGTCCCTTGCCCAGAGGGTCTTCCTGTGGTATCTGACTGACCCCCAGGTCTCTGGGCTGGGGAGCCATGGCCAGGCCATGAGGGGCTAGAACAGGTGGAGGAAGTTCAGCTGGTGTTCCCAGGGGGCAGTGAGGACAGAGGGTAGCATGGCTGCCCTGGGGAGGGCGCTAGATGGGCAGTTCTAGAGCCTCCCCGTCCCTGGGGAGCCCCTGCTGTCCCCCTCCCCCCAGGCTTCCCCCACTCACCGATCAGCACCTCCCACTTGCCCTCGGTGGCCCGGCTCACTTCGTAGGCGCAGCGCATCTCGGACATGGACACCCCGCCCAGCACGTAGATGATGAGGCGCGGGCCTGTCCGGTACTCGGCCGCCGGCTTGTTCTTGTGCCAATGCCCAAAGCGGGCGCTGGGGGGAGAGAGGGGCCCGTGTGACCAGAGGCTCATGGGGGGATGGACACCACCAGCGGGCGCTGGGGAAGGGGGGCTGCGTGGCCAGAAGCTCGTGAAGGGAGTGCCGGGGGGGCACGGACACTGCCCGGAGCGGGCGCTGGGGGGGAGGCCCTGTGTGGCCAGAGGCTTGTGGGGAGTGCCGGCGGGGTCAACACTGCCCAGAGCAGTCGCGGGGTGTGTGTGTGTGTGTGTGTGTGTGTGTGTGTGTGTGTGTGGGGCCAGGGGCTGTGTGGCCAGAGCGGGTGCGGGAGTGCCGGGCTGGGGGGATGGACACTGCCCAGAGCGGGGGCACGCGGGGCTGTGTGGCCAGGGACTGTGTGGCCAGAGGCTCGTGGGAGTGGGCATGGGAGGAGGAGGGGGCTGTGTGGGCCTGGAGTGGGCATGGGAAGAGGAGGGGGCTGTGTGGCCAGAGGCTCATGGGCGGAGTGCTGGGTGGAGGTGGGTGGGGGGTGGACACTGCCCGGAGCGGGCGCGGAGGGGGGGAGCTATGTGGATACAAGGGGACTTGCTGGGGAAATGCCAGACTGCCGGTCTAGGGGTACGAGCAAGGCCTAGCAGAGGTTATGGGGTAGGCCCTGCCCCAGGGGGTGGGACAGATCCCCAAAGCACATGAGGGTCCCTGCCCTGGGCTGCGGGGTGGCACCTGGAGGCCAGCCCATCCCCTTCCTCCATCCCGGGCCCTGGTGTGTTGACGGGCTGAAGAACAACCCCTGCTCCTCGAGGCTCCTGGCCGTGCACTCCAAAACCCCTGTATCCGGAAGGGGTGGGGGGTGTGTGTGTGTGGTGTGTGTGCGCACGCGGGCCGTTCCCTCCCCCTTCCCCCTCCCCGCCGCCCAGCCAAGCTCAGCCTTACCTCACAGCAGCCTGGGAGCTGGCCATAGGGACCGGGTCCAACATGAAGGGCCACAGCTTCTTGTCCAGTTTGTCCTCAATGGCATCCTGGGGGGAGGTCAGCAGGGGCTGAGGGGCAGGCTGGGCCCCACGGAGGTTGGGGCCACACAATGATTGACAGCCCCTGGGGAGCAGCGCTGGGGTCCCCTTTCCAGGGTGGGGCACAAAGGAGCACAGACTCACTTCGCCCATCCCCCACGGCCACATTCCCCTCAGCTGTTCAGTGCCCGCTGTGACCCCCCCACTCTTATCCGGCAGCCAAGTCCAGGGCCTCTCCTGGGGGTGGGGGAGATGCTGCCCTCAGTGCCCCTCCCAGCCCTGTCTCCTGCCCCATGGGGTGTCCCAGCCCCGCAGGAGGGCCTGGGCTATGATACGGCCTAATACCACATAATAGGGGCTTTTAGATTAATCCGCTGCTTCGAGTTGTATGGGGAGGCTTAGTGCTGGCCCAGCTGTGGCTGGTGCAGGGGCCGGGGGCCGGCGCCTCTGATTGGATTAGGCCCTAGATTGAGGCTATCGCAACCGCCAGCCCCAAAATCCCACTGCAGGAGCCAGCCCAACTGCCGGGCACAGGAGCTATTGGAGGGAAGGGGGGAAGTGAATCCTTGGGCCTTGGAGCCCTAAGCCCCAAACTGGGAGACTGAAAGCAGCCAAATGCCGCCCCCTTCCCCCCAGAGGGCCCCACAAGTCAGGCGATGGGGGGCTCAGCTTCCAGCAAGGGTGGGGGAAGGAGCGGCCACGTCACCTCTCACGAGCTAAGCAGGGTTGGGCCCAGGCACGGGGGACCTCTAAGAAAAGCCACTTGGGGCGGGCCCTGCGATCCAGTGCGGTGCTAGGGGGCGCTGTGCTGTGGGGGCTCAGCTAGGGGTATTCTCCCTGGCAGTCAGGGCTGGCCCCTGTGTGGCGCTAGGGGTGCTGTGCCCTGGGGAGGGCGGCTCAGCAGGGGCGCTGTGCCCGGAAGGGGTGGCTCAGCAGGGGCGCTGTGCCCGGAAGGGGGTGGCTCAGCAGGGGCGCTGTGCCCGGCAGTCAGGGCCCAGTACGTGCTGCGCTGCAGGGCGCGTCCTTCAGCCGAAGACCAAACAGCTGTTCCTCCTGGAGGTCAGGCCAAGGCCCTGCTGCCCAGGGGTGGGGCCTGGCACTGCTGCTACGTTCCAGTGCCCACTGGGATCCCCTGTGCTTCCAGGCCCACAGCGGGCACCTCCTGCCCTTGGCTCTCAGGCGGCGCTGCTCTGTGGCTGCTAACAGCTGCCTCCCCCCCTTCCCCCAGCAAGAATCCCTGTCAGCCCTGATGAGGGACCCTGTATAAACTGTCTCTGCCCAGAGGTGGCTGCATCTCGGCACCAGGAAGCCAACGCCTCTGCCTTGCGTCTGGATTTCAGACCCCCAAGGGTGGCTGGCATGAGGGGTCTCCCTCTGATGAACTCTCAGGCAGCAGACCCCAAACCAGCCCCTCCCCCTTGGTGCCAGCCTGCTCAGCCTTACCTCACAGCAGCCTGGGAGCTGGCCATAGGACCGGGTCCAACATGAAGGGCCACAGCTTCTTGTCCAGTTTGTCCTCAAGCCTGGGGGAGGAAGGAGGTGGTGAGGCAGGAGGGCGGGTGGCATGTGGGGCAGGAGAGCGCAGCCTACCTGAGTCACCCGCCGGGCTGGCAGAGGAGAGGCAGAGAAAGAGCAGAGCAGAGCTGGAGCAGAGAGAGGAGGGGACAGAGGCAGATGGGAGAACAGAGACGCGCTTCAATCAAAGACACACGAGCTGGCCTCTGGTCACCACAGTGGGTTCTGCTCACCCTCTTAGCCCTGTGGAGATCCGGCAGCCAAGCCCAGAGGCACCCCGCTTGGCTTGCCCAGTGCCTGTAGGAAGGTTGCGATGCCCTCAGTGCCCCTCCCAGCCCTGTCTCCTGCCCCATGGGGTGTCCCAGCCCCGCAGGAGGGCCTGGGCTATGATACGGCCTAATACCACATAATAGGGGCTTTTAGATTAATCCGCTGCTTCGAGTTGTATGGGGAGGCTTAGTGCTGGCCCAGCTGCACGGGGAGAGACAGGTGGCGCCAGCCCCCACCCACATGCCCACACGGGAGACAGATCGCGCCAGCCCCACCACCCCACGGGGAGGACAGGTCAGCGCCAGCCCTTCGCCACGCCCACGGGGAGAGAGGTCCGCGCCAGCCCCTCAGCCCACAAACTGGGAGACTGAAAGCAGCCAAATGCCGCCCCCAGAGGGCCCCACAAGTCAGGCGATGGGGCTCAGCTTCCAGCAAGGGTGGGGAAGGCCACGCCACCTCTCACGAGCTAAGCAGGGTTGGGCCCAGGCACGGGGGACCTCTAAGAAAAGCCACTTGGGGCGGGCCCTGCGATCCAGTGCGGTGCTAGGGGGCGCTGTGCTGTGGGGGCTCAGCTAGGGGTATTCTCCCCTGGCAGTCAGGGCTGGCCCCTGTGTGGCGCTAGGGGGTGCTGTGCCCTGGGGGGAGGGCGGGGCTCAGCAGGGGGCGCTGTGCCCGGAAGGGGGGTGGCTCAGCAGGGGGCGCTGTGCCCGGCAGTCAGGGCCCAGTACGTACTGCGCTGCAGGAGCGCGTCCTTCAGCCGAAGACCAAACAGCTGTTCCTCCTGGAGGTCAGGCCAAGGCCCTGCTGCCCAGGGGTGGGGCCTGGCACTGCTGCTACGTTCCAGTGCCCACTGGGATCCCCTGTGCTTCCAGGCCCACAGCGGGCCTCCTGCCCTTGGTACCCCAGCCAGTCAGGTGCAGCTCAGAGCCCAGGCCTGGCCTGCCAAGGCAACTGCACCCTGTCAGCCCTGATGAGGACCCTGTATAAACTGTCTCTGCCCAGAGGTGGCTGCATCTCGGCACCAGGAAGCCAACGCCTCTGCCTTGCGTCTGGATTTCAGACCCCCAAGGGTGGCTGGCATGAGGGGTCTCCCTCTGATGAACTCTCAGGCAGCAGACCCCAAACCAGCCCCTCCCCCTTGGTGCCAGCCTGCTAGGTGTGACCCCCGCCCCAGTGCAGGAAGCAGACACTCCGGTACCTCCATGACGTCCTTGAGCACGGGGGTCCAGCGGGAGAGCTGGTAGGTGGACTCGAGCCGCGTCTTCCTCTCGGGTCGCAGCTGCCCGCTCTGGGGGAGGAAGGGAGGTGGTGAGGGGCAGCAGGGGAGGGCGCGGGGTGGCATGGGGGCAGGGGGAGAGCGCAGCCTACCTGAGTCACTCCGGCCGGGCTGGCAGAGGAGAGGCAGAGAAAAGAGCAGAGCAGAGCTGAGCAGAGAGAGGAGGGGACAGAGGCAGATGGGAGAACAGAGACGCGCCCCCCCAACCGCCACACACGAGCTGGCCTGGGTCGCCCCATGCAGTGGGCCCTGCTCCCACCCCCTGCAGTCTCAGGGAGACCCAGATGGGGAACGGGGGTCACAGAGGCATTGGCTTGCCCAGTGTGGGGGGTTGCGACCCCGCCTATGCAGGGGCAGAGGCCAGCTCTGTGCTGGGAGTAGGCACCTACTGTAGGAAGGTGCACAGCATGGAGAATCCTGTACAACACAACTCTGCCCCTGGCGGTATGCGACTGACCTTACCCAGGCGTGAGAGTGCCCAGGAACTGCATATTGTGGATGATGTTGCTCTGCTGCTGGATGTTGGCGTGCTGGATCAGCTTGGTGAGGTTTTCCTCACCCACGCCTGCACGGGGAGAGACAGGTCAGCGCCAGCCCCCCCACCCATGCCCACACGGGGGGGGGGGGGGAGAGACAGGTCAGCGCCAGCCCCCCCACCCACACCCCCACGGGGGGGGGAGAGACAGGTCAGCGCCAGCCCCGCCCCGCCCACGCCCACACGGGGAGAGAGGTCAGCGCCAGCCCCTCCGCCCACACCTGCACGGGGAGAGACAGGTCAGCGCCAATACCCCCCGCCCACGTGCTGGCCTCAGGGTGGGGGCAGGAGAGATGCCCAAGACACACATTCAGTCCTGCACCCCATGGCATCACAGCCCCCAAGGACACCGATCGGCTGGATGAACGCACGTACACGGCCCTGAGCAGAGCCTGGCAGGAGTTGGGAGCTGGGAGGCTGGGAAGGGGTGTGGGGCTCCTGCCTTGGGACTGACAGACACACGTCGCCCCCACAGCATCTCCCAGCCCCCGGGAAGCACGAACCCCTGGCCGGCCGAGGGGCACCATCACGTCTGAGGCAGCCATGTGGCACCGGGAGGGAAAGGGCATTCGGCCGGCGGGGTGTCAGGAACCCAGGGGATGTTGTGCCCTGATCCAACCAGATCCTTTCCTCCCACCCGGCCCAGTGATGGGGCAGAACCCAGGCAGCCTGGCTCCCAGCACCCGCAGCTGCTCATCGAATTCAGATGCTTGCTGCTCCTCCCTTCACAGGGCAGGGGCCGGGCCTCGGTAGCTCCCCTGATCTGGGTACCCCCCCACAGCCAGTCAGGTGCAGTTCAGAGCCCAGGCCTGGCTCGTCAAGGCAACTGCACCCCTCACCCAGAAACCACTTCCTGGTGCTCAGTCAGAAGGGGGAGGCCTGGTGGCACCATAGCGCCCCGGCCAGGAGACGGGCAGCCAGGCACTGAGTCCCCTCATGGCACAGCCAGGCCAGCCGGCCCTGGGCAAAGGGGCAACGACCCCCTTGGCACAGGCAGTGCCTGGGCTAGGGAAGGAAGGGCCCTACTCCAATGGGCCAGGAGGGGGCAGAGGGACTGTGCCAAGGGCCAGGGAGGGGGAGTTCTCTGGCCCTGGAGGGCTGGATGCAGTGAGACGCAGGGAGCCGGTGTGGGGAGGGGGGTGGTACAGGGAGTGGGGGGCTGGCAGCCCAGGGGCTCAGGAGGATCACAGTAGCTGAGCAAGCTGCTGTGGACGGAGAGACGCTCCCTTTCCTGTGGAGAACGGGCCAGTGGGCTGCTTGGCGTGTGTCTGCAGAAAGGGGGGGGGCAGAGACACCCTCCCCGAGCAGCCCCCCCAGCCTGCTCACTGCAGGAAAAGGGGGGATGGAGAATGGGCGGGGGGCTGCTTGGGGTTCCCATCCCCTCCCTTCCTGCAGAGAAGAGCTGGGGGGGAAGGGGCAGCAGCAGAAGGCAGTGGCAAGGAGCGAATGCCAGGTGACATGGGGGCAGCTGGACCAGGGCCGGCCTCAGGGGGCAGAACAGAGCCCCGGCTGGCTCACGGGCTCCGGGAACCCGAGAGACGGCCGGAGAGCCAGGCTGGCCCAGCCCTGGGGGAGCGGCTGGCCGGGAGGTGCCCTGCATGGCTGGCTGGGTGTGCCTGTCTGAGCAGGGTTATGCCCCCACCGCCCCAAGCAGGCCCAGGCCCCTCTTCCACCACCCGCCCCTGCAGCAGGCCTTGGTGCTGCCCCCTGCAGGCCTGTGGCGGTACGCGTTCTTCAGGAAGATGTAGAGCAGGATGATGCGGATCTTGTCGTAGGCCTGCACGGTGGAGTCCAGCAGCACGGGCACAATGATCTTCATGGGGTCCTTGATCTTCTCCCCATCCACGTCCGTCCCCATGGCCAGGTCCTGGGGGGCCGGTGCGCACAGGGCCCAGGTTAGGCCCCCACAGCTGGCCTTCCCCCTGTGCCGGGGAGCCCCACGCCCACTTCTGCATCCCAGCGCTGCAAGCGGGTCTGGCCTGGCTGCAGGATCCCTCCGCCTGGCCGAGCCCGTGAGCCAGGCTCTGCTCCCGGCCCCCCCGACCCCGGCCAGGCTCTGCCCCCCTCGTTCTGCCCTCCCCAGGCTCTGCCCCCTCCACCCCGCCAGGCTCTGCCCCCTGCCACTCTGCGCCCCCATACCAGGCTCTGCCCCTCCATGCTCTGCCCTCCCCCCACCAGGCTCTGCCCCGCCCCGCTCTGCCCACAGACCCACCTGCTCCACGCTGCACAGCTTCTCCACCATCCCTTTGAAGTGCCGCATGCAGCTCTCAGCCAGGTTGAGGTGCGTGGAGTACTGCGGGGAGAGCCCAGGCACCGCGTCACCCCGCGTCCTCCGGCCCCACACGGCAGCCCCAATCAACTGCACAAGCCGAGCACACGGTGGGCAGCCACCTCTGGGGTGCAGCGGGGCAGCTGGAGGGGAAAGCGGCTCACAAACCAGCCCGGGGCTTCCTCTATTCGTCACCAGGGGCCGGGGGCTTGGAGACCAGCAGGAACGGTCCTTTGGCACGTGGCTCAGTAGCACCCTCCCGGCTCAGCACTAAGCGCCATGGCGGAGAGCCGCTTGCAGGGTGCTCCGCCTGGCACCCATGCGCTGAGGCCCTGTCCCCGTGTCAGGGCGGAGCTCCCCTCCCAGCGCTCAAGCCTCTTCCAAGAGCTGCAGCAGCCAGGTGCGGGCACCACCTAAGGGCTGCCATTGCTGGACAAAGGTGGCAGCTTGGGCACTGGGCCTCATGGCAGCGCTGCCCGATGCAACAGGCCAGCAGCTCTCAGCAAGCGGGTAACAGGTCCCACCACTGGGCAGGGACCCCCTGTGCCCTAGAGGAGACAGAGCAGCCTAGAGTGTGTCCTGCCCCCCAGAGAGCCCCTGCTGCCCCTCCCCAGCCCCACAGACTGCCCTGCCCCACCCCTGGGAGTCCCAGAATGCTTCTGCCCCCCCTCCCCCTCCTGCCCACTAACTGCCTGTGATGGGGTGGCGTAACCCCGCACTAACCCGGCCCCCCCCGGGGGCGGAGAGCCCCGGAGCGGCTTTTCCCCGCTGCAGGGGAAGCGGCGGCGGAGGCAGCCGGCGCACGCCGCACGCCCGGCGGCATGGCCACCGATTCCCCAGAGGCGCCGGGGGAGGCGGTCCTCACCCCGGGAGGGGCCACGGCGGTAGCAGAGGCGCGCTGTCCCGGCGAGGGAGAGGGCGGCCCTGACGGGCGCCCTGGGAACTCTGCAACGCCACGCTGAGGCGGGTGAGTGAGGATGCGGGTGGCGGCCAGCAAGGCAGGGAGGCGGCAGTAGCCGGCAGCGCGACAGAGGGGCAATAGCCTCCTGGAGGAGGCTACACCCTCCCCAGGACAAAGCCGGCTGGAGCAGAGACAGAGGGAGGCCCGAGTAGAGCGCCTGATGAAGGGGCTCAGGGCCTCGAGGAAGCAGCACCCAAAGACTCCTGGTAAGCGGGGGTGAGGAAGCAGCCCAGGGCGGGCGCCGTAGAATGGCCCGCGGGCTGATGAGTTTCGGCACCTAGCCCCATCAGCCAGGCGAGGGGAGAGAGGATATTCTCCCATGCCTTAGGGCCCTGGGCTGGGGTCTGGAGAGAGGGAGGGCCTGGATCCCCCTCACCCCCCGATTGGGGAAGCATACCCGAACAGCCTGGGAGCGGCAGAATTACCCCGTTCGGTGGGCCGGGAATGACACGGGAGTAGAGACCGGGGCTAAGGGACATGACCAGGGTGGCCCCGTGACACTGCCCCACCCCCATTACCTTGTTCAGCTCTTTCTGGTACTGCGGCATCTTCTTCAGGATCTGGGACAGGTCCTTGATGTTCGCCTGGATGGAGGAGGGAGGCGGCAGTGAGAGCCCAGCCCAAGGAACCTGCAGGGCAGAGGCCTGGCCCGGGAGAGCTGCAGCAGCCCATGTGGCCAGGCCAGCTGGAACAAGCCGGGGTCCTCACGAACCAAGTGCCCACGTGGCCTGAGATGCTCAGGGCGAGTGATCCCCTCCCCCAAGGAGACAGGCACCTCGGAGCCTCGCGCAGGATCCTGCTGTCTGACCCTGTCCCAGGGGACGCCGCCTTCCCCCGCTGCAGGGAGCTCCAGCTCTGACCGCTCTGAGCCCTGGGAGCAATGGGACCCCTCGGCCCCCCCCATCCAGGGGCAGCAGAGTGGCCTCCTCTCCCCCTCAGTGGCAGTGGGATGGACCCGTCCCCACCCAACTCCCCCAGCCTGGTCGCACCTTGTCCGTGGTCAGCCTCTTGCTCTCGCAGAAGGTGCGCAGCAGCTCCGTCACCTTCCTGCAGCGGGGAGAGGGGTCAGGGCCAAGCCCCCACAGGGCACTGCCTCAGGAGGGGTGGGCAGTTACCCAAGGCAGAGAGCTTGGGACACCTCTGGGGGCTCCTGCTGGGGGTTCGGGGCAGCGGCAGGCTCAGCAGGAGCCCAGGGAGGGACTCATTCAAGGGGAGAGGAGGAGTGCGGGGATCCCCGAGAGGAGATGCAGGTGGTAGTGCTGGGAGGGAGCACGTGGGGTCCTTTGGGGAGAGGGGCTGGGTCCTGGGGGGCCTCAGAGCTCAGAAAGGAGGGTGTGTCCAAAGAGGGGGTCATGGAATGGAGGGGTGTGTTGCGGGGGCAGCCCATGGAGGGGCATGCCTGGGGAGGGCAGAGAGGGCCATGTGCAGGCTGTGGCAAAGGGCGGGAGACAAGGGGTGTGCCAGAAAAGATGGGGGGCAAGCACCATGTAGGACATAGAAGAGTATGTCTGAGGGGGCAGAGGCATGTCTGAGGGGGCGGGGCTAGGGCACAGAAGGGTATGTCCAAGGGGGCGGGCCATGTCAGAGGGGGTGGGGCTAGGGCACAGAGGGGCGTGTCCAAGGGGCAGGGGCTTGTCAGAGGGGGCAGGGCTAGGGCACAGAGGGGCGTGTCCAAGGGGCAGGGGCTTGTCAGAGGGGGCAGGGCTAGGGCACAGGAGGCATGTCCAAGGGGCTCACTTAGAGACGTCTGCGATGTGCATGTGGCGCAGCTGCACCCAGAGGTCATCGTCCTCGTCCAGCAGCGCCACCTTCTCCCGCGAGTCGCTGATGCCCGTCGTCTCGTACCTGCGGGGGAGGGGAGACGTGGTCAGGGTGCGGCGCCCCTCCCCCAAGTGCGGGGAGCAGTGCGTGTGCTCAGGTCACATCCTCCCAGCCTGCCTGAGCAGTGCCGGGCGCCCCCTGCTGGCCGCCGGGCCTTACTTGTAGGTGTCGTTCTCGATGCTGAGCAGGTCGTAGGCCATGGCCTGGAAGGTGAGCTCGTGCAGCAGCGGGGACACCATGTCGTAGCTCCGGTCCACAATCAGCAGCTGCGAGCGAGCTTTGTCGGGGCCCTGGGCAAGGAGAGAGACCCGTCGGTCACCCCTTGTTCCACGCGAGGGGCCTGGCCTGGCTTACACGGGGGAATCCAACAGGCTGTGCTTGAACCCCCTCCATCCCACACCCAGCCCCCACATCGAGAGATCCCCCCAGCTGGCCAGGGCATGCCCAGGGTCCTGCCCTCACTCAGCTGCTCTGCAACGGCCCCTGCAGGGCCGGGCCGCCTGCCCCTTGTGTACACAGCCATGCCCCTCCCCAGCACGCACTCTGCTCTCCACCCATGGGAGCAGCCCCATCGTCCCCTGCCCCGGATCCTGCGGGGGCCACACCAGAAGGCCCTGGCTAGTCTCAAGCCAAGCCCAGAGACCCTTTGACACAAGGCCCCAGAGGGGGCAATGGGTCATTACCGCTATGCCCCACCTTGCACCTGAGCTGGGACCCCAAATGAGGCCCTAGCGCTGCACTCCCAGCTGGGTGACCCCGGCCCCCAGAGACTGTCTGGGACCCACATCGGGGGGCTGGCCCTGTCCTTCCTGAGCGGCAGGTGGCGCTAGGAGACGGGCCATAGCAGATGCCTCTGAAACCCGCCCCACAGCCCCAACGGAAGCCCAGCTCAGCCAGGCGCACCGTGCGAGGGGCCGCATCCGCCCTTCGCCAGGGAGCACCGACAGCCGGGGGCTGGGGACTCGCGGCCTTAATGCTGCCCCCGCCGCACACCTCGGAACGTGGGAGCAGCCACCCTCGGGAGGAGCCCACCCGGCAGGGCTCCCCAGCCTCTGGGCAAATGGGGAGGGACCTCTCTTCGGGGAGTATCTGGCCCCCTCCCCACAGCATCAGGACAGGGCTGCCACCTCACTGCAGAGGGGAACAGAGGCGCCGCATGATCCACCCAAGGTCACAAGCAGTTGGTGGCAGAGCAGGGACAAGGACCCAGGATGCCCAACCCCCAGCCATGGGACTCTGCGTATGCCCTGGCCAGTGGGCTCTGCTGGGGGGATCCCTGAGTGCTGATAGGGGCTGGGCAACCACCAGGTCAGGGCAGAGGGGAGCCAGAGCGCTGCCTGGGCAGCGACCCCTCAGGACTGGCAGCCGGGAAGCGCCAAGGCAAGGGGACTAGAGCAGACGAGGCTGCAGCGATGGCAGGCCAGGCGGCCGTGGAGCACTAGTGCTCGAGCCACGCCACAGGAGAGCCTGGGGCTTGGCATCAGCTGGCAAGGCGGGGGCACCCCTGGACTGGGCAGCCGGTTTATGCTGCATGGAGCAGGGGCTTGAGTCAGCGCACCTGGCCCTGCTGCCTGGATTCGACTGAAGAGGGCTGGGCAGTTAGGACCACTGGCTCCTCTTCCTACCATGTCACTCTGTGCCTCAGTTTCCCCAGTGAAAGATGGGGATAGTGCTTATGTCTGCGACAGGGAGGCTTGGCATACCCTTTGGGGGACTCGGGAGTAATAACTCACAGGAGGCTCGGGAGAGCTGGGTTCTCTTCCTGCTCAGACACAGGCTCCCTGCATGCCTCAATTTACCTATGTGGAACAGGCCACCCTGCCTCCCCTGTGGGGGTGTGAATTCATCAGAGAAGCTCTGATACCAGGGGGATGGGTGTAGGAGCACAGATAGGAGTGTCCACAGGTGGAAGAGGCTGTGTGCGCGGAGCTTGGCTGAGCTCTGTGACCAAACAGAGAGCATGCCAGGCGTGTACTTCCCCAGTTGGAGCCTCAGTTTCCCCATCAGTGCAGAGGGGATATGACACTGGTCTTTGTGGAGCTCTCTGAGGTCTGCCCATGGCCGGCACCAGAATGGGGCTGGGGGTATTACTCCAACCACACCAGGAATACTGCTTTTCAAACACACTTGTGTTCTGCCAACCTGTCAGGGTCTCCAGCTGCCCCCGCCAGGCCCCCCGAGGGGCTCTAAACCACTCCCCCTCCCTTCTATTCCTCACATGCTGCCCCCTACTCTGATTCCCCAGCTCAGCCCTGCGCCCGGCCCAGTTCGCTCACCTCCCCCATGCTGGGGTTGTCGGCCTTGAATGCGTTGAGCTTGGCCAGCACAGCTTGCGCCAGGTGGAAGTTATCCTCATGGCCCCTGTGGCAAAGAGAAACCTGGTCAGTGAGAACCAGCCCTCCCCCACACGGGGCTACCCCCTCTGGGCTCACACGCCCTGGTACCCCACTGCACCTCCCCGGCACACACACTTCCTGTAGCGGACGGCCGGGTACGCCCCTCCCCCCGGGCACACTCACTTCCTGTAGCGGACGGCCGGGTACGCCCATCCCCCCGGGCACACTCACTTCCTGTAGCGGACGGCCGGGTACGCCCCTCCCCCCGGGCACACTCACTTCCTGTAGCGGACGGCCGGGTACGCCTCCCGGGCACACTCACTTCCTGTAGCGGACGGCCGGGTACGCCTCCCGGGCACACTCACTTCCTGTAGCGGACGGCCGGGTACGCCCCTCCCCCCGGGCACACTCACTCCCTGTAGCAGACAGACGGGTACGCCCCTCCCCCCGGGCACACTCACTCCCTGTAGCGGACGGCCGGGTACGCCCCCCGGGCACACTCACTCCCTGTAGCGGACGGCCGGGTACGCCCCTCCCCCCGGGCACACTCACTTCCTGTAGCGGACGGCCGGGTACGCCCCTCCCCCCGGGCACACTCACTTCCTGTAGCGGACGGCCGGGTACGCCCCTCCCCCCGGGCACACTCACTTCCTGTAGCAGACAGACGGGTACACCCCTCCCCCCGGGCACACTCACTTCCTGTAGCAGACAGACGGGTACACCCTTCCCCCCGGGCACACTCACTTCCTGTAGCGGACGACCGGGTACGCCCCTCCCCCCGGGCACACTCACTTCCTGTAGCAGACAGACGGGTACACCCCTCCCCCTGGGCACACTCACTTCCTGTAGCGGACGGCCGGGTACGCCCCTCCCCCCGGGCACACTCACTTCCTGTAGCGGACGACCGGGTACGCCCCTCCCCCCGGGCACACTCACTTCCTGTAGCGGACGGCCGGGTACGCCCCTCCCCCCGGGCACACTCACTTCCTGTAGCAGACAGACGGGTACACCCTTCCCCCTGGGCACACTCACTTCCTGTAGCGGATGGCCGGGTACTCCTTCAGGGTATCACACAAGGTGGCTATCTGCTCGGCCAGCATGTCCATCTGCTTGTTCTTGTCCAAGGAGCGGTAGGGGCTGAACCAGCTGTGGAAGGTCTGTGGCGCATCCAGGGAGTACACCTAGGGGTGGAAGGGTGAGGTCAGACTTTGGACTCTCACATTCCCCCCATAACATGCAGCTGGGGGGGGGGGTGCCACGGAGGAACCGTACTGTCCTCCCCTCACAGCTTCCTCCCCCATCAGATCCCATCCCACAGGGCACGAGCAGCCACAGCGGGTCCCTTCTGCCTCGGCCTGGCTTCACACCCAGTGCCCTAGAGGGGAAAGCGTCCACGTGGCTCTGGGGGAACCAAGGGTGGGGTGTCACATTTGACGTCTGTCCCATGGCCCTGCTTCCCCCAAGCCCTGCTCCCCCTCACCTGGCTTTCGTAGGGAGGCTGGGGTGTGACACGTCACTTCCTGCCCCCTGCCCAGCACCCCTACCTGGCTCTCGTAGGGCAGGAAGGCCACGTTGATCTCCTTGAGGGTTTTGATGGCCTTGGTGATGCGTGACTTGCTCAGCTCCTCGAACAGGTGGTCGGGACAGGCTGCAAGACAAAGGTAGCAGACGGGAACAACAGACGCAGGGCAGGGCCAGGGCAGGCGCGGCCCACCTGTGGGGAACCCGGGCAAGCCAGCAGGGCCACGCAGGAGTCTGACAAATCAAGCTCTCCCCTTCCCCCCCAAACCAGGGTCATGCTGGGGTCTTGCCTTCTACAACATGAGCTGCGAAGGGGACCACTCCCCCTTAGCCCCCCACCGCAGGGAGAAGTGACTAGAGTGCTCTGGGACGATGGCCGAGGAGGAAAGGGGGGGCGGGGCCCATGCTTGTGGGGCGGGGCTCGCCATATTGGGGAGGAGCAGACGTGATCCTGACGTGCTGGGGGACTCAGGCGGAGTCCGGCCCTCCACCCCGCTGGGACTGATGCAGGCTGGGACCGGGAGCCATGTGGCGGGTGGCTGTGCACTGGGATTGTCTGGCCGGGGAGGAGAGGGAGGGGGAAGATAGCTCCTCCTCCAGGGGGGCCGGGCAGAATGCAGGAGCTGTGCCCTGGCCTGCTGACGGAGAGGGCCCCCCACTGCCTCTGCCCAGGCCAGGGCGCCCCCCTCGACTCTACTCACTGTCGATGAAGAAGACGTGAGCTGCCTTGTAGCTGAAGGTGGGGGGGCCCTGGAAGTCATTGATCAGAGCCTGCACCGACTGCAAAGAGGAGCGAGGGGCCGTCAGCGTGGCCCCCAAAGGGCCCAGCCCACAGCCTGATGTCACTGGGAGGTGGGCTGGATTTCCTCCCTTGCCTGCCTCTGGGCTCCCTCCCTGCCTGGAGCCCAGCTCGTGCCCATGGGTCAGGGACATCCCCAGGGCCCAGCCACGTCTCTAGCTGGTGCACAAGCATCTGTGCCCGGCCACAGATGGGGGCTGGCACTGGCCTCACTGGTGCCCCTGCTGGGCTCTTGACAGCCAAGGAAATGGCCGGCAGAGCAGCCCACGTGGCCTGGCAGCGCTAGGAGCAGCTGGCCTGGCAGGGTGGAAGGCAGGCACCGGAGGGGCCGGCTGTGGGGGTTCAGAAGCCGTTCAGATCCTGCAATCAGCCATCGTGGCAGCTTGGCAGCCGTGTCCCAATCCCCAGCTCGCTGCCCGCTCCTCCAGTGCCCCTGTTCTGGCAACCACCGCGGGCCCCGAGCTTCACCCTGCCACCACTCCCTCCCCCTCCGCTCTGCTACCAGAGCCTCAGCCATTCTCCTTCACCTCATGTCTCAGCTGAGGCTGCCTCGCCTCGCCTCCCCTCCCCTCCCCTCCACCTCCCCCCCACAGCCCGCACTGCAAGAGGCGCCTGGGGACAGCTTGTGCCTCAGGTAGCACCAAGCCCAGATGCTCAGAGAGCCCCTTTGTGCCCCATTCCCATCCCGCCCCCTCCCGCCCTTGCCAGGCAGCGCTAGGGGGGAGCTGCCCCAAGGTTCCCCCTCCTCCCCAGGCAGCAGCGTCCACCCAGCACCCCAGTTCCTACCTTCTCCACCGGGCTGAGCAGGTAGATGGCCTCCAGGCTGGGGATTGGCTCCCGGCGCTTGTTAATATCCTCCACGACTAGGAGAGCAGACACAGCTGGGTCAGGCCAGCGGCAGACTGGGGTGCCCCAGCCGCCTGGGCCAGCCACTCTCCAGCGGGGCGGCACTGGGGGAGGGAAGCCAAGGGGTGCAGGGATGCTCGCTGGCAGCAGGCTGGGGCAATGCAGGAGGCTCTATGAGCCGCCATGCTGGGAGAGAATGTTCCTCTGCACCATGCTGAGAGCGCCCCACTAGAGCGTGGGCTCAGCTCAGAGCCCCTCAATCCCCCACCCGGCAGCAGGGAGCCAGCACCCCCCTCCATCCAGCTCAGCTCAGCAGGGAGCCAGCATGGAGGCTGAGAATAGCAGAAAGAGGCTCCAGGGGCCAAGGGGACTAGACGTGGCTGGCTGGGTACCAAAGCAAGCAGGGTGTCCAGGGGGGACTAGGAGCAAACGTGAATTTGGACACTTCAGCTCCCCGACAGCGCTGGGCCGCTGGCTGCAGGATTTCCCCCTGCTCCCGCCTGGGGAGGCAGGGTCCTGGGAGCAGACCGGCCGGGGGACGTGGCCCAATGCTACTCACTTGTGATGCCTTCGGCCAGGATGTCGGACATCTTGCAGCACGAGGAGAGGATGCGCATGCTGGGGTGGTCCATGATCAGCACCTGGGTGGCGAGAGGGGAGTGTGCGCTACGGACAAGCTACTCGCAGCCCTGAGCCCAGCCACAGAGCCAAGGCCCTGCCAGCGAGGCCAGCGCCTCAGGCCAGCCAAGCGAGGAGCTGCAGGCACAGTGGCTCCGAGCAGAGCGGCTGGTACGAGATGCGGGAGACACCTGGGAGCAGGCCAGTCAGCACAAGCTCCTCCAGCCTAGGAGGGTGGCACCAGCCTCTTCTACCCGCAGGTGACATGGGGGAGAGGTCAGAGCTCCTTGCTCCCTGGGCCCAGTTGGCGGCTGCTCGCCAGGTTGCTCCCTCGGGACAGAAGCGGGGCCAGGGTACGGAGAAATGGAAGGAGGGGCGTCTCCAGGCTCCCCTAGGGCTGAGTCAGGGTGGAGAATGCTGGTTGGATGGGACACGCATCGGTCAACGCCGTGGCAGAGCTCTGACGGCTGCAGCTCGCACTGAAAACACGGGGGGGTGGGGACCAGCCTGGCTGCTCCCTTCCCAGGGCTCAGCACAGGAGCCGCCTGGCAGGAGAGCCAAGATCAGGGCTGCGAACTGCCCCGTCATGACCCAGCCAGGGACGGTAGATCCCAACTCCCATTCTGTGCAGTGGCTGATGCTCTGGAGGCTGGGGGGGGAGGGCTGTGGGCTCTGGGATGGGCCACAGCTGAAGGCAAGGTGCTGAGTGCGCTGGGCCCAGGGGTCTGATTGGGTGTAAAGAGAGGGGAGGATCCTGGACTTGCTGGTTCTGGTCCAATGTGGGGAAAGCAGGCATCCCCAGGCCTCGCTAGGGATTAGACAGCCCAGGGATCTGAGCTGGTCTGGAAAATCCTGGGTTCCTAACGAATCGGAGGGGAGGGGCTCGGAGCGGTTCTATGGCCAGCAGTGGGTGGGTAGGGGGATGAGTGTCTCAGATCTGGGGTACCCAAGACTGATCACAGTGGCCCCTGGTGGCCCTCCCTCACCCTTCCCTCGTGGGGTCAGTGGGTGGCTTCCCCAGCTGCCCTGCCCCTGCCCATCCCCAGCGTTTCTCAGCTGTAGCCCACGCAGAGTCTCCCTGCCTGGGGGACGCCAGAGCAGCAGCGCAAGACGCCCCCAGCCCGCTTACCTTCCACTCCCCTTCCTTCTTCAAGCTGCGAATGACGCTGCTGAGGATCTCTGCGAGGGGATGAGACGGGGTTAGTGGCAGGGCCTAGGGACAGCTGCTCCCTGAGCCTGGCCTTTGGGGACGAGGCTGCACCTTCAATCTCAGGCCAGCTAGTGATGCGGTGCCGGCAGAGTCCCCCTCAGAGATCACGGTCGGGGATTGACCCGAGGGAGCAGAATCCCAGGCTAGATAGGCTCTTGGGTCTGCTCCCCCCCACCTAGCAGGCTGGACAGGAGCACAGCTGAACAAAGGATCTGGCAGTGAGCAGACCCTGCCCAGCACCTCTCCCCTGGCAGGATCCCGAGACCCTCTTCTGCGTGGGGTGGGGTGGCAACACTACAGACATCAAACCCTGAGTCCTGCACATGGAACCCCACCCAGACACAGCCCCATCAGGGCAGCCAAGTAACGAGAGAGTCAGCGGAGCCAAGGACCGCGTACCTGTTGTGCCCAGACAACGGGACCCTGGACCTGGACTGGGGCTCCCAGGCTCTCCTGTACTTCACTTAAGGTTCAGTGCCCAGCACAATGGGGCCCTGGCCCCAGACTGGGGCTCCTGTAATACATCTAGTGAATAACGTACAGCGCCTAGCACAGTGGGGGGCCTGACCCCTCACTGGGGCTCCTAGGCACGGAGTCAGTATTCCCTGAAAGCTGAGCGCTTGGCGCCACCGTGAGACACCTGTCTGTTTTGCCCCCAAATGCACCTGATTCTGGCTGGGCCATAGGACTTGGTTCCAGATGGCTGTTGGAAATTCACTCACCAGCTGACAGTGGTGTCACCTGCAGCCCCCTCCCCAACTCTAACCGCTGTCAAAGCCAAGCCACGCTCCCGTCCAAAGTGGCTGGGGCCATCGCATTGACCAGCCCCTGGCAGCCTGACCTGCATTCCCCAAACCAGTCCCCAGCGCCTGAATCAGGTGCAACAAGAAACTCAGGCTTGGCTGCAAAAGGAGGCGCTTTAACTCCCCCTGGGCCTGCCGGGGGGGGACGAGGCACATTAGACAGACAGACAGATGGGGCTGCTGACACAAACCTGCTCCCCTCCCCCTTTGCCAGGGTATGGGGCAGGGCCTTCTCATCACCTGATCAGCAAGGGGCGGTGCTGAGCTGCCCTGCCCCCAAACACATCCCCAAGACAGGAGACTCCACACAGCCTCTCCAGGCAGGGCCCCACCTCCGCCCATTCAGGAGCCTGCAGCAGCGGCACAGCAATAAGAAGAGCAATAACAGCTCATCTTTGGCAGGATGGCTTTTCAGAGCAGACAGTGGCCCACTGCCTCCCTTAGCTCTGCGCTGCGGCTGCCCCCCTGGGGCAGACAGCTGGAGCCCTGCTGCCTCCCCGTGAGGCACAGAGGGGGAAGGAGAGCCAGGGCCGGCGTGGTGGGGCTCCAGCTGTCCCCTTTATCCCACCTCCCAGCAACTCTTCAAGAACACACAGCTCATGCCTCCCCAGGAGGTCTGCCCCAATGCTGCCCTCCCAGAGACTGGGGTAGAACCTAGTCACCCAACTCTAACCACTAGACCCTACTCCTCTCTGTGACGACGTGTCGGGGTTCCCACGATGCTGCACCCCCGTAGCAGCAAGAACACACTCCGCCAGCCAGTAGAATAGAGGGGGTTTATTGCTTCTCCAGGATACAGCACAGCACAGACGTGATGTGTCTACAGGAGTCTGGGCCAGGATGCCCCAGACCCCTTGAGATGGGGTCCCTAGGCCCCTAGATTCCAGCCCCTTCTTAGTCTGTCCCCTTCATGGTTCCAGCCCAAGATTCCTTTCTCCCCCCCCCACTTCCTTTTCCATCCCTTCCTTTAACCCGTAGAACCGGTTCGGTCACTGTCATGGGGGCCCTCAAGGCGCCCCCCGCTGAGCCGTGCTTACAGACAGAGGCCAGTAGGGGTCATCCACAGCCCAAGCATAGCAACCAGCACGGTACTGACACTACATCACACCCTCCCACAGGCAGGGCTGGAATCCCAATCCCCCAGCGCTAACCCACCAGACCCAGTCCCCTCCCAGAACCCCCGAGTCCAGATTTCTTGATCAACAGCCCCAAACTCTGACAAGCCGCTCAACTTTCCCCGCTGCCAAACCAGACGCTCTCCACGCGACGCAGCCACGTGGAACAAGCCTCTTTAGCCATCGCCACCGAACGATTCCTCCCAAATCCAGGCCTCAAACTGAATTAACTCAGTTGCTGGGAAGGAACCCAGAAATCCCGCCTTCTTCCTCCCACGCCCGCCGCTAAGCTGGATTTGGGACATTAAAAATGCAACAACTGGGGCGCTCAGACCCTCCAGTCCAGCCTCCCGTGCGCAAGGCCAGAGACCTTCCCCAGGTCTCCGGGCCCTGACTTTAATCACGTGCCTTTGGCTGAAGCCTCTTCCAGACCGGCTGGCTCTGAAACCACCAGAGATGGTGACTCCAGCTCTTGTTAGGGGGTGTTAATCACCCCTCCCCCACCTCACTGCAAAACCGGTGCCTCACGTCTCCTCTGAACCAGTCTGGCTCTAACTCCCAGCCACTGGTTCCTGCTCTGCCTCCCCCACTGGACTGAAGTCTGTTGTCACCCAGTATCACTCCCCCAGGCAGGGCTCGGGCACAGAGATCAAGCCCCTGCTCCTTCCCAAAGGGCTACGGCTCCCTCCGGCCCTTTGGGCGGTTTTGTGACTCCTCCCCCCCAGCTCCACACATGCCCCAGGTCTGGTGGCAGGGTGCCCGGCTGGGTCTTGCTGATGACACATGCTGCGGGAGAGCAGCTCTGGACTCGTTGGACCTGGCCTACGGCACACGGCAGTAGAGCCAAGTGTGAAGATCCCGAGAGGCCGTTGCACCACCCTGGCCCAGGGCAGGCAGCTCTGTGTCGCTGGGGGGCTGTTCGGGGCAGCTCTGCCGTCACATCAGTGTTTCTAGCGCAGCGCTAGCCAGGGCGGGACCAGAGACAAGCCCTTCGATGCCGAGCACCTGAATCAGTGTGAACACCTCATGGGGCTGTGCTGCCGTGGACAGAGGGAGCCCTGCAAAAACCATAGGGCGAGTTTGAAAGGCTGAGGCCAGAGTGCTGGGTGTAGGGGAGGCCAGGCCGGGCCGAGGACCCAGGAGCAGCATAGCGCAAATCCTACCCTGGAAGAACACAGCCGGCTAGTGACATGGGAGCACAGGGCATGGGAAGGAGGGGGCAGCTCTGAAAGCAGAGGGCACCTCTGTGGGTGGCTCTGCCAACACGCAGGGGACATAAACCTGCTGGACTCTTGGCAGGACACAGGGAACCTGAAGGAATTAATGGGCCAAAGGAGGGAAGGGCAGATGAGCAGTGTTGCCTAGTGGGTAGAGACTTGGGAGACCTGGGTTCTAGCCCTGGATGACCTTGGACAAGTCACTTCCCCCTCCCCATGCCTCAGTTTCCCCATGGAGATAATGACCCAGATCTCCTCTAGAAAGCGTGCTGAGAGGAAGAGCCTGGCATTGGGGTTACCAGCCCATTGTAATGTGCAGAGCCTAGCACCACACACAGTTCTGTGCTGCTGCCTAGCTCTGGATCCCATAAGCCCTCGTAATGGAGCCTGGAGCCTCCCATCCCCAGGCCAATGCTCTGGATCCTCTTCCCTCACCCAGACAAGTTTGGTGGGGCTGGGCCAGGTGCTGCCAGCAGAGACAATGGACGTGATGCCTGGCAAGGGGGGTGGGAAGGGGGCCTGGCGATGTACAAGGGACCAGGGCTCCTCAGGCCGGCGTGCTTCGTGCAGTGTGGAAGGGCCGGCTGGGGGAGGCCAGCTCCGGCCCTGCCCCTTTTGGGGGCGCAGAGCCACCCCCTCCCATCTTGCCCAGGGGCCCAGCAAGGCTGTTGGCAGGAAGAGCTCTGTGCAAATGGGGGTCGCAGGGAGCGCCAGTCCACATCTCTGCTTCCTGGGCAAGGTGCTAGCTGGAGCTCTAGCCACAGGGACCAGTGCCCACAGCCCAGATCAGCCAGGAGCTGCGCTCAGGGCTCTGGTGCCAAAGCTCCAGTAACAGGCCGGCTCTAGTCCCGGGCATTCGGACTGCCTAGGAGGACGCTGCAGGACACTAAGGCGCACGGAGCCTTTGCTCAGGGTGCTGCTGATTTCTGTGTGGGCGAGCGCTGCCCGAGGATCTCCAAGGCCAGCTGCACTGGCTGCCCTGGGCGCCCCAGCGAGGCAGCTGGAATGCGCTTGCCTAGGAGGCCTTGGGAATCACTGCTCCAGCCCTGGGGGAGGGCAGCACGGAGCCCTGGTATTGGCTCACTGCAGCTAAGCCACCCGGCAAGCTCCCCAAGGGGGGTCCTGCTGCTCGAGCTGCCACACGGGTGGGCAACCCACCCCAGCAGCAGGCGCCCAGAAGGTGAAGGGAGGGGGCAGGTCAGCTGCAGTCACAGCATCAAGAAACGTTAACACAGTGAGCCTCAGACACCCCCCAATAGGGGCATAATCCCCATTTTAGTGTGGGGAAACTGAGGCACGGGAAGGGGATGCCTTTTCAGCCCCCATTCTCCTGCTCTCCAGCCCTGTACTGCTCCCACCACAGCTCAGCCAGTGCCCCTCACTCTGACCCGCAGCCCCTGCCAGCCCCTGAGCTACTCCCACCCGCAGCTTGGCCCGTGCCCCTCGCTCCTGGATCTGCAGCTCTTCCAGTCCTTGGGTTCCCACCCGCCTCACAGCTCTGCTGACGACCCTCCTTCCCAACACACAGCCCCTGCTAGCCCTGCTCAGAGACCCCTCTTGCACTGGCGCCGTCTGGCCCAACCCACACGTGCCCAAGTCGTGTGTCATCCTCCCCCCACACACACAGCGGTGGGATCCTGTGAGGAGAGCTAGGGGTCCTCGGCACCACCGTCTGCCCTGGGCTCTGGCCACTTTCACTCTGTCCCAGTTCTGGGGGCCACCAGGGAACATCGCCCCCAGATCTGTGGTCTGGATTCAGCCCCAGGCCCAAATTTGCTCTCGGCCCAGGCTGGAGACTCAGCCGCGGGCTGGGCCCCTGACGTGACGCAGGCGGCACAGACAACCTGACTGGGGCCAGGGGGTGGCCCGCAGATTGACTAGCTCACACCAGGCGACACTGCCGAGTCCCGCATGCCCAAGCCGCCCACGTCCACGCCCAAAAGAGCAGCCGCCGCCCAGGCCTGGGTTCTCGCCTTCGCGTCCAGGCAGCCTCGGCGGGAGCCAGCAGCGCTCACAGGCTGGCCTGGGGCTGCGGCTGCAGAGCTGCCCCCGCCGGAACAAGTTATCTTTGCACACAGCCCATGTCTCTGTCAGCCAGGCGCTTCCTGTGCAGGGGCAACTCCCGCCCAGCGGAGCGCACACAGGCAGCTGCCTCCGCCCATGGCTCCTGAGATGGGCACAGAGCAGACCCAGACCGACAGCAAAGGGCAGCACCTCTGGGCAGAGCTACACTGAAATGTCCCAGTGCTGCGACCCCCCCCCCGCCCCGCCGAGATGGCAGGGGCCGTGCTCAGTGCCCCCATGGGATCCAGATGGACTTCCTGGTACCCTGATGCCGGAGCCAGAGGCCCTGAATCCCCGGACACAAGGCAGAAGAGCGGGGAGAGGAGGCACTCAGAGTGTCTCACCAAGCCCCTGGAAAGAATAGGACCCATTTTTCCAGATAGGGAAACTGAGGCTGGGGTGGAGAGTCCCTGAGGCCACAGAGAAGCAGTATAACCATTCTGGCCTCACTTAGGCTCCCATTAAGACCATTTGCTGTCCCCCCCCAAATCTCCAGGGAGCTCCCAAGAGGCGGCGCAGTGACAAGAGGGCAGAACTCACCAAGAACTATGGCCTAGACTGAATGTCTGCTGACCAGTCCGGCCCTGCTGAGCTGGCCAGGCCTCTAGGGGAAGCACAGGTGCTCAAAGGCACTCCCCAAGACGGGTGCGGGACTCGCACAGTCCTCGCCACCACCCAGTGGGGGACACAAAAGCAGGGACTCAACCACCAACTCCAGGGTAACAACCGCACTTCCGAATGTCATGGCCATGAAGCATAAAGAGCAGCATCTGATTCCCCTTGACCCCCGCGCCCGTGAGAGGCGCCCTGGAATACACAGACAGTCACTTGCTAAACCCCAACGTCCCTTTCCACAGCCACCAGACCCCAGACCCACCCTCGGCTTGGTCTGAATGCAGCCAGCTCCGGGGAGGAGAGTGGCCGCCAGCTAGCTCTGAAGTAGGACAGTGCAGGACAGAGAGGTTTCAGAGCACGCTGCTGCTGGTTGCTGTTGTCGCACTGCAGCCGCTGGCCGAATGGGTTCATTCTCGGCGAGTGCCTGGGGCAGCTGGCATTTGGGGCATGCCAAGCCCTGGCACCAAGGCCAGCACACGCGTCATGCCATGCAGATGCTGTGTACGGAAGAGCGAAGCTGCTAATGCACTAATGGCCTTGGCACAGTGCTGGGCCAGGGAATTAGAAACCAGCCCTGCTACTCCTTCCAGCTGCCCCTCCATCAGCCTGGCTCACCTAACCCTGCACGTGCCCCGCACTGGTCCCGGGAGGCAGAATGACACCCCATCTAAGCCTGGCCTCCTGGATTTCCCCAGAACCCGCAAACCCAACTGACGGGTTACAGCCCTGCCGCCCTGCCCTGGGGCTGAGACACCCGGGCGAAGCCAAGGGCTGGACGAGATTCCCTTGGCCAGACTCCCAGCCGAGCTGCACGGAGCTGGATCGGGAATCCACTCTGCAGCAGAAGGCCGTGGAGTACCAGCCTGGTGCCCGCTATCCACCGAGCATGGGCAATGCCAGGCAACCTGCCTGCACCCCACCCTGGGCGGTGCCTCCGAGGGGCCTTCAGGCCAAGGGAGCCCAGTTTGGCTGCCCTGCTGCTCAACAGAGGCTGTTGCTTGTCAGAGCCACCAAACTGCCCCCACCAAAGCCTCTGCACAGGCCAGATCCATGTGCAGGGCAGGATCCCAGGCCTGCTCCCCCCGGAGGCAGCCCCCAGCTCTCGGCCTCCTGGGCCAGCCGGGCCCCCAGCTCAGAGACCAGCATGGCCAAGAGAGGCACAAGGCTTAAAAGCACTTAGTGACTAAAGAGCCTAAGTCATTTAGGAGCCTCAACCTATGGGATTTAGGCTCCTACCTCACTTGGGGGATTTTGTGACGACTCGTACCCCCCGCCTGATTCACAATCGGACACGGCGCAGTTACGGACACCGAGCTCCTTGCCCGCGGCGTCTCCTGTGCAAACTGCGCGGACACCCAACGCCTCAGGGTCCCAGACACCGCCTCACTCTTCCGGGGGGTGCTCCGAGCAGCACAGACCCGCCAGGCAGCGCACGTGTACACCCACCCCCAGGCTGGACTGGCCGGGAGCCCGTTCCGTTGGACTCCCTGCTGAGGGGGCCTGCACAGCAGCCAGCTTGGGGAGGGGGGTAACCGAGTCAAGGGCCAGGGAACCCCATGGCCTGGGCCCAGGGTCCCTAGTAAAACCGACAGCCCCGGGTTGGGGTCCATGGGTGACAGCCCCCCGGTCGGCAGGCCCCAGGGCGCTTTCCGCCACGAGGGAGGGGCCGGTCCCAGCCCAAGGACCTGCTGCCCCATGAACCAGAGACCATCCCAACCCCCCTCCCATTTCCTGCTCTAGGAGCCAGGCGCCCTCCTGCGACTGGCCTTCTCCTATGGAAACGCAGCCCAGAGCGGGCAGCCAACAAGCCCCCCCTCCCCACGCTCAGTTCCCCCTAGGGAGACAGTGAGAGGACGAGCCTCCGGAGCCAGACGTGAGCCCAGGTGCTGAGCGAGCAGCGGGGAGACCAGACGTGTCACACGAGCCCCTTTCCGCTGGGGACCAGCCTGAGCCACGGCAAGCTCCTCTCCTAGCAGCTGGACTGAGCGGCCTGCACCACCCAGCTCCTGGAGCGCGCGGGGAGGGACACGCGGAGATAAGGCGGCGGCGGCAGCAGGAAAGTGCCGACCCGATAGGGCGACAGACTCCGGAACGGCCCGCTCGGATCGAGCAGGCCACACTGCTGGCCCAGGGCTGTTGCAGGGTAGGAGGAACCCCAACAGGGACGCAGCGGGGCCGCTCGTGGGGCAGGAGACTGGCTCCTCAAATGCACCAGCAGCTGATCTGCCAGGTTTCTGCATCAATCCCAGCTCCTTCCCTCTTCCGGGGCAGCAGGCTTCCCTCTAGGGCACTGTCCCTGAGCCCCACCCAGATGCTATCCGGGGTTCTCATCAAAGCCAAGGGAAGGGGAGCCCCATCCCAACCGTGGGCATACACACCTGCAGCTTGGCAGAGAGGCCCAGAACTGTCCCCTGGGCCCCCGGCTCACTAGCAGGTCAGGGTGACACACACGGAGCTGGTGGGCACGCTGCTCCCCTCCCCCACCCACCTGCGCTGCAGCTGGTGTAATTGGACAATTTCCACCCCCAGACACCAGCCCAGCCTAGCAGCTCAGCTCTCATTCCGACTGCTCGCACATTACGCTCACCCCAACACCCTCGCCATGGCTCGGCCAGCAGGGAACAGCCCGAAGAGATCTCCCCGGCCAGCCCCACGCTGGAACCTCCCCTGCCTCCTCACTGGCATTAGCGGCGATGAACATCTGTCAGGCGTGGTTTGGTCTCCCCAAGGGAGAACGGGGGCAGGGGGTACCAAGGAGGGGTTTGCTTTGGTTGGGTTGTGGTTTTTTAAAAGCACTTGCTGTTGTGTGTTTACATTGGACTAGGCCAGTGGGGTCAGAGGAGGGCACCTGGCACTTGGAGCAGGAGTTAGGGATGTTTGGGATGGTCCTTGGTCATGTGGCAGGCAGTTCCCCAGACTAAGACCAGCCCCTGAGGATGCTCCCATGTCCTGTACAGACCAGCTTCACTCCTATGGCAAGCAGTGCTATCTGGCTAGCTCTCCTCTGCCAGTTTGCCAAGAGCCTCCTTGCCCACGGCTCCCAGAGAATGCCTGTGGTGGTCCCAGAGTGGCCATGCCAAGGCTGGCTGCGGACAGACAGACAGCTTGCCCCCTCGTCCTGCTGTGTGTTACTCTGCACACACAGCACCGGCTGCCTGCCACCACAGCACACTGACAGCTGATAGCACATATGGAGTTAACGCTCTCCCATCTTATCTCCCCGACTCTGCTCAGGCCATCCCAGTCACGCACCAGAGCCGGGGCTGGTGCCAGGACGCCCCTTTCCGGTCTCTCTAGATGTTGCACGTTCCCTCAGCCCTTTCCAGCTACAGATGAACGGCAGAGGCACTAAACAGCAACTCGGAGGGCCTAATCTCCGCTTCAGCACATACAGCCCACCCTGGGAAGTACACTGCCCTTGTGACAATGGGGAAACTGAGGCACAGAGTCCTCCTGCTACCTGGAGGAAGCAGCCACTCCCCACAGCACACTGCCACCTTTCTGCAGGGTAGCAGCCAGAGAGCCTCAGCCCCCCTCAGCCCAGGCTGTATTCACTGCATGCCAGGCCCGGCGGCCTCCCCTGGGGCTGCAGACAGCCTGCCTGGCGGCTTCCGAGTTCAGCTCAACCCCAGAGTCACGACACGACGCAGCCAGGCCGGACCCGGCTCCCAGCCCCGAGCTCGGGTAGAAAGCGCGCTCCGGGCTCACTCCATTCCCCTCCCCCCTTCGCCACACCCGCTCGGAGCGAACGCAGCGGAAACCCGGGCTCCTTTGTGAATTACACAGGGACATAGGCCTGCCAGGAGCCTCCTGGCTCCACAGCTCCAGTTCCTGGCTATGCAGGCTGCCCCGTCCTACAGTCCTCTTCAGAAACTGATCAGGTTCCACTGCAGAGCCCCAGTGCACCTGTCGGGGGCTGGGCCAGGCCCTCCCTGCCTGGTCACTAGAAACCTGCTCCCCAGTGCCAGCCTCACATTACCCCCACTGCTTCCTGGGCCCCATGGTCCAGCAGCCTCCCTCTGCCTGCCTTGGTGTCCACTTGCAGTGCATTCCCCAACCCCCGGTCTGCACTGTGCTAAATGAAACAACCAGGGTCCCTCAGATGCCTCCGCTGCTCCCAGCCTCCCTTCTCCGCCCCGGCTCCAGGGAACACGCTCCGGGGAGGCCTCCCCAGTACAAAGGCCTTAGCACTCCCTGCTGCAGCGGCCCTGCCCCGTCCTCAGGCTGTGCTGCAAGAACCCGGGACGGCTTTACTCAGTCTGGCTCCTCCCACCCTGGGCTTCCCCAACCCCAGTGGCAAGCGCCTGGCCAGCTGTGCAGCGAGGGGAACTCCAGCCCTGGCCTGCCGACAACCTGCTCCAAGGAGTCACGTCGCCCTCGGCCAGCGTCTGGCTACCAATGTTCTGCCCTGGGCAGACACCCAGCCCTGGCTCTGGATGCAGGGTCCAGCGCCGCCGGGCGGGGGAGAGAGGGGGCAGGAATTGCCCCAGGGGCCAGTGATCCCTGCGACAGTGGCTGGAACCTCAAGCTTTTACATTGCTGCTGGAGCACTGCACTGGGTGCTTTGCGTGGCTCTGAGGGCTCGGGGGAGGGGTCTTAGGGCTGGCTGGCCCCCAGGCCTGCCCCTTCCTGGGTGCAGAGCCACCCCTGCCCCCACACACATTGCCCGGGCACCCACAGCAGCTGTTGGCCCTGCTGATTGATGGGAATCCCAGACTCCCCTCCGAGCCTACTGGGGACAGCAGTAGGGATGGGACAACACTGGTGCCTGTGATGTACTGGGATCGCAGTGGCCCAGAATGGAAACAGGCCGTACACCTGACCATGCTCTGGCTGTGGATTTCTCTCCTCGCCAGGCTGAGCAGTCTCTAGCCACATGTAATTCACCCCAAAGCGTCTCTCATCCCGGCTGCTCCTCTCTGGAGCGGAAAAGGTGGAGCCGGAACGTGACAGCCCAGAGATCCGAGGCCTGGAAGCTCAGATCAACAGGCTACTTCCACAGGGCAAGCCCGGCCATACCGTTCCATGCAGAGCCAGGGTTTGGTTTGTTCCCTCCAAACTCCCTCGCCGTCCCTCCTCCCCTTTGCGACCTTGTTCTGATCCCAGCTGCTGCAAGCAAACCCTGCTGCATCTGCAAGTGATGGAATTTTCCAAAGACGGGAACAAACAACTGGAAAAGCAAAGCTATTTTCCCAGCTCCCTAAGAATCGCAGAGCCGTCCCCAACTGAGAACGTAAAGTTACAGCCCAGGCTTGTTAGTCGAGACCTACGCTGCGCGGGCAACTTTGCAAACTGCTTATTCAGTTTTCTCCCACTGAATTCTGCCTCTTAGCCATGGACCTCACTGATTTACTGAACGTCAACGCTTCTGGTACTAAGCCCTCACTGATCTACCAAATGTCAATGCTTCTGGTACTAAGCCCTTCTTTCTCTCCAGAAAAGAAGTTAGAGCGCACCCAAGGAGGACGTGGGGAATGATTTGCAGTTAGCTATTGTTAGACCAGCCTTTAAAACCTCAACGCCCAGGCTAGCAGAAGTAATAAGCACGTTAATCATCAGTGGCAGGGGTCAGATAGCTAAGTGCACTCGTGAACGGTGTCACTCACGCAGTAGACGCTGTAACAGATTCATTAAAATATCTTATTTATAACCCTTTAGAAATGGAGTCCTATGACGAAGGGTGACCCATTTCCCCGTAACCAGTTACAAAGAAGCAGCAAATTATCCCATGTGTAATTGTGACGCTGCACAGGATCAGCCTTACAGGGACCAATAATGCTGAACCCAACTGCATCCCATCATTTACAACAGTGGTCACCAACCAGTAGATCGGGATCTACCGGTAAATCTTTGAGCCTCTGCCAGGGGATCCTGACAGGTTTGGCCAAGAGGCTATCAAGTGCCAACACTTCAGCTGCCCTTCCACCACTGCTGCACATCTCCTGTCCTTGCCTTGGAGCTGTCCCCTCAGGAGCCTCCTGCTTGCTGTGCAGGGCAGGGGAGGGAGAGGAGAGTGCTGATGTCAAGATGCCCCCTCTCCCACCCTCTATCCTATCTCCACAGAGCAGAGAGGGGGCACAACAGGACTTGGGAGGGAGTTTGCTGGCTGCTTCGGGGAGTGGTGCAGGGCCAGGGCAGGGGTGAGCCTGCCTTAGCACCACTGCACCACCACCCAGGAGCCACCTGAGGTAAGCAGTGTCCAGCTGGAGCCCACATCCCGAAACCCTACCCCGTCATGAACCCCCTCTTGTACCCTAAGCCTCTGCCCTAGCCCTGAGCACCCCGGCATCCAAATGCCATCCCAGAGCCTACACCTAGAACCCCCTCCAGCACCCCAACGGCCTGTGCCAAGCTCAGCTCAGCGCCTGTCTCACACGCCAGATCCCTTAACACAAGACCAGAGCCTGCACCCCAACCCTCTGCCCCAGCCTGAGGAAAGTGAGGGAGGATGGGGGAGGGAGGGAGAATGGAGTGAGCAGGGGAGGGGCCTCAGAGAAGGGGCACAAAGGAGGCAGGGCAAGGGTGTTTGGGTCTGAGGTAGATCTTGGATTGCACTTAAATTCAGAAAGTGATCACATGTTTAAAAAGGTTGAGGGGGGGCACTTAATGAATTTTGGTACATGGTCACGGGCTGGCTCCACCTCTGGACAGGAGGGGCGGAGCTGGGACTCCCAGAACATCGCTACCATCTTGCCTGGCAGCCGCCTGGGGTTGCTGTGACTATTTAAAAGACTCGCGGCTCCGACCCCTACCAGGGTAGCACTGCAAGCAGGAGCCGTGAGCCATTTAAATAGGATCTTGCTGCCAGAGTCACCACCTGGAAATTCGGTGGCCTGGGCAGCAGGATATAAACAGAAAGCAGCCAGATGTCGGCCACGGGCCGGATCCAAGCGTCAGGCAGCCAGATCTGGCCCCAGGGCCGCGTCTTGTCCAGCCCTGCTCTGTGGGATGTTTTGGGAAGGTAAAGTTTTAGGCCTGGTTTACATTTGGGATTCAGCCTCTGCTGACCAGCACCAGGCTCAAAGACCAAGTGTAGGCAGGGTGGCTGAGGGAGGAAAGCAGAGGATGGGCCTTAGGAGACACAGGTTCTATCCCTGGCCCTGTCATTCACCTGCTAGCAGGTCACGTCCCCTCTGTATGCCTCAGTTTCCCTGTCAGTAACAGGGACAATGACAGTGGTCTCTTCTGCAAAGCACTTTGAGCTCTACTCACAAAACGCCCTATACGCAGGCATAAGGATCATGAGTACTGTAGTGCCCGCAGATGTATCAAGAACGGGTGCTGTACGGAGCAGCAGACAGTCTAAGGAGACAGGACAGGTGGGAAGGAGCAAAGGTTGTAACATACAAAAACGTTAACTGATTAACCAGGATTTTACATCCCTAATTTGTGAGATTTATCCCATGAGCACTACACTGGCTGCTAAACGGAATCCCAGCACAGACAAGGCCCTTAGTGACCTCCTTAGGTCAATGTCAGGAACAGACTCGCAGCTGCTCAGCTGTCTGCTCTCTACAGGGAAGCTAGGAGAGGCCATTGGATTTGATGCTGGTGATAAAGCACGTAGCGCTGCAAAGCGCCCCAGACACACAGCACCGCAAAGCGCTGTGCCCCCTGGCCGACTAACTGGAGTGGCTGGCTCTCTACGGAGGAGCGTCAAGGGCAAACAGGGAACCTCTGGGAAAATTCCTGTGCAGCTGCGTCAGAATCAACCATGTGGAGACCTGGCCAGTTGGCGTTCCCTTGCTTGGTACACCTGCTAGATGCACTGCAGTAGCACCTCAGCCAGGAGCCACAGAGACGGCTCAGGCCCCGCTTGTGGTAGGTGCTGGACACACAGAACTCGAGACACTCCCTGCACCCCACAGCTTCCAGTATCACACCCCTGCTAACTCCATCTGGCGGTTTTTCTGCGAAGCCTGGCCCAGCCTAGCACTCTTCTCATCCCACCTCATCCCACCTCCCTCACCAGGGTGTCAGATGATCTAAAGAGCTGTCCAGGCACCGGTTGCATGATGGACTATGGGATCAGTGCTGCCCCATAGCTTCTTGCCAGTTTCTCCTCTTTCCCCCAAGCAGCACTTAATCCAGGGCAAAGCCTGCAGAAAGCACCTGATGTCTCCCTCTGTCTGTGCTGGGAGCCCTGGGGAGCTTCCCTAGGCCAAAGCCAATAAGGACAAGATGAGGGGAGGGGAGCTTAAGTAGATGACATAATGGAGGTTGGCGGATCCTTATTCTTCTGCATCGTGGAGGTTACATCAATGGAAAACCACTCCTGACTGGTCCATCATGGACAGGAAGTACAAAGCAGCGGTGAAAACAATAACAGCCAGCACTTGTAAAGGGCCCTGCGTGTGGCAAACGCTACACAGTCAGAAGCAGCAGCTGATTAAATAACACTCTCCCCGCCAAGAGACTCGTCACCTCCTCTCCGGCGATGGGGAAACTGGCGCAGCGTCTAGGGGCTGACTGCGTGCGGCCTTGAGCAATGCAAAGCTCAGAACCTCCGGCTCACTCGCCTCTTGGCCTGGGGTGACTGAGACTTTAATAACAATCGAACATAGCTATGTGTCCTCATCAACGATGGGAAAATACAGCCACTTCTGGGGCGCAGCACAATCACCTCCACCCAGCACAGGACAAAACCTCACAAAGCACTGCAGAGCAGATAGGACTGAGGCAGCTGGAAGAGGGTAAGTGTGCCCTGTTGTGAGGACTGGCTGGTGTGACCCTCAGATCTCAGAGACCATGGGTTCAACTCCCTGCGTGCCCTTGGGCAAGTTGCTGAATCTCTCAATGGGCCCTTTGCACAAAGGGACTAATAGCTGGGGGTGGCGAGGCTAAAAACACTGAAGAGTGTGAGATGCTCAAATTAGGGATGTTACATTTAGATTAATTGGTTAATTGAATAGTTGATGCATAGAATCATAGAACCATAGAGCTGGAAGAGACCTCAGAAGGTCATCAAGTCCAGCCCCCTGCTCTAGGCAGGACCAATCCCAACTAAATCAACCCGGCCAGGGCTTTGTCAAGCCGAGACTTTTTGATCTGCATTGACTATTTGATTAATCAATAAGGGCACCTCCACCTCTGAAGTGTAGCAACCACCCCAGGGCTGTTGCTACACTTCAAAGGGGAAATCACTGCAGGGAGCACAGGGCCAGTGGGGGACTCAAACAGTCCCCCGCCGGCCCCGTGCTCCCCACGGCATTTCAAAGCGACAGCACCGCATGGAGCCCAGGGTCAGCTGCGGACTCTGAGTCCCCCCACTGACCCTGGGCTCCATGCGGCACTGCTGCTTTGAAATGCTGCGGGGAACCCAGCATCAGGCTCCCCACAGTGTTTCAAAGCGGCAGCAGCATGGAGCCTAGGGTCAGCACAGGAATTGACCCCTGGGCTCCACACTGTGCTGCCTCTTTGAAGTGGCCCCTCCTCTTCCCCTCCCCTTGCTGCCTCTTTCTGATGGGGGGGGGGGGGGGGGGGACTAGCCGACTAGCCTGTCCGCTATCTGATAAGCATTAAGCAAATATCGGGTAGTCGACTAGTCATTCACATCCCTAGCCCAGACACCGCAGTGATGGGCCCAGACATCAAGCGAAGACAGAGAGACCTCGCCAAAGGGCCCAGGAGCAAGTCTCAGTGCGGGGCCCTGCCCAGCTACTGCCGAGAGCCCTGCGCTTGGCGGCTGGGCTGGTGAGATTTTAAGAGGGGGAGGAGAAGGGAGGCCTGAGGCAGGAAGTGCCCCGGGGTGGGGGGCAAAGCCCGGGCGCTGCGCGGGGGTCGGGGGCGCATTCGCCCAGTACTTGGCCAGACGCCGGGGGGCGGGGAGGGAGGTGTCAATGATCGCCCACGGCGGGGGGGGGGGGGGGGGGGGTCGTCTCAGGCAGGTTTGGCCACGACGGGCTCCCCCCCGCCCCGCCACACGATGCTGGGTGACGCAGGGACGGCGCCGAGGAGCCCGGGAGACACCCCGCTGGCCAGAGACCCCCCAGCGCTGGGGGCGGCTCCCCCGGAAGGGGGCGGCCCCTGGGGGCGGGGCAGACCCCCCCCTCCCCCACCCGCGGTAGGACGGGCAGGGCGGGGGGGGATTTCCCGACTCCGCCGCCCCCCGAGGGCACAGGCCCCTCCCCCACCGGGCCCCGCTCGGCTCAGAGCCCCCCGCACTCACTCTCGCCCACCACCGCCTTCAGCCCGGACGGGGCCATCTCCGGCTCCTGCTGCCCGGGGCCGCCGCCGCTTCCGGGTCTGGCTCGCGCCCCGCCCACCGAGCCTGGGGCCCCGCCCCCTCCGCGCCCCGCCCGCCCTCGGAACCTGGAGACGCGCCCCGCCCACCCTCGGAACCTGGGGACGCGCCCCGCCCACCCTCGGAACCTAGGGACGCGCCCCGCCCACTCACGGAACCTGGGGACACGCCCCGCCCGCCCTCGGAACCTGGGGACGCGCCCCGCCCACTCACGGAACCTGGGGACACGCCCCCTCCGCGCTCCGCCCGCCCAGCCTGGGGGCATGCCCCCTCCGTGGAGGGGTCTGCCCCTGCCCCACCCGGACCTTGCCCTCTCCCCGCCCTGTGGCGCTGGCAGTGGCCCCTGGCCAGGCTGGTGGACAGCCCCAGCCCCCCAGTGACTGTTTTCACTGCAGCCCAGCTGGGCTGATGGCCCTTCCGTCTCTGTGGGGCGGCGATGGCTGAACGCCGCAGCCCCCCCGCGCGCGTCACTGCGGGGCCTGGACACTCACGGGCAGGCGCCTAGTGACGGGTCACGCAGCTCCCCACTCCACACCCGCCCTGGTCACGCGGGTTGCAGGGGGTGGCAGGGTTAAAGCATGGACTCCTGTCAGAGCCCCCCACTGAGCCCCAAGTCCTCCCTCCAACCAGCCTCCCCCACCTTTACCTAAGCTCCTCTCTCCAACCTCCACTCAGCCCCCCTTAATGGATCCCTCACCCCACACTTCCACCCAGGAACCCCTCAGCTAGGCCTTGCCTCCCCCCAACCACTTACCCCTTCAGCAGGCCCCCCTTGCCTCCCACCTCAGTTAGGCCCCCCACCTACAACCAGCCTCCCTCACACCCTCGCTGAGCCCCTTGCCCCCTCAACTGGGCCCCTCACCCCCATAATTCTAACCAGCAGACTCTAGCCAGGTCCCCTGCCTCCCTCTTTCAAGCCAACCACTCAGCTCCTCATCTTCAACTCCAACTAGCTCTCATCCCCCAGGCTGTTCACCCTCCTACTCCAGCCCCATGCCAGGGTCCTTGCTCCCTTCACGCTGGTCAGAGCTCTCTGGATTCTGGTCGTCTCCACTCCCATCAGCCTTTCCTGGCAGCACTCCGGTTTCTGGAGCTCAGGGCTCAGCTGGGCGCGTGGCTTGGCCTATGCAAAGACACGCTGGGTGCGACCCTTCCATAGTGAGGCTCCAAGCACCTTGGCCGTTGTTTCTAGCCCCAAAAAATCCCAGGAGCATTGAAACCATCAACCATACATAACCCTGCCAGCCAGGCCCCTCCAGGCCAGCCAGCCCTTCCCCTGGTGGGGGGCCCGGCCTCACTCTTCACTACCTCCCCAATCGCCTAATGAAGACCTGCAGTGGGCACTGGCAATGCACTGCCCAGTGTCTTGCTGGGCATGACGGCTGCTGGGAGCTGCATGGCGGCAGCTGATGCAGGTACCTCTCTGAGGGCTGACGCACATCCTACACCTACATGGAACTCTACCTTGGGCTGGCCCTGGCTGACTTGAAAACCATGGGTTCTGGTTTGGTGCATGTGTCCCCTGGGACCAACTTAAGGGTAACGACCTGCTACGCATTTGCAGCCAAGGGATCTGTTCTGCTGGCTGGAGAGGGAGAGGCCTGGGTCTCTGGTGCTGAAGGGCCTACATTGGATCCACACATGGCTCAGGCATTAGCTTGCCTCTTGCTCCTTTTCCTTTGCAGCAGGGGAGGCACTAAGGCCGTCCCAAGCTCCATTCATTCCTCGTCACATTTCCCTGCAGGCATCCAACCCTGGTGGCCAGAGTCTGCAGCTCACCTTCCTCTGGCACAGGGTGTGCCCCTGGGGCTGGCTGTACCACTGTTCTGGGTGCGTTCCCCTTGCATAAGCGCCTCCACCATCCCTGAAACAAAAAACAGGACTATGTAGCACTTTAAAGACTAACAAGAAGGTTTATTAGGTGATGAGCTTTCGTGGGCCAGACCCACTTCCTCAGATCAAATTGTGGAAGAAAATAGGCATGACCATATATACCAAAGGGATACAATCAAAAAAAAGTGAACACATATAGAAAGGACAAATCAAATTTCAGAACAGAGGGGGGGTAAGGAGGGCGAAGGTAAATGTCTGTGAGCTAATGATATAAGAGGTGATAATTGGGGAAGCTATCTTTGTAATGGGTAAGGTAATTAGGGTCTTTGTTAAGACCCCGGCGTAAAGTGTCAAATTTAAGCATGAATGACAGTTCAGAGGTTTCTCTCTCAAGCCTGGTGTGAAAATGTCTTTGAAGCAGTATGCAGGTAATCAAGTCATTGAGACAAAACTTCAGGATCTCTACCAAGCATTTATAAACCTTAATTACCCACCTGGAGAAATAAAAACACAAATTGAAAGAGCCAGACGAGTACCCAGAAACCATCTACTTCAAGACAGACCCAAGAAAACCAACAATAGAACACCACTTGTCATCACCTATAGCCCCCAACTTAAACCCGTCCAACATATTATCAATAAACTACAACCTATACTAGAACAGGATACTACACTCCGAGAGGCTCTGGGAGACAGACCCATAGTCTCCTACAGACAACCACCTAACCTCAGGATGATTCTTGCCAACAACCACAGGACATACCACACTAATACCAACCCTGGGACTTTTCCTTGCAACAAACCCCGTTGCCAGCTTTGTCCACATATTTACTCTGCTGACACCATTATTGGACCTAACCAATTCAGTTATAAGATCAAGAACACATATTCCTGCTCATCCAGAAATATAATCTATATCATCATGTGCCGACAGTGTCCATCTGCTATGTACATTGGACAAACATCTCAGACGCTTCGCCAAAGAATCAATGCACACAAAACGGATATCAGACAGTATCACAAAGAAAAAACAGTTTCTTGCCATTTAAACCAGAAAGGGCATTGTCTCAATGACTTGATTACCTGCATACTGCTTCAAAGACATTTTCACACCAGGCTTGAGAGAGAAACCTCTGAACTGTCATTCATGCTTAAATTTGACACTTTACGCCGGGGTCTTAACAAAGACCCTAATTACCTTACCTATTACAAAGATAGCTTCCCAATTATCACCTCTAATATCATTAGCTCACAGACATTTACCTTCCCCCTTATCCCCCTCTGTTCTGAAATTTGATTTGTCCTTTCTATATGTGTTCACTTTTTTGATTGTATCCCTTTGGTATATATGGTCATGCCTATTTTCTTCCACAATTTGATCTGAGGAAGTGGGTCTGCCCACAGCTCATCACCTAATAAACCATCTTGTTAGTCTTTAAAGTGCTACATAGTCCTGTTTTTTGTTTCAGCTAAACTAGACTAACACGGCTACATCTCTATTACTATTCCACTGTCCCTGGGTATCACAGCCTGGAGTGTACGTCTACATCCAGCCACCAGAGGGCACCCAGTGGCAACAGAACTTCTCCATTGAGGCCCCCATGAGCCAAGCCAAGTGGCAGGCTGCAGAGCACCTCGGAGCAGGTCACTGGAGCCCTGCACAGGTGCAGATTTTGCATCCGCATCTGTATCCGCAAACATAAGCCGTGGATCTCCACCTCCACCTGTGGAGATAAAGCGGACTGCCGCGTATTTGCTAGGTTCCAGATACAACATTTGTATCTGCATCTATAACTGCAAAAATGCACCGCGGATCTCCACATCCACCTCCGCAGATGTGGATACCCACGGAGATAAAGTGGATATCTGCAGATGTGCAGGGCTCTACAGGTCTTTATGCTGGAGTTCACACAATGTACAGGGCTGTGAGCCTGGTCTCCTGGGGTCTATCACAATGGGAAAGGAGTGGAGTCTAATGGTTAGAGCGGGGGGGGGAGGAGCTTGGCATCAGAAGTGGTTCTATCCCCAGGTGCAGGAGTGGAGTGAGCTAAGCTGTGTTAGAGATGTGGGTGAGCATAGGTAACTTGTGGTAGCATTTGGGTAGTGCACTATGCCCCTGCCTAAATGGGGTGTCCCCACATGCACCCCAGCCCTCTGAGGGCCCTCCATGCACACCCTCCCCTGCAAGTACCAGTCACCCCTGTGGGTGAGGGGGGCTGGGCATCAGGACTCCCGGGTTCTAGTCCAGACTGTACAATTGATTCCTGTTGTGCCTTGGTTCGTTCTGCCCTGTCCACTTGTGACATGTGGAGCGTGGAGACCTGCCCAGCCCTTCCCTTCCTGTGAGTGCTGCAGTAATGAATGGGTCTAAAGCACTGGAGGCCCTGGGCTCCCAGGTCCTAGAGCCAAGTGTCCAGCTGCGGGGAGAAGGAATTGGCTCCCTGCCCCATCCCTCCCGCAGTCAGTGGGAACAAATCCGCAGCGATTTAAAGGGCCCAGGGCTCTGGCGGCTGCTGCAGTAGCAGTGGCCGGGAGCCCTGGGCCCTTTTGAATTGCTGGGCCCTGGGGCAGTTACCCCCTTTACCCACCTAGCAGGGGCCTGTGTGCTGGTGTAATTGTGCCCCCTAGGACTGTGCACATTCCCAGCAAAACGCCCCATGTTCCCTAAGCCCCACCTCTAATCTCCCGCTTTGCGGCAGGCCACTGAGTCTGCTCCCGTGGGGCCATAGGGGAGGTCACATCCAAACACTTTTCGTGGGCATTCAATTGCTCAACGTGATTATCGTCCAGTTTACCCCATTCCACTCGCCCCATGGATCCCCCAGTGGCTCCTTTCTCGTTACTCCCACGGGACGCATGGGCGCCAGGAGCTGCCATCCCGTTCCACGATACCCCGGGGAACTGTTCCACGGCCGCAGCCCTCCCGGGCAGGAATGTGATTTTCCATGCAGACAGATGCCTTTGCCAGTGAGGAGAGACACTGGCTAGCCTCAGGATTTCAAGTTCCCGCATTACCACTGCTAGTGGAGCATTTTGTATCCCCTCTTCCCTCCCCCCACGTAGCCTTCTGACTCAGATGCTAACCCTCATGCCATCACAAGATTTCCTGTCCACTGAGTTAACCACAGGCTCACCCCTCCGCCCTAGCTACACCCGGCCACAACTGCAGGCAATTGCCGAGCCAGCGGTTCATTAACTTGCTGTGTTTCAGGTTGTGGCTTATCAGTTGCTTAGTTACCCAGCTGTCCCCCATGTTCCATACACCCAACCCTGCTGCCCACCAAGCCCTTTGCCGGCGACGATTCCACCTGTGTCCTCTTACCCACCAAGTCAATTGTCGCTTCAACCCTGCTGTAGGGGCGGCAGGAGGGATGCACATGGCCACCCCCGCATGTACCACCCCTGGGACGGACAGAAAGCGCCCCTGAAAAGCGCTGGTTGCATCCGCTCCCACTGTGGCCCCCACACGTTCGTCTGCCAGGGAATACTTCCGACTCCAGGCTGTGCCCATCTCACGTCTGGATTTTCCTGGCTTGGCGTCCATACGACCTGAAAGGTTACATTCTGCAAAACGCTTAAATTGCCATGTACCCAGCATCCCCAGGGAGATTTCCTGCCCAGCGTGACATGGACATAACTGCACGCGCAGGGATTTTTCCTATGGAGGCATCATCATAATTACATGTGGTAACATCACACTCTATAACCCCATAGAACCGTGTTTCTCAAACTGTGGGTCCCAACCCCTTGGGGGGTCACAAGCAACTTAGAGGGAGGTCGCGGTACCACAAAGTTTGAGAACCCCTGCCATAGAAGGTTCATACAAGGGTGGTGGATGAAGGTAGAACTAGGGGAGGCAAACCCCCAACCCCGCCCTCAGCCCTGCTCCTTCTTCCCAGGCCATGCCCCTGCCTCACAGGGAGGTGGGGCGGTGCACGGCCCCAGCCTCCCTGGCCCCAGAGCACAGGGAGGGCGGGCGCTCGGGAGCAGCAACACTCTGCCCCCAATATGCCTACAGCAGGTGTTCTGGGGGTGGAGTATAGGTGGGGCCCGGCTGGCAGTTCAGGAAGGCAGTGCCTTCCCCTGCCTATGATACCCGCTGCTGCCCATGCCCTGGGAGACCAGAGGGTTAGGTACTGGGGGCCCTGCAGTGCAAACCACATATCTGGATGACTGGTTCCCCCAGCCTAGGGAATACCATACAATAGTCCCTGATACGTTTGATATTCTCCACTGAGTTGGGACCCTCGCCTTCAGTTGGCACATGACAAACCAATACTGCCCAAGGGAAAATCAGAGGGTCTGTGTTCTGTGGGTGAAACCTTAATGTCTGCAACTCGGGGGTCTGGCAGTCCCCATCTCTCCTCCTTTTGCTGCCTCCCATCATGGGATCTGGGTAGGACTTGCAACTGCAAAAACTGAAATGAGCAGTAACACCTCGGGGTGGGGAAGGGGGAAGGGGGGCTTGTTTTTCTTTGCAGCTCCACCTGAAAGATGCATACAACACAAATCAAACACCCTCCTTGTTGTAACACATTTGTGCCTTTCTGTTTGTGCCAATGAGCCCGTTCCC
Organism: Rafetus swinhoei; assembly: GCA_019425775.1. Lineage (NCBI taxonomy): Eukaryota > Metazoa > Chordata > Testudines > Trionychidae > Rafetus > Rafetus swinhoei. The sequence goes on along the minus strand of JAFJHL010000157.1, from coordinate 1,354,498 downwards.
TCCCCTCATCCTCTCTTCCCAAGAGCAGCAGGCTGGGTCCCAGTTGGTCAAGGACTAGGTAGGGGCCCCTCCACTTAGGAGCTGGGAAGGAAGGGTGTTCTCCTGGAACCCGCACATCCAGGGTGGCCCGTGACTATAGGCCGACTCGGCCATCGCCTAGGGCGCCGCCTTCAACGGCACCCGATGATGACGTCACGGGGCGCCTGGGGTGCCTGATGATGACGTCACTCTATTGACGGCCGTGCAGGTGGGGGTGCCAATCGCGCATTCTGCCTGGGGCGCCAGCTGCCACAGACCGCCTCGGGCCGCTCCTGCGCACATCACTTGAGCTCCCCAGACAGGTCATGCCATGCTTGGCCCCTTCCTGCTCCTTGTTCAACTCCCGGCCTGGGAACAGTCTGAAAGGAAAAGGAACGTTTTAGCGGGGGGTGGATCCAAGGACCTTCCTACCCCATGTTTCTATGATTTCTCTACCCCCTTTAGGGTGGCAGATTATTGCTTACAATATCTCTTGCTTTTACAAGTCTCCTTGCTGATTGCAGGAAAACGGACAAATTACCTCCATACTCTCCTGTGCCTTTGGTCCATAGTTAGGCCGGGACTGAATGGCTTCTACCCTTAAGGGAAAGGATGAGCTATCCCACTGCTCAGTTATGAAGTTCATGAGGTGGTCTACCTGCTCCCTTCTTGTCCAGCAGACCAGGTTTGTAATGGCTTCTCTGCTGGGCCAAGTTTCAAGGAATAGCTGAGCGGCAGCGTTACCATGAGACCGTTAAGCACGAGATTTATCATCAGTTACCATTTTCAGCATGCTTAAAAGCTTTCCCCCCAAATCATACACATCATACATTGCTACAGGGCTTCTCAGTGGTATTTATCCCAAGGTTTAATATTGTGACAGTTTGACACCTTATGTCAGTGCTCCTGACATTGCTTCTTTGTACCCCCCCCCCCCACACGATGCTTCAGAATCCACTGTCTTTTAACTTCTATTTCTTTTTCTGCTGTTCTCAGCTGCTATTTAGTACCAAGGAAATATCCACCATTTCTCCTCTTTCTTCTGGTTCTGACTGCCCCAGCCATAGCCACGTTCTCTGGTCCTTGTTTAAAAAGATAGTAAACTTTCTAAAAACATGGAAGTACCCAACCGATTAAATGCTAAACACCAAAGTCAGATCCCCCTAGATGCCTGTGTCTGGCTAAAGGGTCTCTCTGCACCCTTACCTCGAAATGTATGCAATTTGTGCTGTGCCAACCGCGTAGCTTATTTCGAGGGAATTTTGAAATAGCTTATTTCAAAATTTGGCGCTGTCTGCACACGCCACGAACAACGAACGTTTTATTAATGAAAACCCCCTTCCCCACGAACAACAAATGCTTTATTCATAAAAACCCTCTTCCCCACAAACAACAAACATTTTATCAATGGAAAGCACTGGTGTGGACAGCACTTCTCTGACCCTTCATTGGGAGTGGTTTTATTTTTGTTGCTGGGAGAGCGTTCTGGCAGCGTGAATGAGTCCGGCTGCAGCGACATAGCCACGTTGTTGCAAGGTGCACTGTGTAGCTATTTATTTATTTATTCAGCTAATTAAAATATTTCCCCCACCTCTCTATTTAAAATAGTCAAGGCGGCTTACACCATTTTAAAAACACAAATATAGAGAGATACAAGCAGCCCCCGACTTACAACGTGATTGGTTCCGGGGGAAGCATCGCAAGTCGGGGGCATTGTAACTCGAACCCTCATTTACGATAGGTGCCGTGTGCCATCGCAAATGTGGGCCGAGGACGTAAGTTGGGGGTTTTTGGCCCCTTCTGCACTTACAAAAATGGTTGTAAGTGCAAGGGGTTGGAACTCGGGCGGTCGCATGTCAGGGGATTCCTGTAAAAGAATAAAATACAAGTCCCAAAGAGGGGATGTAACCCCCCCCAATAAAAGCACAGGTACCTGGCGCTGCAACAGTGCCAGCATTGGCACCAGGCAAATGTCCCGGGAAAGAGAATTCCACAGCTTGGGGGCCAAGGCAGAGAAGGCCCTGCTCTGCATAGATGTTAAACTTATCTAAGGTTGCCAGATGGTTTCAACAAAAATACCGGACACCCTTGACATTACATCACAATCTACATGACATCTTATTTAGAAAATACCGGACATTTTTATTTTCTCATTTCTATTTTCTCATTTTGTTTCCTGAACAGAAAGCTCAAATACTGGAGTGTCCGGTTCAAAACCGGACACCTGGCAACCCTAATTTTATCTCCATAAGTGCAGGAACACCAGGCAGAGCAGCCCCAGTTGACCTCAATCCCTGGGCAGGTTCATACAGGAGGAGACAGTCTTTCAAATACCCCAAACCGTTTAGGGCTTTATAAGTCATAACCAATCCCTTGAATTGTGCTTGGAAACATACCAGAAGCCAGTGCAGCTGTGGGAGCACCGGCACAATGTGCTCCGTATAACGAGTGTTAGTTAAAACTCAAGCAGCCGCATTCTGGACCAGTTGAAGCTTCCCCAGACTCTTCAAAGGCAGCTCCATGTAGAGCGCATTGCAACAATCCCACCGGGATGTGACAAGAACATGAATCACTGTAGCCAGGTTGTTCTTATTCAGGAAGGGTCGCAGCTAGCGGATCAGCCGAAGCTGCCCAAAAGCACTTCTAGCTACCGAGGAAATCTGATTCTCAACTGTTACAAAAGGGTCCAGGACTCCAGGCTCTGTACCTGTTCTTTCAGGGAGTGTGTGACCCTGTCCAGAACAGGAAACACACCACCTTCCTGGACACATAGCTCCCTGATCCACAGGTCCTCGGTCTTACCTGGATTCAGCTTCAGCCTATTCCACTTCATCCAGTTCATCACCACCTCCAGACACCGGTTCAGATTGGTCACCGCCACACCTGGATCCGATGTCACAGAGAAATAGAATCAGAGAATCATGGAACACTAGAACTGGAAGGGACCTCGAGAGGTCATCAAGTCCAGTCCCCTGCCCTGATGGCAGGGCCAAGCACACTCTCTTATCACCCCTGATCAGAGATGTCTGTCTAAGCTGCTCTTAAATATCTCCAGTGATGGAGATTCCACAACCTCCCCAGGCAATTTATTCCAGTGTTTAACCACCCTGACTGGCAGGAAGTTTTTCCTAATATCCAACCTGGACGTAACTAATCTTGACTGCAAAGTGCTTTGCAACACATCACAGTGGACTGCTGAGGACTCCTCTATTTCATCGTGAGGGCCAGGCTGTAAGAGGCCCCGCGCCACTGGAAACAATTCGCCGGACGGCCCTGTGCACATGCGACGCGGGCGGAGAAGTAACTTTTCTTTGCCGTCAGCACCGCCACAGAATAGGCTCACAATTTGGCTCTAACCCGCAATCGATGGGACTCGGCTCCATTTCTCCTCCGGCGACGCTGTAGCCGTCACACAGCCCATTTCGCTGCCTGCAACTCCCCAGAAAACCAGGGAGCAAACTTGACTCAACTAGCCGAAAAAGGGTGCTAAGGAGCAAACATGTCAACGGCCTGAACGACCTCGATGTTCCATATATCGACCAGGGCATCGACAGGACCACTAGCCCTAATGGCCGAACAATCCCTCAGGGACCTTTTTGATTGTATCCTTTGGTATATATGGTTGTGCCAATTTTCTTCCACTATTTGATCTGAGGAAGTGGGTCTGGCCCACGAAAGCTCATCACCTAATAAACCATCTTGTTAGTCTTTAAAGTGCTAAATAGTCCTGTGTTTTGTTTCAGCTACACCAGACTAACACGGCTACATTTCTATCACTATACTTGACCAGATAGTGATTGGTCCATGAGAAAGGGTGTGTAACCACATCCCTTGTCCCGAAATCTCTATCACCGGAGATTAAGGAAACAAAGGGGAGGCTGTGCTGCAGCTGGAGGTGCAATTAATTTGCTAGGATGAGCTCAGTAAAAACAGCAGCGCAGCGAGGGAGGGGCAGCGGGTGGGAGGGCCCCGTGCAGGTACGCTGGGTCCCGGACAGGATCATATCTCCCCTCCTGGGCTCTTGGCTGTGGAGCTTAGTCGGTCCCTGCACTGGCTGCGTGTGGAAGGAGCTGGCAGAGATGGGACGTGGCATCGGCAGGAATCGGCCCCATATGGTACTGGGTAGGGCGGGCAGACTAAATCAGCGCCCAGCATTCTGTGCTCCCTCCCGGTGCTGGCCTGAGCTCCAGCCAGAGGGACCCTCAGAACAGCCTGTTTGTGCAGCACAGGCCGCCGGACGTCACCCAGTGTCCCTCATGGTCACATCCAGGTGCCACTGGGGCCCCTGCAAGGCAGGGAAGAGGCCCGAGAGTCCCAGCAGCGACCCACGCTCCAGGCTGCAGAAGTGAAGCCCCAAGCTCCCTGCCAAGCCCTTGGGGGAGCTTCCTTCGCAACCCCAAACCGGGGTCAAGTGACCCTGAAGGTGGGAGCAAGAGCCACTGGCCATGGACTGTGGTGCTGCCCTCCCAAGCTGGGGGGCTTCGGCCTCGAGGCCTCACTGCACGAATCATAGATGGTCCCCTGGTAGCAACTAGCCTCACTTAGGCCCAGAGAGCTCGCAGTCCAAAGAGATAAAAGGCTAGAGGGGAAACTGAGGCAGAGAGCGGGGAAGTGAATGGCGCAGGTCACCCAGCAGGGCAGAGGCACGGCAGGGAACAGAGTCCCAACCACTAGACCACACTGTCTCCAGACAGGGAAAGGAAAGATGAGGCAGGACCTTCCACGGGTCACACGGGCAGGTATCGCCGGCCTGACAGAGGGTGTCTAGTTACTGCTGTTCTTGCTGCTAAACAAATAGCCCCGAGAGGTAAGATCGAAGTGTGGCAATAGGAACCCTGCAGCCGAGCAGGAAATGGGGCCCAGAATTCCCAGCCCCCAGCTCTAACCTCATGACAAAGGGGAATGTTCTGTAATATTTCCGTATGCCTGCACATGCCTCGGTTTCCTTCCGCGCATTGCCAGTAGGTGCAGAAGGGGCCAAGCAGGAGCCATGGGTCACTTGTTGCCTTGGGTGGAAGGCATGCGGCACCACAGGACTGGCTGAAATTGACCCATGTCAACGGAGGGTCCGGAACCGGTGGGACCCCACACTCTGAACAACTGACCCTTGGGGGAGGAGGCCGATGTCCTGGGAGGAGGCAGCCAGAGACAGGACCCAACATGGATTCCAGGCCGGGTGGCGCAGTGCTGTGGCCAGGATGGTCGGTATCTTAGCCTCAGTGCGAACCTGGGGACTTCCCAGGCTGGCTGTCCAGGCTGCGGGTGTCATTGAGAATCATTGTCACGGTGCACTGGGCCCGGAGGGGTGGACATGTCCCTGACCAGGCGTCTGTCTCGGCTGGAGCCAGGGAGGACATGGGGCCCTGCATGAGGAGGGGGGAGCTGGCCCACCGCAGGGCTTCCATCCAGGGACTGTTTAAGAGTGGGGCATAGCACAGATCCCGGGGGTCCGTGACAGGGGCTCATGCCTCTTGCAGAGCTGGGAATGGAACCCAGGCATCCTGACTCCCAGCCCCCCGCTCGAAAGCAATAGACACAGGTGCCTCCCCTCCCAGAACCAGCACGGACCCAGGAGGCCCAGATCCACTCCCAGAGCTAGGGCAGAGAACCCAGGAGTCCTGCACTGACCAGCAGCCCCACCTTGGCACAGGGCAAATCCCAGGAGCAGAAGCCTGCAGGGGAGCTCAGCTGGGACTAGCCCTGCTGGGAGGTGCTGGGGGAGGGCTCCCCAGAGCCCCCTTCCCTAGTGCTGAATTCACAGGTCTCATGGACACTGCCTGGGCTCCTGCTGGGTGTGGAGGCAGAACACACCCCTCCACCACCCCAAGGAACAATCTTTCCAGTGTCCCCAGCCCCAGGCAGCCCCACACCCAGCCCCACTCCCTCAGCAAACAGACGTCACCAGAGCAGCCCCGGACTGGTTGGTGCAGATGTGGCAGCCTCTCCCGAGGGGACCCTGTGGAAACTGACACACGCTGCCCCCCCAGGGACCTGGGAAAAGTAAACCCTTCCCCCAGCCCCCAGCCAGCTTTCCTCTGTGAAAACACAGAGAAGTATTTGGGGAGCAGGCACAGGGCTGGCTCCTGGGAACATGCAGCCACCCCACAAATCATCTCCATACACATCTCCTCCTCTCCCTGCTCGGGGCTGGCCTTATCGTGAGGCGAACTGAGGGGGAGGGGAAAGCGGGGGGGGGGGGCACTAGGACCCAGAGTGTAGAAAATTGTGTCTGCTGCTGGTGCATCTGTATTCTCTCTGCTCTAGATGCACAGAGATGGTGGAGTGCTGTGCGGGAGGAAGGAGGGCACAAGAGACATAACAGGCAGGCAGGAGAAAAGGTGGCATGGGGGCATCATTTGAGCTCCCCCACCTCAGGTGCCAAAATGTTGTGGGCCAGCCCTGACCCTGCTCTGCGGCTGTGAGCACCTTGGCTCTCGGTGTGTCCCATACAGCGTACGCCTACCACGCAGAACTAAACTGGGCCGTGCTGCTGTGCCTTTGGCAGAGCCTGGCCCTGCCCCTTGCAGGTGAATCTCCAGTGCACCCCGCTCTGCTCTGCGCTGTCCCAGAGCCCTGGAGAGCCCTGGGCCAGCCCCCAGGGCAAGCGGGCTGCTCCGGTGCAGAGACCCACATGCTGGCCCAGCCACAGTAGTTTGGCGTGGACTAAAACCACAGCACCAGCTCCCCGACGCCAACTCGGGCCAGCAGCTCCACAGGGCTAGTGGCACAAGGGGCCCTTAACAGGGAAGCCACGTGACCACGCCCTCCCCTTCCCCCTGCGGGAAAACGAACCTGCCTGCTTGCCGCCCATGCTCTACCCAGGCATGCAAGGCCAAGCCTGTGGCTACGGTGGCTGCTCCCTCAGGGCTTTCAAGGGTAAACCCCACTTTGTCAGATGCATTGCAATGTACCCAAAGGAGGGTTTTACCCACAAAAGCTCATGCCCAAATAGATCTTAGTGTCTAAGGTGTCACAGGACTCCTTGTGGTTTTTAGAGCTACAAGTGTTACTGGCCATGGTGAAGTGCAATACACAAGCACACGCTGGAGGGCTGCCTGGCTTGGTGTAATACACAAGCACACACTGGAAGGGTGACTGGCTGTAATACACAAGCACAGGCTGGAAGGCTGCTGGGCTCCTCTCTTAAGCCAAGGTTATGCAACCAGTGAGGAGGGGCGGGGGGATGGCGGGAGGGAGGCATAAGAAACTCTAAGCAATAAGGGTATGTCTACACTAGCCACCCTAGTTCGAACTAGGGTGGCTAATGTAGTCATTCGAACTTGCAAATGAAGCCCAGGATTAAAATATCCCGGGCTTTATTTGCATGTTCCCGGGTGCCGCCATTTTTAAATGCCCGGTAGTTCAAACTCCCCTGCCCGCGGCTACACGCGGCACAGGCTAGGTAGTTCGAATTAAAGCTCCTAATTCGAACTACCGTTACTCCTCATTGCAGTGTAGACATACCCTAAGAGAGGCCCGGCCTTGGCCAGCACAGGGTCTCCTTCCCTCCCCTACCCACAGGATACACAAGAGGTGGCACCAAGCCCCCTCACCTCTTGGTGCCAAGATTTGGATGCAGCCCACTGGATGGGTAAGGGGTGGCCAGACCTCCTCACCAACAGTCCGTGCAGCTGCTGGAAGGGACAGGGCCGGCTCATGCTCTCGCGAGCTGGGATAACGATGTTTTGGGATGAGGGGACATGGACGAACCGGAGCCTACGCCAGACGGGGTCAGCCTGGGATGAGAGTGAAATGGAAATGGGAGCGGGATAGAGGACCGGGGAAGGGGTGGGTAGCAGACAGGGCCGGGCCCATGAGGTCAGGACACTTTCCAGGGGAAGGGGACAGGTGCGGCCACTTGTAAGAGGTTTGCATTATGGGAAGCTGGCAGCAATCTTTCAGCTACTCCAGCAATGCACCTGGAGGGCTGCAAATTAGGTGCGGTTAAAGTGTAATGTGGCACAACAGGGTTTTGAGTCAGTAGTGCAGTTAACAGCCCACCTTACGAAACAGGAACCAGGGCTGCTCTGAGGGGAGCAAAGGGAACCAAGTTTCAAAGTGAAAAATGAAGAGTGAGTGGGTCAGGCCAGGGAGTTAGTGGAAAGAGCTACATCCAAGAGAGAAGGGTAACCCTGTAATCCGCTTGGCGCACAAACAACAGCTACTACGGGAACAGGCTCAGTGTTTGCAAGAGCTGGTAACCCCCCCCCCCATACACAGACACTCTTCTCCTAGGGCCAGGAGACACTTATGGCCGGATAACGGTTCCCAAGTGCTGTACTCTAGGGGTCCTACTCTATGCTCAGGGCTAACGATTCCTTGTCTTCTTTTGCTTCTTCTCAGTTTGCTGAGTTTTCTGCGATTAGCCCATACTTTAAATTCCCCTTGCAGGGTCAATTGGTTGCTTTCCACCTCACCCCGGTCTCTCGCACTCTTGTTTTCGGACCTTTCAATGCAGGGTACTTTGAAAACGTATGTGAAATGGGGTGGGGTTTGGGGTTGGGCTTTCTGGGGGGGTTGGGGTTTTTTTGGACAAGGCATGAGGGAGGGCTGCCTTATTCCATTACATTTTTTAGAGTAAAAGACCCCCGGACAACCATGGACACAAATGTTTTCCTGCCTTTTTGAAGAGTCTCAAGGTAAAGACAGCACAGACAGAAGCGCTGAGGGGAACGAGGTTTAGACAGTTATGGCCTAGCCCTTGTTCCGGTCCTGTCCCCAGCCTCAGGGACCTTGGGAACTTTAATAACTGGCCGTAGGTGACAATGCTGTTGAATGGCAGGTCAGTATCCCGCAACAAAGCTAGCAGGCAGGATTCAATCCTGGATGCAGGGGCCAACCTGGCTGGCTGGGAGGGGAGGGAGGTGTTGACCTCTCCCAATTGTGCCCATCTGGGTTCTCGGTTCAGCACCAGCCTGGACTTGACGGTTGGGCGGGGGGGCGATTGTCTATCAGGAGACCATCTCACTGGCCAGGGCCCTGGTCCAACAAGGTGCTAGATTTGAGTGTTTGTACCTGGTGTTGGGTGGCCGGGATAGGTTGGGTGTTCTGCTGCTGTACCACCCGCCTCGCTGCACGACAGATGCTCTGCTCGAACCAGCTGAGGTGGTCTCGGATGTGGCGTTGAGGACCTCAAGGCCTTTGGTCTTGGGGGACTTTAATATTCACGTTGAGGATGTCCTGTCTGGTCTGGCTCGAGACTTGATGGCCACCGTGACTACCTTAAGACTATCCCAAGAAACTGCCCCCATGCGTGTGGCAGGGCATACACTCGATCTAGTCTTTTGAACTAAGGAAAAAGCATGTGCTTGTGTATTAGAGCCAGTCACCCTTCCAGCGTGTGCTTGTGTATTACACCAACTCAGGCAGCCCTCCAGTGTGTGCCTGTGTATTACACCAAGCCAGTCACCCTTCCAGTGTGTACTTGTGTATTACACCAACTCAGGCAGCCCTCCAGTCTGTGCTCCATTGACATGGGTCAGTTTCAGCCAGTCCTGTGGTGCCGCATTCCTTCCACCCCAGGCAACTAGTGACCCATGGCTCCTGCTTGGCCCCTTCTGCACCCACTGGCAATGCGCGGAAGGAAACCGAGGCATGTGCAGGCATATGGAAATATTACAGAACATTCCCCTTTGTCATGAGGTTAGAGCAGGGGGCAGGGAGTCCTAGGCCCCATTTCCTGTTCAGCTGCAGGGTTCCTATTGCCACACTTCGATCTTACCTCTCGGGGCTATTTGTTTAGCAGCAAGAACAGCAGTAACTAGACACCCTCTGTCAGGCCGGCGATACCTGCCTGTGTGACCCGTGGAAGGCCCTGCCTCATCTTTCCTTTCCCTGTCTGGAGACAGTGTGGTCTAGTGGTTGGGACTCTGTTCCCTGCCATGCCTCTGCCCTGCTGGGTGACCTGCGCCATTCACTTCCCCACTCTCTGCCTCAGTGTCCCCTCTAGCCTTTTATCTCTTTGGACTGCGAGCTCTCTGGGGCTAGGTGAGGCTAGTTGCTACCAGGGGATCATCTATGATTTGTGCAGTGAGGCCTCGAGGCCGAAACTCCCTGGTTTGGGAGGGTGGCACTGCGGTCCATGGACAGTGGCTCTTGCTCCCACCTTCAGGGTCATTTGACCCCGGTTTGGGGTTGCGAAGGAAGCTCCCCCAAGGGCTTGGCAGGGAGCTTGGGGCTTCACTTCTCCTGCAGCCTGGAGCGTGGGTCGCTGCTGGGACTCTCGGGCCTCTTCCCTGCCTTGCCGGGGCCCCGGTGACACCTGGATGCGACCATGAGGGACACTGGGTGATGTCCGGCGGCCTGTGCTGCACGGACAGGCTGCTCTGAGGGTCCCTCTGGCTGGAGCTCAGGCCAGCACCGGGAGGGAGCGCAGAATGCCGGGCGCTGATTGCGTCTGCCCGCCCTGCCCAGCACCACACGGGGCCGATTCCTGCCGATACCACTGTGACGTAGTGTTGGGACCTTGCTGGGGCTGTGGGCGACCTCTGCTGTCTGTAGCACGACCCAGCAGGGCAGGGGGTGAGTCATTATGCAAAGGGGGCTTCAAACCTGTCTGACCACCTACCCCACAGGGAGAGAAACAAAGGAAGGTGGAATGCCGCCCCTGGCTGGGGGCAGGGCTGGAAGAGAGTTAGTTAGTTTCTGTCTGGGATCATGGAGGAGACAGCCTGGGGAAAGAGGCTGGAATGTAGGGGCCCAGTCTCCTCCATCTCAAGGGGGGCTGAGGCATCCTAAGCCCGGTTCCTGTAACCAGATGACATCTGTGCTGTGCTGTGTCCTGGAGAAGCAATAAACTCCCTCCATTCTACTGGCTGGTGGAGTCTGTCCGCGCCATTACGGGGGTGCAGGGGACGGGAAAACCCCAACGCGCCGTCACAACCACATCCCATCTTTGCCAGCTCCCTCCACATGCAGCCAGTGCAGGGACTGACTGAGCTCCCCGGCCAAGAGCCCGAGAGGCGAGATGGGCTGCCCAGGTGAATATGATCCTGTCCGGGACCCAGCATACCTGCACGGGGCCCTCTCACCCGCTGCCCTTCCCCCGCTGCGCTGCTGTTTTTACTGTGCTCCTGCCAGCAAATTAACTGCACCTCCAGCTGTAGCACAGCCTCCCCTTTGTTTCCTTAATCTCCAAACCCAGGGCTGTCCTACCTTCCAGCTGCCCCTTTACAAGCCCGGGGAATTCCCACCCAGGGGGAGCCCCAGGCTGCCCAGGCCCTTGGAGACAGAGCCCATGCTGGCGTAACGCAGCCAAGATCCTGGAGTTACACCAGGGGAGATTTTGACCCTGGCACTGAAAACCTGGGAAGGGGCTGAGCAAACAGGGAAGTTGCAAAAGAAATGTTCTTTGTCAGGAGCAGCCCTGGAGTTGCCCCATACTTGCGGGACGGGGGAGTCAATGAGCAACCTGGAGAAGCAGCCAATGGGGCGGGAGATTTTGCCACCTCAGCCCCAGGAGGCTCCTATTTAATGGGGCAGCTTGTGCAGTGGGGAGCAGAATCTTGCAAGGTTGCGCCGGAAGGTGAGTGTGCTCCATTGGGAGGGCGGGATTCTCCAGGGCTGTGGGACAGGTTGTGCGGAATGAGCCCTGCGTGTACCCAGCTCCCACGGGTGTACCCAGCTCCCTGTGCCGTAACCAGCATGGCTGTGGTGGGACTGTCAGTGGCTTTCAAAACTGACGGAGTTAATCTGGTTCCAAGCACGGTGGGGAGGTTCTTAATCCAGTCTCCGTTTAGCCAGGAATCGGCTCCAGAGAAAGTTTAAAAGAGCAGCAAAGGGATCCAGGAGCCAGTGTGAGGTGCCTATGTGCATCTCCAGATACGTAATGCCTTTGGCCATCTGGCCTTTAGGAGCCTAATCTCATTGAAAGTCAATTGGAGTTAGAATCCTAAGTCACTTGAAAACGGATACCTGTAAAATGTATCAATGCGCATCTGGTTTTAAACCTATTCAGGGCTGGGCTAAACCCAGTTTTGCATCAGTTTCACAATACTGATGACTGAAAACTTGTCTTTCTAAATGCTTTATAGCTGCATCCACCCCAGGCGGGCGCAGTGCGAACTAGCTGGGTCTTTACTGGTTAACTCTGTGGGAAAACGGTGCATGTCAGTTTAGCTGAAATCGGTCCCTTAGCAAATGGAGGTTCCCTTTGAGCACGGCACGGCTTTCACCAGACCAGTTTACAGGCCTGCCCGGAGCGAAACAGCTGCAGCATGGAGCAGAGACAAGACTCTGTGGGGAGGACTTCAATGTTTTGGGAGGGGTTGGGGGGCAGATTTCTAAGAAGCTAATTCAAAAGGTGCAAACCTTTCATGGGAACCCCCTCCGGGGTGTGTGTGTGAACATGCAGCCAGCAATGCACACGGTCCCCGCTGACACTGTAAGTGTAAGGGCAGTCCTGCTCTGCTAGCCCCTAGGATGGAGGTGCCATTCCAGCCCTCCCTAAAGCCCCCCCTTTCCATCCTGCCTGCCTCTCACTCACCCACCCCTGCCAGTCTCCTGCCCAAACCCTTCCTCTTTTCCCCTCCCGTTACATTCCCCTCCCCTCTGTAGCCCTTCCAGCCCCCCATATGCCCTGCACCCTGGGGCCTGCCTGCCCCGCCTCCTCCATTCTCACCCCCCTTCCCTGGCACTGCAGTTTCCCTCGGGCCTGTGCCCCTCTGCTGCCTCGTGGCTGCTCGGCGCCTGCCCTGGGGCTCACGCGCTGGCTGGGTCTCTGCCCGCAGGTGGTTCAGTGCCCAGCATGATGAAGGCTGCTGTGTTCCTGCTGCTCACCCTCCTGGTGCCCGCATGGCACACGGGGGCTCAGTGTATCATTGACAACGTGGTGGATCTGAAGGTGCAGGCGGCGATTAGCTCCATAGGTAACTGTCCGGGGCACCCGTGGGCGCCTCCCCCAGGGATGGGACTTTGCAGCAAAAGGCGCAGCTCTGTTCCGAGCCCCAGCCTGGGCGGGGGAGCTGGCTCCACAATGCGCCCTGTGCCAGGAGCTGCCCAAGCTGCCATTTCCCTTCTAACCGGCTCCTTCACACTCTGCTGCGCCTGTCTCCCCCCTCCCGCTTTGGCTTTTGGGAGTCCCTGGCGATGCTGCACGCGGACAGAGCAGCATTCTCTGTGCCCCACGCTGTGTCCATTGCTCACGTGGTTTCTACTGCTGCCTCTGAGCTGGTGGCTTGGGGCTTTGATAGGAGCAGAAGAGGCTCCAGGGGTCCCAGGTTTGAGCCCTGCACCTGACAACCCACCCAGGTCAGCTCTCTCACTGCCCAGTCCAGCCGGGCTCCCAGCCAGCGTGTGAATGGACCCCTTGGGGGGATGGGGCAGTTCCCACAGCTCTGCCTCTTGCCTTGCAGTGTCCACCACCCTGGCCAAAGCCAAGCTCCTCTGCCAAGATGTCTCGGCGCGTGGGGCCCTTGTCACCTGCCCAGCAGGTAAGAGCACTTTCCTGGGTGCCCTGCAGGCCAAGGAGGGGGGGCCCCTGGAGCACAGAGCCCCCTGGGCACCCTGGCTGGGTGTGGAGCTGGGACAGAGGTGGATCACCAGCCTGCCTGGGCAGGGCCCCCTGCATGTGTTGTCCGCTGCCTGGAGCAAGGGTGTTCGCATGACTCCCGAGTCCCTGGGACAGCGGATGTGCGGAGCAGGGACCCGTGCAGGCCCCTCGGCCAGGCCCTGGACGGCCTCCCCGGCCCCTCTCGTGTACTCAGGAGTCTGGCGCCAAGGGAGTCACAGGGACATGCCCTGGGTGCGGGGGAGGAGCACAGGGCCCCACAACTCCCATCCTGCCCCCGCTGCCCCCCCTAACCCTCCCCACCTCTCCCCACAGGCTACAAGCCCACGGGCTGCGCCTGCGGAATGGGCTGCGGCTCCTGGGACATCCGCTCCGACTCCACCTGCCACTGCCAGTGCGGCGGCATCGACTGGACGGCCGCGCGCTGCTGCAAGATAGGGCTGCAGTGATGCCAAGCCGAGCCCCACAGGCCTGGGGCCCCGGCTGCCCCATGGCGGCCTGCCCTGCCCCGAGCCCTGTCCCGTCCCTCATGCCGGGAATAAACTTGAATGGGTCTGTGGAGGCTGCTCCGGCTCCCTTCTTCCCTGCAGGCCCTGGGACTCGGGGCCGGAGCCCGGGCAAGGGGTACAACTCCGATTCCCCAGGGAGGCCTCTGCCCCAGGCCAGGCCAGCTGCCCCTGCTGGCAGCTCCCTGATCGCTGTGGGGGTCCTGATAGGGAACTCCCCCTCCCCTCCCATGGGTGCTTCAGCTTCCCTGGCCTCAGGGGCTGCCATGCTGGTGTCTCTCACACCTCATTTCCCGGGCACTGGCTCCCTTACCCCTTGCCAGAAGTGGAGCCTCACGGCCCCTCCATCTTAGGCCCCCGGGACAAATACTGACCCCCAAGGGGGGGCCCTCCTTCTCCAGAGCGGCCCGATGGCGTGGGCTGGCTGGGTTCCCCCGGGGCCAGGAGCACACTGACCCTGCGCCCGGGATCCAGCCCCCTGCGCCTCACTGAACAGAGCCCAGAGAGCCCAGATCGGGAACGACCAGCCCCTGCCCCTTGCTGCTCGCGAGCTCACCCGTCCCATGGGAGTCGCTCAGGGTCTGTGTGAGTCCAGGGAGCTGGACCCCTCACCTCATCGGGGCCCTGCAGCAGCTGCGGGGGAGTAACAGTAGTTCGAATTAGGATCTTTAATTCGAGCTACCTACTCCGTGCCGCATGTAGCCGCGGGCACGGAGTTCGGACTAAGGGGGATTTAAAAATGGCGGCGCCAGGGAACGTGCAAATGAAGCCCGGGATATTTAAATCCCAGGCTTCATTTGCAACTCTGCTTGCCCTCATTACCCTACCTAGCTCGAACTAACGAGCTAGTGTAGACGTACCCTGTATGAACCTTAACTACACCAAATAGCCCATCGCCCATCTATTATCCTGCTGCCCGCTGTACTGCCCTGTCCACCCCCATACCCCGTACCGCCCTGTCCACCCCCATACCCCGTATCACCCTGTCCACCCCCCTACACCCCGTATCGCCCTGTCCAGCCCTTGCACCCCCGTATGGCCTTGTCCATCCCCTTACACCTCCATATGGCCCTATCCACCCCCTACACCCCGTAAGGCCCTATCTACCCCCCTACAGCCCAAATCGCCCTATCTGCCCCGTATTGCACTATCCATCCCCCTACACCTTGTATAGCCCTATCTGTCCCCCTACACCCTCCGTATTGCACTATGCATTCACCTACATCCCGTATCTCCCTATGTGCCCCCTACACCCTGTATTGCCCTATCCGCCCCTACACCCCATATCACCCTATCAACCCCTACACTCCGTATCACCCTATCCATCCCCTACACCCTGTATCGCACTATCCATCCCTTACACCCTGTATAGCCCTATCCGTCCCCTACGCCCATATTGCTCTATCCACCCCCTACACCTCCATGTTGCCCCATGCATTCCCCTACATCCCATATCATCCTATCTGTCCCCCTACACCCCGTATCACCCTATCCATCCCCCTATACTCCCCATATAACACTATACGCCCCCCTACACCCTCCGTATCGCACTATGCATTTCCCTACATCCCATATCGCCCTATGTGCTCCCCTATACCCCATATCACACTATCCCTCCCCTACACCCCATTTGCCCTATCCACCCCCCTACACCCCGTATCACCCTATCCATCTCCCTATACCCTGTATCGCACTATCCATCCCCTGCACCCTGTATAGCCCTTTCCGTCCCCCTACACCCCCATATCGCAATATCCACCCCTACACCCTCCGTATCACACTATGCATTCCCTAAACCCTGTAATGCCCTATCTGCCCCTACAGCCCATATCACACTATTCATCCCCTACACCCCATATTGCCCTATCCACCCCCCTACACCCTGTATCATGCTATCCATCCCCCTACACCCTGTATCACCCTATCCGCTCCCTACACCCCATATCGCCCTATCCACCTCCCTCCACTCCATATCGTTCTGTCCATCCCCTACGCCCTGTATCGCCCTATCTGCCCACCTACACCCCCATATCGCACTATCCATCCCCCTACACCCCGTATCACCCTATCCATCCCCTACACCCTGTATCGCCCTATCTGCCCACCTACACCCCACATATTGCACTATCCATTCCCCTACACCCTGTGTCACCCTATCTACCCCCCTACACCCTGTATCACCCTATCCACCCCCTGCACCCTCCGTATTGCACTATCCATTCCTCTACGTCCAGTACTGCCCTATCTGCCCCCACACCCCGTATCACCCTATGTGCCCCCTATACCCCGTGTCGCACTATCCATCCCCTACACCTTGTATCGCCCTGTCTGCCCCTACACCCCATATCGCCCTATCCATCCCCCCACACCCCGTATCACACTATCCATCCCCTACACCCCGTATCGCCCTATCTACCCCCCTACACCCAGTATTTCCCTATCCACCCTCCTACACACCCCGTATCACTTTATCTGTTCCCCTACACCCCTATATCCCTCTGTCCATCACCCCTCACCACATCTATCTATCTATCTATCTATCTATCCCCATTTCTGCCCCACTCTGGCCCTTGTCCCCCCCGCAGCTCAGTGGTGCAGTGGTGTGTTGGGGTCAGCCCCACCCAGCTCAGTGGGGTATGGACCTGGCCATTGGAACATGTCTCTGGCACCAGGCTGTGCTGTGGCCGTGCTGCTTCGCATCTGAGGCTTGGGCAGGCTCCACCAACCAAGCTGGGCTGGCCCTGGTCAGCGCAGGGATGAGTGAGCTGCCTGGAGAACAGGGGCTCAGTTCAGGAGGCTGGTTCCTGCGGTGCCCGGAGGCTTGGTGCTGCAGGGGAGGGCTCAGTAGGGGGTGCTCTGCCCTGGCAGCCCATGCTGCCCGAATGCCCCAGCCCTAGGGGATGCAGATCTCCAGGGAGCGGAGCTGGGGGGTCAGAAGGGGGCACATGCCCCTCCCAACTGCTCTCCAGGAGAACACTGCTGCCGCCACCCGCCTGTCCTCCCCCCCGCTGCAGCTGCTGCGACACATGGACAAGGGCTGGAGCGTGGCCTGGCTCTCATCTGCCCCCACGTGCTCTGCCCAGAGATCCGGCCTCTCACCCCTCTGATCCGAGGCAGCTCACACAGCTGCTTGTGGGAGAAGCAGTGCGTGTCCGTGCGGTGTGTGTCCGCGTCCATGCGGTGTATGTGTCCATGAAGTTTGTATGAGTGTGTGTGTCCGTGCGGTGTGTGTGTGTGTGTCCGTGCGGTGTGTGTGTATGTTTGCGTGGTATGTGTGTGTGTGTGTCCGTGCGGTATGTGTGAGTGTGTGTGTCCGTGCAGTGTGTGGTCCATGCGGTGTGTGTGTGTGTCTGTGCGGTGTGTGTCTTCGTGCGGTGTGTGTGTGTGTCCATGCAGTGTGTGTGTCTATGCGGGGTGTGTGTGTGTGTCCATGCAGTGTGTGTGTCTATGCGGGGTGTGTGTGTGTGTCCGTGCAGTGTGTGTGCATGCGCCCTATTCACTCCCCCTGCCCCATGCAGTGCCCCAGCCCCCCCAGCTCTGCAGCAGCCTGGGCAGCGAATCGCGCTTTCGTAAGCGCCGTTATCTGCCAGCACAAGGCTCCGTCCTTTGTTCTGCCAGGAGCGGCTGGCAGCTGAGATGTGATTAGCCCCTCACAGCAGGAACAAAGCCTTCCCAGGAGGGGGGGCCGTTGTCTCTGTCCCCTCATTCACCGGCTGACGCAGCAGGGCCACGTCAGCCCACTCAGCCCACAGTAATAGCCCCGGTAACTATGTCTCTGGCCAGGCTGTGTCGTGGCTCTCAGCCTGCCGAAGGACAGGCGTTTGCAGCTCGCCTCTGCTGGGTGGAGCCCCCGTCTGCTGTTGGCAGGGCCTGGCTGGGCTCCTAGCAGCCCTTGGGCTGACTTTGGTCCAGGTCTCAGGCCTTGGGCCGGGCCCAGGTGTCAGGCTCTGCCGACTCCAGGGGTGTTTGTCTTCTAGGACGCGGGCTCAGCCTGGGACTTGGGGCGCGCTACCAGCCGCTGCAGCCCTCACCGCTCGCGGCCTCTCTCCTCCCAAAGGGGGCAGTTCTCGCCACCTCAGCCTGTGGCCATTTGCAGACCCCTTTGTCGCTATGGATACGGCCCTTTGCTGGGGACCCCTTAGACACAGGCCCACAGCTTGAGACCCGCTGGTCTCAGAGACTCTCCGACAGGGCAGCGGCTCTCAAACGTTAGCAGCCTGAGGACCCCCGTTTTGATCTTCAGTTTTTTTGTGGACCCCCACGTCCTGCTTCCATGCTCATCCCCACTCCACTCCTTTCCCTGTGGCACCCCCATCACTCCCCCATCGCCCTGCCTCTTCCCCGCTTCTTTCTGCCCCGCCCCTGAATGGCCCTCCCTGGTCCCCAGTGTCTCCTGCACACTATAGAAAGGCAGGAGGTACTGGGAGGGCGGGGGAGGCACTGATCAGCAGGCCTCCCCTGGAGTACCCTCACAGACCCCCAGGGATCCATGGACCCCAGTAAGAGAAGCACTGAGATGGAGGACGCAGTCTTGAACCCCAGAAATGAACCATCTCACAGTGCTCAAAACTTTCTCGTGAGCAATGCAAGCTCATGAATGCGTGCACCCTTTTTTCAAGGGGCAGGGGACGTGCACCAGCCTTTGTAATCTGAGCAGCTTCCCCAAGGACATTAGACAAGCGCACTGGTAAGGATAAAGCATCACAGTAAGTTTAGTGACTCCAGAAAGATGGATTTGAGGGGCTAAGTGGTCCTGGCATAGAGAGACGAGGTGGTTACATAAGAAATAACAAGTAAGCCTGTAATCTAAATCCTAAATGATAGCAGCCTAAGCGGGATCGGAATCAAACTGGTTTTCTCACCTACAGGATGTTGCAGGCAGAATTTAGTTCACAGTCAGCGACCTCCCACACAAAAGAAGTTCCCCACCTCTGAGGTAGACAAAGCCTCAGGAATAGTTAGGAGGGGCCCACCGGGAGAGCACATTTTCCTTACTGGGCCATGAACACACGGCCGGCTAGTCCTGACGTAAATCTGTCTGGTGGGTGTGAGCTGCTCCTTTGTACCAGTGAAAGGCCAGCTGCAGCTCAGCCTTTTCCCCAGGAATTGAATTGGAGGGGGAAGGTTTACGGGGCCGGGGGGGGGGGTGTCAAAGTCAATGAGACTGTGAGGGAAAAGGGGGTAGCACAGGGGTCTCCAACCTTTTTAAGCACGAGATCACTTTTTGAATTTAAGTGCAATCCAAGATCTACCTCAAACCCAAATACCCTTGCCTTGCCTCCTCTGTGCCACTTCTCCAAGGCCCCGCCCCTGCTCCCTCCATCCTCCCTCACTTTCACCAGGCAGGGGCAGTGGGTTGGGGTGCAGGCTCTGGTCTTGGATTAAGGGATTTGCAGAGCGAGGGGGGCTCTGAGCTGAGCTTGGGGCAGGCAGTTGGGGTGCCGGAGGGGGTTCTAGGTGCAGACTCTGGGAGGGCATTTGGATGCAGGGGTGCTCAGGGCTAGGACAGGAGCTTGGGGCGCAGGAGGGGGTTCATGACTGGGGAGGGTTTCGAGATGTGGGCAACAACTGGGCCCTGCTTACCCCAGGTGGCTCTTGGTTGGTGGTTCAGGGGGCTAAGGCAGGCTCACCCCTGCCCTGGCCCTGGCCCTGGCCCTGGCCCACTCCCTAAAGCAGCCAGCAAACTCCCTCCCAAGTCCTGTTATGCCCCCTCTTTGCTCTGTGGAGATAGGATAGAGGGTGGGAGAGGGGGCATCTTTGACATCAGCACCCGTCTTCTCCCTCCCCTGCCCTGCACAGAAAGCAGGAGGAGGCTCCTGGGAGTGTGGGGAGGCAGCTCCAAGGCAAAGGGCAGATGTGCAGCAGTCGGGGAAGGGGCAGCTGATGTCCCTGCACTTGATAGCCTCTTGGCCAAACCAGTCAGGATCCCCTGCCAGAGGTTCCTAGATCTACCGGTAGATCCTGATCTACTGGTTGGTGATCACTGGGGTAGTATAAGAAATGCAAAGTAGTGCACATTTTGGAAAACACAATCTCAACGAGACATACAAAATGTTGTGGTGTAAATGAGCTGTTCCCACTCAAGAGAGATCTTGGAGTCACGTGGATAGTTCTCTGCAAATATCCACTCCACGTGCAGCGGCAGTCAGAAAAAGCTGTTGAGAGCTGTTAAGAAAGGTGAGACATAAGATATCATAAAACCACTATATAAATCCATGGGACACTCGCATCTTGAATACTGTGCACAGTCTGCTCACCCCCCACCCCAATATATTGGAATCGGAAAAGGTCCAGAGACAGGCTGCTAAAACGATTATTGGTTTGAAACGGGGAGAGATTAAAATGACTGGGACGTCTCAGCTTGGAAAGGAGACAACTAAGTGTAGCTACAATAGAGGTCTATAAAATCTTGACTGGTGGGAAGAAAGTGAATCAGGAAATGTTATTTAATCCTTCACATTGCACAAGAACCAGGAGGAGTCCTGTGGTACCTTAAAGATTAACGGCTTTATTTGGACATAAGCTTTCATGGGTGAAACTCACTTCGTCAGGCCGCAGGACTCCTTGTTTTTGCGGATACAGGCTAATGCGGCTACCCCTGGGATCAGAACTGGGGCTCCCCAAATGAAACATCAACCACCAGCCAAACCTGATCACTTGTGCAACACAATGATGTCACTAGCTGACACTTGAGGGTAGGTGTTGGGGAATTTCACATGGGGGGAGGGGAGAGATCTGGGGAAATCCCTGCTGAGGGTATATCCCAGGCTCACAGCAGAGAGGCACAGGTTCTAGCCTCCCGTACAATGGCAATGTGTATAATTTCACAGGATAGTGATGGTCCACAGATCAGGACTTCTCAAATTACGCCTCCCAAGGCATCTTTGTCCAGAACGGATCCCTGTCCGAGGGGGAGATGTGCAGGGTGGCACTCTGAGGTACCCCTAGCTGCACTAGCTCTTTCCCCCACCCCACAATGTATTTCTAGAGCTGTCACGTCCCCTCTCAGCCTTTTGCTAGGCCGCACAACACGAGCCGAGCCCTCTCAGAGCACATGGGGGTGGGGGGAGAGATTGCAGCTGGAGCTGGCGCACCCGAGTGAGCTAGACAGTATTTGGTCCTGCCATGAGGGCAGGGGACTGGACTCGATGACCTCTCGAGGTCCCTTCCAGTCCTAGTATTCTATGATTCTATGATTCCATCTAGCTTGCTTGGGTGCGGGAGCAGTGAAACCCCAGAGGTGTGGGCAGCAGCAAAGGCCAGCTGCCCGTGTGTTACCCAGGGGGCTTTACAGCTCATGTTGACACTCTCACCAGTACCCGAGCTAGCTAGGCCCAAGCTGGTGCGGGTCTGTCTACACCAGCCTGCAGTGGAGCCAGGCGGGGTGTCTCCCCCAGAGCTGGAGCTGAGCCGTCCAGTTGACACTCCTGCAGTCCTGCTGACTCACGCCTGTTAAGGCTTTGCAGTGTCCCGGCTCCAGAACAGCTTTCAAGCCAGCAAACCACCCCCACAGATGGGTTTGCTTCAAATTCTTGCTGAGTTTATGAATCAAATGAGCTTGTGGGCCAGCTTTTCCGGCACGAAGGCATTTTACACAGCAACCTGGGAGAGACTGTTCTTTCCTACCCATTCTGTCTAAATCCCAGCAGCAGCTGGGACCGGGCCTGGGTGGAAGGGGGGCGGGGTCTAACTGGCAGCGCAAAGTGGGGGCTGTTGAGCTCAGGTCACTCATCTCCACACAGAGCAGGAGGGTTACCCTGGCTCAGGTATACTGTAAATGCCATGACACTCTGTGGCCAGGGAAGCTGCAGGGGAAACTGAGGCAGGGCTGAGTGTTGACGTGGTAGTAATCCGAGCCAGGGAAATGGAGGCTGTTAAGGGGCACTGAGGACATACAATACCTGCCAGAGGCTGGGGAAAGCTCAGGGTAAGAGTGAAGCCCTGCTCTAGAGGATGCAGAAGGAGCTGTGGAACTATCTGATGGTCTGTGAAAATGTAACTGGCACTGATGGGGCGGCAGAGGAGATGCCGCTCACCCCGGCTCAGTGTATGAGAGGGACCCGAATCCTGACCCACTCCCTGCAGCACCCCAGGGGTCTGAACTGACTGCGAGGGGGGAGAGGCCCCTAGTGAGCCTTCCCTGCCCTGTTCCCTGCAACACAGTGCCCCCTGCTGAGCCCCCACCCCGCTCCCTGCTGCACAGCACCCCCCACTGAGCTCCCCTTCCCTGCTCCCTGCAGCACAGCGCCCCCTGCTGAGCTTTCCCTGCCCAGCTCCCTGCAGCACAGCGCCCCCTGCTGAGCCTCCTCTGTCCTGCTCCCTGCAGCACAGCGCCCCCTGTGCCACACTGGGTCACCTTTCTCCCATTGCCATGCCCTTACTGGATGCAGCACCAAGCACAACAAGCAGCAGATTTTGGACGACGGCGCCTCCAAGTGCTTCCACAATGACAGGAGTGTTTGCCCTGCGCTAATTGGACGGAGACACCGGGCCCAATGGGCCATGCAGCCGAAGGCTTGTGTTCTGAAAAGCCGAAGTCTGTTCCAGTCCACCAGCTTTTAACACTTTGATTCCCCTTTGTAAAGCTCCCACCCTTTGGCCACTGCCCTGTGCCAGCCAAGCTGGATGTCCCTGTGTCACCAACGTGCGGCAGTGAAAGGGAAAGAATTGAATTCCTGCGTGAGGAGGGTGTGATATAAAAACCCTCTCCCCAAAGACAAAGCCCTAGCCAAGACACCAGCTAGTGTCGGACCAGTGGGCAGCTGTGGGGATCATTAATTAGCTGTACATGCCCACGCCCACATGCTGGGGGAGCTAGGGATGAGAAACAGGTAAAAGATAACACCCTTACAATCTTCAGTTTCCTATCTTTACAGCCAGCCTGCTCCATAAGGGGGCATGGATGGGGGTAAGGACAATACTGCATAGATGACAGTCCCTGTAGCAACTGCATGGGGCTTGGAGGGACAAGCCCAGGTTTCAGGAGGGAAGAGTTTGGAAGAGGCACTTGAAATTTAGTCTGGGTGCACATGGCTGGAATGTCACTGTAAATAGATCTCTCAATCCAAAGTCAATTGAGTTTTACAAGCCTTTTGGGAAACAATCCCCAGACACAATGAGCCTGCTGTGCTTAACTTCTGTGGTGTTACTCCTGATTGCTCTCCATGTGAAAGGCATGTCCGGTTCTGGGTCCCTCCGGTGCCCTTTGCTGGGAACCCCTTATCCCTGCAGAAGCAGGCTGTTCCTGGCACTGGCTGCAAAGGAAATCACTCCACGTGATTGTTCTTGGCCCCTGGAGAGGGAGGTGTGTTTAATTAGTGCAATGTTCTCTCTTTGCTGTGGTGTGAGTGACAGCTATGCCCTGGGCTGCTGCTGTATAGGCATCCCCAGCCACCTGTTCCCATTCCCTTGAGCCCCTTTGCACCAGGCACGCTCCTCAAAAGGGAAGCCAGACAGGCTGGAGGGCAGTGTCAATCTGTCTTGTGTGGGTGCCTTTCTGTTATTTCCGGAAGGACAGACTGAGGTAGTGCTTGGCATGGGACAGCCCAGGCTGCTGCAGGGAGAGTACAGGGGTGGCGGAAGCTGCCTAAAATGTGCCCAAACCATAGCCCTGCCCCTTCACGCTGCCCCTTGCCCCCAACAGCCCAATCCTTTGTTACCCCTCCCTCCCACAGCCGCCTGGCTCCCCCGTTCTGGTGCCCAGTGCTGCGCCCAGTGTCCCCATCTGGCCCTAGGAGGCGTTGTGCTGCAGGGGAGGGGCTCTACGGGGACATGCTCCCCTTGAAACAGCACTGATTAGAAATCTTTCTGGGCAGAGTGACAAACCATGAGCAGGGATCCAGGCCGTGGAGCATTTTGCAGATCAGTCTGGCTCTGCGTGCTCCCTTTTGGCCTTACTAGCTATGAACCCTAACTGGAAGAAAGCCACTCTTCCCCCACAGCAAGAGGCTATGTCTGCACAGCAGCGTTATTCTGAAATAACGTTGTGTGCATCTACACAGCAAGCCCATTATTTTGAAATAAATGTGAAACAACGGGCTTCTGACTCCGACTCCTGTAACCCTCATTGTACGAGGAGTAAGGGAAGTCGGGGGAAGAGCGCTCTCTCTCAAAATAACTGCTGTGTAGACAGCGCCAAAAGGCAAAAGAAGCTATTTCGACTTAAGCTACACAATTAGCATAGCTCAGGTTGCGTAGCATATTTTGAGTTTAGCCCTGCTGTGTAGATGGGGGTCCAGTCCACACGTGGGACGTACTGGTTTGAAACCAATTTAAATCAAACCAGTGCAACTTCTGCATGTAGCCAAACCAAAATGGACACTGGATTCCTGTGGAAATTCCCACTGTCCTTGGCTGCTCTGCCAGTCCCAGCAGGAAGGAACAACCCCCGGTGTGTCTGGGAAGGCTGAGCTGCCTGCTACAGCTGGCCTCTGTGTTGCCTAGGATGGAGGAGGGAGACTTTCCACCTTGCTCATGATGTGGCTCTGCTGGCAGGCTGCTTCTGGGGCAGTTCCATGGCATTCCCCGGTAGAGTTGCCCCTTCTGCACCCACAGGTGTGCTGCTTTAACTGCTAACGTGGTACGCCCTCCCCTAGTGCTGCCGAGCCTTGTGTTAGTAGCTACCCTGCCCTGTCCCCAGTACCATTGGGCAACTCACCAGAGCCCTGCAATGAATGGACTGGGGCTGGTGGGGAGACAGATTTGCACGCCTGCTGATTTACAGAGTCTGTGCATGTTCCCGTGTTGGTCCAGGATGAAATACTGCCAGGCGGGTGCCAGTGGAGCTGGGAATTAAAATTGGATCTGGATTGGCTGTGATTTGTGTGATTACTTTTATGGCTGGTATAAGTTGTCAGAGGGGAGTGCTTGGTATCTGCCACTGTCCATCTGTCCACATCTCCCCACGTGCGCCCGTCTCTCACAACCATCTCCTACACACCCTTCTAGCTGGGCATCTCTTGAGCTTTCTTGTATTAGTACCTGTCACTGTAGCATCTGATGGCTAAGAGGCATAAGAAAGGCTTTTCATCGGCAGAAGCCAGGACAAAAGCCCTCAAGAGCCTGCAGTGCCCATTAATTAATGAGGCAGGAGACAGAGTCAATAGGGGACCCACAAGAGGGAGCTTCTGGACAACACACACTGCAAATTGGCTATTGATAGAAGGCAGGTGACATTCACAGGCCCAGTTGGTGTGCCTCCAGGGCTGGGGGTGTGAATCCGCTAACAACCTCCTAGGCCTGGTGTTCTTCTTTGTGACAAAGCGATGGCACCCGTCGGGAGAAAAGTGAAGTGCAGAAATGGGAAGCAGGGAGACCTGCCAGGGACGGCAGCGGGGCTGAGTACTGTCCCTAATAAATCAAGGAACATGTTGTTTTATCAAAACAACCGGCCACGGGTAGGACATAAGGCAGGTGGATGAAGGAGTCCTGATGATGCCAGGCCATGCAGAGCCCCTCTTCTGGGATGAGGTTAAAGTGGCTGGAGATGGGAATATAACCAGGGTGAGCCATTTTGCTGTCAGCAGAGAAGTTGAATAGGTACAGCACTCCAAGCACTAGGGAGTGCTGTGCTGCAGGGAGTGGGATGGGTGCTCAGCAGGGGGCGCTGTGAGGCAGGGAGCAGGGTGAGGGGCTCAGCAAGGGGCGCTGTGGGGCAGGGAGTGGGGTGGAGGCTCAGCAGGGTGCGCTGTGGGGCAGGGAGCAGGGCAGAGCTCAGGCTGTGGGGCAGGGAGCAGTGTGGGGGCTCTGCAGGGGGCACTGTGGGGCAGAGTAGGACAGGGCAGGGAACAGGGTTGGGGGCATAACAGCAGGGGTGCTGTGCTGCAGGAAGCTGGGTGGGGGACCCAGCAGGGGGCGCTGTGGGGCAGGGAGCAGGGCAGGGCTCAGGCTGTGGGGCAGGGAGCAGTGTGGGGCTCTGCAGGGGGCACTGTGGGGCAGAGTAGGGCAGGGCAGGGAACAGGGTGGGGGGGTAACAGCAGGGGTGCTGTGCTGCAGGAAGCTGGGTGGGGGACCCAGCAGGGGGCGCTGTGGGGCAGGGAGCAGGCGTTGCAGGCTGGTCCTCACGCTAACGAAGCTCCGAGCTGGGGGGAATTTACGAACGTGCCCACCCCACATTTCTGCTCCGCTTGCTCCCCCCAGTGGAGCTGTTCGGTGAAACCTGGCAAAGTGGCTCCTTCAGCGCTGTGGGCTGTGCCCCGCGCGGTGCCCGGCACGTGGGCTCGGTCCCCAGCGACACCCCTGGCAAGGGCTGGGGCGGGTTTTCTGCCAGCTGAGCTGCCAAAAGGGGCAGCTTTGCCCTTGGTCACAAGGATTTCACCGCCCCTCTCTCCAGATGCCGCTGCCCCCGCGGAGCACGCCGGCTCACTCCCAGCAAAGGCAGCAGCAGCCCTGGCTGGGAGTAGAGCCCAGGAGTCCTGACACCCCCCCCCCCACGCCGCTCTAACCACTAGTCCCCGCTCCACTCCATACCGTTTGGCCCCAAGCTGCCACTTCTGCCGGCAGGACCCGAGGGGAGCCCATGGCAAAGCGCTCCGTGGATCCCAGCCAGGCGAGGGGGCTCGTTCTTCCCCACTCCCGAGGGGGGCTGTGAAACCCCAGCCGGGAGGAGCCCCCCGCGCTGGCTCCCCTCCCTGTGCGGCCAGCCTCCGCCCCGCAGCCAATCAGAGCTTGCCGCTCCTTCCCCCCATTAAGTTCAGCGGGACTCAGGGAGCCGCTCCCCGCCTGGCTGCAGACCCGCGCTGGCAGCCTCGGGGTTGGGAGAGCGCAGCCCAGCGCGCAGCCCGTCTGCCCGGCGCTAGCCCCCCTTGCAGGACAGAGCAGGTGAGAGCTGCGGTGCCGGGGGCACTGGGAGCAGCTTGGGGGGAGGCTGAGCCCATCCCCCCCAGCAGCAGCAGGAGTCCTGGCTCCCAGCCCCCAGCCTCCGGCTCTAGCCACTAGACCTTGTTCCCCTCCTCGAGCCAGGGATAGAATCCAGGAGACCTGGTGCCCAGCACCTTCTACTATAACCACTAGGCCCTTTACCCCCAGAGAAGGAAATAGAACCCAGCGGCCCCTCCTCCCGCATTGCCATGAAGGGGACCCAGCAAGGGGCCAGCTCAGCACCGCACCCACTGGCTGGCCAAGGGAGCTGATGCCCGGCTGGGCTAGGAGGGGTGGCCAGGAGCTGATCACAGTGAGTGGAGTGAAGTGAATGGAGGCGGGGGTCCAACTCAGCAGGGGGGACATCTCGGGGTGATGGTTGTGGGACAAAACCAAGGCACTGGGAGCAGGCTGTTTCAGGGTGGGGGGGGGAGGATGTTGCTGGGTCTGACTTCTCTGCCCCCTCTCAGCTGGATCAACTGCCATCCCTTGCCTCACTTTTCCCTGTTTACACGTTCCTCCCATAGCAAAGGAGCTGGGCAGGGCTGGCACATTCGGGTCCTGGCTCCAGTGCCTGCCTGCCCCAGGGCTCGGAGACATGGCAGGCTCATTGAAGATGGACGCAGAGCCCTCCCTGTTGGACAGCTGGCTGGACAACTGCTCTTGGGCACCAGTGCCCACTTCTGCCCTGCAGCTAGACATGGGAGCACTGGGGGACCCTGGCAGAAATGGGCTGTGGATCTTTAACAGCAGTGGGGAGGACATGTCCCCCCCTTTCCTGACGGATGCTTGGCTGGTGCCACTCTTCTATGCCCTTGTCATG
Organism: Rafetus swinhoei; assembly: GCA_019425775.1. Taxonomy (NCBI): domain Eukaryota; kingdom Metazoa; phylum Chordata; order Testudines; family Trionychidae; genus Rafetus; species Rafetus swinhoei. The sequence goes on along the minus strand of JAFJHL010000157.1, from coordinate 1,326,786 downwards.
CTGCTGGGGCTGGTGGGCAACTCGCTCGTCATCTACGTGGTGTCCAAGCACCGGCAGATGCGCACGGCCACCAACTTCTACATTGGTGAGCGTCTCCCTTCCCCCGGCTAGTGCCTCAGCACCACATCCCCTGGCGCCACCCCTCCCCAGGGCTGGATGCCCCAACACCAGCCTCCCCCATCACTGGCACCATCCCTCTCCCAGCACCCCCCTTCAGACACCATCCCTCTCCCAGCTGGGTATCCCAGTGCCAGGCCTCCCCTCTGAGCATCATCCCTTCCCTGCCTTGGTGCCACCTTCCATTCCTGGACATCTTCCCTCCCCTGGCTGGGCGCCCCAAAGCCAGCCACCCCCATCACCTGGCACCATCCCTCTCCCAGCTGGGTGCTCCAGTGTCAGCCCCTCCCCCGGACACCATCCTCCCCTGGCTGGGTGACCCAACATCTGCCCCCTCTGCCCTCAGGCACCGCCCATTCCCCAGGCTGGGTGCCCCAGTGCCAGCCCCCATCTCTGGACACCATTCCTCATCCAGCTGGCTGCCTTTCTCCAGCCCTGGGCATCTTCTCTCCCCAGGCTGGGTGCCCCAGCTTCACCCCCCCCCCATTCTGGGCACCATTCTTCCTAGTGCTGCCCCACCCCGCACCTCTGGGCACCTTTCCTCCCCTGGCTGGTTGCACCAACACCAGCTGCTGCCCCCAGTACCATCCCTCCCCTGGTGGTGTGCTCCAGCGCCAGCCTTCCAAGACTCTTGGGCACCTCCCCCCCATCTGCTGGATGACCCAAGTGCCAGCCCCTCCCTTGCCGGCGGGCAGCATCCCTCCCGCACCTAATTGCCCCAGTGCCAGCTCCACCTCACCCCCAGGCATCTTTCCTGCACTGTTTGGGTACTGCAATGCCAGTCCCCCCTTTGGTCTCTACCCCCCTCCACCCCAGTGGGCTCCTGCCTCAGCTCCAGCCCCCTGTTCCTGGGTGTCTCCCACCAACCCCCGAGCCTGGGTGCCTCCCCCCACGCCAGCCCCTGCACATCATTGCTGGCCTGAGCACCCCTGCCCATCCGTGATCATCATGGCGCAGCAACATGCACTGCGCTGTCCATTAGCGAGTGTGGCCCTGGGCTCCGCCGGACAATGCACCTCAATCCTGACCCACAGCCCCCACTGCCCCAGCCCAGGCCTCCCTCCTGGGAAGTGAGCCCCCCCCATCCTCTGGCCATTCCATGCTTTAGCTCCGTCACTTGATCCCAATTCCACGTCTGTTCCAGCAAACCTAGCGACCACGGACATCATCTTCCTGGTGTGCTGTGTGCCCTTCACCGCCACGCTCTACCCCCTGCCCAGCTGGGTCTTCGGCGACTTCATGTGCAAACTTGTCAACTACCTGCAGCAGGTGGGGCTGGCTGGGGAGGGGGCCGGGGGCCGGGTGGGAACATGTGTGGGGGAGTGTGCAGGGGAGTGCTGGGGAGGGACGTGCAACAGCTGCTGGTCCTGGGGGTACTGGATGTACCTGGGGCTCTGCACTGCAGGGAGGCAGTGCCTGGCAAAGATCCCAGGCCCCCCAACTGCCCCTTTGCCATTAGGGAGGGGGAGCTGTGGGTGGGGGTTGTGTCACTGGGTGCCTGTGTTCCCTGCAGGTGACGGCACAGGCTACCTGCATCACCCTGACAGCGATGAGCATGGACCGCTGCTACGCCACCCTCTACCCGCTGCAGTCGCTGCGCTACCGCACCCCCCGCGTTGCCATGGGTGTCAGCGTGGCCATCTGGGTCGGTGAGTGGGACAGCGGGGCCGAGGGACAGCAAAGAGCTGGGGAAGGGACCTCCAGGGGTGGCGGAAGGCAGGGAAGGAGAACTGTGTGCCTGAACGGGTCCAGGACACCAGCCCGCCACAGCTTTTGTAAAAGGCTTCCTAGGGATTCCTGGCCTGGCCCCGGCCCATCCTAAACCCAGCCCCACAGCCCCATCCCAGCACAAGGGCTCCCCCAGCACCAATGAACGGAGGCAGAAGGAATTCATGGTTTTGCCTTGACGTCTGATGGCTTAATAGAAGCTTCCTCCTTCGGTTCCGATTCAACCCCCCCCCCAGCACCCACAAATCTCTTAATTCACCTCAGTCTCAATCGGCAGCCCCGGCTCTGCCAGCCCTGGGCTCCCCCCCTCAGCTCTGCTGGCCCCCTCAGTCTCAACCTGCATCCCTTGCTATTCCAGTCCTGGACTCCCCATCCCAGCTCTGCTTCTGCCCCTCCATTCCGACCCAGCCCCCCCGCTATCCTGTGCTCACTGAACAGCGAGGGATGCTAACTCAGGGCCCCTCTCCACTGATCAGCCTCAACCGTTCATGAACCGGGTGGGACGGGCCAACCCAGTTCTCTGCCATGGCTGGGCCCCAGGTCTCCCCAGAGCACTGGTCTCATCATGCCTTTCACCCCTTTGCCCTCCTGTCCCCAGGCTCCTTCCTCCTCTCACTGCCCATTGCCATGTACCACCGCACTGAGGTGGGCTACTGGTACGGGCTGCGCACCTACTGCATCGAGGCCTTCACCAGCAAGAGCCAAGAGCGCAGCATCATCCTCTACACCTTCCTGGCTGTCTACCTGCTGCCCCTGCTCACCATCTGCCTCTGCTATTCTCTCATGCTCAAGCGGGTGGGGGCGCCCCGTCGTGGAGCCCATTGACCACAACTACCAGGTGAGTCGGGGGCAGGAAATGGGGGTGTCTCTATATTGGGGCCCCCCTCTGCCCAATACATCTGGGAGCCCCATCACCTCGCCCCAGGATTTTTCTCAATAGGGCATGGAGTCCGCCCCCCCCCCCCTTTCCAGAGCCACAGATGGAACCCAGGAGTTCTGGCTCCAGTCCCCCTGCTTTAAACTTGGCCTTTCTGTTCCTGCTCTCCTCTCAGCAGGTGCCGCCGCACCTGTCCGAGCGCTCAGTCGCCATGAGGGCCAAGGTATCCAAGATGGTGGTGGTGATCGTGGTACTCTTCACCGTGTGCTGGGGCCCCATCCAGCTCTACCTCCTCTTCCAGGGCTTCTATGGTGGCTTCCAGGCTAACTATGAGACCTACAAGATCAAGACGTGGGCCAACTGCATGTCCTATGCCAACTCCTCCATCAACCCCATTGTCTACGCCTTCATGGGTGACAGCTTCAGGAAGTCCTTCAAGAAGGCTTTCCCCTTCCTCTTCCGGCGCCGGGTGCGAGATGGCGCCGTCCTCTCCGGCTCTCGCAATGCTGAGATGAAGTTTGTCACTGAGGAGACCTAGTCCCAGCCCCGCCGGGGATCTCTGAGGCCTCTCAGTCATGCCAGCCCTGCTCCTCCTGGCTGTGGACACTGAGGTGGTAAATCCAATATGGCTGCCGGGCCACATTGACATTGCTCAGGGCAAGAGGCACCATTCAATGGAAACTGGTGACTGGCTCTTCAGAATCTGTGGTTTGAAAGGGGCCAGTGATAGTCAGGGCCCAGGGTTCTTCCCAAAGTGCCTTCTCTGAGGTCCTGCTGTGTTCAGGCTGAGGCAGCCACACAGTCCAAATACTGAGGCTACCAGAAAGGAGCAGACAATTTGGGAAATGTGGGTCCTGTTAGCCCCAAGCCAGACGCCCTCCCACCCCCCATCCTCCCCTACAGTAGACCCTGGCACATTATCGTAGCCATGAAGATCCCTTGGTGATACCTCAGGGACCTGCCCTGAACATCTGGAAATAAAGCTCTTTGGTTTTGTAAGGAGAGACTGACCGGCTGTTTGTGGGGAGGCATCTGGCATGGAGGTGCTCCTATGCAGTGCTGGAGGATTGAGAGTGCAGCCTAGACTCTAAACAAGGGGGCACATGGCTTAATAACTCATCTGTGGGTACCTGGCTAAGACCCTCTCCCAGATTCCTCTGCCCCATGGAGAGCAGCACCCTGTGGTCCCAAGAGCACAGGGATTGGCTGAATCTGGCCAATTTGCAGGTCCCCTTATAGCTCTTTGTTGCTCCCATCAGCTTCCCTGCTATCCCTTCCCCCCAGCTCCCTGCAGCCAATGCTGTTTAAAAACAAAGCAACTAGCCAATGATGACAACCCTTCCAACCCTTGGGCTTGCTGGCTAATCCAAAGCTGTAGCTGAGCCAGTTGAGGTGCGGGATCTGTGTGAGGAGGGGTGGGACTGAAACAGACAATATCCACCCCCTCCCCAGTGGTCATCAGGGCCCTGGTGCTGTGGGGCAGGGAGGGGTGGGCCTGGGCCAGGAATTCTCCTTGAGCCTACTGCAGACCCTATTCCAGTGGGAGCTTCCCGTGCAGCAGATATGATGGCCACCGTCTTGGCAACATCCAAAGTTAAAGCCAGAGCTGCTGCAGAGAGCTTGAGCTACAAAGCCCAGGTAGGAGATCGCCCAGCTGTGCAGATCAAGCACGGAGAAGGCAGCCATCTTTCTGACAAAGACACTGCAGATTGTTCCAGAGAGGAAACACACACCCCATGCTCTCCCATCCATGTTCCACGTCCTACAGAGCAGGGCTGGGCAAGACGCAGCCTGGGGGCCGGATCCGGCTGCCTGACACTTAGATCCGGCCCGTGGACGGCATCTGGCTACTTTCTATTTATATCCTGCTGCCCAGGCCGCTGAATTTCCAGGTGGTGGTTCAGGTGGATGAGCCTACTTAAATTTTGCGGCGCTACCCTGGTTGCGGTGCTACCCTGGCAGGGGCCAGAGCCGTGAGCCCTTTAAATAGTCACAGCAACACCAGGTGGCTGCCAGGCAGCACAGCAGGGCCGGGAGTCCCAGCTCCGCCCCTTCTGGGGGTGGAGCCGGCCCATGACCATGTACCACAAGTGGCTCCCCAGTAGAAATTAAGTGGCCCCCCTGTAGAAATTACTGCCCACCCCTGCTCTAGAGTGCAAGCACGTAGCATGGGGAAACCCCACAACAGGCACAAAATAAAAGCTCCCCAAATGACGCCCTTCATCCAACAGTTTCAGTGCCTGCTGGGGTGGCGATGGGATCATGGGCAGGATGGGCTGAGTGAGTAACCAGTTTGCAGTGAGTAACTGGGCCAGTTCGGTCTCCAGTCCCCTTGAGTGGCTGCTTCATATGTCCCCAGCAGTCAAAGGACGCCTGCAGCCAGCAGAGAAACACTTGGATTGTCCTCACTTGCATTGAAACAGTGCCTGGTGTCCCAAAGCACTATGGCCCCCAGAATGCACCTGGGAGTGGGCAGTGCCAGCCCTGGTGCCAGTGAAAAGGGGCATGAAGAGGAGCCACAAGTGGGGAACAAATCTCCTCAGAGCTGGCTGGAAAATGCTAGCTGAAACAATGATCCATTAGAGAATGCCATATGGACTTTGACATTTTCCCCCTGGCGCGTCTGGAGGGGGCAAGGGGAGCAGTGGAATTTAAAGGCTCAGCAACCTTTTTTTTTTTTTTGCTCAACCAATTTTTTCCCCACCATGTTCGGGATTTTTTGCAAAAGTATCTGGCAACCCTAACTTTGATTAGAACATTTGAAAATGTCAACAGTTTTGAAAATGTCAGAATTGTAACATTTTCAGGACAAAAAGCTTTGATTTTTGGTTTGGTTTTCATTTAGGATTTTATTTGGTTACATGTTAAAAAATCAAGGATCAAAATCAAAATACTTTGTATTTATCAAGATCGAAACAGTGGGATTGCTCTGAAACAAATTCCCCCCCCCCCCGAGCTTCACTTAGTGAAAATTATTGAAATATCATTGTGATTCGGGACAGGTTATCAATTTATTTATTATTTTTCAGGTTAAGGAGTCCATTTTTTTTAACCATTTCTCCTCCACTGTACAGATCTGCCCCATGGAAAGCCACGTGCCCTATTCCCCCTTAGGGTACACCCTTCCCTTACGGCTGGGATGCTGGTACAAGATGCTGGTGCCTGCACGAGGGAGAGGTTTATTTTTAAATCAACCAGACACGCTGTGCTAACATTACAGCTGGCCTTGGCCACACGGGGGCTTTTAGCACATTAGCAGCTATTGCACAGTTAAAATACATTTTTGCTTGCGGTGACAAGGGCAGAGGCTCTGAGAGGAAGAAAGATGGTGCAATTGTAAAAGCACAAGTTTAGAAGCGGGACAACTTCCCTGATCTGACACCCTGTTGGGCCTCAGTTTCATGGGGCATATGGTGTCATCCATGAATACACGATCTCATGCTAGCTTGTCCATGGGCCCCCTGCCTCATTCAGTGCACGGGATGGTCCATTCAATAGGCTGTTTTTGCCTTGATCAGTGGAGACCCCAGACTATTGACAGAACCTCATTCAAACCTTGCCCTCAAGACACAATTATTCATTTCTTCTCGGGCTTTTCTATAGTGCTGATCACAATGCCCTCTGAGTGCCCCACAGCCATTAAAAGGAGGCATGGCCTCCATCTCGCAGATGGGGGCTCTGTGGCACAAGGAGATTAAGGGCAAAAGTGTCTATTAATTGTGGGAGTCTAATGTGAGACACTTAGGACCTGGGTTTTGCTACACAGCCGATGCCGTGTTCAAAGCACTGCCCCTACAGACTGTGGGTGCAGCTGCAAGCGCTCAGGGGCTCAGGGCAGGTGCCCACAAAATGAGGAATAGATCATCCGTGGTTGCCTGTGAAAAGTGTGCCACAGAACCTGTTGCTTTCAGTGCACAGGTTGGACTTGGTCTGGGGTTGTTCAGTGGGGACTGGGGACACTTCCTCCCCGGCACGCCAGAGCTGTGCAGAGACACCAACCCTCCTCCCCACACACCATTAGAACCCGGAGGTGATGCCTGCCTGCCACACGCCCTTGGAGGGAAACTGCAGCAGGAGCCAGCCAGAGACTCCAGTAGCCAGGACTGGCCGTTAGGAGACCTTCCCCCCTGTTTGCTCTGGGTTTCCCTGCCCTGTGCTGAGCAACCGCTTGCTGCACCCCACCCAGGCTCAGTTCTTCAGTGTCCCCCCCTTGCCCTCTTCTCTGTCTGTTCCGTCCACCCCTCCTATCTCACCTGCCCTACAAGCGTGGGCCTGTTCTCCCAGTGGTCACGCTTCAGGGAGTCTGCCCCTCACCCTGCCCCTGGCTGCTCTAGTTAGATTGGCAGCTCCTGCAGGCAGGAGTCAGTGGCTACTCTGTGTTTGCACAGCACAATGGGGCCACGCCTGGCTTGGCCCAAAGGCTCTACTGTAGTACGTGTGGTTCAGAGCAACACTTTGGTTAGATGATAGCCCTGCCTTTCGGGGGCTTATGCTATGAACACTACGGAAGGAAACCGAGTCAGAGGTTTTTTCAGCAATTTCCTAACCCCAAGCAAGCTGCAAAGCCGATGGGCCCTAGCAGACTTCTCTTTCAAATTCCCTGCTAAATGCTAAGAACATTCAGTTTCTTGCCTGTTATCAGGGAGCTCTTCAACTTCCGTGGCTATGACTCATGGCAGAACGAAGCAGCATCTCGCTGTGCCCTGGGTAGGTGTGCACTACGCAGCTTTTAGCAACAAGGCTGTTGACTTAGCCACTTCAGCTACCACATCAGAGGCTCATCCACCTGCACATCCTCTAATGCAGGGGTTCTCAAACTTGTGATACCGCGACCCCACCCTCAGTTGTTCGCAACCCCCCCTCTCCATTGCTGCAACCAGCCTCTCAGTTGCTAGGGACCCCCCTCTAAGTTGTTTGCGAGCTCCCTCTAAGTTGCTCGTGATCCCCCGGGGGGTCGGGACCCACAGTTTGAGAAACGCTGCTCTAATGTGATCTATGCCATCGTGTGCCAGCAATGCCCCTTTGCCACGTACTTTGGCCAAACTGGACAGTCTCTGCGACAAAGGATAAATGGACACAAGTCGACATCAGAAGTGGCAACACACAGAAATCTGCAGGAGCACATTTTAACCTGCCTAGGCACTCGTTCATGGGTCTAAAAGTTGCCATTCTTCGACAAAGGAGAGAAACTGCGGAACTGGCCTTCAGATGCAAATTTGACACTATCTCTCATGGCCTGAACAGAGACATGAACTGGATGGGCCGTTATATTCAATACCCAAAAGGCATCAAAAGCTAAATGTGGGACACTTCCAGTCTCAGAGCTACAGAAGATTGAGCTCATTAGCACCAGCATGACAGTTGACAGGTTTTTTTTTTCTCCCCTTCTCCCTTCTTTTTCTGTTATAAATTGGGAGGTTCCCCCTTTTTTCTCCACTCTTATCAGAGGAAGCGGGGTTTGCCCACAAAAGCTCATGATACTAGATATATTTTTGTTAGTCTCTAGGGGCATGTCTAGATTACAGGCTTTTGTCTTTTTGTTACAGATACTGTCGACAAAGCTTCTGTCGACAAAGAGCGTCTAGACTATAGCCAGTTCTGTCGACAAAGCAAGCCGCTTTGTCGACATGACAGTGTAGACGCAAAGGACAGTGTAGATGCAATAATGCCTTCTGTCAATAGAACTCTGTCGACAAAAGGCGTTATTCCTCGTAGAATGAGGTTTACCGCCGTCGACAAAACTGCTGAGTTCTGTCGATTTTATGTCGACAGAACTCAGCGGCAGTGTAGACGCAGGTATAGTTTTGTTGACAAAAGTCCACTTTTGTTGACAAAAGCCTGTAGTCTAGACACACCCTAAGGTACTAAAGGACCACTTGCCGGCTTCTTTGCTAAAAGTCAGCACGTGTGATCACTCTTTGTGGGCATTTTTGCTGACAAAATACTTCCTTCCTCTCCAGAGTGGCTGGCGCTTTGTTGACAGGAGAGCTCTCCTACCTATAAAGCTGAAGTTCGCACTTGCACCTGCTGGGGCAAAACATTGTCATTCTTGGGGGGGGGGGGGGGGTTTAAATACCCGTGAATGACAAAAGTTTTGTCAATCAAGTGCAAGTGTAGACCCAGCTGGGGTGGTGGTGTAGCCATGTTAGGTGGGGGAGGTTAGTTCTGTTATTGAATCAACTGCTGCTGGTGAAAGAGAGACAAGCTTTCAAGCCACACAGAGCCCTTCTTCAGGTCTGAGAAACTTAGGCCATGTCTACACTCCCTCAATCTTCTGTAGCTCAGGGTGTGCTCTGAGACTCGGCGCCGTGGCTTCTAATTGGTAGTGGAGACACACTCTTGGAGACAAACGGAGCGTTAGTATTATCAGACAGGCGCAAGCAATCTAAAAGAAGTGGCTGAGCTGCTGTCAGTTTATTAAGAAGAGGTCTCAGATGGCATGCGTGCTGGCATGCATAATGGGAGGGGCCTACATCAGACAGGAAAAGCAGGGCCGTGCCCCAGGATGGACTGAGAGCCGGCCTGACAATTTCAGTCACGGCGTTCCGAGAGGGCTGCATTTCATAATTGAACCGGGCCTGGAGGAGCATCTAGTTAAGGCAAACGAGCTCTTCAGAAGAGCACCGAAAGAGTTGCTGTTTGTCTTTTCCTCTGCCACCGTTAGAGTTAATAGCAATGCAATTCATCCTTGTCCCGAGGTAATGGCACCTGTCAGCAAAACGAGGCACCTTCTGCAGCAAGCTGCCCTTCAAGCTTGGCTCTGCAAGTGTAACCCACACGCCTAGTGTGGCTCACTGTCCCACATAGTGGCATTTAGACCATGTACAGCCAGAGCTAAGAACAGGGGTGCTCTATAGCCTAAGCTGAGAGCCAGGTGGCTTTATCGCTCCAACTGTAATAGCAGCTCCTCCTCTAAGCTCCAGAAGTCCCAAGTTCAAATCTACCTGGTGGTGGTTGCACAAGGTTGCCTTGTTTCTGTAATAGAGCTACCTGTGCCCAGGTTAGGAGGGATTTATCTGTTGGGCTGGGAGCTGCAGCCCTCCCAGGAAGGTAGGAGATGGGCCTGGCTGCAGTGGTGACCCACTGCCCCTGCCTGCAGTAAGCTGGCACTGGGTGTCCAGTCAGTTGCTCTGACCATATGTTGCCAGCTCCTCCTTTGGAAAGTCTGGTTTAAAAATGGGGACCTGGCCACCCCAGTGGTGGGCTAGGAGTGGGGGGTTTGTGGGGAGCAGGACAGGTGCTCTGCAGCAGAGCTACCAGCCTCAGCAGGCAGGGGCAGGAGCTAACCCCAGGCTGGGAAGCAAGTCACCAGCCATTCAAGTCAGTGTCTGTTTTGCCAGCCACGGGGGAAGCAGCTGATCCCTCCGGTTCCTCCCTGTTCCTTGGATTGGTCTCAGGGCACAGCAGTGGCCACTCCAGCTTCCAGGTCCTGCTCTCCTCTACCCCCCACAGAGGCAGATGTGCAGTTTCCAGGGAATACTGGCTCCCAGCACGGACATGCAGGGGAGAAAAACACAGATCAGCCCCCTGGATAAAAGAGGCCTCCCCTTCCCGCCCCCCACCTGCTGTTAGGTTCTGTGGGAAGGGGTGTGTCTGACAATGCAGGGGCCAGGGTGTATTGCTCAGAGGGGGAAGCTGCACAGCTGGGGTGCCTTAGGACAGCGTTGCTGGCAATATGAAAGAAGCAAGTGTGGGGTGACGTGGGTGGGTAGCAATATTCCCTCTAATCATTTCCATCCAAGTATGGATTTTTCCATCCGTGTGTGGAATAAATTTGACGTGCCCCAAGGCATGTACGAATAGGCACCACCTGGAGAAATGCAAAGCTAGTTGTGGGTGCTCTACCAATCAGCTGGGCAGTAGATGAATCCCTCCTGAGAGGCCACACGAGCACCCAGCTTCCAGAGAACTCCGGGGGGGAGCGAGCCCAAGCCCTGTGGCTTTGGACTCTCACGCCTCTCCTGAGGGATAACAGCCGGCACTAGTTGACTGGCTGCAGCAAGCTCACAGCCGTCTCGGTGCAGCGCCTCAGTGAGGTGGGGGCAGGGTTGCCAAACGTCAGTACATTCACGGGCAGCCCGTAGAAATGAGCTCAGATTGCATCTGTCTGTAAAATCCACCAGAACATTTCCATCTCAGAAAAAAGCAGTGAGCTTGGCAGTGGCGCTGCTGCCCCTTGGCCATGGGGCAAGTGCCGGGCTGCAGGGCAGCTCCAGGGATTCTCCAGTTCCCAGGGCAGGGGCGGTGAGGGGAATTCTCCGGCCAGGGGCTCCCACCGATCTGCTGCTGGCTGGCAGGGCTGCTCTTCTCTGCCTCTGGCTTGAGCCCTTCTTCAGCCTCACTAGCCTCAGCACAGCAGCAGCTTTTGTTGGGCTTGCCTGCAGCACCCCCTGCCGGGCCCTGTGGCTAGGGAGGGGATGGGGATGGGGTACAGTGGGCCAGGCCTAGCAGCCTCCCACAGGCTCCCAGCTGGTAAGTCACAGCAGGGCAGTCACTGGTGACGGCCTCCAGTCCCAGCCAGGCAAGTGGCTCCTGGGCGCCCCTCCTGGGGGGTGGGGTGGGGAGAGATGGTTTGGGCCGTAGGAGGCTGTAATAGGAATAGGATTGGGGTCCTCATGCCTGGCCAACATGCTACAGGCCCAGCTGCCTGGTTGTGGACTCCCTCCATCCCCCAGCCGCCTGCCTGCTGCCCGGCTCAGTTTGCCAGCTGGGCTGGGGTTTCACAGGTGCAGTGACCGTCAGCTTAGCTGAAAGGCAGGAGGGTTGTGCTGTAGGAATAAAACCACTGCCTGCTGCTCACTTTTCTCCTTCTGCGCCACCGGTACCTCACCCACGAATGTGCCCGTGCACGTTTGGAGTCTGTAATTGTTTTCTGCACTGTCCGTGCAAATCGTTTTCAGCGGTTGGCAGCCTGAGTAGGGGCAGGTGGCACAAGCAATGTGGGTGACTTTCTACATTACAAAGGCATCTAGGTGCCTAAAGATGCAGATAGGCACCTCATATCTTTTACACAAGCACCTAAGTGAATTAGGCACTTAACAGAGGGTGGCCTTATGGAGCACATTCTGGACTGGGAGGGTGGAAATACGGCCTCTAGTCCCAGCTTTATAAGCAGATGACCTCAATGGCAGGTCTGTTTCCTGCTCTGTGCCTTTCCTTCACCCTCTACAAGGCAGGGATAACATTCACCTGCTTTGGAACACACTTCAGGATTGACTGATGGCAAAGGTTATAGAACAGCTAGGAATTATTATTAGGGCTGTCAAGCGATTAAAACATTTAATTGTGATTAATCACACGATTAATCGCGTGTGCCTCCCCTTTGAAACACCACAGTGGCGTTTCAACAGGGCAGCACTGCATGGAGCCCGGGATCAGCTGGAGTCCCCAGCTGACCCCGGGCTCCATGCAGTGCTGCCCTTTGGAAGCCCCGCAGCGGCATTTCCAAGGGGCATCGCATTAGGAGCCTGGGATCAGCTGGGCACTCCAGCTGATCCCCGGCTCTGCGTTGCAAAGCCCCTTTGAAGTGCTGCTCCAGCTCTTCAAAGGGGCTCCGCTTGCACTACCCCTTTGAAGCGCCAGAGCATTACTTCAAAGGGGCAGCGCAGCATTAACACCTGCGATTAACGCGTTTAAAAAATTAAGACGTTAATCCTGTACTATGTTAATCACAGGAGTTAACGCCGGTCAATTGACAGCCCTAATTATTATTCACTAATTATTACTTTTATTCATTATTTTTAAATCTGGTGTGTTCCCCTTTGCTTGTTTCTCTGTTTGAAGGCATTGGGTGAGGTGGGGTTCTGATGTCACCTTACACTGTCACTGAATCAGTCTTCCTGGTGTTCCTTTTGATAGTGAAACAGCGCATGGTTGTCCATGTTCCATCTGCGCTGCAGCATTTTCCTATTAACACCTCACTGCGTTGTAGCTGTCAGGGGAGAAGTTGGATGTTCCTAACATCTGGCTGGGGCTTTTGAGATTCAGGGGGAAGCAGTTGGCAATTGTTGGCATGAATATTATGGCTGAAATTGCAAACCTTCTGGAGTTTTCTTTCCTGTACCAGACAAAGGCAGAAATAGATCTGACAGCTGGGACGTGAAGGGAGAGAGGCTAGAAAAAAGACGCAAGTTTCTAACGTGGGAGTTGAGCACTGGAATGGATTAGTCCAGGGTGTGTTGCATTGGATCAGTTGGGTAAAGACCACACTTTTGTAGCTGTTGGGTTTGTCTGAACCGAAAGGTTTTTCTGGCAAAAGTTCTGCTGGCAGAGTTCAACTAGCAAAACAATTTCTAGTGCAGAACCTTTTGCAAGCCAATTTCAAACACTGCTGAAAATGAGAGTGCCCCATGGAACACATTGCCTTGCTTGTCCATTTAAAGACACGACAAACCATTTTTGTTGTGTGGGGTTTTTTGATATGTGCCAGGATATAATCTTAAGGCGCAGGCGACTGAGGGTGGGCAGACAATAGAACTGAGCAAATAATGGATTTAAAAAAAAAAACCCGGGTCCATCTGAAATGATTGTTTTTCTAATATTGCATGAAATCTAAAAACTCAGATCCTTTTTGTTTCATAGCGACTGAAACATTTTTGAATGGATTCAACATAATTATGTTTTATTTTTTATATATTTCAAGTGGAATGAAATGATTTGGTCAACTGGAATTGAACCCCCCCTCATTTTAATTTGATTCTTTTGGGGGTTTTCATCCCTTATTGATTTTTGTTTTAATTGACCAATTGTTTTGTTTTTGCCTGTTTCAAGCCGTCTTTTCCACAGCTGAAACTGTTCATGGAATTCAACCCAGATTCAATGAATAGTTTCTAAACCTCCCCACGTGGATTTTTTTTGCCAACCCTCCCCCCCAACAGTTTGTGGAAAAATGTGGCAAGTGACTGCAGAGGCTGCATTGTTAGAGCTATTCAGAGGACACGCCGGAGCGGGCGATTGTGCACTGAGTGGTGTGACTCCTAAGATCGAGCTGAGCACCTAAGGCAGCCAGCTGCAGCCTCACAATGTTTGGATGCCAAATACCACACTCTTGGAGTCATGTAATGAGCTCACCCCAACCCCCAGCACAACACTCCCCACCCCGCAGTGCCCAGATGCCAGGATACAGGGTGCCCTGACTATAGAGATCCCAGTGGTGATTGCCATCTGGAAACTTGCAAACCTCGCTCCCTGTCTGTCAGTGGGGGACCAAGTTCACCTTGATGAATGGGTCCTTCTTAACTACTACAAAGTCCCAACCAAGCTAAAAGCATCACAACTCAAACCAGGGTCCGGTTTACACTTTCACAGGGTTCAAAAAAGAGCTAGATAAATCCCTGGAGGACAGGTCCATCAATGGCTGTTAGCCGGGATGGTGTCTGGAACCCATAGCTTGCAGGCGGGGGCTCCGGAGGGGAGCCTGTGATCTGTGTCTTTTCCACAGTCAGTCTGCAAAGAGCTAGTGTGGAGGAGGGTGGGTGGTGTCGTGCGCTTTGTCTCTTGCTGATTTTGGTTCCTGTGTTTTATCATTTGGCATTCTAAGAAATCTAGTTATGCCACTAAGCTAGTGGGAGAGGTAGATACGCTGGAGGGTAGGGATAGGGTCCGGAATGACCTGAACAGATTAGAGGATTGGGCCAAAAGAAATCTGATGAGGTTCAACAAGGACAAGTGCAGAATCCTGCACATGGTATGGAAGAATCCCAAGCATTGTTACAGGCTGGGGACCGAATGGCTAAGTAGCAGTTCTGCAGAAAAGGACCTGGGGATTACAGTGGATGAGAAGCTGGATATGAGTCAACAGTGTGCCCTTGTAGCCAAGAAGGCTAATGGCATATTAGGGTGTATTAGGAGGAGCATTGCCAGCAGATCTAGAGAAGTGATTATTCCCCTTTATTTGGCTCTGGTGAGGTCACATCTGGAGTATTGTGTCCAGTTCTGGGCCCCCCACTACAGAAAGGATGTGGACGCATTGGAGAGGATCCAGCGGAGGGTGACCAAAATGATTAGGGGGCTGGAGCACATGACCTATGAGGAGAGGCTGAGGGAGTTGGGTCTGTTTAGTCTGCAGAAGAGAAGAGTGAGGGGGGATTTGGTAGCAGCCTTCAACTTCCTGAAGGGAGGTTCCAAAGAGGATGGAGAGAGGCTGTTCGCAGTGGTGGCAGGTGGCAGAACGAGGTGCAATGGTCTCAAGTTACCGTGGGGGGCGGGGTCTGGGTTGGATATTAGGAAAAACTATTTCCCTAGGAGGGTGATGGGATGGGTTCCCTAGGGAGGTGGCAGAATCTCCATCCCTGGAGGTTTTTAAGTCTCGGCTTGACAAAGCCCTGGCTGGGATGATTTAGTTGGGACTGGTCCTGATTTGGGCAGGAGGCTGACTTGATGACCTCCTGAGGTCTCTTCCAGCCCTATGAGTCTATGATTCAGAGGTGCAGGTGTGGTACATTGCAACAGGCTAGCACGTGTTGAGTCTAAGAGGTTGGCACATGTTGCCTTGTTGATTTTTCCTTGGAGGACAACCTTGATAGAATCAAATGCCTGCCAACCAGCTTTCTTTCTCCCCCTTTCTGATCAGGGCGGATGTCAATTTCTTGGCTCAGCTAAACATTTTGCTCAACTTCTCTTTGTTCTCCCTTGATTATTGTTTGGGCTTTTGCCCATTCATGAGGCTGCATACATTTGGCTTTAGAGTGGCTCGTTTTCAGTGTGACTTGGCTGGTTTTTGCATCGAGCTCCTGAAGCATGTTCTGTCGTTAGATGGTGATTTCGGCAATCAGCATGGCATTGTCTGCCAAGCTGTGGTGGTTTCACGGCTCTCCATTGACGCTGATCAATTTGATGCTGAAAAATCAACAGGTTGTCAATGAAATCTCTGGCTCCTTTCCATCAATCAAGACTAGCTGGCTCTTTCTAAAAGCCCTGCTCTTGCTGGGCTGGAAGCTAATGGACTGACTGGATGCTGGAGCGACCAGGCCCGGGAGGCTCAGCCCAGACGAACTTAATGGAACATTTGAGCCTTCAAATCAACAAGTGGCTGGTATTGGAGGGACCACGCACATCACAGCACAATCAGTGCGAACCCATTGGCCTCCCTGCCACGCAGCTGCCAACCCGGCCCAGCTGGCATCTCTTCACAGTCAGCAAAGGGAAAACATGACACACATCACCAGTGGGGCTGCAGGGATTGTGGGTAGTGGTCCCGGAGCTCATTTCCATGGCGATGGGCTCAGCTGGGACTCTGCTATCGAGAAGGGCAGCAGCAGTTATACTAATGGGACTCGAATGCACCCGGCACCGCTGGCAGCAGACAGTGGCAGGTGCTCGGAGCCGGCAGGTCGCAGGAAGTTATGGGGAGCAGCCACAGCCCCGCTCTCAGCCTGAGTGACAAGGAGTCCTGTAGCACCTTATAGACTAACAGATGTATTGGAGCATAAGCTTTTGTGGGCAAAGACCCACTTCATCAGATGCATGTAGTGGAAATTCCAGGGCAGGTATAAATATAAATGCATCTGACGAAGTGGGTCTTTGCCCACGAAAGCTTATGCTCCAATACATATGTTAGTCTATAAGGTGCTACAGGACTCCTTGTCGCTTTTGCAGATCCAGACTAACACGGATACCCCTCTGATACTTGGCTCTCAGCCTGGGCGTGCCTGGGGGCCCACAGCAGTAGCTGGGGCTGTGGGGAAGCCTCTGCCATCAGCTCCCAGATAAGGATGTCAAATCCCGTTTAATTGGTTAACTGATTAAAGGGGCACGGGCAGGGGGGCTGCTCCAGCTCCCCCACCTTCCCACCCCCTTGCCTGCCACATGTCCGGTGGCTGGGAGCAGCCTCCTGTCCATGGTGGGTGGGGAGCTGCTCCAGCCCCCACCAGTTAACTGGAACCGCTAAGCATCAGCTGCTAAGGATGGCTAACCGGTTAACCTGTTATCCTTTCACACCCCTACCCCTGGCAGGGGGCGGGAAGAGGGGACACTGGTTCCAAGAGCCAATAGGCTGCAAACCAAACCCTGAGGGCCCACATCCTCTGTTTCCCTCCCCACCCCTAGCAGCCCCTGCCCGCAGCTCCGTGCACCCCCTGCCCCACCAGCCCCATAGAGGGGGCACTGAGGGCAGCCAGACAGGGCTGGGGAGCTCCCCCTGTCACCAGTGGGCTCCTGTACCCAGCACTGAAGAGGCATAAGAGGGGTGGGGAAAAGGGGAAGGGGATGTTGATGCTGGAGCTGTTCTGGGGACAGAAGCTGTCAGTCTCTGGGGCTCTCAGTCCAGCCGCTGCAGCTGGCAGGTAATGGCCATGTGAGAACCCAGCTGGTGCAGGGTGGAAATGCTGTCACTGCAGTCAAGCGGGGGTGGGGCACTCACTGGCCCCGGGAGTGGGGGGGTGGGGAGGCTCAGACAGCTCCTGGGAGGGTGTGCAATCAAACCTCTGGCAATGGGGGTCAGAGGGAGGGGAATTTAGGGCTGGGCGTGAAGAAGCAGACGGAGCGCAGTGCAGCAGCACATGCCCTGTACAGCACACACACATGCCCTGACCCAGGCCCGCATCCTCCTCCCCAAGACAAATTTATTTCCAGCAGCTCCCCCAAATTTGGCTCCCCCCACCAAAAACATTCACTTCCCACAGGGCGCCCGAATCCCAGTCCCTGCCCCTGCAGCTCCACTAAGTATGGCCCCTCAGTGGGAACAATCCGTCCCTGACGTAGGACGGCAGGGAGCTAATGGTGAAGAGTCTCTGTGGCAGATGGAGAGCGGGGCTGGAGTGGCAAGCTGCCCCCGACAAGGCTGTGGGGGTGAAAGAGGCGGGGGGGTTGGTCCTGTAGCTTGCAGGAGGGGTCTCCGGGGGGAGAGCCTGTGATCTGTGTCTTTTCCACAGTCAGTCTGCAAAGAGCTAGTGTGGAGGAGGGGGTGAGTGGTGTCGTGCGCTTTGTCTCTTGCTGGTTTTGGTTCCTATGTTTTATCATTTGGCATTCTAAGAAATCTAGTTGTGCTCCATTGCCTCAGAGGGGCAGGCGTGGTACATTGCAACAGGCTAGCAAGAGGGCTTGTGTCTGTATCTGACTTCTCGGTATGTAGCTGGGACATCCCTCCAAGTATGAGCTGGGCAGCTGGACAGTAGTGTTCCCTCAGTACTGCAGCCTGGGGTGCCTTCTGCACTGCTTTGCTGTGAGAACCCCCACTCCTGGCCAGTCCACAGGCAGCTTCTAGCTTGCAAAATCACTCCAAGCTACATTACATGAATGCTCTGGACAGGCACTCGTGAATCACATAGGCTGTGTCTAGACTACACCCCTCTGTCGACAGAGAGATGTAGATTAGGCATGTCAAAATTGCTAATGAAGCAGGGATTTAAATATCCCGCGCTTCATTAGCATAAACATGGCTGCCGCTTTTTTTCGAAATGGAGCTTTTTCGAGAAAAAAAAACAAAATGGCAGTCTAGACGCGGATCTATCAAAAATAAACCCCTTTTTAACAGATCCTGTGAACCTCATTTTTTGAGGAATACAGGATCTGTCGAAAAAGGGTTTATTTTCAACAGATCCCCGTCTAGACTGCCATTTTTTTCCAAAAAGCTCCATTTCAGAAAAAAGCGGCGGCCATGTTTATACTAATGAAGCGTGGGATATTTAAATCCCTGCTTCATTAGCAATTTCGACGTGCTTGATTTGCATCCCTCTGTCAACAGAGAGATGCAGTCTAGACGTAGCCATACAGGGCAACTGGGTAATGCACGCGCATGGAAAGTTTGTCATTTCATCAATGGAAAATAATCTGCACAGACTCTTTTATCTCAAATGGAGGTTTCCAAACACACTGGTCTAGATAAAACAAGAAAACAAGTTTGTTACCCACAGAAAGAGAGATTTAAATGACTATAAGCAACAAGGCACCCCAGTCAGAATTGGTTGCAAAGAAAATAAAAAAGATAAACTGCAAACTGATTCCTAATTTAACAAGCTAAGTGAGGTTAAAAGCAAAGGGGATTCTCACCAAATGCGCACACCAGTCTGGCTGGATTGATTCGGTCAGGACCCCTCTCCCAGCTCAAAGATGTTTCCTTTGTCTCTCAAGCATTGTAGCTGCTGTGAGTGGGGAGGGGTAGAGAAGTATTTTGTGTGTCCCTCTTTCTTATACTATTCTCCCCTCTTTGAGGATATCCTCCACCTGGGGCTCAGGTGACAGGCAGTCTGTTTACATGGGTGTCAATAAGTAAAGTTCTTTCTCACACCCTTTCTCTTGCCACCAAATGGCTACTTAACTGGCCTTATCTACACTGACACGTTTTATCACCAAGACCTGCCTTTTGGCGACAAAACAGTGAGAGCATTTACTCTGCAATGTGACTTTTGTCGAGAAAAATACTCAGTTTTGGTGACAAAAAGAAACCCCTGTGAGAGACTTTTGTCTTTCCTCTCCCTTTATTGTTGACAAAGAGCCAGAGTGGACTCTGCTGTTTGTTTTGTCGAGAGAACTTGGCTTCCACCAGTATCCCACAATGCCTGCCCTGATGGCTGTGCTCAGTGTTTTGTGATCTCTGCTGCCCTGCAGGCACGCATCCCTCCCCTTTCAAAACTCCAGGAAGCATCTGTTAGCTGTGTGAGCTGCTCTGTTTGGGGAACAAACAAAGAGCAAATCATTGGAATGCTCCTGTTCTACTCTGCTAGGAACACAGTGGCAGGCAAACAGCTGCTGCAGGGGGAAGGCTGGAGAGGCTGCTGTGCTGCTTTGGCTTTCCTAAGCATGGAGAGCTCACAGAGCTACAAAGGAATCCCAGGAAGCGCAGGGATCAGCTCTGCCTTCCCACCACACTGCACTGTGGGATGCTTACCCACAATACTTTGCTGTCTGTTAACAGGGTGCTAGCAATGTGGCCATGAAATATTGACAATGGGAGGCAGAAAAACCAGTTGGACCAGTTTTCACTTTTGGTGACATTTGCACGTCGACAGCACTTTCATCACCAAGCCTTTCCAGTGTAGACATAGCCTGGGTGACAGTCTATCATACCTTATTATGCTGATACCTAGCTGGGGCACCAGTGTGGTCTCTATCTTGGAAAACTGGTTTGGGCCTGCCTGTCTAACTTTGGATTGTTTTACAACAATGTTATATAGTTGAATCTTATAACTTTACATACACTGTTGCCAAACATATGTTAACATGACAATAATATTCAGCAGATTATGAATTTCCAAATGATACCTTACAAGGCATATGTTATACAAAACTGATCATACTCTTATAAAAGCAATGGTCATAGGAATACAGTCCATTACCATGACTGCCATGAACATAGATTCTCTTGGCCTTCTGCATTTTGCATTGACAAAAGCTGATTTGATAAAATCAGATTCTGTTGCTGGAATGTGTCAATTCTGTCAAATATTTTTGAGGAAAAGTTAGCTCAAGTATCTCTTTTTATAAATCAGAGCCATCACCAGCGATGGGGCAATGGGGTGAGAGCAAAAGGGGGCATTTGCCCCACAGCCTGGCAATTGCAACCACCATCACTACCACAGCTGCAGCAGCAGAGCCCTGGGACCTTTGAATTGCCACCAGAGCTGGAGCCGCTTGGGCCCAGGCGGTACCAGTGCACAGCTGGTGACAGCACCAAGATGGCGAGGGATGGAGCTTGGACAAGAGAAGAGCTTGCCCCTGGAGCGGGCTGGGTTCTATGGAGGAAGGTACGTGACAGGGTTGCTTAGCCTGTGGGCTGCACAGCCTGGAGCTCAGCCAAATGGATTACAGAGTGATTTCTGCTTGGGGGAAACCACAGCAACGATACCGGAGCAGCTCTAGCTGTTTGGTGTGGGCCTCTGGGGCAGCACTGAGAGTCCAGGGTTCTCCTCCTCATCCCCAAGGCAGGGGATGTACAAGGCCATAGAAAGGGCTGCCAAGCCCAGCAAGGGCAGGCTGAGCCGGTGTCAGGCTGAGGAAGCCTCTGTTCCTGGTAAAGACATTATTTGATGTTCAGTTGGGGATGAGAGCAGCCCAGGAAGGAGTGGCCTAAAGGTCGGTCACCTGGCCAGAGGGCTGAGATCCCAGCCAGAGTGTCAGAGAGACTATCGCGAGGTGCTAGGAAGCTGTGAGACCAGGCCTGGCCTGGGCCTAGCAGTGAGTGACTCTGTTCTGAGCCTGGCTCCATTATGGAAACACCCTGGTGATGGAGAGTGGTGCAGGAGGAGGGGGGAGAGAACAAGGAAACGGGAGGCGGTTGAGGCTGGGGCGGGGCGGAAGTTGAGGAGCTGGGAGGGAAAGGGGGGGGTCCAGCTTGTGGGTGGGAGCCTGCTGGCTGTGTCTGGCGCACTGTGTAGCCCAGGGCTCTTCACTGTTTTTAGGTGGGGGACACTTTGGGGTAAAAGCCTTGAATGTGGGAGCCAATGTGTGGCTGCAGGGGTGAGGGCTGTGGCTGGGGATGAGGGGGGTTCAGGGTGCTGAACGGAGCTCAGGGCTGGGGCAGAGGGCTGGGATGTGGAGTGGTGAGGGCTCTGGGGGAAGGGGGAACGTTCTCTTGGAGAGAACTTGGGTCCAAGGCGCACTTAGGGCTGATGGGAGCCCCCACTGGCCTTGCAATACAGAACACTGGCCTCTGGCTCACAGAGCGTGGCCCAGAGAGGTGAATCCACCTTCCTGTCTCTTAGTCAAACTTCTCGGGTAAGCCTGCCCCCAAAATGCAGTTGAAGAACCTATTTCCAGCCCCCCCCGCAGCTCATTACACCCCACCTGGACCCACATCACGTGGGGATGTTCTCACCTAGCGGGTTCTCAGCATTCCTACATCCTGGCTTGATGGCCTCGTACGCTACCAGAATTCTCTATTGGATCAGCCGATTTATGTGCTTAGTTTTGGGGTTCAGAGCCTCTGTTCTCCCAATGGGGCGCCTGCACACTGACTGTCACCTCTGTCTTCCAGGCTCTGTCCCAGCCTTTCCCCCAGACACATCCTGCAGCCAGCCCAGCCTGGAGCAGTGGAGACAGGTGATTTCATCCTGTCAAGCCAAGCAACATGGATCTCACAGAGGCTCAGATAGAAAATCCCAGGCACCCTCTGGAGGTAAGAACCATTCACTCTTCTAGGCACTTGTGGCCTTTGTGAGAAAGACGAGCTTTCCCTCCCCTCCCACCCAGCCTTGGCCAGAGGCCTATTTCTCATGCTGGCACCCTTATTTTGTTCTCAGCGGACTTACCAAATTCCCCCATCGAAAATTATTGCCCACCCCTGGACTGGATCATTGCCTCAAACATGCTGCTTCTAGGAGCAGCTGCACACGATCCTAGGGGGACTTGACCAGGTCCCCTGGCCAGTCCGTGGATTCCTCCCAAGAGACTCCTCTGGCAGCCCCGGGCAGCAGCGTGGGGGACAGTGTGGATGAGGGAGAGGAAGGGGAGAGTGGTCAGCAGGTCAGCGGGGCAACCAATGTCACCAGCAGCCAGGAACCTTTTATAACTTTGGAGACAACCCCCTCCTCCCAGGACCTCTCACAGCCGGGCCTTGGTGGTGGAGAGGGCGCTTCTGATGAGTTCACATGTTTTTATCATGCAACTAGTGGGTTAAGGCAATTGGGTGTGAGCTGTGGCGGCCACTCTGCCTACACAGTGTGTGTGTGTGTGTGTGTGTCTCTCTCTCTCTCTCCCCAGAACAGCTTGTTAACGTGTCTGGAGACAGAGTGGGAATCCTCCCTGCACATCTCCATAAAGCTCTCACAGAGGAACTCTTTCAGCCTTCTCCCAAGGTTTCTGGGGAGGCTGCCTTATTCATTCTCCATGGCAGGACACCTTCCCTCACCAAGCCAGCAGTGAGCGCTCTGCAGCACACAGCATTGCAGCATTGTGGTTCTGGCCACATTCAGTCAGCATCCGCTCCCTAGCACTCTGCCTGCTTTGGAGAAGCCTGGTATTGTGCCCAGCAACCTGGATGAAGCAGAGGAAGCTGTTAGCTGATGCCTCTGCAGTAAACCTCCATTTGCTCATCCTCAGTGAAACATGGTTTGAGCCCCTGCCCTGCCACCATGCCCGGACCCCCCTCGCCCTCCTGCCCGTGTGCTGCAGCGAGAGGGGAAAGTTGCACTCTCCCAGAAAACAGGGGAGTGCTGACCACATGGGCACTGCGTGAGCCCCTGCTCTGTCTTACCTTGTTGCCTTCTCTAGACCCCCTCCTCCCTTCTGCCCTAACCTGCAGGAAGGGAAATTTGCACTCGCCCAGCAAATGGGGAGTGCTGAACTCACGGGCATTGCGTGGACACATCTGGACCCCTTCTCCTCCTCAGGCTGGAGCCCCAGCCTGTCCCTTACCATGCCTGCCAGCAAACCAAGTCTAGCTGCTCCCCTAAGATCTCTGTGGTGTACCTGCTGCATGGTGGGCACATAAAAGCATAACTGTGGCCTTGTAGATAACACATCCCTTTAGACAGACCTTCCTTTTATGTTAAGTGATTAGGTTTTGTGCTCAACAATGTAAAGTCTGCCCTCCCCTTTTCGTTACAGGGAGTGTAGCAGTGAGCCTGCTGCCCACTTTCCCAGCTCCTCCCACTCTCCTAGCACACAGCCACAGGCAAAACATCCTAGGGACAATGTGTTCAAGGAGCAAATGCAATCTGCCTGTTCTTGGCCAGGGAGCAGTTGAGTCAGCGGAGGAATACGCTGCAGCTGGAGATGGGAGCGGAGCGTGAAGACAAGACAGTGCGCAGGAAGCTGAAAATGAAGAACCAGGAGAGTCGTAACGGCCATGGTGGATGTGATAAACTGCATGGCGTCCTTCCAGGACATCTACATGCACAGGCACCCCCTCTAGCCCTTGTGGACCCACATTCTCTCCTCACTGAGCTTCATAGCCTCCTCTGCCAGGGGTCCTAGAACATGGAGGGGGTCAAGGGCAGCCTCACACTCAACCCCCAGGGATGAATCCCAAAGACAAAAGCATCTGTGATAATCCCCCCCCCCCCCGAAATTCCACCCTGAACTCCCTTTCTCTCCTGGATGTTTTTCCTAAATAAAACCGCATGATTTCTGAGCAACAGTCTCTTTGTTGCTTGTGTTGAAGGGGTGGGTGGTTACAGGTAAGCACCCATTGGGTCAGTGGGGATCCTGGCAGTGGGGATCCAGGGGGTCTGCGTTCCCCCCCTGCCACCCCAATCCGCGAGTGGCAGGCTCCCTTCGCTTCTCTAGGCAAACCGCCTGTGAGCGTCGGCTCTCCGCCTGAGCTAGGAGACCTGGCCATGGGCTGCCCCGCCCTGAACCAGGGTCTGGGCCCCTGTGGATTGTTGCTCGGCCTGAGCCTAGGCCTGGGCACTAGAACTGTGTGCTACTGCCTGGTGCCCCACCCTGAGCTAGGGCCTGGGCTTGGTGATGGTTAATTGACAGGCCCAGGCCAGCCACTGCCTGAGCTCCCTACACTAGCGTTGCCTGCCCTAAGTGGGGGCCAAAACTGACTGTGCATTCGGCCTGACCACTGGCCTGAGCCCCTGGACTACTGCAGGCCGCCCTGAGTGCAGCCAGGCCCGACTGTGCTCGGCTGGACTACAGGTCTGAGCCAGGGAACCAGTGCTGCACTGGTCCCCGGGTGTGACTGAGCTGGGGTGCAGTGAGGCAGAGCGGCCGCCCACTGACCCAGGCAGGGAGGAGCCCCTCCGAGAGCCTGGTGGGCAGAAGCCCCCTCCTGACCGGTACCGATGTGCATTAAGCACATACTGGCGATATGAATATATCTGTAACCCTTCTGCCATGCAGAGCCAGCAGCAGCCAGGGCTGGGCTCAATATCTGGGGGGTCCTCTCCATCCTTCCAACACAGAACTGGTTCGAGCCCCCACCCAGTAACCTGGGAAATTCGCACCCCACCCCTGGGCACTGTGAGAGGCAACGCTTCCCCACTCGCCAGCAGAGTCTGAGTGTAGAAAAGAAACTTTTAATGGAGGAAGGGAAGTGACTTGGCATTAATTTAGGAAGACACCACACACAGAGTCCACAAACAAAAGTGCCGGGTAACAGTCCCACCCCTGCAGGCTGAGCAGTGTCCTTCTCCTCTCAGGTTCTTAGATCCAGCAATGTAAAAGTCCCCGTCACATGCCCAACCCTCCTCTGCACCCCACTCCCAGTTGCTGCCCTTGGTCAGGGCAGACCAGAGCTCAGAGGTGGAGTTCACCTCCCATCATCTCACCCCCTCCGCTGGTCACTCACCAGCTGCCTGCCCACTGCTTTCTGCTGCCGCCCTGCTGGCCACTCACCATGCCACCACCACTCTGCTGGCCGCTCGTCGCCTCTCTCCGCCAGCTGGTTGGGATTGGTCCTGCCTTGGGCAGGGGGCTGGACTTGACCTCCTGAGTTCTCTTCCAGCTCTATGATTCTATGCTCCTCCGGCTGGCCACTCGTGGCTTGTGGTGGATTTGGATTTGGGCAAAACTCCAGTGATTTCAGCTCTTGGCCCAAAGCACAGTCTGCCACAAGTAATTTCTGCATCCACGGTGGTAAATTTAAAATAATCAAAGAGACTCCTTAGGGAGCCTATTTTAGCTCTACCATTGAGACAGTGGGGAGAAACACGTTGAACCAGACTTACAGCTAAGATCTGTAGCACCTGAGGGTATGTCTACACTAGCTCGTTAGTTTGAGCTAGGTAGGCAAATGAGGGCAAGCGGAGTTGCAAATGAAGCCCGGGATTTAAATATCCCGGGCTTCATTACATGTTCAGCGCTGCCATTTTAAATCCCCTTAGTCCGAACTCCGTGCCCGCGGCTACACGCGGCACAGAGTAGGTAGTTTGAATTAGGATCTCTAATTCGAACTACCGGTACACCTCGAGGAGTACAGTCCCTGCGGACAGTCAGGGAAACAGCCCTGTGCTCGGGAGGTGTGCCCAGCCTCTGACAGCCCTGAAAGAATCTGGCACCAGCCCCTCTCAGAGCTGGGGTATTGGGCTGGATGGACCATTGGGCTGACCCAGGCTGACTCTTATGCTCTTACCTGAACTGAGGGCAGCCATGGCTTCAGCCCCTGCAGAGTACAGGGAGGTGGGAGCCATTTTGAAAGGGGGCAAAAGGGATAGGACTCTCTGCTTGTTCTTCATTTAGGAGAATCCTAAACCCCCACCCCAATATCTCAGGCCCAGGGAGAATAGCGTGATCCAATGCGCTGGCTGGGGACGTAGGCTGCATGGGGGCAGGCAGGGGAGCACAGCCCAGAGGGGCCGGAGGAGAAGAGAGCTGGGTCAGGTGGATGGTGGGGAACAGAGGGGGGTGCAGTGTGGGGTGACTCCCAGAAACACAAACGCCACTACTGCGGCTAGTTCCCCCGCCCGCCATGTCACTTCCCTTGCTCAGTACACAGCTCGTTGTGTAACCGGCGCTGTGCTGCTTCCTGGGCCCTTGCACCACAGTCCGCTGATGGGGCAATTGGCGCTGGCTCTTGCAAGCTGAGGGGAACCATAGACCTGCGTGGGGAGTCCGGGGAAGCTGCGGCCTCATATGGCACCAAAAGCAGGATGTGAGGCTCTGCCTTGGGGAGAGGCACAAGGGGATGGACGCAACTTTGAAGTTCCACCCCTTCCCTGCCAGTCAGGGACGGGATTTCCAGGGGCCCGGTGAGAGCTCTGTGCTGCTATTTGACATGTGCAGGACAGGGCCAATGAGCCCAGGCTCCTAGCTCCAGAGCTGAAGGAGAATTCTTGTTAGCAGTACGGGGCATCTGACACACAGCAGAGGGCAGTGGTGACATACGCCTGACAGCACATTAGGCTGGATGAACCTGCTTCCTAAGTCATGAGTCAGGAATAGACCCCAGGAGTCCTATGCAACTGCACCAGCCCATGCCACAATGAGGCCTGCTTCTCCCAGAGGCAGGATTGTCCTGACCCCAGGCCTAGCAGACACACTGAGGCTGCAGAGAGTGTTTTACAGGGGCAGGGCAGAAAGAGACAAGGCTGGGACTGAAGGGCTCCATCTGGCTCAGGACTTCCCCCAAAGCACAGTCATGTCTGGGTCTGCCGCTCTGCTGTGTCCCAGGCATACGGCAGCGTGGCCTAGTGGTGGGGAGGCAGCGTGGCTTAGTGTCTAGAGCACTGGATTGGGACTCGGACAGCTGGGTTCCCATTCTGGCTCTCCTGGCTCCTTCTGTGCCTCAGTTTCCCCAACTGTAAAATGGTACCTTTGTGAGGTACCGATGGGAAGTGCTGGCTGGGTGCCAGGGAGTAGCGCTGCTCCCACCCAGGTTCACTTGCTGACTGCAGTGGACTCACTCCTGGTTGCCACGGGTGTGAGCGAGGAGGGGAGCAGGCCTGAGTCCCTGCCCAGAGTGCTCAGGATCCTCGGAGGTTCTTGGAGGAGAGGACAGGGTATTTTCTCAGCCCAGCCTGCAGGGACCCTCCTGTCCCACACCTGAGTATCTGCCGTGGCTTTCTCTCCCGCCCCGCTGCTTCACCCCTAGAGGTGGTGCTGGTTTGAACCAGGAGAAGCTGCGGGAGCCCTTTACTCTTGGGCCCAGCCGCGGCGGCCCGGCGATGCAGCCCCATTGGCTGCGCCTGGCTCTGATGCTGTCGGGCATTACGCCACAGGGCTCCGCGCTGTTGCAATAAGATGCTTCATTGCGTTACCCAGATCAGAGCTGGGGAGAGAGCTGCCAGAGCGGAGCCTGTGTGGGACCCACCTGCAGGACAGGCCATGGAAATGAGCAACGTGTACATGAACCACGTGGCTGTGGAGAGGTCGCCAGGCAGGAAGATGAAAAGCAGCAGTCCCAAGCCAGAGAGGCATGAAGGTAAAAGCCAGTGCCAGTTGCCAGGGTTGTCCCTACCAGTGTTGGTGCCTTATGTAGCCCAGCACTGCACTGCGGAGGGGAAGGAGGGCTGCCAGAGTCCCCGAGCTGGGCCCATGGGGGGTACCTGGAGGATGGTGCTGCCACCTCTCTAGGCAGCATAAGACACTTCTACATCGGGGGCACCAACAGCAGCTGCATTTGCAGCGTATGCCTAAGGACGGCCCTGCCCATCGCTACCTCACACTCAAGCAGCATGCAAGCAAGCAACACATAGTGCA
The DNA here is from genome assembly GCA_019425775.1 of Rafetus swinhoei. Taxonomy (NCBI): domain Eukaryota; kingdom Metazoa; phylum Chordata; order Testudines; family Trionychidae; genus Rafetus; species Rafetus swinhoei. The sequence continues at coordinate 1,299,044 of JAFJHL010000157.1, read as the reverse complement.
GCTCCTGTCCCGACTACACACCACCCTCAGTAACAGCCCTGTGGAGGAGACAACAGTCCTCAGACAACCGCTAGCTGTCCACAGGCCACAGCTCGGGGACCTCTGGCCTAGCTAGCTCCACAGAGCAGCACTGCAGCCAATGTTTGATCACCTTGCAGCTAGGGTTGCCAGGTGTCTGGCCTTGGCCCGGACAGTCCGGTATTTGCGGCCTCTGTAGACAGTCCTATAAAAAAAACAGAAAATACCGGACGTGTAAAACGTCCGGTATTTTCTGTTTTCCTCAGACAGAAGGCCACTTGGGAGACTCTTCCCCTGCTGCGTCTGGCGGCATCTGGCGGGGTTGGGGACAGTGGGGAGCATGGGGATTTAAAGGTGCAGTGACTCTTTTTTTTTGTGGTTTTTTTTTTCTCAACAACTTTGGTCCCCCCCTTTTTGGGGGGTGGGAGGTCCAACGAGTTTGGTCCCTTTTTATTTTTTTTTGCTCAACCAATTTTTTCCCTGCCATGTTTGGTATTTTTTGTGAAAGTATCTGGCAACCTAGCTGCAGCCCCAGCGGGGCTGATGGTATCACAGTCAGGAAAAGCAACGGACAGATCCATGGCTGAGCAGATTTGAACCAGTGCTAGCAGGGAAGCACAGAGCTCCCAGAGAGCAGCAGTCTGGATGGCAACTCTGGCACAGAGACACCAGTCAGCTAATGACCAGATCATACCAGAAAATTATGTATTCACCCCGCAGAAAAAATTCAGCATCGATAGATTTCTTCCATCATATTTTTTCTAATATATTTGGGGTGCTTCAGAAAATAAACATTTCCAGTTAACCAAAACCCCCAAAATATTTTTGGCATTTTCCCACAAGGCTTTGGGTGAAAACTGAAAAAAAAAGTCCATTTTGTAACCAGATGAATAAAATTACACACGTACGCTCATAGAAAAAATATCCATTTTCAGCTTTGTCAATGACAACTCTAAAGTAGCCAAAGGCTGAATTTCTTCTGGTTTGAAATAATTTTTTTTTAAACCTGCCTGTTTCACAGCAGCGGCGTTTTCTGATGAAGACATGCCTGATTATGAAAATATAACAGTGACCACTGACGCGAACCACCAGCCTCCATCAGAAATGCCTCCCCCACGTAAGTCAGAACTGTGTGACATCGGCACCACCACTCTAGAAGAGGCTGCATTCTAATGCTGGGTGAAGGATCTCAAAAACACTTTATACTGCTCACATAGAAAGGGATCAGATATCCCATGCTGAAATGCAGTCACTTCTGGGGTGGGATGTAGTGACCTTTTAACAGCTGCACAGCAGTGCTGCATGAAGATCACTCACGCACTGCTAAAATGCAGCCACTTCTGAGGTGGAGGCAAAGCGGCTGTTTAACAACTGCGTAGGACAGGAAGTGAAGAGGAAGCCTGCATCCTGAAGGGTGGCAAAATGGAATTGCTCCCATGGAAATATGACCTGGACGTTGGGATAAGAGGGAGTAAAATGTCTATGGGAGCTGGAGGGAGGGAAAGATCCCTTAGTCGAGCAACAACCTCCCTGCCTTCTCCATTCCTCAGGGCTTGCCTGCTGAGAGTGGCTGTGCAAGGATTCTTGCTGGGGAGCCATCTCCCTGGAAAGTTGTGAGGGGCTGGTCCCTGGGCTGAGACAGTTGCTGTCAGTTACACCAGCCCAGTGAGCTGCAGGCATCGCCAGGACTGGGGCAAACTCTGCATTCTTCCGGAACCGTCTGGGAGAGCCGCTGGGGTACAGACCATTCCCACCTCTCGGGGGTGAACAGCCTTTGCCATCTGGAAAAGAAACCACAACATGGGGATTTTAATAGCCAGGGCCTCAGATTTACACGTCATCTGGGAGAGAGCATCTCTAGCAGCAAAGCGTCTGTAATGCCACACTGGGACACTGGGCTTAGCACTGATTGCATGGGTGAGACCCCCTGCTGAGACTGATGCCCTGCTCCCTGCAGCACAGCGCCCCCTAGCGCCACACGGGGCATTGTGATGAGCACTGTTGGCATGATGCCCCCTACTGTGCCCCCACCTTGCTCCCTGCAGCACAGTGCCCCCTAGTGAGCCCCGACGGCATAGAGCCCCCTGTTCTCATCTTCCCTGCAGCAGAGCATGGAGTTCACACCACCGGGGAGCTTGGGTTGTTTGGGAAGGTCACCCAGCTACTTCCAGGCCCAGCTCTAGGCATGGGTAGCATGGCAGCTGGCCATGGAATCACAGAGGCAGCCAGGCCCTCGTATCTGGGGGCAGAAACCCCTGTGTTACTCCAGGCATTACTGTGATGTATGGCCCCAGAGGCAGACTAAGATTTACTGGGGTCCTAGGCACACAGAACATTTGGGCTCTCCACACCCCATGGGGCCCAGGGACACCTGAACTGGGGGAGAGGACGGACTTTTAACAATGTGGGGCAGCCATGCCTTAGCCCTTTTTAACATGGGCAAAGGCGTCTCAGGCAGGCATGGCTCCTCCACTATGCAGCACAGCTCCCGCTAGAAGCAACAACCCTTTTGCGGTGTGTGGGGAAGGGGGAGCTGAGATAGGCCTTAGCTCCTCCTCCCCACAGGGCCCTATCCTCTGTTGGCTTTGCCCCCTGGCCAGGCAGGAAGACAGTGCCAGCTCCGATAAGAGCTGTCCAGGGTGATGCACCCCAGGGGGCAGGGACATGGGAGGGGGCTGCTCTTGGGACCCCTGCCCCCCTGCCCATGGCAGATGGAAGATCCAGGGTACTCCCAGCACCCTAGGCTCTCTGGGTGGCTCTTACCATGGCACAACTCCGGCTTCCAGCCTGGCCAGGGGATAGGGCCTGGGGAGAAGGGGAAAAGCAGGGGGCAGGGACCAGTTGGACTCCCTACATTTCTACACAATTGGCTGGGCCATGTGTTACTCCCCCACTGTGTGCGGCACAGGCATTAGCACATATGGAACACACCCAGAACCTGCTCAAATGTAACAGCAGCTGTTTTCCCATCCCTGCAGCTCCATCCATCCCCTCACCAGCCAAAGTGAGACCCCGGGAGCAGAAACACATCCCCTGGCTGTTCCTCCTGATGGCCATTTGCTTCCTCACATGGATAATCCTCCTCACGCTCATAGTGCTGAATGGTGAGTCTGGCCCCAGCAAGCCCGGGCACCCAGGCGGTCGGGTGAAGGGTTCAGGCAGAGCCACCAAGTCCCGTGACTATTCGAGGTCTGGCGCACCGAGGGGTGAGTGAGACACTTGGGCTCTCAGAGAAGGTTAAGAGGTGTCGAGGGATCTAGGAACTGCCTCTGGGGGGAGCAGCCTCCGCAGCAGGGCCAGAAAGGATCCCCCGCAAACTCAGGCTGTGCAAACACCAAACGCCATCCTGAAGCGTTGCATGTAGGACTCAGGCGCTAATGGGAGCCTTGGAGGGAAGCTGGAGCCCAGTTTTACATGCCACCCTTTACAAAAGATGTGAGCAAATTGGAGCATGCACAAGACAGCCACCCACGTGATCAGGGGCTGGCAGAATTGGGAACCATTAGCCTAGAGAAGGGAAGGTGGGAAGGGCTGGGGACACTGAGGACAGCTTCCAGGGAGAGGGATCCATTGTTCCCCATGCCCCACCCTTGAAGGAGCAGTGAAGTTGGCAGGAAGGGGCATTTAGGCTGGATATTAGTTAAGCACTGGACCAGGCGGTCAAAGGAGAGTGCGGAATCCCTGGCATTGGACGTTTCTAAGAGCAGGTTGGTCAAACCCCTGGAGGGATGCTAGATGTACATACAAGCCCCTGGAGGGATGCTGGATGTACATATAAGCCCCTGAAGGGACGCTGGATGTACAAGCCCCTGGCAGTGGTTCTTAACTTGTTTCAGTCCACGGACCACCAGGCCAATCAAAACATTTTCGTGGACTCTGGACAATGTTCCTGTGGACCACCAAAAACACCGAAAAAGTCACCATGGACCACCAGTTGAGAACCACAGCGAGGGACGCTGGATGTATAAGCACATGGAGGGGTGCTTGCTATACCGGTCCTACTTCAGAGCAGGAGGTTGGAGTAGGTCCTTTCTGCTCTGCATTTTTCTGGCAGCTGTGGGGCTCTTTAATCTGACGGGCCCTAGAGCTAGAAGCCAGTTCAGACTACTGTATAAGGTACATATTTTGGACAGAGTGGGGAATTAACCCCTGGGACAGCTGAGCTAGAGATGGGGTCAATACTCCTGCACTTTGGCTGCTCTCAGTTCTTGCTATAAAATCCATTCCCACTCCCCCGTCAGTCCCTGGGCTCCTCTCTCTGTTCACTGTGTGGACTGCACTGGACTGTTCTGACTGGATTCTACTGGGCCCTTCTGGCACAGAACGGAGGGCTGGTACCCTGGCCCCATGGGCATCAGTGGCACAACAGTTGGGATATCACCCAAGGCATCTGTGAATCAGACGGTGACAATCAGGAGAGACCTGAGACCCTCTTGAACATAAGAAAATAGGAATGGCCATGCTGGGTCAGACCAAAGGTTCATCTAGCCCAGACTCCTGTCTTCTGAGGGTGGCCAATGCCACGTGCCCCCAGAGGGAGTGAACAGAAATAGGGAATTATTCCCTCCCCTGTCACCCATTTCCAGCCCCTGACAAACAGAGGCTAGGGACACCATTCCTACCCATCCTGGCTAGTAAGTATCGATGGACCTAATCTCCATGAATTTATCTAGCTCTTTTTTGAACCCTGTTAAAGTTCTGGTCTTCACAACATCCTCTGGCAAGGAGTTCCACAGGTTGACTGTGTGCTGTATGAAGAATAACTTCCCTTTGTTTATTTAATTACCTATTCATTTTATATGGTGACCCCTAGTTCTTATGTTATGCTTGGGGTCAGGCTACGGGAGCTACTGAGAGGGGGGAGTTTTATTGTGGATGTTTAGGGTGGGAGGAAAGCCCTCATCCCAGGGAAAGACCCTTCCATCCCCATACATCTCTGCTGTGGACCTGATCATGGGAGTCTGTCCATAGACCTTGCTGAACTCTGGATCAGGCCCCAAGTCTGCCTGCACGGGATCCTAGCAGTCCAGCAGAAAGTGAGGTGCTCCTGAGACAGATACCTACGGACTGCAGAGTGCTATTGACCCCAACAGAGATCAGGGTTCCTTTGTGCCAGGCCCTGCCCCAAAGGGTGTATGAACTAAGTAGGCAAAGGATGGGAAACTGAGCCACAGACTGAGAAAATGACTTGCCCAAGATCACCCAGCAGGTCAGTGACAGAGCCAGGAATAGAATGCGGGTCTCCCAAAGCCAGTGCCCTACCCACTCAATGGCAGGGATGTGAATCGTTAACCCGTCAATCGGTTAACCGGGAAACCTCACCCTTAATGGTGAGACTTACCAGCTACAGTTAACCAGCAGGGTCTGGAGCAGCTCCCCACCTGTCATAGGCAGAGGACTGCTCCCAGCCCCGCGGGGCCCACCCTAGGCAGGGGCTGCTCTGGCTGGCTGGAACAGCTCCTGTTGCATGGTGGGCCCATGCAACAACACTCCCCCTCCCCCAGGTTACATGTTGAGTCCCCGGGAGCTGGGCTGGCAGGGCTGCCGGCCCCGCTCCGAGGGAAAGCTTCGCTGCAGGCTCTGCAGCATAAAGCTTATTGAAGCTCATACAGCAGAGCCCGCAGGGTGTGTAGCCTGTCACTGCTAACCGTGGTTACATTTGAAACGCCTGTATACATCCCTCTCAATGGTGCTGCTTGCCCAGTTTTGCTGGGGCTGCCCCAGTACACGCCAGCCAGACTGTCTACTCTCCATATTTCTCAAGATGTCACAGCTCAAAGCACTTTCCAAAGCAATGGCTAAAGAGATTAACCAATCCTACGGAAATCAGACAGCAAACCCCAGGACCGTTTAGAGTCACGGCTCCATGTTAAGATGAAATGCGAGTTTCTCTGCACTGTGACTGGTGTGTTTGTGGTTTCCCTGTGGGCTGTGCTAGATAGATTGTATCCTTGGGCCCTTGCTTGGGTTTTGGAAATGTTGTGCTAGGTCAGTTCATTAGTGTCACTTAGTGACTCTTTGCTATTGTACAGAATTGGTGTTTGTGTTGGAATAGAAGAGTGCAGGGAATAGGATGGCTAGATAAATACGTGCTAATTCAGGTTGTGCCTCACTAACCTGGGACTCTTTTGTCCAGGAACATCCATGGTCCAATTAACCCCAGGGAAGTAGAGCCAGCAGCTGAGAGCCCCGTGCATGGTGAGGCTAGTGATAGTGGGTCCAGGGCCTCAGCAGTCTGGCAGTGGTAGCAGGGCCGTGGTAGCGGGGCAGGGGCAGCCTGGCAACCCAGCGGGGGCTAGGCCAGTCTGTGCGTGCCGGTCCGGCAGTGGGGTTGTGCCACAGCAGTCTGAGTGGGGTTGCGTGCCGGACCAGCAGGGGGACAGAGCCGTGGCAGCCTGGTTGGTAGTAAGGCCGGGCCACAGCAGCCCAGCAAGGGAAGCCTGTCTGGGGCCGCAGCAGTGGAGCCACGGCAACCCACCTGGGGCTGGGGCTGCGGCAGGTCAGGGCCTGGGCTGCGTGCTGCTTCACCAGCAGAGGGGTGCAGCAGCAGTTATGGCAGCAGGATTGGGGCAGCCGAGTTGCCCAGCCACAGCAGGGCTGAAGGAGCCAGTGGAGGGAAGGGGCGGCAGGCTGAGGAGGTCGGTGGCAGGGGACTTTCTGTGGTCCAGCAAATTCCCTCATCTGGGACTGCTCAGGTGCCAAGGGTGCCAGAGCAGGGAGGGCCAACCTGTACCAATGATGGATGGGTATGTCGATGGATGGATGGACTGAAGGATGTGTAAGTATGCGGATGGAGGGATGGACAGAAGGATGGGTGTGTATGCGGATGGAGGGATGGCCAGAAGGCTGGGTGTGTATGCAGATGGAGGGATGGACAGAAGGATGGGTGTGTATGCAGATGGAGGGATGGACAGAAGGATGGGTGTGTATGCAGATGGAGGGATGGACAGAAGGATGGGTTTGTATGCGGATGGAGGGATGGACAGAAGGATGGGTTTGTATGCGGATGGAGGGATGGACAGAAGGATGGGTGTGTATGCAGATGGAGGGATGGACAGAAGGATGGGTTTGTATGCGGATGGAGGGATGGACAGAAGGATGGGTGTGTATGCAGATGGAGGGATGGACAGAAGGATGGGTTTGTATGCGGATGGAGGGATGGACAGAAGGATGGGTTTGTATGCAGATGGAGGGATGGACAGAAGGATGGGTATGTATGCAGATGGAGGGATGGACAGAAGGATGGGTATGTATGCGGATGGAGGGATGGACAGAAGGATGGGTGTGTATGCGGATGGAGGGATGGACAGAAGGATGGCTATGTATACGAGGCGTGGATAGACAGAGAGTCTGTATGTGGATGGATGGACGGATGCCCGTGTGCGCTGATGGAGCTATGTGTGTGGATGCTGTTGGGTAGAAGTGCCAAGAAGTTGATGGAGAGGCGGATGGGTGGCAGACGTGCATGCGGATGGGAGAGCAGCCAGAGGACCATGCCTGCCGATGGAAGGGAAGGTTCGTGTGCATACTGAAGGGTAAAGGATGGTGGGAAGTTTGGGCAGCAGGTAAAGGCCCATCTGGGGAAGGCAAGCCCATGGTCCCGCCCCTTCCCAGCCCTCACCCCAGGTTACTGCCCCTAGCCCCAGAGGGTGGCTTGGCCTCACCCTTCTCATGTGGCCAGAGTGCCTGGGGCAGCCGTGCAGCAGCCCAATCCTTCCTGGCTGGCCAGAGAATGGAGCACTGGCACCGTGGCCCCAGCTGATCCAGGCGGCCAGCAGAGGGCAAAGGCCGTTTTGGGAAGGCAATGCCCTCCCTTGCCTATGCTACCCTGCGTCCATGGATGGAAGTGTATATACGCCCACAGATGGCCAGATGTGTATGTTGCTGTGTGTATGCACAGAGAGATCCCTCCTCAGCTATCCCCACCCTGCTGTGAGACTGTCCAGACTCACATCAAGGAGCTTGTCAAGCTGCATTGCAAGCAATGCCTGTTTACCATTTTGTTGTTGTTGCTTCAGACAAGAAGATGACTGAGAAATTAGAGAAGATAAACAATACCCTTTATGAGATGATAAACCAAGGTACGTTTGGTTCCTGTCTAGACTGCAGAACCAATATTCCTAAGTCAGCAGGAATCACTGATGAAGTTGGAGCATCATCCATCACACCCGGGCTATAAGGAGCAGTCATGGACTTCGGGGGCATGGGCATTGCCCAGGGGGCATCTGCTCTGCCGATGGAGTGGGGCACAGCTCCTGGGCATTCTCCATCATTCTGTGAACATGAGGCCAGGAGAGTTATCCAGGCCTGAGATGCAGAGGATAGGGCTGGTGGGAAATTTTCCATCAAAACTTATGTCTGACAGAAAATTGGGCTTTTGACTGAACTAATTTGTGCAGAACATGCCTGCCTCCTGCAAATAGTTTTAATTTTTCATAAAAAAAACCCCCACCTAAAAAACAATTTTTTTGGGCCCAAACTGAATTTGTTGTACATTTTTGGGCAGCTTTCAGCTGCTCAACAAGAAAAAGTTGTGGGTTTTTCTGGCGAAAAAAATTGAATTTTGGCAGATATGATTGTACCCCACCCCTGCCATTTTGTTGACATTCCACAGCTGGGGCCCTGCGGGGCTAGGAATCCTTACAGTCTGAATTACAGTAGCAGTGAAAATCCCCACCTATGGAGCTCATGTGCTGGATGCTGTGCATTATTAGATGTATTACGGTAGTGCCTCAGAGTCCCAGACTTGGCCCAGGCCCTATGCTGCTGGGTGTATCATAGTCGAGCCTGGGAGTCCCCCTGAGCCGTGCTAGGCGCTGCACAAACAGAACATCAAGAGGGTCCAGTCTAAGTAGAGGGCTGTTACCGGTCACTGCAGGGAGGGGCGTCAGACTGAAATTTCCTGGCTGTGCTGAGATCAGCTGCCTCTTCCTTGTGCCGTCAGTGTCTACAGAGGTGAAGAAAGCCAGTGAGGCACGCTTGGGTGGGACCCTTCATCTGCCCCTGTGCCTGGTCACCAGGTTCTGGGAGTCCCCGTTGCATACCAGGCCCCTCTTGTGGGTGGCTTTGCGGTGACGTGTCCTTCCCAATCCCCACCAGGAGGGCTCTGGAGGATGGAGGCGCTGGGTGGCGAGAGGAGGGGAGAGAAGAGGGTGCAGGAAGAGAGGAGCTTGGCTGCCATGGGAGGGGTTGGGAAACTGGCTCCAGGCACGGGGCCCAGCTGAGCAGGGATGTTTCTGTCTCATTTCCAGTCAGCCAGAAAACGAACGTAACGCCAATCTCCAGAGGCTAGCCTGGGGAGCGTGCGCTGGGGGCCAAAGCCCTCCTTCCAAGGGCACCTCAGCCCAGCCGGCAGGGGCACCTTCAGGGGCGTCGACAGCCCCCATCTCCACAGTCCACTCAGCCCCGGGACTCTCTGTTAAGCTGAGACTCTCACCAGGCAGCCACCAGGCAGGCACCAAGGCCGCAACCAAAAAGTGCTCATCTGCTGTAGAAGCGAAAGGCTCCAGTTCCCTCGCTGGACATCGCTGTCCAATGGAGACGCAGGGAGGCACATTCCAGTGGGAAGTGTGAATCCAGCATGGCTTCCCTTGCACCTCCCCTGGGCTGGCTGAGAACTGGCGTGCAGCTATCACCAGGAAGAGACAGGCTCACCGACAGGAGGCGCAGACGGAGCAAGTAGAATTGACCTGCTGCATTTTTTCCGAACACCTGAGGTGGGATTTTCAAGCCCCTCTGGGTAATATTTGTAAAAGCCCTTGCATGAGTTAAGAGTCGATAAGGATTTCTCAGTGCACAGGTGAATGCAAAAAAATCAGGGTGGGGCAGGGGAGAGTGAGAACAGTCTGGGGTTGAATACAAAATGAAATGTTCCAGATTTGTTGGTGAATCAAAGTTTTCACAAAATTGTGTTGGGCTCAATTGAAATCTAATTTGGTGGAACTTTTCAATGAATTGAAAAACAAAACGAAACAACAACTCCCCCAGCACCCTGACTGCCTTCAATTCATCTGTAGTTCAAGCACTTTTGAGTGCGTTTGATTTTTTAAAAATTAAATTAGATGTTCAAAGCAAAAACTAGTTTTGAACAAGAAACTCAAATTGTTTCCATTTCTTCTGGAGTTTTTGGAGGGGTTTTGTTTGTTTTTGTTTCAGAGAAAATCAGAGAAATCATCGTGAATCTGAGGAATGTTTCTGTGGAAAAATGGTTTTGGGTGAAAATTTTTCTCCAGTTCTTCTTAGGAGTCCAAGTCTTTGAAAATCAGTAATCCCTCCTCATTTTCAAAGAGACGTGGACTCCGAAGGGCCAGATTCTCAGAGGCTCCTAATTCCCAGTGATTCCAGTGGGAGTTAAACACTTAATTCCCTTGGAGGATCTGGGCCTATGTAGCCCATATTCATCCTCCCACAGCCAGCAGATATGTCTACACTGCAGAGTTTTTCCGGAAAAATTATACTTACGTCTACACTGCTATTGCATTCTTTTGACAGAAAGTCGAAAGAATGGAGGGGTTTTTCTGACGGTGATAAGCCTCATTCTATGAGGAGGAAGCCTTTTTCCGAAAAAGCTTTTTCAGAAAAAGGCGTGTGTGGACGCGGAAGAGGGTGTTTTTTCGAAAGAAGAGGCCTCTAGGAAAAAGCACAGGTGCCCTGGTGGCCACTCCGTCCACAGTAATCACAGCTTAAATGCGAAATAGCATCCAATCAAAGTGGATGCTATCTTCCGAAAAAGCAGATCACTTTTTCGTTGTGCTTTGACAGTGTGGACGCTCTCTTTTGGAAGAAGTTTTTCTGGAAGATCTCTTCCCGAAAAGCTTCTTCCAAAAGAAGCCTGCAGTCTAGATGGAGTCACCGCTAAACCAGCAAGAGATCCCTGCTAAACCAGCTGCCTCTAGGCCTCATGGTGCATTTCACCCCCATCCGGGACTCTGGTCTATTGCACGGCTGCTTTGCAGCATCTCTGAGGTTGTAATGGGAATCCTCAGCAGAGTGGCTGATGAGATCTGTTCCTTCTCTTGCCTTTATGCTCCCTCCTCACCCCACTCCTAATTTAAATGCTGGCCAACCAGCCATTGGGGAAAACCCTCATTAAAGAGAAAAGATTTTCCTTGGGAAATGTGGGCTCATTTCATTTCTCTATGGCTCGTATTGGAAGCTGCCTGGGGCAGGGCCCCTAGGAAAGAGTGGGCATGGAGCACCCGACCTCCAATTCCCACAAGACATCGTGGTACCTACTGCAGAGTCTGCTCCGCAAATTCTCAGCCTGGGTCTCCTCTCCATTGTCCTTGACTGTGCAGTCGTGGAAGATCAGCCCCGTCCCCCTTGATCTAGACCGCTTGTCTCTTGGATCTGGGATCCATCAGCTGGCCCTGTCTCAGCAGGAACTTTATAAACACTTCCTGGAGTCTCCCTGTTCCTGGGAGCCCCTCTAGATGCCCAGCACAAAGCCACCTGTCTAGTCATCCCCTTGCAAATCAGTTATCAGCGGCCCATGACTTCAGTTAAGCTAGATGCACAGGCAATAAAAAAAGACGACAAAAATCTCGCCTCTTTAACAGCATCATCAGCCCCAAACATCAAAAATAACGAACCCAGCCCCTGCAAAATCAGGAGACTGGCTGAAAATCATTAACCCCTCCCCTCCCACTTTGGGATCTCTTCTTTCGTTCTGGATTCTGAGCCTTGCCGAGGCCTATTTTCCAGCTGGTCTCTGCTAGGGAAGAAACAAAAAGCCAAGATTCTCCTTTAATCCCATGACTCCTGGAGCTGGGTCCTCCCTCCACAGCCCATTGTCCTTCCACTGGCCAGAGCCAGCTGTCTCCAAGTCACTAGGCCACCAGTCGCTGGGGGCTCCAGTTCTGTGCGGCTCCCTGTAACAACAAAGTCCCTTCCCTCCAGCTCGGGCCTCTGGCTGGGGGAGACCAGCGGAGCTGGCCCAGCAGGACCAGGCAGTGAGAAGCCCCAGAGAGCAGGAAGTCCAGTGGCCATGTCAGCACTCGGTGAAGCCCCCGCAAGGGGTCTCCTGTGACCTCACCCCATCGCAGCTCTCTTCTGCTCCTTCCCTTGGAAGTCTCTGGCACTGGGCACTGTTGGAAGACAGGAGGCTGGGACAGAAGGACCATAGGGCTGGCCCAGTGTGGCCGTTCTTATGTTAACCTCTGCATGTGCCGCTGCGGCAGCGGAGAGGTGGCAAGGGCAGCAAAGACAACAGCCGCGGAAGCCTGGTTTGTCTGGCGCCAGAGGGTGAGCGGGCCGAAAGGGGCCTGTCGGTGGGGCCGAAATAACTAGTCTAGCAGTCTGGTAGCGCGCACTGGTGACGGGTTTGCTGAACTCTTATGAGCGAGCGCACCACCAGCGTGCGGAGCACAGCCAGTTCCTGGCCGTCTGGCCTGAGACAGACGCTCTGTGGCAGTGTGACAATAACAGTTGCATTGTGAATCCTAAACGGGCCTTATCTGCGCATGGAGGTGGGAGCGTCTCAGGGAGGTCGGCTCTGCTGTCCAATCGCTTGGTAAGCAGGGCTCATCCGAGCGGCGTGTTCCAATAAAACCAGAGGCAAAGTGGTGCAGCCAGGAACAAAGAATGTTCAGGAGGGGCAATCGTACCTTGGCAAGCCCTGAAAGGGACATGGGTTCACGGTGGGAACCAGCTGATGGAGAGCTGGGACTAACAAGGTTAATGCCACCCAGGTCTGTGTAGGCAGGATGATCTCAGTCATGGCGGGGGAGGGCAGGTGTTCCTCTGGATACGGCACTAGTGAGGCCATTGTAGGATACTGGGTCCTGTTCCAGGGTCTGCACTGCAAATAGGAAGGTGTCGAATTGACAAGACCTCAAAAGAGTCTAGTGCTGGGAAACCTGCTTAGGCTACGTCTACATTACACCCCAAAGTCAGCAAAACAAAAATTGTCAGAGGGTGCTCACGCCTGCGCCCTCTGTCAACAGATCATGTCCACGCTGCGGGCGCCATCACTGACACTGTGAGCAATGCACTATGGGTATGTATCCCGCAGTGCCGTGGTGTGGGAAGGCAGAGCCGATCCCTGGGCATCGTGGGAGTCTTTCCGAGTTCTCCCACAGCCTCCTCAGCTGCTGGGAGCTGCATCATGAGTAGCTCTGAACTCTCCCTGCAGGGGAAAGTCAAAGCAGCACCACATCTGTCCCAAACCCATGCAGCAGCATCCTGCCTGCCACTGTGTTCCTAGTGCAGGGCAGAACAGAGGCACTCCAGTGATTTGCTCTTTGACTGTTTCCAAAAGGGAGTAGCTTACTCAGCTGTCAGTTAGTTCCCATACCTATGAAAGGGGAGGGGCACATGCCTGCGGGGCAGCAGAGATCACAAAACACGGAGCACAGCCATCAGGACAGGCATTGTGGGATATCGGTGGAAGCCAGTTCTGTCAACAAAACAAACTGCAGAGTCTACACTGGCTCTGTTGACAATAAAGGGAGGGGAAAAGAAAAAAAGTGTCTTCTAGGGGTGGAAGTTTTGTCACCAAAACAGGGTGTTTTTCCCAACAGAAGTTTCATTGTAGTGTGTACACTCTCACTGTTTTGTCGAGAAAAGGCAGCCTTGGGCAGTCCAGATGTAGTGGAACTCAGTCGGTTCTGTTTCTCCAAGAGAAGGTTCAGTGCTGCCCAGGTCCCCGGCTGTACCCACCCTCATGGGGAGGTGGTTTCTAGGCAAACCAAGGCAGAGTGAGATGCCAGGGCCACCAGCCCTACGTCCACGCACTCCCCATGCTGTCCTGGGATAAGAGGGAAGGTCCTTGTGGATCAGTAACTGATTAAAGTAGGCAACAGGGGGTAGGAATAAGTGGTCGGTACTCAGAAGGGTGAGAGGTAAATAATGTTGGGTCCAAGTGAGTCTACTGGACCAATGCTCTTCAGCATATTCATAAATGGCAACATGCTTTTCACTCACTTTCTAGGTCAAAGTTTGCAGATGGTGCAAAGTTGCTCAAGACAGTTAAACCCAAAGCAGCCTGCAAAGAAATCTTACAAACCTGTGTGACTGGGACTCAAAATGTCAGATGAAATTCAATGTGATTAATGCACATTGAAAAGCCTAATCCCACTTGTACACATAAAATGATGGGCTCTAAATTACCCGTTACCACTCAAAGATATTGGAGCCATCCTGGATAGGTCTCAGAACTCATCCGCTCAATGTGCAGTTATAACAGACTATCAGGCACCATTAGGAAAGGAATAGATAATAAGAGAGAAAAAGATCATAATGCCCCTTTATATATCTATGGTACGTACACTCACACCTTGACTACAGAATCCAGAGCTGATTATCCCATCTCAAAAAAGGTACATTTAGAAATGGAAAAGGTGCAGAGAAGGGGAACAGGCCTTGGGAAGAGCGTCTGTATGAGGAGAGATTAAAAAGACGGGGATTATTCATTTTAGAGACGAGATGATTACGGTGACAGAGGTTTATAATACTATGAATGGGTGACTAGGGGAGTGTTACTGACCCTTTCACATAACACAAGAACCAGGGTTCACCCAACAAAATTAATAAGCACCTGGTTTATTTGAAACCCAAGGAAGTTCTTCACAGCACAGATCTACTAGGGAGGGACCTGGAGCCGCTGGGGGTTCCTTGCCCATGGTGCATAGAACACCCCCTACCCTCCTAGACAGAGTCCTCTGGGCTGCAGAATTAAACACCGGGGCGGCCAATTTGTGGGGCACCCTGAGGACTGCACCTAGTGGGAAGGAGGGACCCTGGGAGCAGTGGGGGCAGCAGAGGGACTGTGGGTCTCCTCTTGCTAGGGGCTGACCCTGTCCTACATTAGCAGGTTAAGAAAAGAATGATATGTGTTCCTAGAGGATAGGGTCATGACAAGTGAAGATGGCTGGGGACATGCTCTGGGTGTCCCTAAACCTCTGAGGGGGTGACAGGGGATGGCTCACTCCATGATTCCCTGGCTCTGTTGTCGACAGACAGGACCCTGAGCTAGCTGGGCCATTGCTCTGACCCCAACATGGCCATTCTTAGGTCCTTACTCGGAGCTTTTAAATGAAGCGTGGCCATCTCTTTCTAGAGCGATGGTCCTGTTGACCAGAAGTTCTGGCCTGGGTACCAGGACCCCTGGTGCTCACCTCTGGCCTGCCGTGCAGGACGTCGGGTGGGAGGGCCTCCCTTCCCACTTGCCGAATATGGGTGATGTTGTCAATACCTGTTGTCATTCCTCACAGCGTGCTCCGCCCCAGCTGCCAGTGGCTCTGTGAATGGTCTAGCACGTGGGGCTGGTGTCACAAGCTGGTGCACGATTTTCACTCCTTGTCACCTGGGCTCTGCCCCCTCAGCTGGGTGATGAGATACCAGAAAGCCTCAAAACAACCATTTCCGGCCCCCCCCCCAAGAGCACTGTTTCATTAAGATTTCAATTTTTTATTGGTTTCGCATTGTTTTAAATACAATCCAAGGAAGTGGGTGACCAAAAAGTCATTTCTAACAGCCAGGACCGACCGTTTCAACTTTTCAACTTTTGCCTCCATCCCCCCCCGAAGCCAGCTGTGCAGTGAAACGACTCAGATTTGCCCAATGGGCTCTTCAGTGTTGCTGGATCTTCCATTTTGCCAGGAAAAAAAAAGATTTGTCTGGAAAATGTCCCTTTGCTCCAGCTGACAGCGAAGGGGGGCAGCCTGATGTGCTGAAGGGGGACCCAGGGGTGGGATACAAAGAGCAGTGGGCTGGGAAAATGGTTCTTCTGAAGATGAGGATTCCAGGGTCTTCAGGCCCATGTCAGGTGTGGCCCTGCTGAGCAGAGCTGGGAATTTATTCTGCAGCTGCCTCTTCTCCCCCCGCCCCAACCCCTGCCTACCCCCACTCCTGGAGTAACAGCGCCACCGTGTGGTCACTCCCTTTAACAGCGCCGCTGCTCCATTCTCCCCCCAGGATTTGGCTCTCACACACTGTGCTCCTCAGAGTGCCGGGGTGGGGGGGCCTCCAGGTGCAGGCAAATGGACAGAGACAGGCGGGCTCAGCACGAGGCAGGGTGTGCAGGCAAAGTCAGGCATCCTGGATTCACTCCCCAGTGCGGGGAGGGGAGTGGTGTCTAGTAGTTAGAGCAGGGATGGGTATCTGGATTCACTTGCTGTGTGACTCCAGGCGGGTGATTCCCACCGACGCCAAAAAGCCTGATCCTGTCTGTGCAGCTAGTTCTGGGCAGCCCCTGGCCAGAGGTACTCGGGGGTCAGGGCCTGGCAGGTGGAGTGGAGAGGGCCCAGGATCAGGCAGGTGGAGTGTACAGCCCCGCACACTGGAGCGGAAGAGGGATTTCTGCAGAGCTCTGAGTGCCCAGCAAGCTGAACCCAGATGTCTTTCTCCACCGGCGAGGGACGTGCGCCTTCCCTGCTGGGAAGGACCTGGAACTGCTGGTGGATCCCTGCCCTCCGTGCACAGAACGCCCCCTACCCTCCCTAGACAGAGTCCTCTGGACTGCAGATTTAAACGCTAGGGCGGCCAATTTGTGGGCACCCTGGGGACTGCACCTAGTGGGAAGGAGGGACCCTGGGAGCAATGGGGGCAGCAGAGGGACTGTGGGTCTCCTCTCGTGGGCGGGGCGGGGAGGGGGCTGACCATGTCTGACCTCAGTGGCAGCCAATGGTGCTCAACACCTGGCCTGGATCTTACATGAGCGGGATCACACAGCAGGACCCAGGGGGTTTGCTTGGCTAGGAGGGAGGTGGACAGTTTAAAGTCCTCTAGATCTCACCGTATTCAGTAGCTCTGACTCGGCCCGGCTCAGCGCGGGGCGCTCGCCCACAAAGGCACCGAGGGCTCTCTTGACTTTTATTGGCTGCTGAACGAAAATAAACCTCAGAACAGCAAAATGTTTCCAAAGGTGCAAATTAGGTGCACAAAGGCCCAGCTCGTTCACAAATGTACTTATAGACAGTGTCACACGACGCCTCTTTCCACACGCCTCTGTCCTGGCCTGTGAGATGGGCACAGTTCTGAGTGCCACCACTGGAGGATCCCGCAGACCAATATCTGAAAGAGACGAGGGGAATATCTCTGCTCCAGACCTGAGTCAGGAAGCAACTTACGCTGACAGCAGACAGAGAAGACAGTGATATCTCTCCAGCTACCCCCGTATCATCCGTCCGTCCATCCATCATCCCGGGCACTCCCACTTCTCGGTCCTAGCACACGGGTCCCTAATCACCCCATGCACTCCCATCTGCCTATCTGTCCCCATTCACACCTACTTCTCTGTGCCCACACGCTCCCCTCAACCCTGGCCACCTCAGGCCTGGGCAGTCAGGTCCCAGCCCCAAGCTCCGGGCTGCCAGCTGGAGCCAAGCCCCCACTGGCTTCAGGGGACAGCAGGTGTGAGTATGTGGCTTCAGAGCAGAGAGTGGGAGGGGCTGTGGCCGGAGTTAGGTTGGCCTCCCTGGCCTCTTAAACCCATTGCCCATCATCCCATCAACCTTCCATCCACCTGCTGCACCTACCAAGAACATAGAATCCTAGGGCTGGAAGAGACCTCAGGAGTCATCGAGTCCAACCCCCTGCCCAAAGCAGGACCAATCCCAACTCAATCAACCCAGCCAGGGCTTTCTCAAGCCAGGGCTTAAACACCTCTAGGGACGGAGATTCCACCCTCTCCCTAGGGAACACATCCCAGTGCTTCCTCACCCTCCTAGAGAAATAGCGTTTCCTAATATCCAACCTAGACCTCCCCCATTGCAACTTGAGACCATTGCTCCTCGTTCTGCCACCTGCCACCACTGCAAACAGCCTCACTCCATCCACTTTCAGGTAGTTGAAGGCTGCTACCAAATCCCCCCTCACTTTTCTCTTCTGCAGACTAAATAAGACCAGTGCCCCTTCATCCCTCGTCCCCACGAGCCCTGGGAGCCTCCACACCCTCCATAACAGTATTTATGTGTTTGGAGCAGAAGTTTAAATGTGATGGTGCAGAATTCTTCCAGCACTAAAAGTTAAGTCAACATAAGGCTGCTTACATTGCGCTAGCTATGTACGACCCTGTTCCTCCTGGCTCTGTAACTCTCCTGTTACACTGCCCTAGGAGATCCACCTCCATGAGGGGCTTAGTCCACACAGTCTGGACATGGCAGTGGCTTGGCTTGCATTGCCTGGGGGGCCGCCAGCGGGGCGAACGGGTGGAGCCGTGACACTGAGCTGCTGTGAAATTGAGTGGGGTGGGGGCGTTCCAGCTAAGAAGCCCAGCTGGAGCCCTGTTCTCTGGATGTGACAGCCAGGAGTGGGGGGGGGGGGGGACACCACAGCTGGAGTCCGGCCACCTGCAGTGCTCCGAGTGAGGATGCTTGTGATTGGCAGAAAGCAGGCAGTGTGGACACAGCTCAGCAGTCACTGCTGTCACCTGGGCTCTACATAGACCTAGCATAGGTCGACTCGGCCTTACTCACGCGTATGACATCGGTGAGTTGTCCACCCAGGCCCAACGTCTTTCCTTGTCTCTGACACTTAGGCCGATCCAGCGCTCAGTGGAATTGATCCCACCTGCCAGGAAGGCCTATGGGGGATGGGAGAGAAGCACAAAGCAGCAGTTACTTGTCTCCTACCTGGGTTCTGAAAATCGCCAGGGACCCCTGCCCCCCCGGCCTGCCCAGCCCCCCATCACCTGCTGTTTCCAGGGGCTACGCTGAAAGCACCCCCCACCCGCAGGCACAGACCAGACTGCAGGCCAAGGTGAAAGCGAGAGGCCGTTGCCACTGGGAAGGGGCCACGAGATGGGGTGGAACTGGGGTTATGAATTTACACTGGTGTAAACGAGAGCAGGATCCGGTCATGGGGCGTTGCCTGGGACCCCGGCAGGGTCTTGGGACAACAATGGGCATCAAGGCTGATCTGTTCTGGCCACACGCACCCTGCAGAGCTGAGCAGAAAGGCTGGGGGCTGGAGCTGCATCGGCAGGGCGGGGGCGATTGGTGAGGGGCCTGCAAGGGGAGCCGTGTCTCGTCTGGGCTTGCAGGGGCCGGGGCAGGGCTGGTGGGGTTTTCAGTGGCCCTGGGAGGGACAAGGGCTTGCAAGGGGCAGGGGTGGGCAGGTGCTGCTGGGCTTTGTGGCAGAAATCTCTAGAGTGGGTCCCTGCTGATTTTCTAGTGCTCGGCCTGCTCTGCCCAGGGGAGCTGAGGCAGGGAAGGAGGGTCCCTGGAACGTTCTCACAGCGCAGGGCCCAGGGTCCAGCAGGGCAGCTGCCCTGGGGAGGCTGGGCTGGAGCCAGAGGCCGTGAGTAGGGTTGCCAGGTGTCCGGTTTTGAACCGGACAGTCCGGTATTTGAGCTTTCTGTCCAGGAAACAAATTGAGAAAATACTGGACATGTAAATATCCGGTATTTTCTAATTAAATTAGTTTTATTATTATCAGGAGTATCAGTACATAGATGTGTACTGCCTGGCTGGTAGACACACACACACTGCGTGAGCGTGTCTACCAGCCACGTGGTATACGCAGCTACGCTGTAGAGAGGAGGGGGGCGGGGCCGGGGCCGGGGGCGGGGCGGGATGGAATCCCTGGAGCTGGACTCGCTTGTGTTCCTCCGGGACTGTGCGCGGGACAGGCAGCGCCCCGGGATCTGCGTGCGCCTGGGTCAGCCCCGCTCCCTACCGGCCAGTTCCCCCCTGGCCAGCCCCACTCTCCCCAATCCCCTCCTGGCCAGCCCTGCTTCCCGTCGGCTGGTTCTCCCCTTCCCCCCCATCTCTCCCGGCCAGCTCGGCTCTCCGCCGGCCAGTTCTTCCCCGGCCAGCCCTGCTCCCCACAACTCCCTCCCAGCCAGCCCTGCTCCCCGGCCAGTTCTGCCCCCCACCCTGATCTCCCCCAGCCAGCCCCGTTCCCTCGGACTTCCTCCCGGCTAGCCCTGCTCTCCTCCCGGCCAGTTCCTCCCCCCCGATCTGAGCTCAAGTGTGTCCGGTATTTTTTTTTTTGAAGCCATCCTGTAACCCTTGCCATGAGTGGGCTCAGCAGGAGAGGGCAGCTGAGGGCAAGCATGGGGATAAGAGCACAGCTCTGGGATGGGAGGAGGAGGATCCCGGGCACATGGCCTGGTCCTGGATCTTTCCCAGGGCAGGAGGGTGAGGACCTACCTGCTCCCACTGGTTGCGGATGACAGCCAGGTGTGCGCTGTGGCTGATGCATGAGTTCTGAGCTGCACCCCAGGAGGCCGGGTCAGGGGAAAAAAAGTAGCATTTCTTCTGGAACTCCACCCAGCCCTGCGGGCAGCAGGGGATCCCTGCAACACAGGCTGTGGCTCAGTCCGGCACACTGTGGCCCGCGCTGGTAACACCCGCCGGGCCTGCATCCTAGCCCAGGCTGGCCCTGGGGGCTGTGCTGGCCAGCTGCTTGTGCCCAGCCAAGGAGGCTGCAGGACAGGGACCGACCCTGTGGTTCTGCTGCTCCCAGTTCATGCCGCCCACTCTCACCAGCTGGGCCTCCCCCACTCCTGGCCGGACGCAGCGGATTGCGCCGCTGCGGTGCCAGGACCAGCCGGGAAACAGGCTGCACTGAGCGGAAAGTTTTGGTATTTGTTTTCGTTCCAGTGCACAGGGAAGCCAAGGCTGGCCCCAGCAACTCAGCCCAGCCGAGAGGGCACCAGCCAGTGGCACGGGAAAGCCAGGACAAAGCCTCTGACTCGGGGAAAGCAGAGCCTGGCACCTTGGTCCCCCACCACTCTGGCATGTGCCCTGCATGCCCACTGTTCCGCTGCATGCCTGAGGGGGAGGGTGGTAGGCACATGAGTGAGTGAGGCTAAGACCTCCCCCAGCTCTCCTAAGTCTGCGTCCCTGCTATGCCTGGTTTGGTCTCCTCAGAGCCGGTCTTAGGAGCGGGTGAGCCGGGCGGTAGCCTGGGGCCGCCATTTTCAAGGGGGCCACCGACAGAGCCGGCCTTAGGAGCGGGCCGTGACTGCATTTTGGCCCGATCTCCCAAATCCTGCCCCCAGGTTTCCCTGGTTACTCCACCACCCCCCTTTTTCTTTTGCGTGACAAATTTTTGCGGATATTTTTTTTGAAACCATCTGGCAACCCTACAGGAGAGCCGGGCGGTTGCCCAGGGCCGCCAATTGGTTAGGACCGGCCCTGGGTCTTCTGCATCACAGCTGAGCCAGAATGGGGCGGGACTTCCTGTTGTGGGTCCTGAGCGGGGGCTTCCACCTCGGCTCAGGCAGACTTTCCCACGAACGATTAGTCAAAACTGACCCGTTTCCTACCCCTGCCCCCGATCGCCGCCCAGACACGTTTGTTCCTGTTTTGCATCAGTCGGCTCTTGAAGCAAGTAAGCAGAAAAACAAGAAGCTGGCACCGTGAGAAACCAGCTCGGCTGGAGCCAGGTCCCAAGAAGCCAAGGAGCTTCTTGGCACCCAGGAGCCAAGAAGGGTGTGTGCAATGCTCACAGCTGCAGCTGAACCTGCTGCCATGAGCACCCTGCTCCAGCCGTGGGAGATAAAGGAGCAGCTCCCTTAGCTGGTGGCAGAATAGGTCGGTCTCCTCTATGCAGTGTAGGTGCTGGGGCAGTGACAGTCAAGGACAAAGCAAATCAGCCTCAGTCTAAGCCCCCTGCAGGTCCGGACTATGTGAAAGTTTGGATCCGGATCTGGATCTAGATCCCACTTGGAGTCCATCTCGAGGCCGCTGATCCTCCCTCTGCAGCACCGGCTGCGGGAGGTTCTGCTCAGTCCCCTCCCCGGCTCCCCGGGTGCAGGGCTGGCTGCCTGGAGTCTCTACGCAGACCCAGGGGACACAGGCCCTGGGCCGGCACTTACATTTCAGGAGCGTGAGCACAAAGGCGGCTGTCGACAGCAGCAGAGACACCCCCAGCAGGATGCCCAAGGACTTTCTCCCAAAGCCTCTCTGCTCCAGTGCCTTCTGGGTAGAGGCGGCTGCAAAGAACCACAAGGGCAGCTGCTAGAGCCCGCACCAGCCCCGCCCGGCTGCTGTCATCTCTGCCCTGGCACCAGCCTGGCCGAGGTCCCTACATGTGCCAGGCGGCGGAGGAGGGTTGGTCAGAGTATGAGGAGAAGGGGCTGGGTGCTACCCTGAGCTCTGGGAGGGGGTGGGGCGCAGTCGTGGGTGGGAGCCAGGACTCTGGGTTCTCTTCCCAGCTCTAGGAGGGGAGTAGAGTCCAGTGGGTGCCCAGCAGCCCCATGGAGCAGAGCCCCTTGGCCTGGGGTGAAGGAGGAGGAAACGGCTTTCTTTGTCCCCAAGACCATCACCCTGGTGTTTGGGCTAGTTTGCCTCCCAAAGACTCCTACTCTCCACACCAGGGTCCCCCCGGTGCCTCTGACCTTCTTCCCCCCAAACCAGGGTCCCCCATTTCCTCCCATGCCAGCATCCCCCACTTACACTCTGTGTGCCTCTTTCCCCCTCCTCCGTTCTCCCCCACACCAGGGACTTCTTGTGCTTCCCATTTTCCCCTCCCCCCATATAAGGATCCATTCGCCCCCCATGCCAAGGGGTCTCTGAGCTCCCCACTCCCCCGTGTCATATGGGGCAGCTGTTCCCTTTCTCCTCCTTTGGTGCCTGCATGCCCATGGCCGACAGCTGCATTTAAGGCTCGGGCATTCCATGTGTTACCCTCATAGCCATGACTGAAAAGGACTCCCCCGATGGATTCCTGGCGGGGGCAGACCCTGGGGCGGACACACCAGCAGGGACAGAGGCCAATGTCACTGGATCTTTCCCAGGGCAGGAGGGTGAGGACCTACCTGCTCCCACTGGTCCAGATAATGCCACTGGCCCTGTTTGGAGATCTATGGATGAAATCTCTCCAGGTGCGCTGGGCATGAACCCAGCGAAGTGCTGAGAGCCTCTGGGGAGATCCCCCCTCCCTCTGCAATCCATACAGCGACACCCACCAGGGTGCCCAGGGCTCTGCCTTGGCTGGCTGGGGCTGGCTGACCTGCCTGTCACAGGGATTCGGACTGGCTGGTGCAGGGGCCACACACCCAGAGCGTGGGGGCTGGGAGTGCGGGTGCAGGGCATACCAGGGCTTGCCCAGCGGCCGGAGCAGTGGGGCCGGGAGCACAGCTGCACACCACACCAGGGCTGGCTGCAGTGCAGTGGCCCAGCACACCAGGCTGGCAATGCTACCTGGCTGCCTGGAGCACAGAGGCTGGGGCCTTGCCCCCTGGCTACCCAATGCTGGGGCCAGGGGCCACGGTGGGGGGTGCTCTGGGCTCCTATGGGGAGCGAAAGAGAAAGCAGAAGGGGAGGGGCGTGGCTTTGGGCACAAGGGGAGGAGCCAGGAGCTAGCCTCCTCCAATGGCCGGGTCACCGACTCCCCGTGCACTCACCTCCACAGCCCTGGGCGTGCATTGGCTTGTTTGTTTTGTGTGTGTGTGTGTGTGTGTGTGTAGGGGGCATCACTTTACTTCCACAGCCCTGGGTGTGCATTGGCTTGTTTGTCATGTGTGTGTGAGTTGTTCTAACGGGACCGTTTCCCTGGTACCAGGTTGTTTGTGTCCCGCCCTGTCGCAACCCGAATCATCTGCACTACTCTCTAGCAGCTGTGGCTGGGCCACAGCCCTTCGTACGCGGCACCCCTGGAAGTGGTGGCAGGTTTCGGCCCTGCTGCACCATGCGCCAAAACCCGCAACCAAACCGCTGGGATTCCCCATGGCCCGGGTGGGAATTGGGCACCTAATTCCCTTTGGGGGTGCAGGGGGAGTCAGGTACCCGCTGCTTGTGCTGCCATTGAACCAGTCCCCTTTGGCAGGGGAGATAACACTGGAACTGCAGGCCGGGTGTAACAGATGCAGGGAGGCTGCCCGAGGCTGCAGAGAGCCTGAGCCATTTCCTCTGTGGCTTCACATTAATGCGTTTCCCTTTGCCAAACCCATGCGTTAAGCCCGGCTGTGCTGAGGGCCCCTCCGCCCCGCTCTGTGAGATGCATCCCAAGAAAGTCTCCCACCTGGCTTTGCCTTTGCTTGCCCCTTTGGCTGCAGCTGAGGCTGGGAGGGCTGCTGGCAGGGGTCGACGTTCACGTAATCCCTCTCGTCCTCCTCAAAACTGTCCATCGAACCTAGAGGCGGAGACCGGCTTTCTAGAGCAGCCACGGAGCTGGTCCATTGTCTGCCCCAGATCACAAAGGGTTACAAACTCCCACTCCTCCCCAGGCCTGGATGCTGGCGCCAGCCACTTCCCAGTCCGGCTTTGGCGTCCAGTCTCCTGATGCAGCTGCACTGCTGGAGCGTCCGGGAGCCCCAGCCCAGGACCCCGAACTAAACCGATGATCCTGCCCCAAAGTGCTTCCAGTCTCAGTCACTCAAAACTGCTCACAATTCAGAGTCAACCACCGATTGTCGGGCGGGGCTGAGAGAGTGGCTGCAGCTGCAGGGATGTTTGTGGGTATCACCAGCTAAATCCTCCTTCTCAGGGCTGAACATTTGCTCTCTAACGATTTACTTACCCTCCCCCCAACCAAACCCTTCGCCGGTGCTGTCTGGAGCTTGTCATTCTAGTTGCGTGAAATGGGTATTGATCTACCCATGCCCAGACACTCTGTCCATTCGTCCACATCATCCATGCACGCTCTCTAGCTAGCTAGCTAGCTATAAGCAGGGTCTGAATGAGCCACCACTGGCATCTAGTGATGAGCTAGGGGAAAGGCGGCAGGAACAGGCTGCGTTTGCATAGACACGCCTGCTCTGCGTGAGGGCTCTGCTTTCACAAAATTTCACTTCTGGCTGGTGCTGGGTTGCTTTTCACTTTACTGTGGAGTGCAGGGGTAATGACAGAGTTCTTCTCCTTACTGTATGCATGAAGGGCAGCAGAACTGTCCTTAGCCTGGCCTGGGCGGGGTCACCCTAATCTGAACCTCATTTGCTAGGCGTGGGGTAGAGATGACCAAGCCTTGTGAAGGTAGGTAGGAGCTGGGAGCTCTCTAGGGTTCAGAGCAGTGGTAGGCAACCTGTGGCTTATAGGGGGTTTACTGTGGCTTACATACAGGGCAGCCGGGCTATGTCTACACTGGCAGCTTCTTGCGCAAGGACATCTTGCACAAGGGTTTTTGTGCAAGAAAATGTCCACACTGCCAAGTGCAAGCTATGTTTTTGCACAAGAGTGCCCATCACAGTGTGGATCCTCTCTTGCACAAGAAAGCTCTGATGGCCATTTTAGCCATAGGGGGTTTCTTGCTCAAAAAATCCCTGCCTAGCATCCACACTGCCCTCTTGCGCAAGAGCTCCTGTGCAAGAGGGCTTATACCTGTTAAAAAAGTGTAGCTCTTGTGTAAGAAGCCCTCTCTTACCATGCCGTATTGTAAATTTCCTTGCGCAAGAGCGGGCGGGCAGTGTGGACGCTCTGCGGATTCTTGCGCAAGAATGGCCATACTTGCGCAAGAAGCCGCGAGTGTAGACATAGCCCCAGATTGTGCTGGTTTCTATCAGCATAGCTTTTTTTCCTAGGGTTGCTACAGAAGTGACATACTTGGAAAGCCAGGGCAGGGGAGGTATGTGCTGACTGTGAGAGCCGGGCGCTCCCTCTGCATCCAATCAAAGTGCGGCTACTGTTCAATCGGCTTGCCCCACATGGTCAGGTAGGCAAGCACAGTTAGCAAAACTAGCCTATCCCAGGAGACTGTCGTGGTTGTGACAATCCTGCGGCCCACTGAGCTGGAGAAGGGCTCCTCACTAGGCTGGGTTGCCCATCGCTGACTTGGAGACAGAACTAGTTCGCCTCTAATGCGAGTCCCTGTTTCTCTGTTCAGCGGTAACAGGCGCTGCAGCTCGGCCACTCTAGGGCTCTGCCTTGGCCAGGTCTCCCCTTGCAAGCTCCCAGAAGCACAGCGGTACCGAGGCAGCCACGCTGCTGTACATTGGCTCGCGTGGCTGCTCCATGCTGCCGGGAGAGCCTGTCCATCGATGTGACGAAAGCACGTCCACCAGCGGCAGCAGGGCTGTCAGTGGGAGCGTGGCTCCCGCCAGCATGGTGCGGCCCTTGCCGGCGCATCTCTCGGTGTAATGTGCGTCGCCCGGCTGATCTACTCCCCCCACCCACCCAGCTCCCACCACCACCTGGAAACAGCTGTTTGGTGGCATTTAGGGGCTCCAGGAGGCAGGGGAGGATGGAAGATGTAGTGCGCTGGGGGAGGGGACGGAAAGAGGTGTGGGGGGTGGAGGTTTGGGAGAAGGGGTGGAGTGGGGACACAGCAGGTGAGGGAAGAGCTGGGCGGGAGTCGGTTGGTGCCTATGCTCAGGGGTGTGTTTTTTTTCACACCTCAAGGGACATACCTCATCTTGACAAGAGTGACAAGCCCTTAGCTGTGGCGTCGGGACAGCAGTGACTTGAAAGCCAGGGCAGAGGCTGTCCAGCCAGCGAACACTAGGAGCTGAAATCACTGCAGCCCTGGGCTAAGCGGAGTTACCTCAGGGCATGCAATTGCAGAAATGGCAGCAAGTGTCCACAGTGGCAGAAGAAAACCAGCCGCAGCAGAGAAAAACAGCAGCACACATCTACATGTGGAGGCCCCAAGCGACCACAGTGACATTGCTAGACCCCCCCTCCCCTCCCCCCCACACACACACTCTTTCTGGGGAGGGACAGGACCCTTGCCTGTTCTCTGGGGCTTTGCAGATGGGTTCCCTTTCACTGTCTTTTAAGAGAAGTTCTGTTCTGCCCAGACTGGGGTCTGGAGAGCGGGGGAAGCGGAGGCACCCAGGGGTGGGATTTTGTTTTTGCAGATTCCTGGGTGGGGGCAGGAGCTGGTTCTGCTCTGCAGTGTTAAGAGGAACCCCGAGACCCTGAGCCTGGCCTTGGTTGCTGCTGACTCCACCTGGCAGAAAGGTTCCGGGTCTATTCCACACCCCTGACTGTCTGTCTGTCCCACTCCGGGTGCCACACTTTGAGGAAGAGGTGGACAAAATGGAGAGAGTCCAGAGAAGAGCAACACAAATGGCCCAGGGGTTAGAACCTGGCCTGCAGGGAAAGGTTAAAAACTGCGTCAGTTTGGTCTTGAAAAAAGGGGGCTGAGAGGGGGCCTGCTAAGGGCTGCTACAAGCAGGATGACGATCGGTTGGTCTCGGCAGCACTGGGGTGGTATAAGAAGTAGTCGGCTGGGTGCACTGTGAGGAGAAGCTGTCTAGCTCTCAGGGTAGCTCAACGCTGGAAGAGGTCACTGAGGGAGGGGGTGCAATCCTGTCCTTGGGGGGGTTTCAGAACAGGTCGGACAAACCTTGTCAGGATGGTCTAGGGGTTCACCTCGCACAGGGGGCGGGTCTGGGGAATCTCTCGGCATCCCTCCCAGCCCGACATTTCTAGGCATCTGTGCTCAGTGAGACTTGCCCGGATGATCCCAGCCGGCCACATCCCAGGCTACAGAGGAAGGGGAACCCCCCGAAACCCCAGAGTCCCTGCCAGTCTGACCTGGGGGAGACATTCCTTCCCAGCCAACCCTGGCAATCGGTGCAATTGCAAGCAGGCTCCACCAGCCAAGCCTCTATAAATTCTCTGGGCCGCCTCAGAGCAGCGGTTCTCACACTTCCTGGCTCTGCGTCCGTCGGGGAACAAAAATATCCCTGAGCAGGACGGGGGGGAGGGGAGCCTGAGCCCCACTGGGCTAAAGCCCTCACACTCCCACCCTAGGTCCCAGTGAATCTAATGCTGACCCTGGCAACCCCATTAAAATGGGATTGTGACCCCCTTAGGTGCCCTACCCAGTTTTTTCTCATGACCCAGTTGAAGAAAATAGTTGGTACCGTGACCCAACAGAATTTGACTAGAGTGTGGGCTCCAGGTCAGGGCTGAGGATAGAGCTTTGAGGTGGGGCAGGGGGCTCCGGTTTTGGGGGGGGGTCAGGGCTGGAGCAGGAGGGGTTTACCTCAAGCGGTTCCCAGTCAGTGATGCGGCAGCAGGGCTCAGGAAGCTTCCATGCTGTCCCCAGAAGCAGCTGGCAGCAAGTTCCCAGCCAGTGGGAGTGCAGAGCTAGTGCTCGGGGCAGGGCAGGGCAGTGCATGGAGCCTTGTGCACCTAGGAGCCTGTGGCCGGCTGCTTCTGGGGAGCAGTGCAGTCTGAGGGGCCAGGCCAGGCAGGGAGCTGCCTTAGTGCCCCGCTGGTCCCCCTGCAGCAACAAGCCTGACATTACCCACCCATCCCGGGGCACGACCCGTCCTTAGGAATGGCTGCCTTCGGGGGAAGAGCTAGAAGTTACCTGGCCTCCTGTGAGACATCTTGGTCAGAGGCAGCTCCATGGAGCAGTGCTGGTACCTGCAGTGACTGACCGCTCTCTGCATCGCGCTGGGAAGCAGCTTCCTCCCACGTGGTGGCGGCGTTGCCACCACGGGCTTGCAACACACCACAGCCTCTTCCTCTGCTTCAGAAGTCTCCCACCCTTAACCCCTTCCCTGCCATGAGCCTGGCGCCGGCCCTATAAAATGCCTGCTGGTGGCGGGGGGAGCTGTTGAATCCCCCTGGGGTTGAGACGCCCTTCTTGCAGGAGGCAGGGGGAATTGTTAGGTGAGGCGGCGACATCACCCGCAAGCAGAAATCATGTATGCTTGGAGGGGGCAGCCCAGCATCCCCCCAAAGGGCCCTGCCGCTGAGGGCAGGGCAGAGGAAGAGAACAGCACTTCTCAGAATTAGGGGCTTGGGCAGCCCAGATCCCACCAAGCTCAGGGCCTGAGAGCACCAGCCACTGCCCAGCCCTCCATTGAGATCAGGGCCCCATGTGCAGATCCCCAGGCAGGGCCGGTCATTGTTCCTTCTTCACAGGGCAGCTGGAGACCAGCCAGATAAAGTGGCCGGTCCCAGGTGACAATGCGCAGAGCTGGGGACAGAACTTTTAGGCCCTGCTGTAAGCACAAGGCCAGCCAGATCCCTGAGCTTGCATCTCCTCGCTGCAGCATGGCCCCAGGGGCTGGTGAAGTGTGTGTGTGTTTGGGGGCATGTGCTGGGGCAAAAATGGCACTTCTGGAGCCTCCCTTAGTTGTGGGGACTGGCTGTGACTCTCAGTAATTGGGGAAGTGCCTGGGGCCATGGAGAAGTGCTGAGATCAAATGAAGAATTTCCTCTTCCTGGCCCTCAGACACTCCCTTGGTGCTTTCTTATTAACGCTGGGATCTTGGCTGGGGCGGGTGGGAGGAGGGGAAGGTGGCTATCAGGCTCTCTGAAGCGGCTCACACACAGGGCAGACCTCTCAAAGCTCTGGTCTGCTCTCTAATTAGCTTTCACCAAGTCAGTAACGACTGCTTCAAAGAGACTTTAACTCCAGACTTCAATGAGAAGCTTCAGAAATAGTGATAGAAATGTCTAGTGTTAGTCTGGTGTAGCTGAAACAAAATACAGGACTATGTAGCACTTTAAAGACTAACAAGATGGTTTATTAGGTGATGAGCTTTCATGGGCCAGACCGACTTCCTCAGATCAAATAGTGGAAGAAAATAGTCACAACCATATATACCAAAGGATACAATTAAAAAAATGAACACATATGAAAAGGACAAATCACATTTCAGAACAGAAGGGGATGCGGGGAAGGTAAATGTCTGTGAGCTAATGGTATTAGAGGTGGGGAAAGGTAAATGTCTGTGAGCTAATGGTATTAGAGGTGATAATTGGGGAAGCTATCTTTGTAATGGGTAAGATAGTTAGCGTAGAGACTCTACGCGTCCGGTCTCAACAAAGACGCTAACTATCTTACCCATTACAAAGATAGCTTCCCCAATTATTACCTCTAATACCATTAGCTCACAGACATTTACCTTCCCCCCCCCGCCCCGGCATCCCCCTTCTGTTCTGAAATGTGATTTGTCCTTTTCATATGTGTTCATTTTTTTAGTTGTATCCTTTGGTATATATGGTTGTGACTATTTTCTTCCACTATTTGATCTGAGGAAGTGTGTCTGGCCCACGAAAGCACATCATCTAATAAACCATCTTGTTAGTCTTTAAAGTGCTAGATAGTCCTGTATTAAGCTTCAGAAATGTCATTCATGCTTAAATTTGACACTTTATGTATGGGTTTAAACAAAGACTCTAATTATCTCACCCATTACAAAGATAGCTTCCCCAATTATCACCCCTAATGTTATTACCTCACAGAAACTTCCCCTATTATCACCCCTATGTCATTACCTCACAGACACTAACCTTCCCCCCTCACTCCCACTCTGTTCTAAAATTTGATTTGTCAATTTCACATGCGTTCATTTTTTTGATTGTATCGCTTTGGTATATATGGTTGTGCCCATTTTCTTCCACATATTGATCTGAGGAAGTGGGTCTGGCCCACGAAAGCTCATCACCTAATAAACCATCTTGTTAGTCTTTAAAGTGCTACATAGTCCTGTTTTTTGTTTCAGTAACAACTGTGAACTCCTGGGTCAATAGACCAGTGTTACCATGGAGTCCCAGTCTCCCGTCTGTCCTGCCACTGGTGGTAGGGACGAGAGGTCACTTGCACCAACATCACACCACATTCAGGTTGTTTCCAGGCCCAGGACACCAGCCACCTACTCCAGAGCAATTGGCACCTAGGTCCTGCATCAGAGTGGTGCCTGCAGGCAGCCTTGGCTAAGGGGTTAGTAACTAGGGGAAAGGTCATATCCAGGTAAAGCAAGCAAACACCTGTGAGCAGGGCTGGCGGGAGGGTGGGGCTCAAAAGAGGCAGCTGTTGCAGGGCCTGGTGATTTAAAAGGGCCTAGGGCATTGCTACACAGGGAGCTGCAATGGCTGGAGCTCCAAGCCCTTTAAATGCCCCTGGAGCCCTGCCGTGGCGTGGGCAGGACTGGGCTGGGCTGGGGGAGAGGCTAGTTTCCACCCTGCCCCTTGTGCCTGAGGCCTTGCCTCTTCCGGGGACCAGAACCAACCCTTCCCTGCCCATGCCCAGGGTCCCAGCAATTCTATCAGCAGCCCTGCCACTGAGTTACCATCTAATTCCCCGGAGTGACCTGTTCAGGGAAGCCCCAGCAAGCAGTCCCTGGGGATCTCTGGCTTCCTACTAGAGTCTCTGGCCCTTCCCAGTTCAAAGAAAGGTGCCATTTCTTCCTGCCAGGCATTTTCATTCCCTTCCCCCAGAGTCCAAGATGATGGAATGAGTTCATGGCCCGTCTCCTCTTCATGGGGGTAGGGGCGGGGGTGTGTGTGTGGAAGCAATCTGTAAAATCTCTTGTCCTTTGATCCTTTGTTGTGCCCCAACCATTCCTCTGGTGTAGGTCCTTAAAAAACAACCAATGGTCCTGCAGCTGTAACTCCAGCACCGAGTGGGTGTGGTCCACTGTCTAATGTAGTGGCACTTAGACCACTTACAGCAAGAGATAAGAATGATTTCTACAGCCTGAAGTGAGAGCCCCTGGCTTTATAGCTTAATATGTAGCAACTCTTACACTAAGCTCCAGAAGTCCCAGGTTTGAATCTTCTCTGTGGTGGTTACAGAGCACCTTAAAGAGTTCATGACTCTAAGGAAGGGTAGAAGGGAGAATAGCAAAATAGAGACAATGGATTTCAGGAAGGCAGATTTTGGTAAGCTCAGAGAGCTGGTAGGTAAGGTCCCATGGGAAGCAAGACTAAAAGGAAAAATAACTGAAGAGAGTTGGCAGTTTTTCAAAGGGACATTATTAAGGGCCCAAAAGCAAGCTATCCCACTGCATAGGAAAGATAGAAAGTATGGCAAAAGACCGCCTTGGCTTAACCAGAAGATCTTGCATCATCTAAAAATAAAAAAGGAGTCATAATAAAAAGTGGAAAGTAGGACAAATTACAAAGGATGAATATAATCAAACAATACAGGTCTGCAGGGGCAAGATTAGAAAGACAAAGGCACAAAATGAGCTCAAACTAGCTACAGACATAAAGGGAATCAAGAAGACATTCTATAAATATATTAAAAGCAAGAGGAAGACCA
Organism: Rafetus swinhoei; assembly: GCA_019425775.1. Classification (NCBI taxonomy): domain Eukaryota; kingdom Metazoa; phylum Chordata; order Testudines; family Trionychidae; genus Rafetus; species Rafetus swinhoei. Next base: position 1,267,187 of record JAFJHL010000157.1, on the reverse strand, counting down.
AGGACAGGATAGGCCCAATGCTCAGTGAGGAGGGAGAAACAATAACAGGAAACTTGGAAATGGCAGAGGTGCTTAATGACTTCTTTGTTTCGGTCTTCACTGAGAAGTCTGATGATGAAGGAATGCCTAACATAGTGAATGCTAGTGGGAAGGAGGTAGGTTTAGAAGATAAAATAAAAAAAGAACAAGTTAAAAATCACATAGAAAAATTAGATGTCTGCAAGTCACCAGGCCTGATGAAATGCATCCTAGAATACTCAAGGAGTTGATAGAGGAGGTATCTGAGCCTTTAGCTATCATCTTTGAAAAATCATGAAAGACAGGAGAGATTCCAGAAGACTGGAAAAGGGCAAATCTAGTGCCCATCTATAAAAAGGGAAGTAAGAACAATCCAGGAAACTACAGACCAGTCAGTTTAACTTCTGTGTCAGGAAGTTAAACTGAGGAACAAGTAATTAAGGAATTAATCTGCAAACACCTGGAAGATAATAAGGTGATAGGTAACAGCCAGCATGGATTTGTAAAAAACAAATCATGTCATACCAATCTGATAGCTTTCTTTGATAGGATAACGAGTCTTGTAGATAAGGGAGAAGTGGTGGGCGTGGTATACCTAGACTTTAGAAAGGCATTTGATACTGTCTCGCATGATATTTTTACCAATAAACAACGCAAATACAACTTAGATGGGGCTACTATAAGGTGGGTGCATAACTGGCTGGTTAACCATTCACAAAGAGTAGTTATTGATGGTTCACAATCCTGCTAGAAAGGCATAACAAGTGGGGTTCCGCAGGGGTCTGTTTTGAGACCCGTTCGGTTCAATATCTTCATCAACTATTTAGATGTTGGCATAGAGAGAACACTCATTAAGTTTGCAGATGATATCAAGCTGGGAGGGGTCGCAACTGCTTTGGAGGATAGGGTCATAATTCAAAATGATCTGGACAAACTGGAGATATGGTCTGAGGTAAACAGCATGAATATTAATAAGCAGGGCTCGACAAATTATACAATCTACTCGCCCGTGGCGAGTAGATTGTAACCCGGAAGAGCCGGGTTCGGGCGATCTGCGCATGCGCAGAACGATCTGCGCATGCACAGATCGCCGGACAGCGCGGCTGGCGAGCGGGGCTTGCCGCAGTTCGGCGAGCCCTGTTAATAAGGACAACTGCAAAGTACTTCACTTAGGAAGGAACAATCAGTTTCACGCATACAGAATGGGAAGTGATTATCTAGGAAGGAGCACTGCAGAAAGGGACCAAGGTGTTGTAGGGGACCACAAGCTAAATATGAGTTAACAGTGTGACGCTGTTGCAAAACAGTCAAACATGATTCTGAGATGCATTAACAGGACTGTTGTGAGCAAGACACGAGAAGTCATTCTTCCGCTCTACTCTGCGCTGGTTAGGCCTCAGTTGGAGTATTGTGTCCAGTTCTGGGCACCGCATTTCAAGAAAGCTGTGGAGAAATTGGAGAGGGTCCAGAGAAGAGCAACAAGAATGATTAAAGTCTAGAGAACATGACCTATGAAGGAAGGCTGAAAGAATTGGGCTTGTTTAGTTTGGAAAGGAGAAGACTGAGAGGGGACATGATGCCAGTTTTCAGGTATCTAAAAGGGTGTCACATGGAGGAGGGAGAAAAAGTGTTCTCCTTAGCCTCTGAGGATAGGACAAGAAGCAATGGACTTAAACTGCAGCAACGGAGGTTTAGGCTAGACATTAGGAAAAACTTCCTAACTGTTAGGGTGGTTAAACACTGGAATAAGTTGCTTAGGGAGGTTGTGGCATCTCCATCTCTGGAGATATTTAAGAGTAGGTTAAATAGACATCTATCAGAGATGGTCTAGATCAAGGCTACTCAACTTTGGAAACCCCAGGGGCCACAATGATACTCATAACACATGCTGAGGCATCTCAGAATCATGTTTGATTGTTTTGCAACAGCGTCACACTGTTGACTCATATTTAGCTTGTGGTCCACTACGACCCCTAGATACCTTTCTGCAGTACTCCTTCCTAGATAATCACTTAAGTGTGGTTGCATATACCTGCATATATATATTCAAATATATGCAAATAGCTTTTCACACAGGAATAAAAAGCAGGAATAAAAAGATTAAGCCTTAAGCCGCAGTGCCGGACACAAATGTGTCCACTGTGAGCCAATCAGCACCTCTCAGGCTCTGCCCACAAGGCTAAGCAGCCAGCACTTCTCAAATGCCCCAGCACTCCCAGCATCTCCTTCCTAGGGGCTAGAAATGCCGATACCCTGCACCTGTCTGTTCCAGCCCGCCCATCCGCTTGTGTCTTTCAGTGCTCACCCCACCTGGGAGATGCCTCACCATTGTGGAGCGTGTTCCCAGTGGAGGCCATGTTCAAAGGATCCCACCTGCGGGCCACATGTTGAGCCCCATGTAAACCCAAACTGCACAATGGGCCGCAAACAAACAGGCCACAGGCCGCGTGTTGAGTAGCCCTGGCCTGGTGTGGATCAGTGTTTCTTAAACTTTTTGAGACCATGGAACACCAAACAATAATATTTTTTTGTGCAGAACACCTATAAAAATTTTCTTCTAAAAAAAAAATTGTTGTCACACACAAAAAGACAAAAACAAGTAACAAAAACAAAGAAGAGGTCGCGGCACACCTGCAAGTTGTTCACGGAACACCAGTGATCTATGGAACATAGTTTAAGAAACCCTGGTCCAGATGGTACAGGGTCCTGCCATGAGGGCAGGGGACTGGACTCGATGACCTCTTGAGGTCCCTTCCAGTTGTAGTGTTCTATGATTCTATGATTCTCTGTCCCTTTTTAAATGATTCCTAACATTCTATTTGCTTTTTTGGCTGCTGCTGCACATTGAGTGGATGTTTTCAGCAACCTGTCCACAATGACTACAAGATCTCTTTCCTGAGGGGCTATAGCTAAATTAGTCCCCATCATTTTGTATGTATAGTCGACATTATTTTTCCACTGTGCATTACTTTGCATTTACCAGCATTAAAATTCATTTGCCATTTTGTTGCCCTAGTTTGCTCACCTAGTTTGGTGAGATTCTTTTGAAGCTCTTCACAGTCTGCTTTGATCTTAACTATCCTGAGCAGTTTAGTATCATCTGCAAATGTTGCCACCTCACTGTTTACCCCTTTCTCCAGATCTTTTCTAAATATGTTGAATTGGATTGGTCCCCTTACGGACCCTTAGGGGACACCACTAGTTATCTCTCTCCATTCTGAAAACTGACTGTTTATTCCTACCCTTTGTTTCCTGTCTTAGCCAGTTATAAACCCCATGAGAGGACGTTCCCTCTTATCCCATGACAACTTACTTTACTTAGGAGCTTTTGGTGAGAGACCTTGTCAAAGGCTTTCTGGAAATCTAAATGCACTATATCCGCTGGATTCTTCTTGTTCACATGCTTTAAGATTAACCCCTTTACAGAAACCATGTTCCCCTTGACGCCTAGACGCCCCATCATCTTGGGCATTGGCACTCTCACTGAAGGACTGTCTGGATATGTGGACTCTCTACTCAGACCCTATGCCACCAGCACTCCCAGCTATCTCCGTGACACCACTGATTTCCTGAGAAAACTACAATGCATTGGTGATCTTCCAGAAAACATCATCCTAGCCACCATGGATGTAGAGGCTCTCTACACAAACATCCCACACACAGATGGAACACAAGCTGTCAGGAACAGTATCCCTGATGATGCCACAGCACAACTGGTGGCTGAGCTCTGTGACTTTATCCTCACACACAATTATTTCAAATTTGGTGACAATATATACCTCCAGACCAGTGGCACCGCTATGGGCACCCGCATGGCCCCACAATATGCCAACATTTTTATGGTTGACCTGGAACAACGCTTCCTCAGCTCTTGTCCCCTCACACCCCTTCTCTACCTACGCTACATTGATGACATCTTCATTATCTGGACCCATGGGAAGGAAACTCTGGAAGAATTCCATCACGATTTCAACAGCTGCCACCGCACCATCAACTTCAGCCTGGACCAGTCTACATGGGAGGTCCACTTCCTGGACACCACGGTACAAATAAGTGATGGTCACATAAACACCACCCTATGACAAAAATCTACCGACCGCTATGCCCACCTTCATGCCTCCAGCTTCCATCCCAGACACACCACACGATCCATTGTCTACAGCCAAGCACTGAGGTACAACTGCATTTGCTCCAACCCCTCAGACAGAGACCAACACCTACAAGATCTTCAACAAGCATTCTTGAAATTACGATACCCACACGAGGAAGTAAGGAAACAGATCAACAGAGCCAGACGTGTACCCAGAAGCCTCCTGATGCGGGACAACCCCAAAAAAGAAACCAACAGAACACCACTGGCCATCACCTACAGTCCTCAGCTAAAACCTCTCCAACGCATCATCAGTGATCTACAACCCATCCTGGACAATGATCCCTCACTTTCACAGGCCTTGGGAGGCAGGCCAGTCCTCGCCCACAGACAACCTGACAACCTGAAGCATATTCTCACCAGCAACTATATACCGCACCACAGTAACTCTAACTCAGGAACCAATCCCTGCAACAAATCTCGATGCCAACTCTGCCCACATATCTACACCAGCGACACCATCACAGGACCTAACCAGATCAGCCACACCATCCCTGGCTCAGTCACCTGCACATCTACCAATGTAATATACGCCATCATGTGCCAGCAATGCCCCTCTGCTATATCCATTGGCCAAACTGGACAGTCCCTATGCAAAAGAATAAATGGACACAAATCACATATTAGGAATGGCAATATACAAAAACCTGTAGGAGAACACTTCAATCTCCCTGGACACACAATAGCAGATTTAAAGGTAGCCATTCTGCAGCAAAAAGAGTCAGGACCAGACTTCAGAGAGAAACTGCTGAGCTGCAGTTCATCTGCAAATTTGAAACCATCAGCTCAGGATTAAACAAAGACTGTGAATGGCTAGTCAATTACAAAAGCAGTTTCTCCTCTCTTGGTGTTCACACCTCCAGATCAGCTGCTAGAAGTGGGCCTCATCCTCCCTGATTGAATTTACCTTGATATCTCTAGCCTGACTCTTGCCTGCGTATTTATACCTGCCTCTGGAAATTTCTACCACATGCATCTGACGAAGTGGGTCTTTGCCCACGAAAGCTTATGCTCCAATACATCTGTTAGTCAATAAGGTGCTACAGGACTCCTTGTCGCTTTTGCAGATCCAGACTAACACGGCTACCCCTGTGATACATGTTCCCCTTGTTCACATGTATAATTTCCCTTTACAGAAACCAAGTTGACTTTTCCTCAACAAATTAAGTTCATCTACGTGTCTGACAATTCTATTCTTTACTATAGTTTCAACTAATTTGCCCGGTACTGGTATTAGACTTACTGGTCTGTAATTGCTAGGATCATCTCTAGAGCCCTTTTAAAATATTGGTGTCACATTAGCTATCTTCCAGTCATGAAGTACAGAAGCTGATTTAAAGGATATGTTACAAACCACAGTTAATAGTTTCACAGTTTCCCATTTGAGTTCTTTCAGAACTCTTGGGTGAATGCCATCTGGTCCCGGGGACTTGTTACTGTTCAGTTTATCAATTTTTTCCAAAGCCTCCTCTAATGACACCTCAATCTGAGACAATTTCTCAGATTTGTCACCTGCAAAGAATGGTTCAGGTTTGGGAATCTCCCTCACATCCTCAGCTGTGAAGACCGAAGCAAAGAATTTATTTAGCTTCTCCGCAATAACCTTATCATCTTTGAGTGTTCCTTTAGCATCTTGATAGTTGTTTAGCAGGCTTCCTGCTTCTCGTGTACTTAAAGCATTTTGCTTTTACTTTATGAGTTTTTGATTAGCTCTTCTTCAAACTCCTTTTTGGCTTTCCTTATTATATTTTTACACTTAATTTGTCAGACTTTATGCTCCTTTCTCTTTTCCTCACTAGGATTTAAATTCGGCTTTTTAAATTATGCCCTTTTATCTCTCACTGCTTCTTTTACTTGGTTGTTAAGCCACAGTGGCACTTTTTTGGTTCACTGATCATAATTTGTAGCTACAGAACTTTGGGCAGCAACCTTCCTGGAAATATGTACTGAGCTGGACCCTACACTGTGTTGCAAGGACACCCGAATGAGAGCTGCTCTCTGGGTAGGGGAAACGTGTTGCCATTGCTTTGTTGGAGCTGGCGATTCCTGATGGACATTGCTCAGTCACAGATCAATCCAGAGTAGGGAAGTCTACCATCGGGGCAGCACTTCTGCAAGTGTGCTGCCGGACAATAAAACACATTTTGCTGCAGAAGACGATGGCTCTGGGAAATGTGGCTGGCTTTGCTAACGTGGGCTTTCCAAATGGTGGTGGGGCAATGGATGGCACACATATTTCCACTCTGGTGCCACCCCACCTAGTCTCTGAGCACATCAAAAGTAAGGGTACTTCTCCATGGCACTTCAAGAGCTTCTGGATCACGGTGCATGTTTCACAGAACATGCAGTTCAGGAACAGTGGCCTGTACAGGAAGCTGCAGGCTGGCACTTTCTTTCCAGACCAGAAATGTACAGTGGGGGATGTAGAAATGCCCATAGTCCTTGGGGACGCAGCCTACCCCTTGTAGCCCTGGCTCATGAAGCCTGACAGGGGCAGCTGAACAGCAATAAGTAGGGTTGCTAGGTGTCTGGTTTTCGCCCAGACTGTCCATTATTCGGGTCCCCTGTCCAGTATTGTGAAATGTCCGTTATTTCCTGTTTCCCTCAGATGGAAACCCAGCGGGGACAGGGGAGTGATGAGCGTGGGGCCATTTAAAGGTGCAGCACCTTTTTTTTTTTTTTTTTGCTTTTGCTTAACAACTTTGGTCTCCCCCTTTTTTTTTGCTCAACAGAATTTTTTCCTGGTGTTTTTTTTTGGGGTAGTAGGGGGGAGGTGTTCAGTATTTTTTGTTAAACCATCTGCTGGCAACCCTAGCAGTAAGGAGCGGTTCAACACTAGGCTAAGCTGATGCCATATGGTTGTTGAATGTTCCTTTGGCAGATTGAAAGGCAGCTGGAGGCATCTCTGTGGCAGGCTAGGTCTTATGGAGGATCATATTCCCAAGGTGATGGCTCACATAATTTGTGTGAGAGTAAGTATGAAGTTTTTCCCCCACGGGTGGAACAGTGAGAGACAGCCTAGATCAGGGGTTCCCAAACTTTTTGAGACGGGGACCAGTAAATCCATTCATGAGCTTTTGGAGGACCGGCAACATCATTTGCATATTTGCATATTCATTAAGCAAATTATGAATATGCAAATAAGTTTCTGGTCCTCCCGAAGCCATCAGTGCCAGCTTTAGCAAAACTTTTGATACGGTCACCCACAATATTCTTGCCAGAAAGTTAAGGGAATATGGATTGGATAAGTGGACTGTAAGATGGATAGAAAGCTGGCTAGACCAGGGTTTCCCAAACTTTTTACTTTAGTTGGAATCCATTTTTTTAGTACTGTTTTTTGCAGCCCAAAAATATAAATGCATATTAAGAAAAAAGAATGAAAAATGAATACATCTTCACTGTGTATTATTTATTCACAATAATAACAGTACATAACATAAATCTTAATTACAATTTAACCAGTAGAATTTTAACAGTTGTAAAGTTTGTTTATTTATAATTGAATGAGTTGAATATAAGTTATTTGTGTGCACCTTATAACTTTTAAATAACTAAAAAGAGAACTAATGAGAAGGGTGATGTTGTTTTGCATCACATAGCAACTTTATGTCAGGAGCAAAAGAAGAAAGTTTTATCCTCAAATCTGGTTCAACATTCAATCTATTACTATATTTATTTTTGAAGAAAACCAAAGATGAGAAACTAGATTCACGCTTATATGTCGTGACGAAAGGCATTAAGAATTTGACTGCTTTCTCAGATAAATGTGAATATTCATTTCTACAGCTCAACCAAAAATCAATCAAGGAGAGTTTATCAAAGTTCTCTTTTAAGGCAGAGTCATAGGAAAGTTCAATTAATGAATCCACTTCTGATGCACTCAATTGTAGTATTTCTTCATTTTCGGTGTCAATAGTAAACGGGTTCTTAATCCACATTTTACTGGTGTCAATTGGAGGAAAATATTCATGTAAACTTGATGTTAGCCCCAAGAGGTGTTCTTGGATTGCTGCAGAAATTGTGTCTGAGATATTAGTTTCAGCATATTTTTCTTGTAATTCAGTTAAAGTACAAAAAGACTTAAAGTTTCTCTTGTTAACTCGCTGTGACCATAAACAAAGTTTTTAAATTGTTGCCTCAACTTTTTCGTGAACTTTGAAAATATTAATTTTAGTGCCTTGTAAATTCAAACTTAAATCATTTAAAAGACAAAATATGTCACATAAGTAAGCCACCATTGTTAACCAATCAAACTCATGAAACCTGTCTTTAAATGTAAATATAACATCTTTTGCCGATGGAGGGTGTCGCTCCAAGAACAATAAAACTTCATCCTTCATTTGAAAGAGTCGTTTCAAAATGTTTCCTTTCGACAGCCATCGAATCTCACAGTGTAGTAAGAGATGCTCATGTTCACTTCCTAATTTGTTGCACAAAGCAGTAAAGATTCTGGAATTCAAAGGACGAGCTTTTATATAATTTATAAACTTCACACATTCTTGAAGAATGGAACTCAAAAGTGATGGCATAGTTTTCACAGCTAGTGCCTCTCTGTGCAGTGCACCCATACACAGTCAGGCGCTACAGCTCAAATCCACGGGACAAGCCCAGTGCGAGACCCTGCCATTGCTCGAGCCCCATCACTGCTCAGTCCAACACACTTTTTCCAGTCAATATCGCTTTGAATAATAAAATCATTGATTAGCTTAAAAATTTCGGCAGCCTTTGTTCTTGTTGGAAGTGGTTTACAAAATAAGAGATCTTCTTGAATGGAGCTTTCATAATCATATCTAACAAAACACATCAAATTGGCAGCGTCAGCTATATCAGTGCTTTCATCCACTTGGAATGCAAAAAACTGACTATTCTGTAGTCAATGAATGAGCGTTTCTTCAATATTTTTCGCCATTTCTTCAATTCTACGTTTCACTGTATTGTTGGATAAAGACAGAGAACCCAACTGATTTCCCTTTTTTCCTCCATAAATACGGGATGTAATAATATTCAGTGCAGGAAGTATTAACCTTTCACCAACAGTATGCGGGTAACCTGTCTCGGCTATTAGTTTTGAAACTTCATATGAAGCCAAAACAAAGTTTTCATTTAAAGAGCCCATTGAAAGTGCACTTTTCATGCTTTTTTTTAGCAAAAGCTAATTCATTTCTCTTATTTATGAAAAAATCTATGGGCTTACTCGCGTATTCTGGATGTTTGCATTCCAAATGGCGTTTCAGTTTTGATGGTTTCATGCACTCGTTGGATAGTTCTGTGTGACAGATTAGGCATAATGGCAAGTGATTATCACTACCAGCACTTATAAAACCAAATTTCAAATACTCATCCGAATAATTGCGGGTCCAAGGAGTTTTTATCTTCTTATTCTCACTTGTACTAGGCTGCACACTGGTACTAGGCTGCACATCATTCAAACATTTTTTTAGTTGTATTTACAGTCACATTCTTCAGCCATTTATCCATATTGAAGATGAAAATGAGAGGGTATGTTATTGAAAATAAATGAAGAAAGCTTAAGCAGTTAACCTAAGAGGACGTGCACCACTGTGCAGAAACAAGCTGAGGCTGCTGTATCACGTGACAGGAAAACCAATGACACAAGCTTGGCTGCATGAAAATACACGTGCTTCCGGGGAGACGAAGCCCTTTCCCTGCCCTTGTTAGGTGGACCTGCGCTCCCCGGCACTGCTAAAGCACTGTGCTGCCCCAGAGAGCCCGCCACCTGGAGGAGCCACTGAAATCCCATAGGAAGTAGTCCCCACTCACCCATGGAGACCACCATTCAGCAACCCCGGCTGCATCCTCCGTCCAGCCCGGGCCAGGGCTTGGGGACGCGGCGTGCATGGGCAGTCCGGGAGTCCATAACTCCCGGCCGTATCCTCCGTGCAGCCCGGGCCAGGAGGATGGACCAGCTGGGAGGCGGGAACTCCCAGCTGCATCCTGCATGCAGCCCGGGCCAGGGCTCAGGGACGCAGTGCCGCACGGGCCAGCTGGGAGGCAGGAACTCCTGGCTGCATCCTGCGGGCAGCCCGGGCCAGGGCTCGAGGCTGCGGCGCTCATGGGCCAGCTGGGAGGCGGGAACTCCCAGCTGCATCCTGCAGGCAGCCCGGGCCAGGGCTCGGGGACGCGGTGCCGCATGGGCCAGCTGGGAGGAGGGAACTCCCAGCTGCATCCTCCGTGCAGCCCGGGCCAGGGCTCCAGGACGCAGCGCCCCAGCAGCCACGCTGAGGCCCGGTATATTTTTGCCGCGGCCCGGTACCGGGCCACAGCCCATAGTTTGGGAAACCCTGGCCTAGATTCTCAGTTTGAACAGCCCAACACTTGTGCTGTTAGAGGAGCCCATCAGGTGGCCATCAATATCAGTGAGTGTAAAGGGCTCACCCTCTCAATCTCTGTCAAGGCTGTTCCCCACTCTGGCATGACAAATGCAGAAGTTGGGGGCCCGCAAGAGCACCCCAAAACCTTGCCTCTATAGGCTCTGGTACAAAAACTCCCCTTCCCCCAAATCCTAATACCCATATCCTGCCACCACCCAAGTAATTCCAAGAGATCACTTGAGAAATCTCCTTCCTGAGGTAAAACTCTCCCTCTGCCCCAACCTCCATTTTGGAGTTGGGAAAAACAGAGGGGATCCACAGACAACAATGGACTCTGCCCTTGTAACTAGGCGCTGAGTCCTAAGGACACAACAATCAGCCAATCCCGGTTAATAGAAAATAAAACTATCATTTATTATCAAAACAAAACTACAGTTGCAAGCATAGTAAAGTGGCTAGATGGGAAGAGCCACCAATTGATAAAGATACTCAGGGAAATCCCCTGGGCTAGAACTTAGTTACAAAGAAAAAAAACCCACTTAACAAGCTCAGACATGATTTTCAAATCCACAAACAAGGAAAACAACAAATCCTGACGGACTATCTAAACTTTTCCCTACTTACACATTTTAAGAAGTCCATTCTTGGAGTCTCCCATCTCCCTCAGTCTTGGAAGAAACTGCTCTGTCTCTCAAACACAGAAGAGAGAGAAAAACCCCTTTCTCCCAGTTTGAAATGCCTACCTGCATTGTTATTGGCTGACCACTCGATACCTGGCTAGGTACAGGAGACATTAGTTAACCCTTTAGTCACCAGTACTCCTGATTATGACAATCCCAGACCCCACACCCCCTCCTGCACCCCAATCTCCAGCCAGGAGCTCCTCCTGCACCCAAACTCCATCCCAAACCCCACACCCTCCTACACCCCAAGCCCCTGCCAAGAGCTTCCCCTGTACCCACATTCCATCCCAGACCCCACACTCCCTCCTGCACCCCAATCCCCTGCCAAGAGCTCCCCCCGGCACTGAAACTCCATCCCAGACCCCATACCTTCTCCATTAATATAATAGAAAAGTGTGACCATTTACCAAAATTCTTTGTGTGGCCCTCCTGTGAAAATTATTGCCCACCCCTGTTCTAAGGGCAGGAGGGACCATTGTGGGTACGTCTAGACTACATGCCTCTGGCAACAGAGGCATGTAGATTAGGCTACCCGGCATAGGCAAAAAAGCGGGGTTTTAAATAATCCCCGCTTCATTAAAATAAACATGGCCGCCGTGCTGTGCTGACGATCAGCTGATCCAGCACAGCGCGGTAGTCTAGACGCGGATTGGTCGGCTGGGGTAGCTTTTGCCCACCGATCCTGTAAACCTCGTTTCACGAGGCATAAGGGATCGGTCGGCAAAGGCTTCCCCAGCCGACCGATCCGCGTCTAGACTACCGCGCTGTGCCGAATCAGCTGATTGTCGGCACAGCACGGCGGCCATGTTTATTTTAATGAAGCAAGGATTATTATTATTATTTAAATCCCCGCTTCTTTGCCTATGCCAGGTAGCCTAATATACATGCCGCTGGCAACACACCTGTCTAGACACCTGTGATTGGCCAGTTTGAACAGCCCAGAGCAAAACAGCCATGCTTGATTTTAAAATGGCCAGAGATGGGGAATCAACCACAGGCCCTTGGTCAGTTATTCATATATATACATACAAAGTCATCCCTGTTTGATCAGTTAAATAAATTAAGCTCCTTCACTGCAAACAAACCTAGTCTCTCCTGTCCCAGTGGCTGCTGTCACAGGCAACGTGTGTGTGTGTGTGTTTGTGGGGGGGTGTCATTTGGGATCATGAATCCCCTGTCCCCAATTTCTGCACTCCTTTCTGTCTTATTTCCAGACCGAAAGCAGACAAGTGGCAATGTTTACTAGACAGCAATAGTTTTGCAATGACTCCATAATCCACAAGTTCTGCCAAGTCATGGGAGTTGCAGAATCGGAGAAGTTACAGCTGAGAACAGCCACCACATAATAATCTCTTTGCTAACTCAGAATGTCTCCTCACCGTTCACCGTCAAGTGTCTTTTCCAGTTCATCTCTAAAGGGAAGAACCAGCCCCAGTCTCTTAGACCCAACTACTGACCCCATCCCCTCCCACAGCTGAGAGCCCAGGAGTCATGTTTTCAAATTTGTGTGATCTAACCACTAGTATTCACTCCCGTCCGAGAGCTAGACACTGAATCCTAGAGTCCTGGGCCCCTCCCATGTGTTAACTACTGAACCCCACTCCTCTCCCAGAACTGGGGTCCAGAGCCCTGGCCCCACTCCCATGTGTTAATCACTATGCATGCTACTACACCCCTGATGGGTGTATAGGGTGAGAGAGAAATCCATTTTCCAATATTTTTATTCTTAAAGCAAGTTTAGTTTTTAACAAGCCACAGCTGTGTAGCTGACTCAAGGTATAACTGCCACATAGGGTAGCTGCCACACAATGTAGTTGACGCAGTGTAGCTGATACACAATATGAAAGGGCCAAAGTGTAACTGATGCACAGAGTATTTCACACACAGTGTAACTGACACACAATATAGCTGACACACCATGTACCAACTGCTACACAAAATGTAATACACACAATATAGCTGAGCCATGATATAACTGACAAACAGTGTAGGTAGGTGACACATGGAAAAACTGACACACAATGTGTAATAGGCACAGTTTTGCTGTTGCAGCCAGGAGAGATGTGCATTCCTCTGGCCCCTAGGGACTTCCCCAGGCTAAGGGTGCCCCTTTAACAAAGCCTCTGTGTTCTGGGTCAGCTCTTCACTGCACACTGTTGTTCCTCCCCTACACCCCCCCCAACTGGAGCCATGGCGCTGTGAGCACTGGAAGTTCTGTCCCTGCACTTCCTCCACCTGGAAGCTTGACACCACAACTCCTCCCATGGACATAAACAAAGTAGAGGGAATACTGCACACGTGGTAGCTGACATACAAAATCAGGAATAAGGGATCTTCCGGAAAAGGCTTTATTTTCCGCAAGAGCCGCGTCTAGACTGGCGCTTTTTTCCATCAAAGCCCTGAGCCGGAAAAAAGCGGCAGCCATGTTCATGCAAATGCTGCGGGGAAAATTTAAATCCCCGCGGCATTTGCAATTCCGACTTGTCTCATTAGCATACGTTTTCCGGAAAAGGGTGCCAGTGTAGACACAGCCATATAGTATAGCTGACACAAGGTGTAGCTGACACACAAGGTGTAGCTGACAAAGTGTAGGTGACACACAGGGTATAGGTGACATACAAAGTGTAGGTGACACACAAGTTGCAGGTGACACACTGTAACTGACTCATAAAGTGTAGCTGACACATAAAGTGTAGATAACACACAATTTGTAGGTGACACACAGTACTGACGACACACCATGCAGTTGACACACAAGGGGTAGCTGACACATGATGCAGGTGACACACAAAGTGTAGGTGACAAACAGGGTCTAGGTGACACAGTGCAGACAGGGCCGGCCCGAGCCATCTGGCGCCCCGGGCCCAGGCGTACGGCGCTGCCCCCAGGCACACGGCACATGCGCAAGAAGCCGCGAGTGTAGACATAGCCACAGAGTGCAAGTGAACACTCGTTCTAGCTCTCACATGGTGTAACTGACACACACAGTGCAGGTCACACACAGGGTGCAGGTGACACACACTGTAGCTAACACACAAGGGGTAGCTGACACACACAAGGGGTAGGTGATGCATAAAGTGTGGCTGACACACACATGGCTGGTGACACACATGCTGTAGGTGACACACCCACTGTAGGTGACATATAAAGTGTAGCTGATATACACACTGTGGGTGACAGTGCAGGTGACACGCTGAAGCTGACACACACACAGGCTGTAGGTGACACACACACAAGGTGTAGCTGACACACAGGCTGTAGGTGACACACACACAAGGTGATGGCTGCCAGAGAGGACCGGGACAGCAGCTCCTCGAGCCACGCCCCCTGGCAGGAAGCCACCTCCCTTCCCTTAGGCCACGCCTCCAGGGGCAGTCCCGCCTGCTCCCTGGTTGCCCTCTAGGCCACGCCTCTCCCCCATCTGCTCAACCTGTTCCCACGTCACCGCTGCCCCGCCCTCACCGAGTCCCGGTTGCTGTGGTGACCAGGCCCCGCCTCCCTGCGGCCTTTTCCGCTGGCCTACAGTTGCGGCGCGTCCCTTTGCAGCAGCGGCGGCCGTAAAGCGCGGAGCGGGCCGGGGGACTGCGGCGGCTCCCTGGGCTTCTTCCCGCTGCCGGAGAGAAGCGCCCCGCCCCCCTCCGCGCGTGAGTGACACGCCGGACCCTGGGCCGGGAGAGTAGGGGGCGGGGTCAGGGGTCACGGCAGGGGCGGGGCGGGGCGGGGCGGCAGCCTTATCCGGTGAGCCCGGTGTTGGGCCCTGAGCCTGGCAAGGGCGTCGGCAGGGGCGGACACATTGGGGTTGTGGTGGGTAAGGGGGCAGTGGGGTGGGGGCAGGCACTGGGGTGGGTTTATTGTGGTGGATAAGAGGGCGGGGGTAGGGGCACACATTGGGGTTGTGGGCAGTGGGGCAGGGGCACACATTGGAGGTTGTGGGCAAGGGGCAGAGGGCACACATTGGGGTTGTGGGCAAGGGGGCAGGGGCACACATTGGGGTTGTGGGCAAGGGGCAGTGGGGCAGGGGCACACATTGGAGGTTGTGGGCAAGGGGGCAGGGGCACACATTGGGGGTTGTGGGCAGTGGGGCAGGGGGCACACATTGGAGGTTGTGGGCAAGGGGGCAGAGGACACACATTGGGGGTTGTGGGCAAGGGGCAGTGGGGCAGGGGCACACATTGGGGTTGTGGGCAAGGGTCAGGGGCACACATTGGGTGTTGTGGGCAGTGGGGCAGGGGCACACATTGGAGGTTGTGGGCAAGGGGGCAGAGGGCACACATTGGGGTTGTGGGCAAGGGGGCAGTGGGGCAGGGGCACACATTGGGGTTGTGGGCAAGGGGCAGGGGCACACATTGGGTGTTGTGGGCAGTGGGGCAGGGGCACACATTGGAGGTTGTGGGCAAGGGGCAGGGGCACACATTGGGGTTGTGGGTAAGGGGGCAGGTGGCACACTGGGGGTTGTGTTAGGTAAGCAGGCGGGGGCACACATCGGGGGTTGTAGGTAAGGGGGCAGGGGACACACTGGGGGGTTGTGGTGGTGGGTAAGGAGGCAGGGGGCACACGCTGGGGTGCATTTGTGGCACCTGTGGGTGGGGTGATGGAGTTGAGTCACAGGGAGGTTTGTGTTTTAAGCACCATGAAGCAATGGGAGGCCTTCCAAGATCCTTGGCAACCGTATGAATAGTAGGACAGTCCCCCTGTGTCCCAGCTGCATCCAGGCTCTAGCATTAACTTTTAGCTCCCCAAATTCAAATCCTGTAACAATTCAGTTGGATTCTGGCTCCTTCATTTCTGGTGTTGCCCCTCAGCCTCTGAGCCCAACCCTAAGCTTGGCTGCATCTCCGCGCTGGGCAAGGAGTCCCCTGTGTTAGCAGCTGCCCCATCCCAGAGGTGATTGCATTGCTTCTCAGCACTGCATGAGGGATCCCTACTGGTGTATTGTTTGTAAAGCATTCGGGAATGGAAGGTGCTATAGAAACATACAATTTCTTTCTTTTATTTTAATGATTATGTGTAAGCCAGTGACACTTCACAGCCTGAGCTGTAGTCAGGACCCCAGAGTCCCAGGTGCTGCACTGATGCTTCAGGAAAGAGCATCTCTATCCCACAGAATTGAGTCTGCTTTTTTCTCTTTTAGGACAATGGATTCACGCTTCACTCGTGGGAAATCTGCCATTCTGGAGCGGTCTCTGACCCGGCCAAAAATGGAGGTCAGCCTGAGTGCGTTCTCTCTGCTATTCTCAGAGATAGTGCAGTACTGTCAGAACCGGGGTCTACTCTGTCTCCGAGCTCCAGAACAAACTCTCAGAGCTGGGCCAGCAGGTGGGAGCTCGCATCTTGGATGTGCTGGTCATGCGGGAGAAAAACGGCAAGCGGGGAGACCAAGGTCATCAACATCCTCCTTTTCATCAAGGTGACGGTGTGGAAGGCCTTGTTTGGGAAGGAAGCGGACAAGCTGGAGCAGGCCAATGATGATGACAAGACCTACTACATCATCGAGAAAGAGCCACTGATCAACACCTTCATCTCGGTGCCCAAGGAGAACAGCACGCTCAACTGCGCCTCCTTCACAGCTGGCATCGTGGAGGCCATCCTCACCTACAGCGGCTTCCCCGCCAAGGTGACGGCCCACTGGCACAAGGGCACCACCCTCATGATCAAATTTGATGAGTCCGTCATAGCGCGAGACAAAGCTCTGGACGGCCGCTGAGCGCCCGGCGGGGGGAGCTGACGTGCTGCTCTTGTCCATGTGCACCGTGTAACTAAACGGACTGTACCGGAAGGGGTGGCATGGCTTGTCTGGGGCAGGCTGTGTGTAAATCAGAATGAACCTGCGTGAGGCAGAGGGGGCCTCAGCCCAGTTCCAGTGGAACGTGTCTCCCCATCATATTAATTGCCCCTTCCTTTCCCTCCCCCCATTCACTTCTTGGCTTCTGCCAAGGCTGACAACAGACATAAATCTGCCCTGCAGTTGTCTTTTCCGGCTCTGGTGGGGATACACAGGCTAGGTGTGGCTGAGCTAACCCAATGTAGCGTGGTGGCTGAGACTAGTCACCCTATAGGATCTCAGGCAGACTTGTGTTCAGGCAGCTAACTCAAGCTGCAGAACATGACCCCATCTGAGCTCCTAGGTAGGTACTCAGCGAGTCAGCCCTTGCTGCTGCTGCTTCTGATATTCCAGCTTGAACAGAGCTAGTGTGTGCATTGCCCCCTGTGTGGGAACAACTCCTCCCTGCTGTGTGTAGATGCACTCAGACTCTGAACTCACTCTCGCCTAACAGGTGGGCCTCTGCTTTGTGTAGAGCTGAAGTGTGTTGGTGGGGCAGCATGGGGAAGCTTATTTCCCATGTGCCCACCCCCCTGCCCACAGAGCTAATGGGAATCAAGTCAGAAGGGCTGGCCCTTGGGCTGCAGCATCTCTGTGCTAGGCTGCTGCTTCTGCTTTGCCTCTTTCAGCAGTCACTGGTGTCTGCTTTCTGTCCCCGTGTGTGTGTGAGGCTTAGTGTGGTTCTCAGTGGGACAGGCCTCCCAACCCCCCCAGAACCATTCACTCAACCAGCTGCAGGTGACTGCCAGTCAGGCAGCTCTAGCAAAGCCCCTCTGCCTTCTGGAGTGGATCCCTCCAGCGCAGGTTTGAGGCACATTGATGGGGAGGGACAGGGACAGAGTCGGTGTCAGAAGCTTCCTCTTTGGCTGCTCATGAAGTAGGCTCTGAGTGGATCGCTTAGTCTGAGGGTAAAAATGAGGCTTTTTGTGAGGCCCAAACCCAGCTTCTCCTGCCAAAGCGTAGCGTGCTTGCACACTATAACTGTGGCATGGACGCGCAGTGCCCCGTGAGGATGGAAACACGGACACTAGAAAGCAGGAGGGCTCTTTGCCATGCCAACCCAGACAGGATTTAACATGCTGCTTGCCTGGAAGTGACCTGCCAGAGGGGAGAGGGATGTATTTGCTGCTGCTGGTTTACAGTGTATGAAGGAGATAGAAATGTGGGGGCATCTTACTCAAAAACTTGATGCTTTGTTTAATCTTACAGAACAGCTGAGAGATGATGTCTGGCAGCCCCTGCTCTTGAGAGAGGTGTGGTTCCCCTAAACATTCACAGCAATGAGCTGTGATACCTTATTCCACCCCCACAGGGCAAGCTTAATGAAAGGGATGTGACCGGCTTGAAAATAAATCCCGCGAAAAAACGCTGTGTGTGATAGTTGCAAGCAACTCCTGAGATCACTCTGGTGGGAAGCCCTCAGCACATTCTTCCTTTCAGCTCCTTTCCTTTGCTGAGCTCTTCCATGCCGTAAGTTTCGCCGTTCTCTTGTCAGGATTGCTGAAAAAGGCATTGAAAGCAACAACTGAGGGGCAGGCTTTTCCTATCCCCACTCCTTCTTTTTAAAGGAACTCAAGTTACAATAGAAATATTCAGGATATTACACAATGGGAGGGTCTATCAAAACCTGGAATTTCAAAATCCTCCCATTGACAGTGACCCCCCTTTAACCAGAGAGTTGGATCCTTTGGATATTTTCCAAGCTGATCATTTTTCCTAGTTAAATTAAAATGTTGTTTAGTTAACTGGCCTCTTTTCATTTCTCTCTGTCAGGTTGTTACCCCCCCCCCCCCATCTCCATTGCAAGCTAATCACTCATCCCTTTGCATCCCATGGTTCACATTCAGAATGGTTGCATTCTGTGTGGTGCTGGTTTTATGGATCACTTTTCTATTGTACATGCTCTTGGGGAATGGGTGCTGTATATAATCTTGGGAAAGCCTCACCCGTACTTGTCTAACTCTGCAAATAAAATCCGTTTATACCCTGCCTGCATGTGCATGTCTCTTCAAAGCTTAAATCTCAAAGCAAGGTTTTACGCCAGGCACCATTAGGTACAGTACCCAGTGGGGTCTCCCGCTTGCAGATTGTATGGATCGCCTCTTGAAAGCGAGAGTGTCACATTAATATTTCCTTCTATCTAGTTCTTATTCTGTCCTTATGTCCAGATAGCTGAGCATCCTTCTGTTCACGACTGCATGCACTGACAGCTCCAGCCCGGCCACCTGCCTTCTCTGTATGTACACATGCCATTGCTGTGAATTGTATATACATGGACACTTCGTGTTAGGGATTTAGCTGTATTTTGTGCAGTGTGAACCTCTGTTACAGTGCCAGTTACCAATGTCGAGAGTCTGGAAAGCAGATCCTGCTGTTGTGTAGGCAGCCCAAGGAGCACCTCAGAGTCCATTGCCAGCAGTAGATTGGGGCTGCTTTGGGCTGGGCGTGGCTGGTGTACAGGGCTTGTCTTCACTGTCCTGTGAAATTGACACTGCTGCAGTCAATGCAGCGGTTTTGAAATAGCTTCTGCCTCTCGTTGAGGTGGATACGTTATGTGGATGGGTTTTTTATACCTGAGTGAGGTAACTATTGCAGTTTTTTAGACAAAGCCACAGTGAGAGACAGCGCCTACCCCAGAAAGTTCAGGTGGAAGAGGACAGGGGAAAGGTAAGAGGGAGATGACTTTCCAAGGTCACACAGCAGCTTGGCAGCAGAGCCTGGAGAAGGATTCTGATCTCCTGATTCCTATCCCAGCTGCACACTGGAGTTAGGAGGTAGTTAGCCACCTGCCCCAGGGTGTTCTGTTCAACCATGGAGAGAAGTGGACTGATCAGGCAACATAAACTGCTTACAGCTTGGGTTTAGGCACCTAGGTTCTAGTTTCTGGCTTTGCCAATCCATAAAATGGCTGACCTGTGAGGTGCCTCAGCTCATTGGTGTCTTTAAGTTTTCAGTATAAAGGTTCCCCCAGCACTCATGTTTCTATCTCTGGGCTGGTGCTTGCAGCCTCTAGCCTCCTGGTTGCGCGCTTCCTGCCCATGCCCCATTCATAGACCCATAGACTTTAAGGTCAGAAGGGACTATTATGATCATCTAGTCTGACCCCCTGCACAATGCAGGCCACAGAATCTCACCCACCCACTCCTGGAATAATCCTCTCACCTATATCTCAGATACTGAAGTCCTCAAATGATGGTTTAAAGACCCCAAGATGCAGAGAATCCTCCAGCAAGTGATCCGTGCCCCATGCTACAGAGGAAGGCGAGGCTTCCCACTATGTTGCAGTTGGGGCCTGTGTTAGGATGCTCACATGCTGCCCGCTGTATTGGATCCCCCCCAAAATCCACCTGTGGGAGGAAGTGGTGCTGCCCACTTACTCACTGTGAGCCAGGGGTTAGCGCTCACCTGCACCATGGGAGGCCCTGGTTCGAGGCCCTGTACTTGGGAAATTTGAACAAGAGTCTGCTACCTCTCAGCAGTGTAGCAGGATAATCGAATGTGGGGCTCCCTCCATGGGGACTAAATCATGGAAGTGTGGCTGGAGCAGGGGGCCTGGCCCCGGGCCTCCCCTCTCCCAGGTGGGTGTGTGAACCCCTGGACTCTTGCTGTGTTTAACCCCAGTGCAATCTGAGAGAGCAAGAGCCAGTGAGGGTGACTGCCGTCCTGTGGTTGGGACACTCACCTGGGAGACCCTGGGGGGCCAGGCCCCTTCCTCCAGTAACTCTTTGATCAGTTAGCCTCAGCTTCAACAGGAGAGCCTGAGGGTCCCGCCCGACTGAGCAGCTCAGTGACCACAGCAGGCCTTGTCCAAATGGATTCTCCCCTCTGCCAGGGAAGGGGAATAGAACGGGAGCTCCCTGGTCCCAGGTGTGTGCTCCAGCTGCTGGGCTGCTAGTTGCGTGTGAGCAGCAGCATCTCTCTGGCTGGTTTTGGGTGAAGCAAGGTAGGGGCCAAACTTGTTCCCATGGGAACCTGCGGAGCCTGTCTGTGGCTTGCTCAGCAGAGCTGGGGCCTCCCTGCAGCCTGGGCTTCATTGCCTACCTCAGAGAGGCGGGGCTTAGGCCAACCTTGTGTCTCCTTATTGGCTAGCATAGGTGGCTCCTGGCCTGGCTTTGTGCTTTGCATGCTATGCTGACCCCCAGCCTGCTCCCCCTTCCTTTTTTTGCAACAGCATCACACTGCTGACTCATATTCAGCTTGTGGTCCACTATAAGCCCTAGATCCCTTTCTGCCGTTCTCCTTCCTAGACAGTCACTTCCCATTCTGTATGTGTGAAACTGGTTGTTCCTTCCTAAGTGGAGCACTTTACATTTCTCTTTATTAAACAAACTTCATCCTGTTTACCTCAGACCATTTCTCCAATTTGTCCAGATCATTTTGAATTATGACCCTATCCTCCAGAGCAGTTGCAACCCCTCCCAGCTTGGTATCATCTGCAAACTTAATAAGCGTACTTTCTATGCCAATATCTAAATTGATGAAGATATTGAACAGAGCCGGTCCCAAAACAGACCCCTGCGGAACCCCACTTGTTATACTTTTCCAGCAGGATTGTGACTCATTAATAATTACTCTCTGAGTATGGTTATCCAGCCAGTTATGCACCCACCTTATAGTAGCCCCATCTAAGTTGTATTTGCCTAGTTTATTGATAAGAATATCATGCGAGACCGTATCAAATGCCTTACTAATATCTACGTATACCACATCCACCACTTCTCCCTTATCCACAAGACTCGTTGTCCTATCAAAGAAAGCTATCAGATTGGTTTGACATGATTTATTCTTTACAAATCCATGCTGGCTGTTCCCTATCACCTTGCCACCTTCCAAGTGTTTACAGATGATTTCCTTTACTTGCTCCATTATCTTCCCTGGCACAGAAGTTAAACTAACTGGTCTGTAGTTTCCTGGGTTGTTCTTATTTCCTTTTATAGATGGGCACTATATTTGCCCTTTCCAGTCTTCTGGAATCTCTCCTGTCTCCCATGATTTTCCAAAGATGATAGCTAGAGGCTCAGATACCTCCTCTATCAGCTTCTTGAGTATTCTAGGATGCATTTCATCAGGCCCTGGTGACTTGCAGACATCTAACTTTTCTAGGTGATTTTTAACTTGTTCTTGTTTTATTTTATCTTCTAAACCTCCCCCCTTCCCAATAGCATTCACTATGTTAGGCATTCCTACAGACTTCTTGGTGAAGACAGAAACAAAGAAGTCATTAAGCATCTCTGCCATTTCCAAGTTTCCTGTTACTGTTTCTCCCTCATCACTGACCAGTGGGCCTACCCTGTCCTTGGTCTTCGTCTTGCTTCTAATGTATTTATAAAAAGTCTTCTTGTTTCCCTTTATTCCCGTAGCTAGTTTGAGCTCATTTTGTACCTTTGCCTTTCTAATCTTGCCCTGGCATTCCTGTGTTGTTTGCCTATATTCATTCTTTGTAATTTGTCCTACTTTCCATTTTTTATATGACTCCTTTTTTATTTTTAGATCATGCAAGATCTCCTGGTTAAGCCAAGGTGGTCTTTTGCCATATTTTCTATCTTTCCGACGCAGCAGAATAGCTTGCTTTTGAGCCCTTAACAATGTCCCTTTGAAAAATTGCCAACTCTCCTCAGTTGTTTTTCCTCTCAGTCTTGATTCCCATGGGACCTTACCTATCAGCTCTCTGAGCTTACCAAAATCTGCCTTCCTGAAATCCATTGTCTCTATTTTGCTGTTCTCCCTTCTACCCTTCCTTAGAATTGTGAACTCTGTGATTTCATGATCACTTTCACCCAAGCTGCCTTCCACTTTCAAATTCTCAACCAGTTCCTCCCTATTTGTTAGGATCAAATCTAGAACAGCTTCTCCCCTAGTAGCTTTTTCAACCTTCTGAAATAAAAAGTTGTCTCCAATGCAGTCCAAGAACTTATTGGATAGTCTGTGCCCCGCTGTGTTATTTTCCCAACATATATCAGGATAGTTGATGTCCCCCATGACACCACTCCTGTGGGTTGAGCTCACCGATTTAGGGTGTTGGCCCAGCTGGGTGCTTGCCAAGTGCCAGGGAGAAAGAGGTGTGATTTACTATTCTGTCTCACTGCTGTGTGCGCATTAACACTCATGTTTCTGCAGGCCCGGCCAAAGAGTTTGTGGGGCCCAAGGCAACCGCCTTGCTCACCTTGCCTGTGTTTCTGTTCACTCTTTCTCGTTGTTCTGCAGATGTGTTCTTCAGGGGAAACCCCTATGCACTGGTGTAGCACCTCCACCAGATAAAGAAGCAGCCATGGAGGAGCAAGGAGGACATGTTTCAGGAGGGCTCTGAACTTGCGACACTGCAGAACAAGAGCGCAGGGTGTGAGGAGAGACAGCAAATGAAAATTTAAAAATAGAGGCAGGAGAGGAAGCAGGGCCAGAAGCAAATTTTACTGGGCCAGGAGTGGATGATAAAAGTGATGGAGGAGCAAAGATGCCGAAGTCTCTAATCAAGGGGACATGATAATAGTTTTCAAGGACGTAAAAAGCTGTTACAAGGAGAAGGGAGAAATATTGTTCTCCATAAACTTTGAGGTTAGGACAAGAAGCGACTGGCTTAAATTGCAGCAAGGGCAGATTAGCTTGTGATGAGGTGGACTTATTGAGAAGCCCCTGCAGCTCTGCCACACCCCACCCTAGTAAGAACAGTAGAGAGGTTCTCCAAGCTGCCTAGAGTGTCTGTATGTCAAGCATCCAATCTAGGTCCAACCGCCTAGTATAAGAAGAGCTGCAGGGCCAGACAGTGAGATCAGTTCCTTGGTAGAGCTGGAGGAGTGTAGATGGGGTGCCTGGCTGTCTGAGGAAGCTACAGGACCCTGGACAGAGCAGTTGCTGGCAGAGGCAGGGGGCAGGGGTGGGTGGGCTGTAAAGGAGTTCCAGGCTGGCTGCTGAGGCTCAACCAGGACAAGGTCCTGAGATAAGGGTGAAGAAAGAGCTGGGGCCATAGGAAAGTGGCTCAGTTAAATGGGCATGGCAGGCAGCTGCTCTCAGCTTAGTTACATGGGCATGGCAGGCAGCTGCTTTCTTTAGAGTCCCTAGGCTGGGATCTGGAGTAGAGAGTGGGTCAGGGTCCCCCTTTCCTGACAGACACTGGGAAAGTGGCCTGGACTGTGATATACCCTGGAGAGGGACCTGAATTCTTTTCGTGGCCCAGCTGAAGAGCTGGGCCCAGTGAGATAAAGAGTCTCCAAGGAGGGACCCTTTGGGCATGTGACCCCACACCAGGACTGCTTGAAGAGGGAGCCTGGAAGGGGCTGACCAGGGTACTGTGATAGGCCCTGCTGCATTGATTGATGAGCAAGCCCAGGGACAGGGC
This sequence comes from Rafetus swinhoei, assembly GCA_019425775.1. Classification (NCBI taxonomy): domain Eukaryota; kingdom Metazoa; phylum Chordata; order Testudines; family Trionychidae; genus Rafetus; species Rafetus swinhoei. The sequence continues at coordinate 1,242,850 of JAFJHL010000157.1, read as the reverse complement.
TGCAGCTTGAGGGACCTTACAGGGGTCCCCGAGAGAGACCCCCAGAAAAGATTTTGATTGTGTGCCATCTACAGACTGTGTGACTCGACCAAAGGGCTGAGTCGTGAAGACCCATCCCAAACCGAGAGGGCAGGCAGACCCTGAGACGGGGCACTCGTGGGAGGTGAGCGCACCCCATTGCAGTTGGGCTTCAGGAAAACTTCCCAGCCATCAGGGTGGGTCACCACAGGAATAAATTGCCTGGAGAGGTTTTGTGGAATCTCTAGCATTGAAGGTTAAGCCAGGTTAGACCACTCTTGTCAGGGATGGTCCAAACAGTGCTTAGTCCTGCCAGGAGTGCAGGGGACTGGACTAAATGATGCCCAAGGTCCCTTCTAGTCCCATGATCCTATGATTACAAGGAAAACATCCAAGGGTAGAGCTCGGGGAGAGGGGGCTGAGGGCTGGCTGCCCCCTTCTGCCCGCGGCCCTGCCCCTTCTGGGAGCACGGAGCTGGGCTCCACTCCACTCCTTGCCCAGAGGCCAGGCTGTTGCCTCCCCTGCAGCCATCATTGACCTGTGGGTCTATATCATAGGCACCAACTTCCCCTCTAGCCAGGGGGTGCTAGGCACTCCCCCTGCCCTGGCCCTGCCTCCTTTCCCAAGCCTCCCCCTCCCTCCTGAGGGGTCCCAAACACTGTGAACCAGCTGGGAGGGGGAGGAGTTGATCAGTGGGGCCACCCGTGGGTGAGAGGCTCTGGGGGGCAGGGGAGAGGTGGGAGCTTGGCCGCCAATGGGTGCACCCAGAGTCAGTGCCTCTGGTCTACACGTTAGAGCCCCTGTCGTACCAAGGTGTTCTGTACCTCGGTACCTTCGGTGGTCTGAACTGTCAGTGTCAGCGTCGTCTGGTCCGGATCGTCCAGGCACGCTCCTGACAGGACCTCTACTCCATCGGTGATGATAAACTTTCAGCTGCGTGCGTAACAATTGGTGCTCCCTTTATCTAGAGTGTTAGACCCTGTGCACTTGGGTCAACACAGGAGATCTCTGAGAGGCCCCGGAAACGACAGATGCAGGCAAGGTTTGAAATCAATCGAGCAGGTTTATTGTCAAATGCAAAGCTCTACCAGTTGGTAACAGAGATCCTACAACGTTACACCACTGGGCACTATGGCCCGCGTTGACAAGGTACCAACACCGGGCAGGCCTATTGCCATATAACAGACATTAACAGCAGTTAGTCAGAGTTAAGCTACTGTGCATTATATAAGTTCAGGCGTCTAGTGCGCCCCCCCCCCCCCCAGGTCGGCCAGAGAGCACCCTTTGCGGTGTCCTTTTATAGACAGGTACAAACAACTTACATCACTTCTTTATGTACCAGGTTGCCACCCTCTGTTGCCTAGATACCACCCCTCACATTATGCAAGGGGGGGCTTACCTTCTGTTCGTCATCCTGTCAGTTCCGACCTGGTCCTGAACCTAGGTCGGCATGTACATTAGTTTTTGGGGAGCCTTTGTACCAAGACATTTCTTATTAAGATGTTCCGCTACTCCCCTTTGGCTTACAGTCTGTGCCCAGTGCCTCCCTATGTCCTTTCATGCTCTACCTAACTTACACAATTACAGTTATCAGTAGGGCCTCTTTCTTGGCTCCTGTGTTACTGAACCAAAGTCTTGCTCACTAGATTGCAGGCCTGTTGCTGTTTTCATGTTACAGGCCTCTATTTAGGCCTGCTGACTCCATGTTACTGACCCTCAACTTACTACACCCCCTATTGGGCACTGCTCAAAGTACTCTGGGATGGGGGGGAGGGGTGTTTGCTCAATTGAAAGCTTCTTTTCTCCACACACAGACTCAGGGCTTGCAAGAGGATGATGCTTCAGTAGGGCCAATATCATCAGACTGAAGGCAGCTGTGAGCCCGGGCAGAATAATTTCACCAAAACATTGTGAATCATAACTGGGCATCACTTAAGCACTTCTTAGTGGATGTTCCAAAAAAAGCCACCACTGAGGAAGAAAGCTGAGCTGGTGGAAAAAGCTGGTCTGGCTTAGGGGGGAAGATAGGGCAACTCTAAAAACATTTTTTTTAAAAAGGAGAAGTTGATGATAATGCTTCTAAATCAGAAGTTAGTAATTGTTAAAAAAGAACCCTGACGATGGTGTTATTCCATTGCCAGATGGAAACGGTTCTCAATACTCAGGCAGAAAAGGCACAATACACAATTCTGTTCTGTGTTTCGGGAGATTATATGGTGAGACTATATAACACTCTTTCCATTGCACTAGCATCTCCAGAGGATGTTAAACAGAAGCTACTAAAACTATGTTTTACTTCAGCATGTCCAGACAAATGGCACCCAAGAGTTTTCAAGAGTTCAAGACCTCACTGGTCTGTGATGATTTTCAAAGTCTTGGCGCAATGGGGCAATTCTAGAACAGGCAGAAAGCTACTGTTTGGCCAGCATTTCAAAAGGGGGAATGGAATTATGGACCTTTCAGCCCAAGCCTGATTCCAGGCAACCTAAAGAGGCAGCTGAAGTGAGACTTAATTAATAAAGAACTAAAGGACCTAATGTAATTAATGAAAATCAACATGGACTTATGGCAAATAGATCCTGTCAAATTACCTTCCTTTGTTTATTGGGAGTGCAAGTGTGGTAACTAAAGATGATAGCATTGGTGTGATAGGCTTCTGCAGGGCGTTTTACTTGGAATTTCATGGCATTTTAAATTAAAAAGTAGAACATGTAAACTTAACATGGCTTAACATTTAAAAGGATTAAAAATGGGCTAATGAGTACATCTCAAAACCTACCTATAAACAATGCAGCGTCACTGAGCAGGTCTGTTTCCAGCGGGGTCAGTTTCTGGCCCTGTGCTATTGCACATTTTCATCAATGATCTGGAAGGAAAGAAAATCTTACACATGAACTTTGCAGAAGACACCCACACTGAGGGAGTGGTATCTGGTAAAGAGGACAGGCCACTGACACAGCACAAGCTGGGCCGCTTGGCAAACAGCAAGCGTCAGTAAATAATGTGTATTTTCATCCAGCTAAATGTAAATGTTCCTCCAAGGACAAGGACTGTTGGCTGTGCTGGGAGAAGGGGGGACTCACTCCTGGGAAGCAGAGACTCTGGAAAAAGGTTGAGGGTTGTGCATGATAAGCAGCTGAGCCCCCAGAGCGATGTTGGGGGTCGGGGGATCCTGGGATTGATAAACAGGGGAATCTTGAGCAGAAGCAGAGAGGTTATTTTACCTCTGCATTTGGCGTGGGTGCAACGGCTGCTGGAATCCTGTGCCCAGCTCTGTGCTGCAGTTCAAGAAGGATGTTAATACATTGGAGCAGGGGGAAAGAAGAGACACAAGGACTCTAAGGCTTTGTTTCCACTGCCAAGTTGTTGCTGACAACAGCTGCCTTTTGGAGACAAAACAGTGAAAGTGTAGATACTGGAAAGTGACATTTGTTGGGAAAACGCCTGGTTTCAGCACAAAAAACTTCCACCCCTAGGAGAGTAACAATGTGAAATCTGTTACTCATGATGCCGCTCCCGGCAGTGGAAGTGGTTGTGGCAAAACTTAGGGGGACTCCCGAGATGCCCAGGGATCAGTTCTGCCTTCCTGCAACACGGCACTGTGGGATACATACCCATAGTGCATTGCTCACAGTGTTGATGATGGTGCCCTCAGTGGGGACATGATCTGTCAACAGAGGGAACAAGGATGAACATCCTCTGGCAATTTTTTTCAACTTTTGGATGTTGACACGTTTTGTCGATAATAGTGTAGGCAAGGCCTAAGGTTTTGTCTGGCAATTGATTGACAATGATTGTTGTTCACAGGTGCTTAAGCCTCCCTCACTCCCCTACCAACTACAAAAGTTTTGCTGCAGCACATGCACAAGTGTAAGGCTGTGTCTACATTGGGAAAGTTTGGCGACAAAAGTGCTGTTGACATGCAAAAGTGAAAAACAGTCAGACTGCTTTTTCTGCCTCCAATTGTTGACATTTCATGGCCACATTGATAGCACTCTGTCAACAGATAGAGCAAAGCATTGTGGGTAAGCATCCCACAGTGCAGTGTGGTGGGAAGACATAGCTGATCCCTGCGCTTCCTGGGATTCCCTTGTAGCTCTGTGAGCTCTCCATGCTGAGGAAAGCCAAAGCAGCACAGCAGCCTCTCCAGCCTTCCCCTTGCAGCAGCCATCTGCCTGCAGCTGTGTTCCTAGCAGAGCAGAACAGGAGCATTCCATTGATTTGCTCTTTGTTTGTTCTCCAAACGGAGCAGCTCACTCAGCTAACAGACGCTTCCTGGAGCTTTGAAAGGGGAGGGATGCATGCCTGCAGGGCAGCAGAGATCACAAAACACTGAGCACAGCCATCAGGGCAGGCATTGTGGGATACTGGTGGAAGTCAGTTCTCTGGACAGAACAAACAGCAGAGTCCACACTGGCTCGTTGTTGACAATAAAGGGAGGGGAAAAGACAAAAGTCTCTCGCAGGAGTGGAAGTTTTTTGTCACCAAAACTGGATGTATTTCCCCATAAAAGTTGCATTGCAGTGTAAACGCTCTCCCTGTTTTGTCACCAAATGGCAGTTTCTGACGATAAACCTTGCCAGTGTAGACAAGGCCTAAAAGTTGCTTTGTCAGCAGGAGCACCATCCTGCCAACAATGCAAAAGCCACTCATGGGGGCTAGAAATATTTTGTCAGCAAAATTACACACAAACAGCATTTCACACATGCTGACTTAAAAGCTGCATTGTGTAGACATAGCCAAAATGCCCGATCTGTTTTGGTCAACAAAGAGATGGTTCACACGTGCCTTGAACACAGTCTGTAAGTACCTGCACCGGGTACTTAATAATGAGCTCTGGCAGAGAAAGGAATAACATGAGTGAGTGGCTCGAAGTGGAAGCAAGACAAATTTGGACTGGAAACAAGGCGTGTGTTGTGAATGGTGAGGTGGGTAACTGGCCAGTGGATTGTGGCGGATTCTCCAGCACTGACAATTTGAAAATCCAGATGGGATGTTTTTCTAAAAGCTCAGCTCTAGGAAGGGCTTTGGGGCAGCTCTCTGGCATGTTCTGGCCAGACTAGATAATCCCTTTGGGCCTTAGAAGCTATGAATCCCGCCCTTTTTTCAGTCCTGATTGGGAATGGTTAGATGATGACAGTTCCGGTGAGTTACACAACGAGCTGCTTCCACAGGCGAGGGCAGCATGTGGGTGGGAAATGGAAACCCCCCCTGGTTCCAAGGAAACCCCAAAGACCCAGCCGAGCATGAGTCAGGCCCACAGGGGCAGAGGGGAAGAAAAATGGAAGTGCTGTCCTGCCCCCTAGTGGCTACCCGGTATATCTCAGGGTGGGGGGAGGAGAGGGTCTGACGCACCCCAGCTACTAGAGGATCCTGGTGGAATGGTCAAATGAACATGCATGTCCCAACACAGGCCCGGCACCTCACAGGTAATTTGGCTCCTAGATCCGGGCCACAGTTCTCAGCCTGGTCTGTGAAATGCCGGGGGCCCATCAGTCTCTGCGGAAATGGATGCAATAGCACAGCTGCCCGTCCTCTGCCCCTCCCAAACCCCACCTCTGCTCTTCCTACCGAGCCTTCAGTTTTTCACCCCAGCTCCCAGGCCGGGGAGCCTGCCGCAGGGTGCGGAGGAGTTTAGGGCAGGGAGTGGAGGTGCAGGAGTCAGGGCAGGGGGGGTGGGAGGTGAGTAGGAACTCAGAAGGGGGTGGAGGTGCAGGAGTCAGGGCGGGGTGAGTGGGAACTCAGGGCAGGGGTGGAGGTGCAGGAGTCAGGGCAGGGGTGGGAGGTGAGTGGGAGCTCAGGGCAGGGGTGGAGGTGCAGGAGTCAGGGCAGGGGTGGGAGGTGAGTGGGAACTCAGGGCAGGGGTGGAGGTGCAGGAGTCAGGGCAGGGGGATGGGAGGTGTGTGGGAGCTCAGGGCAGGGGGTGGAGGTGCAGGAGGCTGGCTGATCCCTGGGTCTGGTCAGGGTGGCAGGGGCTGTGCTGCCTGGGCAAGGGAGGGCCGCACTGCTTGATCAGGGACTCCCCAGCACAGGAACCATACCTGTATACGGTGACCGGCAACATCCAGAGCCCCAAGCCCCAGAAGGCCACTCTCTTACTGGTGCGCCCGCCCCCATGTGGTCATTCTGCAATGTAACTATCCCTGCTAGCAGACCCCTCCCTTTGTGTTTTGTGAGAAATCATCGTATTCCAGGCACATCCCATTGTGCTGGCAATCCAAAGCCTTCCCGTGTTTTAAGTTAAGGCCTTGGGGCACAACACGGGTAGGGGCATGGCCTGGGTCAGGTGAGCTTAGCCTGCCCTGGCCTGTGATACCTCCAGCCCATGCAAGTAGGTTTTTCCAATCAACACAGCTACCACCTCTCAGGAAGGGGGTACCTATGCTGACAGCAGAGCTTTTCCTGTTGGCACGGGAAGTGTCTTCACTAAGCACAGCAGCAGTGCCCCTCCCTGTGCAGCGCACTGGACGTGTAGCCAAGCCCAAAGAGCACACAGCCAACACGGAAGTGATGTGTCACAGTGCTGCTGCTTTTGCTTCTCAGAGTGAACTCTGGCTCCAGGAGCTACCAGCCTACTCAGCCTAGTGCAGGGGTTGGCAACCTTTCCTAAGTGCTGTGCCAAGATTTAACCCTCTTGCCCTGGGCCGTGCCGCTCTCTTGGGAGGGGCTCTCTCTACTGTGCACCCCATGGACCACCTGGGTCAATGCAAACCTTTCCCCGCACTACCAGTTGCTAATGGAAACTCATGGTTAATTACATAATTACGTCCAGGCCATTTTGCCAGTGCTGCAGCTGGGGAGAACAGTTTAATTTCAATGATTAAACGTTTTAACTTTCTCATGTTAGTTTATCAAACTTCATTTTAAATCCAGTAAAATCTGATGTCCAACACAAAAGGTTTCAAAGTTTTCTTTATTTATGGCAGGGGTGGGGAACCTTTTTTTGGGTCAGTGGTCACTGATCTACAGAAAAATCAGTTGGGGGGTCCATACAAGTGAGAAGCAAAAAACCTCACCCACAGCTCTCGCTGATGTGGCCCCAACTGAGACACCTCACTCTTCTGGCAGTCCAGCCCCCACAGGGTGAGGCGAGGGGACAGGAAGGACAGGTTCAGGGCTTCCCATAGGCCAAATTTACTTTTCTGGGGTTCCAGAGTTAGTGGATTTTGTGGACCCCCTTAGGCTCTGGGGTGGAAACAAAAATGAGAGGCTCAATGTGTGGGACAGGGCTGCCAGTGAGTGGGATAGGGATGCAGGATCTGGGTGGGAGATGGGGTGCAGGATGGGGGGAGGAGGGCAGGATCTGGAAGGGAGTTTGGGGGCAGGAGGGGGTTGGGGCAGTAACACAGAAAAGGTGAGAGGGTGAGAATGCAGCCAAATAGCTAACTGGGGAGGGAGGCAAAGAAACAGATAGTAAAGAAAAGTGCAGCTTCTGCAAAGTAAACTTGTATCCCCCCCCCTTCACATCTTCCCTCTGCTCCAGCCTCGCTCCCCTCAACCCCATGTTCCCTGCAGCCTAATCCCCTGCATTGTCCCATGCCCCTCAGTGTAACCCCTGCCCCTCCCATCCTGCCCCTGCAGCCTGATCCCCTGGCCAAGGCCTACATGAGGGGACCTCTGCCCCAAAAACATACAAGCTACAGCCAGAGGAGAGGGTCTAGGATTCAACAGCAGAGAGAGATTTGAGCTGAGCTGGTCTGTCCTGGTCCTGGTTGTTCCATGGCTGCTGGGACTTGTATTGGCTTGTTAACATCTCTTCCCAGGAAACCAGTCTGTCAAGCTGAGGCGGGAGCTTTGAGAGCTCCTGGGAGATGCAGTGCTTGAACTAGGGCTGAACAGTTAGGTGCTGGTCTAGGACTCGTGGGTTCAATCCCCTGCTCTGTCACAGACTTTGCAAGGCCTACCCTGGGACTGCAGGGGTTAATTGCTCTCTTTGGGCTGAGGAGGCCACACCCCCTTGATGCTGGCTGGAGACCAGGTATAAAAGGGAAGCAACCCTGCTCCTTCAGGGCTGACCCCAGAGAAGATGTGTTGTAGGTGCCTGCTGAAGGACTGCCACCCTGTCATGCCATGGAAGCCATCCAGCAGTGACCACCACCCCCAGGCTCCAGATGCCGAAGAGGGACCATGGGGATCCCGAGACCACAAGCTGTGGAGCAGCAGGTTGGAAGCAACCTGGGAAATCTTTGTGGGACAGGATTGTAGAACCTGAGACCAGCTCGATGTGTTTTGGCTGGATCCTCGCCAAGCTGGTGATGAGCAACCCCACCCAGGGCTTGTTGGGACCCAGTGGAGAGAGAGGGCCCAGGTCCCCCTACTCTGGCTACTGCCCACCTGGGGTTGTGGATCCCCTCAATGACTCTGGCCATTGGACCGCACAGCCCTGATTGTGAGGGCAGCGCTATTGCCTCTGGCTGTTAAGCCATACTACTCTGTGTCCCAGAGGTGTTACACAGGCCTTAGGCCTATAGTGACCCCTGCCCCAACCCGAAAGGGGATGTGATGTGCACGATCTGTCACTGACTTCCTGTGGGAGCTGGGCAAGTCACTGCCGCCAAGGTCCTCAAAGATATTTTGGCACCAGGAACAAATTCAAAATGGCTGCTCAGCTCAGCTGCCACCTAGCTCATCAGGCACCTCAGGCTTGGGGGCTGGCTATCAGCAGCTGCCTGAGCGCTGATCCTGCTCTGCATGCCGTGCAGCGCTTCTCACTCACGTCTAAATCCTGGAGACCCCAGAGGGTTCTCAGACAAGCCCCCCGCCCCAGCACTGCTTACCCTGCCATGGGCCGAGCTTGCCTAACCTGCACAAAGCAGAGGGGTGTGACTCTTCCCTCTAGGGGTTTGGGCACTGAAAGGAGATGTGGCCAACCAGGCGCCAGTTAGGGTTGCCAGATAGTTTCAACAAAAATACTGGACACACTTGCCATTACATCACAATCTACATTACAGCTTATTGAGAAAACACTGGACAGTTCTATTTTCTCAATTCTATTTTCTCAATTTGTTTCCCAAACAGAAAGCTCAAATACTGGGCTGTCCGGTTCAAAACCGGACACCTGGCAACCCTAGCGCCAGTCTGCACTTCATTTAATTAGTTATGCAAATTGGAACAGCTCCAGAAGGAGAAACTGAGACACTGGTGGTGTCCTGAGACTGGTGTTACAACTGTCAGCTGTCACTCAGTGCCATGTGTGCCTTGCCCCTGTCCTGCCTGCACTCTGCGGGTTTGTAAGGAAGCAAATTGGGCCTAGGCAGCCTAGGGAAAGATGGGAGCTGCCCCCCTCTGTCCTAGGGAGCCGCCTGCTTGGTCTCGGTCTGCTTTTCTTCTAGGGTGTTTTGAATTCTGACTTCTGTTTGTGCCCTGACTGCAGCAAAACCACCCAGACTACGGACACCATGGCGATCAGGGCACTCACCTGAGGAGGAGGGAATGTGGGATCTATCTGAGTGGAGATGGGCCCCCGCCACCTTTGAGGACTTGGGGTTAAGCCGGGTCGCTTTTCCTTCAGCATTTCATGCCTGGCTTGTTTCGGACAATTTTACACAAGTGAAACTTTTGATTTCTCACACTACTTGTCTAGTTCTCCCCAAACTTCTCCTTAGACAGACCAGCACAGGTGGATCCTTTGAGAGGTGTGTGTGCGTTTTGGCCAAGTTAGCAGGGAAGGAAAATTTGCCCTAAACCAGAAAGTTGACCCCATCCCTCACGCTAGAGAAGTGACCAGTTGATGGTCATTGGTGGCTTCTAAAATGTGAGTCCTGATGCAGTGAGGAGCCTGTCCCCTCTGCCATAAACACTGATAAGAGGAATATAGTTCAGGGGGGTAGCTGGGTCTTCCATCCAATAAATTGCCAAGGTGTGAAGGAGTCAGTTTTGTCTAATACAGGGGTGGGGAACCTCAGGCCCAGGGGCCAGATGCAGCCCCCAGCTTACCTGGATCCAGCCCCTGAGGCTCAGGGCTCTCCTCCCCCCCACGCTATTTGGGAGCCTGCACTGATGCTTCAGTCGTGTCGTCTCCCCGCCCCCCCCCCCCCCCGCCGTCTCCCCTGCCATCCACAAAATCCTGGGCCCACCTAGGCTCTGGTGTGCAAGAGGAACGTGGGAAGTGTCTTTCTCCTTCTCAGCTGGGGACCACGACAGTAAAGGTTGGTTTTTGTTTTGTTTTGTTTCTTGCTTGCGTGCAGTCCCCAACTAACTTTTCTGAGGGTCAGCAGCCCCCGACCCAAAAATGGTTCCCCACCCCGGTCTAATAGTTAGAGGAGGGGGCTGGGACTCAGGACACTGAGGAACTATTCCAGGCTCTGGGAGTGGACTGGGAGCTGGGGTTAGAGCAGGGATGCTGGGGTTCTACCCTGGCTCTTGGAGGGGAGGGTGGTTCAGCAGCCTGTTTCCAGCAATCTGAAAGACTGCAGTATTACAAGAGCAGGGTCTGGAGTTGGTACTCCTGTGAGTTGGGTAAATCTCTGTCTCTCAGTTTCCCCACCTGTAAAGTGGCACCTTGCGCCCAAGAGCAGAGTGGGTAAGGTGGGTGAGGTTTAAGGCAATGGAGTTTACAAAGAGCTGGCAGCACATGGAAGGGGCCAGAGGGGAGCGGTGTGTCTCTGGGTAGGAAGACGCACTGCCTACGTCGTGTTCCTCCTGAATAGCTAACAAGTCCATTTCTTTTCACAGATCCAGCCGTCCTCATTGGCCGCACACGGCGCGTCGTTCCACTTCCCATCTCTGAACATCATCACGCAGTCCTCTCCACCACCATAATCGTTGGGTTCCCCTTGATTCCAGTTGCTGGGGATCAAAGAACAGCAGACTCAACCGGGCATTCGCGGGGAGAAATTCCCCTTGAGCCTCCAGAAGAAGATCCTCCCCCACTCCTCGAAAGAGGGTTTGGGGCTGATGGGTGCAGGGCAGTGGATAAGAGCCAAGTGTAATCGCATAAGGCCTGCCTGACCTCTGTGCTACTCCAGTTTTAAACTGGTTTTGCTGTTACCTTCACTAGCATTTACACAGGTGTAAATCTGGGCTAATGCAATGCTGGCTCAGGGCCGAACTGTTATGGTGAGCTACCCGCAATCTTTCAAGGGCTTTTCCTGAATGGCTGGGCCCTGACTGGGCTTGGGCACGCTGCATCCTTAGTGCTGTGGTGCACGGTCTCTCTGGAGAGCCCCTGTTCCCAGCCTGACTCTGTGTGGAGTCAGTTCTTGGGGCAGCGTCACTTCCTGGGAGATTTCTACAAGGGGGGACTGAGCTGGGTGCGGGTGGTGACCCCTCTGTCCCAGGACTAGTGCCAAGAAACACGTGACACTAAAAATCCTCCGGTTTCTGCTCAAATGGGAACTGGCCCATAAGCCCCCAAAAGCTGCTATTGCTCGGCCCAAGGGGACAATTTAAAGCCAATTGTCACCCACCATTTTATTCTCTCCCCGACTAGCTGTGCTTCCCTCTGGGGAGACCCTGGATGACTTAGAGAGATGAGCGCGTGGTGTCTGGAGAACAGCCATTGGCTGGCTGTACCTTCCCACGTGCACCCGTGCATGGGATTGGGCTGACCTGTACGAGACAAGACTGTTGTCAACCCATATGAACGTCCCTTCATTGCTAATGTCGTGCAGGCCGATCCAGTACTGCTTCCCCTTGGTGTTCTTCGCCAAAAACGCCTGAGACAAGAAAAACAATGGACTGCAGTGACGTCCAAGGCACCAGCAGGGTCCCAGCTTCACACAGCCCTTCCCCCACGTTGGCTCGGAGATAGTCTCCCGGTGCTGAGGTGTGGCCCATTGGGTTATTAGAATTTGAGTAGCAGCTACAGGCTGATTGCGTCCACTGCTGCATAGACACCTAGTGAAAGACATTCCTTGCCCCCCAAGAGCTTACAGACTAAACGGACACAACCAATATTGGGAGGGGAAACTGAGGCACAGTGATTTGCCCAAGGTCACACAGAAGGTCAGTGGCAGAGCAGGGCCCAGCTGTCCTGGCTCCCAGGCTAGTTCCTGCACCACTAGAGCAGAGGCCCTGCTGAGGGGCTGTTGCTTTGGATGGATGTGGAGGCTAGCTGGGAACTCTCAGGGAGTTCCTAAGGGCCCCTGATTTGGATCCCAGTTCTTGGCCAGGTGCTGAGTCTCCACAGCCTGGTTTGCTGCGCCATCCCGAGCCAACAGATGGCGCCAAATACATGTAGCACGGTCCCTGGGTAGCCTAGGACGGACACAATGCCTTGTGCACTGCAAATGCCTTCGTAAGAACAGCCACACGGTGTCAGCCAACGGAAGGCCTGTCTAGCTCAGTATTTCCTCCAGCCACAGCGGACAGAGCCAGGCAGTGCCCTGTACAGAGCAGGGCAATTAGCGGGCGATCCATCCCTGGAGGTCCATTACCAGCTTCTGGCAGTCTGAGGCTTGGGACATCCTAAGCGTTGGGTTTGCATCCCTGGCCACCTTGGCTAGCAGTTCTGGATGAAGCTGTTCTCCGGGACCGTATCGAATTCTTCTTTGAACCCAGTTATCCTTCTGGCATTCCCAGCATCCCCTGGCAGGGGAGTTCCCCAGGCTGACTGCGCCGTGGGACGAAATACCTCCCTTGGTTTCATTAAACCTGCTGTCTCCGAATGCCGTGGGTTGAGCCCTAGTTCTCGCGTTGTGTGAAGAGGGAACTAAGGGCACGTCTGCGCATCAGGGCTTAACTCGAATTAAGTGATGCAAATGGAGCAACGTCAGTTGTGTCGCTTATTCCGAAATAGTTTATTTCGAGTTTTGGTGCTGTCTACACAGCACTTATTTCGAAGTAGAGCGCTCGTCCCCCTGACTTCCCTTGCTCTTCGCACAATGGGGAGTACAGGAGTCGGAATAAGAAGTCCTCCAGCTTGACAGTATTTTGACATTATGATGCAATAAGTGCCGGCTGTGTAGGCACGGACTATGTTATTTCGAAATAATGTTGCTGTGTAGACAGAGCCTAACACTTCCTACTCACTTTCCCCACCCCAGTGGTGATTTTATAGCCTCTCTCCTATCCCCCTTCGCTGTCTCTTTTCCACAGTCCCGGGCTTTTTCATCGCCTGTGCCTGGAAGCTCTTCCAGCCCCCTGACCTTTTTTGTGCCCTTCTTGTGCTCACACTCTTACCTCCATGCGTAATGTGTTCCCTAGGCACAACGCAGAGAGACACCAGCTCCTAGCCTGTCCCCAGGCATCGCACTCATCCCAAGAGCCACCCGCCCACCCAGACACCTTCCCCACCCCCTTTCCAGGCTGGCTGGACTCAGCACCTGACTTACCTGCTCCTGTTGGTTATCAATAATAATCAGCTGGGCCCCTTGGTCCGTGCAGGCCTGCTTGGCATAGGACCAGTGTTTACGCTCCATGGAGAAGTAGTAACAGGTCCCCGCATACAGCAGCCAGTTGGCCGGGCAAACACTGCAGTTGGAGTCTGCAGGGCAGAGCAGGCAGATGTCAGTCTCCATACCAGACTGCATAGCGCATGCCCACAGCCCCTTCCCCCAGGGCCGCAAAGCACTCAGCAAAGGTGGGGGGAAACTGAGGCACCGAGCAGTGCAGTAACTTGTTCAAAATCATTCCCACGCCAGGAAGAGAGCCCAGGAGTCCTGATTTCCAGCCACACCTGCTCTAACTGCCAGAGCAACAGATTTCAGCCTTTTTTCATTTATGGACCCCTAGCCCATTTCTAATGGTGGTGTGGACCCCTTTGGAAATCCTACACATTGTCTGCACTGCAGGTGCAGACCGCAGCTTGAAAGTCACTGGGCTAGATACCACTGGCCTCCGAGGAGCTGGGAGTAGAAGCCAGGAGTCCTAGCCCTCTGCTCTAACCATTAGACCTCATAGGCCTCCTAAAGGTGGGACTAGAGTCCAGGTGTCCTGTTGTGACGTAGTGGGGGGTGTGCTGTCTACTTTGTGGCTCTGGGTCCACTCTGGTTGGCCATTCACTGGTTGCTGTGTGTGCTGTGGGTGACCCTTACTGGCCTCTGTCTGTAAGCACTGCCCAACGGGGGTCGCTCCTGAGCACAAGCTCATAGGCAATGGCCAGCAGCTTCTCGCCTGGCCATGAGAAGGGGTTTAAACAAAGGAAGGGGGAAGAGTGCTCTGTGGTTTTGAGAAGAGGCAGTCTTGACTGGGCAAACATGAAGAGAAGGGACTAAATCGAGTACTGGGGGTTCAGGGGCCTGTGTACCTCTACCCCAAAGGGTCTAAGGCTGCCTGCCCCCTTACTCCGATGTCCACATCGAACCCGGGCCATGCTGTATCTCAGAGAAGCAATAAACCCTCTCCATTCTACTGGCTGGCGGAGTCACATCTTGCTGCGGACGGGGGGGTGCAGGGTCGGGGTTCCCCGATGCGCTGTCACACCCGTATTCTAGTCCCCTGCTCTCACCATTAGACAAAACTGACTTCTTCACAACCAAGCAGTTTATTCAGGGGCAATCTCAGCTAATCCCCCTGAGCTATATTAATCCACTAGAAGATTTACCTGGCGTTGTTCAGGTAAACAATTAATTCACTTTTATTTTTCTTCATTGAAGTCATGGCTCTGGGGTAGGCTGGGGAGGAGGGGGTCAGTATTCAGGCTGCCCTGGGGAGAGAGGATTACCCCAGCCCTCTCTCACTGCACCAGCTTGGGACCAGGTGAGACACGCCTCTCCATGGCTGCTGCAGCTCCAGTGTACCCCTGGGGGGTGGGGTGCATGTCTCCTGGCTGGGGCAGGGCCAAGTTCATCTGCCCCCTGCATCCCCCAGCCAGACTGTGCAGCAAATGCAGCAGCAAACTGTGCACTTTCCCCTCATTCTCTGATGAAGGGGAACAGCCAGCAACGTTCCCATACCAATTGGGGTCGGGGGAGCTTCAGCCCTCCCCTGGCTTCCCTAAAGGGTGCTTTGGGCATGGGAGGCTTGGGGCTGGGGCAGTCCTGGAGGGGGAGGTGCACCCCCCCCAGCCAGCCCCTTCCACCTGCCTAGTGATTGTCTCTTTTCTTTATGGTTTGATTAGCCACAGTCCCATTCTAGGCACATCCCATTGTCCTGGCACAACCAAATCCTTACCCTGCTTTAAGTTAGGATAAGAGGAAGCTACCAAACATGGTGGTCGTAGCTCTTACCGTTTGGGAGGAGTTCTTGAACCAACGGACTCACAGACAGACACACACAAATCTCTAACATACAGAGAGAGATGTGTATTATGGCAGTGCTTAGCTGCCCCAGGCACAGATCAGGCCCCATCGTGTATGTGTCAGACGCTGCACAGATGCAGAACAGAAAGACAGTCCCTGCCATGAAGGGCTGAGAATCTTAGCACTCCCAGCAGCTCTCTTACTTTTCCCTTTCTGGATAGTATCCAGAATCTGGTAGGCCTGGGCCCTGATGTCATCTCTGTCGCTTTTCCCTTTGGCCAGATCCTCCGCCACTGCAAACAGAGCTCACCGTCAGAGGTAGGACCAGGGCTGTGTCCCTGTGCAGTCTGTGATGTGCATGATGCTCCCCACAGCCTGCACTTTACAAGCCAGCCAGAGTGCACGCAGCTAGGCCTGGTGCGTCTGTGCACAGATTGTAACCACTGGGGGCTGGGGCCTGGCTCTGGCACTGAAACGGGCCCCTTTCCCAGACCAGGAGGCACAAGACTTGTTACGCAGTTCATGGGAGATGGTCATTAGGGACTGAAAACCTGGCTGGAATCACTAGCTGAACCTGAACCAAAATCAGTCATCTAAAGCCAGGTCCCCTCCCCAAACCTCCCAAGAGCCCTGCCCTCCCCTCACACCCATGCACATTGCCCTGCCCCCCCAGGTCCCTACCTCTGGCTGCCTTCTGCCCAGCCCTGGAATCTATCCCCCTCCCTGCAGCCCCTAATGAGTCCCCATCCCCCCCAACCTCCCCCACTTCAAAAACTCCCACTCCCTCTCCTATTTGTCCCACGTGAATAGCGGGATAAAGAGACCCCCAGATCCCCCCTCTCTTGTAGCAGCCCAGCCCAGCCCAGCCCAGCCCAGAACATGCCAGTCCCTAAAGGCCCAAGGTGCCTGCCTCCTTGCGGTGACCAGAATCCCTGGAACAGAAGGATGAAGGGGCTTCCCCAGTTCACCCCAGTTAGAATCACACGATGACCCTGACGTGGGACCCTGGAGTGCAGAGGCTCCGTCCCGGGTTTCTGGCCTCAGAAGCTGGACCTTGGATGCTGCTTGCTCAGGCTTACCGGGGCGGTTCCAAAATCACTATGGGAACCGGATGCTAGGATTCTCCACCCCCACCCTGCTTATTTCTACTCTTCCCCACCCTTTCCTCTGAGCCCTGCTTCCACCCCCTGTCACGGGCTCTCACCTTCTTTTTTCATCAGGGCCTGGTCCGACTGCAGCCTCTTCAGATTGATGGCCAGCTCTGCCTCTGAGAGACAAACAGTCCTTGCTTGAAATGACCGCACAGCCGGGTAGGCTGTTGCCTGGCGGCTACTCAGCCAAACCCTCTGGTGCAGCAGCATGGCTAATGGAGGTTCCCTTACCTACCTGCATGTCCCAAGGGAAGGAGGGAAGAGGGGAGGGAGGGAGGGGGAGGGGAGGATGTGTGTGTGAGAGAGAGATAGAGAGAGAGACTCCGCAACTCCCATTGACCAGGACCTGCTGCCAATGGGAGCTGTAGGGGTGGTGCCTGTGGGCAGCAGTGCGGAGAAACACCCGCTGCCTAGTAGCCACTGTCAGAAGGGTATGCCAGCTGTTTTCAGGAGCCACTTGAAGTAAGTGCTGCCCCCTCACCTCCTCCCATTCCATCCCCCTGCATCGCACACCCAAGCTCCCTCCCAGAGCCTGTCCGCTGCACCCCCAACCTCTGCCGCAGCCTGGCAAAAGTGAGTGAGGGTTGACTGAGGGGGGTGGAGTGAATGGGAAGCGGGGCCTCAGAGAAGAAGCAGGGCAGGGGCGTGGCCTCAGGGAAGGGGGCAGGTAGGGGTCGGGGTCTTTGGGTTTCTGTCATTAGATCATTGTCAAACCCTGCTCCTGGGAGAGCGTATCCTGAGGCCCCAGGGCTCGGTAGGAAGTGGGCAGGGAATGGTGCTGTCGGGGGAGGAGGGAGATGACTGGTGTGAGGGGGCTCACACACAGAGGGGATGCTGGCTGGCGGCTCTGTAGGGCTCTGGTACGTACCAATGCTGTGCATGGCGGACTGGTTGAAATGGAGCATCTCCAGTTGCTTTGCTGCCTTGGAGCCTGGAAGAGACAGAGGCAGTGAGCTGGGAGCTTCCCCTCCCTGCTTATCTCCTGAGGCCAGGTCGTGTTCCCTAGCAGAGAGGGTCTGTCAGGTACTGGGGCCTCCCAGGGCTGGTTTCCTTCCCAGGGAAGAGGCTGCTCAGGTGGATTTGCCTTAGCCTGTCCCTTGGCCAGGATGGTCCATGAGCTCCAAGATGGAGAGCAACTTAACGAAGGCCAGGTAGAGAGGCAAGATTAGAACTTGGGGCTCCCAGAGTCTCTACCTTGGGCTCACGCCTTCAGACCCAGCAGCCAGTCCCCTTGGGGAGAGCTTGTGAATGAGTTTAGTTACAGCTGCTCGACTGGGGAAATTTCTCCTGGAGTCACTGTGGACCAGAGCAGCACGGCACAGGCCACCGGGGTAGACCCATTGGTGTGAATGCTGCTTTGCACCATCCCTGCATGTCGACACTAGTCGCTTGCATTGGCATTCATGCAACAGGACAAGGGCTGTAGTGAAGGGGCAGGTTCTGCACCCAGAGCCAAGGCGTGCCAAGCACCCACTTTCGACACAGCAAGAAGTGCAATCAAGCACCTTGAGGTAAGTAGCGAGCTGCAGACAATGGAACTGACTGCCCAAGGCACCAGCTGCATGGCGGGAAAGGGCCCCACGGGCTGAGTGGGGCCCTGGGTGCAGTCCCAGGGTCTCAGAGAAGCCAGAGCATGAGGAGGGTGAAAGGAGTTGTGAGTGGGTCTGTGGCAGGAAGCAGAAATGGAATTTCTCGGGCACAGAACCCCCGGGAGGGGCAGACAGGGGATTTCCAAGAGAGGAGCCTGTTTGTTCCTGCCCTGTGCCGGGGAACTTTGTACCATTCTCACTGTGGGCCGGAGCAAAACGGAGTAGGGAATTAAACAAGGTCACCCTGAGAAAAGGCCTGATGGGGAGCAGTGACTGCTCCCCCAAAGGAGCAAACCGTCAAGGCCTCAGATTTTGGTTTCCAGCAAAGGGCCAACAACAGTAAACGGCTCCACCAAGAGCCACGAGGAAGCTGAATTGCTACCGTTGCCTCTCAGCAGGGATTGATCAGTCCGCAACTGCTCCAGCTCCTTGGACATCTCCGAGCCTAGACAGGAGAACAGACACCAGCTGCTGTTGATACGGCATGGGGAGCAGAGCTGTCAGAGAGAAATGCTGCATCTCTACTCTCCAGCTTCCCCCCGCTTGCTGGTGACCGCCGGAGCGACGTGGGCGCTGCAATTAGCTGAGCATCATGGCGCCGGGAAATCCCAGGCTCACCCACAAAGCCAAGTGCCCAAGCTCCTATACAACGAATGAGGAGAACAACCCAACTGGGAGTGCAATCCACAAAGCCCAGCAGGGTAGGTGGGAGCTGCACAAGCTTGCCAATGGGAGACACTGGTGAGCCTTGCCCCCCCCCCCCTTTCTCCTGCAGAGCTAGGCACCCCAGTCCAGGCTACAGGAATGGAAGGATCTAGCTCTGCTAGTGGTTCACCAGCAGGAACCCCGCTCCAGGCGTAGGTATCCAGCTAGTATCTTGTGGGAACGAGTTAGGCCCTAGCTAGGCAGGGGCGGAGATGCTGCTGCCACTGTGTAACTTTTAGCCCAAGGTTACAGCACTCGCCTGGGATACAGGAGACCCAGATTCCAATCTCTCCTCCCTGGCGGGGGGTTGGGGGAGGATGTGACTAGGGGCTTAGGTGGGAGATAGGCAGCCCGATGCAGAGCCGTGAACATGCCCAGAGGTGCTGAGTGACTTTAGGTGTCTCCAGTGCTCAGCAGGAGTTTTGTGGGCTGACTCAGGTGCCTAAATCTAGCTTTGTGGATTTCACCTGGAGTCCCCTCTGGGTGGCCTCTGGCCTACTGCAGTCTGGCCAACCCTCTGGCAAAAAAATAATGAACTTTTGTTTCCTTTTCCTTGCCTTCTGGGTTCTGAGCCATCACGTCGCTTTCCCCAGCTGTTCTCTGCCACTAGCTTCCGTCCCCTCACTCTCAAAGGGGAGCTCAGCATCTCACCTAATCACAAGACTCCTGGAGCTGGAGCTTTCATTCAAGCACCACCTAGAGTTGGCTGTTGTGTGTGACCACCTCCCACACAGGCTCCTCAGCACAACGTGAATCCCGGTACTCTACAGCACACACCTCTTGAGTGATAGGAGCAACTCCATCAGCTAGCA
This sequence comes from Rafetus swinhoei, assembly GCA_019425775.1. Lineage (NCBI taxonomy): Eukaryota > Metazoa > Chordata > Testudines > Trionychidae > Rafetus > Rafetus swinhoei. The sequence goes on along the minus strand of JAFJHL010000157.1, from coordinate 1,223,453 downwards.
GGAGTAGATGGACTGTTATCCCATGTGGAGTGGCTGCTAAAAGGTCCCTCCGCATACGCTGTGTTCACACAGCAGGCCCTGGGAAGGAGCCCTGTCGCCACTGTGAACTACACGGGAAGTGGCCTGGGGCTCACGGGCTGAGATCCTGGCCTGGCTGAAGGCAGTGAGCGTTTGACAGCGACTATGGAGTGAGGGTTTCCCCGGGGCCATTCCTACGGGATGCTCCCAAAGATACTCTGGCTACTTACACTTGGCAACCAGCACGGCCAGGAGGATGGCCCACAGCACGAATGACATGGCGTGCACAGCATAAAGGGCTAAGACAGACCTTGACTCCCCAGCCAGGCCCGTACCGCACTGCCGCAAGGAACTCCCTGGAAGGCAGCAGCAGAGACAGGCAGGGTTAGAGCCGGAGTCCCTGCCCACTGGGGATCCGGTGCTGGGAGAGGGTCCCGGGGGAGGAGAGCTCAAAGCCTCGTGGGGAATTCACTGTTATCATTTGTAAATAATAGTGATGGAAACGCTGCTGGGCCAGGAATCTCTGCACAGGGCAAGTGGGGGGCTCACACCGAGAGGCTGGGAAACCAAGTTAGAATGTTAACATCTAATCTCTCTCTCTATAGATCCCTATCTACCCCTATAGCTATGCTGTCTCCCCTCCCCCCATCCTATCTATCTATCCCCATACACTCCATCTATCTATCTATCTCCATATGCCCCAGCCCCAGCAATAAGAGAGCCCTGTTTCCTGGGAGTCCCATCTGTTTTCCCAAGGACCCTTTGGGGAGCCAGGCTGTGAGATCCATGCAAGATGCTGGGAAGATTCCCGGGAGTTCCATCCTCCCACCTTCCTCTCTCTGCTTTGACTGCCTGCCGCCATCAGGACCCAGCTCCATGGCGGCAGCCCCTGCCTGCGCCTCTCCCCCTCCCTCCCTCCCTGAGTGATCCACGCTGCCCCCCAAGGCTCGCTGTGCCATGCGCTGCCCAAGGCTCCGTTCTCTCCCGCCCAGCTGCCGACATGGGTGCCATGACGTCTCCCAGGCAGGGAGGCGGCTCCGCCCCCTTCATGCAGCCTCCTCTAGGCAGGGGAGCAGCCCTTGGTCTAGGAGAGCTTTGTGCCCTGCGCGGTACCCGGTACTTCCCAGCCTACCCCTACCCCTGCCCCCACCCACGGTGCTGCTGTCAGCAGGGGGCTGGGGAGCAAAAGGAAGTAGCTGTGTCCCCAACCCCCACATCTCACAGCAGCCTCCCCCTGCCCCCCGCCCCTGTCACTGTCCAGGACAATAAAAAAGAGGAAGCAGTGAAGCCAAATCTGCTGCAAGTGCAGAACTGCACGAGGCTGTTCCTATTGTGCAATGCCAGGATGTGCTGCCTGGTCAGCAGGGTCCTGGATCTGAAACAGCTCTCGTACAGCTTCCACCCCCGGGCCTGGGATGGCCACCGGGCCAGGGCTCCTGCTAACCTAACCTGGAATTGTGCAGGACAGCTCCACTGCCTGGCAACTCGTGCATCATGGACAGTATTCCTGGGTGCAGAATGGGTGCAAAATCTATTTATCCATCCAATCCGATAGACACGATCCATTCCCACTCACCCCACTCATCCATCCCCACACCCCGACCCATCCATCCATCCGTCCATCCCCACTCACCCCATCCTTCCATCCATCTATCTGTCTCCACGACAACTCAATACACAGCATAGGAAAGTGATTATTCCCTTTTATTTAGCTTTGGTGAGGCCACATCTAGAGTATCGTGTCCACACGCCCATTACAGAAAGGATGTGGATGCATTGGAAAGAGTCCAGCAGGGGAAAATGAAAATGATGAGGGGGCTGGAGCACTTGACTTATAAGGAGAGGTTGAGGGATTTGGGTTTGTTTAGTCTGCAGAAGAGAAGAGTGAGGGGGAATTTGATAGCAGCCTTTAACTACCCAAAGGAAGGTTCCAAAGAGGCTGGAGAGAGGCTGTTCACAGTGGTGGCAGGTGGCAAAACAAGGAGCAATGGGCTCAAGTTACAGTGGGGGAGGTCTAGGTTGGATATTGGGAAAAAATATTTCCCTAGGAGGGTGGGGAAGCACTGGGATGGGTTCCCTAGGGAGGTGGTGGAATCTCCATCCCTGGAGGTTTTTAAGTCCCAGCTTGACAAAGCCCTGGCTGGGTTGATTTAGTTGGGGTTGGTCCTGCTTTGGGCAGGGGGCTGGACTCAATCTTCTGAGGTCTCTTCCAGCCCTAGGATTCTATGATTCTGTACATCCTCATCCATCTCCATCTCCACACAGATCTGGCCATCCATATCTAGCTATCCCTAGACAGGCCCTCTGTCCCCCTACAGCACCCCGACTCTCCCGCACACTGGTGCTGTCTCAGCTTGCAATCCCCTCATTGCTGCAGTATCCGAGCCCCAGACAGAAACATCTGAAAACGCTCCCGAGAGAAGCCTGGAATTGTCATCTTGGCTCTGCCCAGCACCCCCTGCCGTGAGCTGTGGAGACACCAGCTCCTAGCCAGCATGTCTCCATTCTCACTGCACAGCTGAGCACTAGGCAGTTTCTTAAGTAGGGCCCAGTCCTGCCCAACCCTTGTTTCACAGGGGGGGGAGGGGTAAGGAGGCTGCAGGATCAGGGCCAGCTGATAAGGGGCGAGCTGATAGCAGGGAATGGCTGTGCACTCTCCCACTCGGGCAGCCCACATGGTTACCTGCTCTCCCCAGCGCCATGTCTGCCTCCTGGTCCGTGAGTGTCTCTTGGTCGGACTCTTCGTACTTTCGGTAAATGCTGCCCGAAGGCATCACGCGGAGCCTCTTCCCCCCAGCTGCTCCTGCGGGTCTTGTACCAGCTGCGCCTCCGAGCAGCGTTCCTGGAAAAGGAAGCTGTGCAGAGCCACCCTTCCTCTCCTCAGAACAATGAGATCATAGAATCCTAGAGCTGGAAGAGACCTCAGGAGTCATCAAGTCCAGCCCCCTGCCCAAGGCAGAACCAATCCCAACTAAATCAACCCAACCAGGGCTTTGTCAAGTTGAGACTTAAACACCTCTAGGGATGGAGATTCCACCACCTCCCTAGGTAACCCATTCCAGTGCTTCACAACCCTCCCAAGGAAATAGTTTTTCCTAATATCCAACCTAGACCTCCCCCACTGTAACTTGAGACCATTGTTCCTTGTTCTGCCATCCATCACTACTGAGAACCGTCTGTCTTCCCTTCAGGAAGTTGAAGGCTGCTGTCAAATCCCCCCTCACTCTTCTCTTCTGCAGACTAAACAAACCCAAATCCCTCAGTCTCTCCTTATAGGTCATGCTCTCCAGCCCCCTCATCATTTTGGTCGCCCTCCACTGGACCCTCTCCAATGTGTCCACATCCTTTCTATAGAGGGGGGGCCCAGAACTGGACACAATATTCCAGATGTGGCCTCACCAGAGCCGAATAAAGGGGAATAATCACTTCTCTGGATCTGCTGGCAATGCTCCTCCTAATGCACCATAATATGCCATTAGCCTTCTTGGCTACAAGGGCACACTGTTGACTCATATCCAGCTTCTCATCCACTGTAATCCCCAAGTCCTTTTCTGCAGAACTACTACTTAGCCATTCAGTCCCCAGCCTGTAACAGTGCTTGGGATTCTTCCATCTCAAGTGCAGGACTCTATACTTGTCCTTGTTGAGCCTCATCAGATTTCTTTTGGCCCAATCCTCTAATCTGTCCAGGTCACACTGGACCCTATCCCTGCCCTACAGTGTATCTACCTCTCCCCCTAGCTTAGTGTCATCTGTGAACTTGCTGAGAGTGCAATCCATCCCCTCATCCAGGTCATTAATAAGGATGTTGAACAAAACCATCCCAAGAATCGATCCTTGGGGCACTCCGCTAGAAACTGACCGCCAACCTGACATCGAGCTGTTGATCACTACCCGACAGCCTAGCCAGCTTTCTATCCACCTTACAGTCCATTTAGCCAATCCATATTCCCTTAACTTGCTGGCAAGAATATTGTGGGAGACCGTATCAAAAGCTTTGCTGAAGTCAAGGTATATCACATCCACTGACTTCCCCATATCCACAGAGCCAGTTATCTCATCATAGAGACAGGCTGTGTCCCTGCTGCCTTCATCTAGCACCTCCCCCACCCCCATGCAATCAGAGCTCCTGGCACAGCCGAAAAATAACAGCTCCACCGCCAGGCACCCCGTGGAACATCATGGGGAGGGAATGTTCGACCCTGCCCAATGAGCTTCTCTTGTCCTAACAGCTATTACCAATCAATCTGTCCGTACGTCCATCCATCTGCCTGCACCCCCCATTCAGCCAGACATGCCCAGAGACACCCATCCACCCTTCCCCAAAGACACCCACCCACCCATCCTCATACACACCATACACTCCCAGAGACACCCATCCACCCACCCCTAGAGACATCCACCCACCCATCCTCATACACATCCCCCCCAGACACCCATCCCCAGAGACACCCACCCACCCATCCTCATACACACTGTCGAAGCAAAAAATGCTCCTCTCTGTTTAGGCAGCTAACAAACAGCTTTATTAATTAATAAAGCACAGCATGAGCCAAACGTGGTCCCAGCAAAGCCAGGCCCAGTAAGGCTAGCTAATACAATCAATCCTAGTATCTTTATACCCTTAACCAAACAGTCTGACGTCAGGGCATCCAATTACAGAAATCCTCAATTAAACTTGGAAAAACAAAGCCTTATCAACAAGATGGCGGACAGGTATGAGGGAGTACCTCTCCTGTCCCAACCAGCCCAATTAACACATACCAATAGCCCATCCTGTAGGCCTCTGCTCACGGGGTGACAGAAAGTTCACTCTGGTCTACGTGCTTGAGAGAAAAGCTGAAATGGTTTCTGTTATACAAGATGACTTCTAGCTAAATATGAAATGGTTTCTGTTATACAAGATGACTTCTAGCTAAATATGAAATGGTTTCTGTTATACAAGATGACTTCTAGCTAAATATGAAATGGTTTCTACAACTCCCCCCTTTTAGCCTTTTAAAGGCTAACCTTGAAACCATTTCATGCCTCCATTTCCATCAAAGCATTTATGTACATCTCTTGTTCCTTTCTTGCTCATCCTATTTTAACATCATGAGTTCCACATTCCCTTTGGTAAGGGTCTGTCTTGTGTTTTCCAGAATACAAGAAATACAGCAATTGATTAACAAGAAACAGCAATAAGCACAAAAGAATATAGCCAATACTAAAACTAGACCTTGCAGAATCCAAGTTCCCACATGTCCAAACCAGCCTCCCAACCAAGCCCAGAGGGTTCAGTCTTCCTTTTGTCTTCGGCTTTCCACAGTTTTTTTAATCTCTGAGGCATCTTCCTCCACTTCCTTGCTGGTGTCGGTGATATACACACAGCATTCTCTTCCCACTAAGGCACAAACCCCGCCCTTACTAGCTAGGACATAGTCTAGGGCCATTTGGTTTTGGCTTTTTCCCACCCTGGCTCCTGAACCATTACATGTCCAGCAGTACTTTCCAATTGGGGTCAGGGCTAGGCGGATATACCCTGGGTTAGTAAACCCTTTATCCTGCCAAGTATCATTTGGCTTTAGTTTACTAAACAGTGTGCCATATTTGAGTGTTGTTTAGTGGGACTGGAATCATTGGGATACCTCCTTCTGAACGTACAGGACTGTGAGCACATATCCAGCAACCTGTGGAATTAAATTATTGAGAAACTTGGTTCATTAAAAGCATAAACACATTTGAACCATATAGGTTATAACTGCTAGGTATTAAAAACAAGATTAAGCATAAGCTCAACATGAATTGTTTGTCCAGCCTCATGCTGGCTGTTCTTCAGGACTTCGTAGTTTGCTTCACCTATCGCTGGCAGGTTCTTCTGGGCCGCAGCTGGTACCTTGGCCTCGGTCTCTCAGGATCGTCTGTTTCTGGGCCTGGATTGCCGGTACCAAGCCTGCGCTGATCCCCATCTACTTCTGGACCTGGATCTCTGGTACCAGGTCTGCGGTGATCCTCGTCTGCTTCTGGACCTGGGTCTCTGGTACCAGGTCTGCAGTGCTCCTTAGTGGGGCCAACCTCTGTAGGGGCTGGAACTGGTTTGCAGTGGGACGCATGAATCCAGGTGGGCAATCCCTCGCACTTTACAGCAGTATGAGTGGTCAGAAGGACTTGGTAGGGACCCTTCCACCTGGGTTCCAGGGCAGTCTTCCACTGGTGAACCTTTACGCAAACCCAGTTTCCTGGTTGTAGTTTAAGGCACGGCTCAGTCGGGGCCTCCTGGAAGGCGTCCTTAACCTGTGAATGATAAGACTGTACACACCTCATAAGTTCCTGACAATACTTGACTATGCTTCCTTTAATAAGTGTAGCTTCAGCCAGGTCAATGTCTGGGCTGCTTAACAGTCTCATAGGTTGGCCACATGCAATTTCATGTGGACTGAGTCCAGTTTTCCGATTAGGAGTGGCTTTCATGCTTATTAGGGCAATCGGGGGGAGTGCTTCTACCCATGTTAAGCCAGAGTTTTCACATATTTTAGCAAGCTTGTTTTTTTAAAATCCCGTTTAGTTTCTCTACTGCTCCTGGGTGTTACACGCAGTGCTTGTCTGATAGAGTAGTACTTTGCCAGTTTTTTTTTGAACAATTTGTCCAGTAAAGCGGGTACCTCTATCACTGGAGATCACAAGGTGTATTCCCCATGATGGGATGTAATGATTTAGAAGTTTCTTTGCCACTGTGATGGCATCAGTTTTCCTGCAGGGATAAGCTTCTACTCATCTCAAAAACAAACAAACAATAACCAGCACATATTCAAAGGATTGACATTTAGGCAATTGAATAAAGTCCATTTGTAAATTCAGAAATGGTCCCAAAGGCAGAGGTCTGGTTGCCAGAACTGTCTTTACAGGTTTACCCACGTTGTGGGCTTGGCAGACAGGGCAAGCCAGACAGTAATCTTTGGCTGCTTGGGAGAATTTGGGAGCAAACCAATTTTGTTTTAAGGTGGCTACCACCCCCCCCCCCCCCCCCCCCCTTTTTGTTGTGAGACGCTGGACCAAAATCCACCCGCTCACAGGGGTTTCCGGCACCCACCCCAGCCCAACAGAACACCATGTCCTGGTGCCTGGAGACAGCCTGACAGAATGGGGAAATACTATGGCCTGGGGTTAGCCTCAGAGGTCAGTACTACATCCGCGCAAGTAACAGAAAGAGAGTTAACAAAACTTCCCCACAGTTCCGTGTGCCGAGAGAGTGTAATGGCACCACACCAGCTTTTAGCGTCCGAACATAGAGGGTCCAGTGCATGGCTGCCTCACTAGAGACACCGGTGTGCCCTTTTGGAACTGTGACACATAAGACAGGCCTAATAGACAAAGACAGACACAGACAGACAAAATGTTAGCTGCTCCACAAAATTGAATTCCGTAGCTCTCCTTACCCCAACGGCCGGCCGTCACTCCAAATCCCAAGCCCTCAACCAGGAGATTTCGTAACCGGTATCCCCTTTACCTTCTATTGAGCGCTCTGAGAGGTTTGGAAGTGGAGTGCCGGTCCATCCATACGGGCAAGTGGTGCATTAGGAATCTCAGTGGAACCTCCAAATTGTTGAAGCAAAAAACGCTCCTCTCTGTTTAGGCAGCTAACAAACAGCTTTATTAATTAATAAAGCACAGCATGAGCCTTACTGGGCCCGGCTCTGCTGGGACCACGTTTGGCTCATGCTGTGCTTTATTAATTAATAAAGCTGTTTGTTAGCTGCCTAAACAGAGAGGAGTGTTTTTTGCTTCAACAACACCAAACCCTCCAGAGACACCCATCCATCCACCCCCAGAGACACTCATCCACCCACTCACCCACCCCCAGAGGCATCAACCCACCCACCCCCAGAGACATCCATCCACCCATCCATCCTCATACACAGCCACCCACCCACCCACCCAGATATGTTGTCACACTTGTAGAACTAAAACCAGCAGGATCTTAGGGGAGACGGTGATGTGCCACGCTTATCGTGATGTCAGAATTCATTTACAGTCCCTAGCTACTAAAGTTATCCACCACACACACACTCACTCACACACAGTTCTAGGGATGGGATACAATCACCAGCTGCCATTGGTCACGCTAGCCCATTGGCCAGGTGGTCTAGACCGGAGGAGGGGAGGGGGCTCGTGTCAGTGGCACTCATGCTTCCGGCGGACAATTGTAGAATCAAAAGACCCAACTCTACAGTCTTGCACCCATCTTTGTGTACGATTCCTTGCCCTGTCCCACTGCCCCAGGACACTGTCTGACCATGAGTCTTTGTGTCTTGATGGGGCCTTTCTCTCGCTTTCTTGGGTGGGGTCTTTCACAGGGCTCACCTGCATTGTTCTTCGGCCACTTGGCAGCAGGTCACCCAGACAGGCTGGCTTCAGGGACTGCTTCCTTGACACACACACACCCCACATTTAAATTCACACTTTCCATAGACACACACCTAGCTTTAAACAGAGCTAAGGCAGCACAGGGTTTGAAATGGGGTTTCAGTTACAATATGTAAAAAAAAATACAAAAAAGTGACAACAGGAGATTCTCCAAGAGCAATTCTCAGCAAACAGGTTACTAACAAATTAATCCAAATCCCATTTATAAAAACTGGGCCGCGGTTCATGAGGTTACATAATGTCACATTGGTACATACAATTCATTAAGAGGGCAATTTCATTCATCAGCCCTACATTGTACGCCCACCATCTCATATACACCCATTCATCTCCAAATACACCCCTCCAGCCTGCCAGCCATCCTGAGACAGCCATCCAGCCATCTGTCCACCCCCATGCACACCCATCCCTCCATTCCTGCATTCTAACCCTCCCACCTTCCATATAAATATCTATGATCCTACATCCGCATCCAGCCTTATGCACTTCTATTCATCTCCATCCCCATGAGGAATTTGGGCTTATTTAGTCTGCAGAAGAGAAGAGTGAGGGGGGATCTGATAGCAGCCTCCAACTTCCTGAAGGGAGGTTCCAAAGAGGATGGAGAGAGGCTGTTCTCAGTAGTGGCGGATAGCAGAACAAGGAGCAATAGTTTCAAGTTACAGTGGGGGGGGGGGGTGTCTAAGTTGGATATTATGAAAAACTATTTCCCTAGGAGGGTGGTGAAGCACTGGAATGGGTTACCTAGGGAAGTAGTGGAGTCTCCATCCCTAGAGGTTTTTAAGTCTCTCCTTGACAAAGCCCTGGCTGGGTTGATTTAGTTGGGATTGGTCCTGCCTTGGGCAGGGGGCTGGACTCAATGACCTCCTGAGGTATCTTCCAGCTCTATGATTCTATGATTCCATGATCCAACAATCCCCATGCACCTCTATGTCCATACACATTCAACCATCTACCCAATCCTTCCACACCTATCTGCTCTGCCTGCACACACATCTACCTCGTACTTGTGTATGCATGACGTATTGTTGTTTTCTTAAAATAGCCTATTCAAATTTCCAGGAGGGCTGGTGATACCAAGCACAGTCTAGACAGGTGTTTATCTAACCTGCTCTTAAATATCTCCAAAGATGGAGATTCTACAACTTCCCTAGGGAATTTATTCCAGTGCTTAACCACCCCTACATCAAGGAACTTTTTCCTAGTGTCCAACCTAAACCACCCTTGATGCAATTTAAGCCCATTGTTTCTTGTCCTTTCATCAGAGGTCAAGGAGAATAATTTTACTCCCACCTCCTCTTAACACCCTTTTAGGTATTTGAAAACTGCTATCATGTCCCCTCTCAGGGTATGTCTACACATCAAAGTTAATTCGGAATAACAGCCATTATTCTGAATTAACTTCCATAGCGTCTACACAAACAAACCGCTATTTTGAATTAAATTCGAAATAGCGGGGCGTTTAATTCGAGTTAGTTAAACCTCATTCTACAAGGAATAATGCCTAACTCGAATTAGCTAATTCGGAATAAGCGCTATGTAGATGCTTATTCTGAAATAGGGGGCCTCCAGACTTCCCAGTTTCCCCTGGTGGCCACTCTGGGCCAAACCAGGAAAACTCTTCTCCCTTCCCCCAGCCCCGGAGCCCTTAAAGGGGCAGACTCTGGCCACAGTGCCTATGCCAGCTCCAAGCCTGCCGGCCCAGAGCCACCAGTCACTGCCCCGACCCAGTGGCCCCAAAACATGAGCCAGCAAGCCACTGGCAGCCAGCCCTCCACTGCGCCCCAGGAGCAGTCTGCCAGCTCCCAGGAGCCTGCCAGGGCCCAAAGAAGGCGGGCGCCTTCCTGGTCCAGGGCAGAGATCAGGGTGGACCGTACTCAGGTTTGGGGGGATGCCCCCAACGTCCATGATCTCCGCACTAGACAGAGGAATGCAGCCGTCTATGGCAGGAAAGCTGCCAGCCTGGCCACCAAAGGCCACATGCAAACCCAGGAGCAGGTTTGTATGAAAGTCAAGTTGGTCCAGCAAGACCAACTTGCTTCTCCTCTCCCTTCCTCCCCTTGCCTCCCACTTCCAGCTCCCTCCTCCCAGGTTTCCCCCTCCCCTCTCCCACCCTCATTCCCACCCCAGTTTCGGTCAATAAAGAGAGTTTGCTTTTGGCAAGAAATGTGTTTTTATTTGACATCAGGAAGGGGGCTTAGGGAGGGGTAAGTGGAAGGAGGGAGGAATGAGGCACAAGCCCCCAGTGGGGCACACCAGGGAGACTGTTAGTGCTCCTCAGGGTGGAAGCTCTCCTGCAGGGCCTCCTGGATACTGACAGCCCCCCGATGGACCTCCAGGATGGCAGCCTGCAGAAAGTGCAGCCAGGCTCGCAGCAACGTGTCCACGAGAAGCACCAGAGTGCCCAGGGGCAGCTCCGGCTCCGTGTTGCAGAGTGCTGTGGTGTCCCAAGTGAGGGCAACCAGAGCACACAGAGACATAAATGCTTTGCTGTCCCTCATTGAGGCAGGCAAGCAAGCAGGGACACCTGAGAACCGGCTGCCCGGGAGGGCGGGGGCGGGGTGTCCCTTTAAGCACAGGTGTCAGACAGCCTCAGGCAGCAGCCACACACAGACACTCCTGACCTGATGCCCTGCCTGACCTGGTTCTGGCTGGCCTTAACTCCAATTCTGTGTCCAGTCAGTGTGGATGCAGTATTTTGATTTAGCAAAATGCTAATTCGAACTGCATTTTGTGTGTAGATGCGTTAATTCGAATTAGCTTAATTCGAATTAACTATTTTGAATTAAGATAACTTGAATTAACACTGTAGTGTAGACATACCCTCTGTCTTCTCTTTTCCAAACTAAACAAACCCAATTCTTTCAATCTTTCCCCATAGTTCATGTTTTCTACATCTTTAATAATTTTTGTTGCTCTTCTCTGGACCTTCTCCAATTTCTCCACATCTTTCCTGAAATGTGATGCCCAGAACTAGACAGAATAAGTTGAGGCCTAATCAGTGCAGAGTAGAGCAAAAGAATGATTTCTCATGTCTTGCTCACAACACTCCTGTCAATGCATCCCAGAATCATGTTTGCTTTTTTTGCAACAGTGTCACGCTGTTAACTCATATTTAGCTTGTCCGCTATGACCCCTAGATCCCTTTCTGCAGTACTCCTTCCTAGATAGTCACTTCCCATTTTAAACTTAAAAAACAACAAATGTCTGGTAGCACTTTAAAGACTAACAAAACATGTAGATCAGTGTTCCTTAAACTATGTTCCGCGGAACACTGGTGTTCCGTGAGCAACTCACAGGTGTGCCGCGACCTCGTCTTTGTTTTTGTTACTTCTTTGTTTTTGTCTTTTTTTGTCTGACAACAATTTTTTTTTAAGAAAATTTTCATAGGCGTTCCGAATAAAAAAATATTATTGTTTGGTGTGCCGTGGTCTCAAAAAGTTTAAGAAACACTGATGTAGATGGTATCATGAGCTTTCATGGGCACAGCCCACTTCTTCAGAAGGGCTGTGCCCATGAAAGCTCATGATTCCATCTACGTGTTTTGTTAGTCTTTAAAGTGCTACCAGACTATTTGTTGTTTTTTCAGTTTATCCTGTACAGACTAACTCGGCTACCCCTCTGAGACCTCCCATTTTGTATTATGAAACTGATCGAGGAGTACTTTGCTTTTGTCCTTATTAAAGGTCACCCTGTTTACCTGAGACCATTTCTCCAGTGTGTCCAGATCATTTTGAATTATATGGAGGACAGGGTCATAATTCAAAATGATCTGGACAAATTGGAGAAATGGTCTGAGGTAAACAGTATGAAGTTTAATAAAGACAAATGCAAAGTGCTCCACTTAGGAAGGAACAATCAATTTCACACATACAGAATGGGAAGCGACTGTCTAGGAAGGAGTACGGCAGAAAGGGATCTAGGGGTTATAGTGGACCACAAGCTAAATATGAGTCAACAGTGTGATGCTGTTGCAAAAAAAGCTACATGATTCTGGGATGCATTAACAGGTGTGTTGTGAGCAAGACACGAAAAGTCATTCTTCCACTCTACTCTGCGCTGGTTAGGCCTCAGTTAGAGTATTGTGTCCAGTTCTGGGCACCGCATTTCAAGAAAGATGTGGAGAAATTGGAGAGGGTCCAGAGAAGAACAACAAGAATGATTAAAGGTCTAGAGAACATGACCTATGAAGGAAGGCTGAAAGAATTGGGTTTGTTTAGTTTGGAAAAGAGAAGATTGAGGGGGGACATGATAGCAGTTTTCAGGTATCTAAAAGGGTGTCATAAGGAGAAGGGAGAAAACGTGTTCATTTTGGCCTCTGAGGATAGAACAAGGAGCAATGGGCTTAAAGTGCAGCAAGGGAGGTTTAGGTTGGACGTTAGGAAAAAGTTCCTAACTGTCAGGGTGGTTAAACACTGGAATAAATTGCCCAGGGAGGTTGTGGAATCTCCATCTGTGGAGATATTTAAGAGCAGGTTAGATAAATGTCTATCAGAGATGGTCTAGACAGTATTGGGTCCTGCCATGAGGGCAGGGGACTGGACTCAATGACCTCTCGAGGTCCCTTTCAGTCCTAGTATTCTATGGTTCTATAATCCTATCCTCCAAAGCACTTGCAACCCCTCCCAGCTTGGTGACACCTGATAAGCATAGTTTCTATGCCATTATCTGAATAGTTGACTAAGATATTGAACTGCACCGGTCCCAGAACTGATCTCTGCAGAATCCCACTTGTTCCATCTTGTCCCCTATGCTGATTAATATATATATGAAACCACTGGGAGAGGTTGTAAGGAGATTTAGAAGACAGTGCCATCAATATGCAGATGACACCCAACTCTATTTCTCTGTGACATCGGATCCGAGAGTGGCGGTGACCAACAATCTGAACCGGTATCTGGAGGTGGTGATGAACTTGATGAGGTCGAATAAGCTGAATCTGAATCCAGATAAGACCGAGGCCCTGTGGATCAGGAAGCCATGTGTCTGGGAATGTGGTGTATTACCTGTTCTGGACGGGGTCACACACCGCCTGAAAGAACAGGTACGCAGCCTGGAGTCCTGGACCTTTTTTTAACATTTGAAAATCAGATTTCCTCGGTGGCCAGAAGTGCTTTTGGGCAGCTTCGACTGATCCGCCAGCTGCGACTCTTCCTGAATAAGAACAACCTGGCTACCGTAATTCATGCTCTTGTCACATCCCGGTGGGATTGTTGCAATGCGCTCTACGTGGGGCTGCCTTTGAAGAGTCTGTGGAAGCTTCAACTGGTCCAGAATGCAGCTGCTTGAGTTTTAACTAACGCTCGTTATACGGAGCACATTGTGCCGGTGCTCCCACAGCTGCACTGGCTTCTGGTATGTTTCCAAGCACAATTCAAGGGCTTGGTTATGACTTATAAAGCTGTAAATGAGTTGGGACCGGGGTATTTGAAGGACCAGCACCAGGCCAAGACTACCCTTTTCCCCCGTGTGTTTATTGGTGTTTGGGGGTGTGTGTGTGTTTCCTTCCTCTTGAGGTGTTTTAACAAGTTTTATGTTCCCCCCACTTTGGGATCTTGTATTTTACTTTATATATATTTATTTATTCTGTTTTAAAAAAAATTGTAAGCTGCCTCAAATATTTTAAATAAATAAATAAATACCCTTGGGTTATCCAGCCAGTTGTGCATAAGAACATAAGAACGGCCATACTGCGTCAGACCAAAGGTCCATCTACCCCAGTGTCCTGTCTGCTGATAGTGGCCAATACCAGATGCCCCAGAGGGAGGGATCACAACAGATAATCCTCTCATGATCCCTCCCCTGTCACCAACCTCCGGAGAAACAGAGGCTAGGGACACCATTCCTACCCATCCTAGCTAATAGCCACTGATGGACCTAATTTCCATGAATCTCTCTAGTTCTTTATTGAGCCCTGTTAAAGACCTGGTCTTCACAAACTCCTCTGGCAAGGAGTTTCACAGGCCAACCTGTGCTGTGTGAAGAAAAAGTTCCTTTTGTTTAAAACCTGCTTACCCTATTAATTTCATTTGGTGACCCCTAGTTCTTAGTTATGGGAAACAGTCAATAATTTTTCCTTTTTCACTTTTTCCACATCAATCATGATTTTATAGACCTCTATCATAGCCTCCCTTAGTTTCCTCTTTTCTAAGCTGAAAAGTACCAGTCTTTTTAATCTCCCTTCATATGGGACCTGTTCTAAACCCCTCATCATTTTTGTTGCCCTTTTCTGAACCTTTTCCAATGCCAATATATCTTTTTTGAGATGAGGCACAGTATTCAAGATGTGGGCGTAACATGGTTTTATATAGAGGCAATAAGATATTTTCTGTCTTATTCGCTATCCCCTTTTTACTGACTCCTAACATTCTATTTGCTTTTTTGACTGCCGCTGCACAGAGTGGATGTTTTCAGAGAACTATCCACAATGACTCCAAGATCTTTCTCTTGAGTATGCACCCACCTTATAGTAGCCCCATGTAGTTTGTATTTCCCTAGTTTATTCATAAGCAGGTCATGCAAGACTGTATCAAATATGTTTCTAAAGCCTAGGTATACCACATCTATCACTTCCCCCTTATCCACAAGGCTTGTTATCCTATCAAAGAAAGCGATCAGGTTGGTTTGACATGATTTGTTCTTACAAATCCATGCTGGCTGTTACCTATCATCTTATTATCTTACAGTTGTTTGCAAATGGATTCCTTAACTATTTGCTCCATTATCTTTTCTGGCACAGAAGTTAAGCTGATTGGTCTATAGTTTCCTAGGTTGTCCTTACTTCCCTGTTTATAAACTGGGACTGTATTTGCCCTTTTCCAGTTTTCTGGAATCTCTCCTGTCTTCTATGACTTTTCAGAGATGATCGCTAATGGGTCAGATAGCTCCTCTATCAGCTCCTTGAGTATTTTAGCATGCATTTGATTAGGCCTGGTGACTTGGAGGCATCTAACTTTTCTAAGTAATTTTTAGCTTGTTCTTTTACTATTTTAACTTTTAATTCACCTCTTTTTCTCAGCATTCACTATGCTAGGCATCCAATCACCACCAGCCTTCATGGGGAAAACCAAAACAAAGAAGTCATTAAGCATCCCTGCCATTTCCACATTTTCCATTGTTTTTCCGTCTTCATTGAGTAATGATGCTACCCTGTCCTTGGTCTTCCTCCTAATACATTTGTAGAATGCTTTCTTGTTACCCTTTGTGACTCTAGCTAGTTGGAGTTTGTTTTGTGCCTTTGCCTTTCTAAGTTTGCCCCTACATACTTGTGTTATTTGTTTATATCCATCCTTTGTGATTGGACCCACTTTTTGGACTCCTTTTTGATCTTTAGATCATTGAAGACCTCCAGGTTAAGCCAGGGTGGTCTCTTGCCATTTTTCCTATCTTTTCTTTGCAGGGGAATAGTGCGCTCCTGCACCCTTAATAATGTCCCTTTGAAAAACTGCCTCCTATCTTCAATTGTTTGTCCTCTTAGTTTTGCATTGCATGGGACCTTACCTAGCAGCTCCCTGTATTTGCTAAAGTCTGCCATCTTGAAATCCATTGTCTTTATTTTGCCGTTCTCCCTAGGGTTGCCAGGTGTCCGGTATTCACCCGGACAGTCTGGTATTCACGTCCCCCGTCCGGTAAAACCCCCCAGAAAATACCTGTTTCCCTCAGACGGAAGCCCACCGGGGACAATTTCCCCTGACGCGTCTGGTGAGGCCGGGGGAGTGAGGAGCACGGGGCCTTTTAAAGGCGCAGCGCCCTTTTTTTTTGCTCAACAACTTTGTTCTCCCCCTTTTTTTTTTCTCAACAGAATTTTTTCCCCGGTGGTTTTTTTTTGGGGGGGGGGGTGGCACGTAGGGTACCCCCCGATCCTGCACCCTGTCTGCAGCAAGATGAGACTCCACCAACCAGTAGTATAGAAAGGGTTTATTGCTCCTCCAGGATACATGCATAGACATGATGTGGTTTCAGGAGTCAGGGCCAGGAAGCCTCAGACCTCTTGGATTAGGGGGTTCATTGTCATCACTAGACCCTCAGCCCTCAGCTAAGGCTGCTTCCTTCATGTTTCCCAGCCAGCAACTGACCCTTCCCCCCAAAACCTCCCTTCCTTTGTTCCCTGCCTGCCCTCAACCGGTCAGACAGGTTGGGTGTTTTTGCCTACATGACTTAAGGCAGCTGTCCTGCTGGGCAGTGCTACAGGTACCAGCCAGTAGGGGTCAACCCCAGCCCACACACAGCTACCAGTGGATGCCCAGAGGGTATGGCCTGCCCACTACATCACAGGGGGTTTAAGTGTTTGGTATTTTTGATTAAATCATCTGGCAACCCTAGTTCTCCCTCCTACCATTCCTTAGAGTCAGGAACTCTGTCATTTCAGGATCACTTTCACCCAAGCTGCCTTCCACGTTCAAATTCTCAGCCAGTTCCTCCCTATTTGTCAAAATCAGATTGAGAGCAGCCTCTCCCCCCGTAGCTTTCTCAACCTTTCTGAAATACAAATTTGTCTCCAATACATTCCAAGAGCCGGTTGGACATTCTGTGCCCTGCTGTGCTACTTTCCCAGCAGATGTCTGGCTAGTTGGAGTCCCTCGTCATCCCCAAGTCCTGGAGCTTTGGATGATTTTTGTTACCTGTTTAAAAAAAGCCTCATCCACCTCTTCTTGCTGGTCCGATGGTCTGTAATAGACCCCTGCCACGACATCACCCTTGTTTTCCACCCCTTTTATCCTTACCCAGAGACTCCCAACAAGGATTGTGTCAATTTATTTAAACAGGGCTTTCCTACTGATTTCGTGACATCAGTACAAACCAGTTTTCCTCCCTCTCCACACGTGTTCCTGTAAGTGTGGAAGCCCTTGCCTCAAGGGCTGGCTACTGCTCCGTGGACTGTGGTTGTGGGGAGAGGGTGCTAGGAGCTGGAGGATGGGGGACTGGCAGAGGTATCTTGCCTACGGAATGGCTTTGGGGCAGGAGGCTATAATTTGGCATTGGCCACAGTCTGAAGACTGGACCCTGGGCTAGTCCATGGGTCTGACCCAGGATGGCCCGTTCTGAGGTTCTTACACCAGCTCGGTGCTGCTCCTAGTGACTCGGCCGGGTAGGAGGCTCCCGACTGAGCCCGCTGATGGCAGTGGGCTCACATCGCCCTCCCTGTTCACTGTGGAGTCCAGCTCCAAGCTGCCCACCTTGATTTTAAGATTTCCAGGCACTGGCTCCAGCCAGCTGCCCAGGCCCTGTGTCTTCCTGCTCCCCTTTACCTGACAGAACCTTCTCGGCCTTGTCCCGCTATCTCACTGCCATCGGCGCCAGCGTATGCGGCTCAGCGCCTGGTCCCTGCATGCCCTAGGGCACTGACTCGCCAGCTCGCTCCAGACCTCTCTGGACAGCGTCTCTCCAGGGCACCCTTAACCCCACTGGACGCGCTGGGCATCATTCCCCTCACAGGTATGGGGGCAGTCACACAGAACAGTCTCTGGGAGTGTCAGCCAAAGCACAGGCTCCAGTTCCAGCTCAGCCAGCCGCAGGAGCCCCAGGCCTCGGCAGAGATATCAGCTAATGCCAGGTAAGCACATTCCTGACTGGAGAGGATGGGGTAAAACCCACAGCGCTCTCACCCCTTCCTCCTGGGTATGAGGCCTCTGAGAGCCGGGTGACAACCAAAAGGCCATTCTGCTGGGTGCTGCCTGGGCTCCCAGAGGGAGCTGACACTCACAGCAGTGCAGAGACATTTGAAAGGAGCCTGCGAAGCAAGGAGGGCAGCCAGCCAGGCACAGAGCGCAGGCGGCCTCAAGCAAGGGCCCAAGGGGTGTCATTTTCTGCACGGTGCCCTGGATGGGCTGACAGAAAAGATTCCTGCCCCTCTCTTTGCAGGCAGCAGTGCTGCTGGGGCTCCGCTCGGGCTTCCTTGGGCAAAGCCTGCCACCTCTCTGGGCCTTGGACCATTCTGTCCCTTCCAGTCAGGCAACCAGCTCCTCAGGGCATGGGCTGTTTCTCACCAGGGTGTTCTCTAGACTAGCTGCTGGTGGCCGGTGGACGCGGGGCAGACAGCAACGTGCCCCACCAGCATGACAGTTTGGACACACGCTAGGTGGCATGGCACCGCTGACCTCCCGCTAGGCCTCTCATTGCCCTAGCACCCAGGCACTCATGGGTTTGTGTCCCACAATGCAAGGGGGGCCCATCCTTGTGCCACAGAAGGGGGCCTGCATGAGGGAGCTGCAGTAACTGGCCAAAGGGCACAGGGCGAGTATGAAGCTTGAGGCAGGGCCCTCCTCCAGGCCAGCAAAATGGCCAGGCCATCCTTCCTACCTGGCCTTGCCCTGGGCAAGGCCTGGGGGTCTGTGCAGAAGGAACCCCAATTGGGACAGAGGCCTCTGGGCACTGCCAGAGCAGTTGTGGGAGCAGAGCATTCCTGGGCACCCCACTGGGTC
The DNA here is from genome assembly GCA_019425775.1 of Rafetus swinhoei. Classification (NCBI taxonomy): domain Eukaryota; kingdom Metazoa; phylum Chordata; order Testudines; family Trionychidae; genus Rafetus; species Rafetus swinhoei. The sequence continues at coordinate 1,204,611 of JAFJHL010000157.1, read as the reverse complement.
AAGGCCACACAACTGGACCCAGTCAGGGGCCAGTAGCCACTGGGGCTGCCCTGCTGCAGCGATGTCAGGGAGCAGGCTCCAGGGGATGCAGCAGCTCTTCCAAGTAGTGGCGGAAGGAGTCTGTGCATTTCTGGGGAAGAGCCTGGTCACTCGGGTTTCACAACCTCTTTTACAGCAACAACCGCAGATGCTTCCTGCAGGGCTAAGCAGAGATGCTTTCCCATGGTGGCTGACTCACCCCGTGCTGTTACTGATGCCAGTGGCAGTTATTTCCGTGCAGACAGCGGATGAGGCCAGCAATGGTCCATCCTGGCGATGGTGGTGAGATGGAGGTCCTTAGCTATCTTGTTATGGTCAGTGTCCCCATGGAGCCAGAGACTTGTAAAAAGTGAATTGCAGATCAGGATTCAATGAGGTTAGTGGTTTTCCCACAAAACAAGCTTCTCCCACATGAGACCCTGTGATGAATGTGTTACCTGCACACATTTCTCTATCCCTTCCACACTTTAGGGACACACACCTTTACCCAGTTCCTAGGGCTCAAGGTGCAACCCTGTTAATTTGCACACCCACCCTTATCCAATTCCTAGGGCTCAGGGTGGAATTCCCTGTGGGTTTGCAGGATCTTTAGCCACTGAAAGAGCCTCACACAGTAACATTCTTATCCTCTATGTATTGACAATTCCCAAGCAAGCAGAATACACATGCTAAGCACACAGTATCATGCTCACCAAACCTGATAAAGGCAGGCAGACTTCCCCTGGTGGCCAAGCAAGGTCAGTCTCTCTGGATCTTAGCTGCTGCATGTCACGGTCATGCAGGAGAATCCTGGCAGCTCTGGTCTTAGGTTGTGTCCTGGAGGTGAGTAGTTCTTCCAGGTCTTCTCCCTTCTTCTTGGTGTTCCTTCCTGTTCTTGTTTCTCTTTTGCTCTTCTAGCCTTTTGCTTCTTTCCTTCTGCTTCTATTACTTTTTGGACCCCAGTTTATATAGCAAAACCTGAGTCCTGCTTAGCTATACCTTAACCAATTATTTTAGTATAATTTTACTAACCAATCATAACATACTGTAACAGAATTACCTAACCAATCATACCCCATCACCTTAGTTGATTTACACCTTGCAAAATTAATTATGCAGCAGACAGAAACAGTTAAAAATCAGACAGAGATCACACAAACAATAGGAAAATGTGAAATCAATGGTCATAGAATGAGGATTCCACAACCGCAACTACTGATAAGCAGTTTCTTGCCAGACAGAATGGTGTTAACTAAGCTTTCTTTACCCATCTTGAGGTCTGTTTCTTTATCTAGTGACAGTGGGGGGCTATTAGGACAAAATCCCCTTCTCACAGCCTGGTGTGACACTATTTAGATGCAATTTAGATGGAATGTGATTATGTGATTCTAGGCCTTATAGCTAATGGCTGCTGCTCTTCAGTCTGGCTGCAGGAGAAGGCTTTGGTTTAGGCCTTCCAATATGGCTACGGACCTTCCAACATGGTTACAGAACAATCATATTGTTACAGTCCATTTCTTCCTCTTGCTCCTCTGCTGCTCATTGCACCTCTCTGTCCTCTTCCTTTGCCATGCCTCTGTGCACCAGGCCCCTTTTCCCCCGGCTCCCCTTGGAGATCTGGGGGCCTGTTGTTGGCAAAAGTTACTGCCTGTACATTCTCTATTCTCCTGTCCTTATTTCCTTTTCCTGCCTGTCCCTGTGTGTCGCCAAAAACTGTTGCTGCTTGAAAAATATCCTGCTTTAACTCTGGGTATCCCCTACCTGGATCTATGGGTGCTAAAATCACTTACATTTTTTAATTCAAACCATCGAGCAATGCAGTCTTAAAAGCCAATGTATCAAAATCAGGGGCAGTTCCTGGTACCACTGGCACAACCCCAGTGGCCATGGCCAATATCTCCTTCTTAATCACATACAGTTCTGGGGAGTCACCACAGCCTTGTTCTGTTACATGGAACAATTTCCTCAGTTGTCTGGCTGACATCACCACCGTCATGACTTCCTTCACCCAATCCCATCCAGTAACAGCAACACCATTTCCACCTAGCCGCCCCTCAGCACTGCCTATCACTGCCCAATCAGAAGCACTAGTACAGGCCGGGGCCAGAACTTCATAGTCTGCCGGCCTCCACCCAGTCCAGGACAATACCTTCACCGTCCAATCCAGACAAGTGTCCTTCTCTAGGGGTCCCAATAACTGAGCAGATGCCCGGACCTGATCTGGGGTAAAATCAGAAACCTCTGAAATGGTTGGCCTGGTTTGCCTTTGTGCATCATCTGGGTCAGGTTCTGTTCTTGTTACCACCCTTGTGATCACAGGATTGCGCTCTTGTGTCTTTAATTTCAAATCCTGCAATTCCCTTTGTGCAGGGGCCTAGGGCCCCTCAGGAAGAGCATCTGGGGGTATGGGCATCCAAGATCCATCCAACTAGTCCTATTCCAAGTGTCCTCCCAGGTGTCTTGTGTCCCCAGTGCCCAGACTCACATCTCCCCTTACTGCTGCTACTATAATGGGAGAGGTATTACACTTTTCTGGACATCCCAGCCATTCATTAATGGCCGTGTCTACAGGTGGAGACAGCATGTGGAGCTGGGAGTGCAACCCCCCAGTTAAACACTGCCCTGCCCCCTGGCCCTCAGTCCTGAGCCTCCCCGCAACGCTTGCTGCTGGAAAGCTGGGGGGGTCTGAGACTGCCCTGGCAGCAGCCAGTGCAGCAGGCCCAGGAGCTGCTCGCGCTGTTCAGGAAGCTCCTGGGCCAGCCATGTGGGCCTCTGCAGAAGTCCCGGAGGTTACGGAAAGTCACAGAATCCACGACCTCTGTGACATGCACGGAGCCTGGCATGTAGTTCTTTTTATAGCCCTCTTCTAGCCCTGGCCCTCACAACTTCCTGACAAGTTGCACCGGCTGACTGTGAAGAAATACTTCCGTTGGCTTGCTTTGAACATGCTAACCTAGTTGTTTCATGTGGTGCACCCTGGTTAGGGCCCTCCCTACCAATCCACAAAACACACAGCTGTGTCAGGCACGCAATATCCCAGGGGTGCCCCGTGCCAGGGGTGTAGTGAGGGCCAATGTACATCCTGTCTTATTTTCTGTCCCTTTTCTCAGCCCATTTGGCTGACTCAGAACTGCCCCCAGTGCTTCAAGCTCCCTTCCATGAGTGGTAACAGCCAATTGTTTTATAGACAATAGTGATTATGCCTCCCAATGGGCATTACACTGATTTATCAGTATTACATTTCAGCTGCCATTTTGTTGCCTATTATAGGCCAAGTCCCTTCAGGGCCTCTCCTCTCCCACACAGGCCCAAGCAGCAATGCTCCCCCTTTGCGGGGGGGGGGTTGGGGAAAAGCTGAAGCACAAAGGAGGCGACCTGCCCATCTTCATGCAGTAGCAGATGTGGGTCCAGAACTGACATGACCTGAATCCCAGAGCAGGGTTTAACCAGCAGTCCAGTGCCATGCTGCTAAAGGCCCTGGCTCCAGAGCTTGGCAGGGGAGGGTGTCATGTTAGCAGGGGTAGAGTCGGCCTTCTGCTGGGCTACAGCAGCACAGCTTCCCCTTGCCACGGTGTCTCCAACCAGACTGTGACGTAGTGGGGGTACCTGGCTGGTTTCTATGCTGGCTCTGTGGTAACCCCCACTGGCTGCCGTCGGTACCACAGCCCAGAAGGACAGGGGATGAGTCATTATGCAAAGAGGGTCTCTCAACCTGTCTGACCAGCTACCCCCCAAGGAGAGAGACAAAGGAAGGGGGAATGCTGCCCTGGCTGGGGGCAGGCTGGAAGAGAGTGAGTTAGTTTCGGTCTGGGAGCATGGAGGAGACAGCCAAGGGAAGGAGCTGGGGAGTGGGCTGGGATTGTAGGGCCCAGCCACCCCCCATCTCAAGGGGGGCTGAGGCATCCTAAGCCTGGTTCCTGTAACCAGATGACATCTGTGCTGTGCTGTATCCTGGAGAAGCAATAAACTCCCTCTATTCTACTGGCTGGTGGAGTCTGTCCGTGCCATTACGGGGGTGCAGGGGACGGGAAGACCCCAACGCGCCGTCACACAGACGTGTCTTGGAGTGATGCCCCTGGGCTGAGAGGGCGCACACTCGGTCCCCATTCAGTCTCCAGCCTCTCTGTTGTGACAGCCATCCAGTGTCCGAGGAAAAGGGCACCCAGCAGCCCTCAAAGGGCAGACCAGCAAGAGGCCTACACCCCATTCATGTCCGAGTCCAGCTCCAGGCACCCCTAATGCCCCCAGCAGAGCACCGGGAGCCCCAGTGAGTCTGAGAGTATCTGGCTGCAGTGGAGACAAAAATGTCTCAGCAGGCGCAGCAGAGCCTCCAAGTATAGCAGGCAGAGCCCCAGCTGGAGTGTGTTTGAGCACCGCCCCGGTGTGTGTGTGCACCCCCCGAGTGTGTACATGCATCCCACCTGAGCGTGTACAAGCACCCTGCCTGAATGTGATCCCTCCAGTGTCCTCTGGCAAGCGCGCAGCCAGCAAGTCCCACTGACACACACTGACACACACTGCTCGCACAATGTGGTTTATTCCAGGCAGCCACTCTCCTACACACCCTCCGCAGGGCACTTCCGTGACAGCTCGACTATGTCTACACTGCACCTCTCTTGCGCAAAAGCCTATGCAAATGAAGCGCAGGTTAACACATTGCCACGTTTCATTTGCATGATGAATTAGGGGCTGTTTTTGCACAAAACCACCCTCTTGCGCAAGAGCTGTTCTTCCTCATGTTTTCAGGAAGAACGGCTCTTGCACAAGGAGGGTTTTTGTGCAAAAAGGAGCCGTCTACACAAAAACGCCCCCTAATTAATTATGCAAATGAAGTACAGCAATATGCTAATCCACACTTAATTTGCATAGGCTTTTGCGCAAGAGAGGTGCACTGTAGACATAGCCCTCCTCAAGGAGCCTCTCTCAGCACCCTGTAAACAGGCCTCCCAGCCCACCTGTCAGCCAGGTGTTATGGGTGGGGGCAGGGCAAGCCAAGCGTGGTGGGGAGAAGTGGCAAGCAGGGCACCAGAACCCAGGAGTCCTAACTCCCAGCTGCATTTTAATCACTTACCCCTGCAGTGCAAGGGGATGCGCTTAGCGCCCTCCTCTCCCACTGGGCACAAGGCTGGTGTCCCTCATTAGCCTGCCAAGGGAGGGGAGATGGCAGGCTCCTGGCTTTGAACCCCAAGGAGCTCCAGTCCAACCCGGAACCCGGGAGGCGTGGCAGGGTGGCGGGGGACAAGCTGTCACCAGAAGTAGCAAGCTCATCGGGCTGAAGTGGACTGGCAGGGGCAACATGGGGCAGGCAGAGCTTAGGCCTGTGACTCTGGGAGGGCCCCAGCCGGCGAGGGCAGTTTTTCTTGGCTCTGGGATTCTGTCACTTCTGCCAGTTCCTCAGGCAGCCCTGGCAGCTTTCGCAGAAGGTAACATTTTCTGATTTTGTTTAAGAAACTAAAACAAAATAAAAAACCCAAACACTTTTGCCATCAGCCTTGTCTGAGCAGCTTAGCCAGGCTCACAGCCACGCTACACCCCCTCCCCCAGACAACCTGCCACTGGGCCAGACCGCACCCAGTGAGGCCAGACGGACCACTTACCACGTTCTGCCACCACCAACCCAGAGTTCACAGCCACCTCTGAAACCCCATTTGCAGCTCCGGAGTCTGCCTCGCCGGCGTCTTTTTGTACCAGCCTCCCCACTGGGGTTAGCCCCAGAACCCCAGTACTAACCGCTCAGAAATTTCAAACATCAGGCTGGTCAAAGTGCCAGCTGGCCCAGCCACATGGCCTCCCCAAGAATCATAGAATCATAGAATACTAGGACTGGAAAGGACCTCGAGAGGTCATCGAGTCCAGTCCCCTGCCCTCGTGGCAGGACCCAGTACTGTCTAGACCATCTCTGATAGACATTTATCTAACCTACTCTTAAATATCTCCACAGATGGAGATTCCACAACCACCCTAGTCAATTTATTCCAGTGTTTAACCACCCTGACAGTTAGGAACTTTTTCCTAATGTCCAACTTAAACCTCCCTTGCTGCAGTTTAAGCCCATTGCTTCTTGTTCTATCCTCAGAGGCCAAAATGAACAAGTTTTCTCCCTCCTCCTTGTGACACCTTTTTAGACACCTGAAAACCGCTATCATGTCCCCCCTCAATCTTCTCTTTTCCAAACTAAACAAGTCCAATTCTTTCAGTCTTCCTTCGTAGGTCATGTTCTCTAGACCTTTAATCATTCTTGTTGCCCTTCTCTGAACCTTCTCCAACTTCTCCACATTTTTCTTGAAATGCTGTGCCCAGGACTGAACACAATACTCCAACTGAGGCCTAATCAGCAGAGAGTAGAGCGGAAGAATGACTTCTAGGCTACGTCTACACTGGCAGCTTCTTGTGCAAAAACTCTTCCACAAGAGAGCGTCTACACGGCCATGTGCTTTTGCGCAAGAGCATCCATGGCCATATAGAAGCTCTCTTCCGCAAAACAGCTCTGATGGCCATTTTAACCATAGGGGCTTCTTGCACAAGAAATTCATGTTGCCTGTCTACTCTGCCCTCTTCTGGAAGAGCTCTTGTGCAAGAGGGCTTATTCCTCGTGGGGAGAGGAATAACTCTTCCGGAAGAAGCCCTGTTTTACAACGCTATACTGTAAATTTACTTCTGGAAGAACGCTCGTGCAGTGTAGACAGCCGGCAAGTTTTTGCGGAAGAATGGCTGTTCTTCCACAAGAAGCTGCCAGTGTAGCCGTAGCCCTGGTGTCTTGCTCACAACACACCTGTTAATGCATGCTAAGTGCACAGTGTCATGTTCACCAATCCTGATACAGGCAGGCAGACTTCCCCTGTTGGCCAGGCAAGGTCAGTCTCTCTGGATCTTAGCTGCTGCATGTCACGGTCGTGCAGGAGAATCCTGGCAGCTCTGGTCTTAGGCTGTGTCTTGGAGGTGAGTTCTTCTTCCAGGTCTTCTCCCTTCTTCTTGGTGTTCCTTCCTGTTCTTGTTTCCCTTTTGCTCTTTTTGCTTCTTTCCTTCTGCTTCTATTACTTTTTGCTCTTCTTGCTGGTCTCCTTCCTGGACCCCAGTTTATATAGTGAAACCTGAGTCCTGCATAGCTATACCTTCAATTATTTTAGTATAATTTTACTGACCAATCATAACATACTGTAACAGAATTACCTAACCAATCATATCCCATCACCTTAGTTGATTTACACCTAGCAAAATTAATTATGCAGCAGACAGAAACAGTTACAAACCAGACAGAGATCACACAGACAAACAATAGGAAAGTGTGAGGCCAATAATCACAGAATGCGGATTCCACAACCTCAACTATTGATAAGCAGGGTCTTGCCAGACAGAATGGTGTTACTTACGTTTTCTTTACCCATCTTGAGATCTGTTTCTTTATCTGATGACAGTGGGGGCCATTAGGACAAAGTCGCCTTCTCACAGCCTGGTGAGACACTATTTTAATGCAATTTGGATGGAATGTGATTATGTGATTCTAGGCCTTATAGCTAATGGCTGCTGCTCTTCAGTCTGGCTGCAGAAGAAGTCTTTGGTTCAGGCCCACCAATATGGCTACAGAGCTTCCAACATGGCTACAGAAAAACCATATTGTTACAGATCTTTTCCGGCTTCCTTTCTTCACACAGGCTGGATTGAGCCCAGGAGGAGGCAGGACTCGGTCCCGCTCCCTGAAGCACCAGTTCCGCCCACGCCATGCCTGTCTCACTAGGGGAACCCATTCAGACAGGGAGACACAAGCCAGAAGCATGACCTCATCAGAACAACATCTCATTGATCCTAACGGGCAGAGGACACTGCAGTCCCACCTCCCATGGCTTCTGCGTGCTGTTCATGCATCCTGTGTTCCTCGGTGGCCTCCGTCTTAGCTGTGGCTCGGATCCCAGCTCAGGTAAGTCCAAAAAGCGACATCACTTGACTCCATTAGCCGGACGTGGCCTGCACAGCAGAACTTCCCCCAGCAACAGAGCCTGCCAAGACTCGCCAAGTCCTCTGGGGAGTCCTGCAGATTTCACAGGTTTCGCTTGGAAACGGCTCAGATCTTATCGCACTCCAGTGGGGCTCCCATAGGCCCCTGGGCGCTGTAGTCATGGGACCTCTGGGTGCCTGAGCACAGGTCAGGAGCTGGGCTGGGCTGGAATGCGCACGTCGGACTTGTGTCCCAGTTGTCAGCCAAGCTCTCTGGCGTCCGCTAGCCGAGAGTGCAGCGCTGTGAGTACTGTGCGCGGCACGGGGACGCCGGCCCTCAGCAGAACAGAATGGTCCTAGCGCAGCGGAGCTACGCCTGGCTGCAGAGCCCCTCTCAGGGTTGTGGGTTGTGGCTGGAGGGTCACAGAAGTGCGGGAAGTGAAAGGGTCACCCCCTGCACATCGTCAGGCAGGGCTCTGACTCCTGTGCAGAGCCGCGCACAGCCTGCTGTGGCTAGAACCCCGCGGGGTGCACGGTGTATTGTCTAGCACAAGCTGTCCTTGGGCTACGGTGGAACCATGCCCGGGGCAATTGTGGCTGCACCTGGGCCAGGCCCCTCTGCCTGGGCGCTCACGCTTAGATATCCCCTCTGTGTAGGGGTGGGGGGAGCCTCAACCAGCCAAGACACTGACCTTAGGTCCCCCTTTTGCACTGGGTCCACCCAGCTCACAGCTGGGGCCGTTATGCACCACTGTACTGGCTCTTACCATGAGAGTGCAGCTTCTTAACCCTTCGCCTGAGGCGCCAAACCGCCTGGTTTCGTATCTGTGCTTCCATGGAAGCGCAATGGGCCTGTGTGCTCCGCCGCCTAGCATGGCTCCTGCTTCTTGGCTGGTGCAACAGGCTGGCGCTCAGGACAGCTGGGGGTCTAGGGGCGACTCTGGACCCTGCCTTGGTAGACCAGGGACACTAACACTGCCCCACCCTTGGGCAGCGTTCTGAGATCTGCAGATGGAGAGCCAGGTAGGGTAGTTCCACCTCAGGCCTCAGAACCACCCTGTGTGTTACGAAAGTCCCGTCAGTCACATTTTACAAGTGGGGAAGTGTCAGCCCGACCAACGGCGGGGGGAAAGAGGGGGAGTAGAGGGGGGGCTAGCAATTGCCCGGAGCCGCAGTTCCTTTATCATAACGGATGCTGTGGTCAGTTGGGCTGTTTGCACAGAACTAGGACAGCAACCAGTCTGGATTTGAAGACTTCAGTCGTTTCCCTCTTGGTCTTCATTTTGATGCGCTGCAGACTGAGCTCTTCAGGGCGCTCACTGTCAAGCATTTTTTTTTTTTTTCAAATTCTTGAATTATTTTTGTAGCTTTTTTTCTGCACCTTTTCCAACGGTTCAACATCCTTCTCCAAATGCCGACCCCAGAACTGGCACCAATACTCCATCCGGTGTCTCTCCAATGCCACGTGGGAAGGAAAAAACACTTCCCTGCCCCTACTCGCTACTGGGCTCACTGCTCGGCCCTCCCCTGTTGGTTGGGAGTGAGCTCCTGTGGTGCTTACTCCTTGCAAGGTGAGGTGGAGGGGCTTCCCCCAAGGGCTCAGTCACCAGCTGCCCATGGAGGGGAGGGAAGGGAAGGGCTGCACCATGTGGTGTTTGGGAGGTGGAGGTGGAGGTGGAGGGGACTCTACATTGGGTGGAGTGAAAATGCCAAAGTCCATGCAGATTCCTCCCCCATCACAGGGACAGGGAGACCACTACAAGGCTGAAAGTGGCAGGGAAGAGGCTGGAGAGAGATTCTGGAAGCTGAATCAAATCCTGCTCTCAGTTTACAGTGTAAACCCAGGACAATTTCTGCCCTCACCAGAGACTGGAGAGGCTCCATATTGAACACTGAGTAGAATCTGGCCCCTGTGATCCCATTGATCCATCTCAGCCCTGGCTGTGCCATTGTCACCATGCATGGGGAGGGCCCAAATGCTGCTAGGGACCTTACAGAAGAGGAGACCACTGCCAGCAGCCCCAGTTCCTCAGTGTTCGGCTCGGTCCCCTGCGAACAGTCTCTGCCTTAGCTGTTCCCACAGATCAATGCGACGTTCTTTGCCCTGACCCTGTGGATCCGGAGGAACAGTCCCTCCTCCCGCAGCGCAGCTGTATCCATCCTCAGAGACCACAGTGAGACGGCATCAGAGCAGTTGTGGTCCTCATTCCACGAGGAGTAACAGTTAATCCGAACTAGTTCGGATTAACTTTAAACTGCCGCGTGTAGCCGCGGGCAGTTTGTTCGAACTAAGGGGGATTAAAAAATGGCGGCTGGACAGGAACATGCAAATAAAGCCCGGGATATTTAAATCCCGGGTTCCATTTGCAACTCCGGTTGCCTGATTTGCCTACCTAGCTCGAATGAATGAGCTAGTGTAGACATACCCTGAGGGACTGCAGGAGAGGGGCAGCATATCAAATCAGGATTGTTTCCTGGGACTGAAACCTTGTCTATCCAGATAACTGTGCCCAGTGATCAGTCAGCACTTCAAGGAATCTCCTTTGGCTCTCTTACTTTTATTGAATAAGAGGACACAGGAGCTTCATTTTTTGCCACCGCTGTGTACATGACACTCTAGGTGCTATTGTCATTTTGCTGTTTTTCTTTCCAGGGATGAAGAACATGGAGGCAAAGGGAAGATTCTTGTGTCTGACAAACCTCCCTGCTCCAGTCCAGCCCCAGACATGAAGCCTTTGCATGGAAGTCAAAGTTGCTGCTTTCTTGCAAACAGTTGATAGCTGCTGATAGCTGCTACATGTTGGCCTATCTGTGAATGGGGGGAGGGGGAACCAGGGGAAGAGAGAGGGCTTTGTCTTTCCAAAGCATGAGGAGAACCCCACCACCAGCTGGCCCAGTCCCTGTTCCCTGGAGCAGTAGTGGCTGGTAGAGGTGAAGCACATTCACCAACAGCAGCAGCTAAAATGTCAGACCTATTTAGTCATGTAAAAGGGGGCAGGAGGACACGTTCACGTTGGTTAAAGCAGGATGCACAGCTCCTGAGCTTGGAGGGAATCCATGAACCCAGTAAGTCTGAAGCTGGTGAGGGGCTCTGATGAGGAGGCAGAACCTGGATCTACCAAGAGGGTGAGGCATGGAGTCAGGCGCTCTCCTGCAGTTGGGGAACCACTTGTCCATCACATGATTAATTGTGCAAACTCTTCACACTCAGAAAACATGTGGCCTCTGTGTATATTTAAATGTCATGTACAATGTACCCCTTCCATACTTGCATATCTACCACCCTGTCCATTGTCTTACACATATGATCATCCTGCCTCTCAAGCAGAGAGCTGAGTCCTACATTAAACACCAGTTCATTGGGCAGCGACATCTCAACCAACAAGGGCCAATGTCCAGGGGCAAGTTAAATCTGTTAGTAGAAAAGCACGTACTGAATGAGGCCCCAAGTCTGTCTCCTTTTTGGAAGTTCACAGCCACTTTTTCTGCAGCTCTTCTAAAGTGAGCAAGACGGCTGCTCTCATGATAGCTCTCCACATTCCTTATCTAAGGCAAAACAATGCTGATTTTCACCAGCTGAATAGCTGCAGTGTAATGTGCAGCAGAGAAAATGCGTGGTTGGTGAAAGTCCAACTCTTAACCAAAAAAAAAAAAAAGGCAGCCAAACTAAATTCAGTTCCTGATTCTGCTATAGGCTTCCTGTGTGATTTTAGCCATGTCATCTGATCCCGTCTTCCTCTGTATATTAATCCTTCTGTCCTCCCACCTTGTGTCCATCTGCTCTACTAAGCTTGTAAGCTCTTTGGGTCAGGGACTGCCTCTTACTCTGTGTATGTACAGCACCAAGTACAGTAGGACTGTATGTGCCAGGAATCAGATAATATAAATAAATACCAACAAACAGAAGTGGCCTCACACAGTCATTGCACTCAGTTTGGAGAAGTTTCTCATGGAAAATGACATCACTGAATTTCATAGTGTTGTGGGAAACACACGGTTTGAGAACAACTGTTCTTTTAAAAAAAATGGAGCATTGAATGGCGCAATGTCAATGCTGGCGCAGTGACAAGTCTACTATGGGCCAAGTCCTCAGCTGGTTTAGACAAGCACATTTCCAAGGATTTTTATAGGCCTTAGCAAGCAGACCATAGCCATAAAGCATTGTGCTTCTACCATGCCCTTAGCTTCACTTCCACCCCACCCCACCAGTCACCACCCCGTGCCAGGGGTTGGGAGCAGGGCTAATGTAGAGATTTTATGCTAGTTCTACAGCAGCCAGGAAGGACCCCCCCCCCCCCCCGCCCATGGGAGGGCTAATCACAAGGCCATTTCTGCCCACTTTGAAGCCTGTTTGCACTGCCAGATTGGCATAAGAAGACATGAGGACGAGGTTTCTAGGACAGGCAGAACATGATAGCAAAACTCAGACCAAAGAAGCAAGCAAGGTCCATAAGTAGGTTATTTTATTGTTTACACATCACGGTGCAACAGCAGAATGAGCTCACACACACAGCACACAAGGGCTCTGCAAGTCACCTCCCACCCCATGGTGTGCTTCTGCTAAGAAATAACTACTGGATCTGCAAGCTGGCCCTTTAAATCAGGGAGAGACACCCAGCTACAACCCTACAGTAGACTCTGAATTCAGTAGGGATTGTGGATTTGAGAGAAGATTTGGTCCAATCCTGCTTCCCCCTCCAGGTTTTGTTGGTAGCTGTAATGAAGAATGGCAGCTGAAGCACCAGCCCCACTGGCACAGCAAAGCCGGATGCCTGATAAGCATGGTTTGTTGGAGATGTGAAGGTTTCATGAAGATAAGGTGGAGGAGGGGTCTTCCCAACTCACCTGCCAGCAAAACAAGTACACATTAAGTAGCTTACTTCGAGGTCAGGGTACAACATAGACGCACATTCAGGGTTAGAATTTGCTAATTTATACCCCACTGTCAGGGCTGACCACCAGTTACCCGTGCACCTTATCACAGACAGTCTGGCTAGAGTCAGCGGTGAGCCAGTTTTAACCGGTGATGAGCTGGCCCAAGGCCTCCTTAGTTGCATAAACAAGTTGTGAGCTAATTAGGCCCAAGGACATGATGTATGAGAATTAGATAGCGGTGGTGTTTCCTGTCAGAATCTGCTTGTGGATGTTTATGCCCCTAAAACAGGAATAATTATAAGATGACCGAAAGGCACAGATTGGGTGAACAGTCTCACCTGTGGACCTAGGCCATGTGGGTGCCCAGGGACTCCCCACGCTGGAGCAGCACCCGCTACTAGCCCTCGAATGCACGGACGGAGGGTCTGGGACTGTCTGTAGCAGAAGGGGCATAAGCTTTGGATTCTTGCTTGCCTGCTAGCTTGCTTGCTTAATTGCTTGCTTCTCCATAGTGAGAAGCACGTATTTAGTAATGCGTGAAGGCTGTGAGGCGTAATATGCCCTGGCAATAAAACCTCTTATATTTATGCACCCTATGTGGCTTCATTGAGTGTATCTGAGCCTTCTGTTAGAGCGACACCTGCCTATCTAGTGAGTTAAGCACAGTTTGCTGTTTTTCTTTATTTACTAAAGTAATCTGCTTTGATCTGTTTGCTATCACTTAAAATCTACATTTGTAGTTAATTAACCTGTTTCGGCTTGTCTCTAAAGCCAGTGTGGAACTCTGGCTTGGGGCAGAAGGCTTTGCACGTCCCTGTACACACTGAGTGAGAAGGAGATCGTTACTAGAATACGCAGGAGAGTTCTCTGTGCAGCTCAAGATGATACAATTTTGGGTTTACACTCCGGAGGGGTTGTGCACTTGCTCAACTCACCCATGCAGAGCTGATCTCAGCATTGGTGTGAAGATAAGAGCAGCTGGGTGTGTTTCAACCTGTGTGTGTGGCTTGCCCAACCAGCACAGAGTAAGGGGAACCCAGGGTGGGATTGACAGGCTTAGTGGTATCCCAGTTCCAAGTGGCACCGGAGTGGGAGGATGGGGAGGGAAACCCATCACACTGGGATTCCCCCTTGATCTCAGATGGATTAAAAGAGGGATGGGGAATTTAGAGCCCATGGGCTGGATTTGGCCCAGGCCGAGGCGGCACTAGTGCTCCAGCCCCCTGCAAGTCTTCCTGCCTTGGCACCTCCCTGGTGCACTGGCTTGCCCTGCTGTGGGGGGGAAGGGAAGCCCAGAGCCTCACTGAGGACCAGATCGTGGGATGCCGGGGGCCAGATCTGGCCCCACAGGTTTGGAACATGAGGGAGCCCCGGCGCCCAGAGTGTGTGTCTTTTGTTTTGTTTCTCAGGGGCCAGGCCAGTGAGGGGTTGTTTTGTTTTGCTTTACTTTGAGAGGAGTTGCGTTTTATGGGTGTGTAGCTCCAGAAGGCTTTTTCTTTGGGTCAGTGGCCCCAGACCAAAAAAAGGACCCGCAGCCCCGGATTAAAACGAACATGTCACCTGGGATGAGGCACCCCCAGAGCTACAACAGACTCAGACAGGTGTGCCTTTGGCTTTGGGTATTGGAACAGAACAGCGGCTCTCTTACCATCTTGGGGCTGGAAGAGACAGCGGGTGTGGACAGACTAAAAGTCTGAGTTGTGGGGCTGGGTTTTCTTGTCCTTGTAATCCATCTCCTGTACTCCTCTCTCACCTGGAGAATAAGGGACATGGCCATCATGTAACTTACTGCCTCACACCAGGCCACTGCTAGGCCCATGAAGTCACTAGGTGGCTGATGACATCATGTGGGGCATTACCTGGCGATTGAGGAGACAGTGCACTAGGAAGATGAAGACTCCCTGCAGGCTGTTGACGATGGTGAATAAATACGCCATGACCATTTTTGCTGAGCCGATTTGCAAGAGACCAAGACTCCAGGTGCAGCCCAGAATGAATACCTGGGCGACAGCTTTAAAAGTCAGTACTCTGGAGAAAAGCAAACAGAGAGATACCATTATAACGGCCCGACAGTGAGCGATTGAGTCTGGGAGCGATTGAGCAGTGTGGGATGAAACAGCTGGCACCTGCTTTACTGTGTCATAGGGTTACTGTCAAGATGAACACATTGGCAACTTATTCTTATGACTCCTAAATACAGTGTTATGGCCAACCATCTCCCAACCCCCCAGCTTCCGTCCCAGAGGAGGCTCTTCCACAGCAAACGCTTCAACCTCTTATTACTGCTTTGTTTTTAAACCCTTCACATCAGGCGCTGCCAACGTGACAATCAAGTGGGATGAGGAGATTGGGCTCTTGGGAACCCATCTGTGTTGTTCCACAAATAGAGGAGTTGTTACAGAGCTGCAGGAAACTAGACTTGTCTGTCTCGATTGATGGCACTTTACCCATCCGCAGCCCCAGGGAAACTGAGGTGAGTTTCCTCCATAAGTAACACAAGGTGTCCTTAGAGCCATGGATGCCAGGTCTGAATATCAGCACAGACTTGCATTTCTCCTTATACAGCACTAGGCACATGCAGGAAGTGATTCTAGACACCATGGCTTTTGAAGTGCCAACATTCTGGTCTGGCCCCAAAATCCTTTCCCCCTCTTATGTCTCCTTCCAGGACTCCCAGCTGGAGGCCCGGATCTTGTTCCTCTCTAACAAACAGATTCCATAATGAACTGCTTTAAAGACAATTTGCATGCCCACAATCTGAACATGCCACAGGACTGACTGCAAGAGCCTCCCAGATCTAGCAGGCTCTTCCGTACCCTGGCTTCAGCGGGCTTTGGAACAGACCGCAACTGTCATCTCAATCCAGCCAGGGACCAACATGCTGCACATGGCAGAAAGATGTGTCCCATGATGATCCTTTACTGGTGCAGACATCTCCTCTCCCCAAACTTGACTCTACTTTTGCCACCCTGGCTGTGCTGTGTCTATTTAAGGGCCGATACTGCATCCATGCAAATTGTCCTTATTTTGGCAGATGGTCCCACTGACAACATCAGGACTCAGGAGTAAGGGACTGCTGGCATGAGTTAGGGCTTATCAGCTTCCTTAGTGGTGAGACTGTTACCATTTCATAGGCAGAAGGTCACCAAGATAACCTGGAAACCCTACAGGGGCAAGTCATCCCTTGGTAAGGTAGCAGCAGCGTGCAGGGAATCCCACAGAAATTCCCATATGGCTTACTAGGCCCTTCTAGCAGATTTAGTGCTCCTACCTGGTGTCTTTGAGAGTGGACACGTCTTCATTAAGGGAGGAGAGTTTGTCTCTCAGGATCCAGAGAGTTACAATAAAAAAAGTTAAATTTATCTGTGGAGAAACATGAAATATCCCTTGTAAAACATGCTAGCCAAGGCCAGTCTCTCTGGCTGAGACACAGAACAATCCTATGGGATCAGACTGGTGCAGACCAGTGATTGCTCATCAAAGTGGGTTACGTACCATTCCCTGTCAGATCTTGGTCCCATGCCAAGCAGGGAACTGTTGGTACAGGCACAGCTGAAATGCATCCCATGTGATCATACAGCCAGAGGGCCACATACAGTTCCTATCTGAATCTGGAGTGACTCTATTGACTCCCCTGATGTCTACTGTTATTCCAGATTTAGAGCCCTGTGCTTTGGCCCACAGCTCCTAGATCTTGTCTGTAGAGTATTCTCTCCCATTCTGAGGCTGAAATTAATTCTTAGCCTGCTGCCTGAGATGGGGAGGAATCTCCAAGGACATTTGCTGCCTTTCAGTAATGCACCACGTGCACTCTTCCATCCTCAAACTCCCCATGCTGCAGCCACCTCCCCTTATCCCATCACTTGGGTTATTTACCAGGCAGGCTGGACAAGGCAAGGGACAAAACTATTTGCATTCCAGCAGAGGTGGCAGCATTGCAGGATTAATGCCATAGTTATCATTAATCCTATTATAGGAGCACCTAGAGACTGCAGTGGGTTCTGTACTCACGCCTAGAAATCTAGTATTCTAGAACAGGAAGGGACCATGAGAGGTCATCTAGATCAGTCTCCTGCACTCACGATAGGATCAGCCACCATATAGATCATCCCTGACAGGTGTTTGTCTAACCTGCTCTTAAAAATCTCCAATGCTGGAGATTCCTCAACATCCCTAGGCAATTTATTCCAGTGTTTAATCACCGTGACACTTAGGAACTTTTCCCTAATGTCCAATCTAAATCTCCCTTGCTGCAATTTAAGCCCATTGCTTCTTGTCCTATCATCAGAGGCCAAGGAGAACAATTTTTCTTCCTCCTCCTTATAATACCCTTTATGCATTTGAAAGTTGCTATCATGTCCCCTCTCAGGCTATGTCTAGACTACAGTGATCTATCAGAAAAAGGTACGCAAATTGCAGAGCGCTCAGCAATTTGCGTATTTTTTTCCGATAGTTTTTTCAGAAGAGACTTTTCTGAAATTTGGCCAGTCTACACTGGGCCAAATTTAGGAAAAACCTCCTCTTTCGGAAGAGCCCTTCTTCCTCATGGAAGGAGGAAGACAGGGCTTCTGAAAGAGTGTGTCTGCTCTTCTGCAAAAAAAAAAGTGGAAGAGTAGACGCATTCCCTGGACGCGGCCGAGTTTTTCCGGGATACCTCTGGTATCCCAGAAAAACCCCATAGTGTAGACATAGCCCCAGTCTTCTCTTTTCCAAACTAAAGAAACCCATTTCTTTCAATCTTTCCCCATGGGTCATGTTTGCTAGATCTTTAATAATTTTCTTCTCTTCTCTGGACCTTCTCCAATTTCTACTCATCTTTCCTGAAATGCAGTGCCCAGAACTGGACACAGTACTCCAGTTGAGGCCTAATCAGCTCAGAGTAGAGCAGAAGAATTACTTCCGGAGTCTTGCTCATAACACTCCTGCTAATGCATCCCAGAGTGATGTCTGCTTTTTTTGCAATGGTGCCACACTGTTGACTCAGGGTATGTCTACATTGCAAAGTTAATTCGAAATAACAGCAGTTATTTCGAATTAACTTTAATAGCGTCTATACATGCAAACTGCTATTTTGAAATTAATTCGAAATAGCGGCGTGCTTAATTCGAATTTGATAAACCTCATTCTACGATGAGTAACACCAAATTCGAAATAGCTATTTCGAATTAAGTGCTGTGTAGACACTTAATTCGAAATAGGGGGCCTCCAGCCCTTCCCAGGGAGCCCTGGTGGCCACTCTGGGCACAACCAGGAAAACTTACTCTCCTCTCCCCCAGCCTCGGAGACATTAAAGGGGTAGACCCTGGCCACAGTGCCTGTGCCAGCTCCAAGCCTGCCAGCCCAGAGCCAGCAGTGGCCACCGGGGCCCCTGACCCAGTGGCCCCAAAACATGAGCCAGCAAGCCACTGGCAGCCAGCCCTCCACCACTCCACAGGAGCAGTCTGCCAGCTCCCAGGAACCTGACAGGGGCTGGAGAAGGCGGGCGCCCTCCTGGTCCAGGGTGGAGATCATGGACCTTATTCAGGTTTGGGGGGGATGCCCGCAACATCCATGATCTCCGCACTAGACGGAGGAACGTGGCCGTCTATGGAAGGATAGCTGCCAGCCTGGCCACCAAAGGCCACATGCGAACCCAGGAGCAGGTTTGCATGAAAATCAAGTTGGTCCGGTGAGACCCCCAACCCTGGGCCCTGAGCCCTTCCCCCTTCTTCCTCTTGCTTCCCTTTCCAGCTCCCTCCTCCCAGGTTTCCCCTCCCCTCTCCCACCTCTCTCTTTCTCTCTCCACCTCCTTTTCCCAGTCTCCCCAGAGGTTCATCCCCCGCCAGTTTTGTTCAATAAACCCAGTTTCTATTTTTGAACATATGTGTCTTTGTTGACATCAGGAAGGGGGCTAGGGAGGGTAAGTGGAAGGGACGTGACGGAGGAATGGGGCACGAGCCCCTGGTGGGGAGGACTGGGGTGGCTCTGAGGGCTCCTCGGGGTGGACGCTCTCCCACAGGGCCTTCTGGATCCTGACAGCCCCCCAATAAACCCCCCGAATGGCAGCCTGCAGCAAGTGCAGCCGGGCTGATGGCAACGACCCCACGAGATGCACTGGCGTGCCCAGGGGCAGCTCTGGCTCCATGTGGCCGAGTGCTGTGGTGTCCCGAGTGTGGGCAATCAGGGCACTCCAAGACAGGACTGCTTTGCTGTCCCTCATGGAAGTAGACAAGCAAGTGGGGAACCCTGAGAACTGTCTGTCCGGGGTGGGGGTAGGGTCCCTTTAAGCACGGAGCTCAGTTAGCCTCAGGCAGCAGCCCCGCACACTAAGTCCTAACCTGATGCCCTGCCAGCACTGGTTCCAGCCAGCCTTAACTTCGGTTCAGGGTCCACTCAGTGTGGACGCGCTATTTCGAAATAGCAAAATGCTATTTCGAAATAGATTTTGTGTGTAGATGCGTTAATTCAAATTAGCTTAATTCGAATTAACTATTTCAAATTAAGATAATTCGAAATAGTGCTGTAGTGTAGACATACCCTCATATTTAGCTTGTGGGGCAGCCCCTGTCAAGGAGCATTTGTTTGCAAAATAACTAGGCAAGACTATAGGAGCTGGCTTCCCCCGGGTCGCTCAATCCCCTGCTCTGCCCCCAGCCATGTTCCACTGCACCTCTTCCTCCAAGTCCCCACCCCATCCACTTCTGCCCACTCCCCGCAGTGGCTCCTGCATGCCTTGGAACAGATGATCATGGCAGGCAGGAGCTGCTGGAATGAAGGGAAGGAGTTGATTGGTGGAGCTGCTAGTGGATTGGTGCTGACAGTGGGAACTGAGCACACACTAATTATTTTCCATGCCTATGGGACACTGGGTGGGAGAAGAAACAGAGGTACAGAGTGGGGATGCTACTTCCCAAGTTAACATAGCAGGCCAGTGGCAGAGTAAGGAATAGCACCCAGATCTCCTAACTCACAACCCAGTTCCCTACCCATTAGTCCTCACTGCCTCCATACAAAGTAGATTACTGTGTTAGGGGAAAATCCTGCACTGACCAAAGAGGGAGCTAACAGAGGGAGCTAATGAGATGGAAGCTAACAGAACTTTTTCATCTTAAATTCAGTGGGAGACATTTTTCTCTTGGTTCCACTGGAGTCCTCGGAATTCAAGGGGTGAGAAGAATTCAGCTCTGTGGTTCGGTGAAGTACCCACCAGGATTATGGCACACACTGGTCCCAGGAAGCTCCAGTTAAAGCCTGTCTTCAGGTTGAGCCAGCAGCTAGAGGGAGGAGAGATGTAGAGGTACAGTGACATTAGCAAGAATTCTCACTAATTTTGGCCGCCAGGGTAGAGTGTGCCAGGGCAAAAACCAGATTCACAAGGGAATTGCTCAAAAGCTCTGGAGTGTTCCAGAACCAGATTCTGATTAGAAAGGGAATATATAGAAAGCAGTGTGGTTACTCCTGATTTACACCAATGTAAGAACTCTAGCACTCAGATACTACAGCACCTGGCATGGACTAAGCATCTATATGGAGAAAGAGAGTAAGGACCAGAGACTGGACAGCTATGTCCCATGTTGCTCTGAGACAATGAATCCCATTGTATGGAAGTTCAGGATCGTGGCTGATGGGGGCACTGAGGGGGTTGGCAGATTTGAGGGGGATCCTCAGGACTTTGTACAAAGCATTGAGGACATTTTCCTTATACCACAAAAAAACAGCCAGGGATCTGGAGTCAAGCTGGTTTATGCCTTCACCCTCATCATCATAGAGACTCTGAGTGCTGGAAGGCCAATTACCAGTGTGCACTTTAACTGCACTCCTTGGGAACTCAGTGATACTGATGAGAGGGGGGAAAGGTCCCAGCTTTGGCAGTTAAATTGCAGGTGGGGTTACTAGTGAATCAGCCAAACTCAGACTTGATATAACCCAGTATGGGGGGGGGGGGGTGGTGTCACATCCTGATTCCTCTTCAGGGTAGACCCAGCACTTACTGTTTAGTAGTTCCATAACCATCAGAATTCACTGCAGCAGAAATAGCCACGATCAGGGCTGGGAATCCGTAGCCGAACGGGTACATGTATCTCTTCTTGAACCGGCTGGCGCTGGTGTAGTTCACCACTTTCAGGTTCCTGACAGTGAGGAAGAGGTGCAGCCCCTCCAGGAACATCCAGGTGAAGCAGGACAGGAAGAGGTAGTGTAGGAGGCCAGCAGTGACCGCACAGGCCACCTAGGGGAAGGAAATACTGCATTTGGAGGGATGGGGGGCTTTTGTGAGGCTCACCTAGGGCTTTTGGTTAACACATCCCTCCAGTTACAGAGGTTTCCCAGAGACAATATTTTCTTCAGTCTACAGGGGTCTTAATAGGGAGAGACCTGGAGGGCGTAACTTCTCTTTACCTCTATTCAGGGTACAGGTGTCTTGCATCTGCCCATCAGTGTGGGGACAGAGCACCCAGGCAGGGGACTGACTCTGGCAATAGGGGTTCTTTTGTCTGAATGCCAAAGGATCGAGCCCACCAGGAAAAGGGAAAAACTGGTTTCACCCACAGAGATTTATTTTGCAGGGAAGTAAATAATTATTTCGGAGTGACTAGACAGCATGGAAAATATGGTTACTTACCTTCTTGCAACTGTGTTGCTCATGTCCATTCCATGTAGGTGTGTGCATGCCGCATGCATGGATTGCTGGAAGGTTCTTCCCTCAACGGTACCCATTGGGCTGGCGGAGAAGCCCCCAGAAGTGGTGCCTGCATATACACACATATATACCTCTGCCAGCCTGCCACCCCCTCAGTTCCTTCTTGCGGTAAATCTCTGATGAAGGGGAGGCGGGTGGGATTTGGCATGGACGTGAGCAACACATCTCGAAGAACAATAGTTCTATTGGATGAAGGAGGTAACCTAGTGACAGATGATGTGGGGAAAGCTGAAGTACTCAATGCTTTCTTTGCCTCTGTCTTCACGGACAAGGTGGGCTCCCAGACTAATGCGCTAAGTGACGCAAGATGGGATGAAGATGGACAGACCTTGGTGGGGAAAGAACAGGTTAGGAACTATTTAGAAAAGCTAAACGTACACAAACCCATGGGTCCGGACTTAATGCATCCGAGGGTACTGAGGGAGTTGGCAAATGTCATTGAGGAGCCATTATCTTTGAAAAGTCGTGGAGATCGGGAGAAATCCCAGATGATTGGAAAAAGGCAAATGTAGTGCCCATCTTCAAAAAAGGGAAGAAGGATGATCCAGGGAACTATAAGCTGGTCAGTCTTACCTCGGTTCCTGGAAAAATCATGGAAGGGATCCTTAGGAATCCATTTTGAGGCACTTGGAAGAGAGGAAAGTGATTAGGAATAGTCAGCATGGATTCACAAAGGAAAGTCATGCCTGACCAATCTGATTAGCTTCTATGATGAGGTAACTGGCTCTGTGGACGTGAGAAAGTCAGTGGATGTGATATACCTTGACTTTGCAAGGCTTTTGATACGGTCTCCACAATATTCTTGCCAGCAAGTTAAGGAATGTGGATTGGATAAATGGACAGTAAGATGGATAGAAAGATGGCTAGAAGGCTGGGCCCAGCGGGTAGTGATCAACGGCTCGATGTCAGGATGGCGGTCAGTTTCTAGCGGAGTGCCCCAAGGTTCGGTTCTAGGACTGGTTTTGTTCAATATCTGTATTAATGACCTGGATAAGGGGATGGATTGCAATCTCAGCAAGCTTGCGGATGACACTAAGCTAGGGGGAGAGGTAGATACGCTTGAGGGCAGAGATAGGGTTCAGAGTGACTTAGACAAATTGGAGGATTGGGCCACAAGAAATCTGATGAGGTTCAACAAGGACAAGTGCAGAGTCCTGCACTTGGGAAGGAAGAATCCCAAGCATTGTTACAAGCTGGGAACCAATCAGCTAAGTAGTAGTTCTGCAGAAAAGGACCTGGGGGTTACAGTGGATGAGAAGCTGGATATGAGTCAACAGTGTGCCCTTGTAGCCAAGAAGGCTAATGGCATATTAGGTTGCATTAAGAGGAGCATTGCCAGCAGATCCAGAGATGTGATTATTCCCCTTTATTCGGCTTTGGTGAGGCCACGTCTGGAGTATGGTGTCCAGTTCTGGGCCCCCCACTACAAAAAGGATGTGGACGCATTGGAGAGGGTCCAGCGGAGGGCAACCAAAATGATTAGGGGGCTGGAGCATATGACTTATGAGAAGAGGCTGAGGGAGTTGGGTCTGTTTAGTCTGCAGAAGCGAAGAGTGAGGGGGGGATTTGATAGCAGCCTTCAACTTCCTGAAGGGAGGTTCCAAAGAGGATGGAGACGGCTGTTCTCAGTAGTGACTGATGGCAGAACAAGGAGCAATGGTCTCAAGTTGTGGTGGGAGAGGTCCAGGTTGAATATTAGGAAAAACTATTTCACTAGGAGGGTAGTGAAGCACTGGAATGGGTTACCTAGGGAAGTAGTGGAGTCTCCATCCCTAGAGGTGTTTAAGTCTCGGCTTGACAAGGCCCTGGCTGGGTTGATTTAGTTGGGATTGGTCCTGCCTAGAGCAGGGGGCTGGACTTGATGACCTTCTGAGGTCTCTTCCAGCTCTATGGTTCTATGATTCTATGATTCTATGAACAAGCTCCACCCTGTCTGTTGATATAAAATATCGCTGCAGTGTTGTCTGTCAGGACCAGAACGCACTTGTTTCACAACTGGGGCAGGAACATCCAACAAACCAGACAAACCACCTCAGCTCCCTCACATTTATATGCAGGAAAAGTTCCAAGGGGGACCACGTACCTTGCGTGCTCAGGTCCCTGATGTGGGCTCCCCATCCCATATTGGAAGCATCCATCACCGATCGGACCAACAGCAGGGGCCTAGTGAATGGGACTCTGGCGCAGACCACCTCCTCCTGGAGCCACCCATTGACAGAGCTCACTCATGACTTCCACAGGGACAGTCACCACCATGTCCATGGGCTGGCAGGCTGGATTGTGCACTCGGTCCAGCCACAGCTGCAGAGGGAGAAGTCTGAGTCTGGCAGGCTGCACTATGTATATGCACACTGAAGTTTCTGGCGGTGGTAACTGGTGAAAGGCAAAGACGTAGAGTGGTTTCTCTTATGGTGAGAAACTGAGCCCTGGGCAGAGATGCCATGGCCGTAGTAGAGTTCAGAAGTGCAGCCACAAACGTTATCTTTTAAGTAGGCACTAAAGTAGGTTTGTCCTCATTCAAAAGCAGGCCCAACCTGAGAAAAACATCCCAAACCAGGGATATATGTTCTAGCACCTGGGCGGAAGAGGTTCCCTTGATAAGCCAGTTGTCTAGATAGGGACAAACCTGAACCCGGTGCTTCCGGAGGAATGCAGCCACCGCTGCCATGCACTTGGTAAAGACCCTGGAGGCCATAGAGAGTAGAGTGAACTGGTCATGGTCTTGGCCTACTGTAAAATGAAGGAAATGCCTGCGGGCTGCTGTAATGGAGATATGGAAGTAAGCGTCTTTTAAATCGAGGGCAGCATGCCAGACTCCTGTGATGCGGGATGGGATGAATGAAACTAGGGTCACCATTTTGAACTTTATTTTGACAATAAAGACATTGAGGTCCCTGAGGTCCAAAATAGGTTGAAAACATCCCTTGGCTTTGGGGACTAGGAAATAATGGGAATAAAACCCCCTGCCCCTGAACTCTAGAAGAACCTCTTCTACTGCTCCTAGATCCAGGAGCTGCTGCACCTGGTTGCATAAGAGATGCTCATAAGAGGGGTCCCTGAAGAGGGACAGGGAAGGCGGGTGGAAGGGAGGTTGGGAGAGGAACAGGATAGAATATCCGATTTCCACCGTGTCTAAAACCCAATGGTCTGTTGTGATACTCAGCCAGGCCTGGCAGAAAATGGATAGACGACTGGCAAAGGGATGGTCCAGGATGGTGACTGGTACTTTGTCTCAGGCATCCCTTCAAAATCCCCTTGGTCAGAGGATAAATGGGAACAGCACCTGCCGCTCCTATTACCCGAGTTTCTGCCTCTACATCTAGGGAAGTCAGACCTAGAAGTCTTCTGGAACGGATGTGCCAAGGGCCTGAGATTAAGGGAGCATCTCTGGGGGGCTGGGGTATGAATTCCTAGGGACTTCAGAGTGGCCCTGGAGTCCCTCAGTCCATGCAGACAGTTATCCATCTGCTCCAAACAAAGGCCTACCCCTTCAAAGGGCAGGTCCTGGATTGTAGTCTGAACCTCTGTGGGAATGCTGGAGACCTGCAGCCAAGAGCTACATCTCAACCACAAAACCTGTGGCCATGGTACGGGCAGCGGCATCAGCAGAGTCGAGTACCACTTGTAGAGTGGCATGGGAGACCACCCTGCCCGACTCAGATGGAGCCTTAAACTCCTGAGGAGTCCTGAGGGGAGCAAGTCCTTAAACTTGTCCAGTGCCAACCAAGAGTGTAGGCGTACCTACTCAGGAGCACCTGCTGGTTGGCGATCCTGAGTTATAAGCCCTCCAAAGCATATGCTTTGCAACCCAGGAGGTCCATCTTCTTAGCCTCCTTATTCTTAGGGGTTGGGCCCGATTGCCCCTGACGCTCCCTATGATTAGCAGCCTGCACCATGAGCGTACCAGGTGTGGGATGTGATCACAGGTGCTTATGGCCCACCTGAAGAACAAAGTTCCTATGTTCAATGCACTTATCAGTCAGCGGAATCAAGGTGGGGGTTTGCTACAAAGACTTGGTGATCTTGCCATCACCTTACTGAGGGGCAGTGCTACCCTGGATAGGGCCTCAACATTGAGGATGTCCACCGTAGGGTCAGAGTACTTGGAGACCTGTTCTGCCTGAACCCCCAGACTCTGGCCCAAGTGCTTCAAGAGCTCCTGGTGGGTCCAGAAGTCCATGGAGGGCGTGAATGGTGTAGTCCCAGCCAATGCCTCACCAGGGGATGAGGAGGAGGATTCTTGAAGGGTCTACTCCTCCAGCTCCCAGCACTCCAAGTCCTGAGAGGCCAATGTCCTGACTTTTCTGAGGGGTCAGGTCCATTACCCCTTCCAAGGGAAGTCTGGGCAAGTCCTTGAAGACAGCATGTCTCCAGTGCAAAGATAGGTTGCAGATGGGGGTCCTGAGGACCCGAATAGACAGAGATCAGTAAAGAGGGTCCCTGGACCTGGTGATCCACCCAGGGGGGCCAGAAAGGCCTCTGGACTTGGGGCTATCACTGGGGAGGCCAGGATGGCTGGAAAGGCTGGGCTGAAGTGCTCCAGTGCCAGGAGCAGTGCCAGGAGAAGGAGCGGTGCCAGGAGTGACCCTGCAGATGGCTGATTCGGTGTCCGAGTTAGAGGAGTACTCCGAGATGGATCATGGTGGTGTGGAGGTGGTCAGAGCTGGAAACGGGGGCCAGGGAGCCTGCCTGTCCATAGCCTTGGGCTTGCCTTGGTGCTGGGCCGGGGAGGAGGCCTAATGTGCCCTGGAGTGACCTCTGACGACGGAACGGTGGAAGTAATCGGTATGGCATTCATCAGCAGCAGTCGCTGCCATGAAACACGGCAATAGAAATGGTGCTGGTGCCACTGCCGGAGGAGTCGGTGCTAAAGTCCCCTCAGGGCCCGACTGGCTTCTGTCCACCAGTGCCGGGGCCTTGGTATAGGGAGGCACACAAAGGTCCTGATGGTGCCCCAGGCTTGAAGAAGAGGCTGGGAAGGAAGTCAGTTCAAAGAGCTCCCCAGCCACCTCGAAGGTATCCGGGGTCAAAGGCTGGTCTACCTTGGCCAGCTCACCCTCTGGGCTTGGGTCCCAAGTGGGGCTCAACTGGTGCCGGGAGGGCACAGGAGCTGAGGACCTGGGCACTGTACCCAAGGTGGCTGGGTGTCCCACCTGGGGACACACTCTAGGTGCATGCTGCAATGGAGACCTACCCCTGCAGGACCTCCATTTCTTCTGTGGCACTGGGGATTATGAACGGTGCCGAGTGGTGGAGCATCATGGCACTGGAGAGGCCCTGGACAGCCCTGGGATCTCCCGTATCACTGCTGGCACGCTCTGAGTAGTCGGTGCCGAGTCACAGCCGGTGCCGGGTGAAGCGCTGACTCCATCGGGAGAATCTTATGTCACTAGTCCCTCTCCCTCTGGGCACAGGGTTTGAAACTGCAACAGATCTTGCAGTTGACTGACAGGTGCCCTTCTCCCAGGCACTTGAGACACACGTCATGCAGGTCACCCCAGGGCCTGGGCTTAAGGCACTTAGAGCAAGGCTTAAAACCTTGGTGCCTGGGCACGCGAGGGACAGGGGAACGTGAAAGCGAACCCCTAACTATCTGCACTACTAGTGACTAACCAACAACTTAAACTGAAACTACAGCTACAACTATTTAAACTACGAAGACCACTAAGGTGCACTTGCAGAGCAAGCAAAGCACGTCCAACAACCGTCATGGGCAGTAAGAAGGAACTGAGGGGGTGGCAGGCTGACAGGGGTATATATGCTTGCATATTCTGGCGCCACTCCAGGGGGCTCCCCTGTGAGCCCAACAGGTACTGCTGAGGAAAATCTTTTGCTAATCCGTATATGCGGTGTGTGCACACCTACGTGGAATGGACATGTGCAATCACTCAAAGAAGAATAAATGTTACCCTCCGGCTGAGGGTATAAAAAGGTGCTCAGGTGAAGGGAACTTTAGCAATGATGGCAGAGGATCCGTACACAGCTTGATTCCACGCTAAGAACAAAAGTGGATAACATACCCGATTACTGGTGTGGGTTACAAAGGTGAGGAAGAGCAGGTCGGCCAGGAAGAGGCAGAGGCAGAGCTGCAGGTGGATGGAGGTGCTGACATTGCGGATGGAACGACACAGGAGGAAGGTGAGGATGGCAAGGAGGAGACACAGCAGGGAGAGGGTCAGGCCCACGTAGGTGATGATGGTCAGCGGGAGACTGTCCTGTAACACAGCAAAAGAGAATCACCTGTGACCCCTTAAGGCTAGATGGAATGTGGGTTACAGTTATAATATGGATACCAATATTACAAAATTGCAATGAATTTTACGAGATATGCCATGTAACATATTAGTGGAAAAGATATGATTTGCTGAGTGTGATAATCTTGTTTATATCTATAACTCACAATACAAAGATGATATATAAACATGTGATATTTCTGCATCTCACGCCTGTGCTGTGTTTCTGGCTGACAGATTGGTAACAGCACTATCTCGTCTGCTTGATGGCCCATCAAGGGCAATCTACTATACAATGAATTCATTGAGAGAAGCCAGGGGCTGTGCCTATGAGTCAGCAGGACATGTAGGATCATGCCTATCAGCAGGAGATTCCAAGTGCTTTTCCATGCCCATGAGCTTGTGTTTGGTACAGAGAAAGTACATACAAGCCACATGGCAAATGGAATTAAAAGGCAGTGGCATCACTCCCATTTTGTCTTCAGTCCTACTTCCCACCTCTAGAGTAACTTCTCTACAAACTGAAACTTTGAACAAAGGTCTGATAGATCCATCTAAGATTTTGGGCGTGTTGCAGAGGGATTTTACAAGCCAAGAAACTCACCGATGCCACTATC
Organism: Rafetus swinhoei; assembly: GCA_019425775.1. Classification (NCBI taxonomy): domain Eukaryota; kingdom Metazoa; phylum Chordata; order Testudines; family Trionychidae; genus Rafetus; species Rafetus swinhoei. The sequence goes on along the minus strand of JAFJHL010000157.1, from coordinate 1,176,259 downwards.
AGGGTTGGGAATCAGCTGATAATGGTCTCTGAAGTCATATGGATGTATCTGATTGTTTTGACTATTTAGCAACTCTCTTTTCTTCTCTAATAAACCCTTTAGTTTTAGATACTCAAGGAAAGATCCAAACTAATATTGACCTGACAATATGGCTGTTCTTTTGAGGACCAGAAGAACATTCTGTTAAATGAACAGAGTTTTAAGTAACTTCTCACGTTACTCAACCAATCAGCTGATTAGGAGCCAGAGACAGGAATGCAATATAGGGAGCTATGTGATTTCTTTTACCAGCTTCTTATAACCAGTGGAGGGATGAGAATCATAGAATCACAGGGCGGGAAGAGATCTCAGGAGATCATCGAGTCCAATTCCCTGTCCAAAGCAGGGCCAACCCTAGCTAAATTAGGAGCACAATTTGTGACTGTTGGTGCCCAGGGGTGGGCAAAAGGGCCTCCACGAGCTGAATCTGGCCCACCAAGCGGGTGGATCCAGCCTGCGGAGGCTCTGCTGCTCCTCCGCTCCCAGGGCAATTAACTCCTGGGGGTGGGGAAGCGCCCAAAGCCTCCTCCTGCCCTGCCAGGAGCACATGGCACTTTGAAGCTCTGTGCGCTGCTTGCAGGGTGAGGGAGGAGCAGGGGGAGAATGGAGGAGGCTTCGTGTGCTCCCCGGCCCCCAGGCCAATCAGGGCCTGGGGCCGGGGGAGCTGCGTAAAGCTTCCTTCGCCCTGCCCTGGCCCTGCAAGGAGCCCATGGCACTTCAAAGCGCCACGTGCTCCTCACAAGGTGGGAGGAGGCTTCCCGCGCTCCCCGCCCCTAGGCCCTGATTGGCTTCGGGGTGAGGGAGCATGCCAAGCCTCTTCCAGGGCATGGGAGTCTAGTTGGAAGGGGGAGGGGGTAAAGGGGCTCCCCAACCCCCAAACCAATCATGGTCTGGGGTAGCCCCACCCCTTCCTATTTAGGCCCCACCCCTTCCGGGGTGGCCCGGGGCTACTTCAAACATTTTTTAAATGGTCCCCAGGCAAAAATTATTGCCCACCCCTGGATTACACTGTTAACCCTCAGTTTTGGGAGAATCTACTTTCCTTTTTGCAACCTGACCTGACTTTGGCATTTTCAATGTGGGCTACTTTATTCACCTCAGGTTACAACCCTAGCCCACCATTTGACCCTATCCCGTGGTGGCCACAAGTGATGCCCTGAGGTTCCTATTCAGCATTCATTCAGGCAAAATTCCCATTGATTTTGCCTGAGTAAGGAGCTCAGAGTGCAGCCCCTTGAGCTGAGTCTGAAAGTGACATACCTCCACTCCCGTGGGACTGATTAGGAGGGCAAAGCTGGAGAGATGGTTACAGCTGCAGATGGTGTGAGTATTGTTCATGTACACAATGGTGCAGTCATCATCAGCCCAGATGTCTCCCCCAGTGATGGCTTTCCAGTGAACACAGTGAACTTTTTCTTCCTCTTTCTTCACCTGGAAACAAAAATACCATCCTCATCCTCACTGGATCACTTGGAGAATATGGTTTCTTTTGTGATACATCTCTAATAGACTGTAATAAGCCTAAATTCACCAAGGGCTTCTTGGCTCTCGTGCTGCCCATAACAGCAATTTTGCACTACCCATTGGCAGTGGAAATACAAGCGACGGTTGGAAGAGACCGCAGGAGTCGAGTCCAGCCCCCTGCCCAAAGCAAAACCAACCCCAATTAAATCATCCCAGCCAGGGCTTTGTCAAGCTGGACTTTAAAAACCTCTAGGGATGGAGATTCCACCCCCTCCCTAGGGAACCCATTCCAGCACTTCCCCACCCTCCTAGGGAAATAGTTTTTCCCTATATCCAACCTAGACCTCCCCCACAGCAACTTGAGACCATTGCTCCTTGTTCTGTCATCTGTCACCACTGAGAACAGCCTCTCTCCACCCTCTTTGGAACCTTCCCTTGAGGTAATTGAAGGCTGCTATCAAATCCTCCCTCACTCTTCTCTTTTGTAAACTAAATAAGCCCATATCCCTCAGTCTCTCCTCATATGTCACGTGCTCCAATACATGCACACCCTTTCTATAACGAGGGGCCAGAAGTGGACACAATACTCCAGATGTGCCCTCACCAGAGCCGAATAAAGGAGAATAATCTCCTCTCTGGATCTGCTGGCAATGCTCCTACTAAAGTACCCTAATATGCCATTAGCCTTCTTGGCTACAAGGGCACACTGTTGACTCACAGCCAGCTTCTCAGCCACTGTAATGCCCAGGTCCTTTTCTGCAGGGTGCTCTACTGTAGGTGTCTAGGCACCCCTGCGCTTATAATCAGAACTTTTTAGCAGCAGTATTTCCCCTAGGTACCGGCGTGTACTCACGGCACCGGTCACAACGCAGCAAACGTGCCGACACGCGCACCCCATCAACCGTCCCCTCAGTTCCTTCTCTACCACGGAGGCATGTTAAAGCTCTGAAGGAGAGGGGAGGAGAGCGGGTTGTGGAGCACACACAGGGACACCCATCTTGAAGAACACCAGTTACTGCACAAGGTGAGTAACCTCTCTTTTCTTCCTCAAGGAGTGTCCCTGGGGGCACTCCATTGTAGGTTACTGTGGAGCAGTACCCTGAGCTTTTGGAAGGAGGGGTTTCGGACCTCATCAGCGGACAGCCATTCCAAATGTGGTATGTTGTGAATGCTAAGTATCTATCGAATAATGTTTTGTACAAGTATCCGTGGAAGCCCATCTTGCTGCCCTGCAAATATCCCTGATAGGCACATTGTGTAGGAAGGCCGTAGATGTGGCCATCACTCTAGTGGAATGTGCCCGAAGGTGCCACTTTATTAATGTCATAGCACTCTTGGATGCAGTTTGTCATCCATTTGGACAGTCTTTCTTTGGAAACTGCATGACCCTTAGCACAGTCTGCTAAGATTGTCTGTGAGATTGCCTACATTGTTTGGTTCTGTCTAGGTAAAAGGCAATGGAACACCTAATGTCCAAGGGATGGAGTCTTGCTACATTGGCATCTGGATGAGGCTTCTGGTGAAAAACTGGTAAGTGTATAGGTTCGTTAAGGTGAAAACACAAGGCTACTTTTGAGAGGAATTTTGGATGTGGTCTCAGTACAATTTTATTTTTATGGAATATCATAAATGGTGGGTCGGCCAAGAGGGCGGTTTGCTCACTGACCCTTCTGGCTGTTGTGATTGCTATCAAAAATGCCACCTTCATGGAAAGGTGTGCCAGGGAGCATGTTGCCATTGGTTCGAATGGAGGACATGTTTAGGACTAGGTTGAGATCCCAAGATGGGACCAACAGGAAGGAAGGTGTTTTTAAAACCTTTTAGGAATTTCTTGATGGTCGGGTGGCAGAATAGAGTTTGGCTGTCTACCATGTCATGTTCACTTGATATAGCCGCCAAGTGAACCTTAATGGATGCATTAGAAAGATTTTGTTTTCAGTGCCATGCAGTATTCCAAGACCATTGCCACGCTGACATGATCTGTGGTTGGCCCACTCGGAGAAGCATCCCACCTCTTCACCCCTCTTCCCTCATCCTCCTCACTCCCCATTCCCTCCCCTGGCCTCTTCCTCCCACCTCCTCTCCCCCCTTCCTCATTCCCCTCACTCCCCATTCCTACCCCGCCTCTTCCCCACCTCCTCTCCCCTTCCTCATCCCACTCCCCATTTCTTCCCCGCCTCTTCCCCCACCTCCTCTCCCCCTTCCCTCATCCCCACTCCCCATTCCTTCCCCACCTCTTCCCCCACCTCCTCTCCCCCTTCCTCATCCCCACTCCCCATTCCTACCCCGCCTCTTCCCCACCTCCTCTCCCCGTTCTCTCATCCCCACTCCCCATTCCTTCCCCACCTCTACCCCACACCTCACCTCCTTCCTCATTCCCCTCCTCCCCATTCCTTCCCCGCCTCTTCCCCCACCTCCTCCTCACCTCCTCATTCCCCTCACTCCCCATTCCTTCCCCCACCTCTTCCCCCCACCTCCTCACCTCCCTTCCTCATTCCCCTCACTCCCCATTCCTTCCCACTGCCTCTTCCCCCCACTTCCTCACTCCCACTTCTCTCATGCCCATTTACCCAACTTCACTGTGGAGCACAGAAAAGAGGAAGCCTGTGGAGGGAGGGCAAGAAGGAGAGAGGATCAGGCATCTGTCTCTGCAGGGCTCATTGAACTAGACAATGCCCCACACCTCTACTCCACACACTAACAATGGGGAGAAGAACTGTGGGGAGTGCGTGTGGGGAGCGGGCAAAGCAGAGAAGAGGTAACTGTGTCGACATGGGGAACAGTGGATGTCATATACCTTGGCTTTAGCAAAGCTTTTGATACATACATTCTCCCACAATACTCTTGCCAGCAAGTTAAGGAAGTATGGATTGGATAAATGGACTGTAAGGTGGATAGAAAGCAGGCTAGCTTGTCGGGCCCAGCAGGTAGCAATCAACGGCTCAATGTCAGGTTGGTGGTCGGTTTCTAGTGGAGTGCCCCAAGGATCGGTTCTAGGGCCAATTGTGTTCAACATCTTTATTAATGACCTGGATGAGACAATGGATTGCAACCTCAGCAAGTTTGCGGATGACACTAAGCTGGGGGAGAGGTAGACACGCTGGAGGGCAGGGATAGGGTCCAGAGTGACCTGGACAGATTAGAGGATTGGGCCAAAAGAAATCTGATGAGGTTCAACAAGGACAAGTGTAGAGTCCTGCCCTTGGGATGGAAGAATCCCAAGCATTGTTACAGGCTGGGGACCAAATGGCTAAGTAGGAGTTCTGCAGAAAAGCACCTGGGGATTCCAGTGGATAAGAAATTGGATATGAATCAACAGTGTGCTCTTGTAGCCAAGAAGGCTAATGGCATATTGGGGTGCATTAGGAAGAGCATTGCCAGCAGATCTAGAGAAGTGATTATTCCCCTTTATTTGGCTCTGGTGAGGCCACATCTAGAGTATTGAGTCCAATTCTGGGCCCCCCACTAAGGAAAGAATGTGGACACACTGGAGAGGGTCCAGTGGAGGGGCAACCAAAATGATTAGGGGGCAGGAGCACATGACCTATGAGAAGAGGCTGAGGGATTTGGGCTTATTTAGTCTGCAGAAGAGAAGAGTGAGGGGGGATTTGATAGCAGCCTTCGACTTTCTGAAGGGAGGTTCCAAAGGGGATGGAGAGAAGCTGTTCTCAGTAGTGATGGAGGGCAGAACAAGGAGCAATGTTCTTAAGTTACAGTGGGGGAGCTCTAGGTTGGATACCAGGAAAAACTATTTCACTAGGAGGATGGTGAAGTACTAGAATGGGTTACCTAGGTTATGCCTAGACTGCATCCCTCTGTCAACAAAGGGATGCAAATCAAGCACATCAATATTGCTAATGAAGCTGGGATTTAAATATCCCATGCTTCATTAGCATAAACATGGCCACTGCTTTTTTTTCGAAATGGAGTTTTTTTGGAAAAAAACGGCAGTCTAGACGCGGATCTGTCGAAAATACAGGAATACAGGATCTGTCAAAAAAGGGTTTATTTTCGACAGTCTAGACTGCTGTTTGGTTTTTTTTAAACTCCGTTTCGGAAAAAAGCGGCGGCCATGTTTATGCTAATGAAGTGCAGGATATTTAAATCCTGGCTTCATTAGCAATTTCAATGTGCTTGATTTGCATCCCTCTGTGGACAGAGGGATGCAGTCTAGACGTAGCCCCAGGGAGGTGGTGGAATCTCCATCCCTAGAGGTTTTTAAGTCTCGGCTTGACAAAGTCCTGGCTGGGTTGATTTAGTTGGAGCTGGTCCTGATTTGGGCAGGGGGCTGGACTCAATGACTCCTAATGTCTCTTCCAGCCATAGGAGTCTATGATTCTATAAGAGTTCCCAGCAACAGGCTCAGTAGCAATTAGGCTGGGAAAGTGAAACCCAACCCACCCTCACTCCACAGGCTAGCCAGGGGAGAGCCAACCGAGCAGGGAGAGTGCAAAGGAGAAGGAGGGGCAGTAAAGAGGAAGCCCACCTTGCCCACCCCGGGTCAAAGTGCATGGGGGGAGGGGACTGGATGGGGTGAGGAGCTGAGAGGAGGAACCGGCAGCGCAGGGCTAGCAATCCTCCTGGAGCCAGTGAGATGAAAGGAATTGCAGGCTGCAAAACAGCAGGGAGAGCCTTGTGCCCACAGCTCCACAGGTGATTCATCAGCCCACCCAGTCAGTCAGCTCCTTGCATGGAGCCCTGAGCCCCGACCTGGGCGGGGCTGATTAATTCCCTGTGAGGCTGAGCTGCCCACTGTTCAGAGGGACCCTGCTTGTGACTGTCATTGGGGTCTTGTGTCTGTGCCAGGCAGGCACAAAAGGGACAGGCAGCTGAGGAGGCTCCCCGCTTCTCTGCCATCCCAGATGCCCTGGAACCCGCCTGAACCCCACTAAACATCCCACAGCAACCCCATGTGGCAACTGGAAGGGAGGGAAGGGAAGGGGAGGGGCAGGGCCAGCACTGCTCAGCTTTGGGTAGGCTGTGCCTTGTTTGGCCTTATAGACCAGATGCCCATGATTGGGGGGAATCTCCCATTGGTGTTTTCGGTGAAATGTGTGGATTAGTTGGTCCGTGGCGATATTTTGTTTGCCTGTGAGATATCCCGCCAATATGTTGATGCGATGGAAGATGCACCACCTCCACAGTGCTGTGGCCTTGTTGGAAAGATGATATGATCTGGGTCCCCCCTGCCGATTTATGTAGAACATGCAGGCGGTGTTGTCTGTGCGTATTCTCACTGTTTTGCCTTGAATTAGGGGAAGAAAGTGCTCGCGCGCTCTTCTTACTGCTCGCAGCTCGAGCACATTGATGTGTAGGTTTGATTCCTTGGGAGACCATCTTCCCTGTGCACTGTGTCCCCACCCTGAGCGCCCCAATCGAATGCCCTATCCCCTGAGCCACTCCAGGCCCCACCCCACCTCCTTATCTTCAGGGTGCCCCTTATCCTCCCCCCCACTTCAGTGGAGCATCCGTCATTATGTGAATAGATGGGGCTGGCTGATGGGAAGGAATCCCCAGGCAGAGATTGCTGACATGTGGCCACCATGTGAGGGATTCCCTGACCTTGTTTGTAGGGCTGAGCGTCCTGTGTAATGGATGCCTGAAAGGGCGGAAGCACGTGTGTAGCCACACTTGTGTAACCTCGCGTGAGGGTCTACGTATGTCATTGCTGACAGGTGGCCAAGTACCGGTAATTGCCGGCGTTGCTTGGCTGATATCGTGGGGCTGTTTGTGATTGTTTTTGCTAGTGTAGCTAGGGCTTGGAATCTTGGCAGAGGCTGCCGCGCCTGTGCGTGTATACAGCCCAGAGTGGCGCCTATGAACTCCAGCTCCTGAGATGGTGGGAGATTTGACTTTTGCATGTTTATTTGGAGCCCCAGATTTGCAAAGAGTCTGATTGTGTCCGGTGAATTGCTTGGCCTGATGCTCTGTTGGAGCCACTATCAGGCAATCGTCCAAGTAAAGGAAGATCACTATGCCTGGTTTTCTTAGATGGGCCACTGCTACTGCCAGGACCTTGGAAAAGACTCTGGGTGCTGCTGACAGGCCAAATGGTAAGACTTGGTACTGATAATGTTGATCCTTTTGGGTGAACCTGAGGAACTTTCTGTGAGATGGTCGTATTGCTATGTGAAAGTATGAGTCCTACCAGTCAAAGGATGACATCCAGTTTCCTTTTCCCAACACAGGAATGATCTTTGCCAGCATTTCCATGGTGAATTGTTGTTTTTTTAGGTATTTGTTCAATCTGCGAAGGTCCAGTATGGGTCTGCATCTTCCAGACTTTTTTGACGTGAGGAAGTATCTGGAATAGAACTCCTTTCCCCTGTGTTGTGCTGGGACGATCTCTATTGCCCTCATCCGTAACGGTTTATTTATCTCCTGTTGTAACAGGGACTTGCGAGAGGGGTCCCTGAAGAGGGATGGAGAAGGGGGTTGGGTTGGGGTAAATGTGAGGAATGGTACTGCTAGGCCTTTTACTATGTCCACTTGTCAGTTGTTATAATGGACCGTATGTGGTAGAATGGTTGCAGACTGAATTTGTATTGGTTGGCTGGTGGAAAAAACGCTGAATCCTCAACCAATGTTTCGAAACGTTTGTCTGCCATTGGAGGATTGAGGCATTGCCTGCTGGCCTTGAGGCTGCCTGAATTTTTGCTGCCTCTGACAACGTCTTAAATCACAGCCCCTCTGAGGTGGGTAGGGTGAGGATGTCGCCCTGCCATGGGGTGTGTACATGCAATTGATTTTCTTCTTTGGTTGAGGGATGTACATCCCCAGTGTTTTAAAAGTGGCCCTTGAGTCTTTAAGGGAATGCAGGGATGTGTCTGTGGTGGAGGAAAGTAACTTCTGACCCTCCAAGAGAAGGTCCTCGACTTTGTTCTGTACCTCCCTAGAGAACCCAGAGAGGTGCAGCCAGGAAACGGGACACATCACTACAGATGTGGCGAGAGATCTGGAAGCCGTGTCGGCTGTATTGAGGGATGTCTGCAGCAGCATCCTCACTATAAGGATACCGTCCCCTCCTCTGCTTGATTTAAATGCGGCCTTGTCTTTGTCTCGTAATTGTTCAATAAAAGGTATCATTTTTCCAAATGGTTATAAGTGTATTTGGCCAATAATACTGAATAGATTGCAATCCTGATGAGGACGATGCTGATGAGTAATATTTTCTCCCTAGGAGATCAAGTCTTTTCCAGTTTTAGTCATATGGGGTAGATTTAAACTAGCTCTGTTTAACCCTGCAAAAGCAGCGAGGAGTCCTGTGGCACCTTATAGACTAACTGAAGTGTTGGAGCATAAGCTTTCGTGGGCAAAGACCCACTTCGTCAGATGCATGTAGTGGAAATTTTCAGAGGCAGGTATAAATATGCAGGCCAGAATCAGGCTGAGATGACGAGGTGGATCCAATCAGGGAGGATGAGGCCCAGTTCTAGTAGCTGATTTGGAGGTGTGAATTCCAAGAGAGGAGAAGCTGCTTTTGTAGTTAGCAAGCCATTCACAGTCTTTGTTTAATCCTGAGTTGATTGTGTCAAACTTGAAGATGAACTGTAACTCAGCAGTTTCTCTTTGAAGTCTGGTCCTGAAGTTTTTTTGCTGCAGGATGGCTACCTTTAGATCTGCAATTGTGTGTCCAGGGAGATTGAAGTGTTCCCCTACAAGTTTTTGTATGTTGCCATTCCTAATATCTGATTTGTGTCCATTGATTCTTTTTTACGTAGGAACTGTCCAGTTTGGCCGATGTATATAGCCATGGGGCATTGTTGGCACATGATGGCATATATTATTACGTTAGTAGATGTGCAGGAGAATGAACCAGTGACAGTATGTCTGATCTGGTTAGGTCCTGTGATGGTGTTGCTGGTGTATATATGTGGGCAGAGTTGGCACCGAGGTTTGTTGCATGGATTGGTTCCTGAGTTAGAGTTATTATGGTGTGGTGTGTGTAGTTGCTGGTGAGAATATGCTTTAGGTTGGCGGGTTGTCTGTGGGCAAGGACTGGCCTGCCTCCCAAGGCCTGTGAAAGCGAGGGATCATTGTCCAGGATGGGTTGTAGATCACTAATGATGTGTTGGAGAGGTTTTAGCTGAGGACTGTAGGTGATGGCCAGTGGTGTTCTGTTGGTTTCTTTCTTGGGCTTGTACCGTAGCAGGAGGCTTCTGGGTACACGTCTGGCTCTGTCAATCTGTCTCCTCACTTCCTCGTGTGGGTATCGTAGTTTACAGAATGCTTGTTGAAGATCTTGTAGGTGTAGGTCCATATGCGGTTGGAGCATATGCGGTTGTACCTCTGTTTAACCCTGTTGTTGGCAGTATCAACAACCAGCAAATTCGGGGTGGGGTGTGTAAACAGGAACTCAGCCCCGTTAGCCGGGACACAATATTTCCTATCTGCCCTTCTCGAGGTGGGTGAGATGGAAGCTGGAGTTTACCACAAAATCTTTGCCAGGTCGAGTATGGCCTCGTTGACAAGCAAGGCTTGTCATATATCGGTCAGTTTGTGTTGAATGTCAGGTATCTCGACCAGAGATATGTCGAGGGAGTCAGCCACCTTCTTATGCAAGTCTTGAAAAGATTTAAAATCATCACCCATAGTAGGAGGTGGAGGCATTATGGATTAGTCTGGGGACAATGAAGAAATATAGGATGTAGGTAGAGTATTCTCTTCTTCGGTTTTATCCATGTCTTCAATGTCGTCCTGCGTCACTTCTGATGCTGCGGGTGCAGGCATGTTGGGTGCCCTGTGTGATGTAGTGGGGCATCTTGCTGGTCGCTAGGCTTGGGCTGTCCCCTACGGGCCCTGTCTGTGAGCACGGCCCAGCAGGGGGGCCAGACACTGCCCTGACCGGTTCTGACTGGGGGGAGGGAAAGAGGTTGGATCAAAGGAAGTACGTGGGGGGAGGAAGAGTTAGTCTGGGGCTGGTAACATGATGGAGACAGCCTAGGGAGGGGGCTTGGAGACTAGGGGCTCAGGCACCCCACCTTAAGGGGCCTGGGGCATCCTAGCCCCCTCCTATTGCCACATCATGTCTATGCTGTGCTGTATTCTGGAAAATCAATAGACCCCTCTCTATTCTGCTGGCTGGTGGAGACTGTTCTGGCTGCTACGGGGGTGCAGGATCGGGGGAACCCCAATTGCACCGTCACACCCCGATAGTGGTCTCACTATCACTGGTGGTGGCCCCTGGGCCTTCGTAGTGCTCCAGGGATCCCATCCCTGCCAGGGTTGTGGAAGTGGGATGGGAGGGAGCCATGGGAAAGGCTGCTACATCTGGGTCTGTATCAGCTGTTGCTGCTGCTGCAACTGCGAGGTTGGCTTTGGAGATGAGTGACGTGGTGATAAAGGAATCTCCTGGTTGTCCTCACTGTCACTGGAAAAGTGGGGTATAGAGCTTGCAAGTGTCACCAATCTACTTGGACCCACTGATGATGGGATAACATTGGTGCCAAAGAGCAGCATGTCCAGTACCGACATGACTGCTAACTCCTGCTGCATGGTGAGCGGTCTAGGAGGAAGTAAGGTCAGTACCGTTGGTGTGTGTGTGGAGGAAGTGGGGGGGGGGGGGGGCTGTGATCCCTGCAGCCCTGCTTTGGCGCATACTTTGGAAGTTGTGGGTATTGGGGGAACCTTCTATGTGTACAGTCTGTACCGATCTGGTGGTCGTCTGTATGGCTGGTTCCGGTTGCCCTTTCGCCAGAATCTGTGATGGTGTTTTGGGTACTGGAGCCTTCGGTACTGGAGCCTTCGGTACCAACGGCACAGAGGTGGTCTTCTTTGTCTTGGGCACCGAGACCACAAGGCGTGTGTCTTTGGAAAAGGACAGGGGACAGGACTTGATGATCTCTTGAGGTCCCTTCCAGTTCTAGTGTTCTATGATTCTATGACACTGCCCCTTAGGGTTTGTCTGTAACGGACTTCCCTGGTATCCGCACTTCCCCAGAAGTCCTTGCCCTAGGGGTAGGGGGCTTGTGCTGAGATGTTTTCTTTGGTGATCTCTCACCCAACAGTAAGGAGTGCTTCCTTTTTGCCATCTTCTTTGCCGGCTTGCCTCTTGGTGCAGGTCCCTGGTCTGAGAGTACTGTCGGAGAGGTCTGGGGTGGTGATATGGTCAATGCTGGTTCCAAGTCAGGTCTTTCTACCTTCTCCGTAGTGAGGAGCTTCAGCTGGAGTTCCCTCACTTTTAACAACCTAGCCAACAGCTTTTTGTAGTGTAGCAATTTTCTGGAGAGTGGTCCTGGCCCAGGCACCTAATGCACTGGGCATGCCCATCTGAAATGGGTAAAGACATTCTGTATGTCAGGCACCTTTTAAATCTTGGTGAGCCTGGCATGCCTCTCCTAACACTATAGTAACTACAGAAAAAAACCTTTTTTTTTAAACTAACACTAACAGGGTGGAAAGAACTGTGACTAACCTACCTACAACTCTAAACTCTAATTACTGAGACTAACTACTAAAAACTACTCTAACTGAATTCTAGAATTGAGCACTGCTGTGTTCCGACCAAGGGGGGAGCAGCTGAGAAGGAACTGAGGGCACAGTTGATGGCGTGTGCACGTCGGCACATTCGCTGCATTGTGAGCCTCCTTTTTGGGGGCATAAGGATCTTGTGGAAAAAGGGGTTTTTGTGCAAAAAGAAAACATCCACTCTGCTTGTTTTTGTGCAAAAACACCTAGCGCAAAAGGATCAGCAGAAAATATGCAAATGAGATGATGACTCATGCAAATGAGTCCCTCATTAGCATATTCTTTTGCAGAGAAAACTCGTAGTGTAGATGTAGCCTGTATGTCCACCTTTTCTAAATAGTTCTTAGCCTGTTCTTTCTCTACTGAGGGCTGCCCACCTCCTCCCCATACTATGCTGCTCAGTGCAGTAGTCTGGGAGCTGATCTTGTCTGTGAAGACAGAGTCAAAAAAACATTAAGTAATTCAGCTTTTCCCACATCATCTGTCACTAGGTTACGTCCCCTATTCAGTAAGGCTCCCACAACCTCCCTGATCACCCTCTTATTGCTAACATGCCAGTAAAAACTTTTCTTGTTATCCTTCACATCCCTTGCTGGCTGCAATTCCAATTGCACTTCGGCCTTCCTGATTACTCCCCTGCATGCTCAAGCAATATATTTATACTCCTCCCTAGTCATCTGTCCCAGTTTCCACTTCTTGTTAGCTTCCTTTTTGAGTTTAAGCAAGAGCTCACTGTTAAGCCAAGCTGGTTGCCTACCATATTTCCTTTTTTTATTGCACATTGGGATGTTTTGTTCCTGTTCCTTCAATAAGGCTTCTTTAAAATATAGGTAGCTCTCCTTTCCCCTTTATGTTAGCATCACAGGGGATCCTGCCATCAGTTCCCTGAGGGAGACAAAGTCTGCTTTTCTGAAGTCCAGGGCCAGTATTTTGCTTTTCTCCTTTCTTCCTTTGATCAGTATCCTGAACTTGACCATCTCATGATCACTGCTACCCAGGTTGCCATCCACATCCACTTCCCCTACCAGTTCCTCCCTGTTTGTGAGCAGCAGGTCAAGCTGTGCATGGCCCCTGGTGTGTTCCTTCAGCACTTGTACCAGGAAGTTATCCCCAACGTTCTCCAAAAACTTCCTGGATTGTCTGTGCACTGCTGTATTGGTCTCCCAACAGCTGTCAGGGTGACTGAAGTCCCCCATGAGAACCAGGGCCTGTGATCTAGAAGCTTCTGTTAGTTGTCTGTTGGAAGCCTTGTCTACCTCATCTGCCTGATCTGGCACCCATGACGATATCACTCTGGTTGCTCTCACTTCTGAACTTAACTCAAAAACTTTCATCAGGCTTTTCTCCCATTTTATACTGGAGCTCTGAGCAATCCTACAGCTCTCTTACATACAGTGCAATTCCTCCTCCCTTTCTCCCCCACCTGTCCTTCCTGAACAGTTTATACCCTTCCATGACAGTGCTTCAATCATGTGAGTCATCCCACCAAGTCTCTGCTATTCCAATCACATCATAGTTCTTTGACTGCGCCAGGACTTCCAGTTCCTCCTGCTTGTTTCCCAGGCTTCTGGCGTTCATTACAGACACCTTAAATAACTAGCTGATTACCCTAATTTCTCAGTATGAATTGGGGTACTCCTCTGTTGCAACTTCCTCCTTGTGTTCCTCATAACCCAGTCAGGCTTGGTGTGAATCCCATGTAATGTCTCTACCCAAACTGCCCCAAGGTAGGACTGAAGAAGCTGCCTCTGTTTCTCAGATAGATTACAAGTCCAAAAAGACAGAAGAACTCAAATGCCCTGCAGAAACCTCACCTTGAAAGTGGCCAGCTGGAGCCCTAGGCAAGGAGCAGAGTAAAAGGATCTGCACTCACCTGTCTATGGCGCAGGGTGATGTTTACAGGTTTGAAGAGGTTCGGGTGTCTCCCGGCTCTGATAGCTCCACTCACCACCCTGGAGTTCAGTTTCTTACGAGCCATTAGATCTCCCTCTTTGAAAATTCCCTTGTTAATGATGAAGTCCAGGGTGGAGTAAGAAATAAAAGCAATAGCCGTAGAGTCTGAAAACATGAAATTATGCCTCATCATACAGAGACAGGGACACTGAGACAAAAAAAGAGCAAATCAGGTGGAGGAAGCTTTGCGTGCTCCTCCCACCCCCAGGCCAATCAGGGCTTGGGGGCAGGGGAGTGTGTGATGTCTCCTCCTGCCCTGCGAGGAGTGCATAGCACTTTGAAGTGCAGCATGCTCCTCACAGGGCAGGAGGAAGATTTGTGTGCTCCCCGGCCCCCAGACCTCATTGGCTTGGGGGTGGGGAGCACCAGGGCCTCTGCGGGCTGGATCAACCCACTTGGTGGGCCAGATCCAGCCCTCGGAGGCCCTTTTGCCCACCCTGACTTAATGGCTCTTTCACAGGTTCAATGTTATGCTAATAGATCTAGCAAGCTGAAAGATTTTTCACTTTGAAGTTAACATCCACTACAGAAGAAGTGTGCTGTGCCTATGAAAGTTCATGATCCCATCTACATGCTTTGTTAGTCTTTAAGGTGCTGCTAGACTATTTGTTGTTTTTTAAGTGTTTCCAGTTACACACTAACTCTGCTACCCCTCTGAAGCTGTCAGAACAGGCACAGGATGTGGGGAGAGGTTGAGCACTAAAACCCAGGGGAGGCATTGCCTCCCCTGACCTCTTAAACCATCTGCTCTTGTTTTTTGAGTCAAGTGCCATTGACCCACAGAAAAATCAGTCAGGGGCCACACAAAAATTAGAGGCAAAAAAACCCAAAATAACAACTACAACAAAAAGAAAACCCAACCCCTTACTGAGCCCCATGACTGAGACACCTCACTGCCTTCACGCTCCAGCTTCATGGGGGAAGGGAAGACAGAGGGTTAGGGCATCCCACAGGACAAGTAGATTGTGTGGGCCTTCCTAGAGCCAAAAATGAGGGGTCAAGTGTATGGGAGGGAGTTGCCAGGGAACAGGATAGGGATGGGGGTGCAGGGTCTGGTGGGTGCAGGAGGGGGTGATGGTGCAAAGTCTGGGTGGGAGGAAGGCTGCAGGAGCAGGGCAGGAGTCTGGCCAGGAGATTGGGTGCAGGAGCAGGCTGAGGGTGGGGGTCTGGGTGGGAGAAAGGTTGCAGGAATGGGCTGAGGGTAGGGTGTCTGGTGGGAGGAGTAGGCTGGAAGTGGGGGATTTGGCCAGGAAGTTGAGTGAAGGGTAAGGGGTAAGAGGTCTGGCCAGTAGGTGGGGTGTAGGAGTGGACTGGGGGTGGAGGCTCTGGGCAGGACGAAGAGAGCAAGAGCAGGGTGGGGATGGGGTCTTGGTGGAGAGGCTGTGTGAGGGCAATGGGGATGTGGGGTCTGAGCACAAGTTGGTTGGGGAGTGTTTATCTGGCTCTGTGCACCCCTCCACACCCAGGCACTGCCCCCTGCTGCTCCTATTGGCCATGATTTTGGCCAATGGGAGCAGTGAGGAAAGCCTCCAGGCAAGTGGTTTCTGCAAGGAGGGGCGTGAATGGAAGCATGCAAAGCTGCTTCCTCCCACCGCGAGCCAGATCCGGCCCATGAAACTCAGGGCTTTCCGTCCCCCCAACAGCGGGAGGCCGTCACTGATACTCTAACCATGGTGGGGGACATAGGGCTGGAGTGCTAGAGCAGGCTCCCCGCTGCAGGTGGGATGGGCGGGGCTGAGCCCTGAGCCCGGGGCCTACCTGCAAGACGGTCATGGACAGCACTTTGAGAACCACTGCAGTAAGGTATCACAGAGGTTGTTTTGTGCTGGCTTAGTAAATCTCAGTATTGAAATAACTGTCAGTTTGGGGGGCTGCCTGCCCCATTCTTTACAGATTAGCCTTAATGAATAACCTCAGTTGGCTCCCTGGGGATTCCTGTGTCAGTGACCCTGTCAAAGCTTATTTTGCCTCCTTGTTTCCCCTCCCCCATAGCTTGGTTTTCATGCTGCGAGACAACCAGGAATGAAGGGTTTTGCAAAGCTCAGCAGCCTGAGAAACACTGGCACAGCCATGAAGACCCATACTAGTGTGAGGATAAGAAGGCAAGGCATGCCTGCCTGGGGCTAGAGGAAGGGGATAACTAGGACTGGGGTCTGGGGTCTCGTTAAAGGGGTGAGTGCCTGGGAAGCAGCAGGATGGTACCTTCTGTGGCCGTATTGCAGTCAATGTCCATTGTGTCTTCCTGAGCTCTCAGTCTGAAGCCCTTGTCACAGGAATCCGCATTCGTGTCAATGAGGAGTGTCGAGATAGCTGGGGAGGAAAATGGCAAAGCCTCTTGCTGCAAGGGCGAGGCAGGCTTGGAGCTGCGCCCTCTGAGTCTCACCACGGCCTCTCTCTTTCTCACCTCCATTTCTGTTTCACTCCACCTCTCTGGCTGACCTATGATCCATCACCCCATGTCCCCAGGAAGAAGACACCCTGCCAAGAGGCAGAAAGCAACTTCTTGCTGCCTCACCTCTGTGCTTTAGTAGGGGAAGCAGCAAGAAGGGGTATTGCTGGGGCAGGGCGTGACTAGTCAAGCAGATGACTACTCGATGAGCATAGGCTTATCAGGTAGTCAAGTGACTACTCGACTACTCACTCCCCCTCTGCTGCCTCTGTATCAGAGGCAGCAAGGGGAATATGGGAAGCAGGAGCCGGGGCTCGGGGGAGTTTGCTTAAAAGCTAGTTCCCCCCAGCACTGTCTCCGTGGTGTGGGGGCGGGACAGGGGAGGCAGAGCCGCAGCAGTTCCGCAGTTGGTGTGAGCCGGGACTGCTCAGTTCCAGCTCACGCCACCCCCGGGAGCTAACCCCACTGTGGCTCTGCACTTTAAGGCTACGTCTACACTGCGGAGCTATTTTGGGATACCAGAAGTATCCTGAAATAGCTATTTCGTGTCTTTTGAGCAAGCCCGTTATTTCAAAATACAACAAGGATTAAGGGATGTTTGGGAATAGTGCTCTATTTCGAAATTTGGCCCTGTTTTAACTCAAAATAAGCTACACAATTTGCATAGCTCAAATTGCATAGCTTATTTTGAGAGAAAGGTTCAGTGTAGATGCGCCCTTAAATGTAGAAAGAGCCCAGGGGCTCTTACCACATTTAAAATGGAGAGCCACAGTAGCGGTAGCGACCACCCCCATTATCGGCTATGTGAGTAAGAACATAAGAACGGACATACTGGGTGAAATCAAAGGTTCATCTAGCCCAGTGTCCTATCTTCTGACAGTGGACAATGCCAGATGCCCCAGAGGGAGTGAACAGAACTGGGAATCATCAAGCAATCCCTCTCCCAACACCCATTCTCAGCCTCTGACAGAGGCTAGGGACACCCTTCCTACCTATCCTGGATAATGGCCATTGATGGACCTAACCTCTAAGAATTTATCTAGTTCTTTATTGAGCCCTGTTAAAGATCTGGTCTTCACAACCTCCTCTGGCAAGGAATTCCACAGGCCAACTGTGTGCTGTGTGAAGAAAAAGTTCCTTTTGTTTTAAACCTGCTTACCCTATTAATTTCATTTGGTGACCCCTAGTTCTTAGTTATGGGAAACAGTCAATAATTTTTCCTTATTCACTTTTTCCACACCAGTCATGATTTTATAGACCTCTATCATAGCCCCCCTTAGTCTCCTCTTTTCTAAGCTGAAAAGTACCAGTCTTTTTAATCTCCCTTCATATGGGACCTGTTCCAAACCCCTAATCATTTTTGTTGCTCTTTTCTGAACCTTTTCTAATGCCCAATATATATTTTTTGAGATGAAGCGACCACCTCTGTACATGGTATTCAAGATGTTGGGCATACCATGGCTTTATATAGAGGCAATAAGATGTTCTCTCTATCCCTTTTTAAATCATTCCTAACATTCTGTTAGCTTTTTTGACTGCCACTGCTCACTGACTGAGTGGATATTTTCAGAGAACGATCCACAGTGACTCCAAGATCTCTCTCTTGAGTAGTTATAACTAAATTAGTCCCCATCATATTGTATGGAAATTCCATTGACTACTCGATTAGCTAATTAACCGTTACTTTACATCCCTAGAAAGGAAGAAACAATGGCAACAGGAGATTGGCGTTGCCTTTCAAACCCTCTCTGGAAGCTGACATTGCTCAGGCCCCGGAGCTGGGTTATAAACCCTGAGAGGGGGCAGAGAGACAGAAGTGGTGTTTTGTGGGGGTCTACCATCCTTCTCACCCATAGACTCTGTTGTCACATTCTGTCGCTTCATCTCCGGAGACTTCAAAGCAGCATCCAGTACGGCCAGTTCCACACTCTGCAGCAGGAGCATCACGGCAGATTCCACTTTCTTACTCCCACCAGCACTGAGGGCGGAGCTATTCAGGAGGGAACCAAAGGGGATAGCAACTTCCTGGGATTGGGAAAGGAAATACCCTGAGGAGGGAGGATTTCAGGTATTTATGAGCCACATTCTTCAGCCTCCCAGGGGAACTATGACCCCTCTTAGGGACATGAGGCTTCACAGGGTAGCTCCCCCACTCAGAGACACTGCAGCATTCTTAGAGCCCTTTAGAGAGGGAGTTGACCGAGGCTTGCTCAGGACTCTACAGTAACCTAAAGCCAAGGCAGGGCTAATAGTCTCTGTCATTCACTTCTGGGTTCCTTCAGTGTAGGGGCCAGAGAACATTGCAATAAATCAGCAGGTACCTACGTTCTCTCTGTGTTGCCCCTGGAAGCAACTAGGATCTTGCTAGGATCAGTGGTATGAGAACCCAGATCTCATGCCACTTAAGCTAGAGGGCACGCACACACGCATGCATGCACGCACACACTCCTTTTCTGAAGAGAGGCTAAAATTTCCCTCACAGTGAGACTTCTCTACCAACTAAACCGCTCAGGGCCTTTGGCCGTAGACCACCCACATACATGGGGCAGAACCTCTGACCTCCAGCGATACTGTTGTGTTCTGTGCACAGATGGTCTCCAAATTCACTAAGGTTGAATTCACGAAGGAGCAAAATTCACTGTTGCTGCCCTGCAGAACAATCAAAGGAAATGGATTATTTCTGCGAGCATGGAAAGGCCACCCCAAAATCATGTTAATGGTTCCACAGAGTGATCTGGTGATGACTTGTGGCTGACTGGCTGGTTGTCCCACCTGAATGCTGTTTGAAGCCCACAGAGACACTGATATTTGACATGCATGATTGACACTAGACCAGGCCGGTCAGCTTAAGGTACGCCATCCAGCTATACAAAATGTGTAGCTGGATTCAGCTTACCTTAAACCGACCCTCCATGGTGTCTACACTGTGGAAGGCTGACAGGAGCACACCCCCTGTCGGCTTCCCTTACTCCTCACAGATCGAGGAGTACCAGATGCTCAGGGACTGCCCTCAGCATTCGATTTGAGGGTCTACACAAGACTTGTGAAATCACATGCTAGAAGATCAACCTCCAGAGGGCTGATCTTCTCTGCAGCGTAGATATGCCCAGAGGGTTTTGTAAGAATTATTATCCTCCTTCTACAAATGGGGAACTGGTATACAGAGAGACTGATCAAATTGCCCAAAACCACACAATAAGTCAAGGAGCAGAGATGGGAACCAATCTCTGACTTTCTGTTTCTCTAGCTAGTGCAGCGGTCCCCAACCTTTTTCTGTGGCGGGCACTGCACCGGTGGGTGACGTCATCCCGCTGCGTCGCCCGGCTGGCCGGCCCCGTGCCAAGTGCACCTGCGCCAGCACCAGACCCCAACCCCCCCACGGCCATTTCGCCGTTCCAGACCCACCGCCCTGCTCCCGCGGCTTCCCTGCCACACTCCCTGGCAGGTTCTCCCACTGCCGGCGCTTCCCCACGCCCCGTCATGGTGCGAGTTCGGTCCCGCAGCACATGCGGCCCGTCCTCCCCCGGCCATCCCGCGTCGCGACCCCAACTAGGCGGGAGCACATAAATGCCCCAGCGGGTGCCATGGCACCCGCGGGCACCGCGTTGGGAACCACTGAGCTAGTGTCTTAACTGCAGAATGCTGATCTACAGTAGGGTGTCACACACCTAAGTACATTAGAGTAGAGTTATCAAAAGCATGCCACATCTGATTGATTCTGCTGCAACTGAAGTCCATGTTAAATCCTGGATGAGCCGAGAATCCTCAAGCTCAACATTTTCTGTGTACTCTTTGTGAAAACCCTCAAAGCCCAAAAAAGCCCTGTCAGATGTACCTTCAGGAAGACATTTTTGCAGATGTCCAACTGCTCTTTTATCTGTGAAGTCTCAGTCTGGCATTTAAAGGTTACAATATCTAGCAACAGAAAGAGAGGCACAGACATTTACATCAGGGCTAAGGTTTTAAAAAATGTATTGTGGTTTGAAACATCTTAAAATGATCCTGACTTTCAAGAGCCCTGAGCACGCACCCTCTGTAAATCAGGCCTTTAAAGTCTTGGGTTAAGAAACCAAAATCACGAGGCAATTTTGAACATCTTGGCCTAAGTGACACACTAAGATCAGCTGCATACACAGGGACTACGTTTACACTGGCATGATCTTGCGCAAAAACTCTTTAGCGCAAGAGTTAATATGTTAAAGTAGTTGTGCAAGAGAGTGTCTACACTGGCACGTGCTTTTGCGCAAGAGATGTGCTTTTGTGCAAGAGCATCCATGCCAGTGTAGACGCTTTCTTGCGCAAGAAAGCTCTCGTGGCCATTTTAACCATAGGGCTTTCTTGCACAAGAAATTCATGTTGCCTGTCTACACTGGCCTCTTGCACAAGAACAATTGCGCAAAAGGGCTTATTCCTGAGTGGGAGCATCATAGTTCTTGCGCAAGAAGCCCTGATTTCATACAGTAGAACATTAGTTTACTTGAGCAAGAACACACGGCCAGTGTAGACAGGCAGCAAGTTTTTGTGCAAGAGCGGCCGCTTTGGCACAAGATCGCGCCAGTGTAGACACAGCCAGGGATTCTAAGACAGAGCTGGGAATGGAAGAGTGATCGCTAGCATTTTAATGACAAGGGCCATCCTTTCTTCCTATCAGCAGAAAAAGGTGGATCTACTGAAACCCAGCAAATGTACCTTGACCCCTTAAACCCTATCTGACAACTTTCAACTGAATCTGTAATCAGTTAGCAATACATTTGTCCCTAAACACCTGCCGGTGTATCTCATTGATCAGGGTGTGTTGTGTCCTCGATGGGATGGCTGACCAAGGGTCTGGTTCTGCTACAGCTCCTAGCCAGGGGAATTAGTCCCTTAGCTCAAATTGTGGTTTGATCCTTGGAGATTACCAATATGGGTGTTGTTACAGCTACCCTGGAGAAGTTTACCCTGCTTTGTTCTTCTAAAGGCCTGAATCTCAGGATATGTCTACATTAGAAATGCTAAAGTGGTGCAGCCGCAGTTCTGTCACTGTAATGTAAACATTGACTACAGTGACGGAAGGGTTCTTCCATTGCTCTAGTAAATCCACCTCAGAGAGATGGTAGCTAGGACAAGAGAAGAATTCTTCTGTTGACCTAGTGCTGTCTACGCTTGGGCTTAGGCTGGCTTATGGACATGGTTGAGCAAAGTTTGAAGATGTTGGACAGGCCTCCGTTACACTAAAGGCATTATGTCGTGTTAGCCTGGAAAAGGCAGTTAAAGTGGGTATAAATGGCTCCCTAAGGCTACATCTACATTGCAACACTATTTTGAAACACTCAGAGTATCTCGAAATAGCTATCCCACGTCTTTACAGCAAGCCTGTTATTTCGGACTCACTATTCTGACATCCCTGTAAACCCCATTCTATGAGGAGTAAGGGACATTTTGGAATAGTGCTTTATTTTGAAATTAAATGGCAAAAATAGCATCAAAATAAGATATGCAATTTGCAGTAAGATATGCGAGATCACGTAAGATATGCAAACCCATTTCAAGTTATGGAGCTGTGTAGATGCACCCTAAGACCATTCCCTGTGGAGGAGCCTTCCACAGCTTGCGTGGAACTGGTATAAGGGTATTTACGTGACCATGGCTTCATATGCAGGGCAGATCAAGGAAGGGATCACAATACACCATGCTACAGCTACTTTCTGTATATACAGAGGGCATTACAACCAAGTGTAAGAGGAAACATACAATAGTATTTAAACCAATTCAGAACAACTGGTGATAATCTGCCACACTGCATGAGCTGGCTGAAACCTGTTCAATGCAGCTAGCAACACAGGCACAATCTTAGGCCTGAACTATTCTTAAAACTTAGGTAGATCTAGCCATGTTGATCAGCAGTGTGAATTCTTCTCTGTCAGCCTAGATACTGCTTCTCAGAGGGGTGGATTAGCTGTAGTGAGAGAAAAACACATCCATCACTGTAGCAAGTGTCTACACTACAGTGCTACAGAGGCACAGCCGCAGTGCCATGGTTGTGCTGCTGTAGCATCTTTAGTATAGACACAGTCTAAGTAATGGTGGCTAGTGGTGGCCTAGCATGGCATGTTGGGCCAAATAACTCAGGTGAGCCCCATTAAAATCAGCAGACTTTATACCAGGTCCTTGGTTACCTCCCTGGTTGTGATAGTGTTTTGTTGTTGTTGTTTGTTTTTGCAGTATAGACACAAACTGTGATCAAAATCGATTTAAAACCCAAACTACTCACTGTTCATGCAGGAGCCTGGAATCCCATAGCTGACTGTGCCGGTAGTGCCAACACTCAGGAGCACAAATGGAGAGCTGTGACGTTCCACAGTATGAGATCTGACGGCAGTGCTAAGATTATGCAGGCCCCAAAAGAACTCAGTGCCAGGGACTCGGTCCCATTCCCTCAGATGCTCATTGTCTAGGATGATGGCATCAGTCTCTAAGGCACTGGCCACCATCAAGGCATAGTTCTCGAAGCCCTCCCAGTCACTGATAGAATACATCAGGCAGTAACGGGCAACATCTGGAACATTCATCAGGAAGGCATGGGAGGAGTTAGGGATAGCTGCACCCACACTGTACAACACCACCTGGATGCCCACATTAGCAGAGATGTAGACTGGGCTAGAAGAGTTGACAGGAAGCTGGAGTACACTGCCCCCTGTCAGAGTAACATTCTTTTGCTGTTCCCTTTGCTGATACAACACAATTGTGTTCTGGGAAGCAGTGACATAAACGATGTTCTCTACAATCTGCCAGGGTAAGGGAGGGATGATGTACGTTGTACCCCAGCTGCAAGTTGGTAGGAGCTGCTCAAAGACATTGTTGCATTTGGTGTTATTACACAAACACACCTGACCGACCAAGACAGCTACTGGATTATCTGAGAAAATTCTGGTGCCAGACAGATCTTCTATGCCTTGTAACTGGATGCCTTGGAAAGGATCGAGCAAAATTCCCAGATCGTTGCCAGTGGAATAGTTACCTGTTAGGTAATATAGCTTGCCTTTTACATTGACATTCACTTTGGTGACCTTTTGGTACGTCATAACTGAGATTTCTGGGTAACTAGCTAAAGATTTTCTAGAGGGAGTCACTATGTAGTGTTCCTTTCCCAAACTGGAGACAGGATACACCACAGTGGTCTCAGAGCTCTCATGTTTGTTGCTGACAGACACAACTGAGATATTTTTGTCAGACTTGACTAGGACTATATGGGAGAATTTGGTAGAGCCCTTCATTCCCCACAACTCCGGTAGCTTGACCGGCATCATCTCTCCACGATTTACTATAATCTTCTTCTCAAATGTGTGATTGGAGACGGAGACAGAAACTACCGTAAAGGCAAAGTAACCAGTAATTTGCACTTCAAAGTGACCCGAGTTCTCACAGTCCACCATGTAGGAGGTAATGAATTCTCTTCCCAGAGTCTCAGTCTGACATTTGCCTGCAAGGAAAAATAGCAATAAAAAGTTGGAGTTAGAGAAAGATATTGTCAAAAGATGGACAGAGTGAAAGGGACCAGATCAACTTTGTTCAGGTCAAAAATTAAGTCTGAGGAAAAAAGAAAAGGAGTTTGAAAATCTTAATTCAGCTAGACATTTTCCCCATTATATTCTTGATCTAAAATGAAAATAATTGTTACTAATTACACTGCTCTACAGCCAAAATGCTTCTGAAATAAATGTAGTCAAACTTTACTAATTCTGGGTCACTGAGAACGAAAATGATGCTTAAAATTGTTGATTGGCTCTAGTTTTCAAGATATGCTATTGGGTCAGTATATACGACCCTTGACTTGGGAATGGTGGAGGATAAGTGAGTTATAAAGGGAAGGGATCTCAATTTAAACCAGAAATGACTAAAATACATCTTTGACTGGATCTATGAATAAATCTATGACTGGGTTTGGACAGTACTTGCTTTTTAGGCAAAACAACGAATGATGCAATCTGAAGCTGCTATTGCGTCATACATGATATGAATTGCATCATGTTATTCCTAGAAGTCATGGATGATGCAATCATAACGAAGCTTACATCACTCTGCTGAACAAATTGCCCTATATCAGCTCTAGAAATCATACAGTGTCGTGCTCTTATTTGTCAGTGTTTGATTTTGCAAAGGGACACATTTCTGTTTAGCCAAAGTGAGCAGAGATGCCTCGTACTTGTGTGAACAGTGCAGATAACTTCTGCTATGTTTGTGGTGAAGTGACTTTTGCATCACAAAAGCGCAGTATAACCACTATGGTTAAGAAAGCCTATCACCTTTATTTTGGCTGCAAAATTGGAGATCAGGACAAGAGGTGGGCCCCACACATATGCTGCAACACTTGTGCAACAAATCTTCGCCAGTGGTTGAACAGGAAAAGGAAATCTATGCCTTTTGCAGTGCCAATGATTTGGAGAGAGCCAACAGATCATACCAGCAATTGTTACTTCTGCATGGTGCCTCCAGTTGGGAAAGGTGTGTCAAAGAAGAAAAAGTGGACTGTGCATTATCCAAACATTCCATCAGCTATACGCCCAGTACCCCACGGAGAAGGACTGCCGGTTCCTGATGCACCAGAATCATTCTCACTTGAGTCAGACGAGGAAGAGGAAGAGGATGAAACTTCTGGTCCTGAATCATCAATGTCACAGGACCCACATTTTCTCCCATCCTCCTCCTCTGAACCACACCTCATAACACAAGGTGAACTGAATGACCTTGTCAGGGATTTGGAACTACCCAAGAGTAAGGCAGAGCTGTTGGGCTCCAGACTACAGCAGTGGAATCTCCTGGCAGGTGATGTTAGGGTTTCCATGTTCCATGACCGTCAAAAGGATCTTGTCCCTTTCTTCTTCATGGAAGGTGATCTTGTAGCCTGCAACAACATCGATGGTGTGATGGCAGCCCTCAACATCGTTCACGATCCAGATGAGTGAAGACTGTTCATTGATTCATCGAAGACGAGTCTTAAAGCTGTTTTGCTGCATAATGGCAATGTTTTGCCATCAATTCCAGTTGGTCATGCAGTCCATATGAAGGAAACCTATGACAACATGAAACAACTTTTGAGGTGCATAAACTATGACCAACATCAGTGGCAGCTTTGTGGCGATTTGAAGGTTGTTGCTCTCTTGCTTGGTCTGCAGACTGGATACACAAAGTACTGCTGTTTTCTCTGCAAATGGGATAGTCGTGCAAGAGATTCCCACTACATCAAGATAGATTGGCCACTCCGACAGTCATTGGAGCCTGGGAGGAAAAGTGTTCAGCATCCACCACTTGTTGAATCAAGGAAGATTTTGTTACCACCCTTACACATCAAGCTGGGTCTGATGAAGAACTTTGTCAAGGCCATGGACAAAACACAAGCAGCTTTCAAGTACCTCCGTGGAAAATTTCCAAGGTTAAGTGAAGCTAAGATAAAGGAAGGTGTCTTTGTTGGTCCTCAGATTTGTGAACTTCTTCGAGATGATGCATTTGACCATGCACTGCGTGGCAAGGAAAAGACGGCATGGAAAGCCTTCCAGTTAGTGGCAATAAATTTTCTCGGAAACAACAAGGCAGACAACTACAGGTTGTTGGTGGAAAACCTCCTCAAGGCATACAAAAGCCTTGGTTGCAACATGTCACTAAAGATACATTTTTTGCACTCTCATCTAGATTTTTTCCACGAACTGCGGAGCAGTGAGGCGAGCACAGTGGCGATTTCACCAGGACATTGCAACAATGGAGAAAGCGCTATCAGGGCAAATGGAGCCCATCAATGCTTGCAGACTATTGCTGGACAGTGACAAGAGATGCTCCATTTAATGAATACAGAGACAAGCCAAGAAGCGCCGAGTAGACACTGAATAGGACTAAACTATGTACATAATAGTTTTTGCCTTTTGTTTCATAATAAATTTTATTTATATAACCCTTTTGCTGATTTTTAAAGTGTTACATAAACAGGACAGGTGAAATATTATCATGTAAAGCAACCATAAACACATGAAAAGACCTAGGTTTACAATTTATGATTAAAACTCTACACAATATACATAGACGTAAAATGTAAAAACCTAAATATCTTGGAAACAGTAGCCAATCAGTTGTTTTAATTGTCATATTTGAATTCAGCACATC
This sequence comes from Rafetus swinhoei, assembly GCA_019425775.1. Lineage (NCBI taxonomy): Eukaryota > Metazoa > Chordata > Testudines > Trionychidae > Rafetus > Rafetus swinhoei. Next base: position 1,149,813 of record JAFJHL010000157.1, on the reverse strand, counting down.
AAAATACATAATAAATAGCACATTTTATCTCTGAAGCAGACGATGTCTAAAAAATTGTAGACCAGTGTTATAGTAAAGATTATTTTAATAATGAATGTGCACAACTATGACAGTTTAGAACCCAACAAAGATCCTGGAACCAAACACAACTATGGGGAATGTTTCCATCTGGATCAGAACCCCAGGACAGCCCCTGATCTTTATAACTGTTTAGAATCAGAATCCAAACATTGATGGAAACACGGAAAAAAAAATCAGATCTAGATCCACGGGTAATAATTTGGAATCAGCTCTAAGAATAATTGTTTGCCCTTCCCTAGCACCTCCTGGGAAACATTTTACAGACATTAAATTATTCTCAGTCCCACCAGGGGACGGGGCAATATTACCATCCCCCTTAACACTGAGGGGGAACTAAGGGACAGAGAGGGTTAAGAGTTTGCTCAAAGTAACTCCACAAATCAGCAGTGGAATTAAGAATAGAACTCAGGTCTCCTGCCCCTCAGTATTTTGTGCTCTAACAACAGTTGTTATTTTATATTGTATCTGTATGTACACAATAAAAGAACTGTGGGAAGATGGAAAGGAAAGGAAAGGAAAGGAATGAGGAGCATAAGCGAAAGTGGGCACCAAGCCGGGGAGAGGCTGGGCTGAAAGCAGTGGGGCGCTGACTCCAGCTTGGAGGGCTTCTTCCACCTTGTCCTCTTACCCCACCCCAGCCCCCAGGTAGTGGCGACACCTGCTTAGGCGGCACCCAGCCACTCTGTCAGGATGTCCTTGAGCCAGCCCCCTGGGCTCAGTGCAGGCGGGCAGCGGCAGGTCCCTTTGTGTGCGTGCTGGCAGGGCTGGGAACAGCTGGAGGCCAGAGGGAGGATCCTGCTGAATGCAGAGGGAGGAGGGAGCCACCCAGCCGCACCAGTGCGGGCAAGAGAATGGGCTCTCAGGGCAGCTGATTCTTTGGTCTCACGTCCCGCATGAGAAGCAGGGTGAGAGACTGGCCTGGGAGCACCTGGGAGCTTCTCCTCTGCCGCAGCTTCCCTCCATGTGGAAAAAAACATCATTTATGTTTACACTGCAATCGTGTTCTTTCGGAAAAAATCGAAAGAACAGAGGGGGTTTTCCGACATTGGTAAACCTCTTTTTACGAGAAAGAAGCCTTTTTCTGAAAGAGCTCTTTTGGGAAACGGCATGTGTGGACGGGGAAGAGGAAGTTCTTTCGAAAGAAGAGGAAAGAGGAAAAAGCACAGGTGTCCTGGTGGCCACTACGCCCATAGTAATCACAGCTTAAATGTGAGATAGCATCCATTCAGTGTGGATGCTATCTTTCGAAAAAGCAGATCGCTTTTTCGATGCGCTTTGGCAATGTGGACACTCTCTTTTGGAAGAAGTTTTTTCCGGAAGATCTCTCCCGGAAAAGCTTCTTCCGAAAAGAAGCCTGCAGTCTAGACATAGTCCACAGTGAAAACACTCCTCTCCCACTGTTGGAAATAGAATCTAAGTCTGTTGTGTAGATAAGCAGGGCTCGACAAATCGCTATATCTACTCGCCCGTGGCAAGTAGATTTCAGCCGGTCGCCCTGTTCACCGGTGCTGCGCGCATGCGCAGTGCCAGTCTGGCGCATGCGCGATGTGGGGCTGGCGAGTAGATCTCGCCGCGGTTCGTCAAGCCCTATAGATAAGGGTTTGCGTGTTGGGCTTATTGAGATAATGAAACCCTTTTGTAATGTTACAACATTCAACACATCAGTGATTTGAGGTTTTGTGTCAAGTTATCACTGGCACCTACTCTTGTTGCAACCACCAATGTTGGAGAGCGAGAGAAAGACAGGGAATACTTTTTATTAAACACACACAAGACACAGATCAATAAAATTACAATTTAAAAATTAAATAAAATGTTCATTTTATAACCAGTAGTCCTGCAGCACCTTAGAGACTCACCAGTATAAATATATACGAATACATATATAGTCTCATGAGCTTTCGTGAGTCTCTAAGGTGCTACAGGACTACTCATTTTTAAAGTTACAGACTAACACAGCTCCTCCTCTGAGACTTTCACTGAATAAGTTTCCTTTATTTCCCTTTTAGTTATGTATCCCAGGGGCACTGAGACCACAGAGGGAGAGTGCAGTCTGCTCTACACCCTCAGCTAACAGGCAGTTGGCTTTTAGTGCATGTGGTAGAAACATCCCAGGTTCAATCTCCCCTCTCTCACAACCCTGGTCCATCGACCTGGGTCTGTGGGCAATACACTTAGCTAGGGCCAGATCTTCAGCTAGAGTAAGTCAGCGTAGTGCCACTGACTAGAATGGACCTTTGCTGATTTACAACAGATAAGGATTCTTGTACATTTCCCCCAGCTGACATCCCACTCAGCTCTTTATAGAGAGATCCAGAAATAGTGTCTCATTGCTCCCAATATCCATCTTATCCTCATTCCTCACTCACTCTTTCTCTGCCCTGAACAGAAAGGAAATTAAGGCCACATGTAATATAGCTTCTCGAATTTCCACTAGCTGAGAATGTGGCTGCCTAATTTCAGGCCCTTTAATATGATCAGTGAGGGAAGAGTCTGTGAAATGCTGGGTCTCCTTCTCCTGTCACTCACACCATGTGAGTGTCACTGATTTCAGTGCATTTCTGCTGATTAACACTAATATAGGTGAGAAGAGAATCAGGCCCATCATTCTTGGCCTCAGCGGGACACGGGGTGCCAGGCTTGGGGGGGACTGAGCTAGTGGTGCTGTTTTTGTTGTTAGCAACAAAAGGGAAAATGAAATGTCGGCAGTAAAATATTTCAGGTATTCTGTGTGTGGATTCATTTTGCACTAACCTCCTACAATGTACAGTAAAACTCCAATAGTCCAGCACCCAATAGTACGGCACTCCCGATAGTCCGGCATCAAAATGGTCAGTGAGTGAGCTTCCACAAAAAACGAGTCACAAGACAGCAGCTGAACCGAGCGAAGCTGGAAGGGATTGGGTCAGTCTGCCACTGGCATTGTGAGACACTGGACAGTGCTGTTTTGACTTTTCAATATTTTTGGCCATCAGTGTGTATAGTAATAATGGAGTCAAAGGTGAATGAAGGTGCTAGTAGTAGTGGTACGAAAAGTGTAAAAAGGAAGAATGTAACACTGACATTGAACCAGAAATTAGAGATTATAAAGCTGCTAGAAAGAGACATAAATGGGAACACTATCATGAGTGAATTTAACATTGGATCTTTGACAATCTATGACATAAAGAAACAGAAAGATCAGTTGCGAGTATTTGTTGCTGAACGTGAAGCGCCTACTAAACGTACCGAGGTACCGCAAACTCTGAAAAGACCTAAGATGGCGCAGTTGGATGTGGATTTGTTTAAGAGGTTTAGTGCAAAGTGTTCTGAAGGTAAGCCCATTACTGGGCCAGTGCTCATAGAAAAAGCAAAACAGTTTCACAGTGAAATGAACATTAGTGAATCACGTGTGTTTTCAGAAGGTTGGTTGGCTAATTTTAAGTATCGGCATGGGATCTGTAAGGTAGATATCAGTGGTGAGCAGTTCTGGTATGTGCAAATGCATTTGGCACGCATAAACTTAAGCTTTTTGTTGTAGGGAAGTACAAAAAGCCTAGGGCATTTAAAACTCTTACGAGTTTGCCAGTGATTTACCGGGCACAGGGGAATGCTTGGATGACGGTAGAAATCTTTAAGGACTGTTTTTTTAATTATTTTGTGCCCGCAGTTAAGGAGAATTTTAGAAAGGGGAAGTCTACCGGAGGATAGTAAAGCTGTTCTTCTGCTCGATAAGTGTCGAGCGCATCTGCCCACTTCGGAGCTTGTTAGTGGAAATATTTTTGCTACATATTTGCCAATGAATATGACGTCTTTGCTCCAACCTATGGATCAAGGCATGATACAGAACTTTAAGTGTTTCTACAGAGGGTCTTTTCTCCGAAAGCTGGTAAACTCAGACTGCAGTGTTTCTGAATTTCAATCCGATTTCAACCTTAAGGATGCTGTGTATGCGGCTGCATTGGCTTGGAAAGATGTAAAGAAGACTACTGTACAAAAATGTTGGGGGAAACTTTGGCCTAGCAGCATGTTTTGTGATGATTCCTCCAATGAAGAGGAATTTTGTGGCTTTAATGTTAGGCCTAAGCGCATTAGTGACATACAAGAAATAATTGAAAATGTCCCTGAGAAGAATGCTGTTGCAAAGCTCACAGAAAATGAGATTGAACAATGGCTTGATAGGGACAAAGACAAACCAGTTGTAGAAATTTTGAGTGATGCTGCTATCATTGAAAGTGTTATGAATCCACAAAAACCTCAGGAAGAAGAAGAGGAAGTGACGGAGAGAGCAAAATATACCTGGAGAGAGGCAACTGATTTTATTTCCAAATTCGTTGAATTTGCAGAAAGTTGCAGCCAATATAATGCAGCTGAAGTGATGAACCTTCATATTATTCTGAATAACTTTTATACCAAGAAGTCACAGTCCTCTAAGCAAGCCGATCTCAGGGATATGTTTGCAAGGGCACGGAAGACAGATCAGCCTCAAGCCTCATCACCACCACAAGAGCCTATTGTTGTTGACACCCCCTTGGAAGCAGAGGAGGGTAGTGATAACCTGGATGCTAACACGAATGATGAAGCACGGGTTTCATCAGATGATGAGTAGTTGTGCAGCCCGGCAAATAAACAAAATTATAGTTTTAAGTTTCAGTGTTTTGTTTAAGTTCGCTGTTTTTTTAGTGTTTAAGTGAATAAAGTTAAGTTTACAGACTGTATTAGTGTTGAAGTGTATATATGTATATAGTGTATATATGTATGTAGTTCCTCCTGGTGGTCCGGCATATCCGATAATCCAGCACTACCTAGGTCCCAAAGGTGCTGGATTATCGGAAATCTACTGTACTGAAACTTTGCAGAATCTCATGGAACCTTCCTGATTTTCTGAGAGCTACATCTTATTTCAGTTTCCTAGTAGATTAATTGGTTAATAGATTAATTAATCCAGTTAATTGGTTATCCAGGACCTGAGGGCAGCCCCCCGCACAAGGTTGGGAGCTGCAGCAGCCCTGTGCGGGGCTGGGAGCCGGCAGCCCTGTGTGGGGCTGGCAGAGCCCTTCCTCCCTCCCCCTCCCCACTGTGGCCTAGTTGGAGTGTTCCTCCCCTGGCTGGGCTGGAGCAGTCCCTGTCTGCGGCAGGGAGGCCACTTTAGCCAGCTACTCCTTTAATCCGTTAACCAGTATTTACTACGTTTAACCAATTAGCCATTTAAATGGGATTTTACATCCCTACCTCCTAGAATGTTGCCAGCCATGCCCTGGCGATCATATACGCATCACCAGTTAGTCATATATGATAGGTATAAATCATACCTTCAAATAATGCATAAAAGTCATGAAATGTGCTACAAATGCAATAAAAAATAATGTTTAACAAATGGAGGGGGGTGTCATTTGGTCTAGGGCTGCCCTGGCTGCCGGTCCTCAATCCCTCTCAGGATTTAGCTCCGTTCGCAGGATTTCCCAGCGTTGCTAGTTTCTACATGAAACTGATCGTGATCTCAATTTTCATTTGCAGCTCTGAAAGAGGAGGCTGCCAAAAGGACAGACCCAGAGTTACTGCTGCTTTTTGACAGACCTCCTCCTTTTTGACAGACCTCCAGAGACTGCAGTCCAGTCTATGAAGGTTCCAGCTACCGCTTTCTGGGCCCACCCCAGCTTTTCAGTATGGCCTAGTGACATTATTAAGAAATCTCTCAGTGGGACATGGCACCGGAACGAGGATTTTGCCAACCATGGGACAGCGTATGAGCTGACTAAACTAGAATACCCTGCGGCAGTGGTCACCAACAAGGGGGGCACGGGGGCAGGAGTCTCAGGTCCCCCAAACCCTATGGTCGCAGGGGTGCATTGGCCCCACTGTGAGCAGTGTGGGGCCAGGGCAGAAAGGGAGTCTGCCTCAGTCTCACTGCCCGGCTGACAAGGAGCTGCTGACAGTAAGTGCCGTCTGGTGGGAGGCCACAACTGAACCCCCAACTGTCTCCCAGATCCACCAACCTCCTGCACCCTGCCCCTGAACTGTCCCCACTCTCAGAGCCAGCACCCCAATTCCTCTCCTGAACCCCAACTATCTGCCCCAGCCATAACCCCCTCTAGCAGCACCCCACATCCTCTCTGGCACCCCAAATCCCAGACCTGAGGCCTCTTTTAGAGGCAGCACCCCATACTCTTTTAGAGGCATGCACCCCAAGCCCTAACCCTGAGCCTCCTCCCAGAGCCAGCACCCTGCACACTCCCCTGCACCTCAACCCTCAGAGCCAGCACCCTGCACACTCTCCTGCACCTCAACCCTCTGCCCCAGTCCTGACCACCTTCCCACTTCAGTCATGACCTCCCTCCTAGAACCAGCACCCCATGCCCTCTGCACCCAAAGCCCCAGCCCTGACCACCCTGCCAGAGCCAGCACACATACCTCCTTTGCACCCTGAACTCCAATCCCTGCTGAACCCTAACTCCCTGCCCCAGACCAGTAAAAGCAAGCAAGGATGAGAGTGAATGAGCAATTGAGGGGGGGAATAAGTGAGCAGGGTGGGGCTTCAGAGAAGGAGCAGGGCCTTGGGCAAGGGGCAGGGTAGATTTGGGTTGTCAAGTGAAAAAACTGATCTTGGGCATAAAATGTTGAGGAGCGCTGCCCTGAAGAGTGACAGAGGGAGAAGGAGACAGTGAATGAATAAGTGAAAAAACTTAAAAATCAACTAATAGTCTTGTAGGACCTTAGAGCCTAACAAAACGTGTAGATGGTATCATGAGCTTTCGTGGGCACAACCCACTTCTTCAGATGAAAGAAGTGGGTTGAATAAATGAATACAGAGACGGAGGAATTACCCCAACACCCCCACAGAGAATCTTTCCCTGTCCTCAAAATTCTAGATTTTCCCTCCAGAGCCTGTTTAGAACCAGAGATGTACCCACTCCTTTGGGCATTTTGCTGCTTCTAATGATCCAGATTCAATTAACCCCTTATTAAAGTCCATATAATGCTCATGGGAGCTGCCAAGCCAATACCAGGGCATAGCAGACATTCTCTATGTGGGACTCATTATGGGCACAAAAAATTTACACAAGGCATTATGAGAGAACTTACCAATTCTGTTTGTCATCTGGGCAGTTGCTGGTGATAGAAACCAGAACAGTCCAACGAGGAAAAACACTTGCGAGAAGATGAACAAAACTTGTTTAAAATCCAGAAAATGGCAAAAAAAAAAACAATTCAGGAAGATATTACTAAATAAAGGGATCTAAGAACCTTTGTATGAGTCTGACCCTAATCTCAATTATACTGGTGTAAATTTGGAATGACTCCATTGGTTTTCTTTTAATGGAGTTACTCGGCATTTACCCTGGGACAATCAGGATTAGGTGAGGGATTGGACCTCACTAATGTGGGGAGAATGGAAGCTAGGCACTGGACTTTCCCATTCTAGTCTCATCCACTGACACTCTGTAGGAGGCAGCTGGGAGTCTGGAGTCTGAATGGCTTCTCAATGCCCTGGTGCAGGGTGGCATGGATTCACAGGGTGTGTGGTCTGTGCTGCAGCCTGTAACCAGTCCCTTTGCAGTGATCCCTAGTATACTGGGCCCCCACAAGGGCAGACCTGTGGCCTCCAAAATTAGGCCTTTGGGTGCCAGCAGTCGCTGTCATTTTCCATGGCTCCCTTTAGTAAGTGGGAAGCTTGTTCTTTACTCCTTCAGGGCTCAATGCTCTCAGCGATTATTTGTCATAACTCCGGGCAGCTTTTCCAAACAAGGTACCAATGTATTTAGTCGCCTGGCCTACAGATTCTGACAGTCCTTACTTTAGCATAAAGGGGCAGAAATACTCCATGCTGACCAACCAGGGCTCCCATGAGGTAGGCTGCCACAGGAATCAACCATCTCAGTTTTCTCTCCCTGTCTGTGTTCTTGTCTAGGACTCATGTCAACAGACTTGTGCTACTATGCTAGAAAATGTAGCTGCATTCACATTGCTTTTACGTTGTGGCTCGGACTGGCGGCCAAGTTCTTGAAGTCTAGGGAGGGTGATGAGTATAGGGGATCCATACCAGAACTTAAAAGTGCTGCCTACACAGCCATTTTTGTCCCGGTAACACACAAGCCCCAGTCTGTCAACATGGGCTCAGAGAGTCCGGACCACGGGCTGTATAGCTGTGCCCTGATCAGCCCTGGAATCTCCTAAGAGACTGAGGACAGAACCTTTTTGATAAGATGCCAGCTGGCTACTCCCAGCTGTTCAGCAGATAACAGTTTGCCTGGCACACTCATACATCATCATTGATCTGTCATCAATAACTGGTTCTACTTACTTGGAGGAAAGGAAAAGCCTCGGCGTCCCATGCTGGCTCAGAAGACAAGTTCCTGGATTCTGATCCTTGCAGCTTCCTTGTTAATCAGAAACAAGACCAAAAGCAAAACTGACATACTCTTGGTCACATCTTCCTCTTTAGTCCCATATCTCTGGTGTCCTGAAAGAGTCTTTGGGCCAAATTCCCCTCACTACAGGCAGTAACTGATCCCACTGAGGAATGAGAGCTCTCACAGAGCAAGACGGACTCATACAAGTAGGCAGCTATTTATACTCTCCCTATGCTGCTATTTATACTCTCAGATAAGTGTTGTATACAATTGGTGCTGAAATAAGATGAGCCAATAAACATTACAAAACTAAGACTAGATGGTTACTTGGCTGGAACCCAGAGACACTTCCTCCCCAGCTCTTTCAAATCCCCCCACTCCAACCATTTTTCACCCACAAATGACCCACAGTGAAATGTTGCTCTGTAGTAACTTTCACATAAAAGAATAAGAATCTATGAATGCTGCACACTAGAGGAGTGTATCTTTTAGCTAAAGTAGCACAAGGCTCATGCTTTTAGGGCAGAAGGTTCAATCCCTCTTGATCACCCTTGGGGGACAAGTTGCTAAATTCACTCCACATTGCAACCCAACAGCTATCTCTCTCTCTCACACACACACATACACACACACACATGCTTCAGCAGTCTTATCTCATGTACACAAAATGGAAAGAGCTGCCTAGAAAAGGGTGTGCTATAGAAAAGGATGTGGGCAGTATAGTGGTTCACAAACAGAAATCTTAATCAACAATGCCAGGGGCGGCCCAAAGCGGGCTGCAGCAGCTGGCACCCCAGGTGGAACATGTGATCGGCGCCCCCGCCTGCACAGCCCTCAATGGTGTGACATCATCATTGGGCACCCCGGGCGCCCCGTTGAAGGCGGCGCCCTAGGCGACGGCCGAGTCGGCCTATACTCATGGGCCACCCCTGAACAATGCACTACTGTAGCAAATCTAATTTGGGGTTATATTTGCAGCAGTATTGTAAGCAAGACATGAGAAGTCATTATTCGACTCAACACTGGTAAGATCTCAGCTGGAGTAATGTATCCAATTCTGGGTACCACATTTCAGGAAAGATGTGGACAAATGAGAGAAAGTCCAGAAGAGAACAACAGAAATAATTAAATTCTAGAAAACATGATCTGTAAGAAAAGACTGAAAAAATTGGGGCTGTTTAGTCTGGAGTAGATGGGAGGGGGAGAACATGATTACAGTATTCAAGTACATACTGTCTTCCAGTTTGTTATAAAGAGGGAGTGATAAAAACGTTCTTCTTAACCACTAAGGACAGGAGAAGAAACAATGGGGTTAAATTGCAGCAAGGGAGATTTAGGTTAGACATTACAAAACCTTCCTAACTGTAGGGTTAGTTAAGCACTGGAACAAATTACCTAGGGAGCTGTGGAATCTCTATCATTGGATGATTTTTCAGAAGAGGTTAGGCAAACACCTGCCAAGGTCAGTATAGATAATACTTTAGTCCTCCTTTACTACAAGGGATTGGACTAGAAGACCAGAAGACCTCTCAAGGTCCCTTCAGGTCCTACATTTCTATGATTCGTCACTTCTGACTGCAGAGACTTCTAGGCTGTGAAGACAGTTAAAACCCATTAACTCTCCTAAGGCTGATTAGGGAGTATCTTTCAGTCAGAGCCACCAAGTGGCGTAAAAGGGGGTCCACGTGGTGCCAGGAGGAAGATGCTGTAGGGCAGGGCAACTCAACACAGCCCACAGCCTGTTTGTTTGCAGCCCGCAGTGCAGTTTGGGTTTACGCAGGGCTCAGCATGCTGCCCGCGGGTGAGATCCTTTGAACATGGCATCCACTGGGAACATGCTCCACAATGGCAAGGCGTCTCCCAGCCAGGGTGAGCACTGAAAGATGCAAGCGGATGGGCTGGCTGGAATAGACGGGTACAGGGTGTCGGTGTTTCTAGCCCCAAGGGAGGAGGTGCCAGGAGTGCCGGGGTATTGTGGGAAGCGCTTTGTATTCATGTCCGACAGTGTGAAAGAAGCTATTTGCATATATATATTTGCATGTATATGCAACCACACTTAAGTTGCAGTCGTTGGCATGTGCTGTGAGTATTACTGTGGCCCCCAGGGCTTCCAAAGTCGAGTAGCCCTGCTGTAGGATGTTCTGAGTCGCTCTGTCAGAGCCCCACATGATAAGATTGTCCTACATGTCCAGGAGTAAAGAACAAAATGTCAAGTTCCTACCAGTTCAGGACTTACATGTGTCACTGAAGCAGGACACCCCTTGTAGCTACTGCTGTTGCTATACAGCCAACACATTATGTCTTGATCACAGCTATGCCTAGATGTGCAGTCTCAACAGGGGATTTTAGGTTCAATTTCTCAAAACAGATGGGACTGTGAAAGCCAGTGAGAAAGCAAGAAGTTGGCGTTAAGATAAAGCAGAAGAACCAGGGTACTGTCTTTTCCTCTCTGAAGTTTCAGCTGATGCAATCTTATGACACAACAGGGCCCACTGTCTGCTTAGTTTCCCAGAATCATAGAATTATAGAATCCTCGGGCTGCAAGAGTCCTCAGGAGGTCATCAAGTCCAGCCCCCTGCTCAAAGCAGAACCAATCCCAACTAAATCAACCCAGCCAGGACTTTGTCAAGCCGAGATTTAAAAACCTCTAGGGATGGAGATTCCACCACCTCCCTAGGGAACCAATTCCAGTACTTCACCACCCTTCTAGGGAAATAATTTTTCCTAATATCCAACCTAGACCTCCCCCACTGTAACTTGAGACCATTGCTCCTCGTTCTGCCATCCGTCACTACTGAGAACAGCCTTTCTCCAGCCTCTTTGGAACCTCCCTTCAGGAAGTTGAAGGCTGCTATCAAATCCCCCCTCACTCGTCTCTTCTGCAGACTAAAGAAGCCCAAATCCCTCAGCCTCTTCTCATAGGTCATGTGCTCCAGCCCCCTAATCATTTTGGTTGCCCTCTGCTGAACCCTCTCCAATGCGTCCACATCCTTTCTGTAGTAGGGGGCCCAGAACTCCAGATGTGGCCTCACCAGAGCCAAATAAAGAGGAATAATCACTTATCTAGATCTGCTGGCAATGCTCCTTCTAATGCAACCTAATATGCCATTAGCCTTCTTGGCAACAAGGGCACACTGTTGACTCATATCCAGCTTCTCATCCACTATAATGCCCAGGTCCTTTTCTGCTAAACTGCTACTTAGCCATTCGGTCCCCAGCCTGTAACAATGCTTTGTAGTCTTCCGTCCCAAGTGCAGGATTCTGCACTTGTCCTTGTTGAACCTCATCAGATTTCTTTTGGCCCAATCCTCTAATCTGTCCAGGTCACTCTGGACCCTATCGCTGCCCTCCAGTGTATCTACCTCTTCCCCCTATCTTAGTATCATACACAAATTTGCTGAGAGTGCAATCCATCCTCTCATCCAGATCATTAAAAAGGATGTTGAACAAAACTGGCCCTAGAACCGATCCTTGGGGCACTTTGCTAGAAACCAACTGCTAACCTGACATCGAGCTGTTAATCGCTACCCATTGGGCCTGACAGTCTAGCCAGTTTTCATCCATCTTACAGTCCATTTATCCAATCCATACTCCCTTAACTTGCTGGCAAAAACATTGTGGGAGACCGTATCAGCTTTGCTAAAGTAAAGCTTTGCTAAAGTAAAGGTATATCACACCTACCGACTTTCCCATATTCACAGAACCAGTTACCTCATCATAGAAGCTAATCAGTTTGGTCAGGCATGACTTGCTCTTGATGAATCCATGTTGACTATTCCTGATCACTTTCCTCTCTTCCAAGTGCTTCAAAATGGACTCCTTGCACAAGAAGCCCTGCCTTCCGACGCTGTACTGTAAATCTTCTTGCACAAGAGCGGGTGGGCAGTGTGGATGCTCTGCGAAAGAACGGCCGTTCTTGCCAGTGTAAGAACCCGCCAGTGTAGACATAGCCATAGTGTGGACGCTCTGTAAGTTTTTGTGCAAAAACAGATGTTTTTGCACAAAAACTCTGCAGTGTACATGTAGCCTCAGTTATTCCAGTAGAAGCTGGAATCTTTTGGTCAGCCTAGGTGGTAGCTAAGAGCTGAAATCACTAAGAGCTGAAGTCACTAGTTTGGCCTGGAGCCAGACCCATCGTGACTAGCGGGCAGCCGGTAGGCGCAGCTGCCAACGGGTTGGCTGGCAAGAGCAGGCGGCCAGCAGGGTGACTGGAAGAAGCAGGTGGCCAGCAGGGCAGCTGGCGGGAGCGGCCGGCGGTCGGCTGGTAGGAGCAGCAGCAGGCAGACAGCGAGGCGGCTGGCAGGAGCAAGCGGACCACAGGAACAGCACAAAGGTGGCACTGCCTCAGGCCCAATGAGTGGAGTCATCAGGGTGATGAGTCTGGGTCTGCACTGACTGGACAGAGCTGTAAGTGGGGCTTTTGAAGTGGGGTACAAAGAAAGTTTGGGTATGTGAATGAGACCCTTACATTGCTGGACTAGTGAGCCTGAGAGGCATGGCTCAATCCATTTGATCTGGGATGATTACTTGTGGGGGGTTATGAACTCTGGTTGTGGTATTTTCCCAAGCTAATGCCATGTGGCTTCTCTCCCTCTTTCATTAAAAGTTTCTTTTCTATGCTCAGACTCCGTGCTTGCGAGTGGGGAAGCATTGCCTCTCAGAGGCGCCCAGGGGTGTGTGAATTTCCCAGGCTGCTGGGTGTGGGCTCAAGCCAGTTCTGTGTGAGATGGATGAAAAGGAACCTGGTCCTGGCTGCTGCCAGCGCTACCTAGCAGAAGGGTTACATTCTGAAAGAGGCTTTTCCAACATTTGGCCCATCTACATGGGGCCAAATGTTGGGAAAAAACCCTCTTTCGAAACATCCCTTCTTCCTCATAGAACAAGGTTTACAGGGATGCCAAAAAAACATGTCTGCTTTTCTGACATTTTTTTGGAAAAGCAGACGCATTCCTTGGATGCAACAGAGCTTTTCCAGGATACCCGGTATCCCAGAAAAGCTCTGCAGTGAAGACAACTTGCTCTTTCTGTACTTCTCTTCTGTATCTGAATGATCCAATTTAGTGACTATACTGCTATAGTTATTTGGGCTAGCTTTGAACTTCTGAGTCCTGACTGCAGAGAAACATTTCTTGAATGTCACAGGGCCCATATTCACAACAGCTGCAGAACCCATTGGTGAATTTCTAGCCATAGATAGTGCCTGAGCATCAGGAATATTCCTGGCCCAAGGCCCAGCTCCACCAAACTTCAAGGCTGGCTGCTTGGTCTGCGTGGCTGCCAGCTCTTGCATGCCTGAGGTTCTTGGGTGGGGCTAAAAGGCATCTTCCTGTGCTGCTCCCGCTATGGAGTCCTGGGAGTGGAATGGAATGAGGTTTAACTGTTAATTCAAACTAAGGGGTTTATCTCAGAATCGCGCTTCTATGCCGCGTGTGTAGACGCAGGCAGTTACTTTGGGCTAGTCAGTTTCCAAAATGGTGACCGGCCGGGAATATGCTAATCAAGCGCAGGATATTTAAATCCTGTGCTTCATTAGCAATTTCGGTTACCCTCATTAGCCTCCCTAGTTCGAACTAGGGGGGCTAGTGTAGACGTACACTAACAGAATATTGGGAATCCTTAGGAAAGGAATATATAATAAGAGAAAACACCATATTGCCTCTACATAAAGTCATTGTATGCCCACGTCTTGAATACTGTATGCAGATCTGATCAACCCATCTAAAAAAAGAAATATGGTATTTGGAAAAGATACAGAAAGGGAAACAGAGATTATTAGGGGTGAGGAACAACTCCCATATGAGGAGAGGTTAACAAGACTGGGACTGTTCAGCTTGGAAAAGAAATAACTAAAGGAGGGGGCGATATATTAGATGTCCAGAAAATCATGAATAGTGTGGAAAAATAGAATAAGGAAATGTTATTTATTCCTTCACTAAGAAGCTGACCCAGTTAAAATTAAAGGCATCAGATTTAAAACAAACAAATTATTTCTTTACTCTCAAGTTGTGGATCTTTGCCAGGAGATGGTGGAAAGGCCCAAACTACAAAAGGGCTCCAACGAGGGATGTTAAATTCAGATTAACTAATCAAATAGTCGATAGGATTTCCATTGACTGTTTGATTAGTTGATAAGGGCGCCTCTGCCTCTGCCGGGCTCTTGCTACAATTCAAAGGCAGAAGCCCAGCAGGGAGAGTGGGGCCAGGGGGAACTTGCCCCATGCTCCCTGCAGCACCTGAGCCTTTGAAATGTACAAGAGCCCCAGAGGGAAGGCACCACAGGGAAGCCCCACAGGGAGCGCGTGGTCCCCCGCTGGCCCCGCACTCCCTGCAGGGCTTTTGCTACAGTTCAAAGGCAAAGGAGCCCTTATCGACTAATCGAATTGTCAATGGAAATTCTATCGACTATTTGATTCGTTAATCTAAATTTAGAGTCCTGCCTGGGCTCTTGTGTATTTCAAAAGCAGAATCATAGCAGAACCGGCGCGAGCGGAGACTGCTTCAGTCCTCGCTCATGCCACTTCCTGCTGTGCCTCTATCTCCCCTGCCACCTGCGGAGATGGTGCTGGGGGGAACCAGCTTTTAAGCTGGCTCTGGCTCCTGCTCCCCCCACCCCCACCTTGCTGCCTCTCTTTAATAGAGGCAGCAAGGGGGAGAAGTGACTAGTCGCATCACTAGTTGACTAACCGACAAGCTTATGCTTATCGGATAGTTGGATAATTGACTAGTCGTTTACATCCATAGCTCCAACAAGAATGACATAAGTTTAAGGAGGACAGGTCCATGAATGGCTACTAGCCAGAATGGGCAAGGATGGTGTCCCTAGACTCTGTTTGCCAGAAGCTGGAAATGGGTGACAGGGGATGGATCATGACGATTGCCTCTTCTGTTTATTCCTTCTGAAGCAACTGGCATTGGCTTTCCCCTTTATTCGGCTTTCCCCTTTATTCGGCTTTGGTGAGGCCACATCTGGAGTATTGTGTCCAGTTCTGGGCCCCCCACTACAAAAAGGATGTGGACTCATTGGAGAGGGTCCAGCGGAGGGCAACCAAAATGATTAGAGGGCTGGAGCATATGACCTACAAGGAGAGGCTGAGGGAGTTGGGTCTGTTTAGTCTGCAGAAGTGAAGAGCGAGGGGGGATTTGATAGCAGCCTTCAACTTCCTGAAGGGAGGTTCCAAAGAGGATGGAGAGAGGCTGTTCTCAGTAGTGACAGATGGCAGAACAAGGAGCAATGGTCTCAAGTTGTGGTGGGAGAGGTCCAGGTTGGATATTAGGAAAAACTATTTCACTAGGAGGGTAGTGAAGCACTGGAATGGGTTCCCTAGGGAAGTAGTTGAGTCTCCATCCCTAGAAGTGTTTAAGTCTCGGCTTGACCAAGCCCTGGCTGGGTTAATTTACTTGGGATTGGTCCTGCCTAGAGCAGGGGGCTGGACGTGATGACCTTCTGAGGTCTCTTCCAGCTCTATGGTTCTATGATTCTATGAAAGCAGGATACAGGGCTAGAAGGACCATTGATCTGAACCAGTATGGCCATTGTGATGTTCCTACATAGAGCTGAAATGTATGTGCCCCCTTCCTGCAGCCCCACTCCCCTTCCAGAGCCGAGATAGAACTCAGGAGTCCTGATGGGGTCTGTCTCTCTCCACAGAGTTAGTAACAAAGTAAGAACAGACATTAAAATTGTAAGGCTAACCAGTGTCCCTTAAATGACTTGCCACAAGATGTCAGCGTATGTTAAGTGTTAGGGATGAGGGGGGGTCTAATCTCGCTCTATAAAAAAGTTTTTCATGTTAGGTGACAGAATGACATCGTCGTGCTCTCAGGACATCATCACACGCTCATGCTTGCTGCCGGCGGGAGGTGGGGGTGGGGGTGGCGAGCGTAGCCCGCTAGTATTTATTTCATTTCCTTTCTTTTATACAGGAATCAGATACAGTGCTCCTGTCAGCTAACTGTAGGGTAAACTGAGGCAGCCCTAAATGTGCTAGTAGGCCTCTAAACAGCATGACTCCATCCTGAACTTAGGCCTGGGAACACCACAGCCAGGTTAAGAGCTGCAGGCAGTGAAACGACCCTGGGCACCATAGCCACCACCTTCTAAGACACTCAAACAGAACTTTAGTTAAGTAATGTAACACATTTTGCTTAAGATAACATTCATAAATTTGCTTAACTGTCTTGCTTCGCTCCTAGATAATGAGCCTGAGAACCAAGTGCTGCACCAACTCAAGGCCATACCCGCCTACTATAGAAACATCAGCATCTATACAGACTAAAATGTTATTACTGTTTTGCTGACATGTTTTGGCATTTGAACAGTAACTACCTGTATATTTATTAATGAGCTGTTACTTTGCAATGGGCGGAGATATTATGTAATCTTTAGTAGTTCTATTGGCTTATGTGCTCATTTCGTCTTGCTGCTAGACCTATCAAATCATTTTTCCTCCGTCCACTTGCTGACTATATAACCTATTGTATTGTTTTAATTAAGCAGTGTTCACCAGGGTAACCCCTGCGTGTCACTCCATCAGCTGGTGTATAATAAATCCTCCGCTTGTTTTCACCTGCATCCAGAGTGTTCTGGATTATTTCCCAACATAACTGCTAAGCTGTCTGTCAAAAAAGTCGAGTTTTCCAATCCCGGGGTAGAGATGATGTGTTGGGGGGGGAGAGTGGATGGGGTTCGTTCCTGCCCCCCATTTGGTGCTTGGCTTGTACTGAGCATGCTCAGTAACACTGCTGAAGCCTCTGTCCTAGTCCACTCCCCTCCCCCATGCTCTCTCCCCCCATCACAGTATGCACAGGTCACCCCACCCCTACCAAAATCAGAAATGGGGCCCCTGCCTATGCTGGGGCTGGGACTGGCTCTGCTGGCTTTCAGCCTCTTCACCGGGGTAGAGCTGCCACTGGCTCCTGGCTCCCAACACCCACCGAGCAGCCCCTGAGCTCCCTGCAGATAGGTGGTACTCTGCAGGAGCAGCCCTTGCCTGCAGGGCACCCAAGCTCCCCATGGACAGAGGCCAGAGGCATAGTGAGGGTGTTATGCGCCCGGGGCCAAAAGCAAAATCTGCGCCTTCCCCACCCCCCCGCCACCACGTGACAGGGCCCCGAACCTGGTGCACAGCTGAGCCCGACCGGGTTGGGGGAGCTTGTACCACGTCTTCCCTCATCCCCCCCCAGTTTGGGCTGGGCACTATCCCACTGTTGAAGAGGGAGGAAGGTCGGGCTGGGTGTGCAGAGGTAGGGAGGAGGCTTCAGCAGGTGGTGGTGGATGGCGGAGGAGCAGGCAAGCAGAGGTATGATGGGGAAGCAGAAGGGCAATTCCCCTCCCCCCACACACACACACCTCCTTGAACATAAGAAATTAACTTATCTGTTAAAAGAACACTCAGAAAAAACTTTTAAATAAAACTGACACACAACGTGAGAATCGCCCTCGGTTTCTTGAAGCAATAAGTAGCCTAAGGCTGAGGATACCCTGCAAGCGAGGCTTTCAGTCTGCCACAGGGACTTTTTCCTTCAGGCTGCTGTGAGATTCTATCCTTAAGTAAAGGAGAGAGGTCTCTCTGAGCTGCTCTTCCAAATTTCGCACAAGCCATTCAACTGAAGCCATAGATATCAAGATTCAAGGCCAGCTTTACCTTTGGCAGACTGCCTCGCCAGGTATTCACAATCACAGCGTCCGAACATGTATAAGACTTTTAGTTGAGAAAGCCATGTTTAATCCCAAGTCTCTGCTAGGACTAGGAGATGTGGGTGACCTATAGAAAACACCAGCATTTTCTTTAGAAAATCCACAACAAAACGTGGGAGGATTGATCACCTCAGTAATGCCAACTCCTCTAGAATTGAGGCTCTGATTATCCAGCATCAGCTGAGGCAGAGCATGCACTGTGTGCACATGTCTGATACATTTTTACCAAAACTGCTACCTGCCCAACTTGTCATAGAAGAAAGGAAACAGGGATGCCAAAAGGAATGGTTTAGAGCACTGTTTCTCAACTTTTTTTTATAAAGTACCCCTTTTAAAAAATTTATAAGTACCCCCTGTACCTACAGTTTTCAGACACACAACATTTTTTCTACAATTGCAACATATTTGTTTAAACAACTTAATCGTATCCCCATCACTCCTTACAAGGTACATTGCCCATAGAGGTCAATGGGGCTGGGCTATTTTATATGTAAAGGTACTGAGAAATGTATATGTCAATACCAAGATGGCAATGTGTATATTATGTAAATAATACCGAATAATAATTGCCAAATGAGACCACTTCCCAACCTGCTTACAAAGGGCCTAATACAATTTAAATTTTAATCTAGGATTGAGCCCAAAACAATCTGTTGATATGACCCAAAAAGATCCAGATAACATTTAGTCACCCTTCAAACATATAAGGGACCAATCAGTAAAAGCCCCACTGCCTGGTAGAGGTGATCTTTGAAGAAAATTGGAGAGATTTTGTAATTTACTTTTTCTGACAGCGCTTTCTCTCACTGAACGTGGGGTCTTCAGCACAGGTTTCACTTTATGTGTCAGAATAACACAGAAATGCGTCGTCACAGCTAACTCCATTCAGGTCAAAGCAACATACACCCCGAAGACAGAAGAACAAATCCCTTGAAGCTGGAAGTCAAAACATCTCACCTCTTCACAGAGCTCACAAAGGGTCTTGTTCACCCAGAGACACAAGTCATGACAACTCTCTCTGGAGAGAGACAAAATGTCCTGCCTCTTGGTGGACGTAACAAATGTTTTCATTGGCATCTTACCATGGTGTTTAAATCAACTGCTTGGATGAGGAAGACTCACAAAGAGTCCATCATCCACACTGGAGCAACATGGTGATTTACCACCGTGGTAACAAACCTGATCTCTCTGTGGGCTCTTGTGGAGCAGCAGGGAGCCTGCAGTGGTCTCTTGTGGGGAGAGGCCAGAGGTGCCTCTATTCCAGTGGTTCTCAAGCTTTTTGGCCCGTGGACCACATGACTCAATGTAAACCTTTCCGCAGACGGCCAGTTGCTAATGGAAACCCACCTTTAATTACACAATTATGCCCAAGCCATTTTGCTAGTGCTGCAGCTGGGGAGAATGGTTTAACATTTAATTTGTTTAATAATTGAAATTAACTTCCTCATGTTAGTTTATCAAACTTCATTTTAAATAAAGTAAAATATTAATTTATGTCCAATACAAAAGGTTTCAATGTTTTCTTTACTTGTGGCAGGGGTAGGTAACCTTTTTTGGATCAGGGGCCACTGATCCACAGAAAAATCAGATGAGAACCACACAAGTGAGAAACAAAAACACTCCTCCCAAAACCCCAACCCTCACTTAGGTGCCCCCCACTGAGACACCTCACTCCTCTGGTATTCCAGCTCCAAGGGGCGAGGGGAAGGGACAGGGATAACTGAGGTTCAGGGCTTTCCATAGGCTAGATTTGCTTTTCTGATTAATGTTATGGACCTCTTAGGTTCTAAAGTGGGGACAAAAATAAGGGGTGCAGTGTGTGTGAGAGGGCTGCCAACGAGCGGGATAGGTAGGGTGCAGGATCTGGGAGGGAGGTGGGGGGCGGAAGGGGGCAAGGTCTGGGTGGTAGGTAGGGTGCAGAAGCAGGCTGGATGTAGGGTGTCTGGCCAGGGGGAGGGAGCAGGAGCAGATTGGGGGTAGGGTATCTGGCTAGGAGGGAGGGTGCAAGGAGGGGACTTGGGTAGGAGTTGGACCTCCCTGGTCTGGCACCCTCTGGACCTGACTGGTCCCAGATGAGGGATTTTTTGGACCAGGAGGTCATTTCAGGGCTCCTGGTTCCCCCTCCCCACTAGGCTTCTTTGCATCTCCCTCCCCTGCAACCCAACTGAGCTGCCCACCCCCGCTGGTTCCCTGCACCTCCCCCAAAACCATCACCCACAATCTAAGGGAGTGCAGCACCAGTTCCTTGCAGCCTAGCTGAGCTGCCCTTCTGTTCCCTATGCCTTCCCCCATCCACCTCAGCCCAGTTGAGCCCCACACTGGTTCCCTGCATGCCTCCCCCATGGCACAGCTGAGCCCCGTTTCCCTGCATCTCCCCCCAAGCTCCGCAAAACTGCTGAGCCCAGCTCTGATTTCCTGCCCCTCCCTCCCCTTGAGTCTAGCCCGGTTCCCGGCACCTCCCTCCTCCTGCAGCCAAACTGAGCTCTGAGCTCCGCACCTCCCCACCCCCTGGAGGCCGGCCCAGCTCAGCTCAGTCCAGCACCCCGCACCTCCCCACTCCCGCAGCCCAGCTCAGCCCAGCGCCACCCATCTCTTCACTCTGCAACCCAGCTGAGCTCCGTTTCCCTACACCTCCCCCCAAACTGCACTGACACGCTGAGCCCAGTGCTGATTCCCTGCCCCTCCCTGCCTCCCTCCCTCCCCTTGAGTCCAGCGCTGGGTTCCCAACCCCTCCCTCCTCCTGCAGCCCAGGCGAGCCCAGCGCCCCGCACCTCCCCCCCACCCCTGCAGCCCAGCCCGGCACCCCCGTAGCGTGGCGCCCGGGGGCAACTGCCCCCCCCCAAACGCTACACCTCTGACGGAGGCTGCTCTGGATGCTAGAGTAGCCCCTGCTTGCAGGGTGCCCAGGCCTGCTTTGGACAAAGGCTGTTCTGGATGAGAGCAGTCCCCCAGAGGCGTAGCGAAGGGAGGGCAGGGCGGGCAGTTGCCCCGGGTGCCACGCTAGGGGGGCGCCGAGTTGGGGTGGGAGCGAAGCCGGCTGCCAGCTCTCTACACGCTGCGAGTGGAGGCAGCAGGGCCAGGCAGCAGCAGTGGCCACTTTAAAGGTTAGATTTCCTTACCCGGCCATCCGGTTCCTCCAGTGCCTGGCTCTGAGCGGGTCAGGGGGAAGAATTTGATGGGGGTGCTCCCAGTGCTGGGGCCTTGTTCAGGGGAGGGTGAGTGTATTGGGATGGAGGGCCCTGGGGGCCTGGCTCAGGGGAGGGTGAGTGCATTGGGATGGGGGGGCTGGATCTGGGAGAGAGGTGGGTGCATTGGGGTTACTTATAATTTTTTTTAAATAAAAGATACTTTATAACAAAAGGAAAAACTTAAAAAAATAATAGTCTGGTTACATTTTAAAGACTAACAAACATATAGATCAGGCATGTCAAACTTGAAGCCCACTGAGGGCCACACAAATGAAAACTGATAGCTTTCAGGGACGCCAAAGAAAATGTACTTCTATCGGAAAGTTGTAATTATTTATTATTATAGATTATGTTTTAGGTATATTTTAAAATATTTTTCAGGTCTTGTTTTAATATAATACAATAATTTGATGTGTAAAATTGTTATTTACTCAAAAATAATTTTTAATTTAAATATAAATTTAAGGTACTTTTAAATTTCTTATATGATACATAACTTGTTTTGCTGAAATAAAAACAAGTATAGACCATGGTCAATCAACTAGAACAGGCTTCTGTGAAAATTTCAGATACTTTGTAAGTTTGAAATTTTGCATAAATATATAATTATTCGTGCAATTGCAAAAAAATTGACATATATTTGATATAAAATTAATATACGTTTTGTGATTTTATTTGGAAATAAATAAATAAAAACCAAAACATTAACAAAATATCCCCCTCGACTCCCCCAGAGCCAGGCACTCCCATATCCCCATTCTAACCCAATTCCCCTCCGCTCCCCCAGAGCACCCACCCCACTCTAACCCAATGCCTCCTCCCTCCCCCAGACCCTACCCCTAACCCTTCCCCCCCATACCTAATGCCTAGGTCCCGAAGCCAGTGTCACCACCACCGCACATTTCTTCCTGAGGCACTGGGGGAGGTGTGAGCACAGCAACCAGCTGTGAGCAGGAACTTGATGCCTGTGCAGAGCAGCCCGGCCAGCCATGATCTGCACTCGGCCACGTGCTCTGAGCAGCCAGTGGGTCACACTTTATTCTTTTATAAAATGTAGTGGCAGGCCACAAAAAATTTCGATTGGGCCACATGCAGCCTGCCAGAAGCCTGTTTGACATGCCTGATGTAGATGGTATCATGAGCTTTTGTGGGCACAACCCACTTCCACCCACTTTAAAGTACTACTAGACCGTTTTGTTGTTTTTTAAGTTTTTCCTGTTACAGACTAACTCAGCTACCCCTCTGAAGCTTATAAAAAAAGGTTCTATACTATTCCATTCCTTTTTGCCTCCCTGTTTCCTTTCTCCTTTGGCGAGTTGGGCAGGCAGGAGTTTTGGTAAAAATGTATCAGACGTGCACACAGTGCCCGCTCTGCCTCAGCTGGTGCTGGATAATCAATTCTAAATTTGGCATTACTGAAGTGATAGATCACCCCACGTTTTGTTGCAGATTTTTCATCTCCCAGTCATAGCAGAGACTTGGGATTAACGTGGCTTTCTCAACTGAAAGTCTTATACATGTTTGGATGTTGTGATTGCCTCTCTAGGTATTCTCAGTCTGCTCAAGGCAAAGTTGGCCTTGAATCTTGATATCTATGGCTTCAGTTGAATGGCTTGTGTGAAATTTGGAAGAGCAGCTCAGAGAGACGTCTCTCCTTTACTTAAGGATAGAATCTCACAGCAGCCTGAAGGAAAAGGTCCTCATGTCCTCGTGCAATGAGGAGTAACAGTTAATTCGAGGGAAGGGTTTTGGATTGGACTACCACGTCTACATGCGTCAAGTTAAATCGGGCGACCGGCATTTTAAAATGGCGACCGGCCACTAATATGCTAATCAAGCCCGGGATATTTAAATCCCGCGCTTCATTAGCAACTTCGGTATGCTTCATTTGCCTCCCTAGTCCGAACTAGGGGGCAAGTGTAGACATACCCTTACATTCAGAACTCTCATGTAGTTTTTCGCTGTGTGATAATGTGAAAAACAATTAGGTTAACTAGGTAAGTAAATGGGCAGTTAGGAAGCATTACAGATTGCTTACAATAAATTTATTAGGTATCTTGTTAGTCTTTAAAGTGCTACATAACTTTTTTTCTTTTTGTTTTACCAAGATCAGACTAACTACCTCTCTATTACAATAAATTTGATATGCTCAAAATCTTTTTTACATTTTATTCATTAAAGCAATGTGTTACTCATTTGCTATAACAGTGGCTTTAAATGCTTGAATGAAATATAGTGATGAAATTCATATTTAGGTTGTATAACATTAATTTCTCTCATGTTTTATAAAACTTACATATTTAAGAATTTGACATTTTTTTATGTAAAAGACATGAACCTAATTAGAATGGGATATGAACAAATTAAAGAGAAAAAAATATTTAACAGAATGTAAACCACAAAACTTTATAATTTATATGTCTGTAGTTAGTAAAATAAGCAATTAATTAAACAATAAATATCCTAAGAGGTGGATTATTTACAGTGGTGTAGTGGGGAGAAGGGAAGTGGTCCCTGGGTGCCACACTAGTGAGGTGCCAGTATAGTCCCCCTACACTGCCCCTGTCATCCCTCTGCTTGCCTGCTCCTCCTCTGCCCACCACCACCAGCTGGAGCTACCTCCTCCCCGCCACTCTGCCCCCAGCCCAACCCACTCCACCTCTGCCAGAGGGATAGTGCGTGCGGGAGCCAGCCCCAAACTGGAGGGGGTCAGGTAAGACACAGTACAAACTCCCCCCACTCCTCCCAGGGTCGGGCTCAGCTGTGTGCCAGGTTCGGGGCCCCACCATTTGGCGGTGGGGGGCGCCAATTTTGCCTTCACCCCCGGGCGCATAACACCCTTGCTACGCCTCTGCTGCCCCCAAGCTGCTCCAGCCCCCACCAGTTACGGATTAACCATTATCCATTTAGAGTGATGCTTAGCTGTTAACTGGTTAATCTTTCACAGCCCCACTGAGGCAGGGGTTGGAGGACGGGTGGGGGGATGGGCTCTAGTCTGGGGATGCAGGCTTTAAGGTGAGGCCAGAAATGAAGGGCTTGTGATATGGGAGGGGGCTTTGGAGTGGGGCAGAAGGTTCTGTATGGGAGGGGATGAGGGCTCCAGGTGGAGTGGGGCCAGGGATGAGAGGCTTAGAGCTCTGGGCTGGAGCAGAGGCATTTGGAGTATGGAGATGGGTGCAGGCTGCAGAAAGGAGTTTGGATGCAGGAGGGGCTCAGAACTGGAGCAGGGCTGCAGGAGGGGCTGAGAGGTGCAGGTTCTCTAGGCAGTACTTACTTTGGATGGATCCAAGGAAGTGGTGATGTGTCCCTCCGGCTCTTAGTTACCAGGGGGCTCTGCAGACTGCACTCTGAGCCAGTGCTGCTCAGAGCAGGGCAGTACACAGCGCCCCTCTGACCACCCTGTGCTTAAGAGCTAAGGGACATGCCAGCCACTTCTAGGGAGCTTCATGGGAGCTTGCCTTAGCCATAAATCTGACTTGTAATGGCTTGGTTAGAACCACCAGGGTCCCATTTCAGCCAGATGTTTTGGTCAAGGTCATCCCTCTTCCCTACATACATTTTAAATACTCTCAAATCCTTACATAAGCTGGTGTTTCCTCGTAAAATGTCCTCCTTCTTTATCCTTAAATAACTCTGAAACAGGCAAGGTTCAAGACAAGACAGTCTCCCATCCCAGACCTGAGAAACAGGGCAGGCAGGATTTACCATCTTCCCTTGAAAATCAGAATCCAATCCCTGCTTTTTAGGTATTAATGGAAGTTTCCTAGGCTGAGCAGCTTCATGATTTATTGAAAACGCTGAACTGATTATGTCTGGATAATCACTAGGATGAGTCACAAAAGCCTGCAAACATTCGGGACTTGCTAAGTCGTCTGGTTCAGAGAGGCTGAGATCAAAGCTCTGAATTCCACCAGTGAAACTATCTATCTTCTCTTTTCTTTTGTTTCCTTGACAGTGAAGGGACTAAAATAAACTTCTTAGCTTTGCAAGAACTTTTCAGCAACACACAAACAGTTTAAAATGGTCTTGGGTCTTAACCATAGCATGGGGCATTTGTAAATAGGAACAGGGGAAGTACATCCTATGAGTCACTCACACAACTTCTTGTTGAAACAAAAAACAGGACTATGTAGCACTTTAAAGACTAACAAGATGGTTTATTAGGTGATGAGCTTTCATGGGCCAGACCCACTTCCTCAGATCAAATTGTGGAAGAAAATTGGCATGACCATATATACCAAAGGGATACAATCAAAAAAAGTGAACACATATAAAAAGGACAAATCAAATTTCAGAACAGAGGGGAGATGGGTGGGGGGAGGTAAATGACTATGAGCTAATGATATTAGAGGTGATAATTGTGGAAGCTATCTTTGTAATGGGTAAGATAATTAGTGTCTTTGTTAAGACCCCAGCGTAAAGTGTCAAATTTAAGCATGAATGACAGTTCAGAGGTTTCTCTTTCAAGTCTGGTGTTAAAATGCCTTTGAAGCAGTATGCAGGAATCAAGTCATTGAGACAATGCTCTTTCTGGTTGAAATGGCAAGAAACTGTTTTTTCTTTGTGATACTGTCTGATATCCGTTTTGTGTGCATTGATTCTTTGGCGAAGCGTCTGAGACGTTTGTCCAATGTACCTAGCAGACAGACACTGTCGGCACATGGTGACATAAACTATATTTCTGGATGAGCAGGAATATGTGTTCTTGATCTTATAACTTAATTGGTTAGGTCCAATAATGGTGTCAGCAGAGTAAATATGTGGACAAAGCTGGCAACGGAAGTTTGTTGCAAGGAAAAGTTCCAGGGTTGGTATTAGTGTGGTATGTCCTGTGGTTGTTGGTAAGAATCATCCTGAGGTTAGTTTGTAGGAGACTATGGGTCTGTCTCCCAGAGCCTCTCAGAGTGTAGTATCCTGTTCTAGTATAGGTTGTAGTTTATTGATTATGTGTTGGACAGGTTTAAGTTGGGGGCTATAGGTGATGACAAGTGGTGTTCTATTGTTGGTTTTCTTGGGTCTGTCTTGAAGTAGATGGTTTCTGGGTATTCGTCTGGCTCTTTCAATTTGTTTTTTTATTTCTCCAGGTGGGTAATTGAGGTTTATAAATGCTTGGTAGAGATCCTGAAGTTTCTGGTCTCTGTCAGTGGGATTAGAGCAGATGCGGTTGTATCGAAGGGCTTGGCTATAGACGATGGATCGTATGGTGTGTTCTGGATGGGAGCTGGAGGCATGAAGGTAACTGTATGAGTCAGTGGGTTTTCTGTAGAGAGTGGTGTCTAATTTACCATTGGTGATTTGTACTGTGGTATCCAGGAAATGGATCTCTCGTGTAGAATGGTCCAGGCTGAGATTGATGTTGGGGTGTAGGTTGTTAAAATCTCTGTGGAATGTCTCCAGTGTTTTTTGGCCGTGGGTCCAGATCATAAAGATGTCATCGATGTAGCGTAAGTAGAGAAGAGGTAAAAGGGGACGGGATCTGAGGAAACCTTGTTCTAAGTCAGCCATAAAGATGTTAGCGTACTGTGGGGCCATGCGGGTACCCATGGCTGTGCACTGATCTGGAGGTATAAGTTGTCCTCAAATTGGAAATAATTGTGGGTGAGAACAAAGTTACATAGGTCTGCTGCCAGATTGGCAGTGGTGTCCTCTGGGATAGTGTTTCTAATTGCTTGTAATCCGTCTTCATGTGGGATGTTGGTGTATAGAGCTTCTACATCCATGGTAGCAAGGATGGTGTTATCAGGGGAGGTTATTGATGTTTTGTAGTTTTCTCAGGAAGTCAGTAGTATCTCGGAGATAGCTGGGAGTGTTGGTTGCATAGGGTTTGAGAAGAGAGTCTACATAGCTGGATAATCCAGTAGTGAGCGTGCCGATACCTGAGATGATGGGACGTCCGGGGGTGTCCCAGTTTATGGATTTTGGGAAGCAGATAGAACAATCCTGGTTGGGGTTCAGAAGGTGTTTCTGTGTGGATTTGGTCCCGAGTAGATGTAGGGAGGTCTTTAAGGAGACAGTGTAGTTTCTTTTGGTATTCTGAGGTGGGATCAGAGGAGAGAGGTTTGTAAAATGTGGTGTTGGAGAGTTGTCTGGTTGCCTCCTGGTTATAGTCGGACTTATTCATAATGACCACAGCACCCCTTTGTCAGCTGGTTTGATTATAATGTCCGGTTGTTTTGAGACTCTGGATAGCATAGTGTTCAGCGTGGCTGAGATTGTGTGTCGCTTGTTGTCGCTTTGTGAATAATGTCAGTCTGTGCATTGTTGCGGAAGCTTTGTATATAGAAATCCAGATTGTAATTCCGACCATCGGGGGAGTCCATATAGAATTATTTTTCCTTTGGTGTTGATAGGGGGGATCTGGTTGGTCAGACTGATGTTCATTGGTAGTTTGGAAATATTCTCGTAGGCAGAGGCGGTGAAAGAAAGCCTCAAGGTCACCACAAAATTGAATCCAGTTTGTGGGGGAGGTGGGGCAGAAAGAGAGACCCCGGGATAAGACAGACACTTCTGCTGGGTTGAGTTTGTAGTTGGAGAGGTTAACAATATTATCCGGTGGGTTGAGGTAGTTGCTGTTGTAGCCTGTGCTGTGGAGCAGTTTAGAAAGTTTACTGTCTTTTCTTTGTTGTAGGGAATAGAAGTGTGTATAGTAGATTTCTTGTTCTGGTGGAACAAAAGTCTTGTAAGGTGTTAGTCGGTGTGGATGTTTGTCTTGAGATGAGAATCTCTAGGTTAGAGATGTCATTCTTGATGTTTTTCTGTTTCTTGTGGCACAGTGCCCTCTAGGATCAGTTTGTGGCAGAGCAGCACAAGCTGCCCAAACACTGAGAATAAGAACTTGTTGCTGTTTTTTTCTAATTACTTTTTCTAATAATTAAATAGCAATTTGTAATCGTAACCAGGCATGCTGGGGCAAATATTATTATGTAGAAACCATGCATGGAGACGGCCTGAGACACAAGGCCAAACCAAACACATGCTGTGTGCTAGTTAGTTGCTCATTGTGATAGCACAGTAACACATCTTGGGGTGTTCTAATGCTTCAGTAATATACAAGTTATTAGCGAATGTTTGAAACAAATTAAAAGCAAAGACAAATTTAACAATTTAAGAACATTAAATCTGGGGCTCAACGGCGGGTTGCAGAAAAAACAAGTAACAAACAAGGTTAACAAGCTATAGACGTAACCTGCCTTGTCCCGGATGCTGGAGATGGGAATTTAACAAGTAACACAATATTAATTTTTGGGGTTGCCACCCATAAGTTAAGATATAATCTTTCTCTCATAACACAGATTATAAATCCATGGGTGGAGGGGGCCCCAGGGTGTGGTACTGTCCTACGTCATCTTCCTTCTGGTCCAATACCTAAAACAACAATAGCACTAACCAAACCAAATCAAACAAAAATTAGCAAGTCTGCCAATTAAGCATAGTCCATCAGTTAAAGGAAGCCAATGCTTCCCCTGACCCAATCCCTTGTTGGTCCACATCATCCTTCTGCACCACTGTCTCACATTGTCCATCTGAGGAGTGTTTAACTCAGTCAATAAATATCCTCCATCAATTAAGCATAGTCCATCAGTTAAAGGAAGGCAATGCTTCCCCATGACAATAGTACATGTCTTTCCATCCAACTTACAGCACGTATGGGATAAGGAAGAAGTTGTAAACAAACTTTATCTGTCTCTGGTTAATACACAGCCACTCCTTCCAACATACTAATGACTATAAACTGCACCTGATTCTGATCATAGAATCATAGATTAGGGTTGGAAGACATCTCAGACAGGGGTGCCATTTCAGATTATGGTTGGGTGGCAGGGCAACTTTACCCATGATACTAGGAGCTGTTTAGACATTTGAAAACACTAGTTTTCTGGCAGATAATGTAGCAGTTAGATAACAGGAGCCCTGTATCTCATTCCCAGGGCTTTCCTTACCAATATGCAAAATATGCAGCTGCATGGAATACCCTAAAATTTGGGGCATCAAATTATCCCAAATGTCATGGTGCACTATGCAGTTAGGTGTTGTGTATGGGCTTCAGTGGCCCTGTGCTCCATCCCCCAGCTGTCCCCTCTTCCCCATGGACTCTGTGCTAGCTCCTGCAACCAGCCCCATACACCCTGGCTGCCCCTCCCTTGCAGGTTATGCCCAGTCCCCATTCATCAGGCAGCAGTGAGTGATGTGAGCTTAGTCCTGAGGACTTAGGGGGCTGGAGCACATGACCTGTGAGGAGAGGCTGAAGGATTTGGGCTTATTTAGTCTGCAGAAGAGACGAGTGGGGGGGGGGGGGAGGGGATTTCATAGCAGCCATCAACTCCCTGAAGGGAGGTTCCAAAGAGGATGGAGAGAGGCTGTTGCTGTTCTCAGTGGTGGCAGGTGGCAGAACAAGGAGCAATGGTCTCAGGTTACAGTGGGGGAGGTCTAGGTTGGATATTAGGAGAAACTATTTCCCTAGGAGGGTGGGGAAGCACTGGGATGGGTTACCTAGGGAGGTGGTGGAATCTCTATCCCTAGAGGTTTTTAAGTCTCGGCTTGACAAAGCCCTGGCTGGGTTGACTTAGTATGACCTCCTGAGGTCTCTTCCAGCCCTGGGATTCTATGATTCTATGACTTAGGAAGAGACACAGGTGGCCGAACAGCTGGCGGCTAGAGTGAAGTGGTGTTTCCTATTGAACACACTGTTTCTCTCTGGCTGGCTGCACGGCTGTCCTCCGCTCCTTTGGCCTCCATGCGCACTACCCGCCACCACTCCCACCTCCCACCTGCTGCTCTGAGGCTGCAGATGAACCTCCCTTCCTGCTCTGAGGTTGCCAGCTCTCCCGACTGGATGGGTCACAAGCCATTTGCGTCAATGGTGTCTGGTCCATCCAGTCTGAGATAATGACAACCCTACTCCTGCAAACTCCACCCCTGAACTTCTGCCTCTGTGGCCCCCTCCCCGCACAGAGAGGCCCTTCCAACACAGGGCACCAGCACTGATGGGGATTACTGCTAGTTCCTATATAAAGTCACTTAAGGGAGGCTGTTGGGTTTAACATTTTAAAATATATTCTTACTTTGTGACTAACTGCGGAGAGAGAGAGAGACCCCATCTGAATTCTGGGTTCTAGCTCAGCTCTGGGAAAGGAGCGAAGTCTGTGGGTTAAAGCAGGGGTAGGGATGTTAAAATGCATTTATTTCTGTAAATGTGTAACAGCTGAAATTTACAGCAGTTACACATTTAGCCACAGGGGGCCAGTGCTGTGGCAGGCAACAGTGTGGGACAGAGGGACAGGCAGCTCCACAGGAGCCAGCATGTGCAGGGAGCTCCTGCCTTTCCCCACCTGCCCCACGTTGCTGCCTCTGTATCCCATGCACACCAGCTCCTGCCTGATACAGAGGCAGCAAGGGGGAGGGTTAATCAGTGAGCCCAGGCTTATCGGTTAACCGCGTACACAAGTAGACGTTCACATCCCTAAGCAGAAGCAGATACCTCTGAATTCTATGTGAGAACATCCAAATAGCCAAACACGCCAGCCACCTCCAGGAGCATAATTACCAAAGGTCCCATCTAGCCCAGTATCCTGTCTTCTGACAGTAGCAAATGCCAGGTGCTTCAGAGGGAATGAACACAACAGGCAACCACTGAGTGGTTCATCCCGTCAATCATTCCCAGCTTCTGTCAAATGGAGGTGAGGGGCATGCAGAACATGGTGTTGGATCATAAGAACATAAGAACAGCTATAGTAGGTCAAACCAACAGGCCATCCAGCCCAGTATGCTGTCTGTTGAGAGTGGCCAATACCAGATGCCCCAGAGGGAGGGAACACAACAGGTAATCCTCATGTGATCCTTCCCCTGTCACCCACCTCCAGAGAATCAGAGGCTAGGGACACCTTTCCTACCCATCCTGGCTAATAGTCCTTGATGGAGCTAACCTCCATGAATCTATCTAGCTCTTTTTTGAACCCTTTTAAAGTCCTAGCCTTCACCACATCCTCCGGCAAGGAGTTCCAGAGGTTGACTGTGTGCTGAGTGAAGAAAAACTTCCTTTTGTTTGTTTTAAACTTGCTGCCTATTAATTTCATTTGGTGAGCCCTAGTTCTTATATTGTGGGAATAAGTAAATAACTTTTCCTTATTCACTTTTTCCACACCACTCATGATTTTACAGACCTCTATCATATCCCCCCTTAGTCTCCTCTTTTCCCTGCCCACACTGGCTACTAGCCATTGAGCGACATATTCTCCATGAATTTTTCTAGTTCTTTTTTGAACTCTGTTATATTCTTTGACTTCACAACATCTTCTGGCAAAGATTTTCACAGGATGACTGTGAAGAAATGCTTTCTTTTGTTTGTTTTAAATCTGTTGTGTTCTTCTGTTATTTGAAGGAGTAAATACTTCCTTATTCAATTTTTCCACATCATTCGTGATGTTATAGACCTCTCTTATATCTCCCCCTTAATCATCCCTTTTCCAGACTGAAAAGCCTTAGTATTTTTAATCTCTCCTCATATGGAATGTGTTTAGTACTCCTAATAATTTCTTTTGCCCTTCTCTGTACCTTTTCCAAATCCAATATATCTTTTTTTGAGATGGGGTGATCAAATCTGCACACAGCATTTGATCCATTGTCACGTTACTGACATTGTCATGTTACTGGATTTTAAGGGGTGCAGCCAGATCACTGCTGCACCCATGGGGGGGGGGAGTGTTTGCCCCAAAAGTCTGTACAAAGGGGGGCTATGTGAGGTATCACATGAAAGCTCCTGTTCTACTGATTGTGTATATGCTCTTCATGTAATTGTATAATATCTGTATGTGGACTTATAAACATGTACTCCGTAGGGATGCTGGAAAATTCTCTATCTGTGGCTGAGCATTGGGCAAGGAATGCTCAGCCAATGGCTATGCTAATTAGCAAGGCTCCAGGGACAATAGATCTCTAAGTGCGAGAGACACACCTGAAGGAATGCCTGGATATCTGCAAGCCAGCCAGAATAATGGTTGCTGACTTGGGACACAAGGATAGGTTGTTGGACCATGTGACCTTCTATGGCCAGGAGGATGCCAGGAGAGGTATATAAGTGCCATGTGGCACCCTTCATCTTGGTTTTCAGCTCAGCTCTTGATCCCAAAGGCAGCCTTGCAGGGAACCACGAGCCAGAAAGAACTGTGGACCCATCCTGACATAGGATGTACCCCAAAGACTTTTAAGCCAGCAGTTATAACATCTCTGCTACGAGCCTGTATCGAGAACTGGGTGATTCGATGCATGTAATGTATTATCATTTAACAACCTTACTCTCATGCTTTTCTTTAACAACCTTACTCTCATGCTCTCATGATGTTCAATAGAATCGCTATGGATAGTAATTCCATGCTCCAAAAATAAGAAATTAGCAGTAGGGATATATTACCGACCACCTGACCAGGACAGGGATACTGACATTGAAATGCTGAGGGAGATTAGAGAGGCTACCAAAACAAAGAACTCTATAATAATGGGGGATTTTAATTACCCCATATTGACTGGATACATGTCACCTCAGGAAGAGAAGCGAGATAAAATTTCTCAATGGCTTAAATGACTGCTTCTTGGAGCAGCTGGTGCAGGAACCCACAAGGGAGAGGCAATTCTCGATTTAGTCCTGAGTGGAGCGCAGGATCAGGTCCAGGAAATAACCGTTACAGGACCGCTTGGGAATAGTGACCATAATATAATAACATTCAACATTCCTGTGGTGGGAAGAACACCTCAGCAGACCAGCACCCTGGCATTTAATTTCAAAAGGAATTACACAAAAATGAGGAGGTTAGTTAAACAGAAATTAAAAGGCACAGTGACTAGAGCCAAATCCCTGCAAGCTGCATGGAAACTTTTAAAGACACCATAATAGAGGCCCAACTTAAATGTATACCCCAAATTAAAAACATAGCAAGAGACCTAAAAAGAGTCACCGTGGCTTAACCACCATGTAAAAGAAGCAGTGAGGGACAAAAAGGTATCTTTTAAGAAGTGGAAGTCCGATCCTAGTGAGATAAATAGAAAGGAACATAAACGCTGTCAAATCAAGTGTAAAATGTAATAAGAAAAGCAAAAAGATTTTGAGGAACAGCTAGCCAAAAACTCAAAAAGAAATAACAAAATGTTTTTAAGTACATTAGAAGCAGGAAGCCTGCTAAAAACCTGTGGGTCCCTAGACGATCGAACTATAAAAGGCGCAATCAAGGACGATAAAGCCATTGCGGAGAAACTAAATGATTTCTTTGCTTCAGTCTTCACGGCTGAGGATGTTGGGGAGATTCCCAAATCTGCACCGTCCTTTGTGGGTAATGAATCTGAGGAACTGTCCCAGATTGAAGTGTCATTAGAGGAGGTTTTGGAACAAATAGAAAAACTTAATGTTAACAAATCTCCGGACCGGATGGCATTCATCCAAGGGTTCTAAAAGAACTCAAATGGGAAATTGCTGAACTATTATCTGTGGTTTGTAACCTATCCCTTAAATCGGCTTCCACTAATGACTGGAAGGTAGCCAACGTGACACCAATATTTAAAAAGGGCTCTAGAGGCGATCCGGCAATTACAGACCGGTAAGTCTAACTTCAGTACCGGGCAAATTAGTCAAACAATAGTAAAGAATAAAATTGTGAAGCATGTAGAAGAACATAATTTGTTGGACAAAAGTCAACATGGGTTCTGTAAAGGGAAATCCTGTCTTACTAATCTATTAGAGTTCTTTGAAGGGGTTAACAAACATGCGGACAAGGGGATCCAGTAGATATAGTATACTTAGATTTCCAGAAAGCCTTTGACAAGGTCCCTCACCAAAGGCTCTTGTGTAAATTACATGGCCATGGGATAAGAGGGAAAGTCCTTTCTTGGATTGAGAACTGGTTAAAAGACAGGAAACAAAGGGTAGGAATAAATGGTAAATTTTCAGAGTGGAGAGGGTTAACTAGTGGTGTCCCCCAAGGGTCAGTCCTAGGACCAATCCTGTTCAACTTATTCATAAATGATCTGCAGAAAGGGGTAAGCAGTGAGGTGGTAAAGTTTATGGATGATACCAAACTGTTTAGGATAGTCAAGACAGAAGCAGACTGTAAGGGACTCCAAGAAGATCTCACCAAACTGAGTGATTGGGCAACAAAATGGCAAATGAAATTTAATGTGGATAAGTGTAAAGTAATGCACATCGGGAAAAATAACCCCAACTATACAGTATGATGGGGGCTAATTTGGCTACGACAAATCAGGAAAGAGATCTTGGAGTTATCGTGACAGTTCTCTGAAAACTTCCACACAGTGTGCAGCGGCGGTCAAAAAGGCAAATAGGATGCTAGGTATTATTAAGAAAGGGATAGAAAATAAGACCCGGAATATCTTACTGCCCCTGTATAAAACTATGGTACGCCCACATCTTGAATACTGTGTACAGATGTGGTCTCCTCACCTCAAAAAGATATTTTGGCCTTGGAAAGGGTTCAGAAAGGGCAACTAAAATGATTAGGGGTTTGGAACGGGTCCCATATGAGGAGAGGTTAAAGCGACTGGGACTTTTCAGTTTAGAAAAGAGGAGACTGAGGGGGGATATGATAGAGGTGTATAAAATCATGAGTGGTGTGGAGAGGGCCGATAAAGAAAAGTTATTTATTAGTTCCCTAAATAGAAGAACTAGAGGACACCAAATGAAATTAATGGGTAGCAGGTTTAAAACTAATAAAAGAAAGTTCTTCTTCACACAGCGTGTAGTCAGCATGTGGAACTCCTTGCCAGAGGAGGCTGTGAAGGCTAGGACTATAACAGAGTTTAAAGAGAAGCTAGATAATTTCATGGAGGTTAGGTCCATAAAAGGCTATTAGCCAGGGGATAAAATGGTGTCCTTGGCCTCTGTTTGACAGAGGCTGGAGAGATGGCAGGAGACAAATCGCTTGATCATTGTCTTCGGTCCACCCCCTCTGGGGCACCTGGTGCTGGCCACTGTCGGCAGACAGGATACTGGGCTAGATGGACCTTTGGTCTGACCCGGTACGGCCGTTCTTATGTTCTTATGTTCTATGTTCTTTCTTTTAGTAATAAACTTTTAGATTTTAGATTCTAAAGGATTGGCTCAGCATGATCTTGTGGGTAAGATCCAGAATGTAAACTGACCTGGGAACTGTGGTTGGTTTCTTGGGACTGGAAGAACCTGTTCGGGGTAGGTGAGATTGGGTTCTATAAACCTTCACCTGTGTGTTAGGCTCGGGGCTGATTGGGTCACAGGGAAAGCTGGGGTGTCAGAGGGGTTTTGCTCGTGAGGCTTCTGGCTGGCCAGATCGGCAGCTGAAGTGCTCTGTGCGACTGGTTTGTGGCCTATTTGGGAAGGGCCTCCAGTCGGGGTCATAAGGAGCCCCTAGTTTGAGCAATTCGCCCAGAGCGGATGCCCTCAGCTGTGCCCAGACCCGGCCCAGCCACTGTGTACTGGTGTTATTCCGCACATGGATTAAAAAAATTGCACATGTATTGAAAATATTGGAGGGAACATTGGACACCACTGTTTACTTCTCTCCATTCTCACCATTTATTCCCTTTGTTTCCTATCTTTTGAGTCGAGTACCTGACAATATTTTCAGGATCATTTAATGATCCTTAGTTTATTTTAATAACAAGTCTTTTATTATTTTAATCATCCTACTTCTGTTTATAAACAAACTCCCACCTCTCCCCACCCCGCCTGCCCTGGATGTGCTGCTCCCAGCTGCTGAATTCATCACACATCACACTCAGGTTATGTTGCAGTTAACAGCTATATCTGGAGTTAGGGTGAGTAGACACTGGTACTAAATTCTGGGAGGGCTACAGCCTCGATTTCTTCTACTTGATTTTTCAGTTGAGTTTGTGTTCATTTGTAATGATCAGAATCTGATCCCCACAAGAATACTTATTAGTAAGACCAAAGATTCTTCTGCAAATGGAGTTGCTTTGAATTTATCCTGGTTTAAGTGACTGACAGATTTGGAGCAGCCTGGAAATTCCTTAAAGACAGTGGGCCAAATCTTCAGCAGGTATAAACTGTCATACTTCTATTTACTCCTTGGTGTATGCCTATTTACACCAGCTGAGGATCTGGCTAGCCGAATCACATACTGTTCTTAGTTAAAACTGGAGTACTTTCATTGGATCAGATTGTGTTCTCAGTTACATTTGCATAAATCTGGAATCACTACATTAGACTGGATTATGCTCTCATTTCACAAAATCATACTGCAAGAGACCTCAGGAGGTCATCGAGTCCAGCCCCCTGCCCAAAGCAGCACCAACCCTAATTAAATCATCCCAGCCAGGGCTTTGTCAAACTGGGACTTAAAAACCTCTAGGGATAGAAATTTTACCACCTCCCTAGGTAACCCATTCCAGTGCTTCACCACCCTCCTAGAGAAATAGTTTTTTCTAATATCCAACCTAGACCTCTCCCACTGCAACTTGAGACCATTGCTCCCCATTCTGCCATTTATCACTAATGAGAACAACCTCTCTCCATCCTCTCTGAAACCTCTCTTCAGATAGTTAAAGGCTACTATCAAATCCCCCCTCACTCTTCTCTTCTGCAAACTAAATAAGCCCAAATCCCTCAGCCTCTCCTCCATAGGTCATGTGCCCCAGCCCCCTAATCATTTTGGTTGCCCTCCACTGGACCCTCTCCAATGCTCTACATCCTTTCTATAGTGGGAGAGGGAGCATAAATACTGCCAAATTAAGTGTAAAAATGTAATAAGAAAAGCCAAAAAGGAGTCTGAAGAACAGCTAGCCAAAAACTCAAATAATAATTGAGTTTTATTATTACTCAGGTAATAATAAAATGTTTTTTAAGTACATCAGAAGCAGGAAGCCTGCTAAACAACCAGTGAGGCCCCTGGATGATCGAGATACAAAAGGAGCACTTAAAGATAATAAAGTCATTGCGGAGAAACTAAATGAATTCTTTGCTTTAGTCTTCAAGGCTGAGGATGTTAGGGAGATTCCCAAACTTGACCCATCCTTTGTAGGTGACAAATCTGAGGACTTGTCACAGATTGAAGTGTCAATAGAGTAGGTTTTGGAATTAATTGATAAACTTAACAGTAACAAGTCACCGGGACCAGATGGCATTCACCCAAGAGTTCTGAAAGAACTCAAATGTGAAATTGCGGAACTATTAACTATGGTTTATAACCTATCCTTTAAATCAGCTTCTGTACCCAATGTCTGGAAGATAGCTAATGTAACACCAATATTTAAAAAGGGCTCTAGAGGCGATCCCGGTAATTACAGACGGGTAAGTCTAACATCAGTACCGGGCAAATTAGCTGAAACAATAGTAAAGAATAAAATTGTCAGACACATAGAAGAACATAATTTGTTGGGCAAAAGTCAACAAGGTTTCTGTAAAGGGAAATCATGTCTTACTAATCTATTAGAGTTCTTTAAAGGGGTCAACAAACATGTGGACAAGGGGGATCCAGTAGATGTAGTGTACTTAGATTTCCAGAAAGCCTTTGAAAAGGTCCCTCACCAAAGGCTCTTACGTAAATTAACTTGTCATGGGATAAGAGGGAAGCTCCTTTCATGGACTGAGAACTGGTTAAAAGACAGGAAACAAAGGATAGGAATAAATGGTAAATTTTCAGATTGGAGAGGGGTTACTAGTGGTGTTCCCCAAGGGTCAGTCCTAGGACCAATCCTATTCAACTTATTCATAAATGATCTGTAGAAAGGGGTAAATATTGAGGTGGCAAAGTTTGCAGACGATACTAAACTGGTAGTTAAGACCAAAGCAGACTGTAATAGAGATGTAGCCGTGTTAGTCTAGTTTAGCTGAAACAAAAAACAGGACTTCAAAAAGATCTCACAAAACTAAGTGATTGGGCAACAAAATGGCAAATGAAATGTAATGCGGATAAATGTAAAGTAATGCACATTGGAAAAAATAACCCCAACTATACATATAATATGATGGGGGCTAATTTAGCTACAACTAATCAGGAAAGAGATCTTGGAGTCATCGTGGATAGTTCTCTGAAGATGTCCACGCAGTGTGCAGCAGCAGTCAAAAAAGCAAACAGGATGTTAGGAATCATTAAAAAAGGGATAGAGAATAAGACGGAGAATGTCTTATTGTCTTTATATAAATCCATGGTATGCCCACATCTTGAATACTGTGTACGGATGTGGTCTCCTCATCTCAAAAAAGATATACTGGCATTAGAAAAGGTTCAGAGAAGGGCAACTAAAATGATTAGGGGTTTGGAATGGGTCCCATATGAGGAGAGATTAAAGACACTAGGACTTTTCAGCTTGGAAAAGAGGAGACTAAGGGGAGATATGATAGAGGTCTATAAAATCATGAGTGGTGTGGAGAAAGTGAATAAGGAGAAGTTATTTACTTGTTCCCATAATATAAGAACTAGGGGCCACCAAATGAAACTAATGGGCAGCAGGTTTAAAACAAATAAAATGAAGTTCTTCTTCACACTGCACATAGTCAATCTGTGGAACTCCTTGCCTGAGGAGATTGTGAAGGCTAGGACTATAACAGGGTTTAAAAGAGAACTAGATAAATTCATGGAACTTAAGTCCATTAACGGCTATTAGCCAGTATGGGTAAGGAATGGTGTCCCTAGCTTCTGTTTGTCAGAGGGTGGAAATGGATGGCAGGAGAGAGATCGCTTGATCAATACCTGTTCAGTTCACTCCCTCTGGGACACCTGGCATAGGCCACTGTCAGCAGACAGGGTACTGGGCTGGATGGACCTTTGGTCTGACCCAGTATGATCATTCTTACGTTCTTATGTAGCCTCACTAGTGCCAAATAAAGGGGAATAATCACTTCTATTGATCTGCTGGAAAAGCTTCCACCCTAATATGCCATTAGCCTTCTTGGCTACAAGGACACACTGATTACTCATATCCAGCTTCTCATCCACTGTCATTCCCAGGTCCTTTTCTATAGAACTGCTGCTTAGCCAGTCAGTCCCCAGCCTGCAACAGTTCTTGGGATTCTTCCATCCCAAGTGCAGAACTCTGCACTTGTCCTTGTTGAATCCCATCAGACTTCTTTTGGCTCAATCCTCCAATTTGTCTAGGTCACTCTGGACCCTATCCCTGCCCTCCAGCATATCTACCTCTCCCCCTAGCTTAGTGTTATCCGCAAACTTGCTGCGGGTGCAATTCATCCCCTCATCCAGGTCCTTAATAAAGATGTTGAACAAAACTGGCTCTAGAACTAATTCTTGGGGCAACCCACTTGAAAATGAACACCATCCAGACATCGAGCCATTGATCACTACCCATTGAGCCCGACAATCTAGCCTGCTTTGTATCCACCTTACAGTCCATTTATCCAAGTTGTACTTCCTTAACTTGCTGGCAAGAATTATATGGGAGACCATATCAAAAGCTTT
This sequence comes from Rafetus swinhoei, assembly GCA_019425775.1. Taxonomy (NCBI): domain Eukaryota; kingdom Metazoa; phylum Chordata; order Testudines; family Trionychidae; genus Rafetus; species Rafetus swinhoei. Next base: position 1,110,107 of record JAFJHL010000157.1, on the reverse strand, counting down.
GCTAAAATCAAGGTATATCACATCCACTGACTTTCCCATATCCACAGAGACAGTTACCACATCATAGAAGACAATCAAGTTGTCCAGGCATGATTTGCTCTTGGTGAATCCATGTTGACTATTCCTGATCATTTCCCCCTCTTTCAAGTGCTTCAAAATGGATTTCTTGAGCATCCCCTCCATGATTTTTTCCAGGGACTAAGGTGAGGCTGACCAGTCTGTAGTTCTTCTTCCCTTTTTTAAAGATGGGCACTACATTTGTCTTTTTCCCATCGTCCGGGACTTCTCCCGATCTCCATGAGTTTTCAAAGATAATGGCCAAAGGATCTGAAATGACATCTGCCAACTCATTCAGCACCCTTGGATGCATTAAATTAAGCTCTGTGGATTTGTGTATGTCTAATTTTTCTAAATAGTTCTTAACCTGTTTTCTCCACCGAGGGCTGCCCACATCCTTCCCATACTGCGTTGGCTAGTGCAGTAGTCTAGGAGATGACCTTGTCTGTGAAGAAAGAGGCAAAAAAGCATTTTCCCACATCATCTGTCACGAGGTTTCCTTCCCAATCCAGTAAGGTTCTCACGCCCTCCCTGATCACCCTCTTATCATATATATAGTAGCCCAATGTCTGTGACTCTGTAACGCTGAAACGCTGGCTGTTCCCTCTGGTTGCCTCCCGCTGTAGTGCTCGGCTGACTTCTGTGCCAATCAGCCGGGCCGCCGCGCGGAAGCAAGCAGCGCAAGCGGCCGTTTGGGGTCCATGCTCCCCATGCAGCACCCCTGTGCTGCATGGGGAGTGCGGGGCCCAAACGGCCGCTTGCACCTCTTGCTCCCGCGCAGCGGCCCGGCTGAGCGGCACAGAAGTCAGCCGAGCACCACGGCAGGAAGCGAAGGGGGGCGGGGCGGTGACGTGCAGCGTGACAGCGGCTCCAGGCCCTGCCCCCTTGGCCATGAACAGACCCTGGCCAGGGGAAGGGGGAAGGGGAGGACAACTGGGAGGCTGCAGGATCAGTGCTGGGGTGAAGAGAAACGGTGCAGCAGGGCAGCTGGAGCTCATAGGCAGCCGCTCAGCCGCGCTGCCACATGGGAGCAAGCGGTGCAGCCATTTGGGCTCCACGCTCCCCATGCAGGAGGAGGAGGAGTAGAGAAAGAGAGAGTGAACGGCAGGAGGGGGAGAAGAGAAAGAGAGATGGCGAGAAAGGCAGGAAATAGAGGAGAGCTGAGAGAGAGGCGGGGGAGGCAGTAGGAAGAGGGGAGAGAGAGAGAGACGGAGCGAGACACCGGAGGCTCAGGAGAGAAGACTGAGATAGAAAGGGAATAGGACATGGAGGAGAGACCGGAAAATCCCGTTTTATGATGGGCTAATTGGCTAGTTGCTAACATACGTGTAGAAACCTTTCTTGTTACCCTTCACATACCTTGCTAGCTGCAATTCCAATTGCACTTTCACCTTCTTGATCACTCCCCTGCATTCTCGAACAATATATTTATACTCTTCCCTAGTCATCTGTCCCATTTTCCAATTCAGGTAAACTTCCTTTTTGTGTTTAAGCTCACCAAGGATTTCACTGCTAAGCCAAGCTAATTGCCTACCATATTTGCTTTTTCTTATGGTGCATTAGGATGGTTTGTTCTTGTTCCTTCAATAAGGCTTCTTTAAAATACTGCCAGTTCTGCTGAATTCCTTTTCCCTTTATGTTAGCATCCCAGCGGATCCTGCCTATCAGTCCCCTGAGGGAGTCAAAATCTGCTTTTCTGAAGTCCAGGGTCTGTATTTTGCTGCTCTCCTTTCTTCCTTTCATAAGGATCCTGAAATTGACCATCTCATGAGTCATAATCATTGCTTACCAGGTTGCCACCCACATCTACTTCCCCTACTATTCCTCCCTGTTTGTGAGCCTGTCAGTACTTGTACCAGGAAGTTATCCCCAACATTCTCCAAAAACTTCCTGGATTGTCTGTGTACTTCTGTATTTGTCTCCCAACAAATGTCAGGGTGACTGGAGTCCCTTATGAAAACCAGGACCTGTAATCTAGAAGCTTCTCTTAGTTGTCTGAAGAAATCCTCATCTACCTCATCCACCTAATTTGGTGGATGACTGGTGGTCTATAGCAGGCCCCAACCACAACAAAACCTCTATTGCTCCTGCCTCTAAGCTTAACCCAAAGACTCTCAACAGGCTTTTCTCATTTACATCATGGATTTCAGGGAAATTATTGTAGCTGTACAAGCCAGTGCTGGCTCTCCACCCACATGGGGGGCACAGTCATCTGGCTGCGGGGGGGAGCCCTGAGCCTTGTAGGCCCAATCAAGGCAAGATGTGGGCCAGATACGGCCCACAGGTTCTGTGTGCTACAGGGAAGCACTCCTTGCAGGCATCGTCCCCCATTGCTCCCATTGGTTGGAAATCATGGCCAATAGGTGAAGCAAGGGGCGGTTCCTACAGGAAGTACTTCCCTGCAGCACGCAGATACAGACAAAGATACCTGTGCACTCCCCTTGGAGCTGAACCAGTTAGGTGACATAATCCCCAACCCTCACCCCTTTCCTACCCAGAGCCCACACCCCCACTCCACTTCTGCACCCCGCAGAGGCACTGAACCCCTCTCCCACCCTCCTCCCTGCCTTCCAGACATCACATCCCCATCCCTATCCTGCTCCCGCACCTCCCTCCCATCCAGATCCCCCCCATCCTCAGCCTTCTCCTGCCCTGCATCCTCACCTGCCTCCCCAACCCCACTCCCTATCCCCAGCCCACTCCTGCTATAGACAAAGGACAATAAACTAAATGACATTTCTTAAAAAAATTATTCCAATGACCTAATTCTGGTCTCACATCAGTGTGAACAGTGAGTAATTGCATGTCTGCTAATGGACTTCTATGGTAGTAAGAAAAATCAGAAGCAAGCCTGATGATTTTGCTAGTCTGCAGCTTTTTATATTTGTATACCAGGAGTTTCTCCCTTCCTGCTGTTGTAAATATGATTTGGGAAATACTTGGAAAAGGTGCTTTTAAATATTTATGAATTTATGCTAGATACTTCCAGGAAATGGCTTCAAGCCTGCAACACAAAGTCCAGAAAGGGCACTGCACCATCTACTGGCTAAAGCAAGTTTCTTAAGAGGAAACTATTCCAACAAGTTAGGGGGCAACAATTCATCTGTTTAAATGTCTCTATTCACATTATTTTTCTGGAGCAATGGCCACTGCATTCTAAAAAGCCAAGATGTATAAGGAGACAGTCTTTAAATAAAGCATTTTGGACTAATATATTCCCTATGTAATTCCACTGGTGTGAATTTGGCACTTTGGATTTACAAAAATATAGGTTTTCTGACATTGTTTTCAGTGATACTGGTGTAAATCTGGACCATCATCACCAGTTTAGTTATCATAGGTGTCAATGAGATCAGAATCTCATCCAGAACTATAGGAGTACAGTGACTGTCCTTGATTGTTTGATTTCTTTTCTTCTTTATTAATTAATCCTATGTGTAAATTTAATGCTGGTGAAGATACGGGACTGGCAAACTAGGGTTTGATCCTGTGTGTTGCCAAGATGAATCAAGGACTCAACACTCTTCTGTTTTTCCACATAGATGCACTGGCAACAGAAGTACAAATTTTCTATACATCACATTCCTCCACTGTGCCTCAAGCCTGACCTGGAGGATCCAATTTCTGGGTATATGACAGCAATTCAATTTCTGTGGCCTATTCAGTTCTAGGTCTCTCTGCAAGGTTGACACCAGTAGGGCCAATTAGTGACAGGTGTAAGGATGGTTCTGTAAGGTGGATACATGTCCTGGAGGACCTAGAGGGAACTGGATTGAGACTCTAGCTCATTTCCAATTACAGTCAAGCAGCTTTTAGATATGGACAACTTTATTGCAGCAATCTAGGCTGAATTCTAGAACTAGATGTTACTAAGGCATTTGTATTATCATTCTGATAAGAACAATATACAAGTCTATATAAATCAGACAGAATATGGAATTTTTCAGTTCTATAACAATCCCTTACAGCAACCAACATTTTATCATGATAGATTATTATATACTAGCAGAAGTACCCGGTGTCGCCCAGGAAAAATATAGTAAAAGATGTGATGAATGAAGTACAGCAATGACATTAATATAGCATATTTTATTGGACATTAATATAGCATATTTTATAGCATACTTTTCTCTTATATATTACTTTAAGAAATTAACATAGCTAGTGATGTGCTTACAAAACGACAAATCCCATAGGGTCTCTTTTCTCAATCCCCACAAATCAGGAAGGCTCATCTTCCCTTAAAGACTCTATGCAAACCAATGCCTGCAGCCTCCTTGCCAGAAGCCCTGAGAAATGGAGGGGATGTCTCCTAGGCACTCCCTGAGTGCCTTCAGTGCAACCTGAATGGACTTCCTAGCAGCAGCTGGACCAGTTGCATTGATCAGACAAAGCGAAACACCTTCAGATCAGGTGCAATTAGTGATATCTAGATGATCAGAGAATGCAGCACCTGAATGTACCTGTTCTAATGAGAATAGGCTGTTCTGAATGTACCGTGTCCTCCTCAGGCTCCACCATGCTCAAAACCTTGTCCTCCTACCCACCTCCTCTTTCTACTGCGAGCTGAATACTGCAAAGTGCATAATGCCCGTGGCACTTGCTGATAACGCACACAGCCCTGCCAGAAGAACGCACGCAGCCCAAAGAAGGGTGAGTGGTGGGATGGCTTGTTTGGGTGTTGGGGGAGGGAAGCAACTTTAATTTCCAGAAGGGGTTCAGTCGGAGCCCAGCTGCATGAAGATGTTGAGAGGCTGTGATAGCTCGAGGCGTCTCCCAGCCACAATTAGCAAGGCTAGACCCCAGCCAGCATCAGCCACATTTGGGTCTGTCCTGGAAACCTGCTGGTGCCCTACTGTAGGGGAGGTTGCTGATTCTCTGCCCCACTGCAGCCTCTCCCCCATGGGTTTTCCCTTGATGGTGCTGCAGGTGCCCACATGCTTTATCCTCTAGGATCTCGTAGTTGCAGAAGAGTCCAGCAAATGCCTATGATCAGGTGCTACTAAAAGCTAATTATCAGTGGGGTTCTGGGGGAACCAATTTCAAGATATAACCAATCCAGTGATATAAGTTAGGAAATCAGGAGTATCCATGCAAAATGTTGTGTTTCTAGCTCTTACCATTTCAGAGATCTTTCGGAATTATCAGTGGGCCCCATTGGGGCTCTGGGGAAACCAGGGGGACCAATTTTGAGATATAACCAATCCAGTTATTTAAGTTAGGAAATCAGTAGTATTCGTGCAAAAGTTGGTGTTTCTAGCTCTTACCGTTTCGGAGATCTTTCGGGACAAACAAACAAACAAACATCATGTATGCTTCTCTGCTAAAGAGGAGGTTGAGGTTGTCAGGGCTGATCCCCACTCTGGCACTCCAAATGCAGAAGGTGGGGGGCCTGCAAAGACTTTAAATGGGAACACCATCTACCGGAAGGCATGGGATGCGTAGTCCTAGGGATGGGGGTTGCACGACCACCACCCCCAAAAGAAGACGCGTCGTGGTGGTCGGGGACTCCCTCCTAAGAGGGACTGAGTCATCCATCTGTCATCCAGACCTGCAATCTCGAGAAGTGTGCTGCTTACCTGGAGCTTGCATTCAGGATGTGACTGAGAGTCTTCCGAAAGTGATTAAACCTTTGGATCGCCAACCCTTCCTGCTTCTCCATGTAGGAACTAACTATATGGCCAAGAATGACCTTGAGCAGGTCACAGCAGATTATGCAGCGCTGGGAAGAAGGGCCCACAAAATCTACTAGTTTGGACCCTCCTAGGTTCTAGTGTGCAGGACATCAACTCAGTGTGCCCCACCGCATCTGGACACCAGTACCAACTGGTGGGACCACATAGTCCTGGAACGCTGGGGAGACCAACAATGAATCCAGAACTTCAGGATGAAGGAGGACACCTTCCTGGAGCTCTGCGAGTGGCTCACCCCAGCTCTGAGGCAATGGGACACGCATATGAGGCCTGCCATTCCCCTCCACATGCGTATTGCCATCGCCCTCTGGAAGCTCTCTACGCCGGATAGCTACCGATCCGTGGGGAACCAGTTCGGCATGGGAAGATCCACCATTGGTGCCGTGCTCATGCAGGTATGGCAATCTCCGGCGATTGTGCCAGGAGGGAGGGTGGAAGGAGGGAATGGGCTGCCCTAGGGAAAGGACTGTGTGTGGAGGTGGCGCAATGAAATAGGGATAAGGGATCTTTCGGAAAAGGCTTTATTTTCCGAAAGATCAGCGTCTAGACTGGCGCTTTTCTCCGGCAAAGCTCCGTGCCGAAAAAAAGCGGCAGCCATTTTTATGCTAATGAAGTGGGGGAGATTTAAATCCCCGCTTCATTAGCAATTGCGATACGTCTAATTTGCATCCCTTTTCCGAAAAAGGGATGCAATCTAGATGCAGCCCTTGTGTGTAGCCCATAGTCGAGTAAAATACATCATGCTTTTCATAGTTGACCTCTCCACAAATGCAGCCTTGTAAAGGGGAAAAAAGATTAATTTTGATGGGGATAAAATGCCAGTCGCTCCATATTATATACACAAATGCTGCACACAGGGAACAGAAAGCTAATTTAAACAATCTCTAAACACTCCTTTGCTTCCTTCTGGTGCTGGCTGAATCTAGAGCAGGAACATGATATGTGCTGACTCTTTATGTTTGTATCATCCAGCCCACTCTTATGTTTTGTTTCTATAAGGTCACTGTCACATTATGGCAAGGCGTCAGTGAACTGATCCACAGATCCTTTTGCTTACCACACAAACTGTGAATCACAATATGGATAAGCCATAACCCCAGACCAGATAGTTCCTGAGTTTGAGAGTTGTAATCTGGATAGTAATGTCTGAAGTATATTTCCATCATTGGCAGAGCAGAATTAAGGTTTTGTGGTTGCCCTGTGCATTTCTTGGTTTTCTGAAATTTTGTTTGTTTGTTTCCATAGGTCAGAGTACAGATCCCACAGAAGGAACACAACTGCTTTCAGTGCATCTCTCATGCTGATTGTGGCTCTCCTGTGGCCTGCCTCTGGTTCCTCCCTCCCTTAATGCAGTAATATTGAGATCACTTGAACAGTCCCAACAGGGAGAAGCCAAAAGGTCTTCTTTACAGCATTATAGCTCCCTTTAATAAAGCCTTCTGAAATAAGCACTTGTAGACAGGTATATAGGCTCTTTCCCCAAAGTCCACGTGAAACTTAAAAGTCCATACCAAAAGTCTCTAGGTTCCAACAGCAGCTCTTCCTGCTTCCTATTCCATTGCTTCATGGCTGGTAACAAACTGGAATGAGGCAGCACAGACATGGCCATTCTGGTGGAGCCTGCAAGTAGAGGTTAAAGATGAATAAGCCTGTATAAAGATGCCTGCAAGTTTGGATACCCTCCTGGATCCTGCCATCCATGAAGACCATAGGTTACTGGAATGAAAGGAGGGAAAAACAGGGGACTTGCAGCATAGAAAAGGACATAGTGCCTGCATTGTCATTCCTTTCAATCTCTGCTTCTACTGTGATGAGTGAGGTTACGCCATCTCTATCTGCCCACTATGAATTTAAAAGAGTCAGAGAATACAGCTCTCCCAGACGTCAGTTCTGAGTGCAACACATCTAGAATCCAGCACAAGGGCACCCCATTTGCAGGTGCCAGTCCAGTTGCATATGTCTGGAGCACCCCTGCAAAATCCTGGCCTTCTGCCCCTCATCAACTCAAGTCCAGCTTACTGCTTCATAGAGAGAAAAGAAGCCCAGACCCTGCAAATTCCCTTATAACAGAAGGTCACTCCTGGCCTTATAGAGGCTATTGGTAGTTCCTTTATCTTCTAATCCAGCAATGGAGGAAACCACTGAGGCTGTGATTCAGGGGTACCAAGAAATATTACAATTTAGTAACATTCTTCACGCTTTGTCCTGATCCTTAGTATTTCCTTGCTGGTCCTCCACAAGCTGGTCATTTGGTGGCAAGCACAAGAAATCTATTTTCCAACAGTTTTGTTGGTAGCACTGCTGGAAATCAGTAGATCCTGTCCCAGTATCTAAACCAGGGTTGGGGAACTTACAGCCTGGGGACTGGATCTGGTCTCCGGCTTGCCTGGATCCAGCCCTTAAACCTCAGGGTTCCTTCCCCCCCAGCATCGGGAACTGGCGCTGGTGCTGCAGCTCTGCATCTCCCCCCACTTCGGGGGTGGAGAGCCAGCTCCTAATTGTGGGGAGGGGAGGAGAGCACTGGGCCTTATAGTCCAGAGTCAGGCAAGCTGGGGCTGTATCCAACACATAGGCTCTGCCTGGCAGGCGGAGGAAGTGGCTCTGCATGCTTCCACTCCCCTCCCCCAGCTGGGAAAACAGAAGAGCAGCAAAGCACTGCCCAGAAACTTTTCCCCCACCACTCTGATTGGCTGTAATCACAGTTAATAGGAGCAGCAAAGGGTGGTACCTGGGAACAGGAGGGGACACGGAGCCATGTGCATCCTCAGGGAACCCATGTGAATCCTGAGGTAAGTGCTCCCTCATCACTCAGATCCCAGGCCTGCACTCCTCCTCCTGCCCATGTTTCCCACTCCCAGCCCACTCCTGCACCTTCCCTCCCACCCCCAGACACCACACCCAAAGCCCACTTACCAGCAGCCCCATCCCACACACTGAACCCCTCATTATGGGCTCCACCCCACAGCCTGGGAGGGCCCACAAAATCTACTAGTTTGGACCCTCCTAGGTTCTAGTGTGCAAGAGGAATGTCCCCAACTGATTTTTCTGTGACTCGGTGGTCCCCAATCCAAAAAAGGTTCCTCACTGATCTAAACCATGAGAGATTCAAGTGACCAGCCAGGCAGAATCTTCCATTGCGGGTATGTCTAAGCGCCCCTTGAAATAACAAGACTATGCTGATCTTTTTGAAATGTAGAATGCAGAGCCCCTACCTGTGCCCTGGGACTATGATCACCCAACAGAGCTGCAGCCAAGAGCCAAAATATAATTAGATGAATTTATGCCATGTTGGGACCTGATCTGACAGGGTTCTAAGAATGCATCCAAGAAAATCTGGATTGAGGGTATATCTGCAAGTTGACTTTGCTGGCTGGCGCATTCATCGTGTCTGTCAAAAAGAAAAACAGCAGTCTGTGATTCTGCATGAACTATTGCTTATTTATCACATAATGATTAGGAACTTTTACCTGCTACCTTTGATTCTGAAGCTGCTAGAGTGTGTGGGGACTACCCATCTTTTGGTCCTATGACTAGTGTACCACCTCATGTGAATCTAGAGGGGGAGGAGAAGAAGACTGCATTCTGGACTTGGTATAGCCACTATGAAATCTGGTAATACCTTTCAGGTTGACCAATACTCCAGCCACCTTCCAACATTTTATAATTATGTGTTCTGAGACATAATGGATCAGTACATAGTAGTCTACCTAAGGGACATATTGATCTTGTCTGACTATTCTGAACAGCATACTGCTCACAACTGAATCATGCTAGAACACTTGTGACAGCATTGCCTTTATGCTAAGCTTGAGAATTGTGTCGTCAATCCAAGAAGATGAAGCTTCTTGGGCTTCATCTTATCTCCAGAAGGGATTCAGATGGACTCATGTGTATTCCAAGATGTCCAAAACTGGCTGACTCTCCATATGGTATGTGACCTGCAATGCTTCCTGGGCCTGCCAATTTCTATCAATAATTTATTAACAATAAACTGAGCCCCTCACTGCTCTCCTCCAGAAAAATTACCATTTCCATTGGTCTTCTGAGGGCCAACATCCATATTGGCTCCAACAAGTCTTCATCCTAGAAGCTGATGCCTTTGACACAGTAATTGGGACTGTCCTTTCCAAATACCTAAATCCCAAACCAATGTTACACCCATGTGCTTATTATACACCCTTGCAGAGCTCAATTATGAAATACTTGACAAGGAACTCCTAGTGATAAAAAATGCCTTTCCAGAACAGCAGCATTGCATGGAAGTAGCTTGTTGCTCAGTACAGACATTCACTGACCACCAAACCCTGGAATATCAATGTAGAGCAAAAACAATAAACCAACAGCAGCTTCAATTAGCTTTCTTGTTTTTCATTAATTGATTTAATTACCACCTACCACCGTGGATCCAAAAATGGTAAGGAAGATGCCATATCCGAAAGATCACTCCACAAGACCCCAAGCAGGAACAGACCCACATTCTCAAATCCCATAACTTTCTCAGTGTAGTTCATTACCAGGATATACTGAGATTGATATGCTCTACCTCTACCTCAGCATTCAGCCTAATGAAGAAGCTATTATTGACAAGCAGCCACATGATTCCTAGGAAGGGATCATTTATGCAAGGGAAGACTGTATCTGTTGTCCCCAAGACTTGCTAGTGTTACAGTCCTGCAATTATGCCACTATTTTCCTCTAGCAGGACACCTGGTTACTTCAAGAAACAAAGACTAATATTCTGCTCCTTTTGGTGGCTCTGGATCACTAAGGCATAATCATTCATTGCCTACTATGACACTTGTGTCCATGTCATAAACCCACACTACAAGCCTTATGGTCTCAACCAGTCAGCACTATAGATTTTAATGTAGAATTATCAGAGTTCAACAAATTGATGACATTTTTTACAGTAGTGGACCATTTTACCAAAATGGTTCACCTCATCCCTTGAACAGGTCTCCCCTTGCTGAAGAGACAGTCCACCTCTATGACCTTCCAGCGTCCGTCACCTCCTATCTGAGGTCACAGTTCATGATCCTGTTCTGGCAAGAGGTCCTGCACCTTCTGAGAATTTGCACGTCTTTTCTCTGCTTATCATTCCCAGTTCAACAGCCAGAGGAAAAGGGGCAACCAGGTTTTCAAGAAGTATCTTCTGTGCTACATCAACCATCACTAGGTTGATTGGTCCTCACTTTTCTCTTATGCTGAGTTCGCCTACAATTCAAGTCAATGTATCCAGAGTTACCTGCACCCTTGCCCAACCCAACTTGTCAAGCCTACAAAGAAGTGAAGAGGTACCTTTAAAAGGCAAAAATAAGTGCCATGGCCCCACTCATGCAGTAGAAGTACTTCTCTCCACAGAGCACCAATGCCTGCTCACAATCTGTATTTTTGGTTCTTTGGCCCATTTAATACCCTGCAAAAGGTTAAACTGTTGAACTCCAATGACCCCCCCCCTTTCAAGATTCACCCTATCTTTCACATATTTTGAAACCCTACTCAGAAAAGCCTTACCTCACAAGACCAGCCACTGTCTCCACTGGCACAGGTACAGGGCCATATGTGGTTCATGAGATCCTGGACTCCAAATACAAACACAGAAGGTTCTGCTATCTTGATGACTGAAAGGGAAATGGGGAACATACCTGTGAGCCTTCAGAAAATGCACATGCTGAATCACCCTGAAAAGCCTGGTCCCCACATCACCCACGGAGTGCCCCTTGGGTGATGTCAGGAACTGAAGGTCTTGAACTGAGGGGTCCCTGCATTCTTAGGTGCTTGTAAACTCCACCATGTGATTCAGGGGGGGGCCCTAACAGTTGTGAGGGCAGATTTTGAACCCTGACAGAGGACTCCAGGCCTAGAACCTGATTGGCAGACTAGTGGGGATCCTGATTGGTCCACAGCTTCTAAATAAACCCAGCACAGGACCAGAAAGCTGTCTATGCAACTGGAATTCATCCTGCTCTATGTGCTTTTTGCTCCTGTGCTGGGTTTATTTAGAGGCTGTGGACCAATCAGGATCCCCAGCTTGTGGTTCTGTCCTGTAATTTGTCTCCTGCCACTGACCTCCTGGTATCCCAACCTAGTCTGGTTACTGATTTGTAATTCTGCTTTCAAGTTTGTTTGCTGTTTCTGATCTCTCGGTATCTTGACCTGGCTGACTCTTGACTCACATCCTGTGACTGTGGACCTTGGCTCTGACCACTTGGTCTGGCTGCCCCATGACCTGTCTGATAGCTTGAGAGTGGGACTGCCTCTCAACACTCTCAAAGATGTTGTGCTTATCTGCTTTGAATGCCTACCAGCTGCCCTGTAAGAATCATCTTCAAGTTGGACCCAATGAAAGCAGGGTGGAAAAGGCTCCCCAAAGACCTAAAACATAATGAATGGCCAGCATCAACAGAAACCTGTCCCTCATAGGCATCCTACCCCATAATGTGCCACTTTTGGCTAAGTACCTAAAGAGGAGCAGAAATCTTGGTGTGCTGTGTGTGAGATGTTGCTTTAATTAAATATATTTTGGCTTTATTCCATTTCAATTTTGACTTGTGAACCCTGATGTTACTGGAATGAGACGCATTGTGCAGCAATCTTAACTGTACCATGGGGAAACTTTTTCTTAATTAATACCTCCTTATGTTTTTATCCTAGCTTCTGAATCTAGTGATGCATCTGAACCAAAACTCAAGGTCAAAATCAAAATTCCAGTTCCAATGAATAGCTCCACTTCAGAGTTTACATCTTCATCTCTCACTACAACTGATCAGATCTCACAATCTATGTTTTAAAAGCCCTTTTTACTTTAGTGCACGAGCACTAAAGAATAACTAAATCATGTCTCTTTACCACAGCTATGGAAGTTATGAAATAAGTATAATTAAAGACTGCATGGTGCTCAAATACTATTGTAATAATGGCTCTCTGAAAATCTAGATTAGTACGGTAGGTGTTCTTAACCTTTGAGATAGCTTGTCACTCTCTTTCCCATATTGCTGAAAGGTGGAGGATCCCACCAAAACTGGGAAAGAGTTCTTGATGGCGTGGGTCTTCATTTGGATTAAGGCATGCTGGCATGGAAAAAGCTGAAAAACACAGTACTACAGTAAATCTTTGGTTGTGTTGTCATGGATCCACAGGATCTGCGCTATGTCCCAACTTTTGAACAGTCCCTTGGAGGAGCACCTGAAGGATCCAACTCTTCCTTATGGGTAGGGTAGGTAATATCTCCGCCAATGAGACTGAGCCTGTGGACTCCAGTGAGTCCAGATGAGATTCCTTTGCTGTGCCTTTTTGCCCTCTACTGGAGTTAATGCACCTCTGCAAGTATTTGCAATGACAGCAGGCAGACTTTTCAAAACAAAGCAATGTTTATCCATCAGCATGGAAAAATCCATAGATTAGCATAGAAAAGCAAAGATTAAGACACTGTTCATGCTGGCAAAACCAGCACTCTCTTGAGCCATGCTACTGAAAGAATCATTTTGGTTTTCTCTCTCTCTCTGTCCTATTCTCTCTCAGACCCAGGTGAGAGTTGCTGTATAGAAATACCACTTTTTATTCTAGCCTCCTGTCATATTTTGGTCCACTGTCCTTCTCCTGCAGAGTCATGATGAGTTCACATATTCTGCCCGCAAGAGTTTTATGTGGATAGGTATCAGTTGTTCAGCTCTTAAGATTCCCTCTATTTTTCTGCATCCGTCATCGAGAGGGGCTAGTTTCAAACAGTCCTTGAACAACCCATTTGTACCAACCTCGACAGTTACAGAAATACCCCATTTCTCCTTTGCCCTAGAAGTGGCTTTTAACCCTTTATATACTCCATGCACAGCAATGCAAGGCATACAAGGAAATGAAGGCACACACAGTAGGAATAATAAAAAATAACACCAAAAATTCCATTGTTCATCATGCATGAAAACAGGGTACCCATTTTACTTATTCTCCCTGTGGCTTAATCACCCATTTGTCACACTGTGACATGTATTGCAACACTTTTGGGAGCTACAAAGTACCAGGGGCATCCCAAAGTTTTGGACGAGCATCTGAGCCACCTGCAGGAATGAGAGACTTGTTCAGAGAGATGGAGGAAGGCAGTGACAAAGCCAGGAAATAAATCGCTGTACACATGATTTCCTCTAATTTTGCAAGGTCACCTGGCTCTCCCCCATGCTGCCCCTCTCTGTGTCACGGCCGCACAGACTCAGGAGTCCTGTCAATGCGTCCAGTGCAGCAGACTCTCAGGGTGCTCCGCACTGCACCATTCCTGGGTGGGTGGGGGGCATATCCCGCTGATGGGCTGAGACACACGGAGTAGAAGGGGCACAGGGATGGGGACAAGGGACTCGGACATTGCAGGCCATGGAAGGGGGCGCCATTAAAGTTAACGCTTCACAACTGCCCCATCTTGCTCTAAGGCTGTCAGAGGAGAACGGGCTGAGGAAATGCTCAGGGCCCTGACTCTCCTGATTCAATCCCCTATGGGCTCTTTAGGGTTCCCCACCATGCTCCCTGGGAGCCCCCTGCCATCCACTTGAGGGCCCTCCCCCAATGCTCCCAAGGAACCTCCTGCCAGGGCCAACCTCTCAGTGCCCCTCCCTCAAAGCTCCCTACTAGCCCCTCTCTCGAGGTTTCTCCTCAGCTTCTTCCCCCCTTGCCGCACTAGCCTCCGCCTGCTGATAGGTAACTGCCTGGGAGGCGAGGAAAACCGGCAGTAACGCGCCTCCATCTACTCGACGCCCCATAGGTTGAGACCCTTGTCCATCTCCCGCTCTCTACCAATTAGAGCTCTTTCCCTGCTCAGAGGGCGGCACAGACCTGGGCAGCTTGGTCTTCACTATCCGTTGGTTTGCCGAGCTGCCACTCCTAAACCTCCCTGTAGCTGATTAGTTTATTTACCTGTCAATCAAAGGTAGACTGCTAACCTATTGGCCCTTGGAGCAAGAGGTAGGGATTATTGTCTTCCATCACAGAGCATGCCACTCCAAAACATTTCTGCATTTGATAGGTGATCAGACCAGTCTATCAATTCCGATCGCGTTTCCTAGTGGTCACTGTAACAAGGGGAGTCGCGCCCTCTGTATCTTGCCACTCAACGTCTGTTTAAACATAGTAGGTGAGACGTCTTGTCCATTAACCAAGATGAGTGCTTATTGGTTAATTTTTAATGGGCGTGGCTTATATCCCCGCCCCCCCCCACTCCCTCCTTCCCCTCTCGGATCCGCATCTCACTCCCTCTTCGGTTGCGGGTGGGTGTGGATACGGTTGGGTTGCCAACTTTGAGCTCCGATTGGAGGATGAGGCTCGGTAGGCGGGTTCTGAATGTCCCTTCCCGGGGGCGGGATTGGCCAGCGGTCGAGGAGGCGGGGAGGAGGGCAGGGCCTCCTGTCAGTCAGTCAGTCCGTCTGGTCTGGGCAGCCGGCGGTTCCATGGCAGCTGCGGTGCCCAGCGCCCCGGCCCCTCTGCATGTGGTGATTGGGGGAGAGAAGGCCGGGCCCGCGGGGTTCGGGCCCCCGCCCCCCTGAGGAGGAGGCCGGGGAGCCGCTATGGGAGCGCCGCACAGGTAGGAGGGGCAGCCGGGGGCCTCCCCCCTAGCCAGGGGGTGGCTGGTTCCCAGTGCCCTTCCCCCACCCAGGCACCCAGATCCCGGGGCTACCTGCTGGGGTCCAGCCCTTCCCCCTCCGAATCCCCGTTAGAAAGATGGAGGGAAGGGGCTCTGCTCCCAGACTCTCCCTTCCGCCCCTGGCCAGGGTGGTGCCCCCCTCAGGTAGTGGGGCCTCGCTCATCCCCTGCTGGGATAAGCATGAGTCACCCTGGTGACCCCCCCGCCTCCAAGCAGGAGGGGTTGATTTGGGTTCCTTCTATTCTGGCTAGATGGGGGGCATCCGTATACCCCTCCCCCCATAACATGCCTTTCTCTCTAGGGAGTGCCTGGTCACTTGCCTGGAGATGTGGATACTCCCTGTTCCCCTAATGCTCTGCTTTTCCCCCAGCCACCAGGAGGATTTCACACATGCCCTATTCCCTCAGTCTGTCCAAAGCCCCTCATATACAGGCATAGGGAAGGAAGAGTGCTGGCTCCCCTCTCTTTCCAGGGAAAAGATGGTAGAAGCTTGGCACATCTGCCTTCAGCACATATTGGCACATCACCAGCTCCTGGTCACTGAAGCTGTGCCTTTGTGGTATGGGCTTTTTATTTGTCTCTCTGACCCCATCCCAGCAGCTACCATCTCCTTCTGGGTTTAAAAAAACATAAAATCTAGGCCAATGTGACTTGGTCTATTCTAGAAGGAGCCCTCCCCTTGTCTCCTTTTCTGAAATGGTTTCTGCTGCTGAAACTCAGAGATTTGTTCCCCAAATTCTAACTCTTGGGTGGGTCTTGCTCCTTTTTTGTGCTGTTGTTAGGCCAGTATCCAAATCCCTTAGTGGATGGCTTTACCAAACCCAGCACAGACATGAGGAGTTGTCTCCAGGTCTAACTGGTTATTACTAGGCAGGTACTATGACAGCACCCACTGAATTGTGTTATAGCTGAGGGTTTGTTATTGTTCCCATTGTGTCCATTTTTAGCAGAGTTTAGTAACCAGGGTAGAAACCTAGGACACTGCTTGCCATTCTTGATATAACTTTTAAAAACTGCCTTTGAATGGAGGATCTCCAGAATGCTGTTAAATGCACCAATCGATCTTTCAGTTTAATTTTTGCCTATTTAGCATGCCCCACATGGCTAATTTATGAAGAGGAGAATCTCTGCTGTGACTGATTTGCTTGTAGAGTATTTCTGAAAGAAAGTGCCTCAAAATGGCCCAGATGTTTGTTAGCTGCTTAGTAGGTTGAGGTTGCTTGCAAGGAATGAAAATTATGTTGATTTTTGGTGTCCATAGGACTTGCTGTAGTCAGTCCTGGATCAATGCAAAGAAATCACTGCTAATCTGAGATCTTACACAACAGCAGATGAGGTACCAATGGAAAACTCCTCAAGGATATGAAACATTTATTCTTAGGCCTAGTTGCAGTTTATTGGTGCCTTTTTTAAAATCATTTTGGTCACCATCCTGTGTTGTCATTCTCCGCTTGACTTCAGATGGGATTTTAGTGCTGTCTTAGGAACAACGAGGATGCATCTGAACTTGGAAAACTGGTCTGTATTTTTCAACAGTGAAGCATGCATTAGGGTATATAGGTCCTTAAACAGTTTTACCACCCTCTCATCAGGGCTCACTTTGAGTTTTGACACTGCCATCAGTGCTAACAATGCTGAACCCTAGAGCAGTCAAAACACTCCAGCTGCCAGCATTGCTTCGATAACTTGATTAGGCATGCAAGAACACCATGCATAAAATGGTGTTGGTGGCTGGCATGCTTTTTACACTAAGCACTCATCTACAGAAACACAATTACTTTGTGGTAAGATGGGGTATGAACTTACCCCTGTGCTATTCTCCCGCAGTCCTGTTAATGTACACTCTGCTGAATATGCCTGTTTCTAGTTGGTTAAAGTGCTTGGAGCTAGTCCCATTATTAGCTTGCCATTTCAGCTTGCTGCAAACTAATTGTTCTTGTAGACCAGGCCTAAGGCATCTTTTCCTTAGTGCATATACCTCCAGCAAGGTTAGCTGATGTAGTAAAGCTGCCAGAGTCTAGTCTCTACGCTAATGCATATATAGTTGCAAAAAATGAGTATTGACTTCTGTAAAATAGATGGGGCCTTAACAGTTAGAAACTGATGCCATTTATCATTTGAAAATAAGTTGGTGTCTCAGCCTTTGAGTAGTATAACAGAGAACTGCTAACATTGGAGATATCACCTGCTGAAATTGTGTCAAAACTGAAGTGGACAGAAAAGGTCATTTGAATTAAGGATGTTAAATATCGACTAATTGACTAATCAAATAGTCAATGCATTTTGCATTGACTATTCAATTAGTTGATAGGGCGCCTCTGCCTTTGAAGTGTAGCAACAGCCCTAGGGTCCTACTGACTAGGATTCAATTGTCTAAAACCCTTAAGTGCCTATGAATGTTTCAGTCTACAAAAATTATTTTGGGGTAGGTGGGGAAATAGCCAGTGCTCACCAATACTTCTGTCTCTACCCAAAAGAGGAGCCGTAAGTTGGGATGAAACCCAGTTTCTCTGTTGTGTGACCAACTTAAAACAGTCCTAGAGCTTTGAACTTGACCTGGTTAGTAGTCATGAATTTCAACATCTGTCCTCTGCTGTCCACATTAGAGTGCAAGAAGATCCTTTGAAAAATAGGGTCCTTAGTGGCTTGTTGTGGCTATTACAAGCTGTGATGTGCATGTTTGTGTTCATCACGAAAGATCCAGAACAAGTAGCCAGTCTAATTTCAGACCTAACATTCTTGACACTGGCCCTTTAAAGCAGTATTTACTTTTATATTTAGTAATAAAGTAATAAAGTCTTGGGTTGCCTGTGACATTGATCTCAATGGCACTTTATAGGTGTGCTTAGGAGTAATAGATTCTTTGGTAAATATTGGCATCCAAAGGCTGAAACTAAGGATTCCTTGTCCCCTTGAGTTTTTCTGAAGCATACCAACAACATTGCATTAATCTAAAGTTATAAAATGTATATTTAAACATGTTCTTTCTAAACTGATATATATCCGGAGTCTTGATGAATTAACTCTAGCAATATTTTTATGACTTGTCATGCCAGGAAAGTTATTGAAATTGGATTGACTATACTTGTGAGATGCTTAGCACCATGAGATCTTTGCATATATACAAAGGCTGATGATGTGTTGGAAAATAAATCATGCAGAATGAAAGATTTTGGAATCAGAGAGTGTTAGGTGATAGACTGTTGGCTACTTAGGTGTTTGTCTTATAGGATAGTATTTATAGAACAAATTCAATTTAGCTATGCAAAGTGCTGTTTGCACCAATGCATCTTGCTGCTGGGCTGAAGAAAAAACCTTTGGGCTTCAGAGTTCATGACCTATTGTTCACTCAGCCCTTCCTCTAAGACCTCCTACAACTTGGTGAGTTTGGGGGGTATTGATAATAATTTGATTAACGGGGATTATGCCGTCAGAGTAGCTGCCCCTAACTATATTATTCTATGGCGCCTATACTGTGGTATTTTAGCACCTTGAACGGCTAGTGTGGTGTGGTAAGGCTTCAAATGATAATATTGAAGAGCATCTTGTGATTCCCCCCCCCCCCCCCCATGGTTGGCATGTTGTCACTCAGAACTCCCATTGAAATAAAGAAGATTCTTGCACCATAGAGTTCACTGAGTTTTTGCCTGGAAAGTCTAACATAGTCATGGTGCTAACATTTTAGTTGTATTATTACTAGAGCTGCTTCTGTATCTGAGATCAGCATTGTTGTATGAGCAATTCAACACTAGCTACGGTCTCAGTTAAACTAATAAAAGCAAGAAAATTCAGACCTAGAACTGTCATCTTATACCACTGCAGAAATATAGATTTTAAGGTGACGTTTAAGATTGCCCATTGTAAAGTGTATCATAACAATAGCTAAACAGAGCGGAGCGACTTAATGAGTGAGAAACAATGAGTTGTTTATCTTCTTGATCAGAAACCAGATTCACTCCCCCAAATGTGTCATGAGTTCTCAAGCAACCTGGTTGAATCCTATGGCACTGTTTAGGTCTCTCGTCATCACCCCCCACATTGTAACCTCTGGTTGGAGTTGTATGTAGCTTCCTTGGCTAGCTCAATACCAGTGAACATTAGTTTCTCTGTAACTGATTTGTTTTTGCAAAGCAATGCTGGTAGGACGGTGAAGGTGAGTTTATGCTCTCCAGCTCCTATAAACATAACAGGCCCTGCTCTCCCCCATGGGGTGGAGGAAGTAATAATGGGATCTAATGAGTGTCCTGCTGGAAACTGGAGTGACCTGTCTGTAGAAGTTAGCCCCTGAATTTTTTTAAGTGAATTTACTACCATGGAAGGTGCTGGATTGAAAATGCCTTGGAGACTAAAGTCTGTCTATCCCCAGGACAATAAAAAGGCAGTCTTTCCTACATGCTGTCTGTACCAATGTACCACACCTCTACCTTGAAGATAGTTCTGGGTGTTCAGTTTGTGTCTCTGCTCATCCCTAGCCTCTGTGAGACTGCCTACAAATCAGTTACATAACATCAGATGTAATAGTGACTTGATACAACACTAGTCTGCTGAGAACTCTCCCTAGCACATTTCATATAATCTCCTAAATAGCCTTCAGATGACTGTGACTTCTGGTTACTATAGTCAGAAATTGATTTGAACCAGTGACCTACAGGAGCCTACATCTTGGATGAGAGAGAGCAGCTAAATTAAGACCCTAAACTTCAGAGTCAGGACAAACAAAGGGTTTTTTGTTTTGTTTTGTTTTGTTTTAATCTTTGAGCACTTGTGTCAATGTTAGATGTGTGGATTGAACAGTCATATTAAAATGAAGGGTTTATTATATTGATTTCCTTCTTATCCTTCTCTGTGCTTGAAAATGTGATAACTCATTAAATCCTGGAATTCAGAGTGATAGTGTCTAATTGTTGTTGGGGGTTTTTTTTTTTTTTTTTTTACAGAAAGTTTTTAGTTTTTACTGAACTTATAAACAAAAAAGCTCCCATTTCAAAATAAAAACAAAATTCCAGATCATATAGATGTTTACAGTGATTACATTTATCTAAGCAACTTACATACAAGTTCAGTTGTAAGATGTTAATTAAATTTCTGTGACAAATATGCTGTTTTTCCTTTTATATCAAGAACATTATAGCGTTAATGCAGAGTCCTAAAGATTATCTAGTTGCTAAGTTTCTCTTAAGCCTTCACTTTAGATGCTGTTAGTTCTAGCACAGGTAAGTAGGCAAAGTCTTTCCTATGCTTAAAAACTGGAATATTTGGTTACTGCCATATCAGCTGGCTTGGTAAGTTGCACATAGAAACCAACAATTGTAAGAATATTTTAGGTGTACAACTTTCAAAATCCAGGGAGGAATAACTAGAAAGAGTGCACAGTTGTGAGCATTGACAATTATCACAACTGTTGCAGAGGACTATTCATGCCATTCAAAAACAATAAGAACTCAAAGCAGTGTAGTTCAAAGTAAAAGGTAACAAAATTTGGCATATGCACAATTTTCTCCGCTATTTTGTGTCGACCATTTAGTTACATTTTTTTCAAGTGGAAAAGTTAATAGTGAAACATGGTGTCCAGTTTTCTATCTCAGTAATTCACAATTACAGCTTCTGCTGCAACTCAAAGTGCAGCATCACCAGTGCTGCCCAGAGCCAGTTTATACTGAAATTAAGTTCTTTACACCAAGTAAATGGTAGCCCAGAATCACTGGCAAGTGTATGCATGAACTAACGTTTCTAGGATTTGGGAAGTGACAAGTCCTGCTCCAATCTGCTCTGTAATGGTAGAAACAAACCAGTAGCTGTTCAGCTTGGAATATGCCAAGATTCTAGTTTTGATGTCTTTGTCTGTCCCATGGTAGAAAATTTGAGGGAAACGTTTTGTGCAAAAGATTTAAAGTCTATAGGATACTATATCTTGGAAACCCTGTGCTACTTCTCTGGTCTCATATTTTTAACAGATGTCATTAATCTGCTGTAGAACTCAAGTATGTTACAGGAAGGCTGGGGGGCGGGTAAAATAAAACAAGGCTATGCCTTGTATTAATAACTATAATGCTGTTTTTGCTCCAAGTTACCTTTTTAAGGAAAGCTGCTAAATGTTTATCCCTTCCAATAAATGTTAATGCTTTTAAATTAGATTGCTTCATTCTGAAACAAACCATGATTCTAAGTTTGGAACATTCCTAAAGGTTTCTACAAAAGTTTCTGCTGGTGATAGTAATAAGAGTAAGGAGGATGTGTGTTTTAAATTTAGGTGGTTTCATTATGGGAAGCCTCAGATAAAATTACAGTCCTAGTATAGGTGATACTTTCTTCTGAAAACATGTGTTTTTTGTTCTAGGGATGTAAAATATCGATTAATTGAATAGTCATGTAACCTCATGAATCCTTATCCATCACTCGACTATTCCAGAGGCAGCAACGTGGACCAGCTCCTGCCTGGCACCCCCACAAGGGAAGCCAGTTTAAAAACCAGTTTCCCTCACAGACCCGCTGCCTTACACCCCACACTGCTGACTCTGAGTCCACTGCTGACCCCAGGCTTCATGTTGCGCTGTCGATGTGAAATGCCATGCAGAGCCCAGGGTCAGCCTCAGTGTTTCAAAGCGGCAGCAAGGGGGGGGAATCGACTAGTCGACTTACTGTCCGATAAGCATTTGCTTATCGGATAGTTGACTTGTCCTTAACATCCTTTTCTCCAGTGGGGCTGAGCTCCCAGACCTGGTGTGAGCTGGAACTGAGCTGGGCTGCCTACACGCCTGGCTCCTAATACACTTTAAATACAGAGCCCCCACAGCAGGGGTAGGTCCTGGACCCGGCGCAAGCCAGGACTGAGCTGGCCTGCTGGTGGCCATTCTGCTAAAAAATTTACTGGTGAGGGGAGGGGAATACATGTAGTCTATAGCATTAACTGAAAAGCTTTTGCTTATTGGTTAATCAGTTAATCAACTACACTATTACATCCCTATTTTTTTCTCCTATAGATATAAAAATAAGAACCTGTGAAACTTTACTTCAAAACAACTATTTATTAGGCATCATCAAGTAATTCAACAGCACCACAGATAGTAGTGAAGTGATCTTTTAACTGTAAATCTTATTGAAGACTTTGCAGAGAGCTCTGTGGTATTTCTACTTAAATTGAGTATAGAACTTAATGATTCACAGAAAAACTTAACAGTGCAATGGAGCAAAAGCGGTGTCAGTTGTACTGCACCAGTGAAGCAGGTCATGGAATTGAAAGCAGAATTGCTCAATGTTAGGCAAGGTCTTGGGTAGTTTTTGTCCCACCACCCCACCCCATCCCTTTTTAAAAAAAAAAAAAAAAAAAAGCTATTCTTACTGATCAGTCCCTTATTATGCAGCCACTTCTGGTAACAATTTAATTCCCATCTTGCCTCTAGGGCCAAGGAACTATGCCCTTTAGACTTGAAATGTTTTGGCTAAACTTTGCTGTATTTCAAAACTATTACCCTAATGACATGACAACACTATATTCCAAACTGAAATAACTTTATTATCAGGCCTTGTTTTACTATCTGCTCTTTCTGCCTTGCTGTTCCAGATTTTTAGTGTGCCCACTTTCCAGCTGACAAAGGGTTGGGAACTGTATGAAATGCTGCTCCCTGACTAGGATAGTCAGTTTTCTGACAACTTAAAACGATAGCACAGCTTACTCCTTTTTAAATTAAACCTAAGGAAACGTCTTTCAGAATAAGTGGTCATCTGGTTTGCACTGAGACTGAATTCAGCCTGATGCAAATAATAAGAAATACTAATTATGAAAATACCTTGTCTTCCAAAACCTGGTTTCCCAGCGTGTTTTGGTTGTTTCTCCTCTCATCTCAGAGCTGTTTATAACATTTGTTACTGTTTTGTCTACTGGTAGTTGCTACAGGTTGCCCTTATTAGCAATAGGCACCATCTTGTGCCAGGAATCAAATTAGGGCCATGCGAACTCAGCACTAGGGATGTAATAGTGTAGTGGATTAATTGATAAGCAAAAGCGTATAGGTTAATGCTATAGACTACACTCATTCCCTTCCCCTTGCCAGTAAATTTTTTAGCAGGCTGGCCAGCAGCCTGGCTCAGTCCTGGCTTGCAACCGGTCCAGGACCTACTCCTGCTGTGGCTCTGAATTTAAAGTGCATTAGGAGGTAGGTGGACAGGCAGCCCAGCTCAGCTCCAGCTCGCGCTGTGTTTGGGAGCTCAAACACCCTGAACGGGCTGCTCCCACCCCGCACTGCTGCCTCTGTGTTGGAGGCAGCAGCGCGTGGAGATAGGCAGCCAGTCCACGAGAGGAGCTGGTTTTTAAACTGGCTCCCCCCCCACCACAGATCTGCTCCATCTGGCACCCCGTGTTGCTGCCTCTGATACAGAGGCAATAGTGTGGACTGGCCGGTGGCTCCTCGGGAGTGGGGCCAGATTGCACTAGCTGCTGGCCCTGTCCCCAGGTACTATAGAATAGTTGACTAACCGATAAGAATTCATTAGACTACTCAGGTATTCAATTAACCGATATTTAACATCCCTACTCAGTGCCATTCACGATGTAGCACTGTAGCTTTTGAAATGTAATGATTGATTTGTTTTTCGTGTTGCCTTTGTCAAGTGTTCCTGCTTTCTTATGACCTTACACTATCCTGTCTGGCTGAAGGCAAAGTCTTTTCAACCACACCGCTTAAACAATGCAGGTATCTGTTTATACCAATCCTCCTTAAAGGGTTGTTGTTTGTAACAAATAGGGATGTTGGATATCGGGTAATAGAATAGTCAAGTAACTGCATAAATTCTTATTGGTTACTTGACTATTCTGTAGTCCGCGGGGGTGGAGCTGGCATGCCAGATGGGAGCCGATTTGCAAGGGGAGCCAATTTAAAACCCAGCTCCCCACACAGAATGGCTTCCTGCCGCCCTGCGCTGCTGCCTCTGGTACAGAGGCAGCAGCGTTGGGTGGCAGCAGCCCCTGTCCATGGCGGGGGCCAAGCTCTCCACAGACAGAGGCTGCTCCCCCTCTCATGGAGCAGCCCCTGTCTGTGGCAAGCCTGGGCCCATCGCAGACGGAGGCTGCTCTGGCAGTAGCCCCGGACAGAGGCTGCTTTGCAGTAGGCTCCCCTGCCTTCCTTCCCCACGCCTCTGATAGAGGCAGCAGTGCGGAGGGAGGCGGGGGGGACAAGTGGGACCACAGAGCCGGTGCTGGGGGGAACCGGCTGATACAGAGGCAGCAAAGTGTGGGGCGGAAATGTGTGTAGTCGAGAAGATTAATTGATAAGCCTAAGCTTATCGGTTAATCGTACAGTCAACTACACATCAACATCCCTAGCAACAGAACATGCTTTATTAATGTTATAAACAATTAGCTAATGAGTCCTGACTGATTTATAACCAGTTACATGCTATGCTAGAAGCTGTCAACTAATCATACGCCTTGTGTAATGCCCATTTTTGTAGCAGTGAATTATGTGGAGATTGTGATTATTCAGAGTTCATATGGAAACATGAGGTGCTTGTATTCAGTTGATTACAAATATGAGTGGGTACAATTATGAAGAGGTTTTTGGTATCATGTATAATTTCCATTATTATTAGGAGCTGTTAAACGAGATTTGCTTCTTAAGCTCCTCCCCGGAAGAAGACTAAGAAATGTACAATGGCCCAGGCATTTTCGCATAGTGATAGGGAAGAGATGATGAAACATGTCACACCCAGCTAGCATGTTTGCAGTGAAACCTTTGTAGATATAAGAATGAATGAGAAACAGGATTGTGGCACTGATTGCTCCAGTGCGCCTTGTCAGTGTCTCTTCCTAGGATCCAAACCTGTAGATACAACAGGCAACTGGCAGCTAGCAGAGATGCTCAGAAGAGCTGGGAGTAAAACAAGGCTAAATTAATCCAAGAAGCAAAAGGGATCATTTATTAATAGGCACTAGAAAATGTTCCCCCTTTAAAAGCGCTTGGGTCTATTTAAATGGGCAGAGCTGCTGCATTGTTCTCTGTGGTAGAATTAGCTTCGCTGCATTTTTCAGACATAGTGCTTCCAGTCTCTGGATAATAATTGTAATTTTACAGTAATGACATGCTGGTGTCAGCAAATAAATGAGGCTGAGATTTATAAGACCATGTCAACTCTTCCTATATTGAGGGAAAGGGGGGGTTAGAAATTGAAGCACATGTTGTATGTTTGTGGCTGACAAATCACTGTAAAATTAGTAGGAACCAACATAATCATATATCACACTGATTAATCAGCTCTATTATCATAACTAGGACAAGGCATGATGCATTTCTAGAGGGCTACACCTTGCTGGACAGAGGTTGATGCAAACAATGGAGGCACCAGTTAGGTTCAGAATCAGTGCCTCACTGGGAGAAACTGTTCCACCACTTCCAGCTACTGGAGGTGGTGTGGGGGATTTCCTTCTAAGGCAGTGTTTCTCAACCAGTGGCACGCGTACCCTTAGAGGTCCACAAGAGAAGTCTGGGGGATACCTCAACACAAGTGAAATTTGGCAAAAAATGTCCGGGCGGTGAGAGTGGGCACTTCAAAGGTAGGGTTACCATACGTCCGGTGCCTGGCTCTGGAGAAGGGGAAGGGCATTGGGTTAGAGCAGGGGGGCTGGGGGCGCCTGGCTCTGGGGTTACTTAATCATTTTTTTTTTAAAAAGGGGTACTTCATAAAAAAATTGAGAAACGCTGTTCTAAGGTGATTTCCCCCCAGATGCTTTTTGTTTGTTTTTGTACTGCTTTATTTTTCATAGCCCTTGGCTGATATATAATACCACGTTTTGGATTCTCTTGCTTCTCCTCTCTCTGCAGATACAAAGCTATAGGAAGATGAATAGATGAATTCTTTCCCCTTCCACCCACACTCCAAAGCCTCCTAAATATTGTGTGTGTGTGTGGGGCTGCTATTCTATCCTTCACAGCACCTCTACAAATCATACTAGAGTGTGTGTGCTTGTTTTTTTTAATGAGTATTTGTGATAATCAGAAATTGATACTTATGTCCCATCTGCCCAACAAGGTCTGCCACTGATTTAGATATAGCTCAGTGCTACAGGCCTGATGCTTCAATGTCATATACCAGCCTCCTTGGTCTTACTTCCATGCTTTATCCTCAATATGTTGAAAATGTGCTGAGCACCTTTGTTGCCTTCTATAAGCTTTATTACGAACCCACTGTACTTACCAAAACTTCTCTGTATTGTGATGTCTTTCTTTCCTGTGGTATCAGTATATTCTGTTGGGCTCAGTATGCCAGACTCTGCATTATACCTGCACAGGAGGTAACCAACTTGTATGTTAGTACAGGGCAGAATGAGATCCTTCAGCATGTCTTATGCAGGTCTGTCAGATCTTCATGTGTGGCTTTCAGTGCCTGTTTCAGCATGCACCTCTTGCCATAAAGCGAATATAGCTGCAGGCTGCTCAAAGTTTAGACACAGGAGTATTCCGTTTCTAAAAAGGTGTAGCAAGTGGCAGGGAAATGGTAATGTCAGGGCTACCAAAGACTTGACTGTTAGAAGTGGCCAGAGAGGTACAGCACACTGAGAGCATTTGCCAGTCAGAGCCTTGTTCTCTGATCCCCTTACCCCCAGAGAGCCAGCCCAGTGGTGGTTAGTACACTTGTCCTCCAACTCATTCTTTCTGCAGACCACTTTGAAAGAGAGATTCACTCATGGACACTCCTGCCTTCCAGACATCCCAACCCCACACTTTGGCAGCTGGCTTTAAAAATATCACTCTATTTGTTTGCCATGAGGAAAGGCTCAAAGACAACTTAGTTGAATACGTGTGGAGTGTACTCTCAGATTTCATGTGAGGGAGACCTCTTTCGATCACTGTCACTTTATTTGTTCCTGTGTGATATGCTCTCAATGGTTAACTCACAAGATATAAGTGCAAACTTGTTAGAATAAAAGCAGCAGCTCAAAGCGTTTAGAAAATGTATCTCAGCAATGGATCCAGGTTGATGGGATAGTTGTGACCTTTGTTTCTAACCCTGGCAAGTGCAGAAGATCACATTTAAGAAAGGAAAATCAAATTTAAGAAAGAGCATGTGTGCATAAAGAAATATCCTTCTGCGTGCTATGAATGTTTGTGACGCACAAAGTAGACTCTGTGGACTCCTCTGTCTCAATCACTGTGTCTTGCCCTCCCCTGGGAGGAATTCCTCTGTAAAATATTGTATTAATACATAAACTAAACCACATTTTAGTAACCCGAAGGCTGACACCAACCAATAAAAATAATTGATAGCTAAAGCTGCTGTTATGTCTGTCATCATCCAACACAGCATCTCTGAGAAACTTGACTGAGGTTTTTTAAATTATGCATTTACACAATCCATAGATGGAAGAAATTCAGTGGATAAAAACTAGCTCCATGGGACTTCCCTCTGCAAACACTGTCCTACTTCAAGGGTAAATATGCTAACTACTGAGGGACATTCTATAGTAATGGAAGCTATTCAAGTACCTAAAATAAATATTATGGTCTGCAGCTATACATGAATTTGGGCTGCGATCCTATCAGATCTCGCAAGTAGCAAGATTCAGGCCTGGTTAGTGTGTGGGTGTAAGCCATTTGTGGGAAAACTCTGGTGCTTTAGGTCCACCAGTAGAGGTGCTGTTCCCTCTTAAGCCATGTCCTACCACATCTTTACCATGTTGCTAAGACATTGAATATGGACAAAGTTGCACCAGTTTAACTATAGATATAATTTTAAAATAGATTTACTTAAATTAGTTCCATCAAGAACAGATTTTTTTTATTTCAGGATTTATGTGAGGGATAATCTAGAATAAAATAAAGTGTGAATGTAAAGCAAGTTAGCTATTCCTGATTAACTTCATGTGTGACTACTCTTATTCTGGAGTAAGACTACCTGATTCCAGATTAGCTTAATCCAATTCAGATAAACAAATTTGGAATCAGGAATTCCTATTCCAGAATAAGAATGCCCACATGTGGAATTAATCAGTAATAGAGATTTCAAGAATAACATCTTGTGTGGACAAACTCTAAATCTGATTTATTGACTTGTTTTAATTTAATTAATTGTCCAAGTAAGATTAATAAACTTTAAACTGTCCTGAATTGTGCCAAAATTGGTTTTTGCATCAGTTTTGTTAAATTGGTTTTTAAAAATAAAATTAAACCTGTACAAAGAGGAAGTTTGTTACTGGAGATGTTGTCCTTTCAGCTTACCCGAAAAGCTCCCTTATCGCGAAAGACTGCAGCAGTGGGTGCAAAGTCTGGAAGGCTTGGGCCTGGGAGACACCATGACAAAAGGCACTGGATGAGGCCAGCATGGATATGAAAAAGGGATGTTAGCGAATAATCGACTAGCCAGATAACCGCCATTTAACATCCTTAATATGAATCAACACAAAGGATAGTTGAGCAGTTCCTAATGGAAATAAAGGGACATGAGGCTAGACCAGGAGTTCTGAGGTGAAGGTAATATACTTTCCAGTCAATAGAATATTGGTTTAGAATAAGTCTTCAGCAGCCACTGGCTCCCCTACATGATACTGACGCTGACACAGTCTGGGTAAGAAAAGGTCTGAAACAAAGGAGCTATATATGTTGGTGCTGTGCATGCATATTAATGCTGCTTGTTCACTTCCAGATGAAACTTGGACTTTCCTGAAGGGTGGTCCTGTGGATTTTGTGAATGAACATCCCTGTTACCCTCAGCCTTCCTGAGATGGCAAGTCCGGCAGTCAGCCCAGACTCTTCTTCCCACGAGGCTCTTTCTTCTGTCAACTCTGCACCAGCCTGCTCCCCCAACTCCGATTCAGAGAACCTAAGCCCAGATGAGCTGGAACTGTTGGCAAAACTGGAGGAGCAGAACAGGTGAGGAAAGCTTAGCACACTAGTGTGTTCTTGTTGCTGAGGAGGCTAAGGCCAATGAGAGCTAACTTACAATCCAAGGAGTCTGTGTGTGCCATAGTGTACAGTGTGTCATCCCCTGTATCTCAACGGTAGTGTGAAACCACCAAAGAAAAGTACTGCTGAAGTGCTCCAGCAATGTGCGTCAGCCCTGACCTGGAGGGATTGCCTTTTCAGGTGAAGAGAGCTTGACCTGTAAGACCCATATAAACCTTAGTCTTACTCCTGACTGTCAGCAAGACATCAGTTGTAATGGACACAGTCTTGTGCTAGTGTCAAGTGTATACAAGCTTCCTCCACCTTCCCTCCCCCTTCCACCCACCAACAGATCACTTCTCACTTCCGAAATCCCCCTGCAGCCAGAAGATAAATGGTAGTAACCAAGAGTTTTTACTAAACTGGGTCACTTCTGCTTCAGTGATCTGGAGCTGAAAGGCACCATATGTCTTGGCCAGTCACTTGAGTTACTCTGTCCAGCTGATCTTGTTCTGTCTGATGTTTAATCTATTTTGAGATGACTACCCCTTGCTCTACAGTAGGTGTAGTTCCTGTTGGGTAGCTGTTTACAGAAAACTTCCACCTAACACAGTGCGTAGAGTCCACAGTAACATACCAATTATCTGGTCTACAAGACTGGGCGCTGGGCATCTGAAAAGATAAAGGCAATGACAATCTATTTCTTGATTAATTTAATATCTGCCTCATCTGCAGCTTTTGTAGGAATGATTCCCTGTTGGTTTTTTGTTGTTTTTAGAGTACAAGTGAGCATGTTGTCTTTAACATCTGACCCAAACACATGAAGCCTGGAGGCTGGGAGTGTAAAGAGCCTTGCACAGCTAAAGTTTGCAAAACACATGGATAAAGGAAGGCACCAGTTTCCATACAAGACATGGGTGTTTCCACGGCTTGTTCTGTTTTTAGAGAGGGGAGATTCTGGTGTTTACCCTCCTGGCAATTTAGCTCATGGGAGGCTGGAAATTCTTTTGTCAACTACTCCCAAACATCCTGGGGCCTCCTTTCTGAACTGGCTGCTGTCTTCCCATGATCCATTGGTGGGTTGTGACCCACCATACAAGAAACAGAGTTTGAGGATCCATTGAAGAGGACTTATTTCCTTAAAGTGTCTGCAGAGGATCATTTGCAATAGCATCATGTGCTGCATCTTATCCTGTGAAAAGATGGTCCAGATAATTCTTGCTTAAAAAAAAAAAAATCCCTTATCGTGAGCTTAAGTGCAGTTTCCAAATTTTAAAACTTTTTATCGCCACAGATAAACTTGCCAAGTAGTTTGTTATCCTCTACTCTGACTTGGCAAGAAGAATTTTCTGCAACAGGAGAGTCTGACCAGATGCCCAGCAAATGTGAATCCCAGTATGTGCACTCAGTATGGATACAGTACATTGGCTCAGTGGCCACATGGCCAGCCTGAGTTCCATTCTCAGGCTTCTTCTCATTCTCCAGGCGAGATGATTCCTCTAGTGAGGTCTCTTCTGGACAGGTAAACCCATTCTGAGGGCACCAGAATTCCTTTGCAGAAGTTCTATGGCCTGAGTTATACAGGAAGTTAGAGATGATCAGAATGGTCCCTTTTGGCCTTGGAAATCTGTCTGACTTTGCATAGTTTTGACCTTATAAATGCCATTTTCCATCCTTTCCCAATGATTGGGAGTGGACGCTAACCTTCTCCTTGGGGGGAAACGAATGACTCTGTCAAACAATTCTATTTCTGATTCTCTATTTCTAAAGAATCCAAGCTCCCAAAACAAAAGCTTCTCATAGCTCTCTGTCCTGTGGAAGGATGCTGCTGGAATTGATTTCTAGTAACAGGGTGATGTCTGGGGGATGCAGTTTGTAGTAGGGTGGGGGAGCAATTACACAGTGTGAGGAAGAGGATGGAAGGCACTGACCTTGTTAGGTACCGATTATCATAAGCATCCGGTGAAAGGCCAGCTGGGGAAGGCAACCCCCACCCCTTCCGCCCGAGGCTTCTGGCCCACGTGGAGAGCCACAGCTGCCATACTGCGGGCCCGGCCCGGCACTCCTTGGCGGCCAGGGGAAGCCGGGCTGCCGTGCAACGGCTCTGTCCCTCCCTGGCAGCTGCGGCTCATTGCTCCCAGGCGGCTGGGCTGCTGAGCTGGGCTGCCTTCCCGAACAGGTGGCCAGACAGAGCCAGGCTGCTGTGTCAAAGCCCTAGCCTTCTCCACTGATGGCCCCAGCCTTAGGTGGTTGGTCATGTAGGCAATTTTGGGAAGGCTCTGCCTTCCCTTGCCTACATTACTGACCACCCATGTCAATTATCCTGTTTCCTCAGACTTTCTTCTTCCTGTTCCTCAGCAGTCAATCAGTCAGTCCAGAATTTGATTACATTGAATCAAGAAAGGGCCAAATTTTGCCAGCTGAACTTGAAAGCAGAAAGGTGCAGCTGTTGGTAGGGTAAATTGATATTCAGAAAGGCAATAGATTCAATACAGTTTCCCATGTTTTAGAATGGCCCCTGAAACAATACTGTATTCCCTCCGCACTGAAACTGCTTATCTGCTCTGCTTATCTGCTCCGCACTGAAACTGCTTATCTGCTCTGCTTATCTCTGTGTCCCACTCAGCCCCATATTATATCACCTTCTTTTCATCAGGAAGATGACTTTTCTTAAAGTGATGTTGAGAATTTCTGGAAAGGGGAGACTCCTTTTCTGTTCAGGTTCAGGTTCATTGCTGAGTTTAATACTCTGTTAAAAGTAACTATTAGTCTCAGATCAGGAAGTCACTCTGCAGGGCTCTAGCTAGCTGTGCTCCTGATAACAAAAGCCACTTTCATTGCCCATTTCCGCCCCAGTAGGCATCTAACTGTATAGTTCAGTTGTAGATTTCCTTCCCGCTCTGAGGGGGTGCACCTGGGTCTCCCTGGGCACATCCGATTTCTAAGTTGCTGAATGTTTAAGAGGAAACAAGCGCAGCTGGAAGCTCTCTTGTCTGAGAAGAGCAAAATGTAGAATTCTGGTAAGGGTCCAGCAGCTTTGAACCAAGATACATTTAGATAAAACAGAAAGCAGAGGTCCTGAAGCTTTGGTGGCTGAAAATCAGTGGTACTCCTAGCAAGAGCGGGGGTGATACCTCTGTTCTGGTCATGTTACAAATTGAGTTACTGCATCTTGTGTGTCTAAAACTTCCTGTGCAGCTTAATTTGTAGCTCCTCTTTGGGCTTGTCTAAACAGGCAAGTTACTGTGCTGTAACTTTCTCACTCAGGGGTGTAAAAAACACAAACGCACACCCCCAAATACAGCAAAAGTTACAGAGCTGTAAAGTACCCGTGTAGGTGGTGCTACAGTGCTGGGAGCCACACCCTGCACAGTTAGCTACTCCTCTTGTGGGGATGGCTTACCAAGAATGCTGGGAGAGCTGTCTCCCAGTGTTCCTGCCATGATCACACTGCAGTGCTGCAGTGGCTGCACTTTACATTTTGTTAGTGCAGACAAAACCTGTTTCCTGTCCTAAACTGTGGCACAGTGGTGGTGTGTGCTGTGTCCCATTCCAGAGGTGGTAGCATTCACTGAAAGATGTACAGCTCTCTTGTTGCTTTGCCTTTTAGTTTCAGAAGGGTGGATGAGGTTAGAAAACCAACTTCTGTTGGTGAGAGAGACACGCTTTCCAGCTTACACGGAGCTCTTCGCAAGGTCTGAGAAATGTACTTGCAGCTAAATGCAAGGTGGAACAGATTGTTTAGCATAAGCAGTTAGCACATTTCAAGAGACCATTCAAAGTGAAGTGGCCTGTAAACATCTCTGGAAGGTAGAAGGGGTTGGTGGGTTATAAATGGTTGTAATAAATCATAATTCAGTGTCCTTTCAATCTGTGATTTTTAGTGTCTAGCAAAGTTATGATTTTGTTTAAATTTCCCAGACCTGAAGAAGAGCTCAGTGTAAGCTTAAAAGCTTGTCTCTCTCGCCAATACAGGTATTCCAATAAAAGACATCTCACCCACTGTATTTCTCTGAAATCCTGAGACCAATGTCGCTGCAATGATACTACATACAGTTTCTTTATAAAGCACTTTGGAATCCCGAATACATGGCTAGAATTTTAACTGATTTAAATTGCCCTATTTTGGTTTACTTCAGTAGAGCCATGCTGATTTACACACACAGCCTGCAATTACTTTAATGGTCACCTTTAGGTGGCATCATGAGGGAATTGTAATTTAGTACTGCAGTAGCCCCAACTAGGGCTGTGGTCCAATTGTTAGAGCCCTGCAAATCTGCAGATATCCACGAGTATCCACATCCGTGGATATCAGTACGATAGCCATGGCTCATTTTTGTGGATACAGATTTTATATCCATGCAGGGCTCTACCAATTGTGCTAAGTGACACAGACACAGAGTGAAAAGGACTATGAATCTTGTTCTAATTTGATTCTTGCTAATACCTCCTATGCAAGGTCTCGATACTTTTTCGGTTATCATAATACCCTGTAGTCAGGTTGTCAATTTCTGAATCATTCACTTTTTAGCCTGATACCTTCTAGTTTGCTCTTGCCTAAAGGCAATTGTTTTTTACCTTTTTAAATTTTATCAGAATTCCTTCAGGCCGGGGCGTGAGTTCCACAATGGAACGAGAAATAAAGTCCTGGAAGAGCTTGGAATGTGCACTGATCACCTCCAGGCTTTTGTTTTCCTAGGCAATGAAATGCAAAGGCCCCTGGCATTAGGGTAGTGAGATCAAGTACCCAGGAATAAGTGAACTTATCTGTATTGTACATAGGCTGCTCTCAGTTATTCTTTAGTTTGTGTTCTAACAAGAAACATGTTAACGTATTACAGTTTACATTTAACGTGTCTATTCTGAATACTCCTCTTACTTTGGCTAGTGGGGAGGGCTGTGAAACTGGATTATGAAAGTGATTTGCCAAACATGGAGTTCAGGTTGCCTTTTAATTTTGACTCTGTTTAAAGGCTTGTATCTTCGTTTGAAACAGAAGCCAAGGGTTAAAAAAGAGCTTACATTGGAAATGGCTAGATCCTAATATCCTTCCATAGGAGCACAGAGGGTTTGTCCTGGTATAAATTCCCTCTCAAAAAGCCATATGGCGAGTCTAGTTAAACTTGGTTCTTACGAGAGCCCCTGACAAAGAACGTTCACGTTCCATCATGGAATCTTTGAGTCTGAATCACTTCCTGAAACACACAGACTTGAACTCCTGTTATTAAAAGTAATGTAGCAACACATTAAACTCTCCCTCCTGTTGCTGCCTTCAATGCAAAGGTTGGTAGCTTCAATAGCCCATCTTTCTGCAGAGGAGCTTTCTCTTTGGATGAGGAGCGTTGACTCACGCATGTGATTTAGAGAACTGAGGGTGCAGGCTTGCACTGATGGTCTTGCTATGTGGCTTGGATGGTTGCTTGGTTGTTGCTTTTGTGGCTTTGCTTTGTGGAATCTGGGAAGGGGTGGCAGTAGCTCTGGTCTCACAATGCTGCTGGCATCTCATTCAGGCTGCTGGAAGCAGATTCCAAGTCCATGCGCTCCATGAATGGCTCCCGCAGGAACAGTGGCTCCTCCTTAGTCTCCAGCTCCTCAGCCTCCTCCAACTTGAGCCACCTTGAGGAAGATACCTGGATCCTGTGGGGGAGGATCGTCAATGAATGGGACGAATGGCGGAAAAAGAAAGAGAAACTGCTGAAGGTGAGGAAGGGGGGCAGGTTAGTGAGAAATTGGGACATGGCTAGCACAGATTCCACCTCTTCCCTCCTCTGCCGCATCCTCATTCCCAGCAATACCTGAGAACTTTTTCAGGCTCAAACGCAGTTTGATTTGTAACCCTGTTCTAGGACTTGCCAAAAACGTTCTTACGCTACTCACTCCCACATCTATCCATCTCAGTCACAAGGGGGAGGGGATGGGCCCTCTTCAGGGCCCTTTGCAGCATCCCAGGCCCTTGCCCGCAAGCACATCTGCATAAGCTCACGCAGAGTATTGAACCTCACTCACCCATTGTGGCACAGAGAGGCTGTATAAAACTCCAGGATTGTGGAACATTCTCCCCTGCTGACTCATGACCACTTTGCATTGCTTCTCACCAGGAGCTCATACGGAAAGGAATCCCGCACCACTTCCGAGCCATAGTATGGCAGCTTCTGTGCAGCGCCACAGACATGCCTGTCAAGAACCAGTATTCAGAGCTGCTGAAGATGTCTTCCCCCTGCGAGAAGCTGATCCGGAGGGACATAGCCCGCACATACCCTGAGCATGAGTTCTTCAAGGGCCAAGACAGCCTAGGCCAAGAAGTCCTTTTCAATGTCATGAAGGTAACAAGGAGCCACCTGTAATGGTCAGAGTGGAGGGCAGCATCTAGCATATGGGCAGATGGTGTAGAGAGCCGCTGTAGCACATGATGCAGCACTGCACTCTCAAAGTGGGGTTACAGTTAGAAAAGTGACTTGATGGAAGCTACACGAGTTCCATTTCAGTGTCTTGAATGCCAGGGCTGTGACATTGAGGTGGGAAGTGGAGTGAAACCACAAGCCCTGTAAGAAGCAAGTCTTAGTGGGAAGTAGTAGGCTGAAGAGTTTGTGCCTGCCTCAGGTTAAGGCGTGGTCCATCTGATTTTCACTCTTTCTTAGAACAGGAGGGAGCTATTAATAATCTTTAGCAAAGCATGCTGGGAGTCAAAGGCAGCTGGGCCCTAAATACCGCAGGTACTTCCTAGTCAGTTGGAGGGAGAGTCAGCTCTAGAGAAAGTGCTGCTTGCTAAGGCAATGGTATAGGAATAGCACCAGGCAGGGGATGCTGTGTGAAGGATGTGGGAAGATTAAATCTGTGGGTATGTACAGAACAAGGGCTTTGAGAAGTTCTCTTGCATGAAGAAGCCAGTATTGACTGTCTATCAATAATGTTGTGGTATTTGGGGTGCCAATACTTCAAGGGGACTGAGCTACAGAATGTTTTCCAAAGAGTATTCTCCATCTGTCGTCTTCATCATTTTCAGCATCCTCACCCATCAGCGAGAAACTGGTGACAACTTCAGCCAGGGAAACCTTTTCCTCCCACCCCTCTATCCTCCCTATTGATGATGTATGACCCTGTGAGGAAGTCTAGTGTCCAGCTGGCTCTGCTGTAACTTTGTAACTTGTCAGTTTCATCTGACTTAGGGAGATGGTGTAAGAAGAGACCATGTATATCCAGTTCTTCTAGCTGTGAAGGCATATTAAATGAAAACACCCTGTCGACTGCAAGTCGCTGTGGCATATTTTTCCCTTAGGATTGACTGTTTTGCCTGGTAAAGACTCTGTATTCAGATAAGGAAAATAGACCTAGAAAGTGGTGGCTAAGGAAGCACCTGAAACATTTCTCAGGCAATTAAAGGCAATTCCCTTTAACATGTTTCTCCTTGCAGTCTTGGGCCTTTGTCTCAGCCTGGGTGTCAGTTCTTATCTCTTGTTGCATAATACAGTGGCTACAGAAATGTTAATAAACGCAATGCTTGGAGTAAGGCAGCTGTGATCTGTGATGCAAATTCTGTTTCTGATTGGACCCTGTTTGATATAGATAGTTAACGCAGCTTTGGGGTATTTAAAGCATGATGTTTGCTGGCTGCACGCTCTGAGCTCAAGAGAACACTTATAGGCATAATTTCATCTGGGATACCTTTCTCTTCATGTGTGTGGGCTACAGAGGAATATTAAGCCATTTCTGGGTCCTAAAAAGAGTTCTTGCCTCTGGCCTCCCGCCCGTGACTATTGGTTTTGTTGTCTTACTCCTCGCCTTTATGCTCTCTTCTAACTAATTATCACTTGTGTCTGTAGCTTCCCTGCAGGGCTCTAGAGACCATAACCCTGCCTGCATCACACTCAAGTGCTCTTCTTTCAGGCTTATTCCCTAGTGGATCGAGAGGTTGGATATTGTCAGGGCAGCGCATTCATCGTGGGATTGCTGCTAATGCAGGTTGGTGCCAATGGAGATCATGCTGCGTGAGTTTATGCAGCATCTGACCCATCAAAACTGCTAGCCCAGAGCTTTTTCCAGTGCAATTAATGGCTGTGGAAATGCCACAGGATCTTTAACTTCCCCCAAAGACTTGGCAGAAGGGACTTGGTTTAATGGCTCACCTGAAGGTCCCCTGCCGCTTACTGCACTGTCAGTACAAATTCAAACCCTGGGATGAGAGTTAGTGACCTTCTGGACTGTGAATGCAGCCAACTTGAGCTGTGCCGATTCATTTCTACTTCTCTGCCACTTCTGAAAAGTGTCCTCTCTAGTGCCAGAGAGCCTCTTTTTTAGGGAACGGGAATTTTCTTTTGACACACAAACCTGAGCGTAAAAGATGGCACTCTTCCTGCATCTGTTTAACAAGGCAAAGCCTGTTTCAAAGCCAAAATCTACCACCTCACCCTGTGAAGCACACTCCAGGGAAGGTTTTAAGGAAAGACTTTTAAACACTAAAAGCTAGGTACTTGTCTTGTTATGAAGCAGTGCTAGATAGAAATGCCTCTCAAACACTTCACAGGTGAATCAACATGCTCTGGCTAGGAAGCAAGCCTCAAATGTTGTGAATATTCCTTTGTTTCCTCCTTACCTGTTTTGACCCTTATCTCACACCAGTGAACCCTAAAATCAGGAATGAAAGAAGCATCATTGGGCCTCCCCTTCACCTTCGTAGAACCTCTGTGGATCAGGCTAATCTGTTTGTAACATGGCGTATATAAATGGTATGCTATGTACAAATGACATGTAAAGTCAATGTAAACCTACTGGGGAAGAGTGTCCAGCATAGCAGAGTCCTACTCATTCATTTGCATGCTTACATTCTCCACTGGGAATGCATTTTATATAAGCAGTGGCTGGCCCCATGGAAGCAGCAGGAAAAATGCTTGATCACTGGCCAGAAGTGTCAGGAATCCAATCCGAATGGAAAGCATTGTTCTGCTCCACCTCTTGTAACTAGTGTTTGTCTCAGCTACGTTAGAGCATAGTTCTGAGTCAGTTTCATGCTGGGCTCCGTTGAGAGGCTAATGTGGGATATGTCTCGGTTTGAACCTGCAGATGCCCGAGGAAGAGGCTTTCTGTGTGTTTGTGCGGCTGATGCAGGAGTACCGATTACGAGAGCTATTCAAACCCACCATGGCCGAGCTAGGCCTCTGCATCTACCAGTTTGAGTATATGCTGCAGGTAAATACAATGAGGAGCCCAGGATGACAGTAGCTCAGACAATGAGGCCATATGAGGATATTAGCAGGCTAACTGGGGAACTGGCCAGTGGTTTCTTTGTGCACACGATGGTCTGTGACTCTAGGCTGGAGAAGCCTGGATTCTTTCCAGATTCCCCACAGAATGTCGGAGAAGAGTAGAGCCTAAATGAGCTAGTTGTCTTTGGGAGCGACTAATGGAATTGGTTCTTGCAGTGGAGTCCTTGGCTCTGGTAGTTCAGCGCCCCCTCTGGCCAAGAGATTCCCATACCTCAGAAGGGATGGTGGTGGAACCTAGAAGCCGTAATGATCAGCAGTAGTCACATGTCTGCTCTTTCTCTCTCCTATGCAGGAGCAGCTGCCTGAGCTGAACATCCACTTTCGTTCCCAGAGTTTTCTCACCTCCATGTACTCATCGTCCTGGTTTCTCACCCTCTTCCTCACGACCTTCCCTCTGTCGGTGGCCACCCGAGTGTTTGACATCTTCATGTATGAGGTGAAGCGCTTTGTGCTGGGAGGACTGGGGGCATGAGCATGAGCTTACAGGGATTTCTGATGTGGAGGGGGAGCAGCTGCTTTTCTGAGGGCAGGATCAACGTCTGGGAAAAATTAATTGTGAACAAGCTAAGTCGTTTAAAACCAGCCACAGCTGCATTTTCTGCCTGAATAGAAGAAGCTTGTTAAATCTTGTCAGGCTTCCTTGTAAGATCAGAAAGGCGTTTCCCCGCTACACAGTGCTTCAAGTGTTTCGAACTGTATGTCTTCATTCTCTTTCTTTCAGTGACACTGAGCACCCCAAACTCCCATTGACTCTCTTGTTCCGGGGTGACTAGATGAGAGAGACTCTGCAAAGCTGAAGTTTTTAGCCCTAATAGACTATCAAGCTTAGTGGCAGAAGCCCTGCTCTGCCCTTCACCCCTCTCCACAGAGTCTGGCCCTGTTGTGGAAGTGTCCTTGGGCCATATGTGCGTGGCTAGCTGTAGTGTGTATAAATTGGAGCATTTCCTATGGGAGCTGTGGCCAAACTGCAGCTCAAGGAGTTCTGGGGATATGAGTCAGCCTTTTGGAACCAAGGGGCATGGCTGACCAGACCTGCACTCAGGATGAGGTGTTTGTATGGGCCGGGGTGGGCAAAAGGGCCTCTGTGGGTCAATTAGGGACTGGGGCCGGGGGAGCACCCAAAGCCATCTCCGCTCTGTCCCTGTCCTGCGAGCAGCGCGCGGCGCTTCAAAGCACAGCACACTGCTCGCAGGGTGCGGGGGAGAGCAGAGGAGGCTTCGCGCACTCCCCAGGCCAATCAGGGCCTGGGGGCGGGAGAGCTGAATGAACCTTCCTTCGCCCTGCCCCGGCCCTGTGAGGAGCTCGCAGCACTTCAAAGTGCCATGTGCTCCTCGCAGAGTGGGAGGAGGCTTCCCGTGCTCCCCAACCCCCAGGCCCTAATTGGCCTGGGGGTGGGGTAGTGTGCCAAGCCTCTTCCAGGACATGGTTGCCTAGTGGGAAGGGGGGGGCAAAGAAGCTCCCCCACCCTCAGACCAATTATTGCCCGCCCCTGGTATAGGCTCATCTCCCACTAGTTAGTTGTTGGCCCTTCCTGCCAGGCTCAGATTTCCTTTAGGGACCATTGAGATGGCCCGAGTTTGGGTTCCCCACCCAGGATGTGAAATGCAAGCTTTAACCTGTAGTTGATCCCGAGGAAATTGACAGTTTTACCCAGTGAGGTTTTTGGGTGGCTTCACTGGGAAAAGGTGAACAACTTTTCCTTTCTTAGACCCATTAGAAATTCCGGGTCTAATTCTCAGTTATGTTGAAGGCCCCTTTCTGTGGCTCTGGCCGTGAAGTTCCTGTGCTGTTTTTGCTCTGGTAAAGGGAGCTTGGTGTGGGCATAAATTACATTTACTTTAAGGCTCTTTTCCTTGCTGGCGTGATGTCTGGGCTTAGGTGTGAATGAGAATCAGGCTCTGGGTGTTTTTCCCTGCCCCTGAGATGCGGAGAGAACAGAGCTTAGGCACCTGACTTTCATTGCACTCTGAAATGCCACGTGAGCCTTGTGTCCAGGCCTGAACCTTCCCTGTGCTTTGCCATAGGGGCTGGAGATCATCTTCCGTGTGGGGATGGCCCTCCTGCAGTTCAACCAGGCGGAGCTGATGCAGCTGGATATGGAGGGGATGTCGCAGGTCAGAAAAGCTCCGCATTGCACTCAGACTGCCCTCTTGGGCAGCCATGCAGTTGTCTTAGAAAGAGCTCCATAGTCCTGTTGAACTGGCCGTGCCCAGTGTGTAAATGGAAGATGCCCAATCTAAGGCTCAAGACTGGCCCACTTCCTCGTGGCTGGCCCGAGCTCGTGGTGGGGCACTGCTCTGTGTATCGCAGGTATGCGGCACCCTGCCATGCTTCTGAAACTCAGTGGGCTACAAGTCCAAGCAGCCGGTCACCATCTAGCCCAGAACCTGAATCCAGATCTCTGTGAAATGTGAGTTTAGACAGTTTCCGTTTTCCTCAGGCACAGTTTCAAAGGGGAGATGTGAAAGAATCACCAATAGATATTCTTTCTCTCCAGCCAGTGAAATACTGTTGCCTGCAATGCTACAGCTTACCCCAGCAGGATCATGCACATGGTTAATCTTACAGCCCCGTACCTGTGGCTCTTGTTCTGCTTAGACGACAGATGATGCAGTACCAGCATCTTGGCTGCATAGGACCCACTGCTGAGACCATGCAGTTGGTGGGAAGGGGGAAGAGAACAATGGCATGGCAAGAAAATGCATTACTGTGTGAAATACAATTGGGCTTTGTGAATCTGGCCCATCAGCAGTTACAGTTCTCACTCACTGTGCTGTCCCTGTCATGCACCAGACAGAAAGCGAAGAAGTCCTTTCAGGCTTGCTGAGGTTGCAGAGTGATTTTCCTTTCAGTCTCCCTGCGGATACTGGGCACTGTGAGGCTTAGCTTTCAGCTGTCCCGTTGGATTTGAGATGTCCTGAGGCCAGACACATGAACGCCCTTTGTGTTTGGAGCTGACAGCATTGGATAAGCTCCTGTGCCTGCCTTGTGCCAGAGCACAGATCTTGCCTGTCTGTGCCTCAGTTTCCCCCCACTCGCCCTTTTGGTGTTAAGATTTGAGGCTAAGAGCTATAAAAATGCCAACAGTGGTGCATTGTCCCTGCTGCCCTGTCAGCAGGAGCCTGTCCGTGATCCCGGGCCACAAATGGAAGTAGTAACGAGGGGTGTAATCCCCTCCAGTATTCCTAGAAATAGCTTCCTGTTTTTATTTCCTCCTCTCCTCCCCCACTGACTCCAGCTATCCAGCTTCTTCACATGCAGCTCTGCTCCCCACACTTCTCCCTGGCTGCTGGAGCTTTGGAAACTGCCCAGATACTGAACCTACCCAAGTGCTGCCCAGGAAGTCCCACATTCCTCAGATGCACTTGAAACGCCCAGGTCTGATACACCAATGAACTAGCAGGAAGTAAGAGGCTTCCAGTGATTGCTCAAGGGCGTCAGAAACCACTAGAGGCCAGATAGCAAGGAAGGCAAGTTGCTGAGCTGTCTGCTGTGACATGAGTACTGAATGCAGAGGTTGGGAGGAGGTTTGGGAGAGGAGGTAGGGCTTATTAGAGTGCTTAATAGGGGCTCAGTGAAATGCCCTCTGTTCCCTTCCCACAGTATTTCCAGAAGGTGATTCCTCATCAGTTCGAGAGCTGCCCTGACAAGCTGATCCTGAAGGCATATCAGGTCAAATACAATCCCAAGAAAATGAAGAGGTAAGTTCACTCCCCACCCTGTGAAATACCCCAGACGGGCGACTGGCAGAGAAACCCTCCCTGAGCCGTACTGCCTTGAGGATCCTGGGCTAGAGTTAAGCAGGAGGACAGGGAATGGAATGGGAGCGCGCATTGCGGGCTCATCTAACTACTCGCTGGAGCCACACAGCAAGCAGCAGGGAAAATAGAGAAGAGATGAGTAAGTTTTGTGCAGGAAGACTCAACAGCAGGGGAATTACTGTCTCCTTTGACAGCAGGTCTGATGGGCTTGTGGGAGACCGAGGAAGCTTTGCTGCAGCCTAGAGAGAAGACAGGCTGGTGGCAGCAGAGCTGCATGGCTGCAGGGATTCTCAGTTTGCTAGAAGTTGGGGAGCATTTTGTGTATCCAAGGAAGTGGGTGCAGCTCCTGCCCCAAACTTTCATCTCATGCCATGTAAGCAGAAAATGCTGTGATTTTTCTGCCTTCCTCTCTTGAAGGGCAGAAGCCTGCATTTCAGATCTCTTAAGCAGGGACCGTGTACAAAGAAGGGTCCAGGAGATAGACCAGTTTTGCCTGATCTTTATTTCAACCTTCTTTGTTGCTCAGTTAAGGGATTCCCTGCCCTTCCATTAGCTTATCTAGTGTCCTTTAAACAGACTGGGTCTTCCCAGTACTGTGTAGTGAGCAAAACTGTCCCTTTCCCCAAAAGATGGGCCAGAAAGGAGAATCCCTTGAGAGCACACAGTACTGAGACACAGATTATGCAATAGCAGAACCATGAAACCTAGCTAAATGGTTCAATCAGGGACAGGAAAGGATTGCTTGGAGAGGTGGGTTTAAGGCTGCAGTGCTCAAATGTGCCATCCTAGCTGCATATGGCCACCTGAGGCGCTTCTTGCAGCCACAGCCTCCTGGGAGGTCACTTGTTTTTCTGTTCTGTTTAGGGCGAGTAAAGAAGAAACAACTGTACATAATTTTTATCACTGAGTCAGAAAACAAACCCTGCGTAAATAAATTGCAATGATTTGGGCATGTATATATGCAGATTTATTTGTTTTTCCTAAAGTTAATGAAGGGTTTTAGGGAAAATGATCAGAGCAGCCACCTATTAAGAATTGGTGGCTGCACTCTGAGGCCACCAAAACCGCACTATTAACCCCTGGCTTAAGGAATGTCATTGGGGATACTCATAGGCACACATGCTCTCAGTTCCTCTTGTGCTGCTGCTCACTTCTCCCTACGAATCCTGAGTCTTAGCCTATGGCTGTCCACTGTGCTATTCATCAGCTGATCCAGATGCCACGTTCTGTGGGATTGTGGCTCCAACTGAGGAACAAGCAATAGGAGCTGAGGGCCAGAGTGCATCAGTGATGGGTCTTTCAGTTGTTTGAGTCTGTAAGGGTATGTCTACACTGCCACCCTAGTTCGAACTAGGGTGGCTAACGTAGGCATTCAAACTTGCAAATGAAGCCGGATTTAAATATCCCGGGCTTTTATTTGCATGTTCCCAGTGCCGCCATTTTTAAATGCCCTGTAGTTGAACTCCTGCCCGCGGCTGCACGGACTAGGTAGTTCGAATTAAAGCTCTAATTCGAACTACCGTTAAACCTCCTTGCAGGAGGAATAGCGGTAGTTCGAATTAGAGCTTTAATTCGAACTACCTAGTCCGTACGCGTAGCCGGCAGGAGTTTGAACTACAGGGCATTTAAAAATGGCGGCTCGAACATGCAAATAAAGCCGGGATATTTAAATCCCGGGCTTCATTTGCAAGTTTGAATGCTCGTTAACCACCCTAGTTGAACTCTGACTGCGGCGCGGACTGGTAGTTCGAATTAAAGCTCTGGTGAACTGCGTTAAACCTCCTTGCAGGAGGAATAGCGGTAGTTCGAATTAGGAGCTTTAATTCGAACTACCTAGTCCGTGCGCTGTAGCCGGCAGGAGTTTGAACTTCTGAGGCATTTAAAAATGGCGGCTCGGGAACATGCAAATAAAGCCCGGGATATTTAAATCCCGGGCTTCATTTGCAAGTTTGAATGCCTACGTTAGCCACCCTAGTTCGAACTAGGGTGGCAGTGTCGACATACCCTAAGTGATGCACATAGGGAGCTGAAAAATGAGGCAGAGTGTATGTTAAAATCGGTGTAAGCGAAGCTCTGAATCCAGGATCATTAATTTCCCCATCAAGCTTTAGTATGTGTGGCCTCTTTCTGCCTGGGCCTCAGCACAGCACACAAGGTACTCAGCCTAGATTGTTCGCTCCTGGTCCCTGCAGGGGTGACCCTGAGCGCTGGGGTGGGGGTGGGTGCTAAAGCAGGTTTGATCCAGTCTGGCTTGCATGTCTATCTCAGGCTGGAGAAGGAGTACGCTGCAATCAAAAACAAAGAGATGGAGGAGCAGATTGAGATCAAAGTAAGTCCGTCCTTTGCTCCGTGCCCTCCTTGCTGTATCCCAGCAGCACCTAGAGGGAAAGGTTATGGGAGCCGCCTGAGATTAACTCTGAGAGCTCATCAGATCACTGCCTCTAATGCTGCTTATTGGTACTCCAGCACCTTATTCAAAGCTAGGCCTGATGGGTCAGAGGTTATAGATGCTCCCTTCTCCAATGTGGCCTTTCGCATGTGTGACACTAACTGCACTTGGCTATAGAAATTTCCCCAGCAACTTGAAGCAGATGCCCCCTTCATTTCTTGTGCAGTGGTAC
This sequence comes from Rafetus swinhoei, assembly GCA_019425775.1. Classification (NCBI taxonomy): domain Eukaryota; kingdom Metazoa; phylum Chordata; order Testudines; family Trionychidae; genus Rafetus; species Rafetus swinhoei. The sequence goes on along the minus strand of JAFJHL010000157.1, from coordinate 1,065,222 downwards.
TGCATGCTGTTAAATAGCTGCCATGTTCCACCCCAGAGACAGCTGCACTTCAGAGGTGAGCAAAGTGATCCCTATATGTACCATCTGGGTTCCCAGGGAATGAAAGGCACTATGTAAATGTAAGAGATTACTGCTTCATTCTTGGGCTGAACTTGGAGCCTAACCCAAAGCAATGGCAAAGGGGATTTCTGCAGCCCAGAATGTGGTCCCTCACTTGCTGTGATTTCAGTTATTTCCCAGTAGAGGGCAGACCCAGCCTATTTAAGGCCAGGTTTGCATACAGGAAGCTCCTGTTGATGTCTCACTTCTTCCTCTGCAGAGGCTCCGGACTGAGAACCGCCTCCTAAAGCAGCGGATCGAGACCCTGGAGAAGGTGAGGGGCGTGCCGGGCCGTGTGCGAATCCACCTCCTCCACTTCCAGACTAGCTTGGCTTCCAAAAATGAGGCATTGCACAGTCGCCTGGCCCAGCTCACTATAAATGTGCCCAGGAAAGGCAACTGTTAGCTCAGGCCATGTAGCCTGCATCATACGCTCACAACACTGCCTGGCATGTCGGTCTAATGCACTGTCAACAATAGTGATGGCTCTTCAAAGAAGGCTTTGGAGCCCAGTCAAGGAGCAAGGATTAGACTACTTTCAGGGTGACTATTAAAGTGATGCTTGTGTGTTTAAATGTCTTGTGATTTGGATAAGATACTAAAACACTACATCTTACTTGCCAGGTCAGTGAACTGATGCTTAGATTGTTTGGTTGTTTTGTTTTTTGAAAATCTTCAATTGCAGAATAAAATATATATGGAGTCCCAGTCCTGAAGCTATGCTGAGGTCACTTGTAAAAGGGTATCTCTGGAACTGAGCAGAGTGTCTGATTTTTCCGGCCCCCCCCCCCCCCCATGTGGCATTGATCACACTTATGTGTGGCTTTTAAAACTTACTTATCCAGGCCTGCAAGTGATTTGATTACCCTGCCACTGGATTTTGTACCTCTGCCTCTAATTCTGTCACTGCCTCATGCTGTACAATACTTCACACTATTTTGTTCTTGTGTTAAAAAAAAAAAAAAAAAAACCTTACAAAATGGATTTCAATAAAGCCAAAAAGGGAAATCTCTGGAACCAGAGAGAATCCCTGATTTACCCAGGCTCCCTGGCTGCATGCATGACTGAGGTTTCATCTACTAACTGGTGTACATCACTGTCCTGCATGCTGGCACTGTGGGCCTGGTCTTCCTAGGTCCTGAGCCCCTGCAGCTCCCATCCACCTCAGCAAGAAAAAGCCTCTGTAAAATCAGGCCCTCAATGCTAGGTCCTCTCTCTGACAGTACTGTGTAGTATCTTTCCAGGTGGCATGTCCTCTGTCAAGGACTATGGCTGCCATGGATTTTTCCATTGCTCATTACTACAATGTTGTAGGATGTCACTGAGAACATCTTCGAGGACTGCAGGCAGCATATGGCCCTGAAGCCTATGTCATAGCCGCTCTCTGTCTCTCTGGAACCTCAGGGCTCAGACCCAGCTAACAAGTGGCAGGTTTATTGCTGGTGAACACAACAAGCAATTAGCCCTCGGTCAAGGGATATACTTGTTGGTCAAATTCCCATGCAGATTTGAGGTGGCTCCTGCCAGGCTGCCCTGTTGCAACAAAAAGTCTGGATTCTCCTGCCCTAATTGCTCTGGCATGGAAGATGTCTCTGCTTGGGTGCGTTTATCTCACTGGGCTCTGCTGGGTTCTTTCCTCCTGCTGCTTTAAGTCTTGCTGTCCTCTGTGCTTCTGCCTGTGATTGGAGCGCTTGTGCAATGACCTTGTTATTGTTGTATCTTTTTTTTTTTCTTTCCTTCTCCATCTTTCCTTCCCTGTCTGGATCTCCGCTAGGAGAGTGCTGCCTTGGCAGACAGACTGATCCAGGTACTGTAAACCCTTTATTTTCATCTCTCCTTTCTCGGTTTCACATTTCAATCCAGAAACAAAACCGCACCTACTCTGTGTATGGGTCGTATTTGCTCCACTTCTCTTCATACGGGATCATAGCAGCACTCCCACGCCGGATCCAAAGAGCTGCAAGTAAAGCCTTCCGTTATCACAGAGTTTGAGGCCCTTGACGGGGGATGGGACTTCTTAGCCACATATGCTAAAGAATTTGGGGCCAGTGCCTCAGTTACTGTAAATCAGCAAAGCTCTGTTAAAATAAGAAGGCAGGTCCCCAGTGGTTGTAAATCGGCATAGTGCTGTTGACTCACAGAACTGTGCTTTCAGTTTCCACTGGCTGATGATCTGGCCTTAAGGCTTCAGGCAGACTAAAAAAGTTGTAGTTGAGAAGCAAACTTTTTGAAATGTGTAACTAGGCCTTCCAGGAGGTAGGTACTCCAGCCAGTAAGCTGGATTCACTGCTTAAATCCTGCCCAGCTTGTTAAGAATTCCAGGCCTGCCTGCTCCATGACGGATGTGGAATAAACCAGTAGTTCTCAATTACGGGGCTGTGAACAGGTTTCAGGGGGACACCAACCAGGGGCTAGCGTTAAACTTCCTGGGGCCAAGGTCAGAAAGCTGGAGCCTCACTGCATGGGACTGAAGTGGGAGGCCCTGCTAACCAGGGCTGAACCCTGGTCATTGTAGCTTTGTAGGGACCTCTGTGGCACGAGGCCCAGACAGTTGCCTTGCTTGCTACTCCCTAACGCCAGCCCTGGTTTTATATGCAGGAAAACCGTTATTGTGGCACAGATGGGCTGTGGAGTTTTATAGAATGATGGGGGTGGCTCAGAAGGCAAAAAGCTAAGAACCCTTGATCTTATTTCCCGTGTTAGACTCCTTGTATTGGAGTAGTAACTCAAGCTGGATGCTGTGCAGACACATTGGAGTCAGCCCTGCCCGAAAGAGCTTGCAGCTTGGCTAAGCAAGGCAGCAAAGTGTGGGCGAAAAGTATCCTTGTTTTGCAGCTGAGAAACTAGGTGAAGTGATTTGTGCAGCCAACACGAGGCTGGGGGCATTGACACTCAGGTTTCCTGATCCGAACCCCATTTTTGCTGCTTAACTGACACCATGCTGTAAAGGGCTCATATGGGCAGTCTTTGGCTAAGCACGGAGTAGGGAAGAGACAATAGTTCTTACAGACCCAGAGCTGGCCCCTTCACATCAGACAGGGGCCAAGGTGAGGTGTGAGTGGGGGGCACTACGAGCTATTGGCTGGAGGACTCTAGAAATGCCCGGAGTGCTGAAAAGCACATTTAGGGACCCTTTAGGGAGGGGAGTGGGACGCACAGCCCGTGATCTCTTGCAGCAAACCTGACCAAAGTGGGTTCGTACTAGAACTGTGTTTCCTGTAGAACTTACCGCTGTAGCTATGCTCCCGACACAGATTCAAGGTGCCCTGTAGGGCGGGTGTTTCTGCCTCAGGTTGCCTCTGCATTGATTCGTGGTACACCCACACCTTGAATAGTCCATGCAGATGTGGTCACCCTCTCTCAAAAAAAACTTTGGGAAAAGGTGAAGAGAAGGGCAACAAAAACAATGAGGCATATTGAACATCTGTCAATCAGCCAGGGACTTCCCAGCGTGGAAAAGAGACAAGGCATGGTGGATATGAGAGAGGTCTATAAATTCATGACTGGTGTAGAGAAAGCAAATAAGGAAGTATTATTTACACTTCATATCACACGAACTAGGGATCACTACATGAAATTAATAGGTAGCAGGCTTAAAACAAACAAAAAAGTATTTCTTCACACAGCGCACAGTCTGTGGCCTTCTTTGCCAGAGGATGTTATGAAGGCCAAGTCTAGAAGTGGGTTCAGAAAAGAACAAATTCATGGAGGACTGTTAGCCAGGATGAACCAAGGACGGTGGCCATAGCCTCTGTTTGCCAGAAGCTGGGAATGGGTAAGAGGGGTGGACCACACTTGTTTGTTCATTCCTTCCCTCTGGTGCACCTGGCATTGCTGCTGTCAAAAGACTGGGCTGGATGGACCTTTAATCTGAGCCATATGTCTGTTCCTATGGAAGGTGGGTTGACTCTTCTGTATGTAGTGTACAGCTGCCATCTGAGCAGCCTTTGCATGGCATTATTGCCCTTTTCCCCTGTCCCACATGGAGATGCAATGTACCTTGTTTTACTATATCTCCTACGCAGCTCTAGTTAATAGCAGTCACTCAAGCACTGTCATGAAGAGACCTGCAGTGTTGTGTGATGAGGCTGGGGGCTGACTAACTTTGATATCCAGCGCCCCTGACTCCAAGAACTAGAAGATAAGGACCCCAGGTGTGCCTCACCCCAATCAAAACAAGGACAGAGTTTGAAATGCCCACCTCACCATGGCTGTGATCCCCACCAGCAGTCACTCGCTAGGATTAATACAGCCATTTGTGCAGGTTGAGTACGTCATCTTAGCCCCAGGCATGAAGTTAAACATGACAGTCTCCAAGGTACTTTAAGCATCTGCAGGGGCTTGCACTAGTTTAACTGAAGGGGTGATGTTAAACTAAGTAGATACATGTCAGGTGACACATTTAAGACAATTTCTTCCTGTTTTAAGCTATATTGACAAGTTAGGGTTGAGTTTTATCAGTGTAATGGGTTTGCACTGATATAACTAAAATGGTTTTAGTTAAACTGGTACAACACTGAGGAAAGTGTTCATATGTGCGGGCATTTCTCTTCGGGGAGCAGGGACAATGGTTTTGAGTTTGTCGTGCTGTTCTTTTATGTTCACTTTCATGTATAGAAGTTGCAAATGAAGCCAGAAAACAAAGTCACGGGACGGATAAGGAATAACTGGCCCTGTCTGACTTAAGGAAATTCACCTCTATGACATTATTTTGAAATAACAATGTGAGCGTCTACATGGCAATTCCATTGTAATAATTTCGAAATAACGGATGGCTTATTTTGAAATCTGTAAACCTCATTGCCCGAGGAATAACACTTAGCTATTTCGGAATAGCGGTAGCGTGGATGCTCCACTGCTGCTATTTTGAAATAGCTCCTCCCTGGTGCCTCTTGGGGCTGTAAATCAAGGTAGCACATCCACCTTAGAGAAGCCTGCCTCAGACTAATTTTGAGGCTTCCCTGTAGTATAGATGTGCTATTTCGAAATAAGCGTGCTGTGTAGATCTACTCTGTGACTAAACTGCTGTAATTAAATCACTGCACACCTCTATTTTGCTGCAGTGCCACTTAATCTGGTACTTAACACTCATGTTACTCTAATGCTGCGTGTCATGACTAGTTGCATTGGTGCAGCTACGTTGATTTATTATTCGTATTATTGTAACACCTTGGCGCCCCAGTCATGGCTCCGACTCTCATTTTGCTAGTTGCTGTACAAACACCCAGTGGGACAATAGTCCCTGCCTCGGAGCTCCCCATATAAGACCGTGGCCCCCAAGCTTTTGAGGGTTGGGGTCCCTGCCTCCCTGTCCATGTGCCTCTTGAGTCAGGAGCAGGGCTGCAGCTCCAGGAGAGGGGAAAGGGACAGGGGCCTGAGGCTGCGGCTGGGGCCACAGCTGGGGGGTGAATCTGGAGTGAGAACTGCAGCCAAGGGCCCAGGCTGAAAGTGGGGCTGGGGGTGGAGCCAGGGCTGGGTAATGCTCCATCCCTGCCTTTTGTGGGGGCTGGCCTGACCTGCCACACCCCCCTGAATGTTCCTCCAATCTAAGACCAGAGACAGCAGCTGACTACAAGCCAACCAAAGCAGTGCAAAGAAAGGGTGCGACCATGTTGGTCAGCCTGATAGGCAGTGGGTTTGTAGAACCCTGGCAGGGAGCTTTGTGGAGCTTTACGGAGAACTTTTCCCAAGCAAGGGGGACAGTGTGGGAGAGCACAAAGGGCAGCTGCAGTGTCCCGCTGGGTTTTGGTTGCATAGCGACAGCCTCAGACAGGACCCCATTCTCATTTACTCCAGCACCTCTACACTACTGGCACTGCCTGCTTTGTGCTGCCAGAGCAGTGAACAGCAGAGACGGTCCAATAGCTCTTCTTAGGCAAGAACTCTTCCCTGCGGGGGTAGCACAGCAGTGGGGCGTCTGTCATGAGACCAGTGGGTCATCCTCGGCAGAGGTGGGGCACAGGGTCCTGGACTGTCAGATCATGAAAGTTTGGGTCTTGGCCAGAGGAAGAGAGAAGCCCTAGGGCAGGAAATTCCTCCTCTGCCTCATCCAGGTCTTGCTCAGGAATCTCCTCAATTGGAGACCAAAAAGTTGCTCCCCTATGGCTTTCTGCATCTGGAGGCCCAGCTAGCTCTCAGTGCCACCCCTATCAGCTTGGCAAGCCCCAGCTCCTCACCCAGAGAAGAGGTTTAACCCTTCCTGCATGTCCCGCTCACTAGTGTCACGGAGCTGTGAGCAGCAGTTTGAACCAGGCAAAGGGGTGGGGGGTAGGTGGACTGCATGCAGAGATGGGAGTGAGGGGCATGAGGGCTGGCGTTGTTTGTAGGATTGGTGTGTGAACAGAGCTGTCATCTCATTAGTGCTAATACTTTATATTTACCTTCCAAAGCATTCCTTGCACCAGCTGCAGACAGTACTTTGCAAATGCAGCCACCTCTGGGGTGAAGTAGCAAGTAGCCACGTAGGGGCGATGAGGGTAGATTTTGACAAAAGACTGTCCCCTGAGATGGGACCCCATGTCTGCACCCTGGTGACGCAAGAGAGCCCAGTTGGCCTCAGAGAAACAGGGCTCAAGCAACCCTGTGGAGCTGAGAGTAGAGGCTTCAAGGAAGCACACAGAGCTCATCCTCCCTGGGGCGCTCACTGCTGGCTCTCAGCACCGTTAGGGTGACTGTTTAACATTTAGATGGTCGTAGTACCTAGAGCCAATCACATTGCTTTGTTGTGCTAGGCACTGCCCCCACACCCGTGCAGCGTAAATGACCCCCATTGGCAGTGAGCTAGGAGCAGTACACACCCAGAAATGATCACACAGAGTAAATGGCCCCATGCACACGCATACGCTGGCTTTCTGATCTGCTTTGGGCAAGGCACTGTGCATGTGCACCTCCCGCGGGGTAAACGACCTTTAGTGCTGATTTTATACCAGACCCTGTTCCCGCTACAATATTCTTGGACCTTTCAATATTTCACCCATCGGAAAGTCGCCAGTACCTGATGTTCACTCTTAGGATCCATGGGATAGGGAATGCTCCAGTAGGGTGACAGAGGGTCAGTGGGAGAGCAAATAACCCCTGATTCCCAATCCTTCCCCTCTGCTCTAAGCACTGCACCATGCTGCTCCCCCACCTCCTGAGTAAAATAAATACACATCAGGAGATCTACTTCCCTCTTCTAGCCGGTGGAAACATTGTCTCCCCGTGCTGAGAGTCCTGGTTTTCTGGTTTTTCATCCTCTTGCTAGCACCATGTTCCCAGGCCAGTCTGATCAGTAACTGATTTTTGGAGGAGGTAAGAAACATGTTTTGTCCAAGCACACCAGTGAATAAATGAAGCCTCCCCCCATCCCCCTTTCCCGTTCTAATCTTGGGCTTTCTGCTCACTCATGTGAGTTTAGGCCAGTCACTTCCCCTGCCTTTCTGTGCCTGTTTCCCCATCTGTAAAATAAGGATAGTGCCACGTTACCCACTTTCTAAAGCACTTTATGGCAGGTACATGGAAACTGGTCTAAAAGGGATGAGCATTAATATTTTGTATGCCTCCTTGTAAAGCAGGCAAGCGTTGGTCCCAAGGTCATCGATGTAGAACCCTAGGGGTCCTGATACCCAGCCCCCACACACACTCCATCACACTCCCCTGCAAGATCTGAGACTTGTAGCCGGAAGTCCTGACTCCTCTCCCTCATCCACACTCCCATCAACCACGCTCTTCTCCCAGAGCTGGCAGAGGTACCCAGGAGTCCTGACTCCCTGTTCTGTATGCTTTAGCTGCAAGCCCCTGTGGTAAGTGGTAACCTTGCCCACAGCAGGGTTAAGTGGCACTGGAAGGCTGGGTAGCTGCTGACAGAGCCAAGTGATGGGCAGCCCTGGGGGCAGTTCCCTTCTGCTTGACCAGTAAACCAGATCCCCTTGGGCTATGATCCCAGGAACTGCACGTGGCCCAGAGAGAGAGCTCCCATGCAGATGCACATGGAGCATGTGGAAGGTGTTTCCTTTGACATTCTCTTTCCCTCTCCTCTTCCCCTTCAGGGCCAAGTCACCCGAGCACAGGAGGCCGAAGAGAATTACATCATCAAGCGAGAGCTGGCGGTGGTGAAGCAACAGTGCTGCTCAGCCACGGAGAACCTGCAGAAGGCTCAGAGCACCATCCGGCAGCTGCAGGACCAGCAGGTGAGGAGGCAGGCCAGGGTGGCACTGCTGAGGGGCCATAGGGTGGGCATGTGAGCAAGGACGCCAAGTGCTACTAAAAATGCAGAGATTTGCCTTGCTTACCAGAACCCCTGGACTAGCTGAGTAAATAGCAGCTGGGCCTGCCCATGCTAGTGCAGCTGCCCATCTGGCTGGGTACGGTATCGCCACCTGATGGAATCCTGCACCCCAGACTTTCACGGGGCTGCCATTTAGCTGCAGGAAGAGACTGTAATATTTTATTAGGGGAGCACCCAGGGCCCTGTTGTGCCAGATACTCCCTGCCCTGGAGTTTACAGTTCAGTGATGCAAAGGAAACATCAGTACCCCATATTACTCACAGGGAAGATGAGGCACAAAGCAGTGCCCAGGAAGCCTGTGATGGAGCTAGGACTCAAACCTCCTTCTCATCAGTGCTAAGCCCTCACTTTAACCACAAGACCATCCATGGTCTCTGGACAGGGCCTACATTGGATTGATTTAAATCAAAGTGATTTAAACCACCTACTTTAATCATGATTTAAATCAGCAAGCTGGAAACCTGGATGTAAATAGCTGATTTAATTTTGTTTTGCGTTTGTGCTTTTTAATTGTTTTCCTAAAGAGGTGTTGATTCCCATAGGTTGGTAACCATTAAAACATGTTGGTTTGCACCAAACGAGAAGCTTTCCATACATTTGAAGCTTCTTTTTACTGAAAACTTCTTTTTTGTTAACCAGCAGGATGCACTAGATCTACATGCATTTATTTATGCAATTATAGAACTTATATAGAGTCGTAGGCCTAGTCTACAACAGACCAGAACGGTCGGCTTAAGTAAGATACACAACTTACCTTACCTTACCTTAAGCCGAGCCTTGGCGGTGTCCACACAGTGGCAGGCCACCAGGAGCAAATGCTCCCATCGTCTTCCCTTACTCCTCGTGACTCCGAGGAGTACAGACACCGACGGGAGCTGCCCTCGGCATTCGATTTACGGGTCTATACTTGACCCGTTAAATCAAACACCAGAAAATCGATCCGTTGGTAAGTATAGATATGCCCTCAATGTTTCCCTTTTTTATAATGTTTGAAGATGGTAAATGATGTGTTTATTTACTACATGATTAATTTTTTACTTGTGATTTTCGTCAAGCTCTATTTGGATGGCAATTGGAATTTAATTTAAAATATTGAAAAAAAAGCATTTTAAAAATATTAGTTAAGTAAAACTTAAATGTGCTGGATAAGGAGAAAAATAAGTTAAATCAAAACCACATTTTGCATTTAAAAATAATTGATTTATTAAACAAAGAAAGTATTATCTGACAGTGCATTGAATTAATTGCTTCTGGTAAAAATGTCCTTCAGGATTTTAGTGTACAGTGTATGCAAAACTTGTTTCTCTCACCAACAATAGTTGGTCCAATAAAAGATATCACCTCACCCACCTTGTCTCGACAAGATTTTAGAAGTAGAAGCTCCAACCTCTCACATCCAGCTTTTGTTCATAGATTGGAAAAGGAAAACAAGTTTTCTTCCTTTTCAACTCCCACTTGATTTCTTACCTTTCAGTGAACTAGTCATTGAGCTGAAATCAAGACAGTGGTCTCTTTGCACCTGGAGAAGATGCTGTTGTCAAAACCTCCTCAACAAACTCTGGCTGCAGGTGCTGAGCCAGTGTCTTCCAAGTGTTGAGCGGTTTGACCTTCTTTAAAACTTCAGCAGCAAACGTGTATTGCTTAATACTAAATGTTTTATTTAAACTATTTTAATAGATGAAAGTAAATTAAGGCCTTAACATGCATTGCCGTAACTTCCCTGTGATTTTAAATAGGTTCATTTTTAAAAAAGGAAAAATACTGTACTTTTAAAAGAGATGGTTTGAAAAAAACATTGGTTTTGATTTTTAAAAAATAATCATTGATGGTGCCTCTGCTGGATCCCCTTTGGTCACTGTTGTCTATTGTAAAACTTTCCTCTTTGGGAGAAGGGGTGGAGACGAGATTATGGGTGGCAGCAGGGGCCTTGGGGGATGAGGGATATAGCAAAGGTGGCTTTGGTGATCTGCACCAGTGGAGCAGTTTGCTGCACACGTGTTACTCACACTGAATCTTTCAAATCTTGCCCTAACAAAGAACTGGAGTGTGCCCGCCCGGGGCTGAGCTTGCTCTGTTAATATCCCTACTGTGAAAATAACTGGAAAGGAAGGATATAGGACGGCCTTGCGGTGAAAACCTAGGCTGGGTCTCAGATCTGGATTCCATTCGTAGCTCTGTCACTGGCTCTGTGTGAGAGCTTGGACAAGTCCTCGAATGGCTCTGGGCCCCAGTTCCCCACCTGTAAAAGATGGATAACAATGCTTCCTTCCTTTGTGGGTTCAAGCGGCGAGCTCTTAGGGTTATGGGTTGTCTCTCGCTCTGTCCCTGATCTCGAGTGAGCTTTCTGCTGCTGCTGAAATAATTTGGGGCCTGTCCTGTTCACAGCTGTAGGCCTTAGAGCTGCCACAAAGTAAGGGCTGAGCCACTGAGTGGAGGTTACGCAGATGAAAGCAAAAGCAAAGCAAAAGCTGAGGGTGTGTGGGAGGGGCGGTTGGTGGCTGTGATGATCTCACACACCCAAGCAAAGGTTACCGTGTGTACATTGCCAAGAGCCCAGTCTCTTTGCCACCTGTTCCCTCCCTTTGGCAGCAGCTTTTTGAGCAGGGCTTTCTTCTGAGTCTCACAGGTGTCCCTGCAAGTGGGGAAACGGCCAAGTAGTACGTTGTTTTTTGAGGGCAGGCAAGGCTTTGAATCCCGCCCCTTGTGCAACTGATGTCCCTGGTTTTTACCCCATCCAAAAATGCAGATCTCTCACCAGATGGAGAGAGGAAATGGTGCTCGGCAGCTCTTCCGAAAGAGCCCGGGGAAAGCCCCCAGCAGGGCTCGCTCGACTCCTAGGCTCTGTTCCTAGCGCTGGGAGGGGAGTCGGCAGGGCTGCCACTGGCATAAACCAAAGGTGCCGGTTGACATGGACTGCTCCTTATGAGAAGTCTGTTGCCATGGGTTGCGTTGAATGAGGGAATCCTCTCCCTCCGAACCTTTGCACTGCTAAGAGCTCTCTCTCGGGCAGCTCCAAGGACATCCCAGGCTGCTATGGCCCATGCCAGCAAAGCACCAATACATCCAGGAGAGGATGAGCAGCTATGACCCACCTGGTCTTTCCCATCTTTAACTCTCCAGTCCTAGGGGTATTCACAGGCTCTGAGTTCAGCTGCTGAGAACACAGGGCTTTACCACACCAGGGCAGAAAGTTGATCTGTCTCTAGTGGCAGAGGCCCCTGCACAAGGCGGTGGCTCCTTGGGACCTGGGGCAAGGACAGCCCTTCCTAACTGTTCTTTTGAGGGCCAGGTGGTGGGTGGGGAGGGGTTGGAAGCGGGGAGTTGGGTCTCAGGAGACTGAAAGAATTGGAGAACCACAGCATCATAGAAAGCGGAACCACCTCAACTCCCCACGCCTCCTGCCTCTTTCCTTCTCAGTGCAACGGGTCAGTTCCCCAGTGCTGCAGATGGGCAGTGGTGAGAGATTCCTTCCAGAGCCTATACCTGCAATCAGTGTGTGTCCCTGCATGAGCTCTGAGAGACCCCAGCGTCTCCAGTCACATGGACTGGCCGCAGACCCTCCAGCCTGCCTTTCATCCAGCTCTGGGATCCGACTCAGTCCCCTCCCACTGGCTGGCAATGAGCTGAGTGATCAGACGGGCCCTCCTAAGGGCCTATCTAATCCACAGAGGCCAGGGCAGGCACCAAGGTCCCCACAGCATGTTCCCTTCAGCAGTGATGGTCGGCCCCCAACCGCGCCCCAGCTGAATAGTTCCTGTAGGGTGCTCTCCTTGCAGCTGCACTCACTCAGCATGGGGCGATCTGGCTGGGGAAGGTTCTTAGATGATGGTTCTGCCTTGCAGCCTTGGTGCTGGGTAGGGTTGGCTTGGATCTGGATTAAGTTTTGAGGCCAAACGGGGACCAGGGCTAGAGACCTCAGCTGATGTAAATTGCCACTGACTCTGATGCAGCATCCCACCAGCTGCAGATCGATGCTGGTTCATATGCCAGGTGGGGACCTGGCCCCATTGACTCCAATGGAAGGATGCTGGTTCATACGCCAGCTGGGAACCTGGCCCCATTGACTCTAGTGGAAGGATGCTGATCCATACGCCGGCCGGGGACCTGGCCCCATTGAGCCCAGCGGTGCAATGGTGATTTGCACCAGCTGGAGATCTGGTCCCTAAAACTCCAGTTCCAGGGTTTTGAGCTCTCACCCTGCTGGCGCAAGTCTCCTGTCCAACCAAAGCAGAACCAGAAATCAGTCCCGATTGGGTCTCAGTCCAACCTCAAACCACATCTACAGAGGGGTGGGATTGAATGCGAGGCCTCCACTCCAAAGAGCTCCGAAATTCACAGGGCATGTGTTCGAGGTTGCAGCTGGTTGCAAGGAGGAGTCCCCCCTCCCTCCAAGGGCTGGGTTGGATCGCATTTAATTCTCCTCCAGAAAACAAGCTGTTGTTTATCTGATGAACTGCCAACAGCTGCGACAGCACAGACGGTTACAGTGGGTAGGAGCAATGCCAGCGCTCCCCAGCCTTCCCCCCAGCGGAGGTTGCTGTGGTTGAGGCGTGCTCTGGCGAATAGCACTCTGCTCAGATTGGGTGGGGTGGGGAGAGAGATTGAGGAGCCAGCTGGATCCCGCTACGGGAGAACCTACAGCAGCCAGCAACGGTATCACCACCCAGCTGCCCTTATGGGAGCCCCAGGGTGCGGCATGAGCAGCCTCGTGGCCAGCCCATTCCTTGAGTATGCCTAGTCTCCGGCCCTCCGCCTCCCCAAGCATGGCCACTGGAGAAGATCCAACATGAAATCCAGAACAGCCACCCCATTCGGGTGCAGGGTGTCGGCCCCCCTCAGGGAGAGCGCAGCTTGGTGATGGGAACTGCATTTAATGCCCCCAGGGACTGACAAGGCAGTAGTAGGAATCACGCCTGTCCCAGCTGACCAGGTGTCATGTTAATGGGCCCCCAGAAGCTGAGTGCTGGACAGTTTCATAGAATCCTTGGGCTGGAAGAGACCTCAGGAGGTCATAGAGTCCAGCCCCCTGCCCAAGGCAGGACCAACCCCAACTAAATCAACCCACCAGGGCTTTGTCAAGCTGAGACTGAAACTCCTCTAGGGATGGAGATTCCACCCCCTCCCTAGGGAACCCATCCCAGTGCTTCCCCACCCTCCTAGGGAAATAGTTTTCCCTAATATCCAACCTAGACCTCCCCCACTGCAACTTGAGACCATTGCTCCTTGTTCTGCCCTCTGCCACCACTGAGACAGTGAACAGCCTCTCTCCATCCTCTTTGGAACCTCCCTTCAGAAAGTTGAAGGCTGCTATCAAATCCCTCCTCACTCTTCTCTTCTGCAGACTAAAGAAGCCCAAATCCCTCAGCCTCTTCTCATAGGCCATGTGCTCCAGCCCCCTTATCATTTTGGTTGCCCTCCACTGGACTCTCTCCAATGCGTCCACATCCTTTCGGTAGTGGGGGGCCCAGAACTGAACAGTTTTGTCCAGTGTGAGGCCTTGCAGGGAAATGGGCACCGTTCTGGCTTTCACTGGGATTGCTGGATGAGACAAGCCCCAGGCCTTGGGAGCTCATGGACATGAATGATCCCCTGGCTCTTTTTGCAGGAGTGAGAGTGTTAACCTTGGTGCCCAGCCAGACTAACATTTCATTCACCTCTTGTACCCTTCAGCTTAGCACTACACGGCTGTTACCCAGTGCCACATACCACCCCTGCTGCTGCATTGCAGCAATGGGCCCAGTCCTTGCTCCAGAGAGTCGCTAGGAAGTGGCCAGCTGGTTGGGGGTCTCCAAGGGAGGCAGGGAAGGTGAGCAGAGCTGTCTGGTCATGGGGAGATCAGGACCCCCAATGAGCAGAGCTGCATCTGTAATCCTGGGAGCCTCCCTCCTTCCCCCACTCCTGCCCAGTAATGCTCCTCAGCCTGGCAAGACTGTGCAAGGGGGTCCCTTCCAGAGGGCTCTCCGGATTGTCCTGCGTTGACTGGGGGTTGCGCTTGTGCGTATACGTTGACTAAGTGCGCTTGAGCACGGCCCTTTCAACGAGAGCGGCCTTGTTCTTGCTAGAGGGGTTCCTGAGGCCCATGGTTTCCATGCTAAAGAGCCTTTTCCCAGTTAACAATGCCTGGTTTGGGGGGGTTTGCTCCCTGACAGGGAAACCCCCGGTTCACGGATGAGTTTGTGAATCATCTGGAGACAGAGCTGGAGCAGTCGCGCCTGAGGGAGACGGAGACGCTGAGCGCGCTGAAGGAGATGCAGGACAAAGTGCTGGACATGGAAAAGGTGTGTGTGAGGAGGGAGCAGTCCCTGCTTCAGCATTGTTTAAACGTGCCTGCGGGGGGAGTCAAGGGAGGAGCAGCCTGTGTCCCCTCTCATTTTCCTCGCCCCTGTGGAGTGTAATGAATTTTGTTATGTGTGCTAATATGGAGGGGAGTGTGACCCAGAGGTGGTGAGTGAGCTCTGGGGTGGGGCTGGGGATGAGGGGTTCCGGGCTAGAGTAAAGGGTGGGTTGCAGGCTCTGGGGTGGGGCTGGGTGTGAGGGGCTCAGGGCTGGAGTACAGGGTTGGGCTGCAGGCTCTGGGGTGGGGCTGCAGGCTCTGGGGTGGGGCTGGGAATGAGGGGCTCAGGGCTGGAGTAAAGGGTTGGGCTGCAGGCTCTGGGGTGGGGCTGAAGGCTCTGGGGTGGGACTGGGGATGAGGGGCTCAGGGCTGGAGTAAAGGGTTGGGGTGCAAGCTCTGGGGTGGGGCTGCAGCAGAGGGTGAAGTGCGGGGGGCTCAGGATTAGACTGCAGCAGGGGGCTCTAGGGCCAGGCCACTTGGGCCACAGCAGGGTGGAGTCCTGAGCTGCCTGGGCTATGAGGAGTGGGGTCCAGGCTGCCCAGGCCACTCTGACCACAGAGGAGTGAAGTCTGCGCCAGGCCATGGTAGGTTGCTGTGCTGCTCCAGCCACAGCAGGGGTGGCTGAGGTGGGGCCATGGTTGCCTTCAGGCTGGGGGAGGGGTGCCTGCTTCAGGCGGTCCCTTTCCCAGCCCCCAGGCCAGAGGCTAGGTTGGGGGTGAGGGCCCTCCTCTCCTCTTTGTACGGTGCTAATTAGGCAGCTGCTCAGGCACACAGCTCACAGGGAACTTAACCTGTGTTCCTACAACTTGCTGTGCGTGTGATACTTTTATAGCATGAGGTGCAAAACTGAGACCTTTGCCAGCTTCTGGGTCAAAGATCCTGTGATGCTTTCCTTAAAAGTGGGGCTGTTAGCCCAGCCCTCCGGGTCCAGTACCATAAAAGGCTCCTGCCTGCTTAAACCCTCCCTGTAGTTTCAGCTGGATGTGGGATCGTCCATCCTCATCCAATGTGTAACTAACCAGCTGCAGTGTCTCCTGGAGAGTGGGTGTATTTAAGTGGGGAGTCAAGGGAACCGTGTGCAGTTAGCAGAATGCACTGGGGTCTTCCAGGACGAAAGGCACAGGGGACCAGATGCTCAGCTGGTGTTAATCAGCACAGTGCCATTGACGTCAGTGGAGCTGTGTCAGCTGACACCATCTGGGGATCTGGCCTGAGAGAGTCACTGATTTGAGATGTGGATTTAGGCCAGTGACAGGCGCTCCTGGGCTATGTCTACACTGCAGGCTTCTTGCGCAAGAACTTTTTGCACAAGAGTTCTTGAGCAAGAGCGTGTCCACAATGCCATGTGCTTTTGCGCAAGAGCGTCCATGGCAGTGTGGATGCTCTCTTGCGCAAGAAAGCTCTGATGGCCATTTTAGTCATAGGGGTTTCTTGCGCAAAAAACCCCTGTTCCCATCCACACATGCCTTTTTGCACAAGAGCTCTTGTGCAAGAGGGCTTATTCCTCGTGGGGAGAGGAATAACTCTTGTGCAGAAAGCCCTCTGTTCTGACGATCTACTGTAAACGTTCTTGCGCAAGAATGGGCTTGTAGTGTGGACGCTCCGCAAGTTTTTGCGCAAGAAGCCTGCAGTGTAGACACAGCCCTGGTGTTTAATTGTAGCTCACAATCCGAAGCAAAGAAGTCCCAAGCTAGACTCAGCCTTCCTTGTGGTAGGGCCTGAAAGGAACTGGTGGCAGCTGCCGTGCGTATCATAGTGATGGAAGTGGGGCGCTCCAAGCACTTGCATGGGGAGGCGGAGATGAGCTTTATTCCCTGCGCGTTTGTCACCTGAAGGACCCCGCCGCACTTAGCTTCATGTGCAGAGGTCCCATCTACCACACTGAAGTGCAGCCTCCTTTTGAGGGTGGAGCATTTGTTCAGTGCACCAAGCAATACTAAGAGAAAGTTTGGGACAGGAAGTGAAGAAGAATCCCAGTCATGGTCTGTGCAGCCCCTGGCACAATAGGGCTCTGATCTCAGCTGGGCTCTGTAGGTCCCAGACTTCGGAAAGGCAGTGCAGCCTTGGCAGTGCCCCTGGTGCCACACTGGGCACTGCTTGAGTACTACACTGCACCGTGAAGACTCCTGCAGTGCCCTGGCTTTTTCACGGTGGTTTCCAGTCCAAGTGCAAAGTTGTGCTGACGCTGCCTGACTTTTGAGGTGTGAATGGTCATGCCTTTTTGTGACTCTTACTTTATTTGCCTCACTCAGGCTGCCGGTATCTTTAGTACATCTTCTATCGACTCCATCTCACTAGCAGGGAGAGGCCGTGTGGGCCATGTATAGGAGGAGTCAGGAAACCTGGGGCCTTTCCTCAGCCCTGCCACTGGTTTGCTGTCTGACCTTGGGCAAGTCACTTTGTCTCCGTGTTTCACTGGGAGCCCTGAATTCAATCAAGGCATCTGGATGCTACTATAAAATAAATTAATAATTGGTGGCTGGTTTCGCTCAGCCTGAACCCTCTGCCAAGAACAAGGGTGACTGACTGTTACTCACCCTCCTGGACTGTATGGGGGCCATATTAAAAAGGCTCCCCACCTTACATAGCATCCACCGGGACCCAGATAGTGTCTCCTGCAGACAGGATTTTCTGCCCACGTTTCTTTTTCCTTGACCATCCTGCAGTGAGTGATTCTACATTTGATTTATTTGTTCCTTTGCGGTCGGTACTGGGATTAGATTTGAAAACCTCTGAAGATGATTATCAGAGAGTGATTAAAAATAAAAGCAGCTCGATAACCCCCCCTCCTTCCAGAAAGGCCTTGCCTTGTAACCATTTCCTTCCTGCATGGTTGTAAGTTGCACGTCAGTGCACTTTTGTGCTTCGCATAAACAGTCCAGGTCTGTCAGCACAGCCTCGCTATGGAAAGGCGCTGCAGGCACTGCCTGGTTAGTTTCAGGCTTGAGCAGCAATCCCATGGGAGCAGGAGAGGGCATCGGAGAGGGAGCCCGTGATTCCAGTGGAACTCTCTCTCAGCCGTCCTGAACCAAAGCCGGCAAATGTAACTACCTTGAGTGGGGGACTGGTGCAAATGCAGTTTATATCACAAACCCACTTGTCGGCACTGATTCACCCCCCCTCAGAGGTCAGGAGCCAAAGGGCCAGGGAGCCAGAGCTCCCCTTGCATCAGGATCACCAGTTACATTGTGGTCTGCTCACGTTGTTGGGGTCAGGTTGTAGATCTGTGTAGCCTGGTGGAATGTGTGCTCCCCGGCTGTTTGCTGGTGCGGTTCTGAGCCGAGTGAGAGCGAGGGCTGAAGGAGGGAAAGAGTTAATTAGCCAAAGGTTCTGGCTCCCGACTGGGGATATCTCCTCCCCAGTGGGCTCACTGAAGAAGAGAGGAGCTGGTTGTATTGGAGCTGGCATGGCCAGACTGGGGTATACTACAGTGCTCTGCCAGCTCTCCTGCCCAAATTCAGGTCCCAGCCTCCCCACTGCAGTGGGTCTGTGATCACTGCAGATTTCGGAGCCCATGCCAGGTTCCCCCATGCACTCAGGTCTTCTTTGATGGGAAGAGTTGGGCTGGGTTCAGGGTATGGAGCCTTCCAAGTGAGCGGGACGGGGAAAAGGCAAGTCGTGGCCTGCTCAGCAGACACTTAGTAAAGCAAAGCCACCTCGGCTAAGTAGGTTCAGTCCTGTCCTGTGCATGGGGCTCCTGCAGTGGCTGCAGATGGGACTCAGTGCCACAGAGACACAAAAGGGTGCCAGGGGTCACAGCCCAAGGGCCAATGGTTCCCCTCCGCCTCCACACAGCAGGCCCCATCCATCAAGACACCTTCAGGGCCCCAAGCTGAGCACCTCAGCATGGCAGGGAAGGATCATCGACCCGATAGGCCAGAGGTCACCCAGGGAAAGCTGGAAATTGGTGTTGCTAATATTATTTAGGAGCTTCAGGGGGTAGCCGAGTTAGTCTGTTACAGAAAAAAACAACAAATGGTCTGGTAGCACTTTATAGACTAACAAAACATGTAGATGGGATCATGTTTTGTTTGTCTGGAAAGTGCTACCAGACCATTTGTTGTTTTTTTCTGTAACAGACTAACAAAACATGATCCCATCTACATGTTTTGTTAGTCTATAAAGTGCTACCAGACCATTTGTTTTTTTTCTAGTATTATTTGTTAGATGCAGTACGGCGGCACCTGCGGCCCAGCCTGGGCCCAGCTGCGCCTTGTGCCAGGTGCTGTACAAACACAAAACGACAATCCCTGTCCCAAAGAGTGAGGTCTGCTAAGCCTTCCTTCCCTCCTTCTCTGCCTTGAAGCCTTGGTCTGATCTAACCAGAGGTTGAGCCCGAATATCCTCCCTCCTCCCCCACCCCGTCTAAGTGGGGGTGCTTGAAGTCTGATCACAGTGCTGGATCTAAATGCATCAAAGGGTCCCAGTCCTAGCAGGCTGACCTGAATGCCTGATCCCGTGTGTTTACACAATGCCTGTGTTTTAGGGGGTGGTCTGTCCAGAGCTGAATTTCTGTACTTTAAATCTAACCTCTAGCTTCTCTAGTTCAGGCTGAGCTGATGCTGGAGAGCCTCATCTTAGCTGATCACAGCTGTGAGAATCAGGTCCTCCCACCCTTTTAACACCCCAACAAGCCCCAAACCAGCCCTTCCTGCTTCAGCTCGCACTGCTGTGACCACACTTGCTCAGCGTGTGAGAAAGCCCATAGGGGCTTGAGATTGGAAGGATGACTCAAGGCCTTGCCCTCCACCCAACACGGCAATGCAAAAGCGTGGGGTGACGAAAGATCTGGACCATGCGTAGCCACATGTGTTTGTGTGTGACACCACTGCTGGGTTCCCGTTTGTCCTCGGAATGAGAAGGGCGCAGGGTTTATTTGACTAACGGATGTTGCAGCAGATGTGTGATTGCTCCGGTCTAAGTGGGGTCACCACTTGCCCCCTCTCCCATTACACACAGATCCATTCTCTCTCCAATAATCCATGAAGCGGAGGGAGAACCAGGGCACGTATCACACACTTGGGAGCAGGGTGATGTTTTCTCCCTGCTGGTTGATACTAGAAGATTTACCCAGCGTTGCTCGGGTCCTTACCTCAAATACATTTTGCTTTTCTGCATTTAAATCATTGCTCTGGGGTGGGACTGGGGAGGAGGGGTTCAGTAGGCAGGCTGCCTAGGGGGAGAGGATTACCCCAGCCCTCTCTCACCTCAGCAGCTTGGGGCCTGGTGAGAAGTGCCTGTCCATGGCTGCTACATCTGCAGCGGGCGCAGCCGGGGGAGGGGTCCATGTCCCCCCATGTGGGGGACAGACACAGACAAACAGGCAGACAAATTCTCTGAAATATATAGTAGAGCTGTCCCTTTCTCCACTCCTACCCACTGCTAGCCCAATGGGGTTATAGTTGTCCCGGTTCCCATCTCTGACCCCTTGCTGCCCCCTGTGGTTATTCTATAGTATAACTGTCCCTTCTACCAGACCCCTCCCTTTTATGAGAAACAATCAAATTCCAGGCACTTTCCATTGTCCGGACACAATCAAACTCTGCCCTTGCTTTAAGTCAGGAGAAGAGGAAGCTGCATGCCAAATGTGGTGGTCCTAGCTCTTACTGTTTAGGAGAAGTTCTTGATCAAACCGACTCACAGACAGATGAACGCACAAACTCTCCAAACACGTAGTAGATTACGGTTTGGCCTAGAGGTTGCATTCGGTGATCAGGGCCCCGCTGTGCCAAGCACTATGCACACACAACACTGAGCTGTACAGCATCTAGCACTGCGGTGCTGCCCCATGCCTGGGGTTACAATTAGCAGCATGAGGAGAGATCAGCATGTGGTGTGGGGCTGCTAGGAGTATTGAGCTGATTCGCCAAGGCTGATGAAGGGGGTGACTCTGCCTCCTAATATGATATGAACCTCAGGGTTCTTGGTGGGTGCAGGGTCCCTGGCCCCAGCACCAGTGCAGTAGAGATGAACTCGCTGTCACTAACCTTTACCCTGACTTCCCACCTCTGCCTTCCCTGCAGCTGCCAGCATGTGATTTCTGCTCTGACTAGGGTGAGATAGCACCTCCTCCATTGCTTTCCTGCTGAACGTGGGGGTGGTGTCTGAAACCGGCTGGAAGCCTCCGCCCTGCCTGTGCCGTGTGTATGACTCACTCAGCAGGCCCAGAGCTCCTGATTGGCCTCAGCTGCTGTAAATAGGCAGAGCTCCGTGCACTCCCATGGAGCAGCGCTGCTTCGCCCCAGCCAGGGATCTGCCCCTGGGATTTCAGCCTAATGGGAGTTTCCACCAGCACAGCTCATGCCATGTAGGCGCAGCCTCAGCTCACTGCTCCCTGGAGAAAAGCCACTCGGGTGGCCACCCTTTCAGCGGTGACCGCAGGCTGTGAGAGCTCAGAGGGGTGCTGCTAGGGCTCGCTGAGGCTCATCCTCGTTTCTTCTGTAGCGGGAGGTTTGCAGAGCGCGCTCGACCCCGCTGCAGCCCTTCCAGTCAAGAAATGGGTGGAAATGTGAGCCCCTTGCTGCTCCCTGGTTGGGGCTGCACGGACTCCAGTGGAATTGCACCGCTGTGAGCAGCCGGAGCCCTGCCCCCGGAGTGAGCCAGAGCCTGGCCCATCTCCTGAGCCGTCAGCCAGGGGTCTGCTTCTCTAGAACCACTACTGTGGTGGGGCCTGCACTTCCATCATGGCCAGTGTCTAAACATGGCTCTGGCTGGCTGGGACTGAGGGTGCTCCCCGTGCCAGGGCCATGCTGCTTCCCTTTCTGTTGGGAGAGCCTGCCAGTGCAAAGTTTGGAGCCACCTGGAGTGTCCTTTGCCTTCTGCTTGCCACAGGGGTGTGAGTGGGGCCTGCTGGTGTTCTCCGGAGCTCAGGGAGCTGCCTCCTGGAGGGAGCTGGGTGGCACACTCAGGGATGTGTAATCAGTTTAATTGGCTAGCTGGTTAAAGGGAGAGCGGCAGGGGGTTGCCTGGGCCTGCAACACACACAGGCGGCTCTGTGTCCCGGTCAGAGCAGACCCTGCCTGCGGTGGGCCCCCTGAAGGGCTGGAGCTGCTGCAGCCCCCATGAGCTAACCAGTTAAACTCTCACATCCCTAACACACTGCACCACGTCACTCTGTGCCCCAGCAGCACTCCCGACGAGTCCAGCCGTAGCCCCAAGTTTCCCGCTGAGTTCGGGGCTGGGGAGCTTGTTCCCTACCCAGGCCCTCCCTGTGGGACACCCTGGATGGCCCCAGAGCCTGGATGTGGAAAGCTGGGCAGCACGGTGCAATGGTCAGAGCGGAGAAGCCTGTGCTGCTGGGCCCTAGCCTAACACCCTCTGCCTCCACCTCCCTGCAGAAGAACAGCTCGCTGCCCGACGAGAACAACGTGGCCCGTTTGCAGGAGGAGCTCAAGGCACTGAAGGTACGCGAGGCAGAGGCCTTGACCTCGCTCAAGGAGCTGCAGCTGCACGTGAAGGAGCTCAATGACAGCTGGCAGGTAAAGCCCACTTCCCCGTCAGCTACTCATCACCAGGCCAACAGTTCCCCACCCTAGCACATGGGCTGACACACCCCCGGTGATGCGTTCAATGTTGGAACCATTAACGATAATCTCTGAGAACTCCTGGAGGATGGGTGAGGCCCCAGAACACCGAATGAGGTTTTGTAGCCCATGACGTGTAGGTCAGACATTAGACCATCATGATTGTCCCTTCTGACCTTAAAGTCTGAGTCTACACTGGGTCTACTGTGATGCCTTGCAAAAAAAGCTGTCCTCATTCTGGTGTGTACTAACAGGAGTGTTGCATATAAGACGTGGGACATAATTGCCCTCCCCCCACACTCAGCACCTGTGAGGCCTCAGCTGGACTCCTGCATCCATTTGGGGCATCAGACTTTGAGAAAGGCGTGGACACATTGGACAGAGTTCAGATGAGACCAATGAATGAAATCAAAGATTTAGAAACCCTCTCCTGTGAGGAAAGGTTAAAAACCGGGGCACATTTAGTCTTGAGAAAAGCTGGTGGGGGTGTGGGACAAGATAAAGAGTCTTCAAATGTGCTAATGGTTGTTCTAAAGAGGACAACGATCACGTGTTCCCCATGTCCACGGAAGGTAGGACCAGAAGTTATCCGCTTAATCTACGGCTAGGGAGATTTAGGCTCTGGAATAAGCTCCCAAAGGAGGTTGTAGACAATGTTCCCTCTAATTTTTTATATCCCATGCGCAAAATAATCTTTGTCATGTGCACCAAGGCATGCGCAGATGTGCACCACCGCTAGAAACACCTGCTGCCAGCTGTGGGTGCTCTGCTAATGGGAGAACCCCAACTACCAGCCCCCCCATGATGCTTCCTGTGTCTGCATTGGACACTCAGCCAGGTCATACAACCCGGCAGCATTGGCTGGGGTTGCAGCACCCATGTTTGATGTGGGTTCCCTGGGTCCCAGAATCATAGAATCCCAGGGCTGGAAGAGACCTCAGGAGTCATCAAGTCCAGCCCCCTGGCTAAAGCAGGATCAATCCCAACTAAATCAATCCCTCCATACCATGAATGTCTCTCCAGTAGCCCGGCCTTCCGCTCCCACTGGGGTCAGATGTGCCTGAGCCCAGGAGAGCACAGCAGGACGTGTGTGTCCCGGAGGGGGCAGGCTGCATGATGGCTTTCCTCCCATAGTGCCGTTTGCTTCTGGAGCCTGGGCTCTGGCTGCCTCCCTGGGCCAACAGAGGCTGAGTTTGCCCTCCAGCGTAACCCTTTGAGGGTTCGGTTTGGCCACCCTTTCCTTAGCCTTGGGCATTTTGCCCCCGTAGCCCTGTTTTCCTACAAGAAATCACACCCCACATCTCTGGCCCTTGCAGGAGGTCTGCCCCCATTGGCCTCAGGTCAAGTCAAACCTAAGCAGCAAAGCTACACTGAATAATTCTTACTCTGCAGTGTCAACTTCATCTGTCTGGCTGCGCACCTCCATGGCAGGCACAAGGGGTCATGGCATCTTCACTTTTGGCCATGCGCTGGCCCCCTGCCCTCAAGGCCCTGGCCCCCAGCCAGGCCAGAAGCTGGAGCCCTGGTAAGAAGAGCCCAGGGCAGATGGAGGCTCTGTGGCTGCCCACAGCTACCTGGGGGGCTCTTACCATGGCCCGGCTGTGGCTCTTGGGTACAGCGGGAAGGGCCTGGCCACATGGAGAGCAGGGAGCTCCATAGGCTGGTGTGTGAATCCTGGCATGGGAGGCGCATTCACTCTCCATGCCCCTGTACTGCCCTAGGCTCACCTGTCGCGGGCAGGCGGGCGCTGGAAGGACTCCCCCCGCAAAAACACCATCAACGACCTCCAGGACGAGCTGATGACCATCCGCCTGAGGGAGGCCCAGGCGCAGGCTGACCTCCGGGAGCTGCGGCAGAGGCTGGTGGAGCTTGAAACACAGGTGAGGCAGTTGGCAGGGCCAGGAGCCAGCTGGGTCTAGAGCATCCCCATGGGGAGAGGGAGAAGTGAGGGGTCAGAGTGTGGCTGTGTGGGCGAGGGGGAGGGAATGTGCAGGTGGAGGGGGGTTGTACAAGGGGGCTCCAGTTGGGGGTGGGGGGTGTGGGCAGGATGTAGTGAGAGGAATTGGACAGGGTGTGCCCACTGTGGTGGAGATGGGGGGTGAGTAGAGTGTGTTGGAGGTGTGGATGTGTGCGGGGCACGTACAGTGTGTTACGGGTGTGGCTATGTGCGAGGTGCTGTGTGTTGGGGTGGTGGATGTGTGTGGGGTATGCACAGTGTGTTACGGGTGTGGCTGTGTGTGAGATGCTGTGTGTAGGGGTTGTGGATGTGTGCAGGATGAGTACAGGGTGTGATTGGTGGAGAGTTTTGCAAGACATGAGCAGCAGTGTGTTGGCAAGGGAATGGGTATGTGTGCGTGTACTGTATGTTGAGGGTAGGGCATATACAGTGTGTGGGGGATGTGTGCAGGGCATGTACAGTGGGGGGGTGGATGTGTGCAGGATAAGTACAGTCCGGGGGGTTGCAGGTGTGTGCAGGGTATGTACAGTGTGTGGGAGTGGATGTGTGCAGGGCATGTACAGTGGGGAGTGTGTAGGGGTATATACAGTGGGGTGTGGGTGGGGTATGTACAGTGTGGGGAGCAGGGTATGTTCAGTGGGGGTGCGGGGCAAGTACAGTGAAGGGTGTAGGTGCATGGGGGTGTGGATGTGTGCAGGGTATGTACAGTAGGGGGTGCAGAGTATGTAAAGTGGGTGGGTGGGTGCACGGGCATGTACAGTGGAGGGTGTGTGCAGGGTATGTACAGTACAGGGGGGTGAATGTGTGCGGGGTATGTACAGTGGGGGTGGATGTGCAGTGTTGGGGCCGGGGCGTATATCGTGCATTGGTGAGAGGGGGGCGTGCCCAGCGTCCTGGCGAGTGGGAGTGCATGTCAGGCGTGCACTGTATGTCGGGTTGTGTGCATGCAGTGCCGTCCCGGAGTGTGGCCACGCTGGGTGCCCGGGGATGGCTGGCTGCAGAGGGTGCCCTGGGTGACTACCAGAAGCCCAGGCTGGGCCGGGATGAATCAGATGCGCGGGGCCCTGTTCTGTTCCTTCCCAGGAAGGCAGGCAGGACGTGGGCTGGAAGGACCACTGGGCGGCCACAGGACGGGCGTTCTTAGGGGTTGGCAGCGCAGTGGGTGTCTGCAAGGCTGTGGGCGAGTCTTGCGTGTGTACACTTGGCACGGGTGCAGCTAGGGGGTGCTTGCAGCCTGGGAGCGCAGTGGGTATTTGGGGGCTAGGGTATGGATGTACTGCACTGGTTTGGGGGTGCATTGAGGGGGGTGCTGCTGTAGAGTGGGGGGTGCAGTTGTGAGGCAGGGGTGTGCATTGCACATGCCTGTAGCTCAGTTCCGGAGTGTGGGTGTAGTCTGGGTGTTTCCAGGTGGGAGGGAGTGTATCAGGTGCCTGCACACCCCCTGGGGAAGCAATAGGGGCTGGCAGCGGCCATGGCAGAATGGCTTGTCCCTGGAGTCAGGTTCTGTCTGTCTCGCCCGCGTCCCAGGACCAGATTCACAGTAATCTGCTGAGCCGGACGGAGCAGGAGTGCCTGGGGCTGCAGGAGAAGCTGCAGTACGTCACCGCCCAGAACAAAGGGCTGCAGACGCAGCTGAGCGAGACCAAGCGCAAGCATGCAGAGTCCGAGTGCAAGGTAGGTGCCAGGCTGGGGGCAGCCACAGCAGGGCAGAGAGGGCAGCCTGCTCAGCCCAGGAACCTGTGCCCTGTGGGGCCCTGCCCTGCCCCAGCCAGCTCGGCTCTGCTTGGCACTGGGTGAAATCCACCTGGCTGCTCTTTAGGGGCTCGGCAGCAAGAGGCAGCCCCCAGACAGCAAAACTAGCCCTCCCTGCACAGCAGCGGGGGCAGAAACCCTCTCCCAGACCCAGGATCCGCAGCCCCCGACGTGCTGACTCCTGGACACGTCCTGCTCTGGGGATCCCTGGGAGGCGGGGATCCAGTGACCCATATCTGGGCTCCCCCACCTGCCTTGAACACGACATTGCTGTAGACCTGGGCCCAGCAGGACAGACATGCTGGCGAGGCCGCCCGCATTCTGGGAAAGGGGCTACCCCAGGGCGAGTTTATGGGGCTCCTCTCTGTCCCCCAAGCTAACACAGCAGAATCTGCATGGTCACTGCAGCTGTGTGACACATCAGGGTCCTGGTGCCTTCAGCAGAGACATGGCATCTCCCCGAGCTTGGTCTCTGCAGACGTGAGCCTCCCCTTGCTGAGTCCCATAGTTCCCCCGCTGCTGCACTGGCCCTCACCCCATGTGTTTGGCCCCCAGAGCAAAGAGGAGGTGATGGCGGTGCGGCTGCGGGAGGCCGACAGCATGGCAGCCGTAGCCGAGATGCGGCAGCGGATCGCTGAGCTGGAGATCCAGGTGAGGGGAAATAATCGGCTCCCCCAGGCGTGTGGATCTGTGAGCACAACCCCCACCCGCCTGCCCAGGGCCTGTCCCGATCCCTGCTGGGGGCAAGATGTCTAAGCAGCTGCTGCCTTGGCATCCCTGCCCCAACTCTGTTCCCAGGCTCCTGGGCCCCAGCCTGATTCTCTGCCCGCTCCCCACAGAGGGAAGAAGGGATGATCCAAGGGCAGCTAAACAACTCGGACTCCTCCCAGTACATCCGGGAGCTCAAGGACCAGATTGATGAGCTCAAGGCTGAGGTGAGTGTAGTTCCCAGCCCCAGTGCTGTGCATGATGGGGGCAGGGCGGGTTCCCCTGGAGCCAGGGTCTCACGAGACCGGAGCTAGGAGCGAATTGCAGCGTCCCTCCTTGCAGGATCCCTGCAACCACTTTCCGAACAAAAGGGGCAGCTGAGGGAGCCAGACCCAGCCTCCTGCCGCTCACCCCTCTTCAGCACAGAGGCTACATCCAGAGCCAGGCCTTGGGGCCGTCCCACAGGAAGTCTGGGCTGCTGGCAAATTTTTGACCTGGATCCAGCTCTGGATTTGGGGGCATAGGGACCTGGGCTCCTGTCTGCAGCCCATCTCGGGTTGCAGCCTGTATTCTCTCCACGCTCCTCTGTCTGCCTCATTGCATGTGTAGTGAGGCAGCAGCCCCCAGACTACTCAGCCCATTGAGCCCCGGAGCACAGGGCTTTGGAAGGGCCAGGAAAGGCAGGGCCTCCTGCCCAGACCTGTCCTTGCACGCACCTCCCCATAAGGGCTAGGCTGGAATGGCACCGTGGTTAGGAACTTGGAGGACTGGGGGGTCAGTTCCCTGCTCTGCCACAGACACCCTGGGAGACTTTGGATAAGTGGCTAGTCACTCTGTGCCTCAGTTTCCTTGTGTGCCCAGTGGGGAAGAGAGCCCTGCCCCGCTTCTCGGGGGTGCTGTTAGGGTCAGTGCACGAGGGACGAGGGGCCACAGAAGAAGCCACGTACCCTACCACATCCCCGGCTGTTTACCTCCACGGGTGGCTAGACACATCTCCTCCCCGTGGAAAGCCGTTGGCATGAGAACTGGAGGTGGGCTGCAGTGAGGCTGCACTGCCACAGTGGGTGGGACAGAGCAGTCACTGACCTGCCCTGATGAGGCGGGGTGAGCATGTCGCCGCTGTCATTTCCCTGTGCCCAGCGGGGTTTAACTGCCCTTGGTGCTGGGCCATGCAGAGCTGCGACAGACTCTTGCCCTAGCGTCTTTGTGGCAGACCACAGCCTCCCACACATGGTAACGTCTCATTAGGAACAGCCGGTGACTGAGGCTTCCAAGTCACTGATTTTCAGGGGAGCTGATAGAGATCAGAGGTTTGCTTCTGAGTCAGCCAGCCAGCACCCAGGACAGGCCTAGATGGGAAGCCGGGCTCAGCAGAGACGCTAACAGCTGCCTCTGTCACGCACAGATCGAGGTCTGCCGGCACCTGGCAGACAAGCACCTAACCTCACAGGGGCTGTGCAGTGCCCGGTGACGGGTCCCCCTTCTCAGGCAGGGTCTGTTCAGTGCCTCAGACTTTCCCGGGGACTATGCAGCTGTCTTGACTCTGGTTGGGGCCTCTCCATGCTGCCATATTTCAAACAGCCCTGATGTCTCCTGGTCCCTAGTGTGAGCCTGGCCAGCCTGCTGGGCCATGCTCAGTGTCTGGCTGGGTTCCCTGATTCCTGATAGCCTGCGCTGGGCCTCTCCGTGCCATGAGGCGCTAAAGGCCTTGGGGATTCCCCGTCTGCTACAGTGTCACCCAGTGTGATGCTTTTACACTGATTTGTCAGTTTCCCAGGGGACAGAGGTTACCCGACTGCACTGGGCAGATCGAAATGCCTGTAGCCCCATTGACTCCAATAGAGCAATGTTGATTTACACTAGGGGGGATCTGGCCCATTGACTCCCCTGTCGCTCTGCCTGTTTGCACCAGCTGGGGATCGTGGAATCCCGTGTCACTGCCGATTTGTGCCAGCTGGGGATCTGGCGGCACCTGTTTAATCATAAAAGCAGCACTTGCCACTGCTCCACAAGGATCTAAGTCACAGCACTTTGGAAACAGGAATGAATTCAGCCCCCCAACTTCAGCCTGTGAGGTGGGCCAGGGTGATTAGGGAAACTGAGGCATGCAGAGGGACTATGACTTGCCCAAGGTTGTCAAGAAACAGAGCCAAGAAATTCTGACACTCAGTCCTTTTCCTCAGGCGTAAGGTGGGCTCTTCATCAGGCAGGCCCTGTCAGTCGTTCCAGCTCTGGGCCCTTCTGAGCGGATTCCACAGAGCTTTTGCCATGGGCCCCAGGGGTGGCTGGAGAAGGAAACTGGAAGATCCCTGCTAGGAGAGAGGGTTTCCCAGTGTCTCCCAGCCCAGGGCCCCATTTCTGTCCTCCTGCCAGAGGGGCCGAGGTTCTCTCTGCGTCTGTCTCTTTCCTCCCAAATCCAGCTCAGGCTGCAGCTCGACAGTCTGGGCCGAGAGCTGGGACCTGCAGCGCCAGACGCCACGTCCTCGCGAGATGGCAGCAGAACCCTTTGTGTGTGCGATTCAGCCCAGAGCCCACCCCAGCCATTCAGATTGAGGGCCGGAGAATCACTGCAAGAAAGGGCTGCAAGGGCCAGCTGGTCTAGCCCCTGCTGAATGCAGGATGTGTCCAGGCCCTGCCTCCACCTGGCTTTGCGGGTCTGGCCTTTACGCCGTGCCCATAAGAGCCACATCACAGAGCAAGTTCTCAGAGGCAGCCTGGCAGCTACATGCCCCAGGGACTGTGCTGCTGCCACCAAACCCCTGTCCCTCCATTCGAGGGGCTGGCTCTGCCCTCTCTCACCCTGGGAAGGGGAGTCTCCATAAATGTAGCCCCATCAGCCCTCTGCTCCCTCCAGGGGGGAGCTGTGTCTGCACCTTTTCCCTTCTGGGGCTGAGCGGCCACATCCCCCATGTGTTTCTGAGCTCCGTCGCGCCCTGCCCCATCCAACCCAGGCAGGCAGGCTGGTGGGGGTGCATGTGCCAGCCCTGTCACTGCTGTTCTCACCTCCGGCTCCCTGTGCTCTCCAGATCCGGCTGATGAAGGGCCAGAAGCCCTTTGAGGACTCCATGGGCTTTGATGGCATCCACATTGTGAGCCATCTGGCGGTGGACGAGGACTCGCTGCACTCCTCAGACGAGGAGCTGCTGACCAACCCCATGGTGGTGGGTGCCCTGCAGGACGTGCTGTACCCGCTCTCGCCCTGCAACGCCCGCTTCCTGCGGGGCCCGGAGAGCTCCGGCAAGGAGAGCGACGGCTCCACAGACAGTGAGCCCGAGGACCCCCACTCCGCTGCTGAGGCTGACGGTGAGATGGAGCCACAGAGCATCTTCGGAGAGACCCTCAGCAAGTGAGAGGAGATGCCATTGCCAGGGGATCTTGCCCCCCACCGAGCGGGCCCTGAGCGGGCTGCCCGGAGGGAAGAGACTCCTCTCCTTGGGAGCAGCAGGTGAGGGAGATCAAAGACCCACCACGGCAGCTGGGCTCAGAGCACTACATCTCTGCTGCCAGCGGGGACAGCTCTCCAGCCGGCCTGCGTTATACAGAACATCTACCTTGATTGTTGTCTGCACTGCCTTTCTCCAGCGCTGTCGTCACCCGTAGTTCCACTCCAACTCCATGGCGTAGCCCTCGTTCCCCCCGCCCCCAGGGCCTCCTTGTTTTGCCTCCCCCACAAGTTTGCACGCTCGAGAACTCAGTCCGGTGTCGTGGTGAGCGGGGGTGGGCGTGGCTGTGGGCACCTGGCCGATAACCATCCTCTCCCCCTCGCGCCAGGGCGGGAAGGTGAGTCCCTCGTCCGTTATTTAAATGGGAGTCCCCAACAATCCCCAGAGCATCTGCTCGGAGAGGGGAGAGTTGGAGGCCTCTGGATCCCTGTTCCCCAGGACGGGAAGAGTCCGGGGTGGGGGATTGTGGATCGAGGAGCCTGATTGGTTACATGAGATGAGATTTTATTTTTGTTCTCCAGATGTTATTTATTTAAAATGTTACGATGCCAACTGGGCTCCCCTCGGGGGGCTCCACACTTAGCTTTACATATGTCACAAGGGAACCTGTGAGAGCAACATTCTGCCCTGCCGTCCCCCTCCGTAATGGAGCTGCGCACCCAGTCTCCTGCACCATTCAGGTCTCCAGAAGGTGGCAGAACTACTGCCTTTCTCTTCTGCTCCATGTGGCAAACAGCAGGGTTTCCAGCTAACCTCCTTGTCTAGAGAGACTTCTGTGGAAACAGATCCCATAGGAGAGCCACCCCTAACTCCAGCCAGATCGACACGTTAAACCTCGTCTCCCTGCCAAGATCTGCCCAGCGCAGGTGAGCAGGAACGGTTTGGGGAGGGGCAGAGAGAGGAGTCCCAGCTGGGAATCCTCTGGAGGTTTGTTTCTCTGCATGGTGGGGCTTCCCCTTCCTCAGCCAGCCTGACCTGGGTTCCTCTGACCCAGCTCTGCAGCTGGCACTGTGGGTCTGGACTGTCTCTGTCGTCCCGTGAGGTTTGGCCCAACGGGTGGAGGGCATGCACAGCCCCGTGAGCCCTGGCCAGAGGATGGAAATGCCCCTCCTTACAGAGGGCTCCGCAGCTGCTCAGAGAGACCCAAGCCACCTCTCTCCACACCGGCCCCCCTGGCCACAACCGCTGAACTGCTCACCGCTTTGAAGCCTGTCCTGGTGAGCAGGCAGCAGGGGAAACAGCTTCCTTGGGACGGACCCAGTCTGCGAATGTGACCCCCGTGAAGGACTTTTCCAAGAAAGCGCTGCCTGCGGTGCTCCCCACTGGGGTTAGCAGCATCGTTCTTGGTAGATGTGGCCATCAGGCATCACTTGCATGGAAGAGTCCTGGGAGACCACCCAGCCCTTCTCCCAAAGGCAGCCAGCATTGCTCTCCTGAAGGCAATGACACTACACCCATGGACGCCAGCACAGCCCGGGCTCTGCTCCTCTCACTACAAAACAGTCCAGATCGCGCTTCCGTTTGTTTGGGACAGAGCCTGAGTCTGGCATCGCTCCCTGCCTCGGGCCTGACCTCGCTTCCTGGTGGCCGAGCGACGTCATGGATCTGCAAGCACCTGAGGCTGGCGTGTCGGTTCTCGTCCACCCCTGCTGTGCCCCAACAACGCAGCCCCATTCTGACGCCCGCCGGGAGCAGCGAGGTCCCCAGGACGGGCTGCTCGCAGCAGGTTGGAAGATCTCGGGCGGCGGGGATGAAGACTGATCTATCTCTCAAGCGCTTGCATGGCAGGGCTCATGCAGTGCTGGGACATGGCAGGAAATTGTCATGTCCGGGGAGAGGGACGGAGGCTGCTGGGCCCCATGGACTCAGTGTTGTCCATGGGGTCTGGCTGTTCTGTTTATGGGGCGCATGGGGCGATCACAGCCGCCTGCCTGCTCCGGCAGAGAGCAGCACGATGGAAGGGATGGGCAGCCGGCCTAAGCGACCCAGCAGTCCCTGACTTGCTCCAGCGAATGGTTTCATTTCCTTGGGCCCTTCCCGTCTTTCCCATCCTGCCCCTGCTTCACCCCTGCTCTGATTTCCGTCTGCTCTCTGCATGCAGCAACCCCCGAGAGCCAGCAGCTGGGGGACACCCTTCCCCTTGGGTGGCTTTGCCTGGTTCCCTAAGGCCTTCTCCAGCCGCTCACACATCCATTGCCATGCACTCCGCCTCCTCTGCCAGCAAGCATTGCCAGGGCTTTTCCCTTCCCCGCGGGCTGCTACAAAGGAGGGAAGCCTTGGACCACCCAGCTCGGCAGCACCTTCCCCTTTCGGAAACCAGCAGCCCCAGTGGACCTGAACGCCTGCTCAGAGCCCCTCACCTTCCCACCGCGTCCTGGGCTGAAGTATTATGTAGACTGATATAAATATGCCTGGAGAGGCATTGGTTGGGTATTTATAATCTGTATATTTTAATATATATATAATATATATACATGCTGCACTGTATTGCCAAATTCTTGTGATACACCCCTCTCCAGAGAAGGCTCCCGCCAGAGAGCCGCTGCCTGCCCCGCTTGCGGGCGGTGGCTCACGCAGGGCTTGCTCTGCCGCTGCCTTTGGCCGGCCCAGTGCTGCTTGCTGACACTGGGGACTGTTTCCAAGAGCCGATGGCTTGTGAGTCCGTGTGCTGGGTACGGAGGCCGCGTGCCACCTTGGTGTTTGATGGATGTATTCTGTGTAGCGCCAGCTCCGAGCGCGGCCCGGGGGCAGGGCCCCGCTGGAAATGCTCCTTCCCCCATTGGTTTCAGTGGGCTTGACGCTGGCATAACCGATCCGAATTGTCCCGTTACCCTCCTGGGCTCGGCCTTCCCCCGTCCAGGCCGGAGAGCTTTGCCTGAGGAAAGGCTCTGGACTTTGGCTCCTACGAAAGGCTCCAAAGGGCTAGGAGCGGTGCTGGGCCACTGCGGGAGATTCCAGCCCCGGAGGTAGTGCAAAGCAGCAGGGCCCCACTGAGCCAGGTGCACACCTGGGGTTAGCCTGCGGCTCCAGCAGAGTGACACTAATTTACACCCACTGGCGATCTGGCCCTCAGCACTTAGGCAGAACATGGCTTTGAAATCGGGGGGAGCTTTGCTGCGTACGTGCCGAGTAACCTTCCCAAACCTGTCGCCGCCTCTGGCTCTGGCTCTTTGATTCCGCCTGGAGTTTGGCTTCAGTCAGGGCCCCCAACTCAGGCCCTCCCTCTCGCACCCTTTCTGAGAAGCCAGTCCCCTCGGGCAGGTTTGTCGCATTCCAGCAGAGACGTCCTGCCTTGCAAAGGCTGGGGCATGGCCCGGCCACGGGAATCAGACAGTAGCCTGCTCTGCTGGGCAGGAATCCTGCTCCACTTACGCCCACCCAGTGGTTTCTGGGGGATCGCACTGCAGTCAGTAATGGCGGAATTGGGCCCCAGATGCCCCCTTTCCTGCTGCCTGTTTACATCCACCACTACCCATGAGCAGTCAGGTGTTGAGTCCCAGCTCCCTGCCCACTCCCCCCATAAGGAATTAGCTCTCAGAGCAAGCACAGCATCCCAACCAGAGAAGTGCTGTGCCAGGAGGGAGGGGACAAGCAGCATTCCCTGGAGACGCCATGAGCTGACTCCTCGAGAGGGCTGCTGCCTGCAGCCCACAGGAAGTCCCTGGTTCAAGTCCGCATTGCAGCCGGGTGCATGAACAGAGGGCCAGGTCTGCCCCTGCTTACGCCCGGGCAGTGCCGCTGACATGGCTGGCACTGCATGGGTGTAACCACGGGCAGGATTCTCGCCCCACTGGGCTGGACCAGAGAAGAACTGCAAGGCGTGACTGGCCACCCATGGCCTGTCCCCATTGCTGTCCGTGAAAATGCCCAGCCAGAGGGCGTCAGAGCAGAATATTGTCCCCCAGTAGCAATGCATCCGGGGGCTCCCTCTCCATAGCGCCCCTGCAGTCTGGCTTGGGAGCACAGGCCCCTTGCAAACCGCACTGCTGGGCACTGGGGAAAGGCTCTGGCTGGCTTCCATCCACCAGACAGGACCAGTTAAGCCACAGGTTCCTTCCCAGGCTCTCCATGCAAGGGGGCATCGGGGACTCTGATGGCTCATACACGTGGCTAAGTGTTGCATGGCCAAGGTGTTGGAGAAAGGGGTTTGGATGCTCCCCTGGCCTGCCCATTGAAGGGCGTGTTGCTGTCGGCTCCATCACAGACACCTGTACGTCCCACCTGCAGGGCTGGCTACTGTGGCTTAGGGAAGGGGTTTAGATCCTGATTATAGCAAACTGCACTGCATTTAAAGGGGCAAACCTCTCCCCACCCCCCGCAGCTCTGGCAAGGCCCTTCTCGAGCGACTCAGGCTGGGGTCTGCTCGGTTTTCTCCTGTACGGATTTTGAGTGACAACTAAAACAAGGTGCCAAAAGTTGGCCTGCTCTGTGCTCTGTAGTAGGCTGCAGCTGCGCAGATCCGACCGGCCGCATCCGAGACGGCAGGGCACGCCTGCTTGGTGACACGCATGCCTGCCTCGTCCCAGCAGTAGCCTAAGTACAACTCATCAGGCCATGGGCTAACCTCAGCCAGACCTTTCCCCTACCCCCAGCTGCCCCGAACCTGGCGGCTTTGCTCCCTTTGCGGCTTCTTCAATTGCCTGCCCGCTGCAAGGGTTGAGGTAGCTGGGACAGGCCAGTTGGAGACAGAACAGGATGGGTCGTTGGGCTGATCCACTCTGGCGAGCCCTCGTTCAGCACAGCCAGGGCCGTGGGCAGCGCCAGTGAGGCATAGCTAGGGTATGGTGGGCTCTTGGGTGCTTTACCTGCCCTTTAGGGCGGGAGAAGCCTGGCCTAGTGGGTAGCGTATGGGTCTGGGAGCCCAGGGTCTCTGGTGTTCCAATCCTGGCTTGGGCTCCAGATTGCACAGTGTGAGTCACTTCCTTTGCCTCGGTTTCCCCAACCAGTGATGGGATGGCTGGGCTGTTATGTTTGGAAAACGCTGTGGGATGTGCTGGATGAATTATTAGGTGTATTATGACAGTGCTGAGGGGCCCCGACTGAGATTGGTGTTGCTCAAACACACTGAGGCTTTGTCTATCCCAGCAGCAGGTTAGTGTGGTCCCAAAACCAGGGCTGGGCAAGACCCCACAGCGCTCTAGGGAAATCACCCTCATGAGGAGCACAGCTTCTAGCGCTGGGAGCATGTTTTTGCTGGCGCTTTACAGGCTGTATCTTGCTGCTCTGGGCGGGAGGGTTCATCCTCTGAGTGAGAACGTGACAGCACAGTAACGTGGCCCTGCAGACATGACCTTGGTAGGAGACAGTCCTTGCTCCAAAGAGTTTACGGCTAGAAAGACATAATGGAGGGTGGGAGGGAAACTGGGACCCAGAGAGGGGAAGGAACTTGCCTCAGGTCTCCCTTGGGGATGTTCAGAGCAGACTTCAAACTGCTACTAATGTCTTGAGTTCAGGACTCAGAGAAACAGTGAAGGGGAGATAAAAGTCAGAGGCTTAAAGTTCAGGCTGGACTCCCCCCAGGAGGCACTTGGAGCCAGGACTTGGATTCAAATCCACCTCTAGGAAGCACGTCTGGTGAAACTACTGTCGGGGGAGCCTCCACATGTAAGAGCAAAAACATCCATTTCTGTCACTCCTGTTTGTCCACCTTGTGCCATCAGCCTGCCCTTTAATAGAGGCTGGGAAGCCACTGGGCTGTTGGGGCATTAACAGCTCCCATTTACCAGCTGGAAGCAGAGAGCGTAGAAGACTGAATGAAGATGATCAGGAATTACGATCCCTCATCCCACGAGAAGAGGGGATCATTGTGATCATCTAGCGTTGCTTTAAAATCCATTGGTGATGGAAACTCCACCGCCACCTGGTCACTGGTTCCAGTTACTCCGCTGGGAAGCAGGACAGGTGAGGTTAAACCCGGGGTTCTTGGCCAGTACTCTCACATGCAGTGGGGTAGCTCACCCACTAGGGATCAGCAATCGCGGGACCAATCCCCAGCTCATGGAAAACAGCATCACTCTATTGGAGTCAGGCCAGATTCCCAGTTGGTGTAAATATGTATTGCTCTGTAGGAGTCGGAGTGGGGGGGAGGACGGGGACCAGATCCCCAGCTGCTGTAAATCTGTATTGCTCTGTAGGAGTTGGGGGGCCAGATCCCCAGCTGGTGTAAATCTGTATTGCTCTGTAGGAGTCGGGGCAGATCCCCAGCTGGGGTACCTGGAGCCCCACTGGAGTTGCAAAGTTCCACCAGCTGTGGAACTGTTCCCATCAATTTCTCCAGCTCTCCAGAGAAGGTTACATGGGTGAGACAGAGGAGGGGACCTGGCAGTGGAGAGAGTCATTATGGACACCCCAGACCACAGGGATTCCAACACACGGCTGCCTCCCTCGCTGGCAATCAGTGTGCAGAGGCCTGTCAGATTGGTGCTGTTCCTCGCTTGGCTGCTGCCTGCCTACACTGCCAGGTGCGCCCAGCTCAGCTGTGGGGAAACCCATTTGGCTCCATGTCCAAGAAGTGCTCTCAGGTTGCAGTGAATTTTGGTTCATTTTGATGGTTCTGTAACTGGCCCCTGACGGTCCGACCAGCCCCAAACTCATGCGTCTGGTGTATCTGTGTAGCGGTGACCTACCCCTCTGTACCCTTCGTCCTCTTCAGCCCCTGCCCATTTAAAACACTAATTTGTGCAAAAACATCTGTACTTTCCAAAAAAAGAAAAAACATCAAAACCAATAAACTATTTACACTGTCTTACTAACTGGGCTCTGACAGGCGCTTCTCTTCCAGAAACGGCCGGGAACGGCTGGCGGGGCAGCTCCTCTTCCGGAGTGCATCTGGAACCCATCAGTGTGTTAAAAATAGTCATTGATTGGCCAGAGAAGAGCATTGTGAACACCTACTCTGGCTGATGTAACACAAGCCACATAAAACCGCACCCAGCGACTCCTGCAGCCAGCCCATCTCTTGTGGTGGAGCTAGAGCACAAGCCCCCAGAGAGAGATACAGCCACTCTTGAGTTAGCGATGGAGACACTACTGCACCTCCTGGGAACCGGTCCCAGTCCTTCATTTCCTTTGCCATGAAAATGCGCATCTCACTTCCAGCCTGGCTTGATCGAGCTTCAGCCTCCTGCCAGGGGCTCTTTCCACCTTTGTGCTGAGGTTTGGATGATCACAGTGATGAGAGAAGGCTGCTCTCACAACTAGCAGCCAACGGCCTCATACAATTCAATGGCTGGAATTTAAAGCCAAATATAGACTGAACCTAAGGAGCAAATACTTAACAGGGAGGGGTGATGTGCCACCAGAAATGCTGGTGGGGTGGGGTGGGGTGGATTCTCCAGCTCCTGAGCAGGAGGGTTTCTCAAAGAGCCATGGCAGCTCTCACACAAGATATGGGCTGAGCGCTGGACCCTGGGCGCGATGCTCTAGCCTGGGTTGTGCTGAAGGTGAGACTATGAGCATCATGGTTTCGTGGGGCCTTAAATTCTATGCAAGGGGGGGAGGGGAGAACTGGTATGGGGGACAGAGGGCCGGACCTTTCGCTGGTGCAAATCAGTGTCACTGCTGACATGAATGGGACAGCTCAGGATCCAGCCCAGAACCTTTGCCAGCTCGGATGTTTGGTGGCTTTGGGTCCCGGTTCTTGTAGGGCTGGAGTCCACCTCACACAGACCAATCTTAACTGGCAGCTGCTGGGCCACGGAGCCGTGACTGAAGGCACCATAAAGGACAGCAGGGAGAGCATCCCACAGCCGAGAGCGAGAGGCTCTCTCCGCAGGGCTGACAGTCCGGCCCTATTCCCAGGCCCCAAGTCTGGCCACCCGCCCTAGGAGTAACACACGCCAGGGGGGTTCAGCGCACTCACGTTCTGACCTTGGCTGGCCATTCGGAGGGATTGCTCCATGCCAAACAGGCTCTCGCCACGGTGACCCAGGTGTCCCTTGGCCCCAGGGCTCCTGAATTCAGCCATAATTCCCCCTCGGTCTGGACAGGGCATGGTGCTGCAGGTTGGACCTGAAAAGCGGGGGTGGACCCTCCCTGGCAAAGCGGAGTTTTCTTCTGGCCGAGCGAGGGGATCTCAGCTGTTCGAGGCTGGAATATCTAGCGAAGCTGAGTTATGCCCCCACAACAGTGGCTGCCTGCCAGGCTCCCACCCCGTCAGCTGCCCCAGTGTTTGAGGGCTTGAGCTGACCTTTAGCTAATGGTTAAGTAGCAACTTACCCTGGGAGCAGGTTATTCCATGATGTCCACTAGGGGGCATCCTCTGCGGCTGGCCTTGCTGGCAACTACTGCAGGTGGGATACCGGGCTAGATGGGCCCGCCATGCTAAGCGCTGTGTGGTTCACTTGACAACGGCAGACAGACCCGATGGCTGCAGGCACCAGGTGCTTGTGCTTTGCCGTTCATGGGAAGGCTCGAGCAAGACAAAAGCATTGTCCCTGCTGCCCATTCAGCTCTGGCACCAAACCAGCCTGCCCAGCCCAGAGCAAGATCTGTGCTAACAGCCTCCTGGCCGAGACAGGAAGTGGGCAGGCGAATCAGGGCTCCCATGAGTCAGAGCAGAAACAGACGTCAAAGGAGTGAAACTGGCACATGCCAACATGCTGGAGAGGATGTGGAGAGGGGCATGTTGCAGGAGCTGCTTGAGGGACTGAGCTGAAGCAGGCAGTGCCTCCTGCCATGAGCTACCATCCAGGCAGGGGATTCGGAGCAGCTCACTGCAGGTAGGGCCCTGGCTGCCTGTGCACGGGTCTCTCAGATGCCTCTGCAAGAGCAGAGTGTGTCCCAGCCACAGCCGCCTCCCACGGCTCTGACTCCAGCTGGTAACCACCCCAGAGGTGGCTGCATTGCAAGAGCGCTGGCTGTGCATTGGTGGGGATGGAGGGGATGGCTGCTGCCTTCTTCCCTGTCCTCTGAATTTCTGGGTCTGGAGGCGGGGAAGAGGCAGCAACTCAAGCCTCTTGCTGTTGTTTGTTGGGGCCCATCCAGGCTTGTTCCTGTTCCCCCATCCCTATGGGCCGTTCCCATCCACTGCGGATCTGGGCCCAACCAGTGCTGCCCCTGTCCCCCATCCCTGTGGGCCGTTCCTACCCACTTTGGGGCTGAGCCCATCCAGCACTTCCCCCATCCCTATTCAGGGCGGGCCGTTTCCACCCTTGTGGGGCTGGCAAATAGGATCCACAAAACCCAGCCCAACAGGGGAGGAGCCGGCTAAACTAGCCAATGGGTGATGCTGTCAAGAAGGGTGTGTCCGAAGCTCCACCCCTCTTGGAGCTGGGCATGAGGCCTGGCAGCTGTAGATGCTGCTACCCGCTAGGGCTGCACAGCCGGGAAGCCTCCGCGGGGGCTGGTGCCCAGGCTGGCTCTGGGGCCCGAGTGGAGCCTGCCTGCCTCGCTGCACAGGAGGGGGAGGGTGGTGCTGCCCCCTTACAACCCTTAGCCCAGGGCTTGAGCACTCAGCTGGGAAGCGGGAGACCTCTGTTCAAATCCTCGGGGGGACCTGGTCTCCCACGGCCCAGCCACGTCCCCAGCCATTGGCCTAGAACACGCAGCTTGCTCGTCCGGGGATGCCAATGGGACACCATCCAGGGGATGCCCTGTGAAGCCAGCTGCCAGCTCGGGCTCTCCTGAGCGTCTCCGCCCAGGTCGCCGGGGGCTTAGCTGGGCCACCACATAGCGGGAGGCAGTAGCAGGCATGGCCAGAGGAAACTACTCTGCAGACAGCGGGGCCGGGGTGTGTGGATTGGGAGGGTGCGTAACACTGGGGTGCAGAGGCCTCTGGGCCTGGGCCTCAGCTCCTCAGCTGAGAAAGGGGAAAGTGGGTCCCGGTCTGTCCCAGCTAATTAAAGGGTAAACTCGAGAGCAGGGCCTGTGTCTCGCTCCCAGCACAAGGGGCTCCCACCTCCCTGGACTGACGGCAGAGGGGGGATCTCCAATGCAGTGACGTAGTTGGACTTGAGATGCGCCCCCCCCCCCCCCCCCCCGGATTCTGTAGGCCCTACACAAAAGCAATGCTCATGCTTCCCCCTGCTGGCCCTGTGGTGAACTGCCAGCATTTTCAGAGCACAGATTTCTGCATGCGTTATGGGCTGGCGGAAAGAGCCTGCTCAACGAATGGATGAGGTCTCTGAACTGCTGAGTGGGGAGCATTGGAGCCCATTGCCCTGACTTGGGGCAAGAGAGAGTCCATCCAAAGGCCCCCCTGCTGGTGGCCTTGTTACCTTCAAGAGCCCCAGCACCCTGCAGGCACAGCTGGATCAGGGCCTGCTGTCCCCAGACCCCCCTGCCTCCAGCCTGGGGTTTCTGCCTTGCAGCTGGCAGTTGGGCGCCTGTTCGGATCAGAAGGAAGCCAGCTGTGGTTTGCAGCGGGGAGCGGTAGCGCCCGGCCAGCAGCCTGATTGGCTGCGTGTCACACGGGTGCTCTGCCCTGTCCCGGCTCTCGGGCTGAGATGGCAAAGGTGGTGCGATAGCCACCAGCAGAGGGGCCCCTGCCGCACGCAGGCTGCAGGTGAGTGAACCCGGGGGGCGCGAGGCCCATGTGACCGCCTTGCCTTGACTTCCCTCCTCCCAATGGATTGAGTCTGCCCAGGCAGGCACAGTGGGGGCTTCCCCAGGAAATAGGCAGGAAATAGTGGAGATTAGACAATTGGGGCCTTTCGGGCAACACACCTAGCAGGGATGGGTGCCAGGAACAGAACCCAGGCGTCCGGGCTGCCACCTGTAACCTCTGGACCCCCCTGTAAACCACTGGACTCCACTCCCTTCCCAGAGCTTAGAATAGAACCCAGCCGCCCCCAACTGTAACCAGTAGACCCCCACTACCCCCGAGCTTAGAATAGAACCCAGGCATCCTGACTCCCAGCCCCCACCTGTAACCAGTAGACCCCCACTACCCCCTCCGAGCTTAGAATAGAACCCAGCCCCCACCTGTAACCAGTAGACCCCACTACCCTCCAAGCTTAGAATAGAACCCAGGCATCCTGACTCCCAGACCCCCAACTGTAACCAGTAGACCCCCACTACCCCCTGAGCTTAGAATAGAACCCAGCCGCCCCAACTGTAACCAGTAGACCCCCACTACCCCCGAGCTTAGAATAGAACCCAGGCATCCTGACTCCCAGCCCCCACCTGTAACCAGTAGACCCCACTACCCCCTCCGAGCTTAGAATAGAACCCAGCCCCCACCTGTAACCAGTAGACCCCCACTACCCTCCAAGCTTAGAATAGAACCCAGGCATCCTGACTCCCAGACCCCCACCTGTAACCAGTAGACCCCCACTACCCCTCCGAGCTTAGAATAGAACCCAGGCATCCTGACTCCCAGACCCCCAACTGTAACCAGTAGACCCCCCACTACCCCCACCTGAGCTTAGAATAGAACCCAGGCATCCTGACTCCCAGCCCCCACCTGTAACCAGTAGACCCCCACTACCCCCTCCGAGCTTAGAATAGAACCCAGCCCCACCTGTAACCAGTAGACCCCCACTACCCCCTCCGAGCTTAGAATAGAACCCAGGCATCCTGACTCCCAGACCCCAACTGTAACCAGTAGACCCCACTACCCCCGAGCTTAGAATAGAACCCAGGCATCCTGACTCCCAGCCCCCACCTGTAAACCAGTAGACCCCACTACCCTCCGAGCTTAGAATAGAACCCAGCCCCCCACCTGTAACCAGTAGACCCCACTACCCTCCGAGCTTAGAATAGAACCCAGCCCCACCTGTAACCAGTAGACCCCACTACCCCCACCCGAGCTTAGAATAGAACCCAGGCGTCCTGACTCCCAGCCGCCCCCCACCTGTAACCACTGGACCCACTACCCCGAGCTTAGAATAGAACCCAGGCGTCCTGATTCCCAGCCCCCACCTGTAACCAGTAGATGCCACTCCTCCCCGAGCTTAGAATAGAACCCAGGCATCCTGACTCCCAGCCGTCCCCCTCCAGTAACCACTAGACCCCACTACCCTCCCCCCCCAGAGCAAGGGATGGAAGCCAGGAGTCCTGATGCCCGGATCGACCATGCCTTAA
This sequence comes from Rafetus swinhoei, assembly GCA_019425775.1. Lineage (NCBI taxonomy): Eukaryota > Metazoa > Chordata > Testudines > Trionychidae > Rafetus > Rafetus swinhoei. The sequence continues at coordinate 1,023,116 of JAFJHL010000157.1, read as the reverse complement.
CCCACCACAGCCCACTCCCTTCCTCCAGCTGTGAATACAAGCCAGTTCCTTCTCCCCCACGCCCAGCCAACACAGCTGTGTCTCCCTCCTGCACTGGCTGGCTCCGGCTGTCCCTGGGGGCCATGCCTGGAGCTGGCGCTCTGCAGCGGACTGTCCCCCGTAGCTTGCTGCTGCACTGACTCTACCATGCCCCACGGCCCCAGGGACAGTCCCTCAGGCTCTAAAAGCAGCCGAGGCCTCAGCTCCCTGGGAGCCAGCATCTGTCAGTGGGTGCTGGGACGGCCCCTGCACCAGTTTTGTGGAGGAACAAATTCCTGCCGTAGCTCAGCCCAGACCCCAGCCGCTGTAAACTGGTGTTGCTCCATTGGGGCCAGGCCCCCAGGCGGTGAAAATCGGATGTTTTCATTTGAAGGCAGAGTGGTTTACACCAGCCAGGGCTCTGTCCCGGTTCTACAGCAGCTCTTGTGGCTGATGTCTGACTCTGTTCCCAGATGAGGGAGGGGAGTGGGGTCTAGTGGCTACAGTGGATGGGATGGGCAATCAGGATGCCTGATTATCTCCAGTTCTGGGAGGGGCGTTGTATCTAGTGGTAAGAGCAAGGGGGGGGCTGAGAGATAGGACTCCTGGATTCTTTTCACAGCTCTGAGAGAGAAGTGAGGTCTAGTGGTTAGAGTGAGCATGACCGTCAGGATCCCTGAATTCCAGTACCAGTTTTGGCGCTGTCTTGCTGCGTGATCTCAGAGCAAGGCCTGCTTCACCATCAGTGAACGGGATCCCCCCAACCGGCCTCACGGCGGGTTCAGGCAAGGTAATTGTGATGATTAGCCCCAAGTGGCACGAGGGATTGTTCTTGGGGGACAAAGTTCGTCAGCCCCATGGCGAATCGGGAGCCCTCGTGCATGGTGCTGTACGAAGGAATGCCAGGCCTGCTCCCTGCCCTCAGCACTGCAGGCCTGGGCAGGAAAGGGCATCTGGGCTGTGACTTGGAGCGTTTGGCAGAGGTTAATGAATTCATGGGGAAGCTGAGGCACAGAGGTGGGGAAGGGCCTGGCTCAGGGTCACACAGCAAATCAGAGGCCCCACACACAACCCAGGTGTCCTGATTCCCCGGCCCCGTCTGCAAGGGAGAAGGACTGTCCAGCGCTGGGGCAGGGGCTGAGCCAGCTGCAGAGTGACGCCCGCCTCTCCCCGGCCCACAGCTGCCAGGATGCCGCGCTCCTTCCTGGTGAGAAGCAAGAGGGGCCCAAACCACCTGGGGCAGCGACCGGCGGAGACAGGGCTTCTGGCTCTCGGCGGTGAGTCGGGGGGGGGGGGAGCTGGGGCAGCAGAGGAACGGGATGGGGCAGGCCAGGGACGAAGGGAGCTCACTGCTGGAGGGCAAGGGGGGGGGGCAGGGAACGGGGTGTGTGTGGCTGGTAGGCAAACGTGGACAGACCCCCCCCCCCCACCTCTGTGATGTCACTTGCCCCTGCCCAGCCGGTGGGGGGGGCTGTGTTGCCAGGCGTCGGGGTTTCGACCCTGGTGGCTCCACTTGGCCCCGCTGGCCAGGCCATTCAAAGCCTGCTTGGCAGCAGGGCCCGGGGCTGAGGCGGCTCCCTCCGTCCCCTGGCTCCGCGCAAGCCTCCCAGAAACAGCTGCCAGGTCCCACCGGCCCCAGGGACAGGGACGATCAGGAAGGCTCCACATGCTGCCCCCACCCCACGTGCCGGCTCCACAGCTCCCATTGGCTGAGAGCTGCAGCCCTGCAGGCACCACCCCCTGCCCCCAACCCCCTGCCCCAGCCCTGAGACCCCTCCCACATCCCAACCCTTCTCCACAGCCCTGTCCCAGAGCCTGCACTTCCAGATGGAGCCCCCCCCCCACCTGCACCCCAACCCTCTGGCCCAGCCCTGAGTCTCCTTCTCTCTGAAACCTCCTGGCCCAGCCTGCAGTCCTCTCCTGCACCCTGCACCCCTCATGCCTGGCCCCACTCCACAGCCTGCCCCTGCCCCCGCCGGCTGAAAGTGCGTGGGGGTGGGCGAGAGCGGGGGGCAGCCAGGGCTGTTCAGTTTTGCGCACTGAGAAAGCGGAGGGGCAGCTCCGAGACCCTCACCAGCAAATCCTCCTTCCAGACCCAGCCTGGGGAGCGCGCCGAGCCGGACAGGAGCTGGCCCAGCCCCCCGAGCTGAGCCAGGGGGCACAGGAAGGCAGCAGAGCCAGTCCCAGGGCCTTGGCGAGCTGGGGGGTGCAGGATGGCTATGGGGCAGCCGGCCAGCTGCCGCACAGCCCCCCCTCTGAGCGGGACTTCAGCCAGGGCTGGGCCTGTCGGGCCCTCCCAGGTAACTCCCCCCACCCCCGGAGCTGCCAGTCCCTGGGGCCCGCGTGGAGCCAGTGCCCCCCACAGGGGAACAGCCCCGTGTCCCAGCCTGTCCCTTGCTGTTTCCCTGTAGGTGTGAGCAGCCCCCGCGACGAGTCGCTCAAGCCCCTCTGGAGCTTCCCCGGCCCCGAGCTGCGGCAGCTGGTGCAGGGCGTCCTGCCGACGGCGCTGGGCTCCAGGAGGGAGCCAGGTGGGGAAGCTCCGGGAACCCCCGGCCTCCTGGGCTCACTCCTGCTCCTCTCCAAGCCGCCGCCCCCATGCAGCCGCTGCGACAAGGTAATGCCCCCTCCCCGCCCAGTGACTGGCCTGAGCCCCTCGCCCTCCTGCTGCCATCAGCCCCAGGAGCCGCCCCGGCCTCCTGGGGCTGCTTGGAGGCCCTGCCCCTGGGAACTGGCCGGAGAACCCAGCCCAGCTCGTTTCACCTGCCAGCCCAGGCAGGATCAGAGCCGGCACCCGTCGGGGAAAGGCCCCGTGTCCCATCTCCCTTCCCCTGAGCCAGCCCCTGCCCTGGGCTGGGGGGGGCGTGTGTACCCCCTCGCTGGGAAAGGCCCCGTGTCCCATTCCCAGCAGCACTCAGCTGAGTGCAGCCCCCTCCCCAGCCTACCCCCCAGCCTGCTGCCCAGCATGAGGTGCCGGGCTCCGGCGCTGCTCTGGGGCGTATCTAACCCGGTGGCCCCGTCCCTCCCTGGCTGTGCCGCCCTGCACATGGGGCATGGGGAGACCCCCGCTGGGACCCATCCCCAGCACCTCGGCTTAATGAGGCTCCTGCCGTGGCCCTGTCAGAGCCAACGCAGCAGAAGCCTGTCACTGCACAGGCCGGTTCTGCTCCCGCCCCCGAGTGCAGTGGCCCAAGCTCTGCTCGCTCGCAGGGGATCCAGCTCGGGGCTGTGAGCTGAGCCCAGGTGCTGGCCCCCAGAAGTGGCATGAGTGTGGGGCAGGTCTCAGTCCCCTTCTCAGTGCGGCCGGATCATCCTAGACCCTTTCGCCAGCTCCCCCAGGCTGTAGCAGTTGTAGGGCTACACCCCTCTGAGGCCAGCAGGCAGGGCACATAGCCGGGAAGGCACTCTGGGCCAGGCACAAGTGGCAGCCAGTGGGGGACCTGGGTTCTCTGTGCTGCTTGGATGAGTTCTTCTGCCTCCCGCTCCGTGCCTCAGTTTACCCTCCCACCGTGAGCAGGGAGTGCGCACTCTGCAGGTCCCAGTGTGAGGGTGGCTCTGTCCCGATCTGGGTCTCTAGGAGATCGCAAGATTGTGATGGAAATTCACCGTGTGGTTGGAGGGGGCTGGTAGGTCACTAAGCCCAGTCCCAGCCAGGGTTTCCCCAGTGGGAGATTGTGGGAGGGTTCCCTGGTTGGGTGGCTGCGGGTGACACAGGCTGACCCTGCAAATGCCAGCTGTCCGGGCACGGGGGGCTGGGCTTGGTCACTGCTGGGATGAGTTTGGGGAGCTCTCAGCCTGCCCCATGTGGCCACCAGCAATTCCAGCCTGCGTATTTGGGGCAGGCTCCCCATGTTGACCCCCCACTCTCCCACTCAGGGCCTCCCTGCAGTCCAGAGCCCAGGCAGACACCTGAAATGCTCAACACTCTACAGCCAGATGGCCCCGTGGGGGATGTGTGGCCCCCTTGGCAGCCTGCAGAGCCAGACTGCCCCTCCCTGCCCGGGCAAAGGGAAGCCAGAGGTGCGTGAGGCCTGAGTGGGGTGATGTGCAAATGGGGACTGGATCATTTGCAGCAGTGGGGGACTTGGGGGCAGCTGTGGGTCTAGCAATGGGGGGCTGGCAGGAGCCATGGGGTGGGGTATACGGGGGAGGCGCTGGGGGTCACTGATGGGTCTCCCTGCAGGTGAGGAGCTTCCCCTGCCGGATCTGCGGGAAGCAGTTCAAGCGCTCGTCCACGCTCTCCACACACCTGCTCATCCATTCGGACACGCGCCCCTTCCCCTGCCCCTTCTGCGGGAAGCGCTTCCACCAAAAATCCGACATGAAGAAACACACCTTCATCCACACAGGTGGGGCAGCCACTTGGACCCCACCCCAGGCATGCAGGGACTCCACAGCTGGGGGGCAGGGCTGGGAGTCGGGATTGAGGGGCACCGGGCGCAGTGGAGGGGAGGGGCTGTGGGTCGAGATTCAGGTGCACCGGGCGCGCTGGGGGACAGGGGGTCAGGATTTAGGGGCACCGGGCGCACTGGGGGGCAGGGCTGTGGGTCAGGATTGAGGGGCACCGGGCGCAGTGGAGGGGAGGGGCTGTGGGTCGAGATTCAGGTGCACCGGGCGCGCTGGGGGGCAGGGCTGTGGGTCAGGATTGAGGGGCACCGGGCGCACTGGGGGACAGGGCTGTGGGTCGGGATTGAGGGGCACCAGGCGCGCTGGGGGCAGTGGGGAGCAGGACTGACTGGACAGCCAGACACTTGGTGTATTTGCCTCCATTCTTGTCCTGGACAAACTGGTCCCTCCCTGCAGGTCTGGTCCCCTCGCCGCCGGCCACCAGGCCGGGGAATGGCAGGAAAAGGGGGTCACAGCTGCAATATGACCCCCCAGCCTGCTCATTAGGGCCACACTGCAGCCCAAGCGGCAAGCAGACTGTGCTGGGTCCGTGGCTGGCGGGGCAGTTGGGGCCCACAGGCCGGTGGCTGGCGGGGTAGGTTCCTGTGGCTGGCTGGGTGGGTGGCAGGGCCCTGCTACTCCAGAGTCTCTCCAGTTCCATGGGACCTTGGCTGACCGCTGGGGCTCCCTGCTGAGCCCTGTCTGTTTGTTCCTCGGGGAGAGAGGATCCCAGCCCCTCCTGCAGCCTCCCCAACTGCTCCCTCTCCTGCAGGCGAGAAGCCTCACAAGTGCCAGGTGTGCGGCAAAGCCTTCAGCCAGAGCTCCAACCTCATCACCCACAGCCGCAAGCACTCGGGCCACAAGCCCTTCGCCTGCTCCCTGTGCCCCAAGGGCTTCCAGCGCAAAGTGGACCTGCGGCGCCACCAGGAGACCCACGGGCTCTTCCACAGCCCCGGGGGCAGCCAGGCGCTGGGCGCCCTGTGCTAGGGGCCTGGCTGAGGCCTGGGACGCCTGGTCTGCGGGGAGACGCCCTGAGGAGAAACTCCAGAACTGAGGGGGCTTGAGGATCATCCCCCAGCCCCGGGGCTGGCAGGTGCTACTGGGATCTGCAGCCCCCAGGCACCAGTGCCGGCAGGAGGACTTGGGTGCCACGCCGAGCCTGGATGGGTGGGCGCGGTGGATCGGTCAGGGCATTGCTGCGGTGAAGGGGAAGCCCTGGTCCAGTTGTCCTGGGGCTTCTCTGCCGCTGATGCTGTGTGAGCATCTCCCTGGGGCTGCGCCCTTGCCCCAGCCGCAGGGCCGTGAGCCGAGCTGAGGCCTGCGCTGAGCAGCCTGTCGCTGGAACCCTCCCCCGTCTCCCGGCTGCGAATTAAAAGGTGCGAGCACCAAGCGGCCTGCGACCCTGCGAGCAGTAACACGGGTGGTGCTGGCGCGGCCTTTGCGCTCACGTTTATCCAGAAAGCGCGAACACTCGCCGCAGCGGGCCAATGGCCGGATGGCCCCCCCGCCTCCTCCCAGCCTGGGCAAGGCCGCCACCCCGGCTGCCAGTCTCGCGAAGGGGACCCTCGGGGCCAGGCAGAGTCCAACTGGCTGCTGACCCTGGGACCCGCTGGGCGGCATTGCAGGTGGTGATGGCAGGGCTGGTGCCAGTGTGTCCTGTGAGCCTGCCAGAGGGAGACAGACAGATCAGTGGGGGCGGCTGCCCTCCCCCCTCCTCCACGCACCTGCTGCCCCCCCACACCACAGCTCAACTCATTCCCCAGGCCAGGGGGCCCAGAACTTCCCCCCTGCTGCAGGGAATCCCACAGGGAATCCTGCCTGTGTTACCACCCTCCCCCACTGGGGGCACCATTTCCCAGGCAGCCCCACAGGCCAGCTGAGCTGCAGGCAGTGCCCTTCAGTCACCAGCACATCCCCTGCCCCCAGTCCCACCTCTGGCCCCCAGAACCCTGTGGCAGCGGAGACTGTGCTGCACCATGAGTCAAACCCAAGATCATGGGAACGGGAGGTGTCCCGTTGGGAGGGGGGCTGAGCTCTCCCTCCATCGTGCTCCCTGCCCCATCCCGGTCACGCCCCCCCAGTACCTGAGTCTCTGTGCCTAGACCAGCGAGGTGCAGACAGTGTCAGCATCAGGCACCGGCAATGCAGGGGGCACAGGAGCGACCGAGGGGTTCGCAGGTGGCGCTTCCGCAGGGTCTGGAACAAACCGGGTGTTAGAAACCCTGGCCTGGGGGGCTGTTGGTGGGGCACCCCCAGCAGGAACTGCTAGGGATCACTGGGCCAAGGAGCCATGGCTTGGGGATCCCCATCGGGGCTGCACCGCCTGCCACCTGGGCAACAGTGGGGCAGTAGCTAGGTGGCCACTCAGATGTGCGGCTGCCCCCTGCTGGGCAGAGTGGGGCCTGCTGGCACAGGCAACTCCACCTATGGTACCTAACTGATCCCATTACTGTAGTAGCTGGCCCCACACAATCTTTACCATATTTACCCTGAGAATGCCCCCCATGCGATAGGGCAGGTGCTATTAGTTCCCTAGTACAAATGGGGAAACTGAGGCATTTGGGTTTTTTAAAGTGACTTTCCCAAGCTCACCCAGGGCAGGTGCTTTACCCCAAGTCCCCCCACATCCGGGGGGCACCCCCCCTCCCTAACCCACCATCACTAAGAAGGGAGAGTTTACCAGTGAGCCAGAGGATCTGCAACCCTGCCCATATGCTAGGCCAGTGACTCCCAACCTGTTCGAGGATATGGACCCCTGTGCAACCTATTCACATTTTACGGACCCCCCCCCAAACAATACAGCTGTGCCTGCAGCCTGCACGTCCCTCGGCCCACACTGCTCCCCGAGCCGCGTCCCTTGGCCCACTGGGCAAGCAGGGGGGATGAGGGACATGCCGGCTGCGAGAGACTCTGGGCGGACCCCCCTACGATACTGCAGGTCTGCGGACCACAGGTAGGAAATCTCCTCGCTAGGCTATGCCTGGCAGCCGCGCTGATGTCTCTAGATTGTTGTCGTTCACCGCAGACCCATCAAATCCCTCCCTGAGCCCTATTCACTCCAATAAGCCCTTGTGGCAAGCCAGTCCACCAGCTCCTAGCGCGGAACAAGGGTTACCCGCCCCCCAAGCGTCAAGATTGAATCTGCTGCCTCTCCCATCCGTGACTGGATTTGCCCCACCCAAGTGAGCTCCCTCACTGCCTCTGCCTTGTGGCAAGGAGTCCCGCAGGCTAGCTGTGGGACTTGTCACAAGACAGACCAAGAGCTTGGGGGAGGCTTCCCTAGAAGGAAGGTGGGGCCAAGAATGGGGCTGTCGATGCTTAGGAGAAAGGGCTGGGGATGGCAGAGGTTGAGGGGGAACAGACCAGGCTGTTTTTGGGATGGGGGCTAGGAACCAGTAGCCCTTTGACATGCTGACTCAGCCTGCTCTAACCATTAGCCCCACTCCCCAGCAGTCCTGACTCTCAGCCCCTCCCTGCTCTAACCCACTAGATACCACTTCCTAAGCTGGTACAGAACCCAGGAGTTCTGGCTCCAAGACCCTCCTCCCAGAGTTAAGGGGACTTTCCCCAGGCCTTGGGGAAGTTGATCACTTTAGATTTCAGGGGAATTCCCTTGGTCCCCCTTCCCTCCCCAATGCATGTGACACACGACAAGCCCACCCCCTCTCTCCAAAATGTCTTGGCTAGTAAGAAACCACTAGTGCAGTGCAGGGGGGTACATGGGTGTCAAGTGGATCTGTGGGGGCACCTCCTGGCCCTCGCTTTGACCAATGGCCCCACCTACCTGTCCTGGAGTGAATGAGCCAGAGCCCCCCGGTGAGAGAGACGCCGATGACAAAGGCTGAGAAGACGATGCCCACCATAGTGGGCAGCTCCAGGCCCTGGGGCGGGGGTGCTGCAGGCAATGGGAAGAGTGAGGCCCCCCACAGCTGTGCCCCATGAGCACATGCAGAGCCAGTGCTGGGGGGCAGAGAGCCAGTGCAAATAGAGCCCAGAAGCCCAGGCTCCCAGACCCCCCCTCACCTGCTCCCACCCAGTAGCCCCCAACCCCCTCTCAGAGCAGGGACTAGAACCCAGAAGTCCCAGCTACCATCATGCTCTCTGTACCCATGAAACCAAGAGGAGCTATGAGCTCTCTTCAGCCCACCGGGCAAGTGGGCCACAAGGGGGTTTAGGGGCACTAGGATGGAGGCTGCAAGGGGGTTTAGGGGCACTAAGAAGGGGGCATTCCTTACCGGGGGCTGTTTCTCTCTGCTCTGGCCGGGGCGCCTCCTTCAGTGTGTTTCCCATCCTGCCAGACAGAGGGAAGGGCATCGGGAAGAGATCTGCTGGGAAAAGACAAAGGGAGCCAGAAACAGTTTAAGAGAAAGATGGAGACATCTCCTGGTCTCCAGGGGTACTCCCCCCAGCAGGCAGTGCTGACTACAGTACCCCAATGTGGCATTGGGGTGCTCTCCCTGGCAGGCAGTGCCGACTGTAGTGCCCCAGCATGGCACTAAGGGGCTATGCACTGTGCATTGGGGTGCACTGCTCTCCCCTGGCAGTGTGGCACTAGGGGGCACTGTGTAGAAGGGGTGCTCTGCCCCTGCAGGCAGTGCTGACTGCAGTACCCCAGTGTGGCACCAGGGGGCACTGTGCATTGGGGTGCACCGCTCACCCTTGGCAGGGGATAATGACCCTGGTTCCCCTGGGTCATTGCAGAGAGATTACATCAGGGCCTTGGTGTGTTCCAGTCTCTTTGCCTGCTCCTGTAACCAGCCCCCAGCCCATCCCTGCTCTCACCTGTCCCCGGGCTGGGTGGGGCAGCTCTGGGCTGGCTCCCCACCGTGACGATGATGGGTCTGGTGAAGGTGTGCTGGAACCGCCCGCTGCCCAGCTCCCCCACACTGCTGCTGGCGCATGCCCGGGTCTGAGGCCCACACTGAAACTGACAAGGCTCAGACAGGCATCTTGTCCCAGTACCAGACGCTCACCCCCCTCCCACCTTCCCACTCCCAGCTCCTGTCCCTCCCCCACTGTTCCCATCCCAATTCCCAGCCAGCTGGCATCGATTTACACTGGTAGGCCAGAGAGAGAGAGACCAACTCAGCTTGCAGAGTCACAACTGTGACCAAGAGTCCTGACTCCAGCCACTAGACCCCACTGCCCTCCCAGAGCTGGGGACGGAACCCAAGAGGCCTGGCCCTGTAAGCACTGGCCCCAGAGCAGCACCAGCCAGGTGAACCTGGAGACAGAGCTGCCTGCTGCACCCCTCTCCCAAGCATTAGCCTGGGGGGCTCGGCCCCTGCCCTGCATCTGCCAGCCCAGCCAGTGCTCCCGCAGTGCCTGCAGCCCAGGGTAGCGATCTGGCCTGGGACACAACCCCTGGAGGGGGGGTAGGACTCGGGCTGGCTTTGCCACTTGAGCTATAGGAGACTCCCCCCCTTGCCACAACAGTAGTTGGGCTTTTATCCTCTCGGTGGCCTGCGGGCTAGAGCCCTGCACAATGGCGCAGGCCGGGTCCCATCCGGAAGGGGGCAGCGTGGTACAGACCTTGGGAAGGGCGCCCCCATAAGCCCCAGCCTGGCCCTGGGGCTCCTGGGTGCAGAGGGCCAAGCGGCAGTGCAGGAACTGGATGGAGTCGTTGTAGAGGGGCCGGAGCAGGAAGCTGAGGCGCTGCAGCTCCTGGGAGCCGGGGGGCAGCATCCAGCCTGCAGCCCCCTTGTGAAGCGGGTGCAGGGCAACGTCAGGGTGGGCCGGGCAGCCCCCCCGCACCAGGACGTAGGGCCAGTCCAGCGAGGAGGAGGAGGAGCTCGGCGAGAGGACGCAGAGGCAGATGCTGAAGCTGAGCCAGGGGTCAAAGGCAGCCAGAGCAACCTGCGCAGAGGGTTGGGGAGAGACATCAGGAGGGGATGGGACAGCTCCGGCCAGCTGGGTCCCACTCGAAAAACATGACCTGCCCCCCCAGCATGGAACCCAGGTGTCCTGGCACCCCCCCACCGCTCTCATCCCCAATCCTGCTCTAACCGGGGACAGAACCGAGGAAGGCGGAGTCCCAGCCCCCCTGCCCTAACCACTAGACCCCACTACCCTCCCAGAGCCAGGGATAGAACCCAGGAGTCCTGACTCCCATCCCCCCAGCTCCAACACTGCCAATCTGACCTCCTGCCAGATTAATACTGTAACTCCACAGAGACAGACAGGGGGTGGGGAAGGGGCCTGGGAGAGGGGACCCCACAGTTCCTGCCTGGCTAGCGCTGCCCCTGGAGACCTGCCCCCCCGCCAGGTGGCGGAGCCCTGAGGGATCCCGGTGCCATGGTTACTTCCACAAAGACGCGGCTGTTGGCCGACACCGTGCAGGGTCCCTGGGCCTTGGTGAAGGACTCCGAGCTGTAGACCTCCAAGCTGAGCAGGACACGGCCCAGGTGGAAGGGCAGATCCGGGGCGGGCTCGGCGGAGCGGGACGGCTGGGGAGGGGCTGGGGAAGGGCAGGAGAACTGTGGGAGAGGAACAGAGGGGGTGGGGCATGTAGGGGGCATGGGGACGAGCCCCCAGAACCCTCCACAGACCCCCCCAGTTATCCCAAGCCCAAGGACACCCGTCCAACCAAGGTCCATCTCCCCACCGCCGCTGCCAGCCCCCTCGGAGCCCGGAGACCCCAACCCTTCTTGGGGGGGACTGGCGCAAGCCAGTGCACGCCCCCCTGAGCAGCCTGCCCACAGGAGCTCCACAACCACCCGGCCAGAGACCCCTCCCCTCCCGCCTTGCTACCTCAATGGACTCCGAGCTCCTAGTGGCCTGCCCCTCTGGGGCCTGGGGATCCCTGGGCACGGCCTCTGCCCCGCGGCCCCACAGCACCACCTGGGGGGGAGCAACCAGCATCGTCAGAAACATCGGAACATCAGACAAGACCCCGACGCCCTGGGGCGCAAAGCCCAGAGCAGGGGACCAATTCTCCCAGCCCCACAGCATTTCAGTCCCCTCCCCTCCGCCCTCCCATTCACTCCAGCCTCCCATCAGCCTGACTGCTCCCACCCTGTTCCCCTGCCAGCCCACAGCGCCCCGCCTCCTGGCGCACCCCCCCCAGTGTCACCCCCTCCTGCCAGCCCACAGCGCCCCGCCTCCTGGCGCACCCAACCTTCCCAGCCCACCTTGGCCCTGGTCTGGTCCCACTTCCCCTAACACACTAGCACCTTTGCAGACCCCCAGAATCTTGCATGTCACATTTCCTCCTCCCTGCATTCACGCTCAGCCCCACATTGTCCCCCCACAGCTCCTGCTCACCGCGTTGTGGTACCGTCCGACACCTGAGGTGGGGCCCAGGGCCGGGACACGCAGGGCACCGCAGTCAGCCAGGGGTGACTCCAGCAGGAAGTGGGTGCCATTGGACTGGGCTGCACAGCTGGGGTCCCGCAGGGTCACTCGGGCTGGGGAGCGTCCAGCAGCCTGGCCAAGAACCAAGGGGTGGGAGCAGTGACTGTGAGGGGGACAATGCTAAGTCCCCTGCTAAGCCCCGCCCCCACTGTCCCCTGCTGAGCCCCCGCGCTGCTCCCTGCAGCACAGTGCCCCTGCTAAGCCCCGCCCCCACACTCTGCAGCACAGCGCCCCTTAGTGAGCCCCACCCTGCTCCCTACAGCACAGCACCCCCTGCTGAGCCCCGCCCCCACACTCTGCAGCACAGCACCCCTTAGTGAGCCCCACCCTGCTCCCTACAGCACAGCACCCCCTGCTGAGCCCCGACCCCACACTCTGCAGCACAGCGCCCCTTAGTGAGCCCCACCCTGCTCCCTACAGCACAGCACCCTCTGCTGAGCCCCGACCCCACACTCTGCAGCACAGCGCCCCTTAGTGAGCCCCACCCTGCTCCCTACAGCACAGCACCCCCTGCTGAGCCCCGACCCCACTCTCTGCAGCACAGCGCCCCTTAGTGAGCCCCACCCTGCTCCCTACAGCACAGCACCCCCTGCTGAGCCCCGACCCCACACTCTGCAGCACAGCGCCCCTTAGTGAGCCCCACCCTGCTCCCTACAGCACAGCACCCCTGCTGAGCCCGACCCACGCTCTGCAGCACAGCGCCCCTTAGTGAGCCCCACCCTGCTCCCTACAGCACAGCACCCCTGCTAAGCCCCGACCCCACACTCTGCAGCACAGCGCCCCTTAGTGAGCCCCACCCTGCTCCCTACAGCACAGCACCCCCTGCTGAGCCCCGACCCCACGCTCTGCAGCACAGCGCCCCTGCAAAGCCCCTCCCTTTGCAACACAGCGCCCCTGCTGAGCCCTGCCCCCACTCTCTGCAGGACAGCACCCCCTGCTAAGCCCCGCCCCCACTCTCTGCAGCACAGCACCCCCTGCTGAGCCCCCGCGCTGCTCCCTGCAGCTCAGCACCCCTGCTAAGCCCCACCCCACTCTCTGCAGCACAGCGCCCCTTAGTGAGCCCCACCCTGCTCCCTACAGCACAGCACCCCCTGCTAAGCCCCACCCCCACTCTCTGCAGCACAGCGCCCCTTAGTGAGCCCCACCCTGCTCTCTACAGCACAGCACAGCACCCTCTGCTGAGCCTCGACCCTGCTCCCTGCAGCTCAGCACCCCTGCAAAGCCCCCCCCTTTGCAACACAGCACCCCTGCTGAGCCCCACCCCCACTCTCTGCAGGACAGGCCCCCTGCTGAGCACCCGCCCTGCTCCCTGCCCCACAAAGCCCCCTGCTGAGTCCCTACTGTGCTCCCTGCCCCACAACGCCCCCAACTGAGCCCTGACCCTGCTCCCTGCCTCACAGCACCCCCTTCTGAGCCCCCACCCTGCCCCTTGCAGCACAGCACCCCCTGCTGAGCCTCCACACCTCCCTGCAGCACAGTGTTACCTAGCACTGCACTGGGGCCAGCAGTGACTGCTTGGGGGTGTGCCCCTGTTGAGCCCCACCCCCACTCCCTGCAGCACAGCACCCCCTAGTGCCATGCTGAAGGAACTGTTTATACAGGGGGTTTCTCACCTGGAGCATGTCCTTGCTGACATGAGCAGCTACCCTCTCGCTCAGACACACCACAGACAGAGCTTCTGCCAGCCCCACAGCGCTCCTGCCACCTGGAGCTGCCCAACTCCTTTCCCAGCCCATAGGGGAGATCTCTGTGTCTCTGGGGGGTGGGATGGAAGAATGGGGGGGCTTGGGGTCCCCTAGCAGGAGAAAACAGAGTGTGTGGGTAGAGGGAAGGAAGGAAACAGGGCAGGTAAGTGAATGGGGGTAACCCTGCCCCCTGCTGGCCGGATTGAGAACTGCCCTGCTCTGTGTCCTTGTCCCCATATCCTGCCCCCCTTCACTGTGGCACCGGGGTTTGGGACATGCGAGTGCAGTGGAGGGACAGAGATGCCACCCCAATGACATTGCATTGGGCATGAGCCTCCCCCACCGAGGATCTGGCTGTGTCACAGAGGCGGGGCAGGGACTGAGTCAGGGGCTCCCCTAAGGGCCCTCCAGTGGCACTGAGGTGACACTTAGCGGCCACGCCATGGCATTGCGCCTGTGCCCATTCCCTGCCCCTTAAGGACTCACCTACCTTCCAGCCCCACAGTGACCAGGAACCTGTTCACCCGCCTGGCCTCCGTGTAGGATGTGACCCCGGGCAGTCCCTGCTCCATTGCCCAGGCCAAGGGGTCGCTGGCATAGGCCAGACCCACGGACATGCTGCTGCTCACAGCCAGGCCCAGTTCTGGTTCTGTGTTGCTGACTGAGACCTTGTGGGACGCCTGCAAGGAAACGGAGCAACAGAGCCCAGGGCCAGCGCACACCCTGCTCAGCTCAGGGAGACAAGCTGAGGCTGGAGCAGGGCATGATGGGTAATGCTATGCAAACGAGCTGCCCTGGTGAGCAAGGTGTCAGTACAAGGAGCGGCTGGGAAGCTCCAGCCCAGCCACTGAGTCAGGAGCCAGAGGGCTCGGAGCCAGCGAGCTGAGCTGGGCACCAGGACTCTTGGGTTCACCTTGGCAACAGGGGGCAGGCACCAGACCGGACGAGCCTGGGGGAGCAACCATAACAGAGGTCAAAGGTCACGCAGGTTCAGCTGATGCCATTGCTCAGGTAATGGGAGAGAGAGTGATCCGGGTGGGGGGGGTCACCAAGAATATGGTTTCAGGGTGCGGGAGGGGTGTCACAGGGGAGCAGCCTGTGGGTGTGGAGGGGTTGTGAATAGGGGGCTATTCCTGGCACCTGGAGCCCATCCCCAGGGAACCCCTCCCTTACCAGCACTCGCAGGGGCCCTGCCATGTGTGGGGTTCGAACCAGCCAGCTGGTGGTGCCCTCGCTCTTCAGCACCATGATCAGCTCCCGGTGGGGGGAGCAGCAGCCTCCAGGCACTTGGAGCTGGACCGTGAGATGGGCTGGGGGACTGGAGACACGGCAGAACAACGCGCCCCGCATCAGCTGGAGGATCTGGCTGGGCATGTCTGCCATGGGGCTGAGCAGCAAAATGGGTGCAGGGCGTCCCAGCTCTACCAGTGCCCCTCTGCGCAACCTGCCCCTGTCCCCCAGCCCTGGGCTCCCCCACCCCAGCTCTGCCAGTGCCCCTCTAGCCCAACCTGCCACTGTCTCCCAGCCCTGGGCTTCCCCACCCCAGCTCTGCCAGTGCCCCTCTAGCCCAACCTGCCCCTGTCCCCCAGCCCTGGGCTTCCCCACCCCAGCTCTGCCAGTGCCCCTCTAGCCCAACCTGCCCCTGTCCCCCAGCCCTGGGCTCCCCCACCCCAGCTCTGCCAGTGCCCTTCTATCCAAACGGAAAGGCCCCTGTCCCAACCCTGCCTGGAAGACGCTCTAGTGGATGGCTCGTACCGGCGGCTGGCTCCTCTGGAGAAGATGACATGAACTTCAGGGTCCCGTGGGGGCTCAGAGGTCAGGCAGCCCCGCAGAGGCCGTGGTTGGAGGTGGGAGGCGAAATGGGTCGGGGAGAAGAAGTTCCTGCGAAGTTTGCAGGAGCCCGGCGAGGCCCCATCTGAGAGGGAGAATGCAGAGGGGCTGGGGAGGTTAACCCTGAGGGTCTTGGGTTATCCCCCAGAATCTCCCTGGGATTCCCTCTTTCAGGTGCGTGGGGCTGGGGTCCAACCCCCAGGGTCCCATCCCCCACTGACACGAAGGATCCAATCCCCAGCCCCCAAAAACCTCCCTCCTATCACAGGAGCGTCTGATCCCCAAGTCCCTTCCCCCACTGACACAGGGGCCCAATCCCCAGCCAATAGGGTCCCTCCATCTCTGACACAGGAGTCTGATCCCCCCCATACCATCCCCCAGTCGCACGTAGACCGTGTTGACGCCCCGATACGCAGCCAGGGAGGTGACCCCGCCGTGCTCTTCACGCGCCCAGCGCAGGAGCCCTCGGGGGCTCTGGGGCAGCTGGGTCTCGGTGACGATGATGCTCCCCGGGCCTGAGACTCTGGACCCCGGGGAGACCTGTGGGGGGCATAGCAGTGAGTGGAATGGACATCCCATCCCCCGCTGGGTGCCACACACCCCCATTGCTCCCAGCCCCCACAGGACTCCTGGGTCCCACAGACCTCCTAGCCCCAAGGGTAAGTACCTGAGCATCCCCACCTGGGCTGCCCCGAGCCAGAACCCCCCAACTCCTGCTGACCCCAGGCGGAGTCCTTCCCCCCTCTCACTGCCTCTGGGCCTGAGGTCTTCTTCCTCCAAATGCCCTCAAGCCCCCAGCCCACACCCGGCCCCTCTGCACCCCACCCCTGCCCCACTGTCCCCTCCAGGGACCCTGCTCCAGCCCAGCCCAGAGTGACCTCCAACACCTTCCCACCCCCACTGCCTCCCTGCACTTCTCACCCACCCCTCCACAGATCCCACCATCCCCCCTCCGTCACGGCCCTCCCCTCCTCCAGGCCCCATTTGCTGGCCTCACACTTCCCCGCCCCACACCTGTGCCGGCTCTGCTCCCCATCTACCCCAGCCCTCCCATGCTTGCCCCTCCTGCTCTCAGTTGCCCCCATGGCCCTGATCTCCCTTCTCCCCCTCCTCCGCAGGCCTCCTAGAACCACTTCACCTCCCATAGCCAGCCTCACCCCAGACCCACAGCCTTCCTCACCCAGACCCACAGCTGCCCTCACCCCAACCCCACAGCCGCCTCACCCAGCCCCACAGCCTCCTTCACCCAGACCCACAACGCCTCACCCAGCCCCACAGCTGCCCTCACCCAGACCCACAGCCTCCTTCACCCAGACCCACAACCGCCTCACCCAGACCCACAGCCGCCCTCACCCAGATCCCACAGCCGCCCTCACCCAGCCCCACAGCCTCCTTCACCCAGACCCACAGCCTCCTTCACCCCAGCCCAACAGCTGCCCTCACCCCAGCCCCACAATCGCCCTCACCCCAGCCCCACAACTGCCCACCCTCACCTGGAAGGCCCATTGGTCTCCAAGAGCCACCTTGGCCATTTGGAGGTGCCAGACCACAGGTGCGGGGGAGCTGAGCACAAAGATGGGTGTTCTGCCGGGGGGGGCTGGGCCCAGCTCCAGGTTCACCTGGAGGGAGCAGAGGGCTCTGCTTTAGGGGCTCCAGGACTTGGGGCTGGGGACGAAGGGAAGGGTGTGGGGATTGTGGGGATGGGAGGTGTGTGGGGCACAGGGCAGGCATGTGTCCTGACCAAGGGGCTGGGATCCCAGGGAATGAGAGGGGCATGAGGGGAGGCTATAGGGTAGGGGGCACAATGTGGCAGGGGTGAGGCAGTGGGGTTGGGGCAGCAGGGTGGGGCACAGTTGGAGGGGTGGAGGCAAGAAGCAGGACTATGGAGGTGGGGGTAGGGCTGGGGGAGGAGGCATGTGGGATGAGGCCACATCTAAAATATTGTGTCCGGTTCTGGGCTCCCCACTATAGAAAGGATGTGGATGCATTGGAGAGGGTCCAGCAGAGGGTGACCAAAATGATTAGGGGGCTGGAGCACATGACCTATGAGGAGAGACTGAGAGATTTGGGTTTGTTTAGTCTGCAGAAGAGAAGAGTGAGGGGGGATTTGAGAGCAGCCTTCAACTTCCTGAAGGGAGGATCCAAAGAGGATGGAGAGAGGCTGTTCTCAGTAGTGACGGATGGCAGAACAAGGAGCAATGGGCTCAAGTTACAGTGGGGGAGGGCTAGGTTGGATATTAGGAAAAACTATTTCCCTAGGAGGGTGGGGAAGCACTGGGATGGGTTCCCTAGGGAGGTGGTGGAATCTCCATCCCTAGCGGTGTTTAAGTCTCTGCTTGACAAAGCCCTGGCTGGGTTGATTTAGTTGGGGTTGGTCCTGCCTTGGGCAGGGGGCTGGACTTAGAATCATAGAATACTAGGACTGGAAGGGACCTCGAGAGGTCATCGAGTCCAGTCCCCTGCCCTCATGGCAGGACCAAATACTGTCTAGTCCATCCCTGAGAGACATTTATCTAACCTCCTCTTAAATATCTCCAGAGATGGGGATTCCACAACCTCCCGGGGCAATTTATTCCAGTGTTTGACAACCCTGACAGTTAGGAACTTTTTCCTAATGTCCAACCTAAACCTCCCTTGCTGCAGTTTAAGCCCGTTGCTTCTTGTTCTATCCTCAGAGGCCAAGATGAACACGTTTTCTCCCTCCTCCTTATGACACCCTTTTAGATACCTGAAAACTGCTGAGGTCTCTTCCAGCTCTATGATTCTATGATTCTATGCAGGGGCAGGTGGCAAGGCTGGGGGGCTGTGGGGCACAGAGCAGAGGGGCAAGAGGCTGGGTGGCAGCACACAGCGAAGGACAGGGAGTGAAGGGGTGGATCAAAGGGACGGGGCAGGCTGGGGAGCACACAGTGGAGGGCAAGGAGCAAGGGGTGGGGCAGATGTAAGGGGGCAGAATGGAGGGCAGGAAGTGAGAGGGTGGAGTCGGGGGTGGGTGCAGGGAAAGGGCACAGCATGTGGGGCAGAGGTGGAGGGCACGGGGGGGGGGGGCTGAAGGAGGGCAGGGACACCTCCTCCCACCTACCTGGCTGGCCCCCATCCTGCCCGCTGGCCCCCGCAGGAAGAGCACATGCACCTCCTGGCCTGAGGCTGTGTGGCCCTGGCTGGCGCAGCCCGTGCCTGCACGGATCTGCTCCCGGAAGCCCAGCACAGGGTGGCGCGTGGAGAGCGGGCCGGCCTGGCACCGGGCCCAGCGCCAGGTGGCTGTAGGGAGAGAGAGGGGCCTGGTCAGCACGGGCCGGGCACGGGGGTGTGGGACCCACCGGGGCAGCAGCTGCTCTGTGCCGGGATGGGGAAGCTCCTGCCCCCCAGAAGTGAACAGGGCAGGGGGCAGGAAGCTCACAGCAGCAGTCAGAACTCCTGGGTTCTATCCTGGCTCTGGGAGGGGAGGGAGGCCTAGGGGGCGTGACCCCTGAGGGGGGCGCAAGGTGGTTACAGGCAGGTTGTGAGCTGTCAGCTCCATGGGGCTGATGCCATGAGCCCCAATTAGATTCCCACCCCCATGTGGAAGGGGGTCACAGAGGCTTGCTGGGTGGACGGGGTCCCCAATACCGACTGTCTAGGGGTTGGAGGGGCAGCAGGGACACACTCTCTGCTCCCCGTGCCCTGGCACCCACCTGCCGACTGGCCCCACAGCAGCAGCAGCAGGATCGGGCTCCAAGCTGCTGCCATCCCTCGTGGTCCCTGTGGGCAGGGCTCCCCGGTCCCAGGGAGGCAGCTGGTCCCGGGCAGGGAGAAAGAGAAAATTGTAGTGAGTCCCGGGGACCCCTCAGGTGGGGAGGTTCTGGGAGCCAGGGAAAAGCAGCTGTGTGGGAGAGGGGACCAGGAGCATCAGAGCAAGGGCGGGTCCAGCCACCCAGTCATATTTAAATCCTGGGCTTCATTTGCAAGTTCGAATGCCTACATTAGCCACCCTAGTTCTAGTTCGAACTACGGTGGCAGTGTAGACATACCCTGGCTGAGGCCTGGGATGCTCCCCCATCCCACCCCAGCGGAGGTGGGGGGGAGGAGGGTAATGAAGCATGTGACACAAGGACACCCTCCTTCCCCAGGAGTGCTGCCCCCATGTGGCATGGGGGGAGCGCAGTTCCAGAGTGACCTCCTTTATCTCTTCCCTTCCCTCCCCTGCTCCCGGACTCCCTCTGCAGCCCCCCTGCTCCCAAATGCCCAATTTGGGAAGGGGTAGGAGAGTTTTGCCTACAAGACTGGCACATCTCAGAGCATTTTACAGAGATTACTGCCTGCCACCTCCCCCTGGCTAGGAGCCTCTTGCCTCTATTACTATTTCATAGATAGGGAAACTGAGGCAGGGAAAGGCTAAGAGATGGGCCCAAGGTCCCACTAATTTCCAGCCCCCATTAGATTCCACCTTCCTTTCCATAGCAGGGCAAAGAACCCAGGAATCCTGATTCCCAGCCCTCCCCCAACCCCCCCCCACACATTAACCACTAGACCTCACTCCCCTCCTAGAGCCAGAAACAGAAATCAGTCCTGACTCCCAGTCCATCTTCAGTCTTGTTCCATGCGGAAACACTTCTCCATCCCTCCCATATTCCAGCTACCCCCACCCCGCCCTGACATGCGGTCGACACAGCTGTACCCACCCACCAAGGAGCTGGCTCGCCCTGCCCTCGGGTACCTCTTGTGCCAGCTGGATTCAGACAGACACAAAGAGGGATGCGGCTGGGAGGGGACCAGACCCGCAGCCAGGGTGGGGTGTGGGACGTGCCTCCCCATCCAACCCCCACTCACATTCATCCAGCACAGTCCACGTCCCCTTGGAACAGGGTCATCGCACACCCCACCCCACACGCCGGCAGGCTGCTGGGGGCACCTTTACCTCGCAGATGAGGTTGATGGCAGAGCGGCAAAGAGGCTTGGGAGAGGGACACCTCCGGGGGCCAGGACTCCTGGGTTCCAGGTTGTCGTGGGAGCAGGATGCGGAGAGAGCTTGGCTCTTTTATGCCAGCCCAGGAAGTGGTGGGTCCCCATGGCCATCGAGTCCCTTTGCTCCGTCTCGATTCATTGCTCCCTGAAGGGAGGTTAAAAATAATTGGAAGAATACAAGTGATCTGGGTCAATGGGAGGTTTAAAAATAACAACTCCCCAGGGTCAGGTTACCAGACAGCCGGGGAGGGATTAAGCTGCCAGAGGTTGTTTTTAAGGGACTAGAACCCAAGAGTCCTGGATTCCAACCCTCTGCTCCCAGAAATAGGAAGAGAATCCAGCCCCCCACTCCCAGCTCCAACCTCCTAGGGCACCGAGAGAGGCTCTTTATCAGCACAGCAAACTCCCGCCCCGTCCACTCGCCTGTTGATGTGCCTTCCCCCAGAGCTGGACGCAACCTCCCACGTTTGGTCTCCCAGCTTCGCTCCGTTTGCCTGCCCATCTGTAACCAGGGGAGCAGGGGCCAAACATCCAGCAGGGCTGAGCCCCACGGCACTTGCGTGGCCCTACCTGTGGAGGTAGGAGGCGCCGATCCCCCCTATGGTCCCTGCCCCAGATGGGAGCCAGGAGGAAAAGGAAAACCAGCTGCCCACATGGGTAGTTTGAGTCACTCTTGGGATGGGAGGCTTTATGATTAACACAGGCAGGACGGGCGAGGCTCTGGGCCATGCCCTAACCCCCACGCAGCCAAACCCTGGGTCACCGCGACCCACTACCACCTACATGGCAGGGGATGAAGGGAAGGGCTGTCAAGGTGGAACCCAGGCAATTGGCAGCAGCTTTCCTGGGTTGCTGGCTCGGGCCATGAAGTAACATAGGGATGGGGGGTGATGCTCACACCCCTTCCCAGCAGTCTGTGCATCTCGTGGCCCTTTCACCTGCCCAAGGCATTTCCCAGTGCCTGTCATTGACACCAACCCCACGGGCAGGGATGGGGTTCCCTCAGGAGAGGAAAATGAGGCCCAGGGTTCAAAGGCCCTGGCAGAGGTCACACAGCCAGTCATAGCAGTCCTGGCTCAGTCGCCCTCTCATGGCTGGCCTGGTCTGCTCAGGAAAATGAAGGCCTGATTGTGTCATGGTGCATCTTGGGCAGGCGCGGCAGCCATGACACTCAGTCCTTCCTCATAGCTCTTGTGGTGCTCTGGTTCCCTCCTCCACAACCCTATTCTCCCCCCTCCAAAAAAAATCTGTTTAAGGACCCCAGAGGGGAGACATTCTAGCCCATCCTCCTGGCTCACCCACTTTAATTCCTGGCTTTCTGGCCCCACACTCCCGCTGTTTGCCGGGCGTGATTGTAACAGTCCTTGAGTGGTATCAGGAGGGCTTTTTTGTTTGGACTAATTGGGTCTCTCTGTCTCCCTTTTGCATCTTTTCCCATCAGCCTTTGCTGTTATAGGTTGTTGTGACACTTCATGAACTTTTATCCACTTTCCATTAAGCCCCCAAGAGCAGTACAGGCCCAGTTAGCACTATACTGCGAGGATCCCCCATGCTCCACTCAGAACTGGAAACAGGGGGCAGGAGTCCTGGTTCAGTCTCTTATTAGACTGCCCTGCCCTCCCAAAGTCCTGTCGGCTAGCTAGCCTGTCCCCCCGCTCTTCCCAATTCCCAGCTTTAGCATTGACTGTCTCTGCTGCTCTCATTCGACTGCTCCCTCTGGCTTCTCATGTGAGGCCCCAGGGTTGTTTCATTAGAGGGGGATTTTCAAACCTGGCACCAACAACAATAAAACTCGGATATTTGTTTATGAAAAGCTTCGCAGCAGTGTCGGGAACCAGTCACTGACCATTGTAACCTCGATAACCCCCAGGCTCCCCCATCCCACTGCCCCGGACAGCACCTCACTGGCTCCAGGGATAGGTTGCCAGATGGTTTCAACAAAAATACCGGGCACACTTGACATGACATCACAATCTACAGTCCAGCTTATTGAGAAAATACCGGACAGTTCTCTTTTCTCAATTTGTTTCCCGAACAGAAAGCTCAAATACTGGACTGTCCAGTTCAAAACCGGACACCTGGCAACCCTAGCCAGGGATGCCCCTGCTAAGGGCCCATTGCTATCCAGGGCAATGCACAGGGACAACTGTCAGGATTAGACTCCAGCTCGCTCTCCTGTAGCTGCTCTGGCTCTGTGGTTTGTTTGTCACTCTAGGCAGCAGGTCTGGCTCACAGGCCGGCACAGGCAGGAGCCCCCTTGGGCATTTGAAGGGGCTAGTTCTGCTCTCCCATCTCTGTGCAGAACCATGGTGACATGGAGGTTCAAGCTGGAAGGGAGAGAAGGAAACCAGCTGGCATCTGCCCCTGGAGGTTGGCATCACCTAACTCTGCCCTAGGGAGGCCAGTCCTGCTGCATCGAACAATCCGGGACAATCAAGCTTTAGCTATGGCTGGCAAATCTCAAATGTGGGACATTGCTGTCCCAGGCTCTCCCAAAAGCAGGCGGGGAAAAGAGCAATCCAGCACAGGGAGCGAGGGCTCTGTTTGCAGCCAGGGTGACCAACTCACCTACTGTGGCATGGCTTTGTTTCCTGCATCAGGTCAGATGCCGGAGTCTCTGGAATGGGAATTACCAGAGTAAAGCAGGAGGTGGAATTCACAGAGGTTAAAGCAGAAAGGACCATTACTCCTCCTACTTAGTGCAAACCACTGCATGCACCCATTTTACCAGAGCCCAAGGACTGGTGTTTGGCTCACACATCTTAGAATAAATCACAGAATCATAGAACTGCAAGGAACCTCGAACGGTCATCAAGTCCAGTCCCTTGCACTCATTGGAGGCGAGAGCACCATTTAGATCATCCCTGACAAGTGTTTTTCTAACTTGATCTTAAAAATCTCCAGCAATGGAGATTTCACAACCTCCCTAGGCAATTTGTTCCATTGTTTACCCACCCTGACAGTTAGAAAATTTTTCCTAATGTCCAACCTAAACCTCTCTTGCTGCAATCTAACCCCATTGCTTCTTGTCCTGTCATCGGAGTCAAGGAGAATAATTTTTCTCCCTCCTCCTTGTAACACCCTTTTAGATACTTGAAAGCTGCTATCATGTCCCCTCTCAGTCTTTGCCAGACTAAACAAACCCAGTTCTTTCAATCTTCTCTCTACTTTTAATCATTTTTGTTACTCTTCTCCAATTTGCCCACATCTTTCCTGAAATGTGGCACCAAGAACTAGACACAATACTCCAGCTGAGGCCTAATCAGCGCAGTGCAGAGCAGAGGAGTAAGTTCTTGTGGCCTGTTTACAACACATCCCAGAATCACATTTGCTTTTTTTACATCTGTGTCATATTGTAAACTCAGTTAGCTTGTGGTCCACTCTGAGCACCAAATTCCTTTCCACAATTCTCCTTCCTAAGCAGTCATTGCCCATTCTGTGTGTGTGCAACTGATTGTTCCTTGCTAAGTGGAGCATGTTGCGTTTGTCCTTATTTCATCCTATTTACCTCAGATCAGTTCTCCAGTGTGTCCAGATCATTTTGAATTACAATCCTACCCTCCAACGCACTTGCAACCCCTCCCAGCTTGGTATAAAATTTGCAGATGGAAAGTGTACTCTCTATACTATTATCAAATCATTGATGACGATATTGATGAAGCAAGGCAGCCGGTCTGGATTTGGCAGCTTTGCAAGATGGAGAATCCACCTCTTCCCGGGGGTGTTTCATGACCCCTCCCAATTAAAAACCCACCTTACTTCTATTTGGAGTTTGCCTGGTTTTAACTTCTAGCCATTCTGCCTTTCTCCACTAGACTAAAGAGCCCTTCAGAGCCAGTATTTTCCCTTCATTAAGGACCCACCGTAATCAAGTCACCTCTTGCTTTTCTTTTGGTGAGCTAACTGGGTTCTTTAACCCCTTCCCTGAAAGGTGTTACTTTCCACCCTTCAGCTGCCTTTGGCAGCTCCCCTCTGCACCCTGCTAATTTTAAAAAGTGGGCACCAGCACTGAAGCTTGCAGCTCCAGAGGAAGACAAGCAGTTTGGGACAATTTCAAAATGTTTTCCCAGGGCTGTTGAAGGATCTGATCCTGAGAGGGACTGAGTGCTCCATCAAGCCCCGAAGAACAGGCTGCATTTAACTCACCCAGCAAAACAAACCTCTGCAAAAAAATATTTCAACTAAGCCCCTGTCAAGGCTGCTCCACGTATCTCTGCTGCTCAGCAGCTGCTGCTACAGACTAGAAGCTCAGAGCTCTTGCCAACTGACACCCTTGTTGTCACAATTTCTGTGCAACATGGGTGTTTTCCCCTCTCCCACGCTGCCTGATGAGGGAGGTCACAGCTGACGGCACAGTGAGAGCCAGACACCCAACAAATCTTAAAAGAATCTCTGTTTGCGAAGAGCTTTCGTGGGCTAGATGGAGCCCAGGGCTGAGCTCCCATTTGGGAATGTAAAGAATTTTCAGAAGTTCGCAGGCACCTCTGGAGAGGGTCTGAGCGCCCCCACGGGTGAGAAAAACTGGCTTCCATTGTGGAGTTCTGAGCAAGCCCGATAAGCAGCATGCTCAGCTTGAATCCTAGAATCCTAGGGCTGGAAGAGACCTCAGGAGGTCAAGTCCAGCCCCCTGCCCAAGGCAGGACCAATCCCAACAAGAGCAAGAGCTCTTGGCAAGAGCACGCCTGGGGCAGAGACTTACTCTAGCCAGATCATGATGCAGAGCTGTGGGCAGAACGCTGGCGTCTCAGCTCAGACTCTTGGGCTCTCCCAACTGCCCCTTGCAGCCCTTTAGAGAGACCCAGCCAAGCGAAAAACTGCAATAATGAAACTCCCAGGGTTTTATCATGATACTTGCAATATTTGTGGCTTTTCTTAAAGCCCCAGCTCCTGGGATTGAGTAAGAATTTGTTTTCATTAAAAAAAAAAAGGTTTCTGGCCTTTGTAGTTGAGGAGAAAAGCTTGAAAATGTGTCGCCCATGCCAGTGTTCCCTGTAATGCTGAGCACTTGGGTGGCCACCTAGGAAAGATTCAAATGCTGCCCAGCTGATTGGCAGAGCACCCACTGCACCCACAGCCAGCAGCATGTTTCTACTGGTGGTGCACATGTGCACATGACAAAATTTATTCTGCACAAGGATTGAAAAAATTAGAGGGAACATTGCCCTCTGCTGGCTCAAAAACATTAGGCAAATCCAACTCCTTCCCCCCACCATGTTATTAAACATAACAACCACCTCTTCATATTTCAGTAAATCTCCTGATTTTTCAGTGCCTGACCCCCAACTTTTGGGGTTGAGAAGATAGAAAGGGAGCACAAGGCAGAGAAATGACTCATCTACAGGGGCACAGCGATGCAGACCCCAGACCGGAACCCAGGAGACCTCTCAAGCCAGTGCCCTACCAGCTGGCTCCTCCATCTCTTTAGGAAGAGGCACGAGAAGGGTAAGAATTGTACATTTCACCCGTCTGATCACAGCCTCCCAAGTGACCAAACCAAATAGTCACTGGCAAGGTACATTGTAAATCATTATTTTTGCACCAATTTCCGTGTTAATTAGCATGTCGTTCTTTTTTTAAACAAATCCGTTGGAAGTCCCACGCTAACAGGTAACCAAACATCATTTTGTTTCAGGGACAGAGCTGTCATTTTAACAGACAACAAAGTCCTCGGAAAGAGAAAAACATCTGGAAATGTAGCAAAAATCCACACAGCTGCCCCAGACATTGCGTAACAATGGTTTTCGGTTTTAGCACTTTATCAGATCTGACTTTGAATTCAGCTCACCTCTCCAGATATAGTTTTATTTATAAACCTACAGGAAGAATACTATCAGTTTCCTGGTGAACTGGTCTTTCCACTGAAACATAAAGCCAAGGTCCTTGCATATGGTGAGTAAGGAACTCCTGGTGCTATCCTGCTCAAGATTCAGTTAATCCTGATGGCTGAGTTAATGCCAAAATGAGTTAATTACCTTCTGTCACCCCAATTGCTCCCCCCCCACACACACTTCCGTTCTCAAATCAAGCCAGGCTTCGTTTTTGACTTGCTGATGGTTGCTAGGCAACTGTTAAACAGCTGCATCCCACACAGAGGTGGCTGCATTTCACCACTTCATGAACGCTCCCTGTGGGCCATTAAACAGCTGCTGTGTCTCAGCTGAGAGGTGGCTGCCCATTGTGCAGCATTGCCATGTGCCATTAAAAAGGTGTGGCATCCCATCCCGAGGTGGCTGCATTTCACCACTGGACAAGAAGATCATTATGGAGTCAGTCACTTTGGGAAGACAGAGGTTGCAGAGGTTGTAGAAACAGAGGGTTTAATACCAGAGAGATTTGCTGCGTGGAAAAAGACAACCACTTAGGGAAAGAATTTTTTATTTTCAAGCTTCTAAGAGGGTTTCTACAAACAACAGAGTAAAAAAAACTATTAAAATAAGCAATGGGTTCCTTTTAAAATATTTGTGTGGATTTTTTTGTTCTCTTTATTTTAAATCCAAGAAACCCATTGCGATTAACCAGACCAGCGTGTTGGTAGCAGAGCGACAACAACCTTGGCATGTCATCTGGACTAGGACCGAAGAAGAAAAGGGGGATAAGAACCAGTGAAGTTACTGCAGGTAAGACGCCTGTGCTCAGGAGTAACATACACGCTTCACGAAAATGGCAGCATGTGTGCTCCTTCCCAGCTGGGAACTGATGCTCCAAGGTCAAACACCCCACAGAGCTCCTCCAGCTAAGAACATAAGAGCGGCCAGACTGGGTCGACCCAACGGTCCATCTAGCCCAGTGTCCTGTCTTCTGACCGTAACCCACACACCTAGACTATGTCTACACAGCTTCCCTCTTCTGCAAAAGCCTATGCAAATGAAGCGTGGATTAGCATATTGCTGTGCTTCATTTGCATAATTAATTAGGAGCCGTTTTTGCACAAGAGGTGTTTGTGCAAAAAGGCGCCGTCTACACAGCCCCTTTTTGCACAAACCCCCCTCTTCCGCAAGAGCCGTTCTTCCTGAAAAAATGAGGAAGAATGGCTCTTGCGCAAAAACCTCTTGTGCAAAAATAGCTAATTAATTATGCAAATGAAGCACAGCAATATGCTAATCCATGCTTCATTTGCATAGGCTTTTGCAGAAGAGGGAAGCTGTGTAGAGGTAGCCCTAGTGTGGTTCACTAACCAATGCAGTGGCACTTAGACCACTTACAGCAACAGATAAGAACAAGAGACCTCTACAGCCTAGACTAAGAAGCAACTGGCTTTATAGCTCAAGCTGCAGCGGCTCCTATACTAAGCTCCAGAGGCCCCAGCTTCAAATCTACCCTGTGGTGGTTACGTGACAGTGACCAGTGTCTTTAGAAGGAAGCAAGGTGTGTGCTTCTTGCCGTACCCATGCTAGGTATGTTCCTGGGGAAGACAAAGCACCATGAAGTTTCCACACAAACCAGAAGGCAGAGGTGACCCCTCAATCCCCCAACACAAGTGAAAACCACAAGCTGCTAGGATTTAACTCAGGTTAAAACGCACCTTGTTTCCTAGGGAAGATGCAGCCTAAGAAAGGAAAGTTTAGGAAGAGTTCTGTCACAATAGCTGCAGTGGAGATTCCACCCTTCCCTCGTGCCTTTGAAGTGGATTCACCAATGATCACCCTTCTGAAACTCAGGAAACACACTAACACTTGCAGAAAGGGGAATAAAGGAACGTCGCACGACTCAAGGCTGCAGGCTGAGTTTACTCCTCCAAGATCCTGAGATTTAGGAAAGAATTCGGCATCACATAAATCCCAAGCCATTGTCTTTAACAACCACACGCACACAAAGTGAAACTGATCTCATCGCAAGGCCTAGGGTCCTCATAAGGATGGAACTTAGGAGCCCTGACTCACAGTCTGACTGCTAGATACCATTCCCTTCCCAGAGCTGGGAACAGAACCCAGCAGTCGTGACTCCTCGTCCCCTCTACTAGACCTCACACCTGGGGATGGAAACCGAGAGTCCTTCCAAAGCTGGGAACAGAACTCAGGAGTCCTGATGGCTAGTGCTGTCATGCTCTAACCACTAGTCCCCACTCTCCTCCCAGAGCTCGGAACAGAACAGAACCTAGGAGTCAGGACTCCCAGTTCACATGGGCATCAAGGGTGACTTCTGTGATTTTGAAGCCTTAAGCCAGCATCTGAGCAGAGATCAGCTTCACACCTGAGAACATTCCTCTACTCAGCCACCAACAGGAGGCACTGTTTCACTCGCCTTCCCCTGTCAAAGCAGGGGAGGGGGGCGCTGGAGGGGAAAAAGAAATTTACACTGACAAAATCCAAAGCAGCTTCAATAAACCAGGTGATACCCTGAAAATGCCGTGGTGTCCCTTTCTCTGCCCGCCCCATTGAAATCTTTAAACGCTTTGGCACTGCTATCACATTGAAATGCAACAAAACAAACAAACAAACAAAAAACCCCACCCCAAACCCTGGTTTCATGGCTTTTTTTCAACACTGTTGTAAAATCCAATCTCAGTGTAAAACCCAGCATTATTTATACACTACTGAACAAGCCCTGAACATAGGCTGGGCTTGCCACAGAATGGAAGCAGGAGCTGGGGTTTCCTGCTTCACGTAAGAAGGGGAAACCCCATCAGATATCCCCCCCACCCATGGCCAAAATGTTGGATCCTGGCTCTCAGCATCCATGACAATCCCAGCATGGGGGTATAATTTTCCCTGCTTTGATACCCTTCCCATCGATTGCACTGTTTGCCAATGGCTCCTCCTCTGCCCCCTTCCTCCCCACATCCTGGACATGCTTATGAGCCCAGCTCCTCCCACTCCCACGCCCCGGCTCCTCCCACTCCGTACTAATCCCTGCTACCCTCTGTACCTGCTATCACTGTCTCCCTGCCCTCATACACCTCAGATCATACCCAGAGCCCATCATATTCACTGGGAGGCTGGCTCCCCGATAACTCATCTTCCCCTTCTTCGAGCTGTCAGCCTCCCAGACAATCTCCGGGCAGATGCCATGTTCCATTGGAGCGCCCCCACATCCATGCACAGCACTCTAGGAACATTTGTTAAGAGGCAAAGATTTTTGGCTCCCAGCTACAATTATCATCTCCTTAAAATGTTACTGCACAGCAAGAGAATAAAAAGAGCCCATCTGACTTTATTTGCAGAGCTGCCAAATCACATGAGAGAGAAAATCTCTCTCCTGAGTTTACGGATGATCAATTCGCCCCAATAAAATTCCACCAACTTACTCCTCACTCCACATACCAGCTCTAAGCAAACTATATAAATATATATATAGCTAGATAAATATCAATATACCCCACAAAAAATAAAGGAAAGGGGGGAGATTTAAAAAAAAATACATTTAAAGGACACATAAAACACACGCAAAAAGTTCCTGCTGGCCAATAAATAACTGTTAAGGTTTTGATTTCCTGCAATTACTGAATGAAGAGGGAAGGGCAAAGGGATGTCTGAACAAACTTAAAGCTAAACAGCCGGCTAGTCAGAATCCGGGTGCAGCCATAACATTTGTAAAGGGTGGGTTTCAATGCAAAAATCAGCCAGCTCTGCAAGAAATTGAAAGACACAGATTGGTGGTGTACCCTGAATCAGTTTTTGCTGTCATGATCTAGGACCGCCAGTCACTCTGCTTCCAGACCTCTCTGTTCAACTTGGCCAAATCACATCTTTCTAACGTAACAGGTTCCATTTTCAAAAGGACCTACATTCCATTTTCAAACGTGACCTAGGAGCCCACTGACTTTCAAGGATGATGAGGCCTCTGGTGCCTAAGTCACTTTTGAAAACAGGACTTACACTCCTGGGTTATTTAGGTACTTTTGAAAATTGCACCCAAAGTTTTTTCTTTTCAATTTATTTATTTATGTATTTATTCTGGTGGCTACTAAAAGATACAAAGCCAGTAGCCCAACCTCAGGGAAACAACTAAAGCTTATTAGATTCAGGTCAGCTCTCCAAGATTCAAGACAGATGAGTCCCAACATACAAGTGATCAAAAGCTAAAGTCTCTTTCCATATAAGATAGAAGTTATGCCTATTAGTTTTTAACATGCGAATTTATAATAATAATAATATAATATAATATATAGATAATATAGTAAAATGCTAATGCCTAGAATATAATTGTCTACCCAGCTATTCTGTGCCCTACCTTTGGCATGATTTTTTTTTTGTTTCTTTTTTGTTTCTTTAAAATCCCCATTTGAATGCATGCACACACCTGCACACACCTGCACACACACACACACACACACACACACACACGGAAAAAATATAATAAAATAATAAGAGCAGATGTCAGGTCTGCGATTAAAAAACACGTATCCGCCCGGATGAAAATAATATTAACAGAGATTTGTTCTAAATTAAAACATAAAAAAATAATTTAAAAAAATGCAATAAAACTGCATTTTTCTACCCCTCACCCACCACCACCCTGGCAATTCTTCTTGAAAAAACATCCTGAAGTTGAAATGATTGAAAAACCCCTTTCCTGTCCACACACCCACCTTATCCCTATGCATGGAGTCTGGGTTCAATGTAAGTTGTGTCGCCATGGGAATGTCAGAAACATTGAGTGAGAAGCGGGGCTGTTTCCCTTTAAGAGGCAGGGCCTGATGTCAGCAGAGGTGAAAGGCTATGGGACTGCACCCCCTACAGTCTGAGATTCTAAGACAAGAAGCAATTTTGAATGCTCTGACGTTACAATTCCCCATCAGAAGCCAATACTTTCGCAAACCTACTGCCTGCTACCCAACTGAAAATCCTGGCTGTGATCCCTTCTCCGCACTTGGCCCAGGATGGCTTTGATCTAGCAACCCTTCCTCAAGACCCAGTTCAGTACAGCACCGCGGCGCACAAAACCAGCAAGATCCAAGCACTGCTCTGTGGAAGAGAGGCCCATATTATCAGCCTCGTTGAAATCACACACAGCCCAGGCATAGGGTTGGAATAATCGGTTTCTAATTGGGGCACCGGAGCAGGATTCAGAGGCCTGGGTTCTATTCCTGACTCTGTCACTGACCTGCTGTGTGTGCTTGGCTATACAGACTGCGAGGCCTTCAGGGCAGGAATTGTCCCTCACTAAACATCTGTGCAGCATCCAGCAAAACATGAGCGCCAAGGGATCCTTTGAAAAGACCTTTCTTAAAGGCCACATTTTCTTAAAGGGCTCAGCTCTCATGTCAGCTCTTAATGAAACATCTGGGTGTTCAAAAGGTCTCAGCACCCAACAGCATCCAAGTGAACATGTGGCCATGTCGGCTAAGTGCCTACATGGTAGCTCTGATGTGGCCCTGGTTTTGGGGTGCCTAGCACATGGAAAAATCTGACCCTTAGTAGTTAAAAATCAAAGACAGATCCCAGCTGGTGTAAATGGATGTCGCTCCACTGCAATCAATGACAAATCTCCAGATGGTGTAAATGGCCACCCCTCCATTAGAAACAATGGGGCCACATCCCCCACTGGTGTAAATCAGTATCACTCCACTGAAGTCAGCAGAGCAACACCGATTTGGCAGCTGAGGATCAGTTCAGTGTTGTCAAGGCCTGCTTTGGATTGCAACGTTTGGCATCTTTCTTAAAGCCCCCAGCTCCTGAAGCACTGTGATTACAGGTGACTCTTCATTTTCGTTGAGTTTTTACCCCTGGGAAAGGCTCAAAAGCTGGATCGCAAATGAAAAGAAACTCAAAATGATCCTCTCCTGAGCTAAGCTAATCTCGTCACTGGAAAGGGCCTGCTCCGTGGCTTTGGAAAATTTGGGGTTCAGACATTAGTGGACTCTGATTCCCTGTCAACTGAAATTCACATCCAAACTCTTCCACACCTAAGATGATTGGGTTGAAGACTTCTTGGACTGCCTGGTAAATGAACACTGACCATCAGCATCTGGCGGGTGGAGCCAATCCACCACTATGGCTGTTAATCGAACAAGCAACAAGGAGTCAACCAGAGAACGTCTGCCTCATTGGCTTGGGTGGCTGTTTTCTGGGTGGTCCTCACATCTGAACCCGTCTGGGGACTCTCAAGGCAACTGTACCAGAACCTTGAAAGATGATCTTGTAGCACTGACAACGACCGCTGCTCTGCTGTTCATGGCGTGGCTCAGATCCTGCCAAAAAGCCCTCTCTACCATAGACTCAGCCTAGACGCTTCATTACCCTGACAGGCCCAGAACTCCTCCGTGCTAGGTTTGGGGAAGAACACCACAGAGTTTAGCTAGTCAGAGGAGCCAAAGAAGAGCCAGATTCCTGCCACTGAGACTATTCTGTGACAGCTTCCTGCAAAGGTGTTTTAAACAGTTTCCCCAAGAGTCCACTGCAATTACTTCTCCGCTTGTCCTTTCCTCTGCTAATCCCTTCTCTGCTTCTGCTCACCAGCTCCACTGGATCCTATCATCCAAAGCGAGGACAGACACATTCTTGCAGCAACTTTGTCCCCACTCGGCGTTCTCACTCAGACCTCTGCTCTCCATCCATCCCAACATTCATCCATCTTTCTCCTGACATTGCCAAGCTGCAGCTTATCCCCAGGGAGCCAGCAATCCCTGGTCATTTGCAAGCTACTTTCCTTTTGGCTCTCCATAGATTGTAGGACCAGAGGGGATCATCAGACCATCCTGCAAGAAACACACCGAGGAGCCTCACCCAGGGATTCCTGCATCCAGCCCACTAACTTGTGGTTGGATCCTTTGGACGGACATCTCGAGCATGTCTTTGGGATGGATGTCCAATCTGCAGAGACTCCAAGTGATGAGCTTTTATCTCGGCCCTTGACAAGCTGTTCTACTGCTTAATCCCCATTCCCATTAAAAATTGGGGCTTGGATTTCCAGTTGGAATTCTTCAGCTCCCGGTGGCTGTATCTCGTTCTGCCTTTGCTCGATTAAAGAGGCCTCTGTTCTGAGAAATCTTCTCCCTGAATAGGTACTTACCAACAATGGCCAGGGACCTCTTAACCTTCTTTCTGTTCCTTTAATGAGCCTGAAAGTTCTGTATGCCGGCCATCGTTTGAGGATGCACTCGGGGGATATCGTGGTGGATTCTCCAGAGGATAGTCACATTGTAAAACTTCACCTCTTCTGCTACAAAAGCCCATCCAGGACACTCCGGTTCCACAGCAGATGGGCCCCCAGCCAACATGTCCTGCTGGTCCATGAAAATCCTCTTCCCTCCTGTTACCGCTCTTCCACTCGGAAACACTCCACATCTTTCTCCTGACCTCAAAAGCAAACACGTCTCCTTGGCAGAGTGGCTTGTGGTGGGGTCTCTTGGGAGCACGAGGCACATGGCACCTCTGAAAACGAAGCTCAAGGTGACAGGGAGTGTTCCCTGTAAGCTGAGCACATGGGCAGCCACTCAGGAGAGATTCAGGTGCCACCCAGCTGATTAGCAGAGCACCCACAGCCGGTAGCGTGTTTCTATTGGTGGGGCACATCTGCACCTTCCTTGGCACCAAAACCAACATTTATGCTGCCCAGGAATGGAAAAAATAGGAGGAACCATTGGCAGGGGCCACCAGTGTTCACCAATAACGTATCTGAGAGTCCCTGCAACATGCTAATGCCAGGGAGTGACTGACACTGGCCCAATTGCTATACTGAGTTCCCCACTCAACTCTGCCCTCACTCAAACCACAACTGGAAATATCAGCTGCCGTGGTAAATAAGTGGTTGGATTGTCATTGTCTAACATTAGGCCAAGAGTCAGAGCAAGGCAGAAGTGCCTCCCAACCCTTGGCGGGTAAAACAAGACTTTACCTTCCACAGCTCCTACTGTAAGATTCTGCCAGGCTCCCCTGTAAGATTCTGCTCCCTGCCCTGGTTTCATCCCCCTTTTGCACGGTCCTCTCTGGCCTAGTTTGCTCTTCGACTTTTGAAACTCCCTCCCTAAGCCAAGACTGCAAGTCCAGTCCTGCCTGTTCCGCCTCCAAGCCCAAGCCTCCTGAAAACTCATCGCCATCCCCAACATACTTTGCTTCCAAGTTGGCCAACCGCCTCTCTATCTCCAGCCTGGTACCTTCCTGTTTGCAGTAACAAACCCCTCCGACCGTCTGTGCCAGAAATCCTCCCTCTCCTTTTCCCTCGACTTCGCTGTTGCCTTGCCTCCCTTCCACTGTCCCCCTGTCTCTCAACCCCACCCAGCTGGTCTGCCTCCGTCCTTGAGGCTAGAGAACTAGTTTCCTTTACATCTCACAACATACCACTACATCAAGCAGATTCTGAAAGTGGCATCAGAGGGCCCCTTTCATTCACCCTTGGCCTAGCTGCGGGCAGGGCAGTGGGGACCCTGTGGAGTCTGTTCTGCATCCACCCCGGGACAAAGTTGCCACTCTTCACACTGAGGGCCTTGTCTGCATTTCGAAACAGAAGAAGCCAAAACTGACAGCTCTTAGGACTCAGACTTCCGAGGCAACAGCTGGGAACCAATGGCTGGTCCCATAATTTCCATCTCCAGTGAGGAAATTCCATGCAGCTGCATTGGGAGGATGAGTTAAACTGCAGTGGCCTACCCGCTGGCTGCTCCGGCAAAGGTCTGTGCAGCGCTTGCTACTGATGGTGCTAGAAGATGTGAGGGGACAGAGACTGACAGGGCCAACAACTCCTTAATGCCCCCAAGGCCTATTTTCTTTGCAAGGCTGGAGTCGCGCTCTCATGGCAGGGTCGTGACAGTACTCCAGACCCGCAGAGCGGTGGAAGGACTGTGGCCGATGGGTTCTGCAGGAAGCCTGAGCCCTCTGGGGAGATGGGGTGAGGGAGGCCTAGCATCAGGCGGAAACAGCACCCTGCATTGCGCAGACAGCTTCTGGGACAGCCGCTCTGATTTTCCGTCACGTGTCGGAAGCTGGAGGCTCGTCTTGTGCCCTAGGCCAGCTACTCGCAGCGCCTCCTGTTTCGTGACCCACCACCGCTGATGATCCAAACAGCTGTCAGCACTCTCTGGAGAACCATGGAGGGGACACGAGCCCTGCAAGGGAGAGGAGCTTCTCTTCTTTCCACCCCAAGGGTCCGAGAGTTTCCCTGGCTGGTGCGCTGGTATGGCGGTGCCTCTCCCATCCAGCTCGTGGGTGGGGAAGGAGGGGGCTCTGCGGTCCACTGCACCAGAACTGGCAGTTGGGTTTGAAGACCCTTCTTACCTCCCTATCCTGCTCCTGATGCCCAAGATCCAACAGGCACTTTGCTGGTCGCTTGCCCTGAAAGCTCTCTGGCAGCCCCTGCTAAGCCAAACCAGCAGTCCCCCTCTCCCCCAAATGCACATTTTCCTTTACCCGCATGCTTAACTACTGCCCCAGGCCTGCCCACCCAGGGCAGAATGGAGCTTTGTGCAAGGCGCTGCCAGGCAGCTGTGCCCATGGTTCCACCCACCGAGGCTGCTCCCCCTTTGGGAGAACGACGGGCACTGAGTGGGGTCAGTGTGCTGGACAGACAAGACCAGGCCTGGCAAGATGGCTGGTGCCACCCTGCTGTGTTTGGGCCCCCTTGCTAGGAGGTTTCTGTCCACTGCTGGACTGGAGGAATGGGGCCAGCAGTGCAGCAGGGGTCTCGGCTGCCAGCCAGACGCAGGATCTCAAGGAACTTTGCAGCCCAAATCTGCTCGGCACCTGACCTCCGATTTTTGGTTGGGTTTGTAAAGCAGCTTTGTCTGCATGCCCATCGTGGTGGGCTGGGAGCACCCAGGGCATTGTCAGAGCAAGGTGCAGCCCCTCCAACCAGCAGCAAGGCCTGAGCAGAGCCCAGCCCTACCTGGAGCTGGACAATGGTGAGCCTAATGCACCGGGGGAGCCAATGCCGCTGAGAGAGGAAGCAAACACGAGTCTTTCTGGAAGCAAAAAGCCGAGATCTGTGCTAAAAAGGGGCTAAATGTCAGCAGCAGCCTAGGGAGCTGCATGGTCTGGCTTGAAGGCTGAGTCAAGGGAGGTGGAGACCGGACTTCATCCCACAGGCTTTCAGGATTACACTCCCACCTCCTGCTTCCCAGAGCTTCCGAGAGGGCCTGCCTTCCTTACAAACCAGAATGAAAGTGAAAAATCAAACCATCAGCAGCCCTCCCTAAGAGCACCGACCACGCCGCTCCCAGGCTTCCAAGGGGCACTCTGCCAATTATCATCCGAATCCTCAGCAAACGTAACCCGGGGAAGCTGGGGGAGCCAGGCGGCCCTCCCGCAGCCAACACTAATCAGCGTAGCTCCGCTGCTGTCACGGCTGCCCGGATTCACACCTGCTGATGTTCACCTGCGGCACTCCAGCCAAGCCAGGAGCTAGGGGGTGACTTACAGCAGCTGTGAGTTCTACCGGTGGCCTGCGCCTTCCACAGCAGCCAAGGACATGCCTGAATGAACCCAGGGCTCTGACAAGACTTAGGAAGAAGGAGGTGGGAAAAGAACAACTTCAAGTTTCATTAGTGTCTTTGATTTTTACAGCTCTGCAGCAGCCGTGGAGGAGATTGCAGGTGGCGAACGTTTCTACCCCCTAGAATTCTCTTTTTGTTTTGTTTTGTTTTTTTGCATTTTCACTCCCTCCTTTTAAAAAGCAACAGAAAATCAACATGCAGCTGCCCCTCGGTGTGTCCTCACCACGCAGAGCAGCCCAGCGATCACTTTGGTAAATACAAAGCTGTGGACAGAAAAAAAAATGAAGAACTTTTGTTCGCACGCCAAAAAAAACAACAGGAAAACCCCTGAGATCAAAAACAGAATTAAAAAAAAATCATCGGCATAAATCACTTCAGCCGAGCTGCTTCCAGCGAGAATAATTCCCAAACCCACCCCGGCCCACCCCCAAGGAAAAATAAAATTAAATGAAAGCAGAGCAAGGGCTGAGCTCCTAGTTAAAGTCTGAAGCAGCACTCCCCGGGTGTCCCCTCCCCCCCACTTCCCCTCCCCCAGTACAATCCCAACACACGAGAGAAAAGCAAGAGACCTATAACAACGCAGGCGGCTGGCGGGCGGGCGTGGCAGGGAACCCGCAGCACCGCAGAGTCCAAACTTAATAAATAAGTAGTAAAAAAAACGTGTCTTTGTTCACAGTGCGTGAGCGAGGGTCCCAGCCTCCCTTCCCCAACCCCCGAGTCTCTTGGGGGGGGCAGCGGGTGGAGAGAGAGGCATAAGTGGGACATGCTGCCTCTCAGGACCAAGGGAGGTATGAGCTTCCCAGCAGAGCCTTCTGGTCTGAAGGAGGTGGTGGGACAGGGTTGGAACAAACTCTCTCTTCTCTGGCTGGAGACGCAAGCCAGGGCTGGAAATCGCCTCCTCTCGGCCAGCTAGTGGCGCAGGGGCAGGACTGGAGCAGGCTTTCTCCCATCGGGCACGAGACACAGGACCCGGCTGGAGACGCAGAGCCGGGGTGGAAAGAGCTTTCCCACCGAGGGAACGCAGGACAGATCTGGAAAGGGACTTGTCCTCTTCAGCTGGCTGCTGCCCGAGACACGAAGGCTCTAGCGGCAGGGAAGCAACAAGCCCACACTGCAGAGAAAAGGAACAACCCCGCTGCCCCCGGCCACACGGGAGGAGAGAGTGAGGAAGGCGGGTACAATGAACGGTCCGACCAAACCTCCGAAGAGTTGCTTTTGCAAAGGTGTGGAGGAGCGGCTGCCATGGGGCTCGTCCCCACCCTGCGGCGGTGACCGGCCGTAAGCTCTCCTGGCATGGCCCCTCCCCGGCTCACCGCTGTGGCCACGGGGCTACCTGCTGAAGAAGGGCAGGTGGTGCTGGCTGAGGATGCTGCTTGTGCGGGGCGACTCTGTCTTGGCCATGACGTCTTTGAACCAAGATGCCACGTCCACTTCCAGCGTCTCATAGCGCTTGATGAAGTTGTGTTCCTGGGAGGTAAGCCAGAGAGACACTGAGCTGTGGGGGACGGGAGGGCACGAGGGGGGAACGGAGCACCCTGGTGGGACGGGGCTGGAGGGATGCAGCCCGCTAGCAGGAATGGAGTGTGGGTCACGCACACATACCCCATGTGGGAGATGGAGGCAAAACCACACAGGTACCCCTCAGAGGAGATGGAATTGGGTGACAAACATACAAACACCCTCCCCTTAGAGACATGCTATCAGGGGCACATACCCACACAAACCAAGGCAAAGTGAACCCGGCATTACAGAAACTCAGCGGCAGAAGTGGGAACAGATCCCAAGCATCCTGAGTCTTGCCCCCATCCCTCTGCTCTAACCGCTAGACACCACTGCCTTCCCAGAGTTGGGGACAGAACCCAGGAATCCCAATTCCCAGACCTCTCTCCCCTAACTGCTAGATCCCGCTCTTTTCCCACGTCAGGAACAGAACCCAGGAGTCCTGGCTCCCAACCCCCTGCTCTAGTCTACTCACCTGAAGTGGAAAATACTAAAATTTCTATTTGCTGCTTACTGGGCTTGACACAGGAGTGGCAGCAGCGCACTGCGTTTAAATAGACGGATGGAGTCACGGCAGCAGGCTGTGATCTCTCAGCCCCCCAGCCTTGTGTGGTATTGCAGCAGACCTGTTGCTGGGCTCATCCAGCATGAAATGGGCCGGGGGTGGTGCCTGGGGCTTTGTTTGGGGCACGTCCCCCCACAGCTCGGGGGAGAGGGGAGCTCGGATTTCTGCATCAGATACTTACAAGTAGCTTGTTGTACTTTGGTCTCTTCCTGTGATCTTTAGTAAGGCTAGAAAGAGAAAACACACAGATGCTTTGGCATTGCCACGCACAACCCACTGCGCTTAGGAGCATTTATAAACTCAGCCACTAGGGGTCAGTCACGCTCACAAAACATGGTCTGTCGGTGGAGGAGGTATGTGAGCGCTGCCTAGCAAGCAGGCCTTTCCCACCAGCACGAACCTGTCCCACGCACTTGGGTTTCTGCTGCCTCACCTTGCGGCCCGCCAGGCAGCGCTGCTCAGTGGCACGGGAACAGAGGCTTGGTACAGAGAGGGCAACTGAGCAGCTCACAAGGCTGAGTGCCAAGCGCCTGGGACTTAGGGAGCGAACAGTAACGGCAGCGAGGCAGGCTGGTGTTCAGTGCTGCTGTAGAGATGTCACCTGTCCAGGCCTGGTGCTCACACGGCTCCCATCACGCAAGAAGCTGGCCACCTCCCAAGCTTTGTAGGCACCTTTCCTCATGCTCCCCCAAGGAACAGGGAAGGGTTGTAATCCCTTGACACGGGGAAGGCCCAGAGCCTGACTCAATTTCATCCAAGGAGGCTGGGCCAGAGCAGGGATTTGAACATGGCTTTCCCAGGGCTAAGGCACGTGTTCTAACCCCAAGCCAAGCACCTGGCTAGGAGAAGAATTGCCAAGGGCAGAGACTGGGCTTTACCTGTTACCGAGCCAGCCCCCCTGCTGTCCTGGCCTTTGTGTGCACAGCCAGCCAGCCCCCCAGCTGTCCTGGCCTTTGTGTGCACAGCCAGCCAGCCCCCCAGCTGTCCTGGCCTTTGTGTGCACAGCCAGCCAGCCCCCCAGCTGTCCTGGCCTTTGTGTGCACAGCCAGATGCACCTACCCCAGACCTCCTGTGTGTGTGCATGAGGCCTGTTCACCGGGACGCCCCAGTGCTAAGACTGCCCAGACTCCAGGAAGGTGATCATGCAGAAGGTCTTAACACCATGGCAAGGAGGGGCAAGCCCAGAGCATCTAGTGGCCAGAGCCAGGGCCAGCATTTCTGATGTGGGGAGAGGGGACTTTAACCATGATCCCAGGGGTGACTTTATGCACCTGAAAAATCTAGAGGTTTTTGCAGATAACTTAGAAATGAGCTGACAGGCGCACTGCATCGGGTTGGAAAGAAAACAGATACAACGGCCATATGTGCAGTGTATGTACGTGTAGAACAATCTGGGAATAACACAGCTAGGAATTCCCAAGCCCAAGCCCTGAGGTGGAGCCAGACCTGTTCAGCTGAGTCTTGCCGTTCACCCATTCAGAGCCTTGTTCAGCTCAGCTGTTGGGGGTGGGGGAGGAGCCTGTGCTTTGGGATCTGCAGGGATAAAGTCCCATATGAGGAGGGGCTGCTGCAGTACTGAGGGGTCTGACAAGCTGGAGCGAGGACAGGAAGTGGCGAGGTGATATCAGAAGTCCAATCTGGACAGCTGGTTAGGAGGGCAAGCACGTAGCCAACAGGCTGGTGTGGACGTGCCCCATGTACTGCTCATGGTTCCCCTGGCTGGTCTGGAGGCTACTCAGGGCAGATTCTCCGATAGCTCAGGCATCACGGCCTTGTGCTTTGGTGCAGGAGAGGGGGATTCTGCCCCAGCAGCTGTGAAGCTCTAGTGGCACATGGCAGATCCAGCTGGCCGGGGAACTGGTCCAACTCCCCCAGTTCCTCCTGTGCCCCCAGTGCCCAGTGAGCTGTTCAAGCCGTGACAGAATAGAAGAGGGTCTAGTAGGTGCTGGCCACTGTCATTTGAAATCCACGTGTCAGTGACAGGCGCCCAGGGCAGAGCACCGTGAGTGCTGGGGGTGCTTGCTGCCACATGGGGTTTTTCCTCCTTGCCACCATGCAGCTGTGTCAGGGTCAAAGGTCAGGGCAGAAGTCAGAGCTGTGTGCTGCAAAGGCCCCGGGGTGGCACTGACCCTGGCAGAGGCCTGGGCTGTGCCCCATGGGCATGTGAGTGCAATGTTCAGGCAGGCCTCCCAAGAGTCACAGCTGGGCCTGTCAAGAGAGAAGCCCTTCCACACACCCGCTAGTGCAGCGATTCTCACCCACAGGCACCCCGGGGTGCGCAGAGGGCATCTAGGTATTGGCTAACTTTTATAACCGGCTACATAAAGATCACCAGCAAAGTCAGTACCAACTAAACTGTCAAAGGCTCTGAAAGAGAAGCGCGATGTTTCTATTCCAACTGGGTTTATTTTACTGATACTGTGAAAACGGGAAAGGCGGCAATTCGTCAGTAACAGCAGGACCGGGACACTTCTGTATTTTCACTCTGATTTTGCAGGCAAATAGCTTTTAAGTGAGGTGAAACTCGGGAAATCAATCCCAGACGTCAGGAAAGAGTTACACCCCCTGCTCTAGGGGGGACAACTGGTGATTAGCCTTAACCCCACATACCCTCTCTCCTGCAGTGCTGGGAAGGGCCAGGCCCCGGGCTGGCGACACTGATCTGCCAGGGTTCGAGCCAGTGGCGCAGGGCTAGACACTGGGTCTGGGGAAAGCCACAGGTTTGCGCTGAGCTAACGACCCTCCCAGCCCCTTATGGCACACACAGCAGTGCAGCACTTTGCACATTTCCTCTGCACTCCGCCACACGGTCCTGTCCCTGCACCCCTTATCCTCCGGCACCTATGCTGATGCTCACGTGTCCCCCTCTCCCCAGATCCCACCTGTGTCCCTTCTCCTCCCTCCTGTACTCCCTTGTGGTCCTAGCTTCCGGCAGCCCCTCCCCATGCTCCAGGCACGCGGAGCAGCCAGTCTCTGGTTTCCAGCTGCTGCACACAGCTCACCAGGAACCAGCCACACAACCCCTTCTTCTGCCCTGCCCACTACCCGCCCTCCGGCACTTACAGCACCATACAGCGCAGCCCCAGAAGGAGCCGCTCCCCGGAGAAGGGGCACAGGGTCTGGCAGTGTGAGTCCCATATGCTGTACCATGGAGCTGGCCCACAGAGGTGCCCTTTAGGGGAGGATGGGGCACACCTACCAAAATCTGAAATGGTGCCCCTGCTCCACTGTGGCACAAACCCATCTACTTCAGAGATCACTCACTGAGTCACCGCTACTGAAGCAGCAAAGGCTCAAGGGCAGTTTAAGCTCTGACCAGGGCATGGCTGCTCTGCGGTGCCCCAGAGATGCAGTGGACAGGTTTCTCCCCGGCTGGGCTCAGGGGCCCAGGAACGGGGTCTCGGCTCCCCAGCAGCGGGACTGTCACTCACCAGTCTTTAACGAAGGACTGGAAGTCCACAGAGAAGCCCATGTTGTTTGGCAGTAGGGGAGGATCTTCCTGCAAGACCTTGGTGAGCACCTCAAAGTCCGTTTTACAGTTCTTGTAGGGAAACTGACCAGTAGCCAGTTCGACCTGCAGGGGGGAGAGAGGGAAGAGAACAAGGATTCAAACAAAATTAGGGAGTGCAGAGGCCGCCAGCATGCTCTATCTGCAATGCTGAGCTACTTCCATCGAATGCAATGAGACTTGTGAGTGCTCAGACCTCTAGTAATTAGGATCCTGTTAATCAGGAAATTACAACAGTGCCTAAAGCTGCAGACAGGGGCCTTGTGCAATTCATCGATTTGCAGGCCAGAAGGAACTCTTGTGATCATCTTGCCTGACCTCCTGTATAAATAAAGCCACAGGTCTTCGAGTGAACCATTTGAACTAGAGCAGATCCTCTAGAAAGGACAATCCAACGTAGAGCCGAAGAACAGCCAATAGACATTTAAAAGTTGCCAGTGATAGCAAATCCACCACAGACCTTGCAAGTTCTTCCAATGGTTAATGACCCTCATGGTTAAAAATGTGTGCCTTATTTCCTGTCTGAATTTGACCTGCTTCAACTTCCAACCAGTGGCTCTTGTCAGAACTTTGTCTGTTCCACAAGAGATCATTCTTGTCACATTTCTGTGCCCCGCGTAGGTACTTACCAATTCTGACCAAGTCTCCCCTTCTCTTTGCTAAACTAACCAGAGTCTGGCATTAACTCACTTATTCCTGTGGATTTAGAAGACTGATCTCACTCCCACTGAAGTAAGAAGGATCTTCCTACCTGGCTAACTTCAAGCACCCTGCTGTGAATATTTTGGTCCATGGTTTTGACCCCTGATCTGTTTTATCCCCTGCAGATGAGATGGATTTATCCTGTTGCATCTCACTTAGCCTAGACATGGCCCTAGCCTGTCTATTTCACTTGATTTCTTGTTAGTTTCACTCTCCGGTCCTAAGGCCTTAGCAACAAAGGCATTGTGTGTCCTGGTTTCACTGATTAAGGGGAATTTTTTATCTTGAAAGAACATAAGAACGGCCATACTGGCTCAAACCAAAAGTCCATCTAGCCCAGTATCCTGTCTTCTGACAATGGCCAATGCCATGTGCCCCAGAGGGAATGAACAGAACAGGGAATCATCAAGTGATCCCTCCCCTGTCGCCCATTCCCAACTTCTAACAAACAGAAGCTAGGGATGCCATTCCTGCCCATCCTAGCTAATATCCTCCATGAATTTATCTAGCTCTTTTTTGAACCCTGTTAAATTCCTGGTCTTCACAACATCCTCTGGCAAGGAGTTCCACAGGTTAACTGTGTGCTGTGTGAAAAAATACTTCCTTTTGTTTATTTTAAACCTGCTACCAATTAATTTCATTTGGCGACCCCTAATTCTTGTGTTATGGGAACAAATAAATAACTTTACTTCACTTTCTCCACACCAGTTATCACTTCAAAAAGTGTTAGTAGGAACATTATGGTGGTGCCTAGAGGTCCCACTGAAATCGGGGCCCTGTTGTGCTAAGCAGTGACAGACAGTTTCTGCC
This sequence comes from Rafetus swinhoei, assembly GCA_019425775.1. Lineage (NCBI taxonomy): Eukaryota > Metazoa > Chordata > Testudines > Trionychidae > Rafetus > Rafetus swinhoei. The sequence goes on along the minus strand of JAFJHL010000157.1, from coordinate 979,452 downwards.
CCAACGAGCTTCCACGCTAAACAGACAAGGCAGACGACAGAAAGGATCAGTGTCCCCGTTTTGTGGGTGGGAAACTGAAGCCCAGCAGGATGATGTGATTTGCAGAGAGTCAGTGGCAGAGCTGGAATTTGAATCCAGGACTCCTGAGCTTTGGGTGACGTTTCAGCCACAAGACCTGCCTATTATCTGCATTCCTCTTGCTTAGGCAGTTCCTTTTAAGAAGAGGAGTACCAGAAGTTTACGACAGTTCCCAGAGCTGCCCCAAAACCTGCATTCCTCAGCCACACAAACCGAACTAAAGCTGCACAGTGTAATTCACAGATTTATGGATTCCACGGCCAGAAGAAACTCTTCTGATCTAGTCTAACCTCCCATAGGCTATGGCTACACTACAAGTTTTTGCAGCAGAGAGTATGCTAATGACAGACTCATTAGGATATTTTCTGCCGATGCCTTTTGTGCAAGGGGTTTTTGCGCAAAAAGAATCAATGCAGCCGCTTACGTCTTGCACAAAAAAAACCTTTTGTGCAAGATCCTTATGCCTCTCCGGGAGAGGGACAAAGGTTTTTTGTCACTTTTCTCGGGGGGAAGGAGGGGCTTAAGTACAAAATGTGCTGATCCCAACATGGTCCTGTGGGATGTTCCCATTTCGGTTGAATCTGTTTTCCAACAGAAAAAACCTGCAGGTGAAACCTTGTCAGTCCGCTGGAGATAAAAGCCAGCAGCTGATCTGCCCTTCCCTTACTCTGCAGTGACCAAGAGAATGGTCACAGGGCACCTCTTAGGTCTTTGTGCCTCAAAATCACTGAGCCCCTCATGGGAAATCTCAGGCCTGGGTTCCAAGCAGTGTTTTGCATGAGACGGTCAAGAAGGGACTTCACTCACCAGGGAGATGCCCAGGCTCCATACATCCGCTCGGATATCGTAGTCTGGTTTGGTGGGATCAGGCGGGTCTATCCTTTCGGGCTGGAAAAGAAAAGACACGCTCAGCCCAACAGAGCTTACCGGGTGGCTAGGGTCTTACATTCACCAAACACAACTCACCCCAATTACAGATGGAGGGTATGGAATCATGCCCTAATCTACTGATATGCAGCTAGCTCTGGGGTGGACGCAGGCAGCTGAGTAACAGCCAGGCAGCAATGCCACAATGTAGGACAGGAAGTGAATCTATCTACAGATTTCTAATGTGCATATCAATAAAGTCAAGACGACTCATGTAACCTTGTTTTGGGATAAGGAAGGGAATTACCTGGCTGAAATTAGGCCAACCACACTGGGGCTAGCAAAGGAGTCCAGATCCCCAGTAGATCTAAATGGGCCTAGAGTCACTAGGGACAGATCCCTGACTGGCCTAAATCAGCACAGATCCACTGAAACCAACAAAGCTGTCTCCATTTACCCCAGTGGAAGATCCAGGGTGGGAGCTTTCAATAACAAGTAGATGGGATCCTGGTTCACACATGAAATCTCAAGACGGACAGTGCCTCCTACTGTCACCCGGGGAGCTGGTTAGCTGGCCAGTATTCAGAGATCTCCCATTGCAATACTGACCAAGCCTCACCCTACGCAGCAAGAAAGGAGGCCCCATCCCACGGTACCACCCCACTGCCTGAGGCCCAGGGGCACCCTCTCTGAGCCTCTGGGGGTTACGACCTGGCATGGCCCAGCCCTCACCGCCATGTATGCTGCACAGCCTGCACTCCGGGTCTTGGCCTTCGAGTCCACCAGCCTCCCGCTGATCCCGAAGTCACACAGCTTGATCTGCCCCCTCTCGTCCAGCAGGATGTTGGAGGGTTTGACGTCTCGGTGGATGACGCCGTGCTTCTCCTTCAGGTAGTAGAGCGCCTTGACGATCTGAAAGGCCACAGCCACCCCATGCTGCTAGAGACGGCGTCTCCCAGTCAGCCCAGCACACCCCGCTGCCTCCTGGCATCACCCGCAGAGAATCAACAGGTGGAGGGGCCAGCTAGAAAACCCGGAGGTCCCTGGCTGATATAGATGAGTGGTGGGCAGTCTACAGCCCGTGGGGTTCTATGTGGGACCCGTGAGACATTTTGTTTTACCGTTGCCCGCGCACAGGCAGGGGGGCCAGATTCTGCCGCTTTCCATCTGCATCGTTTTTCTCCTACCGAGGTGACAGAGGTGACACGCAGGTAAAGCCAGGGCAGGTGAGGTGAGGTGGCTGCTGACAGGGAGAGCTGGGCGCTCCCTCTGCGGCCTATCGCTGCCACAGTGCAATCAGCCCCTCCCCCGCCCCCCCCCACATTCCAGGTTCACAAGTGCAATGAGCAAAACCACCCGGCCCCAGGAGACCGTCTCTGTCACAACAATCCTGCAGCCCACTGAGATGGAGAAGGGCCACTCGCTAGCCTAGGTTGCCCATTGCTGCTCTGTATGCAGCAGGGAGGCCTCAGCCCCCTCTGTACACAGCTCTGCGGAGAGCACCCTGGCACCCCATGCTCCGTTCGAGGTCCATTGATCCCACAATTCCTGTCCTGGAGAAGGGAGGAGCCAGCCCCTCCCCCTCTGATGAGATGGGATTGCAGGGCCAAGGCCCGGAGCATGCATGGGGCGCTGTGCAGAGAGCACTGGGAACAGGCACTGAGGCATGAGAGCGCCCCCTCTGCGAGCCGCTCTCCCAGCAGAGACTCCCTCTGCGCAAAGCCCTCCCAGCTGCCAAACAGCAGAGGCCACTGGGGCAGCTGCTCACGTGGGAGAAGTTTGGCAGCTGCCTGTCCCGCGGCATCCAACCCACTGGCCCTTCCCCCACTCACTCCCTCAGAACTCACCGCCACCGTCATCTTCCCCAGGATCCTCTCGGGGATGGGGCCCTGGATGCGCTTCTTCAGCTTCTCTGCACATGTGCCCATCAGCTCCATGGCAATGAAGACATCCGTCTGTGGGGGAGGCAGACCAAAGCCAGGTTACCACAGGGAGCGATGTGCACTAGGCCGTCCTCTTAAAGAGACAGATACGAGGAGAGGAGGGGGCTTTGGGTCACAGTGCAGCCCCAGGGGTGGGTTGGCAGCAGCGGGAATCAAACCTGGGAGCGCCAGCTCTGACACTCAAGGCGGGGAAGGGGGCAGCCACCAGGGGGCGATGGAGAGCGGCTGTGTGAGGGCAGAGCACTCTTACATTGGTGATGAAGGTCCCGAAGCACTGGACAATGTAGGGGCAGTCGTGGCTTTTCAGCACCACATCCAGGTCCATCAGGATCCTCTTGTTCTCCTCTTTGTTACCTGAGCGCCGCATTTGCTGAAGGGACCAGACAAGAGGAGGGGATTTCAGAGCGGCTGCCTGGGCAGAGAGCCGCCTGCAGGGGGTGAACAGAGTCACCTGCTCTGCCTGCCATGCAGGGACCATCTAGCTCTTTGCTAATTAAGGCACGATCCCCAACCAACTATCCGCAGTTCAGAGGTGGGGAAACCGAGGCACAGAAATGAGCAGTGACTTGCCCAAGGTCACACGGAGCCAGCAGCAGAGCTGAAAACAGAACCCAGGAATCCGACTCCAAGGCCCCCTCCTCCAACCTCTAGACCCCACTCCAAAATCAGAGGATTTGCCAGCCATGGCCCCTCTGTCTCTAAGTACCACTCCTCTCCCAGATCTGGAAATAGGACGCAGGAGTCCTGACATCTAGCGCTGCCCGGCTCTGACCACTAGACACTGCTCCCCTTTCAGAGCTGGGAATAAAGCCCAGGAGTCCTGATGCTCTGTCCTCTGCTCTGTCCATTTAACACCACCCCTCTCTCCCTGATGGAGCCGTGCTCCCCTTCCTCACTCCATTTGAAATGCCCTGCCCCCGAGGCTCACCTTCACTGCTATGATGTGCCCCGTTTTCTTGAACCGCATCTTCCACACCTGACCACATGTCCCGCTGCCGATCTCCCCCAGGTTCTCCAGGTCATTGATCTCTGCCTGGTACCGCTGCAGAGAGACAGCTGCAGTTACAGCAGAGCCCGCGTGTCCATACACAGGGGTCAAGCAGAGCACCCTGCAGCAGAACTCCTCAAGGTGACTTCCATGGCAGGGCTGCCAGTCAGCAGGGCACCAGGCTTTGCTGGCCAGCTCACTGGATTCCCCGCCCCACACTGCGCCTTCCTGCCTGTTCTCTCACCCACCAATGGAGCTCGAAAGGGCAGGGACTCCTCAGTTCCCCTCTCTGGAGGGGTGGGCATCCCAAAGGCAGCCTAGGCATGCCGGCAGGGGAGCTTCCTTCATGCAGCCGGCCCTGGGACAGAGGACTTTGTCTCAAATTCAACACAGAACAGCCACCACTTCTGGTTCACCGCACAGGAGCTGTTTAATAGCTGCACGGCAATGCCACACAGGCCTCACCCTCCCGATGTGGCAGCTGGCTGCACAGCAACACCACACAGGGACCTCTCACCCAGGAGTGAAATGCAGCCACCCCTGGGGTGGGTCTTGACAGCTGTTTAAAAGCACAGTGCCACACAATGGTTTAAGATAGGAAAACGGATACAAATCGGGGACACTCTGCGCTAGTTGCTACCCACAGTGCTAATGGTAGAGCAGCACTGAGAACACTTTGCACTTTTCCAACTCACCTGCCCTCCGATGGTCAGGTAACCCGTTTGCTTCATGATTTCCTGCAACTTCTGATCGATCTCTATACTAGAGAGAGAAGTGGAGAATGTTTGGATGGAGACAACATACCAAATCCAGGCACTGTGGCTGAGGGCTTCAAGGAATCCAAGCTGGGCCCTAGCTGAGGACCCTAAACCACCCATAACTGCATCACGTCTAGTGGTCTCGTCTCCGTGCCCTGTGGCTCTAGATTAGCCCGGTGAGCTGGTTAGCCCACAAGAATAAGGAGGGGAAAATCTCACTGGCCTGGCCAGATAGCCCGCTCATCTCACTGGCCGAGCCAGGTGGCCCGCTCATCTCACTGGCCGAGCCAGGTGGCCCGCTCATCTCACTGGCCGAGCCAGGTGGCCCGCTCTACTTCATTGGCCTGGCTAGTTGGCCCACAACAATTTACACAACAGATGCACAAAATAGGTGACTGGTGCAGCAACCGCATTACATGCAGTACCCTGCAGGGGGAGCCAGCTAGCCAGACCGAGAGCAGCAGGTTCCTGGCTTGCTACCCCTGCAGACACACACGCAGGGTTACAGCAGGGGCCATCCAGAAGAGCCCATGTCCATACACAGGGACCAAGCAGAGCCCCCTGAGCCAGAACTCCTCAGGGTGACCTCCCTGGTAGGGCTGCCAGCCAGTGGGGCACCCAGCTTTGCTGGCCAGCTCCCTGGATTCCCCGCCCCACATTGCACCCTCCTGCCTGATTCCAGCGGATTCCTTAATTCAGCCCCAACGCCACCCCTTGGGAGGGGGTGCCCTTTCCCCCTGCTTACCTCTCCATGCTCCTGGGCATGAGGAAGGGGGGCTGGGGCAGGCCCGGCATGTGGCGGGGGCGCGGCTGATGGGTGTGATGCTGGGGAGAGTTCTCCGAGGAAGAGGAGCGGCTGCTTCCCTCGTTCGCCAGGGGGAGCTGCAGGGCTGCGGGAGCGAGAGAGAGTCAGCAGGTCCCTTTCACATTGCTTCAGAGAACCCCCTGCCTGCTGCACACAGGCCCAGATCCCTGTCCAGGCTGCACGGGCTTGCTGGGGCCTAGCGGAAGGGGGGACATGATCCCAACACCGTGCTGTGCCCATCCGAGAGCAAAGGCCTGTGCGCTGCTAGAAAGCACCGACGCTTCCCCTCCCCCTGGAGCCTGGCCTGCTTTGGGCTGGCAGAGGAAACTGCTCTAGCAGAGCAGCAATTTCCCTTCCTCCTCCATCTCCAGCATTGCCCAAGGGCCCCGGAGGCAAGTGGGAAAGATCCCACCCTTCACCAAGGAAGAAGCTTTGCCCTGGTTATTTCAAGAAGACTTGAAATGACTCTAGCCCCGGGGCAAGAGGCTGGTTTGAGAGCCCAGGAGACTGACAGCATCTGAGTGGAGCCACACAACAGATACAAGGGGGAGCTTCCTGCACGCACACCCTGCTGCCCACGGAGCCTCTTCTCACCAGAAACACCCCCCTGCTTTCTGAGAGCCGTGGCATCCAACCAGTTCAGAAGCAGCAGCCCCTAGAGTGGCTTCTGCTACAGCCAACTAGCCACCCTCGACTGGCCAAATAGCCACATGTGGCTAGCGCGTTGGACACCATGGCCTTAGAGTGTGTGGGGAGGGTACAGCTCCCTCTATGGCCCATTCACACTCGAGTCGCCGCTGAGGCTGCCATACAATGGGGAACAATTCGATTTTGATCTTTTGGAATTCCCCTGTAAAGGGGCACAGTCACATTCACACCAGGATCTAGGGGGTGCAGGACTAGCATGATGTTCACGTCCCCCTGAGCTGCACCAGCCAGACTGACCCTCCCAGAGGGGCACCCATGCCAAATTTCATCGCACAGGGACCCTGGGCTGTCTCACAGAAGCAGGTCAAAGGTCCATGCAGCCAAAGGCAGAGCCCCAGATCAGGGACAGCCCTACCAGCTTTGGCGGCAGAGGTTGGGGGGACCAGTGTAGCTGGATTCACCAGGGGAGGCAAAGCCAGGTTTGCCTGCAGGCACCCAAGGGAGGGACTCCCATCCTGAAGCATTTAGAGACCCTATTTTTTACACGGGGTGCGTCAGGTGCTGGGAAAGAATGGGCCATCACTGGAGGGGAGAGACATGCCAGTAAATATTAACTACCCGCCCCCACTCTTAAAAATCACTGGACAGGATAAAGAACGGACTGTAGGGAACTATGCTGAACAGGCCACTGGCCAGGTTAAACATAATGAATCTTCTCGGCTCATTAAGTTCCATGGTTCAATAAAGCAGATTTTCCTGGCAAAAATCTGTTTCTTTCTCTTATATTAGGGTTGCTCACCCCAGGCCTCAGAAAAGTGGTAACAGCTGTTGGTAGTGACTGTGCTGGGCTGGATCCCAAGCGCTAGATGCAGAGACACACACAGGATACAGCTGGGCTTGGTTTGCAGACTGGTCACTGCAAACGATCCTAACGCTTCCCTACATCGGCTCACCCCGGTGGGTTTTATAGCCTGGGCACTGCAGGAGCTGGGTGATTTGTTCGAGGCCAGTGGGCAGGGAACCCAGGCACCCAGATTTGAGATTTAACCACACAATGGGCATAGGAGGGAGGGATAGCTCAGTGGTTTGAGCCTGGGCCTGCTAAACCCAGGATGGTGAGCTCAATCCTTGAGGGGACCATTTAGGGATCTGGGGCAAATCTGTCAGGGATGGTGCTTGGTCCTGCCGTGAGGGCAGGGGACTGGACTCAATGACCTCTCAAGGTCCCTTCCAGCTCTGTGAGATATACCTATCTCCATATTATATATTAACTAAATCCTCCTAATCACTTTTGCACTCTCCAGCCTGCTGCCCTACTTCCCGCTGCACCTCGGCATGGTCTGCTGCAATTCAGCCAACGGGCACTGGCAGCATGCCTTAAACGTAAGGAGTCCGTCAGGTGAGAGTTAAGGAAGTGGTCACAGATGGAGCCTCTTCAGGTTTCACAGATCAATGCGAACATGAAGGCATCTTCCCCTAGTTAACAGTTCCGCCGCCACAAGGCCAGGATCCTGCCAGGATGAGCAGTGAAACCAAGCCCCACTGTTTGCCCTTGGAAGTTTGAAGCCAAGTTTTACTGGAGCAAGTCTCTGAAAGAGCAGGGAGGTCGTTGTGGTTGTTCCCTGGTGCTATCACACAGGTAACGGGGAAGGACTGCATCCTCCCACAGGCCTGAAATAAAACTGCCCCTCCAGAAACCCAGAGCTATAGCCTCCTGCAGTGCGCCTGCTCAAGTCCACATCCCACTGCTCAAGCTGGCCTCAGGAGACTACAGATTGCAGCATCCAATGCTGCCAGGTCTCAGAAGGTAGAGCACTGCATGCTGCGATCTGTGGTCCTTCCACCACCCACAGGCCGTGCCCCCTTGTTGAAGGCAGGGGAGGCTGACGGTAGAACTCGATAAAAATTGCAGCCATGTTCTGGTCTCATTCTGCCCAAAGCACCACCACCGAGGTCAGTGGAGTTACTGCAGCTCAGCAGAGTGGAATCTGACCATAGCTTACTACGAAAAGCAGCCCACCTCAAGTCATTTCCAGAAACTTCCCGCACCAGCTTTCCATGGCCAAGCCAAGCTACCCTAGGCTGTTACCCCAATGGTAAGGCCACTTAGGAATCGCAGCAGCCAGTAACCTGGGACTGAGAGGCCACTCAACGAAGGTTCAAAGCATGCTGTGCCAAGGAGACAGGAGTTGCAGCTGCTGCGACCAGGGCATTGGTGAAGGACCCTGATCCTTTCAAACACACACCTCTAATTCCCACTGACTGAGCCAGAACCCAACACAGGCCAAAGAACCACCATTTTTCCACACTGCCCCAACACAGCTTGAAGCTGCTCAATTTGAATGAGCTTGAAGAGTCTTATACTAAGCAGAGACTTTACTTCTCTGAATCAGAAGATCTCAAAGCACAAGGGCAAATACGCTCTAACGTCACTGAGTATTATCCACCTCACAGACGGGCCCCCTGGAGACACTTGGCCAGGGCAAGCCCAGCAGAACCAGTAGAACACAGGTGTTCGGGCGCAGGCTCATCTGTTGAAATGGTTCTAATCACAAGTCATGCTCCTTTTTGAACTTTGCTTCCACATTTTTTCCTGTATCCAAGTGCTGCAATACTAAAAGGGCTTGAGCCAGAACTTGGATCTGTTCCGCTCCCATGTGAAGCAACCTAGTTCCTCCTGCACCTTTTGCCCAAAGTTCTCTTTGAAAGGTCCCGACTAGAAATATAGGGCCAAGCCCTCCACTGGTGTAAATAAGGGGGGAGTGCTACATCACAGAAGCCATGCATATGTGCACGGGCTGCGCCTGCACTGATTCATAATGCGAAACTGAGTCCCCTCCACCTTTAACTGCTGCTTGTCAAGGTGTGACGTTCTCTCCCCAGCCACGAAATCAACTGCTTCCCCTGCCTGATTCGCCCTGTCATGTTGACAGCCAAATGCACCAGCTCCCAAAGACTTCATTAGCATCCAATTCCAAGCCCAATTCATTTGAAGTGACTTTAGTGGCAGTAGCTAGGGCAATTGGAGATCTGAGTTCTGTTCTGGCTCTGCCATGGATTTACTACAGGTCCTAGGCAAGTCTCTTCCCCCTCTCCATGCTTCTGTTTTCCCTCCCATCCTTAACCAGTTTTGTCTTGTCACAAAGCAGGCCAGAGATGGGCCTAGACCTTATACCGGGGTGGGCAAAAGGGCCTCTACAGGCCAGATCCGGCCCTCCAAGCACGTTGATCCGGCCCACAGAGGCCCTGACGCTCCCCCCGCCCCCAGGCCAATCAAGTGCGCAAAGCCTTGATTGGCCTGGGGGTAGGGGGAGTGCGTGAAGTCTCCCCCCCTTGCAAGGAGCTCAGCAGTTAGTCAACTGCCAGCTACTGCTCAGGGGCCGGGTGACTAAGCGCTGTGCTCCCTTGCAGGGCGGGGGCAGGGAGCGACTTCACGCGCTCCCCCTCCCCTGACTGACCTGGGGGCTGCAAGGGGGAAGCACGCAAAGCCTCCTCCCACTGCCAGGGGTGCGGAGGCCTAGAGGGACCCGCCAGCTGTTCAGAACAGCTGGCAGTTCTCTCTGGGGGAACAAAGACTTTGCGCTCCCCCACTCCCAGATCAATTAGGTCTGTGGGTGGGGAAGCAGGAAGTGTCCTGGCCCCGCCCCTTCTGGGGTGGCCCAGGGCCAATTAAAAAATGTCTGAAGTGCCTCTGCGTCAAAAATTATTGCCCACCCCTGCCCTACACCCCTCATAGCCCAGGCCAGGAGGCGCTGCAGTAAGTCACACTCCCGTCCCAACAACAGGAGTGAGGAAATTTCAACACTTCAGACCGAGCATGGAAGGGACCCGGTTCCCAGGGCAGATGGCGAAGGGAGTGCCAGTGCCTAGTGCAGGACTCCTGCCTGCTCTGCCACTCACAGGCTGGCTAACAGCTGGCAGCTCCAAAAGGCTCCCTGCCAGCACTGAACACAGTGCTGCTGTCTGAAAAGTGGGGACCTGCAGGGAAAGCCCTGGCTCACTCCGGCTACAAGACCAGAGACAAAATGCCCCTCTCTGTTCATTCCCAGCTTGTTTGCTTTGTGCATCTGGCATCACTTGCTGCTTGCTCACTTTCACAGGAGTCTGTTTCCCTCATTGTTTGTCTGGGTTCTTCCGACATGCAACAGAGGAAGAGGGATCTTACAAAGCAGGAAAACGATATTATTTCTTGGTATTACGGCAGCACTTACAGACCCTGGCCAAGAGCATGAGCTCAAGTGAGATCGGAGTCCCCTGGTCAATACTGGGGCCCCCAGCATGCTGGGTGCTGCACAGGCACCTAATGAGAGACTATCCCTGCCCCCAAAAGCACAGCTGAAATAGACAAATGGGGGAAACTGAGGCATGGAGCAGGGAAGTGATTCACAGGTCACACAGTTGGTCAGTGGAGGAGTCAGGGACAAAACCCAGATGTCCCAAGTGGCAAGGCAGTGGCAGATCTGCTGACCCATGTGCTATAAACCTACACAACTCACCAGGAGGCCTTGGGATCACAGGGGGTGTGTCCACACTGCACCGTAGGTCGAAATAAGAGACACAATTTGAGCTATGCAAATTGCGCATCATATTTCAAGTCGATTTCGAAATACCTTGCTTTGTCATTATAAACCGCTATTCCAAACCATCCCTTACTCCTCGTGGAATGAGGCTTACAGGGACATCTGAATAGCAAGCCCGTTATATTTTGAAATAACGGGTGCACTCAAAAAACGCGGCATAGTTACTTCCGCTGCAGCGTCGCCCTAGCCAGGGGGTATGCCAACTCCATGTCTGGACAGTGGATTTGCCCCCGTTACTGCACTATTGTGTTGACGGTCTGACCCCAGTTCACACCAGGTCAAGCTGGCCCGGCGTTGAGGAAGTGAAAAGTGTATCAGTGGTTTGCTGGGCACTGGCACTGACAGCTGAAATCTCCACTGTGGAGAAGTCCTTAAAACCGCTGCTTTCTAAACACAGACCAGGTTTGAAACTATGTCCCTTTAACCTCAAGTCACTCTGCTGTCCAAAGGGTAGAAGATACCTACCGCACAGGGCATCTGGCGTTGGAGGGTGGCACAAGGTAGCAGACTAAGCCCAAGACCAGAAGCTGAGGTCTAAGGCCTAAAATTTGCAGCTGGATTAAAGCACCCAGCTTTTCCAGGGGTCAAGCACCCCCAATTCCACTTAGGGTCTATGGGAGCGAGGGGCACCTTGCACCTCTAACAATGGAACCTCAAACCTACCAGCACCAGTCAGGGAGCAGGACCCCATTATGCTAGGCCCTGTACAAATAACAGAAGAACATGACAGACCTTGCCCCAATGAGCTATAGTCAATGGATCTGTTTTGAGCCCCACGGATGATTTGTCCAATTAGCTGGCACCACAGTATCTGGGTTCTATCTCCCAGCACTGAGAGGAGCCATGAGATGTAGGTTAAGAGATGGGTGCTGGGAGTCAGAACTCCTAGGTTCTGTTCTGGCTCTGGGAGTGATGTCTAGTGGGTGGAGCAGGGGAATAAGACTGGGTGCTAGGATTCTCATCTCACCTTCTTGCTGCATGACCATGGAACAAGTGCCCATCCCCATGGCATCCCTAGCCTGTTTGCCAGAAGCAGGGAATGAGTGACGGGGTGGATCACTTGGGGTACGTCTAGACTACAGGCTTTTGTCGACGGAGGCTTTGTCGACAGATACTGTCGACAAAGCTTCTGTCGACAAAGAGCGTCTAGACTACAGCCAGTTCTGTCGACAAAGCAAGCCACTTTGTTGACATGAGAGTGTAGACGCAAAGGACAGTGTAGATGAAATAACGCCTTCTGTCGACAGAACTCTGTTGACAAAAGGCGTTATTCCTCGTAGAATGAGGTTTACTGCCGTCGACAAAACTGCCGAGTTCTGTCGACGTTTTGTCGACAGAACTCGGCGGTAGTGTAGACGCAGGTATAGTTTTGTCGACAAAAGTCCACTTTTGTCGACAAAACCCTGTAGTCGAAACACACCCTTGATGATTGCCTGTTCTGTTCATTCCGAGGCACTTGGCATTGGCCACTGTTGGCAGACAGGACACTGGGCTAGATGGACCTTTGGTCTGATCCAGTCTGGCCATTCTTGTGTTCCGATGGCTGAATGAGAATAACCCTCACCTACCTCAACCTAAGTCATCTCCAAGTCAGCACCCAAAACCACCAGCCAGTTCTGAGAGTTGGCCTGACTGCATGGCTTTGGGTAGACTGCAGAATCAGTGGCTCGGTTACCCATCAGCAAAACAAGGATAACACAACCCTATAACCCAGCTCCAAGGGAGGCAATCTGGATGTTTGCCAAAAGCATTAATGCAAAACACTTTTAAGCCCCTTGGTTATAAAGGAAACACAAGAGGAAGCTGCTGGCACAAATCCCTCAGGAATCAGGGCATGATGAAAACCAAGGCATTCCATTGCTATGTATTTTAATGGGGTTTTAGCAGATTTGAGGCACACTGAGTAATCTGGTTTCACAGCCTCCTCCAAACTTCTGGATTTGCTCAAGGAATAGCTGTGCTACAGAACAATTCCAGGGTCAATTTCAATGGTATGCACTCCACGGCTGGGTTTGTAAAGGGAACAGGAGCAGTATTCGTTAGAGAGGCGGGCTTCCTCCTGATACACGCAACCTGGCTGTACTGGACCCTGCATGATCAGCATCCCTGAAAAAAGACACAACCAGGGACAATGTAGAGAATCCGACACCCGTTTTTCTAAGCAGGGCAGTATCCAGAGTCCTAGGTTTTTCTCTCTACCCGATTTTCTTTTTCCATGACAGGCTGTATTCTTTCTTCTTTAATAATTGGTCTTCTTTTTCGAGGGGAAGGGAGAACATGCTCCATAAATCCACGTCCTATTCACAATCAAGGTGCAAGGTACCACTGTAGTGAGTACGGTTACAAACCAGGAGAGACCCACTGAGCCTGATCCTGCCTCCGAGGAGCTTGTTGAAAATTTTCTCGCAAAGCATTCTGTCATCAAAGAGTCCGTGGGAAAAGTTTGGTGTTAACGAAACATCTCTGGGGAAAAAAAATCTACATTTTTATACTACAAAAAAGATTTTAAAAATATAAAATAAAAATCCAGCATTTTGAAGTGATGAAAACATGTCGGTTGACACAAACTAAACAGTTTCCCCAGGATCACGGAAAATTTGTGACAATTTATCAGGTTTTGACTTTCCAGCCTGCTTTGGAACAGTGAAAAAAAACCAAAATCCTGAAAACTCTCCCATGACGAGAAAACTATTTCCCACCCCGCTCCAGTGCTGAGCCCTTTGGATCTCATCTAGCAAAGCCCATGGAGTTCTCGACACCCTGTAAGACTGAGCTGCTACAGGACACAATAGTCCTTAAAGGTACATGATTTTAAGTTCACAAGGGACCAATGTGACATCGTTTGACTTCCTAGAAGACACGGGACCCTCACACGTGTTATTGTCACAAGCTGATGGGCTTCTTCAAGAGGGGAGGCCCAGTGCACCTGGACTGACACTTGCTGTGAACTGGGCACAAAGGGAGGAACTGGGGCCTTATAACAGAGCCATGCAGGAGCCTTGACTGTCCGCAGTGTCTGTAGGCATCTGCCAACACTCACCTATGTTCAGAACAGCCAGGTGTTTGCTTTAAACCCAGCTGAGAAGCAGGTATCAGTGCAGGTGCAATGGGACAGGCCCCTTCTGAAAAGGGCCAATACCCCTTGGACAGTTGCTAACACACCACTGATTAGAACAAAGAATGTTTCCGTCTCATTTTACTTTTCACCATTCAGCCCATGCTCCTTCTGGTGTCCCATGGACAGTGAAACTGGGCCAGTTTCCTGGGGCATTTTTATCTTAAGTCAGTTTCACTTTCTGGTTGTGAGCTAAGATCACAAGGCTGCTGTGCTTCAGTCAGACACAGGGGACGGTTTTAAGGCCAGACAGGGTTGTTAATGATCAACGAGCCCAACCTGATGCACAACACAAGTGTCATTCAGCACAACTGGGTATCAAACCTGAACTTTACACTTTAAGGAAAAAGAAACTCTGGTGAAAGCAGCTGTTCAGCCTCAGCAGGTAAAGCCAGTTTTTCCTACAAAACACAAATTTAAGGCCTCAGTTCCCTGCAGACTTCCTAGGGCCCAAGACTCACTCAGTCAGGTTAACAGCGAACGGTTTGGTCCTGCCTCCTTAGAATCATTCTGCCTGGGATTCAAATGGAGATGGGACTGGGGTCACAGTGCTCTGCAGGCAGCAATATTTGCTTGAGGTGGGTCTCCACTACCAAACTGTAGACAAGTGCCCAGACCCCAGCTGGTGTAAATTAGCATCTCTTCCCTGGAGTCCATGTGGCCAGGTCCCCAGCAGACGTAAACTGGCATCTTTCCATTGGTGTCAGTCACTCCAGGTCTCCGGCTGGTACAAACTGATATCTCTCCCCTGGGATCAATATGGCCAGAATCCCAACCGGTGTAAGGAGTCTCAACCTACTGGAGTAAATAGGGCCAAGTTCCCAGCTGGTATAAAACACTGTCACTCCACTGAAATCAATGGGACCAGCTTCCAAGCTGGTGTCACACCACTAAAAGCAGTGGGCCAGCTGGTGTAACCTGGCCCAGCCAAACAGGGTACCGCCCCTGGAATTGATAGAGCTATCCCAGCTGATATGCCAATGTGGACCATTAAGTCTCTTCAGCTGGAGCCTGGCACTGTGCTCCCCCTCCACACATAGCAGTGGGAATTGCCCACAGACAGCAGGGACCCAAGTGCTGCTGTGCAGCTAGAGAGGAGAATTCTGCCCCAGGGGCCTGATCCTCTCAGCAGTTGCTGAGTGCCTGCCGCTTCCAGTGGTCTCAGCAGGGTTGGTGTCACTCTCACAATGCAGGATCTGGCCCTTAGCAGGCAAGTTCCATATTAAATGGAGCCAAGGTCTCTAGCCACACAAAGAGGGTTTCCAGTCCAGGCTCCAAGGACTCACCTGGTTATTAGGGATTCTGGGACAGACTTTTGGAAGTGCCCAAGGAATTCAAGAGCACAGCTCCCACTTTACTTTTTGTGGTGCTTGTGCTCCTATACGCCTTGGGAAATTCAGCAAATTTATCTCCCACCCTCCTGTTTCCTGGACAAAGGAAGTATTCTTTCATGCAATGTAGCCAACCTGCGGAACTCCTTCCCAGAAGATGTTGTGAAGGCCTGGACTTTAACAGGGTTCAAAAAGAGCTAGATAAATTTATGGAGAATAGTGGCTGTTAGCCAGGATGGGCAGGGATGGTGTCCCTAGCCTTTGTCAGAAGCTGGAAATGGTGACAAGGAAGGGAATCACTTGATTCCCTGTTCTATTCATTCCCTCTGGGGGCACCTGCCATTGGCCACTGCTGGAAAACAGGATACTGACTAGATGGGCCTTTAGACTGACCCCATATGGCCATTCTTACGACTCCTCTCCCACAGGGCCGTGTGACTGGAGTATGGGAGCCCATATTATCCAAGGGGATTCCTGCACATACACTCAGGATTAAAATGAGCAAGGACAACAGGCTAAGGTGTGTGTGTGTCACGGGGCTCTAGGGAGCAAAGAGCGGGGATCACTCTGACTCAGAGCACCACACCCCCAGTGACACATTCCTTGTGACTGCAGAGGCAAGCAGGGCTTGGGGATAGGAACTGGGGAAGGAGGAGTGGCAGCCCACACTCCTGCCCCGCTAACAAACTGGAGCGACTGTGATGGAGAGAAAAACCATCAGGATGCACGGAGCAGTTGCGCTTTTTCCTCAATGAGTCACCTGAGTTAAAACAAGGGCAAGGGCTGGCTACGGGATCTCCCACATTTAGGGACCACACTGCCCCAGAAAGGGACACTGATCATCCAGGCTGACCAGCCACATGACACAGGCCAGACAAGCTCACCCAGCCCATGTCTGGAGGTTGAGCTCGAGTCTGTAATTCTGATCTCTGGCAGCTCAGGTTTTAGTACCTGTATCTCTTCACAAGGTGGTTCAGCGTGCAAGACCGCAACACCAATCCCGACCCAAACTCCACCCACATTGCTTCAGCCTCCCTACTCCCCAGGATTCGGGAGTAGATGCTTCCCACCAGCCCCCACCCCCAACTCCATTTCGACAGCACGCGCCTTGCTCATGCTCTCCATTCCAGAAGCCTGCATGCTACGCTACTGTTGGGGCATGCAATCTAACCGCTCCCCAGCTTGTCACATGGAGAACCAACAAGGCAAGGAGGGGAAACATGCTGCAGGCAGAGGTCAGCCACTCCAGTGTATGCTCCGAGGGGTTACGTTAAAGGGGAGTGGTGTGAGAGGGTGGGGGTGAAAGAGGAAGGAGGCAGAAGGGGTGCAGAGAGGCTTCCAGTGAACATAAAACCAAGAGGGTGTGTAGGGGAGAGGAGGGCAGAGAGAAAAGCCACCATTTGTGCCTAGTCTACACTTAAAACTTACATTGGCATAGCAATGTGGGTCAAGGGTGTGAAAAAAACACCCTCCCAGCAACGGCTCTATAGTGTAGACTGTGTGGGGGTGTGCATCTGCACACGGCTTGGGCTGCAGGTGACTCCCAGACCTGCAGAAATTGACCATGGGCCAGGCTAAGTGCCCAAAGCACAGGATGGGTGCTGGATACTGCTCCAACCAGACGGTCCCTGGGTGAGGGTGGATGTTAGAGAGGCAGCTGAGGGAGGTCGAGCTGAGCCACCTCTCCCCTGGTTACTTGGGGTGCGTCTACACTGCACCCACTGCTTGAATGCAAATTGCATAGCTTATTTCAAGTCAATTTCAAAATAGCTTATTTTATAATTTGACAGTCTACACAGCGCCACATTTCAAAATAACCCACTATTCCAAAACATCCCTTACTCCTCGTGGAACGAGGTTTACAGGAATGTCGGAATAGCGAGCCTGTTCTACTTCAAAACAACGGGCTTGCTGTTAAGACACGGGATAGCTGTTTTGGGATACCTCTGGTATCCCAAATTAGTGCTGCAGTATAGACGTAGCCTTGGGCATTCGGATGATGGCTGAGGTCTCATCTATTTGTCCCAGTCCTGCCACTGGCACAGGTTGGCAAAGCCGTGGTTTGCACGAGTACAGCATGAACCTAGGTGAAGCTGTGTCCAGGCCATCCGAGGCTTGCAGCATCAGGGCAAATCCCCAGCACTGGTAAAGCAGCACAGGGCATGGCCAGGGAAAGCAACAGGATGAAAAGTAGCAAAAGGGAATTTAGGCTGCTGAAGAGAAGAATGGTTGCTGACTGTCTGACCTATTCAATGTGGAATGGTGTCTCCTGTGACCTCACTCACAAATCTCTGCTTGGGGTGTTCAAAACCAGGCTGCCCAAATGCCCTGTAAGGAACAATCCTGCACTAGGCATGGGGGGCGGAATTAACCTGATGTGTGTCCCTAGGGAGTCTGAGGCAGTTCCTCACAATAGTCAGGCTTATAACACTCACAAATGGGGCCCTTTCCTTTCCTGGCAGGCAGGGAAGACAAGGAGAGCACTAAGTGGGAATCCCACGTTTCTGGCCCCATTATGTTTATGGCTGAGGGAGATCTCACCCACCAACCAACTTTCTAGCCAGTGGGGGGAGAGCTCTTCATTCATTGGCTGACTGAGGAGTGAGTGGAAACAACACTGAGCTTTGTCCTACCATTGGCTTTCAGGGGGAGGGTCCTTAGCCACTGGGAGGGTTCTGATTGGCAGGGGGAAGCAAAAACTTCTGAGACCCTTAACGGGGGTGAAATTTTAAGGGAAGGCAGGGCTCAGCCTTCTGTGAAAAAAATTGCAGACCCTTTTAAGGTGACTTGGTTTGCTTTTCCTTCTCCAAGCCCCACCCCGCCTTCAAAACTGGAGTCACCCTAACTTACCAGCCACTTGGGAAGATTTTGGCCAGGATCCCTCACTACTCAATTGGAATGGAGGAGATGATGGTGGATTCGCAGCCCACCTACACTGCTACCATTCTAGAGTCAGGTGCTCTCCTGATCTACTTTGTCAGTGATCTGGTTCCAGTCCTGAATAATCTGCCACAAATTTCCTTGGAAATCAGGCTGTTTCTGCACCCATTGCCAATTATGAGGGTTTACGAGCCAGGGAGATATGCTGGCTAGTTTTCAAGGATTTTAACTAATGAAGACTGTTGCTACACCTCATGCATTCAGTGCTGGGGGATGCCTGCACCCAGTGCCAGGGCCCCCTCCATCTGAGGGCTCCTAGACCTTGAGATCAACATGAAAAGGAAGGAACTGGCAAAGGGAATGAAAGAGAAACCTGCAGAGAAAGAAAACTGAAGTCAAGCAAGGAGTAAAAGACGACATTAAAAATAACTACCAGAAAAGTTGCACCTGTCTCTGATGGAGGGAGGCTAGAGAGAGATCAGATCAGCACGGGCCTGGTTATCTCACCAGGACTACAACTGCACCTCAAGAGGCCTCTACTAGCAGCAACTGATACCTGCCAAGCCGGGAGCAGAGGTTATGTCTCTACAGCTGCAGAGGTGCCATGAAGGTGATGGGGAAGTCCCCACCTGGTTCAAGCAAAGGGAAAAGTAGTGTGGGAGTGTGGATTGTGCATATTGTGCCCATGGACTTCAGCAATTTCAGGAACATGGCAGCAGGCAGAGCTGCCTCCCCAGCAGAATTAGCAGTCTGGGCACAAATAAAGCCATGCCAGCTGGCACAGCTTAACACTCATGGCAGTGCCTCCCAGGACTGGGTCCCTGGAGAATCTGATCTGACCTTACAGTGCAGCTGAAGGCATCCAATCAAGTGTGAGCCAGTAGAGAACAGAAAAAATAAACAATCTTCTCTCTACTTCTCACCCCACCATTTTCTACCTGAAGCCCAACTCATGGGAACTGAAGGTGTGTCTACAAGAGCTGGTGTAGATGGGGAACTTAACCGACACAGCCACATCTCTCTGGGGTATGAAAAACCCACTACTGTGCTGATGTAATGATTTAAGTATAGGCAAACCCTAGGTCAGAGGAGAGGAAAGGGTTAAGATGCCTTTAATTACGGCTACATCTTCAGTTTAATCTGGAATTCCAATCAGTTGTGAAAATCCTCACCCCATGCTCAGTCTGTCCCCCAGCAACATTTCCACTCGAGTAGTTGCAGACGACCGCTTAAAAATCCTCCGCCTGAATTTTCAATTGGATACAATAGTGTAATTTCTGTCAGCAAAATAGTTTGCTGTCAAAATGCTGCAGTGTTCTACCCCAGAAGTGGCAGGATTTCAATGCTGGGTGAAGCAATCCAAACACATCCATCACTTGATTCCCAGAGGGGCCGGAGAGGGTTAAATGGAGGAATGCTTATGAACCATGCTGAGATCCTTGGATGGAAAATGCTAGGGGGCCAAAGTCCCTGTTTCCCGTTTGTTAGCTCTTCGGGGAAAGCACTTTCTCTGCCTCTGCGTTTCGACCGCACACCCTGGGCCTCTGCTGGGGCCTGCAGGTACTAGAATAATAAAAATAGGGTGGAATTTTACAGGAATCCCAAGGTAAACGGGATCCATATTCCACTGAATTTCAACAGCTGCCTAACTCCCAGCTAAAATAAATAACACTAACATATCTTGGATTTGAAAGTGAGCAGTAAAGCTTTCTAAAAATGGATGCCTCCCACCAAATCAGTGACAACTTAAAGCACAAATATGCTGCCGATAAATCTACCTAAGGGGCTGGATATCAAGTCAGTAGCAAAGGGGAGTCTCGGCAGTTGTTTTCAGAGTCAGAACTGCTCGTGTTTCCGATTTGTTTGTGTTTAGATGTTATTAGTTTTTTTCTTTTTCTCAGTGAGAGGGTGGGGAATGTCATTCTGAATTCGTCGCCACACAGCAGCTGTTAAAAGTTTAGGTTCTTAGACCCGCCAAGAACCAGGATTTATTTGGGACTTTGATCCCTTTTGGGGGTTGGTTTCCTGGGTGTTGTGCCCTAGAACTGCATCTCCCCAGAGATGAAGTGGTTCAGTGTCTGCACTGCTCTGCAGGGGGGCTGTAACCCCCCAACTCTGTGGTTTGGCTGGTGGAGACCAGAGGATCGGGCCCAGCAGGTCAGGGTGGTGGGGAGTCCCAGAGAGCCAGAAGGCAGGTGTCAGTGGCATGATCAGCACTGTGGGCTACAATCCCAAGGGGTCTTCTCTGAACGTGCCCCATCACAGTGGCAGCGTCCAAACCGCATTTCCTGCAACCAGGGTCATTGTGCCGCCGTTACCGGAAATGAAGCTCTTTCCCTGTCCTAAGGGCACATGATGCCTCTGTGTTTTTCCTGCAACAGTCTTATGAATACTGGCCCTGGCAGACTGAAAAGCTTTTCAGTTTCCCCTTGAACAATGAACACGGTGGGTTTGACATGACTCTCACGGGGCATGAAGCACATGGCATTGCTCCCCACGGCAAACAACATGAAACGTGAAGAGGTGTGGATTTTAAAAGATCATTTAAGACTCAATCTTACCATGGTCTAAGGCTCTGGAGCTAGAAACTCTTTGATTCCCAGCTGGGGGGGGAGAGAGAAGGGAGGGAGAATGTGGCCTAATGGTTAGAGCAGGCCATTGGGAGTCAGGATTCCTGGTTTCTGTTTCCATCACCTAGGTTTTAATAAAGGCCCATCTGCCTGGCTACTGAGCACCTTGGTAGCACAGGGAGCTTTCTAAAACAGAACAGAGGGATAGCTGTATAAATAATAAATAGTTGCTGGAGGACCTCAAAGCACTTTAGAGTTGATACTTATCTATCTACCAAAGGAGGCTGGGTCACCTCCATTTGTGAGCTGGGAAAAGCTCTTCCAGCCCTAGGACTCTAGGAAAAGAGAGGCACAGGGAGGTGAGTGAGTTAGCTAAGGACACCCAGAGGCCAGGAGCTGAGCCAGGAACAGATCCTAGGTGCCTGGATTGCCAGTCAGCTGCCGGAATGAAGACAAATGATATTTTCTATGGAGATGCCTCAAAGAGGCTGGGTCAAAGGCAGGGCAGTCATCAACAGAAGGCTGCGAAATGCTGGTGGGAATCACCAGGGCATCTGAATTTCTGACTGCTGCAGTGAAATCATGTGCTCATAGCGCTGTTTCTGGAGTGGGCAGTTCAATGCCATATGCTCAAGATTGGGACGCAACGAACACTATATTCTTTTTCTGGCCTAGAAAAGAAACAATTACAATTTTTAAATAAAAATAAATACAATTTCATAGCTGGCTGACTGGGAAATTCCGAAGGGTATACCTGCAAAGTCTAGCAGCACAGTGTTACAATTTGAGATGTAAGAACTCAAGAGAAAAAAAACCTGTCAGATGATCAATGGACGTTTACATTAAACTTTTCATTTTGAAGGCTACCAGAACACTGGTTAACCAGCTGTAAAACAAACCCAACTCCAGGGATTGCTTCACTCACCACTCTCAGACACAACTGACTTTGGGAGGCAGCACAATAGCTGCTTAACAGTGCCCAGCAAGGCAAAGCCACCACAAAACAAGCTGCTGTTGGGATTGTTTCACTAACAAACACGGCTGACTCTGGGGTGGAATGCAGCAGCTTCAGGCAGAAAGTGAAGAATCTTGTCCCCAAAGGCAAACAGCCAAGGGAATTAAGGCAGACTGGATGTCAGAAACAGTCTGGAAACTAGTTAGCTCACAAATCTCAGAAAGCACAGTGAGATCTAAGAAGCTATAAACTCCCTTCTGTGTGCCCAAGGCCCAGTGTTCAAATATCATGAGTCTGTTCTCAAAAGCATGAGACTCACTTAAAAGTGATTTTTAATAAACATGATTTTATTCAACTTTTATTTGCTTTCTGATTCACAAGCCTTTAGGATTGGCATTGTTCAGCTTCTCTCTGCAGCCATGAAGGCCAAAACCTTTTTTTTTTTTTTTTTTTTTTTAAAAAGGAAGCAGAGATGCTCATGAAATCACACGACTCCAGGAGCCGAGGCTTTGAGAAACACACGCACTACTGTGAACCTCAGGACAGAAGCACAAGAACTGGGGACACGGCCAGATGGCATTCATCCCAAAGAGGGGCCCTCTAGCAGCACAGCACATGCAGAAAGCACATGTGCTCAGAACCGACTCGCTGGGAAGAATGTCTCTAGTAAGCCCTAACGTCACTCCTTGGGTCTCCCATCCAGGACTGACCTGGTTTGGCTCTGCCTGGCTCAGGAGATACAAAAGACTTTCCTGAGCCCAGGATGGTATCAATGAAGAATTGGGAAGGGCCATTTCACTCCTCAGAGTCAGACTCTCAGGGCAGCTCCTGAGTGACAGGCTGCCCATACAGATGGAGGGGTGACTGGGACTCCCGGGGTGATCTGTGAAATGGTGAGAATAACCCTTCCTTTCCTACACACTCAACCATTTACAGATTCTTCAGGGAAGGGACTCTTGCACCTGGGCATATACAGCTCCTAGCACAGGGGGGACCCACATCTCAGCTGGAGATTTCTAATACACACAATAAGATTCCTCCAGGGGTCCTGAGTGGTTCAAACAGGAATGTAAAGGTTATGGGGTTTTTTATGTAGAAGACAGATTTAAAAAAAAAAAAAAAAAAAAAAAAAAAGCTAAAATTGTTAGATATCATGTAACTGAATAGTCACGTAACCGCATGAAATCTTAGCAGTTACATGATTATTCGACAGTCCCTGAGGGCAGGGCTGGCAGCCAGTGTGCTTCCAACCCCACTCCCAGGGAACCCCCTGCCATCTGTGTCAGGAGGCTCCAGCCTGCCCCCTGCACCCTCCATGCTGTTGCGTCTATCAGAGACGGCAGTGGTGGTAGGTGCAGGCAGATCTGGTGCTTGTAGTAAGCCTGCTTAAAAGCCAACTCTTTACAGGTGCCAGTTTCCGCCTTCTCAGCTTGCGCTCTCTGATACAGAGGCAGCAAGCGGGGGGGGGAGTATGTGTAGTCAACAAGATTAACCAATAAGCCAAGGCTTATCGGTTAATTGTATAGTCAACTACACATTGACATCCCTAAAAAATACCTTCCACTTTGGTGCTAAGCTACTCGGTGGCCATCCACCATATTTAATTCGAGGCTGTGCCATCGACATGGCATCTAAGCCTTCACCCCAAAAAAAGCCCCTCTTGGCTATCAACTAGTGCCCAGCACTCAAACAGGAGGCATGTTAACTCAAATGTCCTGCCCAAATTCAACATGGAAAAATTACATTTGGCCTTCCTAAAATTCCTGCTGTAGTTTCAACTGGACACAAGATTCTTCTTCACTTGCTAACTAACAATGCTCAGAGCGCACTCTCAGTGTGTGCTGGTCAGCGGCTGCTGCATTCCAGCCCAGAGATGGCTGTGTGAGGTGGAGGCGACGACTGCCTAACTCTAGTCTAGGGTCCACGTGTTTCATACTTACCTGCTAGAAAGCCTCAGATGGCAGGCACAGTGGTGCAAGCTATTCCTAATGCTGCTGCTAGGTGTAAATGGCCGTGTATGCTTGATCAACGGTGGTGGTAGCAGGTGAATATGGGAACGATGGGGGAGGGAAGGAGGAGAAGACAGACAGCAGGGAAGTCAGACAGGTGGCATTTCTATGCAGTTGAAGGAAGCGGTAAGGAAATGATGCAGGAAATCCAAGCGGCGATGATAAAAAGTTTGGTACCTGCTCGTTGGGACGGAGCGGGAGCAGGGCTTAGAGTGATCACAATAACTGGATTGGGAAAAGGAAGAAAAAAACAACACGATAAATCACAACAGAAACAATTGAGTCATCAAAAGAAATCAAATCATATTCCGGGCAGGGGGCAAATTGATTCTGGGGTGAGGGATGGAGAATGGTGAGAAACCAACAGAGGGCGACAGACAAGGTGAAAAATGGGATGCACCATACAGTGAAGTACCTCACAGCCCTGGGCAGCCATTCCCCAAGTGTCTCAAATGTGCAGGCAGCAGCTGTTCCCTTCCCATTTCCCTCCACTGCAGCAAACTCTCTGTAGCCCATTCAGCCATCCTGGTGCTCCAGCCTCCCTGCTCCTTTCTTGAGCCACACCCCTGTCACCTCCTTCCCATTAGGTCAGGCGAGCTCTGCCCCATCACTATGCTCGGGTTACTTACAGTTCAGAGAGGCTCACGATTCTACCTCCTTCCAAACAGAGTTTGCAGGATTATTCCAAGTCCAGAAGGAACCATTGTGATCCTCTGGTCTGAACCACTGAACAACAGAGGCCACATTTCACCCACCCACCCAATCCCACATCACGTCCAGTAACTTCTGGTTAAGCCAGGGCAGGTTCTTTTAGAAATATGCTGAATCTTGGAATTACAGACAGCCAGTGATAGAGAACCCACAACGGCCTTCGGTAAACTGTTCCAACGGTTAATTCCTCTGCACCTTATTCCTAGTATGAATCTCTATCACTGGATCAAGTGATGCCTTTAGTCTGTCAAAGAGCCCTCTACTATCAGCTCTTATCTCCACTTCCACACCATGGTCAAGCCAACTCCTAACCTTTCTGACAACCTAGGAGACACCTCACATCTCTTCCAGACCCTCTTCCCTATTCCCAACCCTTTCCAGTTTTCAGCAGCCTTTCTGGGCTGTGGACACCTGAGCTGGAAGCAGTATCTGGTGAGATCTCACTGATGCCATTTACAGAGGTAACACCATCTCCCTCCTCCTACTTGATAGTCTCCTACTTATAAAGCTAAGGATCGCAATAGCTCTAAGCCGCAGCATCACAAAGAGCTTGTGTTCAGCTGATCATTTCCCATGACTCAGAGTCCTTTTGGGTCTCCCACCCAGGACTGACCTTGTTTGCTACTATCCTGGAGACAGGCCTCCATCCCATAATGATGACCAACATTCTTTGTTCCTAGATGCATATCTTCCATTGGGCTGCACTAAGAACATGTGCTGCTCCAATGAGTCCAGCTCACCAAGCAATCCCAAGTCCTTTGTATAACTGATCTGTCCTTACTCACCATTAAACCAAACTTTGCATCAGCTGCACATTTCCTACACTCATTTCATATTTTCTTCTGGATCACTGATAAATACACTGAATAGCATTGGTCCAAGAACAGATTCCTATGGGTCCCCACCAAAAACACCCCATTGGATGACCACGCCCCCTTACCAATTATTTTTGGAGAGCTAGCAATTAGCCAGTTTCCAACCGACTTAATATGAGCTGCACCGATTTCACAGAGTACTAACATTCTACTTACACAAAGAACAGCTGAGACTGCGCAGATTCCCAGGCCAGAAGGGACTGCTGTGATCATTTTGGTCTGGCCTCCTTTACATCACAGGTCAGAGAAATACCCCCAAATAACTCAGTGCAGATCTTTCAGAAAACCATTCGAACTTGTTTTAAAAACCATCAGCAATGGAGACTTTACGCCAACCCTTGGTAAACTGCTCCAATGGTTAACTAGTCTTGTTGTGTAAAATGTGCCCCTTATTGCCAGTCTGAATTTGTCTAGCTTCATTTTTGATCCTGGCTGCTTAAAGTGGTACAGTTGCCAGACAGGAGTAAGAGACAATAGCTCATCCCTGAATTCACCAGATCAGGAAATTTTGCTTGAGTTTCTCTCCAACAGATGTAGGCAGGCATCTGTCAAATCATTCACTGTAATTACAACCCCAGAAGGCCTACGATGCCTGACTTTTCTACCCTTCCCCGAACCCGAAAAGACATGGCCTCCCCCACCTCACATCACCTTTCACTTCCCAGCTCAGCAAGCGCCTTGTAAAAAGAGATCAAAATAATGTCCAGAGAACTGTAGGAGATCCCAAATTGGTAGCAGATGCACACGTAGGCACAAAGCACAATTCTGCTCTGAAGAGCAACTTCTCTTACTCTGCAGGTCTGTTTCTGGGTATGCGCTGGAGTTCGATCTGGTGACTGAAATAACTAAAATAGATTTTCCTGCTTTCAACGCCTTCTAGACCCTAGGGAGAGCTGGATTCTCTTCCTTCTCGTGCATCACTCTGGATTGTTTAAGTCCCAATCAGTTTTGCCTGGGAAAACACGCTAAGGGGACAATGTAACACTGCATCCCATATTCTTCAGAGGGACATTAAGATCAGATTATGGCATAATTATGATGGGTTTTGTACAAGATGGTCCTGTGAGGTGTTGCTGGAAGAGTTACGATTTGCTGAATATGATGCTCTTATTTGTATGCATGTATCATTTTCGTATCAGAAGTTATAAATATTGTCTACGAATCTGTATTTCAAATGGCCCTACTCTGGAAACACCCACAGCCAGCCTCTCAGGTACAATGAAGCAGCCAGAGGGGGCTGATGGCCTATCAGCAAAGACAATGGACTGTAGACTAGTGTAACCTTCCTGTGGGCGTTTTGGCCAGCCTGTAGGCAGGAACTGACATCATCTGTTGTTCCTCGCTCTGGAAATACCCAAGGAAAAGACTGAACGGGAGGAAGTGCTGGGCCCATGTTAAACACATTTCTAGCCTGTGTATGAAACACCTGGGGATTCCAAACTGCTAAGCAAGTGTAGCTTGTGTCTTAAGAATCTGCAGCCTGCTTGTATCATCTGTCAGGGTAAGAGACTTAATTCAAATCCTAGCTTTCTAGTACATTAAGCTTCGTTTGTGTTTCTGTTTATTTACTGTGTAATCTGATTTGAGTGAAGTGTGTGGGAACCGCAGCTCAGAGGGGCTGTTGCATTTCTTCTCCACAAAGAGAGGTGAACTGGATAATAAATTCACATTGGCTGGAGTTTGGACCAGAGCAGAACAGTACTGCTCTGGGGTCCTAGACTGGGAAGTTGGTGATTATGTTGGCTGTAGCCTCTCTATTGCTGGTTCACATGCAGTGGCGGATCAAAGGCCTGCATGTAAATGCAGCTGGGTATGTCCCTATCTGTGTGAATGTTGGTGGGAGTGTAAGATGGGGAGTGTGTCTGCAGCTTCTCACAGCAGAATGGTGAGAGGGAGCCCAGGCTAATGGGACAGAGGGTTCAGTGGTACCCCAGTTCCAGGTGGCACCACAGAGGCAACCCATCATAGACAGGAATCACCAGGAGTCACTGGATTGCATATCTAGAGAGGATGCCCAAGGAATGGATCCATGATTATCCTCACAACTAAAGATCTAAGTGAGTAGTACCTAGGCTTATCGGGTAGTTGAGTGGACTACTCACATTGCCCTCCCCCACCTTGCTGCCTCTATCAGAAGCAGCAAGGGCGGGGGGAGCAGGAGCCAGTGCTGAGGGGGAGCCCTGCCCACAGCCAGCCCAGGCAGCCATGGACAGGGGCTGCTCCGGCCAGGAAGGCAGCCCAGCTCAGTCCCAGCTCACGCCAGGTCTGGGACCTACCCCTGCTGCGGCTCTGCAGTTTAAATGTACTAAGAGCCTGACGGGCAGGCAGCCCAGTTCTTAGTATATTTAAACTGCAGAAGCGCGGCGGGGGTAGCTCCTGGACCCGGCACAAGCCAGGACTGAGCGCCTTCCCTTATCAACTAATCGTGTAGTCGATAAAAATTCTATTGACTACATGATTAGCCAATTACCCGCCTCTTAACAGCTTTGCTCAGAATCCAGGTTTAGTTTGCAGCACTGGTGGGGAAGGGGATACATCTGACTGAACTACAGACACAATACAGCCCCCTCCCCCGGGGCTACTGGGATGGTGATTTCTCGGTGGTTCGCCGAGTGGACGTGAATACACTTTCAAATAAGCAAGTGAGTGTCCGCAGCTCCTTCCGGTTAGTGCAAACAGCCCACCTTAGCCTCTGCTACACCCACACAGTGAAACTGACATGGTTGTCTGAGCTGCAGCAGAGCAGCTATTGTTACTGCTAGATTACAGTAGCATCTAGCTCTCACTCAGCTTTCAAGTCCCATTCTGCAGGATGCTGCACTAAGGATGCAAAACTAGACCCTGACCCCAAAGAGCTTACAGTCCATGATGCCACAAACGGAGCCTTGCAACCCATGCACCTGCTCTGCACTGGTCCTTCAGGCCCCGCTCCTGGAGTCATGTGTTTTCAGGAGTCTCCTATTCCATTTTTAGAAAATAAACTAAGTTCGGGAGAGGAGGAGGGGGAAATGTGCGGAAGGAGACTGAAAAAAGTGACCCTCCTCCCCCAACAGTTCAAGAAACTCAAGGCAAATGAGAGACCTCAACATTTTTTTTTCCCCCAAATCTCAAGTTTTTTATGCCAATCTCCTGCTTGGAAGGAGGGGCAGGCCTATGATTCTCATGGTAGGCAGTACCACAAATCACAAGCTCAAAAAGTGGGAATAAGAACAAGGATTAACTTAGGCCAGATGTGGACACAGCTGGACGGCTCTACATTGGTTTGATTTCTTTTATATGTAAATAAGAAATATATAAATCAAGAGCAAAAATCACTGCTGGCTTTCTCTCTTCTGGTTCCAAGGCTGGAAAGCACCACTGTGATCATGTGCATCACTGTGCAGTCTGACCTCCTGTATGGCACAGGCCACAGGCGTCCCCCAAATAATTCCTTTTGAAGAAGAACTGATCTTTTTTAAAAAAGCATCCAATAGGATTTTAAAAATGCCAATCATGGAAAACATTAAAAAAAAAAAAAAAAAAAAAAAAAAAGAGAGAGAAAAGAAATGGAACAAAAATATAATGAAAACCCAAGCAAGGTCAGTTCCTGACCTAGCGGTCAAGGCCTTCACTAGAGGGCAGGATGTCCTTGGTCAGGGCCATGGTCAGGCTTGGCTTATGGGAACAGCAAGCTATGGACAGGAATAAATGGTCACATTGTACTGCTCCCAGTGTCTGCAAAGATGGAATTAAAAGAAGAAAAATTGATGGAGACTCCACCACTGCCCTTGGTAAATTGTTCCCTTACTGTTGAAAAAAAATCTACACCTTAAGTAGGATCTACCCTTATCTGTTATACTGAAGAGCCCTTTGTCAAATACCTGTTCCCAATGTGAGTACTTACAGCCTGTGATCAAGTCATCCCTTAACCTTCTCTTTGTAAAACTAAGCAAGTTGAGCAGCTTGAATCTCTGAGCTGGCATTTTCCTGTGGGCATCACTGGAGCTCAAAGAGGGATCTAAAGCAAAACCGGATTTGTAGACTATTTTGGAGGGGATATTCCATGCCTAGAAGGAGCATAAATGTTTGTGGGAGAAGTGTTCACAACCTTTTTTTAAAGAGCCTCCTTTCATCTCCCCTCCTCTCCCCTACCCAGTTTCTTCACTCACAGGGTCTAGTAACAGACCTGCCACTTTCTATCCATTAGAAAGCATGTATCCAGGGCAAGCTGCTTCAGTCATTTCTTTCAACTGCTCATTTTGTGCTGTAGGTCAAGGCAGTGTTATTAGCACAAAAGGAGATGGTCTGCCATTCAAAAATTGTTATGCCATAATCACCCACTGATCTTCATCCTGTCCCAAATGGCAAACTATAATCACTTGTGAACGAAGGGAGCAGGGACTTACACAATCACTGGCGCTGCATCTCGATAATAGCAGCCTCCAAAATGCCTTGCTTCAGGGTCAAGCTCACCCATTTCAATAGCAAGTTTCATTCAATGCGACATTTGATCTCAGATCCAAAGAAACCAATTTTCTACTCTCTTCTCTCCTTGCTCAACAGCTCTTAGAAATGTTCGCACTTTACTTCGAGGAATGATTTGACATTGTTATTTCAGCCCATTTGATTGCCTGTTTCCTACCTTCTCCTTGAGCTCAGCAAGTCAGAAAAAACTCATGGTGGCCGCTAGAGCATCCATTTGCAGATAGTGACTTTCAGGTTTACGGCAAAACTAGAAGATTTACCCAGCATTGCTTGGGTCCCTAACTCAAATAAGTTGCTTTTCTTCATTTAAATCATTGCTCTGGGGTGGGGCTGAGGAGGAGGAGCTGAGTATGTGGGCTGACATGGGGAGTGAGTATTACCCCAGCCCTTTCTCATCTCAGCAGCTTGGGGCCAGGCGAGAAGCACCTCTCCATGGCCACTGCAGCTCCAGTGAGCACTGCCAGGGGAGGGATGCATGGGGACAGATGGACGGACACACACAGACAAACTCTCTGAAATATATAGTAGAGAGCTGTCCCTTTCTCCACCCCTGCCTCCTGCTGGCCCAAAGGAGTTACAGCTGTCCTGGACCCCATCTCTGGCCCTTTGCTGCCCCCTGTCATCATTCTGCAGTATAACTGTCCCTCCTGCCAGATCCCTCCCTTTCAATTTTATGAGAAAATCGAATTCCACGCACACCCCACTATCCTGGCACAACCAGCCCGATGAGACTGTTGCATACCACATTTAGTGGTCCTAGTTCTTACCGTTTAAGTGGAACAAACGGACTCACAGATGGACAGACAGACAGAGGCTCACATTTCTAAAACAGACGGTGCTAGAAGACTTGTCCGGCATTGCCCGTGATTGACCCAGGGCGGGGGGGGGGGGGAGGGCCCACGCAGGCCGCCTGCTGGCTTCTGCCTGGGGTTGGGGTGGGAAGCAAAAGGGTTTGCACAGGCTGCCCACTGGCTTCTCCTCGGGGCCAACACAGGGTGGGAGGGGGCGAGTCCTCAGGGCTGCCTGAAGAGATGAGAGCAGTGCTGCCAGGGCAGCAGCAGGGGCTAGGCTCCTGCAGCCCCAGGTAAGCCCCAGAAACCAGGTAAGCTATGGGGAGGGGGGAGTGGTGCAAGGAAAGGAGGGGGCAGGAGGGAAGCCCCCAGTCTCTGTGGGAGCCATGGGGAGGGGGAGGGAAGCTCCCAGCTCCCTGCAGAAGCCACATAGGGTGAGGAGGGAAGTCCCCATCTCCAGCAGAAGCTGGGAGGAGGTCTCAGTTGCATAGGGCTACTTAATTTGTAAGGAGGGCCCTGTGCTGTGGGACATGGGAGACAGCACAAGGGAGGGGGGGGGGGAGAGAGCAGAAACCCTGCACAGAACCTTGCCCATGGCCAGAAACATTCAGAGCCCTTCCCCCAGCTGGCCACTGTCTTACTGGTATGGCCTCCCTGCTGTGGTCACTCTGCAGTATGACTTTCCTTCCTAGCAGCCCCCCCCCTCTTTCAGTGTTATGGAAAACAATCCCATTCCAGGCAGATCCCATTTTCCTGGCACAGCCAAACCCTGACCTGGCTTTAAGTTAGGACAAGAGGAAGCACCATACCAAATTTTGTGCGCCTAGCTCTTACCGTTTAAAGGAGTTTTTGAACAGACAGATTCACAACTGGACAGACAGATGCACATTTCTAAAGTATATACACAAATGACAGAATAAGAACAGTCTGGAACAACCTTCCGAAAGGAGTAAAGAGAAGTAACTACTTAATTAGTTTTAAGATGGAGCTTGATGAATTAATGAACAGGATAAGTGACAAGGAGTCCTGTGGCACCTTATAGACTAACAGATGTATTGGAGCATAAGCTTTCATGGGCAAAGACCCACTTCCTCAGAGCCATCTGACGAACTGGGTCTTTGCCCACGAAAGCTTATGCTCCAATACATCTGTTAGTCTATAAGGTGCCACAGGACTCCTCGTCGCTTTTGCGGATCCAGACTAACACGGCTACCCCTCTGATAATGAACAGGATGATGTGCTTGCAACAGTAGGAGACTGGACTTCTTGAACCAGGAGGACCCTTCCAGCCCTATACTCCTAAACCACCCTCAACCTGAATTTAACACTGACAACAAAGGAAAATGAGTTGGCCAGCTTCATCCAGAACCACATCAGAGCCACTCCTTGCAGTTCCTAGAGTCTAATAAACCCAAACCCACGATTGGTTCATTCCCATCTCTTCAATAGCCAATGAATCCACCAATCGGCACACATCTTTAATTGTTCCACCCATTCTCCTTTCCCTTGCATGCTTCTTGACAGCTGTCTAATTCTCTACTTGTTTCTTAATAGATCTAACAAATCTCTTAATGTTCTCACAGCTTTCCTTTAGAATAGCTAGGCAATTCCTTCTCAGGAAGCAATCAGAGCCCGATGTTTTAAAACATCTTCCTCACTGATGTTAAGTTCAGAGAAATACTTCACAGAGAAATTACTGTTAAAGAAATGAACAAAGGTAAAACACCCAAACAATTCAGCAGCCTGAGCGCTGCTTGTGTTTTCTGGCTTTTTCACCAGAGTACATCTCTCTCTGGTTTACTCAATTTAACCCAACAGCAGGAGGGAATGTCCCACTGTTTTAGATTGTGAAGATACATGGAGGGGGAAGGAAGGTGTCTCTGGTCTGCTCCATCCACCACCTGGTCACAGAATTCGGGCCCTGTCACTTGATGAAAGAGCTCGCTGAGTTAGGAGAAATATAAAACTAAACTCAGCGGTTCAATAGGCCAGATTCTGTCACAATGCAGCAATCTACACATCCATTCCATGAAGTCTGTAGCTTGATCCTATAAGCCTCCCTTTACTGAAGTGTGCTGTCCTGCTGACTTCAATGGGATTACTCACTGAGGGACGGCTGCAGGATTAGGCCCAGCAAGTTGCTTTTGTTCCCCTTCAAGCACAGACCACGTTCCACAGGCAACAAAGCTCAGCAGCCTAACAGGCTGGTTCCGGAGAAAAATCCTTGGCTAAGGCTGTAGAATGTGGGTGGCTGCAGCAGCTAGCCTCCTACCCTGGCTCCTGCCACAGAGCCTGCAACTAAATTATCATCACTTCTTCCAGAGCCTCAAGGCTATCTGAGAGAAAAGACAGCACCAACAACACAACTGAAAAGCTCAGTCACCTCTGGGGGAGTTTCTCCTGGACCAATCGGCCTTGTGCTAACTATCCCAGGCACAGGTGCTCTTGGGGGAGGCAGACATTTCCCAAGCTCCTCACAACTCTCTCCAATTCATTCAGCTGCATATTAAGGTGTGGCTAGAGTCAGTAGGGTAACTGTGTCTCAACAGCCCCTCTTTGGTCGCTTATAAGTGTCACCTCCCTCTTCCTCTTGCAACCCTTTGCAGTGTCACATCTGTCAGAAGATCCTTGGGGCTGGTCCCTAAAGCACCACGTGTAGATATAGGATGCTCCTCTGAGTCACAGATTCATAAGACTGGAAGGGACCATTGAGATCATCAAGCCTGGTCTCCTACCTGACACGGGAAGAGAATTCCACCCTGTGATTGCTGCATTACCTTGTTGGCAAGTTGTCCTACCCACAAATCAAGCTAAGTTTTCTTCTGTTTCACCTCATGGCTTCTGAATTCCACACTGAATTCCTCCTCTCTCTTCTGGCAAGCAGACTTTCCCCCTTCACTACACATCTGTATCTCGCAGATGTGTAGTGCACCTTTGTACGCGGTCTTGATTTAAGATACTGTTTCTACTGCCCAAAGTAAACATCACCCCCCACTAATTGTGCAGAGCTATGGAGCAGGAGCTAGATTCTGTTCTGCTTCATGCATCAATTGTTCAGTGTGACCACTATCTATTTATTATAGGTGGCAAGAGCTAGTGGCAGAAAGAACCTAGCAGATTTTTCCACATCTAGCTCCATACTCACAAGGCCCTTATACACGTAGTATCTGTGCAGCTACAGCTCCATTGCTGTCTGGCTAAAAGGGAAAAGTCACTTCTGATCCCATTCAATTTGGATATGAGGTAGGGAGAGTAAAAAAAGAATACGATGTGAAGAGTAAAACAGCACTAGGAGGTCAAGCTGGCGGTCTTGGTTCTTCTTACCCTTGAAAAGATGCAACATTTCTGCCAGCTGCTATTGGTGCACAGCCTGCACGAGTCACCCGAGGGTAACGCCAATGGTCCAAACATCTTTCAATCCTGATTTCACAGCGTGGAATCTCAGCAAACACTGTGGACAGCATCAGTACCCCAGAGGACTCAAACTGAGTGGACAGATTCTCTCAGACTGTCCATTCTCTGGACACTACTTCATAGAGTTTAAGGCCAGAAGAGACCATTCAATCCTCTTGTCTACCACAGAACATTAAATTTCATCCAGTTACCCCTGTAATTAATTTAATAGTTTGGATGAGATTACAGCATTTCAGTCCTCAGAGGACTAAACTGTTGTGTGTCATAGGCAGAGACCAGGCAAGACCAAGGTCCCATCAAACCCTCTGCAGTGGCAATGAATCATTTACATGAGACCTGCCCAGATGATCCCAGCAGGCAACCTATACTCCATACAGTAGAGAAAGGTGGAAAAACCTCACAGTCTATATTAGATGCCTCAATTGTTCAACCTGGTTATAAGACAATGAAAGGGGAAAGTCTGCTCGCCAGAAGAGAGGAGGAATTCAGTGTGGTACATAGAAGCCATGAGGTGAAACAGAAGAAAATTTAGCTTGATTTGTGGGTAGGACAACTTGCCAACAATAAGAGCTATGTGACCGTGGAAGAGTCATGAGGAAAGAAGCAGAAGTACCAAATTTGGGACATCTAAAAGAAAATTAATGAAATGCTACAAGGCCTCCATAGGGAGCTGGAATTTTTCATATGTGACCTAGCAAAGCTCTTTCATCTCTAAAGTACTGATCCATCCAAGGAACTCCCGTAAGTGTAAGAGTCTACTCATTCAGATCTTTTTAGGAACATAAGAATGGCCATACTGGGTCAGTCCAATGGCCCATCTAGCCTAGAAGCCTGTCTGACAAAAGGCAGTGCAAAATGCATCAGAGGGAATGAACAAAATAAAATTACTGAGTGATCATTCAGTCATTCAGTCCCAGCTTCTGAAAGTCAGAGGCTTTGTCCCTCACCATCTTGGCTAACAGCCACTGATGAACCTATCCTCCATCAACTTATGGAATATTTTTTTAACCTCAGTTATACTTTTGGCCCTCATAACACCCCCTGAAAACAAGTTCCACTAGTGGACTGCATGTTGGGTGAAGAAGTACGTATGTTTGTTTAAAATCTGCTGTCTATTCATTTCATTGGGTGAATCCTGATTCTCGTGTTATGTGAAAGGGTAAACACCACATCCTTAGTCACTTTCTCCATACCATTCCTGGTTTTACAGGCTCTCTCTTTTCCAAGCTGGCCAGTGCCCAGTCTTTTTTATTCTCTCTCATACAGAAGCTGTTCCATACACCTAATAATTTTTCTTGCCCTTCTTTTAATGGATCAGGTTGTAAGATGCTACAGGCACCGGATCCATTACAAAAGGGAACTGCTATTTGTCCAGATTTAAGAGAATAACACCAGGACAAGAATCATCCTGATCTGGATTCCTGAGAAACACCTGATATTATTAAAGGCTATTTTTGCTTTCCAACACTTGCACTTCTGCAATTTGCATGAAATTGAATTTCAGATTCTAGTCAGTTTCACTTTCATTTGTAGCTGGTTTCACTTTTCAGTTCTTAGATGTATTGTTGGGCTTGCAAATGGGGATATTTGCCATCCAAAGGGAGGAAAACAACCGTTTTCTTTGATTTAAAGATAAACCATAATAAACCTTAATAGCAGATTTTGTATCTTTTTTGTTATAATCACCAAAAATACTTCTGGGCTAGTACTGACAAGTAGCTCTAAAAAACATTTGCAGAACAAGAGTTTGGTATATAGACAAAACCCACCAGAACTGATATTTTTACTGTATTCTATACTCTGACACCACATCAGGGTGTTCCCTAGGCAGCATCTTCCAGCCAGAGTGTGATGCACTGAACAAAGGATGGCCTGGCACTGGTGAACCCTAGGTTCTACTTGTGGCTCTGTCATTAACCTGCTGGGTAACCTTGACCCTGTCACTTAGCCTCTACGTGCTTCTGTTTCACCTTGGCAGTCGAGATTATAAACTTCTCAGGACAGCAACTGTCACTTGCTATGGACAAAAAAGCAACACAATGAGGCCCCCTTCTGAGTTAGGGCATGCAGTAGGGATGTGGGGCTGCTGGCTCCCAGCCCAGGAAGGCTTGGAGTCAGCCATCTTGTGTGTGTGTGGTGGGGGGAGGGAGCGAAAGGGAAGGGAGAGGGCCATAACCTGGAGTTTGCAGCTTTGCGTGAGTAGGGGCAGGGCTCCTGGTTTCTAGCTCACACAGGCTCAAATCCCAGCGCAAGGTTGTAGGCCCTGCCTACAACACGGGGGCCACTCCAGCCCAGCCATGATGAGCGAGGGGGCCACTCCAGCCCAGCAAGCTTGAACAACTCCTCTACACATTCCCATTTAATCAGTTAATTGGTTACATGTAGTGTTTAACTGGTTAACTAATTAAATGGGATCATACATCCCTAGCATATAGGTGCCTCTAAAATATACCCTAAAAATTGTATTTGGTAAAAAAGCTCATTTCTTTCTTCGTCATTAATGCTACCAGAGCTTCTAACAAGTGAGATGATTTTTAAAGTCCAATTTACTTGTTACTATTTATGCTGATTGCTTTCATATTTAACTCAACGTGGGCAATGTAAAGGCAATTACAGTCTGTGTCTCCCGCAGGTTCTCAGCCACGGGTTGCACACACATCATGTTTAGACATGAAGCGTTTAGAATTCCAGCTGCATTTTAAGCCAAAAACGGTATTATTTTTACAAAACCTGAATTAGGAGCCAAATTTGTTTTCCTTATTCCATCACACTCTCCCTCAACACTGTGCAGCTCAATCCATTAGCATGGCTGTCGTCCACAATCAATCTAGACAACTGTTCTGGATACTAACACGTCAGTGGGCAGATCGGCATTCTGGCAGGGTTCTAGAATTCCCAGAACACAAAGCTTTCTTGAATCATGGCTCAATCGTGGCAAATCAACAGTGCCCAGAAGTGGATGCACCCATTGCCTATGCTAAGGGAGCTTCCAGGGAGCCCTTCAAACATTTCCATGAAAATCTCTTTGCTGAGCTTCTCGAACAAGCACAGCTGCGATTCCTATCTTGGCATTTCCAGCTCCCTCACCCAACAAGCCAAGGGTTCCAAACAAGCACCAACTGGCCAGCAACAGAACCCGAGCTTAGTAACCCGCCTACCCCACTTCTCACCATTACTAATTTTCAATCCCAAGGAAGCAACACGCCAACATTCTTCAAAAGTGCAGGACACAGCAAAGCCTTCCTGCTTTTCCAGTCCAGCATGATTAAACAAGGGGTGGGAAACCTTTCTTGGGTTGGAATCACACACAAGTGAGAAGCAAAATAAAATAAAATAAAATAACCCTCGTTGACCTGGCCTCCCAAGTCAGAAGGAGGGGAGAGAAAAGCCTCATTATATAGGTCCCAACTGAGAAGCAGAAAAAAAAAAAAAAAAAGACACTCCCCTCAAGTTCCAGCCCCACAGAAGATTGGGGGGGGGGTTGGTAGAGGCACAAAGACTCAGGGCTTATCCCCATGGCTAGGTTAACTCTTTAGTGGCCCAAAGCTCAGAGCAAAAATGAGGAGCTCAGAGTGGGGAGCTGCCAGGGAGCAGACTGGAGGAAAGGGTGCAGAGCCTGGGAGGGAGAGAGAGAAGGAGGGTGTAGGAGTGGGTTGGGGGATGAGGGAGGGTGCAGGAGTGATGTGGGAGTGCAGGGTCTGGGCAAGAGGGAAAGAGCAGAAGCAGGCTGTGGGGTCTAGGCTGGAGGAGGGTGCAGGAGCAGGGTGGGAGTCAGGGTGAAGAAGTGGTGTGGGAGTGCAGGAACAGGCTGGGGTGCAAAGTCTGGGCAAGAGGAAGGTGCAAGAATGGACTGTAGACAGGGAGGCAGGGTCTGGGTAAGAGGGAGTAGGCACCCCACCCCCTACCTGGCACAGTTCCCTGGGGGGTGCAAGTGGCTATGCACACTGCATGGAAGCACTCCTTGCATGCACTGCCCACCCACCTCTCCCACTGGCCATGATTCTCAGCCAATCGAAGCAGCGGGAGGAGCGCTGCCTGTAGGAAGCGCTTCCCTGCATCACGCAGGAGCCACTGGCCCACAACATGCTTTGATTGGGCCTACAAGCCTCAGGCCCCCCCCCAGCAGGGAACCGGCTTTGACGCTCCAGCCAGAGCACCTCCCGTGTGGCTGGAGTGTCAGCACTGGCTCATGCCGCTGCGGGGTGGGGGTAGGGACTGGATCCGGGCACACTGTGGGCCAGAGGTTCCCCATCCCTGAATTAAGGAAGTTGGGCGACATGGGCAGCAAAGCCAGAGATCTCTGAGGAAGCAGTTGGTGTGTTATTTCTTTTGGGGCAACACAATGGTGGGAGCAAGGAGGAAATGAGCCACCAAAACTGTGGTGTCCAACACACTAGCCACTAGCTACATGTGGCTATTTGACTGTTGAGTGTGGCTGATTCACTATAACTTCATAACTGGTTGGACACTATGGCACTAAAACAAGCATAGATTTCATTAAGGGATTTGGTCCTTTCTCCAAGCAAAATAAAAGCCCCAATAGGATGCTTCTAATCTATACTCTGCGGAGCACCAATGCAAGATTGCGTCCTACAATACGTTCTCCGGGGTTCTGTCCAATCCAGTGTAAGTGTCACAGGAACATCTACTAGTTTTTCTTGGTGAGACTGTTGCAAAGGCTAATAGATCTCACAGGCAGAAAGTCTTCCCTTAACATTCAGCATATTCCTCCAAGTCATGCCCTATTGTAGCATTGTAAATAATTCCACTTCTTGGTTCCTATGCCCTTCAAATCCTTATAGGCTCATGAGCCCTTCCCCTAACTGTGGTCCTGCAAAAAATGAGCAGTACTTTATACTGAGCATTCTGGCTTCTATAGATGTCAAAGGGCTTGACAACAAACAAACAAAAAAATCAATTACCCCTGCTGTAAAACGAGAATGAAGCGGTATGGAGAATGTAACACAGTACACCAGGTTTAGAACCCAGGAGTCCTCAAGCATTGGGGCCTAGGTCTAAATGTCGAGACTGCAGCGCCCCGATGGGTGTACATCTCAGACATCATCTCGTCTACCATTTCACCCCAGCAAAGACCTGAAGAGCTGAACTACTCCTGATCCAGCGCAATAGAATGGAACCATTTTTCACCAAATGAACTGTCATCAAAGCTAAAATATTTTACAGAGATGTATTGTTTTGACAATCATTTGGAACATTTTTCGGTCCAGGGCTTGAAAGACAGAGATTCTCACACTAGAACCTGACAGCTACAGCACTGGCCTGGGAATCCCAAGTTCAAGTCCTCAGTCTGCATGATTCAGAAAGATCTGGGATCTCTACTCTGTATCAGGTAGACCAGGGAGTAGAACATGGTTCTCTCACATTCCAGCCCAAAAACCCTACAAATACTTTCCTTGTTCCACAGTAACTAAGTAAACGCTTTAAAAACTCTCTCAAACATAGTCCATATTTAGTGCATACAGATTAGCCTTTGAAAATTCTACTTGCCCTTAGCAAGTAATTATTTCATCATTGCCATAGTAAGGCTGAGGAAGTAGACTGGATTACTATAAAGTAAATACTTCAGAGGGGTGGCCGAGTTAGTCTGTGACAGGAAAAACTTAAAAAACAACAAATAGTCTAGTAACACTTTAAAGACTAAAAAACATGTTAGTCTTTAAAGTGCTACTAGACTATTCATTGTTTTTTAAGTTTTTATATAGTAAATACCTATTATGATTTTCCAACGTTGGTATTGATCAGTTTAAGGTTAAATTTTCTCCCTCCCCTGCCCCCCTACTGCTTAAAACAAAACACACTCAAGTTAGCACTCGACCAAGGGACAGTTTCAATGTGGTAACTACACAACTGATTGGGGAGCTAAGACACCAACTCTGTGCCGTTGTGGGAGAGAATTGAAGCAGCTGCTAAGAGTCTGCTTGACAAGTAGCTTTTGAACACTGATCATCTTGCAATCTTGCCAGAAATTATTACCTGATAGGTTAGTGGGCCAGCAGCAGAATCTCGCACTCCTAAGGCTTGTCATGACCATATAATCACAACCATCATTTAATTACACAATCCTCAAATTATTTAAAAAGCCCTCATCTCCATAATATTTGCGCTACTCACACTAATAGATTTTATCTTCATAAAACCCCAGTACCACCTTACTGGACAATCAACATATTACAAATCGAAGACTGAGTTACTGGATAGATTAAGAGACTCAAAGCCTGTGCCTAAGGCATTCACTGAACTGAGATCTCTCAAGTCCTATTCTCCTATCAGAACATGCTTCCTACCTTCCATTCATATACACCAGACATCAGCAGTAAATGCATGTTCTTCCTCTACAGCTGGCTAGCCAGAGCCAAAGGCAGAAAGGACACACAAACACTTCTACATCTAACTATCCCACATGATACATGTCAGGCAGTTGCACAATCTGCTTTTGGTAGACTCATATGTCACAAGTCAATTTGCACAAGCATGCATGCACAAACATATATTCACGACATGTTCCAAGCATAGTGGAAGTACCAGACAACAAGATAAGAGACTGTCATTCCAACCCAAATCACTGCACACTTGGAACATTAAAAATCAGACTCTATCCCAATCAAAGTATCATCTATCTTATTCTCAGACCCATCAATGTGCACACAATCTCTCTGAAGGCTCAGTAGATGACTATACCAAAAGCACTTTCATCATTAATATTGTCTCCAAACAAACAGGATACCACATACTAGACAACCTGATCAGCTCATGCTCTCCTTACTTACACAGCCAACTATCTCTCCCTTCTCTTCCTTGTATAGGCCTGGTGGCAAAGGGCAATGCCCACTCTTGTCATCTCTAGCTGAACATTCCACTCCCACATAAAATCCTTGCTGTACTATATCCCATGCCCCTTGGGGAGTTCCATATTGACCTCATCATTCCCTTTTCTCCCAGAATCAATCATCCATGTATAACCCAGACACCTAGTATGGTTCACTGTCCCCTGCAGTGGCACTTAGACCACAGCAACAGATAAGAACAAGAGACCTCTACAGCCTAAGCTGAGAGCCAGCTAGCTTTATAGCTCAAGCTGTAGATGTTCCTATACTAAGCGCCACAGGTGGCAGTTTCACATGCACCTCTCCACAGGATAAACTGCAAACCCAGTCCCACCTATTCTCCTCCTTTCCTCACAAACAAAACTGGAGAAGTCACCCAGAGTGGTCTCTGCTAGTCCCACACACCACTCCTCTCCATCATGACCCACTGTGCTGCACAAGTCCGCAAACCAACCTCTCCAGGCTCAACCCTTCCCTTCCCCAGAACCACCCCTTCCCCAAATATAGGCCCTTTTCCCTCAGATTCCTACCCCCTCCCCTCCTCACCCATGGCCCTGACACCCTCCCTATCTCCCTTCTCCAACCCCCTCCCTCCCCCACAGATCCCTGTGGCCCCTGGCTACTCTTTCGCACCCCCACTTGTCCTCCCCTATGCCCCTACCAATCTTTACTCGCAGGCCTCGAGCCCCGCCCCTCCCAGCCCCCGTTAGGTCCCTCCTCCAGGACCCACCCCTCACTGCAAGGCTCGCCATCCCCCACCCCTAGCCCTCAGGCGTCTCCGCTCGCGCTCCTGTCATTCCGGGGCCCCTCCCCGGCCCCCAGCCTCACCCCCAGAGCTCAGCCCCCTCCCCTGTCAGCCTCGCCCCCCGCAGGCCCTTCCTCTCGCGGCCCCCCCTTACTGGGC
Organism: Rafetus swinhoei; assembly: GCA_019425775.1. Taxonomy (NCBI): domain Eukaryota; kingdom Metazoa; phylum Chordata; order Testudines; family Trionychidae; genus Rafetus; species Rafetus swinhoei. Next base: position 937,921 of record JAFJHL010000157.1, on the reverse strand, counting down.
CGGGCCCGGGCTGGGCTGATCTCCAGGTTCAGGTCGATCTTCCGCCGGGCCTCCCGGTTCTCCTGCTTCAGCTTGGCCTCCAGGCGGGACAGTTTCTGCTCCAGCGAGGACGCCGCCATCTTCCCCCCGGAGCCAGCGCCGCCTCGCAGCCAGAATACACAAACACCGCACTGCGCAGGCGCGGCATGAGCCCACAGAGCCGCCGTACAGCCTGAAGAACAGGCACGGGTTTGAACCTGCTGCGCCGCCGTAACTTCGCCACACACCCACCACCTATGAGGGACGTTGGCACGCATGCGTCCTCGTCCAACTCTTCGACCGCGCCCCCTACCCATTGAGCCGAGTCCCACGGACTGGCAAGGAACCCTCACGGGCCGTGGTGATCACGCAGCGTCATCTGCTGGCAAAGTCCTCGCACTGCAGGTGCCGCTGGGCCTCCAATAGCTGAAGACTCCACTGCGCATGCGATTCTGGTGCCCTCTTGTAGCTGTTATTGGGTATTTCAGTCGACTCGGCCTGTCCTGGGCAACTCTTATTGCGCACGCGCTATTGCCTCACTGGCTGGGAGGATTCCTGGGCGTGGCCTTTAGGGAGACCTTCTTCCGTCCCATGGTCCCCTCCCCCTGCAGCCTGGGGACCCTGCTCCTCTCCTCCCCCCCCCCCCCATTCACCTTCTCCTGCAGCCTGGGGACCCTGCTCCTCTCCTCCCCATTCTCCTTCTCCTGCAGCCTGGGGACCCTGCTCCTCTCCTCCTCCCCATTCTCCTTCTCCTGCAGCCTGGGGACCCTGCTCCTCTCCTCCTCCCCATTCTCCTTCTCCTGCAGCCTGGGGACCCTGCTCTCTCCTCCCCCATTCTCCTTCTCCTGCAGCCTGGGGACCCTGCTCCTCTCCTCCCCATTCTCCTTCTCCTGCAGCCTGGGGACCCTGCTCCTCTCCTCCCCATTCTCCTTCTCCTGCAGCCGGGGGACCCTGCTCCTCTCCTCCCCATTCACCTTCTCCTGCAGCCTGGGGACCCTGCTCCTCTCCTCCTCCCCATTCTCCTTCTCCTGCAGCCTGGGGACCCTGCTCCTCTCCTCCTCCCCATTCTCCTTCTCCTGCAGCCTGGGGACCCTGCTCCTCTCCTCCCCATTCTCCTTCTCCTGCAGCCGGGGACCCTGCTCCTCTCCTCCCCATTCACCTTCTCCTGCAGCCTGGGGACCCTGCTCCTCTCCTCCCCATTCACCTTCTCCTGCAGCCTGGGGACTCTGCTCCTCTCCTCCCCATTCACCTTCTCCTGCAGCCTGGGGACCCTGCTCCTCTCCTCTCCCCATTCACCTTCTCCTGCAGCCTGGGGACCGTGCTCCTCTCCTCCCCATTCACCTTCTCCTGCAGCCTGGGGACCCTGCTCCTCTCCTCCCCATTCACCTTCTCCTGCAGCCTGGGGACCCTGCTCCTCTCCTCCCCATTCTCCTTCTCCTGCAGCCTGGGGACCCTGCTCCTCTCCTCCCCATTCACCTTCTCCTGCAGCCTGGGGACCGTGCTCCTCTTCCCCATTCACCTTCTCCTGCAGCCTGGGGACCGTGCTCCTCTCCCCATTCACCTTCTCCTGCAGCCTGGGGACCCTGCTCCTCTCCTCTCCTCCCCATTCACCTTCTCCTGCAGCCTGGGGACTCTGCTCCTCCTTCCCCCCATTCTCCTTCTCCTGCAGCCTGGGGACCGTGCTCCTCTCCTCCCCATTCTCCTTCTCCTGCAGCCTGGGGACCCTGCTCCTCTCCTCCCCATTCTCCTTCTCCTGCAGCCTGGGGACCCTGCTCCTCTCCTCCCCCATTCTCCTTCTCCTGCAGCCTGGGGACCCTGCTCCTCTCCTCTCCCCATTCACCTTCTCCTGCAGCCTGGGGACCCTGCTCCTCCTCCCCCCATTCACCTTCTCCTGCAGCCTGGGGACCCTGCTCCTCTCCTCCTCCCCATTCTCCTTCTCCTGCAGCCTGGGGACCCTGCTCCTCTCCTTCCCCCCCCCCATTCACCTTCTCCTGCAGCCTGGGGACCCTGCTCCTCTCCTCCCCCATTCACCTTCTCCTGCAGCCTGGGGACCCTGCTCCTCTCCTCTTCCCCATTCACCTTCTCCTGCAGCCTGGGGACCCTGCTCCTCTCCTCTTCCCCATTCACCTTCTCCTGCAGCCTGGGGACCCTGCTCCTCTTCCCCATTCACCTTCTCCTGCAGCCTGGGGACCCTGCTCCTCTCCTCCCCATTCACCTTCTCCTGCAGCCTGGGGACCCTGCTCCTCTCCTCCCCATTCACCTTCTCCTGCAGCCTGGGGACCCTGCTCCTCCCCCTTCCCATTCACCTTCTCCTGCAGCCTGGGGACCCTGCTCCTCTCCTCCCCATTCACCTTCTCCTGCAGCCTGGGGACCCTGCTCCTCCCCTTCCCATTCCCTTCTCCTGCAGCCTGGGGACCCTGCTCCTCTCCTTCCCCATTCTCCTTCTCCTGCAGCCTGGGGACCCTGCTCCTCCTCCCCCTCTTTTCCTGCAACCTGTAAATTCTCCCCTCCCCCTCTACTCTTCCACCCCGGGGATCCTGCTCCCTCTCCACCTTGGGGAGCCTGCCCCTCCTCTTTCTCTGCTACTCCTCCACCCTGGGGACGCTGCCCCTTCCTGCTCGTCCCCCAAACTAGCCCTTCCCCCTCAACTTTCCCACCCTGGAGATGCAGCTCTCTTGCCCTAATGCCCATCTGGTGTGGCAGATCTTGGGGGGGGGGGGCATCCCCAGTCTACTGACATGAAGAATCCCTATAAATCTCCTGATTCAGGTGCCCTCCACTTCCTCTGAGTCAGGGAGTTGAGTCCCAAATAAACCTCATGTTCCCTAGCAAAAGGGGGGGGGAGAGAGAGAGAGTGTCTGCATCCTAGTGCATGTCACATAATAGCAAGACAGGTTGTGGCTCAGGGCCCCAAAGCCAGGGTCAGAATGGAGCAGACCAGTCTGAGCCACCCGAGGGGATGCTCTAGTACTTTTCATCCAACAGTGGGAGGTAGACATGATGGTGGGGGTGAATGATGGAAGAAATGGATCTAAAACTCAGCAGGATCAAAATGAGGTGTGTCTGCTCCAGGTGAGATTCCCCACCTGGCTGAGTGCCTCCAGGTGTGGACCCAGCAATGTCTGACTGGGCTAGTTAAAAACTTGTCCTCTTCCGCAAAGGAGCCACAGAAAGTTGCTGGGCTGGTTGTCCCATCAAGAGCCTGATTTACCAAAGAATTCAGAGCCAGATTTCACCTCATCCGAAATGGGTTCACCCCACTTTACCCTGGGGCTCATGCCCCATTAGGGCTTGTGCTGAGTTTTGTGGGACTGGATCCTGGTGTAGGATTTGGGCCTAGGCTGCTTGTCTCACTCAGAGGAGAGCCCCAAAAAGTGCACTAAAATACGACTCTTTATTTTTAGGTTGTGTTAGTTATTCCCTTGCTTGTCCTCCTGTGTGCACTTTATACCTGTGCCTTGTGATGCTCTAAGCTCTTGCTGCTCAGTAATTGACCAGTGGAACTCACCACCACAAAGTACCATTGAAGCTAAGAAGATAGCAGGAGTCAAAGCAGGTTTGGATGTTTCCATGAGTAATGGAAACATCCAGAATTAGAATGACAAATATTACAACAGTGGAGTTTAGGGACAGATTTGCTGCTCCGGTTGGGGTCTAGGAGGAATTTTCCCCTGGTGCTAAGGTTATTCCACTGCTGTCTGGATGGTGAGGAGGGAGGCTCACTAGTGTCAGCTGCTGGAGGAAGCCAGGCTAGATGGGCCCCTTGCTGCAATGCAACCTGGCAATTCCTATGTTCCATATGAGGATTTCAAGGGGCTGGTGTCCACAGTGATTAATGGAGCCCTCTCTGGCTCAGTGTCCTGTGGTGTGAAAGAGGTAAGGAGCTTATCTGAGCTGATTAGGGATATACAATTCTATTTAATTGGTTAACTTGTTAAACATGTTTATGCTCCATTATGTTTAACCTGTTAGCCAGTTAAAGTGGGAACGGGAGGGGGCAGCTATAGCCATGCTGAGCTGAAGCGGCCCCCATTCCTACTGAGACCAGGCTGGAGTGGCTCTCATGCTGCAGACAGTGGCTGCTCCAGCCCAGCCCAGCCTGTCTGGGGTGCATCATAGGCAGGAGCTGATATTTCAGAGCAGCCCCTTCCTATGGGGTGCTGGGCCTGCCACAGACAGGGGCTGCTCCGGACTGCGGGGTACCTGGGCTCACCGTGGACAGTGGCTGCTCTGGATGCCAGACCTTGGCAGGCAGGGAACTGCTCCAGCCCCCACTGGTTAATGGCTAACCAGTTACCCTTTCACATCCCTACTGCTGATTTGGGTCATATCCTCCCTGTGGCTCCAAATCCAGGGGCGGGAAGCACTGGGTGTTTTGGGGAAGGACATTCCTCCTCCAGACCACAGGGTGGCGCTGTAGCCCCTCCCCACAGCCGATCTCCTGGCGCTGTAGGTGTGACTGGCTATGGATCCACAGGGCAGCTGATCTTCCAGTCCTGGCTTCCCTGTGGCTCCTAAGCCCCACTGTCCAGGGAGGCACAGTGGAGCTGGGATTTACAGGGGGGTGCCCAGCCCCCCCCCCTTCAGTTGCACAGGGGAGCCACCCCAGATGCAGTTGCACCCAAACCTCTTGGGAGCAAGGAGGGTGGGCCAGTTACCCTACTTAACTGGGGGCTAACTTTTGGTCTGTGGTTGTGATGTAGCAGTCCTAGCAGGGGCGCAGCCACCTGGACAACGGGACTCCATATCTGACAAGTTCTCTGGAGACCCAGAGGTGCTGAACTAGGAGTGCGGGGGTGGGGAGTTGCTGCAGCACCCCCTGGCTTGAAGTGGTTTCCATTATATGGCCAGCTTACAGTCTGGGTCAATGGCTCTCAGCGCCCCACTGTACAAATTGTTCCAGCCCCTGCGGAGACCTGGTGCCGGGACTCTGTTGACATTGTGCTGCTGAGATCTCCTCCCTATGCCCCGGAGCTACAGACAAGCCGCATAACAGGCTCCCTGGCTGTCCACGTGCCAGGGACGTTTCTGGAGCCAGAGGCCTCACAGGGATGGAGCAGAGACGTGCATGGCAAGTGTCTGCTTTGTGTGGGCCGGCAGGGTCTGAGAGAGAGCCTTGTCCACACAGCCTAGCTCAAGTGGGAGTGACTCCAAGGGGTTCCCTGCTCCACCTGGAGAGTAGCACCAGCCTCCCGATCTCAACCGGCACCATGGGCAAAGCGTTGTCTGCCAGCTGCAAAGACTTCCGTGCCAGGCAGGCAAAAAGCTGGCTGGGCAGTGCCCTGATCCGGTTGCTGGTGATGGAGAGGCACTGCAGCGCCCCCAGCTGGCCAGTCTCCACAGGGAGGCGGCAGAGGAGGTTGTGGCTGAGGGCCAGGTGCCTGAGCCTCGGCAGAGAGGCAGAGACTCCAGCTCCTTTTGGGGCAGCACCAGCTCCTCTGCCCCGACAGAAGCAGGCGGGGTGGCAATAGGGTTGTGCCCCAGCATCAGGCAGGTGAGCCATGCCAGATGCTGGAAGCCAGGCCCCCGCCTCGAGGCAGCGGATGCCGTTGGAGTGCAGATACAGCTGCCACAGCGCCAGACCGCCAATGGGATTCCCTCCAGCTGGCAGCAGAGCAGCTTCAGCTCCTGGAGGCTGCTCTCCCCCAATGAGTCCAGCTTGATCCTGTCATTCTGGATGCGGAGCTGGCAGAGATGGAGGGACATAGAGCTTGGCCAGCTTGGTCTGGAGCACCAAAGCCTCCAGCGTCTGTAGATCCCGTGGGGACTCAAGGACCAGCATGTTGGAGCAGAAGCGGCTGGAGAGGTCCAGCTGGTACAGGTTCTTCAAGGAGTAAAGCCAAGAGGGGATCGCGGTGACGGTGGAGCCCTTTGAGCTGTTCCTGCAGGAAGGCCAAGGCCTTGGGCTCCATTGTGGCTGGGCAGTGGGACAGCTGCAGCTCAGACAGCACCTCCATCTGGGCCACCTTGGCGGAGAACCACCTCCCCCATGCACTCCAGCTGCAGCCCTTCCACGTCCCCCATCGGATAGCCTGGGACAGGGCTGGAAGGGCACAGAGCCTCAGCGCCAGCCAGCCCCAGGGGTCCCTTCTCACATGCCAGTGCAGCTCCTCACAGTCCCCGCGAGGCTCCAGACTGCTCTGCAGCAGAGAGGAAGGTGGCCATCCTCCTGGAGCAGAGCGGCTCATACTGGTCAGCCATGTGCAGCAGGAAGGCCAAGTCGTTGTGGACATCGGGGATGGGCCTGAAGCTGCTCTCCTCGCTGGCCTGCTCGAAGGAGTACTCCCTGAGCGGCCTCCGGAGCAGCCAGTAGAGCGTGTAGACCCCTGCCACCCCACAGAGCAGCACCAGGGCCAGGTAGCTCAGAAGCAGCTTCTGCAGGATGTAGGCCAGGCTGTGGGTGCAGGAGAAGGTGGCATGGCCAGCGAGGTCCCCTATGCCCGGCTGGCACACGTGCCTGAAAGCAATGGCGCCGGCAGAGCTAGAGGCATAGCCCAACACGGCCAAAAGCTTTGCCACCTTGAACACCGTCTGCCCCATGTAGATCCAGTAGAGGAGGCTGGCGGCTTCGGTGTGTGCCCGAAAGGTGCGGATCTTCTCAAAGAGTGCCTTGGCCTGCTCCCTGTCCTTCCGGTCCAGGATGGTGGTGCTTGAGGGAGCCTGGAAGCCAACCCCATCCTGGGAGATCTGGGCAGGGCAGGGTGCCATCTGGCCAGGCTTGCCTTCCAAGGGCTGGCTGGCTGTCTCCGAGAGCGCCTTGGTTGTCCAAGGCGACTGGGAGCACTTCCGGAGGATGGAGAGGAACAGCTCGATTCTGGAGGAGGTCTTGGGGTATATGAACCAGAAGTTGTTACAGACCATCAGGAGCAGCACATGCAGGAGGGCCAGGTATGGGGAGTACTTGGAATGCCACGGCAGGGCCTGGTGGTAGCAGACCTGGCCAATGTACAGGTACTGCTGGTAGTCAAGGTTGGTTGGCCGTCCGCCGTTGGCAGCAGGAAGTTCCCTTCTGGTGCCGACCAGAGCAGCGTGGAGTTCTGGGCCATCCGGAGGCCCTACGGCAGGTCTGGGAGCCGGGGACCCACTCGCAGCCATGCTGGTCCTGTCAGCAGGCAGGCACACCACCTGGTTCGTGGAAATCAGCAGGGTCCCTGCGATGAGGGAGATGGCCAACATCGCCAGGACCAAGTAGTCAGTGAAGACATCCCACCAGGGCTTCAGAGTCCTGAACGGGGCCTGGCCGTTGCTCAGAGAGACTACTTCCATCAGGGAAAACATGGCTGGTGGGAGGGAAAGGATGAGGGTCAGTGGCTCAGAGGAAGGGTGGCGTTCTGCCTGGCTTGGTCCTTGGGAGATCCTGGCTTGGCCACAGACTCCCTCTGTGACTAAGGTCACAGCACATCATTTCCCGTGCCTCAGTTTCCCCATCTGTAGAATGGAATAATGATCCTTCCTTTGCCTAGTTAGTGTGCGAGCTCTTTGGACAGGGACTCTCTCTGATGGGGTGTCTGTGCAGCACCCACACAACAATGCCTCTAGGGGCTACCATAATACACCTAATAGAGAAACAGCTGAAAGCATACAAAGACTTGAATATGGAGGTTCAAAGCTACTGAGGCCCTTCTAGGACAGCAGTTCTCAAACTTTAGCATCCCAAGGACCCTCAAGGCCCACTCATCCCAGTCCCTGCCCCCACCTTTTTCTGCCTCTTCCCTCCCCTCCCCTGAGTGCCCCCTGCCCCCCCATCCCCACCCCTCCTTCCCTTCCGTCCTAGAGCCTCCTGCATGCTGGGAATCAGTGTTCCCTGGAGCCTAGGGGGCGCTGGGAGGGAGGGGAAGGAGTGGTTGGTGGAGCCCAGTTTGGGAACTGCTGTTCTAGGAGACACTTTAGGGCCTGCTGGTCAACAGAGCTGAGAACCCAGAACTCAGCCCCTGCCCTTAATGGGGCCCTGTGACGAAGTGGGAATTGTTTGCTATATTGTGTGACATGGGGGTGTCTCAGTTTCCCTCTGGACTTTGCACTGCTAACCAGTGGGGAAAAGGGCCAGCCCACAAGCCGTGTGTCCCCTTGCTGTGTGGGGTGGACTGAATGGCTCATTAAAGGACAAGCTGGGAACTGCCCCATATCAGTGGCACATCCAAATAGACCGTTGGAACACCGCAGCCAGCACTAAGGATGTTAAGGACTAGTCGACTATCCGATAAGCAAATGCTTGTCAAATAGTCGACTAGTCAATTCCCCCCGCTTCCCCCGCTGCCTCTGTCAGATAGAGGCAGCAAAGGAACGGAGAGGGGGTACTTCAAAGCGGCAGCACTGCACAGCTGAGCCCGGGATCAGCTGTGCAGTGCTGCCCCTTTGAATGCTGCCTCTGCGTTTCAAAGTGGCAGCGCCGCGTGGAGCCCGGGGTCAACTGGACTCCCGAGCTGATCCCAGGCTCCACACGGCATTTCTGGCACTTTGAGTCCCCCGCTGACCCCGTGCTCCATGTGGCGCTTCCGCTTTGAAATGCTCAAGAGCCCCCACTGGCATTTCAAAGCTGGCACCCGCGTACAGCCCAGAGTCAGTGGGACTTCCCACTGGCCCCGGGCTGCATGCAGAGTTCCACAGGGGCTCTTGTACATTTCAAAGGAGGAATGTGGAAGTGCCTATCAAGTAGTCGATGGAAATTCCATCAACTACTCTACTAGTAAATTAACCGACATTGCACATCCTTAGCACAGCTAGCAACCATGGGGGAATTCCCCACTTCTCCACTTGCCAGTCCAAGAGTCAGGTCTGTCAGAGAGAGAGCCTGAAATGGAGCCATGGCTGCTTGGCAGGAGGGAGGGTGCTGGCTTGGCAAGGTAGGGATTGTCACCCCCCTCCCCATGCTTTATGAAAATCAGCTTATGAATATGCATAACTCCAAGATGCTTTATGCAAAATACATCACGTGACATGCCATTTTAAAAGTTGTAATCTACTGTGTCTGTATATCCTGTTTGTGTGCATGGATCTTCCTTGTAGTAAGTGGGAAATTTTTATTAGCCCACGTGTTCTAGTAAAAGCCATTAGTGATACTTCAGGAACTTAATGGTTGGGTGATCAAGTCAACCACCTGTGAATGGTTTTGTTTTTCCTGTAAGCCCAAACTGAGGCTGATCCCAGAAAGCCTGTGAATAGGCTGCCTGTACTGGAATCCATCTTGAATGTGGTATTTTTCCATGGGGATGGGGCGACTGAATAAAGGGTTCCCACCCTGGGGAAAGTCTATTTAAGGAATGGAAAGCAATCAGGTGTTTGTCTTCAGCTGGCTTTTGAAATTACCTCCCACCCTCAGAGGATACTGATGAAGAACTCAAAACCAAACAACTCTGAAGACACAGAGAGCTGTAGGCACAGGCCCGAGAGAAGAGTCAACTCTGTCCTGAAGCATTTTACCTGAAAGAGGGACAAGGGGTGAGGAATATGCTTTGAAACAATTTCTCTTAGGCTTTGTCTAGCCTACGGAGATTTTCCAAGATACCGGAGGTATCTCGGAAAAACTTCGCCACATCTAGGGTACGCGTCTGCTCTTCCAACATTTTTTGCAGAAGAGCAGACGTGCTCTTTCGAAAGCCCTGTCTTCCTCGTTCCATGAGGAAGAAGGGCTCTTCTGAAAGAGGAGGTTTTTCCAAATTTGGCCCAGTGTAGACGGGCCAAATTTCGGAAAAGCCTCTTCTGACCAAACTGTCGGAAAAAGGTATGCAAATTGCGGAGCGCAATTTGCATACCTTTTTCTGAAGAAAAAGAAAAGTGTAGTGTAGACATAGCCAAAGTGTATTGGGCTTATTTGGCATGTTTTGGCTTAGTAACTTTCTTTGATCTGACTGTTTTCACTTAAATCAGGGTTGGGGAACCTAAGGCCGGGGGGGGGGAGGAGGCGAGGGAGATGTAGCTGCCAACTAGCCTTGAGGCTCAGAGCCCTCCACCCAGCATTGAGGACCCTGTGCTCGTGCTCCCCCCCCGCCCCAGGCTGGAGCACACAAAATCTACTAACCAAGGGGAATGTGGGGAGTGTCTTTCTGCTTCAATCTGGGCTGTGTCAGTGAGAGGGGTTTTTTATTTGCTTCTCACTTGTATGTGGTCTCTGACTAATTTTTCTGTGGGTCAGCAGCTCTGGACCCAAAAAAGGTTCCCCAACCCCTAACTTAAATCCTACCTTTTTGTACTTAATGAAAACACTTTTGTTTATTATCAAGCCCAGTGTAAATAATTGTTGCCTGGGGGGAGCAACCACTGGGCAGCTCTCTCTTACCAGCTTTCTTTGTGTAAAACTTTTACAGAGTAAGATGGATTTGTTTGGGGCTGTGTTCCTGGGTGCTGCCAACAGCCCTATAGCTGATCTGGTTCAGTGTCTGTGTTGCTCTGCTGGGGGGCTCTTATCCCAACTCTGTGCCTTGGATGGGGGGGACCAGAGCATTTGGCCCAGTGGGACAGGGTGGTGGGGCACCCCACAGGATAGGTGGCTCAGTGGCATGACCAGCACCTCGGGTGACAGCCCCAGTGGGACCCCTAGATCCAACCCATCACAGAGATGTCTTAACCTTTGCTTCTCTGTGCTCACTGAAGGATTTCTGTGCTGTGCTTCAGCTGAGTAATAGACCCGACTGTCTGCAAAGGCCACCTGGTGTCACTGCAAGTCTTGCCAAGGTATGCTGGGCCCTGAGGAGTGGGCAAGTCTCTGGCCAGGTGTCTGTCCCAGTAGGGCAGAGTTCAGGAGGTGAGGCAGGAGAGCTGGAGGCCTAGAGCTTGGTCTCAGAGATTGGGGCCGGGGGGGCAACCTGAAGGAAGATTGGGACCCCTTGGGGGCTCTGCCACACTGAAGGGTTCCTCCAAGGGACTGTTTAAAAGCTGGGGCCTATCATGCCCCTGTGGATTTGGGCAGGCCAGGCCTGCAGTCCCTACAGCCAACTGGTAGAGTCAGAGCTCTGGGCCAGCTCCCCTTACTGACCATCTTGCTGCTGTAGCCCTTTGCTCTGCCACCTCTCCGGAGGATCCTGCCCCACAGAGAGGGATAAACCTGGCAGAAGGGCTGCCCTGCGGTTTAACTGCACGGGAGCCAGCGAGAGCAGGGGCCCCGCACTGAATGGATGCAGGAGAGGAGAGGTGAAACGCTGTGCTATGGAGCTCCGTGTCTCTGAGCGGGAGTAGCCGTCACCTTCCCGGGACTGCTGTCACCAAGGGGATAAAGGACTTGCTGCCGCTGCTGGCTCTGGGAGCAGCTCCCTTAGCGCGTGAGGCCGCAGCCGGGCTTTGTGATGCTGTGGGCTGAGGGGCTGAATCCCGGCTCTGCATGTGAATTACTCTGTTCGCAGAAGGTGGCCGTGTGCAGGGTCTCCCTCTCGTGGGGCCCCTGAACCCAGGCAGCTCCTATCTCGGGAGCCCAAGCCAGCCTCAGGCAGCCAGGGGTGGAAGGTATTTCATCTCCCAGGCTCTGAGCTAATGCATGCTCCATCTCTCCATAGCAGGGCTGAGAAGGACGGATGGAGCCTTGGCAGGCTCCCTGTTAGACCCTTGACTGACCTGCCGTCTCCTCCCTTAGCACAAAGCTCCCTTGCGGGCTGATTGCCCCCATGCCGAGAGTGGAAAGCACGGACATCAGAAAGGCTGGATTGTCAATGGAACAATGCAGTGGATCAGCACCGGCTTTCCCTGTAAGCTGAGCACTTGGGCAGCCCCCCAGGAGAGATTCAAATGCCGCCCAGCTGATTAGCAGCGCCCATAGCTGGCATCAGGTTTCTACGGGTGGTGCACATCCACACGTGCCTCAGTGCACATAACATTTATTCTGCACATGGATGGAAAATATTAGAGGGAATGCTGGTCAGGACTCCTGGGTTCTATCTGCCTGCTCTGAGAGGGAAGTGGGCTGTAATGGTTAGAGCAGGAGGGGCTGGGTATCAGGACTGCTGCTGGGATGGTTAGGGTTCCAAACCACGTGAAAGGCAGTTGGGGCTGAGAGGAGTACGGGCAGTTCTAACAATTCTTTCCCCTCTAATTAGAAAGAGCTGACCATGTGTAATGGATCCCACGCCTGTGTGGCCGCTGGCAACCCAGCTCCCACCGGGAGTGGCTGCAGTGGCAGGACTCAAGAACCACAGGCCAATGAGCTGACCACACAGTGGCCCTTGGTCCCCTGCTCACCTAGGGCCAGGCATTTAAACCTGCTCAGATCCCTGGCACTTACAGCCTGAACTGGACTGTTTTCCCCTCCCCAGCCAGCTCCTATCATTTGGACTCTTCCTTCAAAACTTTTCCCAGCACTCCGGTGGTGCCATAGTTCATCCCCTCCTGGCTGCTGGGGCAATGGGGTTGGATCCTTGTCGCCATGGGACTCCCTCCCCAACAGCTGGCTATGGCTGTGTTCCCCTTCAGGGCTAGACCAGGGACCATGGGGAAGGGGAGGGAAAGAAGGGGGAGAGGAATGGCCCCTGACCCAGAAGAGAACAAAGTTTTCTCTCACTAGCCCAAGTTCTTTATCACTCCCCACCGCCCTGCTAGCTACTCCCTGCAGCTCCCATGGGAACCTCTGATTCTCGTATGCAGCAGCCTCCCCATCTGTTCAGGCCCAATCCTGCCCAGCTGGGGTCTGGCCCTGGGGGCAGCCAGAGAACCTGGAGCTCTTTCCCTCCCACCCCCTGCCTTTGCTTATCCAGGCCCCCTTCCCTCACCTGCTGCTCCGCCGGGGGGTGCCGCTTGCCCTAGATCCTCTCTCCACCGAGTCTCTTCTCTACAGTGAAGAGTCTCCTCCGGCCCCCTCAGTCTTGGCTGGGGGCCCAGCTTGTCCCCAGCTGGAGCCCTCCACAGCCAGCCGGCTGGAGTGGCTCTCTCTCCCGTCTCCATGGTAGCTTCAGGGAGCAGGGGGAAGGATTGTGGCAGGAGGGAACATGGCTTTGTTTCATCGGCCAGCTGAAGAGAGCTGCATTAGCAAAAGGATCCAGCCAAGTTTAACCCAAGGCACTTCCCTCGTTAGACCTGTTGCTGAGTAATGACCACCCCTCTCCTTGGATAGATGGGGAAACTGAGGCACAGAAGGCTAACAGGTCAACCAAGGCATGTCAGTGACAGCTGGCAACAGGATGCAGGCAGTCTTGAATCTCAGCTCCTCAGTCATTAGCCACAGAGCCAGGGACAGGGAGGCAGGGCTCAAGCTCTAGCTCTGACTGGGAGAGCAGTGAGTTCCAGTGGTTTGAGCGGGGGGAGGGGCAAAGGCTGGGAGGCCGGACTCCTGGGTTCTCTCCCTAATTGGATTATGGGGGTGGATCCAAGACTCTCTTCTGAACTGTTTTTATTCCCTGCCCCCATTTATAATACAACAGACAGACCCAGTGACACCCCGCTCCCCACCAGCCCCAGAGGAAAACGATTCCCTGTCGTGGCCGGCAGGGGACTGAGGGACTGTAGAAATGCCTTGGGTGAGATGCTGCCCCGGCCTTCGGCTAACAGGAAAAGGAGGCCGGTCACTAAGCACACGCCAGCACCAGCCGGGGGCGTGATTCAGAGTGGCAGAGAGAGCCACTGCTGAGCTGGTCCAGAGGAAGGGGAAAAACTAGGTAGCACTTCAAAGACTAGCAAGATGGTTTAATGGGCCAGGCACACAAAAGCTCATCACCTGTTAAACCATCTTGTTAGTCTTTGAAGTGCTACACAGTTTTCCCTTTTGTTTTAGCCAGATCAGACTAACGTGGCTACCTCTCTCTACTCCTATTCCAGAGGAAGGGGCTCACGACCCTGCCACAGGGACGGGGAAATGGGGCTGCCGGACGCAGCTCTCCCAGCGCTGGCCAGCAGATGGCGATGGAGCGCCACCCCTGGGCACCCGTTGCAGAGAAGGGGGGGTGGGTGTTGAGATGGAGGAGTGGGGGCGGGGAAGGGGGTGCGTATAAGGCAGAGGTGGGGGTGGGGATGCATTGGGTTGTGGTGGGCAGTGGGTGAGCACCTCAGGCTCTACCCCATCCCGGCTAGGGGCAAAGCCCCCGCCCACCACCCCAGGCAGCCACCTTGGGCCTAGGTTGAGATGTGCCCTAGCCCTAAAGCCCCAGCCCCTGCCCATGACTCGGAGCCAGGGTCTGAGGGACGGAGCAGGAGGCGGTGGGCCGGGCCCCATTCCGGAGAGTGCCCATGGCTGGATCCTGTCAGATCTGCGGCCTGGCCCTGCGCCCACACGCAGTGCGGGGCGGGAGCAGCAATGCTGCTATGGCACCTGCCTCCGCACACGGGTCACCTGGGCGGTTTGGGGAAGGCAGAGGCCTTGGCACCCCCCTCTCCTCTGGGAAGCTGGGATGAGAGGAGCCAGAGATTAGGACTGGGAGGGCAGGGGCTGTGCTAAGCCCCAGCAATCCGCTCCCTGCTGGGACTGGGGCAGGGCTGGGATGGCCGACGGGGATTCGGGATCGTCAGGCAGAGGGGTGTCAGTGCTCCCTGTGGGTATCACATGGGGTTAGGGAGGAGGGCTGGGATTAGGGCTCAGCTGCAGGGAGGCTGCGGTTGTGGGAGAGGAGGGAGCTGCACACAGTGATGAGGGGGCAGGGCGTTTGCCAGGATTATCTGGGTGTAGCTCATTTAAACATCACCCAGCCACCGTGGAGGCCTTGGGCCCTGGTGCACCTTGGCCCCTCCTCTCCTCTGCCCGTGGCATGTAACAAGCTGCTCTCCCGCTGGCAGGGCTACTTCTGTCTCATTTCGCAGCTGGGTGCTGGTGGCCGGTCAGGTCAGAGTAGAGGGCAGGGATGTAAGCAACTAGTCAACTACCCGATAACCGTATGCTTATCAGGTAGTTGAGCAGTGACTCGACTAATTGCTTCCCCCCTCTTTCCCCCTGTCGCTGCCTGTATCAGAGAGAGGCAGCAGGGAAGGGGAGCAGGAGCTGGTGCTGGGGGGAGCCGGCTTAAACTCTGGTTCCGCCCAGTACTGTCTTGGGGGGGCAGAGGCACTGCAGGGGACCGGGTGCAAGCCAGGAATCAGTTGATTCCTGGCTCACACCCAGTGCTCCTGCTACGCCTGGGACTGGGAGCTAATCCCGCCGCAGCTCTGCCATTTCCCCCCTTATTGACTAATCGAGGAGTCAATGCAAATTCCATCAACTACTTGATTAGCTAATTACCTGCAATTTAACATCCCTAGTAGAGGGGCCCTCTGGCCTGTAACTGTAATGCAGAGCAGAGGCGTAGCGAGGGGAGTGCAGCGGGGGGCAGTTGTCCCTGGGCACCATGCTAGGGGGGCGCCAATTTAGCTGCCTGTGAATAGGCTCTGCAGCGCAGCCTGGGCAAGACAGAGACCTGGCTTCTTTTTACGCTGATAGCCTCTGTGTGCAAGATCGGAGCAACCCCACCATGGCGACCCTGAATTTGGGGGATGAAGGGGTGGCAGCTGGAGTTTAGGGCTGACTCCAACTTCCACCCTCTCCCGGTCCAGCTGGAGGCTGGGGTGCAGCTGCAGGCCAGGCAGACCCTGGAGCTACGAAATCCCCAAGAGCTGCAGGGGCAGTTGCAGGCAGGGGCTGACCTCTAGAGCTAGGCCTCTCCACTCGCTGGAGGGGAGTAGATGGAAACCGGGGCCAGATCCTGGAGTCCTTTGCCCCCGTGAGGATCCGCTGCTAAAGCTGCATCACACTCGCCACTGGCCGGCCCTGGTAAGCTACTCCCACCTTCCAGCACCCTGCCGTGAGCCCTTCACCACCCACCGCCATCCCTGATTCCTGCACCCTTACACCATCCCTGAGCCTGCCCCCAAACCCAAGCCCCTGCATGACTCCTTAACTCCACCCTTGCCCCTCCAAACACCAAACCCCTCTCCTGAACCTGCCTCCTGACACCAGAACCCTCTGCCCTGAGTCCCCCCACATGTCCCATGTCTCTGCTGAAGCACATGAGCAAAGCCGGGGCTCTACAGAGACCGGCTCCCACTCCGGCTATGCTGCAGCAGCTGCTCGCAACGCAAGGCCACTCAGGCCCCGCACAGCAGTTTTAACCCCAGTCCCTTTGCAACCTGGCCTCCTCCTGAGGCCTATTCCACGCAGAGTAGTGCATGCAGAGCAGGGAGGTTTGGTGACCCCCACTGAATCTATGGGAGTAGAGGGGGGTAGGGGTAAAAGGCTGGGGTTAGTGAGTGCAATGGCCCCATGGGTGCTCTGCATGGCAAGCTCTAGGTGCTGGCTCCAATGAGGGACTGTGGGGCCAAGCCGAGTCAATCCAGCTGGAACATTTCAGCCGCCATTTCCTGCCCCTGCCTTTTGCACATGTCCTGCTGCCAGGGACAGCAACCCCTTCCCCCCCAGTCAACTTCTCTGCTTGGCGCTAGCCAGGCTCAGCTTCTCCCAGCACTAGCCACCCAACTGCTGGATTCAGGCCCCCTGCCTCGGGGAGAGAGGGAGAATTACCACCCATTTCAATTGACCTTTCCCAGCAGTTCTGAGCCCTGCTTTTATTAACCAGCTTCCCTTGAGTCATCCCACCCCTCAGCCCCAGCCTACGCCCCACCCCAGGTCCCTCCAGGCTCCTCTGCTGGTTCACACAGTACAGCGCCGTCTCCCCGCAGTGTCTTGTCCCTGTAACTACGACAGTCTGCAGCTGGCCTGCAGGTGGGGGAGTTATGGGCTTAGCAAAAGCAGCCCCCTCCCCCAGGGTCTGCAGCAGTGAGTCACGCAGGATCTCCCGGGCTAGCTGGAATCCATGGGATCCCACCAACCCGCTGGCCTGGAATCTGTCTGGGCAGGGACTGTCTTTGTTCTTCACCATGCCTGCCACACTGGGGCATTGATCACTGCCTGGGGCTCCTAGGTGCTACCACAATGCCAATACGCAATCGTCCATATGCTGGTAGCCCCTAAAAGCCTCAGTCTGGTCCCGGCTCCGACGTGCACAGCGCTGTACAGTCTTAGACAGGAACATGGGTATTGCCAGACTGGCTCAGAGGTGAACCCGACAGTCAGATCCCCCTGCAGCCCTGCTCACCACCAAGCTGGGAGGCAGTCCCAAGCTGGAACCAGATCCTGCCGGGCTGAAGTTTGGAGTCTGCTGACAACTGGGCATGCTGTTCCCTTGGGAGAGCTCTGGGGAACAAATACTCCACTTGTGCAGGGGAATCCACTACCCACTTGACACCCCTCCTGCCTTAGTGAAAGGAGCATCTCCACCTCAGCAGATGTGGGGGCCACTCTCTCCCCACCATCAGAGAAGCAGGGAGCTCTCTTCTGTCTAGGGGGTTCAGGGGTTTTGCCTGCCAGAGGCAGTGTTGTTTGGAGACCAGCCAGTCTCAGGGAGTGAAGTGTCTGATACACCCAGTACCCAGCGCAATCACAAGAACAAATAAAGGCTTAGGATACCACGCACACTCCTGCACAGGGCTCTTCACCCCCGCCCCACCCCCCCCCGCCCCACACACACCTCAATCTCTGCCTACCAGACTGGGGAGGGTGACCGGCTGCAGGCTCTTCCCGTCTGCAGCGGGATGGTGGGGCGAGAGGCTTCTGCCAGAGGTTTAAAGGTTCACCCCCCACACCCCCATAGCCTCTGCAGACCCTGCCTGCCTGGAGGCTCCAGCAGCTGCTCTGCGGGGAAGGGGCCCGAGGGCAGAATGTGACCAAGCCTGGCAGAAATGGGGGTGAGGACATGTGACCTCATGTGCCTGCCCCACACATTGCCTCTGAGCTTTCTGCCTGGGGGGAGGAGAGTCTCAAGGCTTCAGCCCCACAGGGCCAGAGACTGGGGTGTGGGGCTTCAGCAGAAGCAGGGCTGACACCCCAGCAGGTGCTTCCCATGGGTCTGAAGCCCTGAGCTCCCGCAGGTGCACCCTGACTCTTGAACTTCTGATGGTGAATCGTATTTGGCTTGGAAGACCCATAATTTTGGCCACCTCTGATACAGAGCCTTCCCCATGCCTCTCCTCGCGTCAGCTAGTGGGTAAGGCACTGCTCTGGGATCCAGGAGAGTTTGCTTCAGTTCCTGGCTGTGCTACTGATCTGCTGTGTGACCACGGGCAAGTGGTTCCCTGCCCCGTGCC
The DNA here is from genome assembly GCA_019425775.1 of Rafetus swinhoei. Classification (NCBI taxonomy): domain Eukaryota; kingdom Metazoa; phylum Chordata; order Testudines; family Trionychidae; genus Rafetus; species Rafetus swinhoei. The sequence continues at coordinate 919,882 of JAFJHL010000157.1, read as the reverse complement.
TCGGTTTCCCCTCTCACCCTTTGTCCATATGACCATGTGCTCTATGGAGCAGGGGCTTTCCCTCACTAGGGATGTTTGCAGAGCTTCATGTATTGGGACCTCTGATCCAACACAATGGGGAGGGGGGTATTTGGAGGAAGAGGTCTATGTAGTGCCTGACCTCATAGGGGCGGGAGGGCTGTTTGTGCAGCAGCCAGCACAATGGGGGCTCTGCTCTGTTCAGGTTTCCATGTGTTCACTGTCACAATACTGAAGCTGGATCAGGCCTGTCTGGCCTCTGGCTCCAGGACAAAAACTGATCTCTAGCTGACAGGGGCTCTTCTATGTCTGCAGGGCGCCTTGCAGCTGGGGCAGGCTACCGGGCAAGAAGGGTCCGGAGGAGCTCGGGCGCCCAAGCACACGTGCAGAGATAAAGGCTATTTGCACCGTTCAGCTATCAAACTTCTCCCTTACAGCTGCACGGAGACAGGGCTCTGGTTCAGGCCCGCCACTGTTAACAGGTGTGTGGATTATTGGCATCCACACACAATGAAACAAAGTGCTCGGTCCTAAAATCCTTCCATGACCTTTCCAGGCTCCAGCCTAGGGTGACCAGGTAGTGTGAAAAATCGGGACGGGGCTGGGGGTATAAGGTGCCAATGTAAGAAAAAGCCCCAAGTATCAGGAGTCTCTATAAAATCAGCACATCTGGTCACCCTACTCTGACTCAGAAGCATGCAGTGCTGGGGAAATCAGTGCCCGAAGTCCACACCCATCTGAACCCGTGCCACACGGAGGCGGGCCTCGGGGAGGAGCCTGTGAGAGCCAGGCTCATTGGGGAAAGAAGCCATGACTCAAGGAGGACCCTGTTGCAGCAAGGGAAGCCCACACACAAAGGGGGAGGGGTGAGTGGGAGCCACACCCACCCATGTAAACCTGCCGTAGGATGAGCATGTACCACACCTAGTGGCAAAACCAGCTTCTCTTGGTGCTGTCATTCCGAGATTCTTCCGCCAGGTAACACTCCCTGCCCTCTCCAGGGCAGATGATCTACAAAGCCAGCCACAGCCTCCCTTGGGAATGTGGCTGCAGCACGGTGGGGGCGGACTCCCGATATTGAGGCAAGCCCAAGCCCTAATGAAACACAACCCCGCTGAGCTCTTGGGCTCGGTGACAGCTCTGTGACAGAGGCCCATTGGTTACTGGTGGCCCAAAAGCCACCCTGTGTCTCAGTGGAGTGGGCGAAGCATGGAGTGTGGAAAGGCTCTGCCATGGTTAAAGCCACAGCAAAATTGTAGTTGAACACCGACATTTGTATCCTCTATAACGGGTGGGCAAAAGGGCCTGCATAGGCCAGATCCAGCCCGCCAAGTGGGTTGATCCAGTCCGCGGAGGCCCTGCCGCTCCCCCACCCCAGGCCAGTTAGGGCCTGGGGGGTGCGGGAAGTGCATGAAGTTTCCTCCACCCTGCCAGGAGACTTCTCATGCTCCCCCACTCCCAGACCAATCAGGGCCTGGGGGCGAGGGGAGCACGCCCTGTCCCCACCCTGCAAAGAGCAAGCGATACTTAGAAGCGCCACACGCTCCTGGCAGCGTGGGAGGAGATTTCGTGTGCTGCCCTGCCCCCAGGCCCTGATTGACCAATCATGGTCTGTTGGTGGGGAAGCAGGGAAGTATCCTGGCCCCGCCCTTTCCGCTTGAGGCCCTGCCCCTTCTGGTGTGGCCCAGCGTCACTTAAAAAATTTCTGAAGTGGCCTCCAGCAAAAAAGTATTGCCCACCCCTGTTCTATAAATTACCCATCAGATTGCCTAGGAAATTAATGGGCTAGACCGTGGGTTGGGGGAGAATTTGTGGGGCAGTGACCAAAGGGTGCTGGTGACCCAGCACTCTAAGACAGGAGCTATTTACACACACACACACAAATTGCTCTTTTTAAAAAGCAATAAATGCTGCTTGTTAACACTAAAAAATAAGTATAAATAGTCATTTCTCCCGTGCAATCCACTATCAAGCATGGCAGCCCTGCCGTACAGGTCCCTGACTGTCCCTGTTTGCACTGGGATGAAAAGGTGAGCCCCCCATAGCCATGGCCAGGGGGGCCGATTCTTTGGTAAGAGTCCTGCTGGGAGATCTCCAAGGTGCCCTTGCAACTCCGGCCTGGGAGCGACAGGTGCACTGGAGAGTGGCAAACCAGGCCTTCCCAGCTCTAGTCGTCCGTCAGTCTTTCTGCAGGTGGCCGAAGAGTCTATACCTGCTGCTGAGTGCCTCCTCTTCTCATTCACTCTCCAGCCTCTCCCGGATGTCCATGGGCAGCATCTCGTAGAGGGTACTCTCCACCACCAAGCCGCTGCGTCTGAGCGCCTGGCACTTCCCGATCTGAGGCGGCAAGGTCTCGAGACGGTTCCCTTTCAGCTCCAACTTGCTGAGCAAGGAGAGGTTGCCCAGGCGGGGGGAGAGGGCGGAGAGCTTGTTGTGTCCCACCATCAGAGTCTTCAGCTTCTTGCAGAAGAAGAGCTCCTCAGGCAGGGTCTCCACCGAGTTGGAGGAGATGGCGAAGTACTGGAGATGCTGGAGCACACCTACCTCCGGGGGTATCACGTGGATGCTGTTGTTGGAGAGGTCGAGGTAGCGGAGCTTGGTGCAGAGGAAGAGCTGAGAGGGCAGGACCTCTATTTTGTTGCGGTTGAGGTAGAGCTGCTCCAGGCCCTTGAGTTTCCGGATGTGCTCGGGGATATAGGCAATGTGGTTGCTCCAGAGCTTGAGGCAGACGAGCTTGCGGCAGTGCTGGAAGCTGATGATCTCCTCGATGGAGCGCAGCTGGTTGTCTTTCAGGTCCAGCTCCTGCAGGCTGACCAGGCTGAAGACGGCATGGGGGATGCGCTCCAGGTTGCAGTTGACCAGCTCCAGCTCCCGAACGTTGACCAGCTTCTTGAGGTTATTGAGGGTCACCAGCTTGGTGCCGTCGTTGAGGATGCAGAGCCGCTGCAGGTGGGCCGAGACATCGGTCACGCTGGGTGGCACCTTGGCGATGTTGCTATGCAACGTGAGCACCTTCAGGTTCCTCAGTTCCCGCAGGCTCTCCAGGCCGGATGTTCTCCCCAGGTCTTGGCTGAAGAGGCCGGAGAGGTGGAGCTCCTCCAGCCCGCGCAGGCTGTAGATCCACAGTGGCATATCCTTGATCTCATCAAAGGTGACCTGCATCACTTTGAGGTGGTCCCGCAGGAAGACCAGGGAGGCAAATGGCAGCTTGACAGGGCAATTCAGCAGGGAGAGCTCGTGGAGGTGGACAAGCTGAGCCACCAGTGGTGAGAAGGTCACGTCCTTGAGCCGCTCCAGTTTCAGGGCCTCCATCTCCGTCAGCTCAAAGACGGCATCAGGCAGGCCGGGCAGCATGAAGAGGTGGAGCTCCAGGCGACCCCGAGCATTCCGCTGCAGCTTCTGCCGCAGCTTCTCCTCCGTCCACTCATGGTTGAGGTTGAGCTGCTGGAGCTTGCTCTCGCTGACCTCAGAGAGGAAGACAGCGAAGCGCTTGGAGTAAAGGGAGTCGTACTCGTCAATCAGGTGCAGCATGAAGGCAAAGTCATTCTTGACGTCGGGGATGTCACTGATGCCTGTCTCCTCCCGCACATAGCGGAAGGAGTACTCTTTCAAGGGCCGGTGGAAGAGCCAGTAGAGCGTGTAGAGGCAGGTGAGGCCGTAGACACCCAAGAAGCAGATGTAGCAGATGGCCAGCTTGGAGAAGAGGTGGGCCTTCGTGTGGTTGCAGCAAAAGTGGCCGTAGCCTGTCATGTCTTCCATCTTCACGCTGCAGGGCACGATAAAGTGGATGTTCTGCACCAGGGCCCCATTGTAGGCTGTGATGATCAGAAACTTGAAGACTTTGAGAACCGTCTGGCGGATGTACATGGTGTGGAGGATGTCGCCCTCCTCCACGTGCAGCCGAAACTTCTTCACCTTCTCGAACAGAGCCTTGGCCTGCTCCCCTTCCTTCTTGTCCAACAGGCTGACGGAGGGAGCCTCCGCTACCTTCTTCTCAGAGATGGACTGGACGGGCTGTAGTGGAGGGGGGGGCTCAGGCATTTCGTCCTTGATGCTCTTCCTCCGCCGGTCTTCCTTCTTCGGGCTTGTCCCTTCTTGGTTCTCCCCAGAGACCTCAGAGAGGGCCCGGGTAGTCCAGGGCGAGTCAAAGCACTTGCCGAGGATGCAGATGAAGTGCTCGATCTTGGAGCTGGTGCCGGGGAACTTGAACCAGAAACTGGCGCAGACCATAAAAATGAGGGTGTGGATGACCACCAGGTAGGGGAAGTACTTGGCGTACCAGTGCAGGGCTGTCTCGTAGCACATCTGGTTGATGAAGCTGTACTGCTGGATGTCCAGGTTGTTGCGCAGGCCAATCATCTCTCGGTCTGGACGGGCCGTGTCTGGCTCTGAGGCGTTGAGGCTCTTCCTGACAAAATTTTGGCATGTGTCAACAGAGAGCGAGGCACCAGCGGGGACGTGGTTGGGAAGGCAGATGATCTTATCCTGTGTCACCTGGGGATATAGCCACAGAGGGAGGCAGGTTAGGAAACCATGGGGGATCCGGATTCACACCAGGTGGGGATGTGACCCCAACAGAGCAATGGCCCACTGACATGCAGTGGGGGTCTGGCCCCAGGTGTCATGCAACGGTCCATGCGTGGTTCTGCCCCGAGCACCGACTGCAGGCTGCATTCATGCATGTGTCGGCACTAGTGGTATCGGGCACTGAAGCCGTGCCCAGCCCAGGGGCAGCTTAGACACACAGCACCCAATGCAATATCACAGAATCCTAGGCCTGGCAGGGACCTCAAGAGGTCACCTAGTCAAGTCCCCTGCACTCACGCCAGGACTAAGTATTACCTAGACCTTCCCTGACAGGTGCTTGCTTGTGTAACCTGCTCTTAAAAATCTCCAATGATGGCAATTCCATACCCTCCCTAGACAATTTATTCCAGTGCTTAACAACTCTGACAGCAAGTTCTTCCTAATGTCCAACCTAACCCTCCCTTGCTACAATTTAAGCCCATTGCTTCTTGTCTGATCATTAGAGGTTCCTCTCCCTCCTCCTTGTAACAAGCTTTCATGTACTTGAAAAGAGTTATCAGGTCCCCTTCTCAGTCTTCTCTTTTCCAGATTAAACAAACCCTATTTTTTTTTTCAATCCTGCCTCATAGGCCATGTTTCCTGTAATCATTTTTGTTGCTCTTCTCTGGATTTCCTCCAATTTGTCCACATCATTCCTGAAATGTGGTACCCAGAACTGGACACACTACTCCAGCTGAGGCCTATTCCACGCAGAGTAGTGCAGAAGAATTACCATGAGACAGAAGCCAAGGCTGACCGTCCCCCCCCCCCCCCCCACTCCACCTCTGCTGCCCAGAACAGGCTGCAGCCCAGCCAGCACATCTTCAGAGCAGAGGTGCACTGGGCGTGGTAGGGGTTCCACAATGCATGGGGTGCTGGGAATTGTAGTTTCAGTGGGCTGCACTCTGAAGTAGCAATGGTCAAGGGCAAGAAGGCCAAGGGCCTGAGAGGCCAAGACCCACTTTGGCCCCAGGACAAAGGAGACAGAGTCCAAGAAGCACAGCTGGTAGCAAGGAAGTATGTCTAGTGGTTAGAGCACATGTGCTTGGAGTTAGGTTCTGTCCCCAGCTCCAGGGGGGACCGTGGGGTCTATCGGATCCTATCCCTCACTCTACCCCTACCTCTCTGTATGACCTTAGGCTGCTTCCCTCCTCTCTGTGCCCGACCAACCCCAGGGCTGCAGCAAGTCTCTAAAGCCCCTTGTGATGCGCGGAGAGAAATGGGACTAACGAAGGGCAAAGAGCCGCTAGTTCACGCCAGCCTTTTCCCACAGCTAGAGCGGCAGGCACCTCCCACGAGCTTAGCCTGCAAACACATGCACTGCACACAGCGCATACCAGCCCCATGGGAGCCCCTGTGATCCACGGCTCATGCTAGGCCAAGCCATCGCTAATCGCAACCCAGGAGTCCTGACTCCGAAGGGAACAGTCCCCGCCATGATGTTGTTAGTTACAAGAGCTGGGGGAGGGTGGGTGGCAGGAAGCAGAGAGGAACTGGCCAGGCTGCTGTAAAGTATTAATGCCCTTCGATCTGCAGAGCCTCGGCTGGCCTGGTGACACACAACATAAATTCCTGGTTACTGCAACCCCAGGGCCACGCATCTTCCTCTTACAGAAACATGACATTCAGGCCCTGGCTCTGAACAAGCCAAACCCACCTATGCAGTATGGGTGGCATTCCCCATCTGTGAGTGACCAACCTACTACTGCTGCCCACTGATGGAGCTGCTCCTTCAGCTCAAGCAGAAGAGTGCTGTGCTGAGGGTCCACGTGTCAGCAGGGTCTGAGTGTGTGCATGCAGGGAACTTGCCTGAGGTCATCCCGAAAGTCAGAGGCAGAACTGAGAGTGAAACCCAGGAGTCCTGCCTCCCACTACCCCCAGCCCTCTGCCCTCCCCATGCCTAGACCTCACTCATCTCCCAGAGCTGGGGAGAGAACCCAGAAGTCCCAACCCCCAGCCCCCTGCTTTAGCCATTGTCTCACCTAAGCGGGGGGTTCTCTGTACTTCCCTGGCAGATCCTGCCATCTCCTGGCACCTCATTGGCTGGCAGGCGGTGGAATGGTTAACTCAAGGGGGACCACAGGGGAGCTGATCTTGCTCCCGTCCTCCTCCTCCCCACAAGTGGCCCTGGGGCTTTGCCTGTGGGACTCGTTGACACGGATGTTCTCCCTGTTGCCATGAGAGGAGACGCTGTAACGGGGCTGCTGCCGTGTGCACCTGGTGTTTGGCTTCTATATGGACAGACTCCTCCCCTCAAGGCCAGAGGGACCCTCATCTGGGGGCAACCCCCACCCTGATGACAGACCAACCTAAAACAGGGCAGGGGGAGTCGGGGTAGCTCATGCGGGAGACAGGGATGGAGGGGTCCTTCTCCCGTGTCCCCTGTTCCACCCCGAAATGCAAAGCGTGCTGGCCCATCCACTAGCATTCAAGTCTGATGTTAATGAGGTGGAATCTAGTGGGTACAGCTGGGGGCGGGGGTAGAAGTCAGATGCTTGGGTTTTGTCCCCAACTCTAGCTGGGGAGTATGGGGGAGGGGCTCTGGGAGTCAGGACTCCTGTTCTCAGCTGTTTTCCCCCACCTGGATGAGCCCAGTAGCCCCTTTGCATCTCAGCCCCTTTCCTTCCTGTGGCTCAGCCACAGCCTTCACTCCCACCTGCATCCCATCCTGCAGGGCAGCCCAACAGCCAGCCACACCCCAGACATGCTGGGGCGAGCTTCCTGCCTGGGCATGGATCCCCTGCAGCAGGGCAGAGGGAGGCAGCACCTGCACAGATACTTTACACACTCCAGGGGAGGCCGATCCCTCCTGCTTGCGGGGTGGGGGGGATAACCCCTTCTTAGGGGCTGTATTGATGGCCCTTGCCCTTCTCCCTTTCCCTCGAGCCCTGGGCCTACCCTCTCCTCTCCCAGCAGGAAGGTTGCGTTCGCCCGCCTGGTGGTCCAAAGCCAAACCCTGCCCCCTCCCAACTCCAGGGGGGTTCAGATCCAAAGTGTCCAGTTCCCCAGGGGGGGACGTCTTCCAGCTGCCTCACGTCAGGGCAGAGGGCATGCTGGGATTTCCCTCCCACAAAGCAATAGGGCAGCACTGTGGGCGAGCGACTCCATTTGACAGGCAGGAGGGTGACCGGCTACCGGGGCTCTTCCCCGCCAGCTGCCTTCTCCTCTGTCCCCACTCCTGCCCTTGGCCAGAGTACGGGGTCTGCTTCCTGCTCTTAGGGGCACTGCTGACACCTGCCATGAGCACAGCACCTGCTACTGTCCGCTGAGGATAGAACCTTCTACTGCTGCTGCTGGTGGTGATTCCCCTTCAGCTCCAGAGGGAGGAGGCTACAGAGGTCCCAGGTCCTGTCCCTGCTGCTGCATGGGAGGGCTCTCACAGAGGGTGGTCATGGCTTACCCCCCAAGCCCGGTACCCACCTGCAGGGTGCAGCCAAAAACCCCAATCATGAGCATGGCCACCGTGATGTACTCGGCCAGCACATCCCACCAGGGCTTTAGCACCTTGAAGGCTGGCTGCTGGTCCGTGAACTGCTTGAATTCAGCTACAGGGATCATCCTGTCTGCAGAGAGAAGGAGGGGTTAGGCTCAGGGCCTGCGAGCTTGCTGGATCCTTGGTCAGTCTGGAGGAGCTCGGGCGCCCAAGCACACAGGCCCTGCTGCATGAAAACAGGTAATTGAGTGGAAGAGGGCCGTTGGGGAGCAAAGGTCATCAGGCTGTGGGAGTGGAGAGGGAGCTGGTCCCTGGCAGGAGGGCAGGAGCCCAGCCTGAGAGAGAAAATTGTCCTGTCCTGAATCTCTTTCACCTCCACAACACCAGCCATCCCCGAGTACATTGCTTGCCTCGCCCTGACATGCAGCCACTTCTGGGGTGGGTCACAGCCACTGGCTAATAGCCCCTCAACATCCTGAGACAGGAGAGCCCTGCTCTGACAGGGAAAGTTTCAGGGCAGGATGCAGGGGGGCAGAAGGGAATTACTCCTGTTGGAAAGGGGGCGGGACATCAGGGCTTGCACCCGGACTCCTGGGGAGTGTGGCTAGTCCGATAGACACAGGTCACCTGCTGCAGTGCAGCTTTGGGGCCTGCACGGACTGCGCAGTGAGGGTGCCCCCTACTAAGCCCCCTCTGGTACCCCCTGCGGGTCACCCACACCACTTCCTCCCCACCTCGGCCTCACCCAGTCTCCTTTCCCCGCCTGCCCAGCTTTGCCCCTTTCAGCCACGGGACGGGGCTACTCACGGAGTCATGGGAAGCTCAATCCGGGACATCAATATGAGCCGGGAGTGGGAGCCAGGGGGAGACACTGGATCAGCTTTCAAAGGGCTGCTGACAGCTGATCCAGCCAGCTGCAGAGTCCTGCTCGGTGGCTTGAGAGCAACCCAGTCACCGGGCACCGCGTGGGGTTTAACCGCCAGCGCTGGGTGGGCCCTGCCAGCCCGGGCCCTGGAACCCACCACCTGGGAGCAGGGGGTTCCAAGCACCATAGCAACGCCCTGTGGTCTCCAGGCAACAGAGAGAGGGTGATGCTGGCTGAGGGTGACAGGAAGCAGACAGGACTCTGCTCCCCAGGCTCGCCTTTACCCAGCCTGGGGGGATCCAGCCTCAGTCTCAGTGTTGTACAGCAGGGATGGATCCCAGGAACCCTCACTTCCAGGCTCTGCCCCTTCTAACCCTCTGGATCCCACTCTTCCCTCCACCCTGAGCTGGGGATAAAAGCCTGGCTCAGACCCACCTGCTCTAAGTCCTAGAGCCTACTCTCCTCCGAGTGTGAATAGAATCCAGGCTCCCGGCTCCTAGACCCCTATGTTCTGACCACTAGACCCCACCCCTCCCATAGCTGGGACTAGAACCCACGAGTTGTGGTTCCTGGTCCCCGCTCTAACCACTAGATCCCTTTTCCCTTTCAAGATGGGAATAGAAGCCAGGTGTCCTGGTCCTTGGTCCCTCCTGCTCTGACATACTAGACCCCACCCCATTCCCAGAAGCGGGAAGTTTAACAGCCCCCTCCATCTCCTTGGCCCTGTACTCCCCCAAGTGCTCACAGGTGAGTCCGTCCTGCACCCCCCTTATCCCACCTCTGCTGCACAGCAACCAGGTCTGCAGATCTGGAGTCTGCCACTCACATTTCTCTCGAGTGGGGACAGAGCCAGGGTTTGCTCAATGGGGCAAACGATTGTGAACCAGCTAGCCCTTGTGAAAACGTATCTAATTGTCCCCATGGGGAGACGCTTTCTGCCCCCCTCCAGAGAGGCTGAGTCCAGAAGACGGCTCTGCGAGCCCACGTACCCACCCCGATCCCCTGCCAATGTGCACCACCCCTCCCCTGGGGTGCCCTCCTCGAGAGCAGTCTTGGCGGCCTATTCAGTCTTTGGTTTTTCCATCAAAACTCTTGGATTTTCTCTCCACGTTTGGGTGGGGAGTGGCGTCTAGTGGTTAGAGCAGTGGAGCTGGGAGTCAGGACTCCTGACTTCTATCCCTGGCACTGGAAGGGGAGCGGGGCGGTGTCTAGTGGTTACAACAGAGGAGCTAATAGTCAGTACTCCTGGGTCTCAGACTCTGCCATTGACACTATGTGATCTTGGGCAATTCCCTTCCCTCCCTTGTGCCTCAATTCCCCCAAACCCTTTACTGCGCCTTGCAGGCTGGTGAGACTTAACCACCTTTGCCTAGTGCTGCCACCAGCGGTGGGAGGCAGAGCGTGACCTTTTTCATTGCACTAACTAAGGGATGGGGATATGGCTGGGGACTGACAACCAGCGGGGAAGCTCCTGGCTCTGCCTAGGCTTTTCCCCTCCATGCCGTCGGGTGCTAGATCGGCTCCCCAAAGGAAATACCTTTCCCTTTGCTCAGGGGGGAGAGTGAGGCAAGCCGGCTCTTCCACAAGGGATGTTGTCCCAGCAGCTGCTTCCTTGTGGTTTGTATGTGTGCCTGCACAGTGGAGTAAATATTTCCATTGACTGTGCTGGGCACCAGAGGGGAGGGGGGGAGCAGAGAAAGCTGACAGCAGTTTGGGGCAATCTAGAGAATTCAGAGCAGAGAGAATTTTTAAAAGCAGGGTTGGAACTCTCCAGGGAAGCCCAAAGTAATAGTGGAAGAAACTCTGCTCTGACTGCTAGTCCACACTCTCCATGCAGAGCTGTAAGTGGAGTGAGGAGTGTGTAGGGTTAGCAGGTGGCCCAAGGGACTTGCACCCATGTGTACAGCCAGGAACCCCTGGGTTCCTAGTCTTGGCTCCACTGAGCCAATGTGTGGCTTTGGGCAAAGGTGAAGAGCTGAGCATTGACAGCCCCACTGCCACTGTGGGCTTTGTGTGGGGCAGGGCAGGGGGAGTGATCATGCTGCAAAGCCAGGACAGATCCCAGCTCCTCCTGCTCTGACAGTACCAGTCTGTGAAACTTGAGCTTAGAGGAGACTCACCATTAGCAATAGAGGGCTTATGACACACAGGATTCAATCCAGCAGAGGGAAGTATCCCCATCTATCCCTCCCACCTCTGTGTCCCCTCCAGTATCATTACATCTCAGATGCATGTTTGGCTCGACATAGTGTGACTAGGAAACAATGCCCAGAACTAACAGCTGGACTCCCCCACCATCCATGGTGCTTACAATCAACTGGATACTTCAGGGATCCCAGCGGGGAAAGAGGAGGCAAACTGGGGCAGCCCTGGAGTCCTTGTCCAGCATGGGCAGCTGGGAATGTATGATCTCCCCTCCAGTCCCTGGGATGCAGTGCTGGGGGCCTGTTAGCATCTGTGAGGCCCTGCAGGGATCAGGACCCATCCAGCCCCCACCCCACTCTCAGTGCAGCCCTTAGAGCATCTTTCAGACTATCCCAAAAGGCATCAGTGGGCAAAAGACCATGAATTTGGGGAGACAACAGGAAACTGAAAGGGGGGCTCCTGCCCTCCCTGTAGCACAGCCACCACCTCCAGAGGTTGGTAGCCCCATTAACACATTCCCCCCCCCCCCATCTCTGCTCAGCTGCCCCACAGTGCCCCCAGCTGGCATCCCGAATGCCTGCTCTCCCAGACAGAAGGGAAGGGGGGGGGGGGCGCACACAGAGCCTCTGGCATGGGGAAGTGTGGTCTGGGGGAACCTCAATCCAGAATGGAGGCCCAGCTGCTCAAGCTACTCCAGGCATGCAGGAGCCAAGAGGTTCACTCTGGAGTGGCCAGGGGCCTGGCTGCCTAGGACACCTGATGCCCACCCCCACCCCCACTCCCTCTGTGGAGCCTCCCCTCACCCTCACCTGCATCAGCCCCATTGCAGCAGGGGTGATCAGCAAATCCCTGGGCTGGCCCAGCATTCTCAGATGCTCTGAGTGCCCAGCCCCCTGGCCCCCACTCCCAGCCTGACCCAGGGAGCCAGCCCTTCCAGAAGAGAGTCCCCCCCTTTCTTCCTCGTCCTCCTCCTGGCCCGAGTCCCTCATCCTCCCAGGCACACAGACTAACCCCCAGCCCCAAGCAAGCCATCCCCAACCCCATGCTCCTGCCATGCCCAGCCCTCAGGCAACCCCTCCCCTCTCTATGCCCCGGTTTCTGGACACCCCCAGTCATGCCACGCCCACAGGCATCCCCTATCCATCCCCACATTCCTAGGTGTCCTCCAGTCATGCTCAGGCAACACCTAGCACTTGTAGTCCCCAGGCACCTCCAGCCATTTCTGGGACCCCAGCCTCTGAGCTGACCCCCCACTTCTTCACACAGGCTTCCAGAGGTGGCTGGGGCCTGCTCCACTCGGGCGGGGGGAGGTGAGGGAAACTGAAGGGGGTCCCACCAAACAAGTCCCCCCAAAGCAGGATGTGTTTCCCTCCCACAGCCCCAGGGGAAAATCTGCACCCCAAAAACTCTCTCGGAGAAGAGGCAAACAAGCACTATCTTATCCCTCCTACCTCCCAGAGGATCCCTCTCCCTAAAAATTGTCCCCTTTCTCCTAGGGACAAATTGCCCTCCTCCCCTTCCTGGGGGCAAAACCGGATCCAACCCCCCCTCTTTCCTGGGGCCAAACCCCAACTGCCCCATCTCCCCAAGGGCCAATCCAGATCCCACTAAAGTTCGCCTGCTGCCCCCACTGTCCCTCTTGCTGGGGAGTAAATCTGGACTCTCTCCTCTCGCCAGGTACTCCCTCCTCTGCGGGAACGTGAAATCCGAATCCCCCGTTTCCTCCGCCCTTTCTGGGTGAGTGGAAACCGGATTCTCGCTCCGCCGGGGGTTGGGGGAGGATTTCTGACCACTCCCCCGCCCCCGCCCCCGCTTTGCCCCTGTAACTCACCAGCTCTCCGGTCCCCCTGCCCAGCTGGTCCCGGCTGCCTCCCCTGGGCTCGGCGGGGCGCGCTCAGGGTAACCCCGCTGCGCCCCCCGCCCCGTGCGCGGTGACGGGCTCCTCGGCGCTGCTCCCTGACACCCCCGGGGCCGCAGTGACTCACCGGTCTGGCGAGCTCCCGCCCAGCCCCTCCGCCCCGCACTGGGCTGGGTCTGGGAAGGGAGGAGACCCGGGGCAGAGCAAACACGCGGAGCCTCCGCCGGCACCAGCCACAGAGCTGCAGCGACCGGCACACAGAGCAGGCAGGCAGGAAGAGCGGCGTGCTGCACCCCTTCCCCTCGGGGTCTGGCCCCAGGGGAGTGGGGACTAGTGGGGAGAGCAGGCGTGGGGCTGGAGGTCTGCTGGGTTCTGGCCTCAACCCGCCAGGGGAGCGGGGGCTAGTGGGGAGAGCAGAGGTAGCGCTGGGAATCAGGTCTGCTGGGTTCTGGCCTCAACAATGCGAGGGGAGTGGGGACTAGTGAAGGGAGCAGAGGTAGGGCTGGGGGTCAGGACCTGCTGGGTTCTGGCCTCAGCGATGTCAGGGGAGTGGGGACTAGTGGGGAGAGCAGAGGTAGGGCTGGGGGTCACGACTGCTGGGTTCTGGCCTCAGGGGAGTGGGGACTAGTGGGGAGAGCAGGACTCCTGTATCTCTCTCACTGTATCTCTCGCACGTATTCTGCTCTTTGTCTCAGATTCCCAGCTATAGGTGTGGGCAGCAGCACTCCCAGCTCCTCAGGTGACAGAAAGGGTGATTGCACATTACAATGGTTTGATTATTTAATCTCTCACTGAAATTGTGGTTTGAAGTCAGCCCATGGGTGTTGCTCATGGACCGGAGAAGGTTTCTACATCTGCACTAACAATCTGACATTTCTGCAGCTGCTGTCACACAAGGTACTTTGAAACTCTTTATAAGGAGCACTGCCTGAAAACGAAATGCAGTCACTTCTGGGGTGGGTAGCAGCAGCTGCTGTTTAACAGCACACAGCAATTCCATACAGGGACCATTCACTCAGCACTGAAATGCAACCACCTTGAGGGTGGAGCATGGTTGGTGTTCAACAGCGTGAAGCACCACTGCACAAGAATCACTCATCTCACACTGAAATGCAGCTAGCCCTGGGGTGGAACACGGCATCTATTTAACAGCACACAGCAACGCCGCACAAGAACAGTTGTGAAGTCGATCACTGCATTGAAAATGTTCACAAGGTGTATTAGAAAAGCCCTCTGGGAGCTGGGCTGAATGCTGGGTTTGTCATGGGAGAAAGGGGGCTAATTACAAAGCTCTTGTTTGTGTTCTCAATGAAGTGGGTCATTGCAGCAGGCAGAGGCCGCAATGAGCTCAAAGCCCTCACTGTCTGGGTGAAATCCTACCCCTGGGCTGCACTGCACAGCCCATCTCTGGAGACAATCAGATGGGGCCTGGGAGCTAGGATTCATTTGACAAGGATGTTTGGACATAAATCCGCAGAGAGGAGTCTGGGAAGGAAAATCTCCCCCTTTGCTACCTGCTTGTCACAGCCTTGTGCTTGGACCTGAAATCCGGGGATTGAAAGTGACAAGGGGCCAAAAGCTCAGCCTGCTGCCCCTCTCTGCCAGGATCTGGGAACTGAATTCTTAACTGTTACGTAGCATCTGTATCAAGGGGACAGAGGGCATGTGGGGTGAGGGGGGTTCTGGGACCCAGTTCCCTTCTCATCTCCCCCAATGCACAGAGGACGTGGATGGGGCTGCACGACAGGGCCAGAGTCAGAAGGGGTGTGAAAGCTGCCTCCTGCCAGCCAGCCCCATCCTGATCTGGCCCTACAGCACAGCCCCCTCCTGATCCCCCTGCCCTTCAGCACAGCCCTGTTTGCTTCCCCTGCTGTGAAAAATGGCCAGGTCCTGAAATACAAAAATTCAGGTGAAAATCAGTCACTGGCTTTCCCCAGCCCCTGGGGATTTTTTGGAGAAAATCAGTAAATGAAGGGACTTGTTTATTAGGCACCAGGATGCCGTGGTGCTGAGAGGGGCCAGCATTCAAGCATGTAGATACGGGTTCTGGCTCACCCCCCAAACATGGCACAACGTCCTGCCTTGCCCTGCACGACGGAAGTGGGCTCTAGTAGTGAGAGCAGGGTACTTGGGCCTTAGGACTCCTGGGTTCTATTCCTAGCTCTGGGCAGAGACTGGTGAGTCTAGTGGTTAGAGCTGGGGTGCTGGGAGTCGGGACCTCCGGAGGGTATGTCTACGCAGCAGCTTGGAGTGTATGTTCAGGCAGCTGCCCTGCACCGCAGTATATACTGCAACATACACACCACCACGTGTGGCACGCTGCCCTGAGCACAGCCACGTGTCTGTATGCCCAGGCTGGGAGGCCCATGCCCAGCTGCTGGGGGTCACAGGAGGGGCCTTGGTGCCCTTCCCTGAATGTCTCTCTCTGGCACACCTTCAGCAGGTGCCTAGTACCAGCTTCTCCAGCCCGGCGCTCTGGAAACAACAGATAGGAGCTCAGTCGCCCGCTGAGACAGCCAATCAAATCCACTCGAGGCGGCAGCTACTTAGCCATTGGACCCCACCCTGCCCAGAGCTGGGAATCCAGCCCAGCCACGAGACCCCGCTCGCCTCCCAGAGCAAGGGACGCAACCCAGGAACCCTGACCCCCAGCTCCTCTACCTTCCCCCCAGCCTCTCCATGCCTGGCCCCTGACCTGGATCCTCGCCTGTAGCTAGGGCTGAGTGAGCTCACCCGGCCACAGCAGGCCGGGCCCATAATTATCTGGAAATAGTCATTTCCTGAGGTGCCCACGGGTCCCTCACCAGGGCTAGCAAGGACATTTAAAGGGCCGGTGCACTCATTCTGCTGGGGACAGTGGTAGAGGTGGTGTCAGAGACCAGCTCTACAGAGGAAAGCCAGCGAGTTGGAGAGCCAAGGGGAAATGCAGGGAGCTGCGGGGGAGCTGGGCACAGGGCACCCCAGAGCCTGTGTGGCACTAGGGGGCGCTGTGCTGCAGGGAGCATGGTAGAGGCTCTGAGGGGGAAGATCTCTAGAGCTCTGCAAATCCACAGGTATCTGCTTTATATCCGCAGGAACCAGTTCCACTGTGGCTGTGGAGATCCGCAAATCATTATTGCAGATGCGGATGCCAGTTTTGTATCTGCGCAGGGCTCTAAGGAGCTCCACCCAAGCCAGCTGCAATGCCACTGTGTAGCACTAGGGGTTCTCTGCCACAAATGCCATCGTTTCGAGTGACTACCCAAGTTTCCCAAAGTGTGCTCCTCGGAACCCTGGGGCTCCATGCAAAAGGTCCAGGGGCTCCGTGAGAAAATATGAATGACACTTGTATGAGCCTGCTATTTTGTTACTAATTTTCTTTTTTAGGGAAAAAATAGTGTATAAGAAATAGCAGAATTGCAAAACACTGTCTATGTACTTGGGTACCTATTGAATTAAACATCACAGTATTTTAAGGGCTCCAACAAATTTTCAGGACCCCACGTGGCTGAAAAAGTTTGGGAAACCCTGCCAGGATTCTTCACTACACTCTTGTGCAGAGGGTTCAAACTCAATTTACCTTAGGGTTAGGGTTAGAGTGAGGGTCAGTGCCAGTCCTCAAATCCTCCTAGAGGGCCAGCAGGCACGCCCCTCTGGCAAGGCTCTGGGGAGGTTTGGGCATCTCTGTTCATCCCCCCTATGCATCTTCCGGCCCCGCCTGCTGCCCCCAGTGATTTAAAAC
This sequence comes from Rafetus swinhoei, assembly GCA_019425775.1. NCBI lineage: Eukaryota > Metazoa > Chordata > Testudines > Trionychidae > Rafetus > Rafetus swinhoei. The sequence continues at coordinate 903,276 of JAFJHL010000157.1, read as the reverse complement.
CCTCTGGGGGCCCCAGCCACCAATACCAGCAGCTCAGCAGGGCTAGAGTAGCTTCCAGCTGCTAGCTCCATGCAGCTGCTGGCACGTCCTCATGGCCCGGGGCGGTGTGTGCAGAGCTATCCCATCCATAGTGTCAGCTCTGAAACTATTAACTCATTTTGTGAAACTGACTAGATATCAGTGGTGCCAACTCCCCTGATTTGATTCCAAGCCTCCTGATAATTGGGGTGGTTGTTTTTTCTGGAAAGCTCCAGACATTTTATTCAAATTAAGCCAGATCTAGGAAATTCACTGCCTGCTGCCTCATGCACCACTATCAACTGTGATTGCTCTGACTTAATAGATTATGCTTGTTTGTTGGTGCAGAATATGAGAAGAGAATCCCAGCTTCCTCCTCCTCCTCCTTTTTTTTTAAGGGCGACTTTAGGCCTCATGATTTGTGGAGAAAAGCTAGAAAACATGCTGCAAGTTCAGCCAAAGACCTCAAAACACCTGATGCCAGACAAAAAGACCCCAAAGTGTATTTTGATCTGTGATTCCAAGAAGCCATTCTCTTTACAGGGGTGGGAGGGCTGATTCATGAGTTTTGAACTCTTGGGGTTAGCAATACAGTACATGCAAGCTGACCATGTCTCCCCCTCCGTCCTGACGCCCAGACAGAGACCTGAAACTGAGTTCTCACCCCGACACCCCATGTCCTCACCCTGGGATGCCCTCCCCCAGCAGACATCCGTGATCTCGTATGGGGATCTTGCCTGCCCCCTCACTAACATCCGCGTGCTCACACTGAGATCCACCACCCCCACCAGGGGTAACCAAAAGTGAAACCCACTGGCTGCAGAAGGAGTTTGAGCGGCTTCCTGGCCAGCGCGGTTCACATCTCCGCGGAGGGAGCCAGTGCAGCTTCCTGGACTGAGCAGTGCCCTCTGCAGCTGGGACCATGTGGGCACTGGGGGCTGGGGGACTGCTGAGAGAGCATCCCCATGTGCCACCCACCTGCTCCTCCCTTGCGCTGCCAGCAGCCCACATGGGCCTGATTAAATAACTTTTTTCCAACTATGTCTCAGGCCAGATTGGGGAAATGATGGGGCCAGCGATGGTCCCCAGGCTGGGAGTTTGAGACCCCTGCTCTTGTGCAATGTTGGCACCACAGGGATGGCTGCATGTCAGCACCAGGTGAGGGATTCCTGTGTAAATCCCTCTGTGCCCCACCCCAGACATGATGGTATCTTGGCACTATGTGAGGAATCGCTGTATAAATTCTTCTATGCCCCACCCCAGAGGTGGCTGCATCACAGTGCCTGAGCAGTCACAGGCTCTACAGGCCTTGGGTCCCCTGATATGGAAGGAGCTAGTGGGAGCCCAGCTTTTCTTAATGCAGGTCATGATTTGGTGGAGGCTGTGCTGGTTGGCACAAGGGATGGGAGGTTACTGCTCCAAGCATCACCTGCGGGAATAGAGGTCCCTCTGAGGGGTCCCAGTGCTGGGCGTGGAGTCCTCTCAGATGGGTCTGCTCCCCAGCCCTGTGTCCCTGCTCCCCATTCACTCTCCCACCCCAGACACATCCTGTCCCAGAACCCCCCAGCGGTGTGGGGGGAAGAGACTGGAGTTTATGGGGTGGCTGAGAGGTGCATTATTAGGTAACCATGGGAGGGTGCTAGAACTTGGTTCATACGCACAGTCATGGTTCAGCCCCCTCCTCCATGGGCACCCCAGCTGCAGGCTGCGCTCTTCCCTTCTGCAGTGGCACCCTGGGCTCTAGAGGCAGCAAGGAGGTTGTGATCTTGGGGAGGGAAGAAGTTAGTCTCTTCCTTCTGCCCATCTGCAGGGGTGGCTAGAAACAGAGTCATGAGCCCAAAGGCAGTACGAGGCCACTGGGGCTTCAAACTGGTCCAGTCACCCCGACCCCTTCAGGATTCGCTGGGGCCTGGATTCCTGGAACTATTGGCTAGTCCCTTCCTGGAAAAAACCTCTTATTCCCCCTCCACCCGAGGGGGAGGGACCCCTCCCTTTTCACACACAGGTGGGAGAGGGCTGTGGTTGGCAGAAGTCACCCCAGGGCACTGGCCAAGAAGGAAGACAATGCTGCGAAGGGAGGAAGGGGGTCAGAGAGCAGAGGAAGAAGCCATGGATGGATAGATTGAGGGGTGTTTGGAGGGGTGCCTGGATGCTCAGGGGGCTCTCAGTAAGATCCAGAGACAGATGTTCACTGCTCCCCCATCCCATGTTTCACCCTCATTGTGGAGCAGCTGGCTTGTGCCATCCAATACAAAGGCCTCTGTTGAGAACCCCACTAGGGGGCGCCAAACCCACATGGTCACTGGCCTTATTTATCCCAAAGCATCCCGTGTCCTGGCTTTCCTGGGGCAGGCCTGTTCACACCACGTCCCAGCGCCCTGGGAGGGGGACTCAGTGTCCCGGCCTGCCATTTCACCCAGCAGGCGGGAACGTCGCTCACCCCAGACACTGAACGATCACGAATAAAAAGCTTCAGGGGGCAGCCGAGTTAGTCTGTAAATGGAAAAACGTAAAACACAACGAATAGTCTAGCAGCACCTAAAAGACTAACAAAACATGTAGATGGCTGTGCCCGCGAAAGCTCACGATCCCATCTGACCACTAGGCCTCACTCCCTTCCCAGAACTAGGATCCAATCGCAGGCTCTGGTACATAGATACTGTGCAGGGCAGGGGGCTGTGCCCTATTCTGTAGGGTGGGTCAGCACCCAATGCACCCCCTGTCTGTCCTGACCTGTCAATGTGCTTCACAGCCACTCCCAGCACAGTAGGGTCCTGGTGCCAGACATGGCACTACACCTTCGCTCATTTCCTCGCGGCAGTTCAAGGTAGAAAATAGAGACAAACGTTCAGGTTCAGGGTTGCTGAGGGAGGGAAGGGGAAGAAACATTCTCAACACCCCCCCCTCCCAAAAAAAGACAATTTTTGTGAGCAGTTTCTAGGGGAAAAGGCCATTTTGCTCTGGCTATTTCACTACTAACATTCCTGAGAGATCGGTTACAAAATGCTGGAGTCAAGCTGTCTTGCTGCCTGGAATTGCTCAGGGTTTGCTAGCCCTGCCTAGGCGAAAGAGTGCTCACTGTGATTTATTCGGTCTATTACGGTAGCACTAAGACATCCCAAATCGTGGCCCAAGCCCCCAGAGTGCTAGCTGCTGTATATTGATTGTTAGGTGTATTACGGTAGCACCTAGGCATGGCCCAGGACCCTTCAATACTAGCTGCTGTACATTATTAGGTGTATTACGGTAATGTCTAGGCACCCCAGTCACGGCCCAGGCCCCTGCAGTGCTGGCTGCTGTACAAACTGCCAGGCCCTGCCCTGCCCTGCCCAAAGAGTGGCCAATCTAGGTGTAAGACAGGAGGCCCCAGGAGGAGACAGATGGGGGAACACAAGGCAGTGTGAATCTGAACAGTCCTTGGCAGGGTGAATCTGAACTCAGAGTTTCACGACTGGCTTATTCAGACATGAGGGACTGGCTAAAATCTTCTCCCCTTGGGACATTTGTCCACCCTAAACTCCAGCTCCTGCAGGGCGCTTGAATCGAGCTGAGAAAGGCAGAACACAAGCCAGCAGCTGGAAGTTGCAGCCAGCCCAGTTCTGTTGGAAATAAGTCCCAAATGTACGACAGTGCGGGCGACTGAGCACTGGCTCTCATGCCCAAGGGACGGGGGGATTTGCCATCTGTAAATCCAGACTGGCTGCTGTTTTGGAAGACGTGTTGGCCAAAGACGAATGATTGGCTCAGTACGGGGGAGCCAGCCTGGGTGACATGCGGTACGGATCGTACGGTAGGGCAGACGATCGAATGCCCCACACAGGCCTGGAGAGCTGTAAATGTGTAAAACCGGCATGGAGGCAGCATCTGGGAGCAGCGACACCTGTGCACAGTGAGTGGAGGTCGGGTGGGTGGGGAGCTCTTGCCTTTTGCATCCGTATTTCCCACCCCTAAAAATATCTCAGCAATGTCCCACTTTCAGATGTGGAAATTCACCTGGGGATCTGACACCCCTTCCACTGAAATGCAGCCAGCTCTGGGGTGATTAAAACTGCAGCATGGATTCCCAGCCCCATCTTGCTCCCTGCAGCATGCCGTCCCCTAGCACTGCACTGGGATAGTGAGGCCTGCCCCCTGCTGAGCCCCCTGTTCAGTACAGCACCTCCTAGCACTGGGCCAGCACTCACCGCCAGGGGAGAGCGCCCCCTGCTGAGCCCCCTGTGCAGTACAGCACCTCCTAGCACTGGGCCAGCATTCACTGCCAGGGGAGAGCGCCCCCTGCTGAGCCCACTTTCCTCCAGAGCACCCACTGCCCCATCCTAGCACTAACCAAGAGAAGCTCATGGGAGGCCAGCAGGAAGCCCTGCCAACTGGGGAAGGGCCAGGCCTGGACCCCAGAGTCCCCTGCAAACCCTGCTGGCACCCTCCTGAGAGCCAGAGCCCTGAGGCCCCGTCTCTTCAGGGGCCCTCAGCAGCTAGACTGCAGTAGCAGCAGCCCCTGGGGTGTTCTATGTCTAACCACACCTTAGCTCTAATTTCTGTGGCCGCTGCACAGCCAAGTTGGACCATTGGGAGGGTCAGAAGTCAGGGAAAGGGGCATGGGGCCTTTCCCCCCTCTAGCAGCTGCTGGCTGTGGCCCAGGCCAGGCCGGGGGACTGGCTGGCTTGGGTTTGGTGCACAGACATAGGGTGTTTCCCCTCGAGGGGGTGACGGGCTCCAGTCTGGCCCCCAGCAAGGGCTGTCTGGCCGGGGCGGGGGGGGGGGGGGGCTTGGATATGAGGCCTGTCCTTTCTTGGGGGTCCTGAGTCTTAATCCAATTCCCATCAGGGCAGAGAGGGGGAGAGAGAGCTTGCCTGGCTGCTGTCTGGCTATACTGCAGGGGCAGGGAAGCTCAGACTGGGGGCATAAAACCCCCCGGGGGTGGTGCAGGCTGAGTGGGGTGGGGGCCCTGCCCTCCAGTCAGTGGGATTCGATTGGGCTGACCAACTCAACAAAGGACCAGGCCCCGGGGATTGTGACACCCTGCACTCCTCCCCCCATCTGGCTGGGGATGGCCCTAGCATGGTGCTTCCTTTGCCTGTCCGTCCCCCCCAAGTTAGTCCTGGGGCTGGGTTGCTCAGAGGTGTGGGAGCAGCCCCAAGGCTGGGCTCAAAGGACAGGTTGGGAGCCACAGGCAGCTCGCCAGGGGAGGCCACAAAATTGTCCCATTGCCCCCTCACACCACATACTGGGAGGCTTCTTCCCCCTTTCCTCTTCTCCTTGCCTCATACTGAGGGGGCTGTCCTCTCCCTCCTCCCCCCTGCTTCGTACTGGGGGGACTGTCCTTCCCCTCCTCCCCCCACACCCCTGCTTCATACTGCGGGGCTGTCCTCCCCTCCTCCCCCTCTCCCCTTGCCTCACACTGGGGGGCTGTCCCTCCCTCCTCCCCCATCCCTGTCTCATACTGGGGGGGGACTGTCCTTCCCCACCCCCCGCTTCATACTGGGGGGGGCTGTATTTCCCCTTCCTGCCCCCACCCCCTGCCTCATACTGAGGAGGCTCTCCTCCCCCTCCTCCCCTGCTTCATATTGGAGGGCCTATCCTCCCTTCCTTCCCCACCCCCCTGCTTCATACTGGGGCTGTTCTCCCCTCCTCCCCAACCCCCTGCACTTCATACTAGGAGGGCTGTACCTCCCCCTCCTTCCCTGCAGAGTCTCCCACCAGCCCCACACTGAGAAGGGCTCGCTCATCTCTCTATACCCCTCAGCCCCACAGAAGGAGAAGGGGGCTTCCCTTCTCTGGCCAAAGGATGGACTTTCCAAGAGGCAGTATTGCTAGTGGGTTAGAGCTGGGCCTGGGAGTCTGGACTCTGGGTTCTGTCCTCCCAGGAAGTGGGGTCTAGATGGTTAGTTTCAGGGTGGGGGGAGTCAGGACTCCTGGGTTCTGTCCTCTCCTGGGGGGCTGCTGTGCCCCAGCTTGATTCTCCCTGCTGTTATTAATAGGCGCTGTGTTTGTCGGGGCTGTTGGTGCAGGTGGGATCCGATGTCGGCCAGGGAGGGAAATCTGAGCTGGTAACAGGAGCCCAGCACAGGGCTTGCAGCGAGCCCCGAACATAAACACTGCAGCCGGGGGCGTTATTTATAATGGGCGGAGTTGGAACACTAGGAGCATGCAGGGGGCTGCCCCCCCAAACTCTGCTACCGCCCCTCAATCCCGACTCTCAGCCCCCTGCTATCCTGGCCCTGTGCCCCCCAAACTCTGCTAGTGCCCCTCAATCCCGACTCTCAGCCCCCTGCTATCCTGGTCCTGTGCCCCACAAACTCTGCTAGTGCCCCTCAATCCCGACTCTCAGCCCCCTGCTATCCTGGTCCTGTGCCCCACAAACTCTGCTAGTGCCCCTGAGTCCAAACCCACAGCCCTCCACTACCCCAGCCATGCCCCCCAGCTCCATCGGTGCCCTTCAGTCCCAGCCTGCAGCTCCCTGCTGTCCCTCATGGGGGGTGCTGCTTGCTCACACCCTATGGCAGAGGTACGCGGGGGGAGGAGGGGAAGGAGGGGGGAGCACACAGGACTCTTTGTCCAGCCAGGGCCAGAGGAAGCTGCCTGAGGCTTCTACAAACATCTCTGGAATCCCCGCTGGGCCAGGCCACTCCAGCTGGGGTTGGGGGGTGTCTCTTCACTTCTCCTGGGCAGAACCCAGGGAAAGCCATCACAGGGCCCTATGAGCCCCCTCCCCCTGCCCACTGCTGAGCGTTTAGGATCCTCCACCTTCCTCTTGAGGTTCACAGCTGATCCCATCTGCTGGGCAAAAAGAAGGGCAGCCCCCCCTTTTGTGGCTGAGCCACCCCTTCAATATTGGGGGCCTCGGACAGCTAAAGCTTCTCTCTAGGGTTAGTAACACTGACAGAGGCCAGAACCTTGATTCCCCCACCCATCAGCTCTAATCACTAGACCCTACTCCCTCTCCTAACTTGGGAGTCTGTGACTCCTCACCCCGCTGCTCTAACCTGCAGGGGTTAGAGCTGGCGAATACTGGGGGCATTTACAACCCCATGAAAAGTTGTGGGGTATTTTCATCTCCCCACTTAGCCCCCACCAGGGCTGTGACTTGGACCCCCCACACCCTGCTCTGTGGGAGCATTTACATGGCCGGTTCCCCCTGCAGCCAGATGGGCTGCCTGGTTCCAGTGCCACTGCACCAGCCTCCAGAGAGTCACTGCCCACCGCCCAGCTCCCCCCGTCCCCCTGCAGAGTGTGTGTGTAGGGGGGGAGGTGACACAGGTGGCTCCAGGGCAGTCCAGTCCCAGGAGGCTGGGGGGGAGGGGAGAGAGGGAAGATTCTGGGTACACATTGTGGGGGGTGGAAGATGGTTCAGCAGCCTGAGCTGCAGGTTTAACATGCCCAGACTAGCTGGAACCAGCAACCTCCCCATCACATGCCACCAGCTGTGCCCAGCTCATCCCATGGCACGGAGCAGAATTCCCCGGCCAGCTCTGACCCGACCCACCGGGACAGGTTCCAGGGGAGTTGGCCGAGGGGGGATAATTCCAGCAGGGCAGCCCTGCTCCCAGCTTGGGGTGCGGCGAATAGGCACCAGCGGTTCCCATCAGTCAGTTTTGCACAGCAGGGGGCTATTTGGAAGGCCCCCCAGAGAGTCCCTGCCCAAGTTCCCCAGGGGTCCCATGGGACTGGATGGATCCCAGGTGCCCACATGGATCTATGGGCCCAGCCAGCCCCATATCTGCCCCTCCCAGACCCACTTAGATCGGATCCATGTGCTCATCTAACTCAGTCCCCCCCACTGCCTCCTCATCTCCTCTGTGGGTCATTCCCCCGTGAGCAAGACTGGCCCCATACATACCCCTCCCGCCCCCACTGAGATGCAGGCTGAGCTGGAGATGGGCCCAATCCCATGGGGCTGATCAATGGGGGCTTAATGGGTTCATCCCTCCAGGAGTCACTCGTGGGAGCTGCGCCTGCTGGGATGCAGAGTCCTGCCCCCTTGGCTGCCATCCAGCCTGGAGGCGTTTGGCTCAGTCTGCCCCTTCCAACATGGATCACCCAGCTCCCATTCAAATGTGGGTATTAGCATCACAGTGTCCTCCCCGCAGGTGCTGCTGCTGGTGCTCCCCTCCCCCTCCTCTCCACCCAGCTGCACCCACTTCCCTTCCCCCATTTTGGCGCCCCAGTCCAGGCGCGCAGCACCGCCCCCGGGCACACGGCGCATGCGCGGGCCCGCCCCCCCTAGGGAGCACGGGCCCACCCCTGGGGCGCATGGTGCATGCGCTGCCCAGCCTGGCCCAGCCACCGCTGCTGGCACGCAGCGTCTGGCTGTGCAGGGCCCCGCGGCCGTGGGGGGAAGGGCACTGCTGGCCGGCGCCACAGGGATGGGGGGGCGCTGCAGGAGCCGGGTGTGCGGCGCCTGATGGCAGCTATAAGGCGACGCCGCGCGCCCCTTACAGCTGCCATCAGGCACCCCCCATTGGTTGGCACCCTGGCCAGCTGCCCGGCTCGCCCACCCCTTAGTCCGGCCCTGGCTGTGGGTGCAGGGCTGTGGAGGGAGTAGGGGGAGAGGAGCAGGGGTGGGGATGCCCGAAGGGGTGGGGATGCCCAGAGGGGGTGGGGAGAGGAGCAGGAGTGGGGATGCCCAGAGGGGTGGGGGTGCCCAGAGGGGGTGGGGGAGAGGAGCAGGGGTGGGGGTGCCCAGAGAAGGCAGGGGAGAAGAGAGGGTTGTGGGTGCCTCAGAAGGGGTAGGGGGACCCAGGTAGTGCTGGGGGCTGGGAAGATACCCAGGATATTTCTCTTTCCTGGAGCTCAATGCTCCCTTGTCAGGCCCTTTCCATCAGCCTGCTTTGTCCCCTCTCCCCACCACTCCCCCTTCTTTTGGGGTCCTGGGTTTTTAAATACAGTCCTACTTGTCCCTCCTGGGGTGACAGGGGCAGCGGTGGGAAGCTTCCTGGCCCTGGACTGGGGCAGGGGCTCAGGGCACAGGGGTGCCTGTAGAGAGTCTTCAGCTCCAGGGAGCAGAGTATGGCAAGAGCCTGGCTCCAGCACCTCAGATCTCCCAAGAATGCGGCGCTCCTCCCTCCCCCACATCTGTTTCTCCTATAGGCCCAGGGCTTTGGGGGGCAGAGACTGGGAGTCAGGACTCCTGGGCTCTAGTCCTGATTGTGGGGCTGCTGCCCCCTCTGGAGCTGGCAGGTTGGTGGGGGGAGAATGGTGGAATTCTGTCCTGTCCAGGGTACTGCTCTGTTCCCCCCAGGCCATGCTGTCCCCCCCCAGGACAAGGGGGACAGCTCAAGGACTCAGTGCCTGGGGAGGGGGTTGCAATAGAGTTCAGTGGATTCCCCACAAGGAAAAATCTGACTGGGGGGGGGGGATTGAACAATGGGGGTGAGGGGCTCCAGCTCGAAGGGGAGTGAGCTGTAGTGGTTAGAGCAGAGGGCAACTGAGTCATGTTATCCTCATCATTGTGGGAACGAGGAAATGGAACAGTGGAAAAATAAGAGTTGGGATTTCCCCAGCCTGCCCTGCCCCTCACCCCTACTCCATCCTGCTATAAACCTCCTCTTCATCCATACCGTCCATATTCCCAACTCCTCTGCCCCCCAGTAGGCCCTGGAGCGATGTCTGAGCCCAGCCCCTCTCCCCCATGTGGGAACTTCACCCCTGTGTCCCAGATGCTGCTTTCCCTGGCACAGCAGTGTGGGGTGGGGCAGAGGGCACTGTGGGTATGTTTGAGAGACAGTACAGACCCCTTGGGTCACCACACCCAAGGGAACGTGGCTGGCGCATCACTCTGCTCTGGCCCTTTCCACCTGCCCTCAGGGCCCCCAAGGCAGCTGAGGGGATCAGCCCCAGAACAGACACAAAGCATAAAGCACCTCCTGCCATAGCTCAGGTGCATGGATGAATCCCAGCTACGACATCCAGGCCAGGATTTGCTGGTCACCAGTCCACATGGGGCCTACACAGAGGCCCATGGCTGGAAGAGCCATTGATCAAAGGACTCTCCTCAGCATCACATGGAAAACGTGGACTGGTCCCCTGGACTGGAATCTCGGAGCAGCCTACTCCTCCTCCTCCCAGGATGAGTTGAACCTGGCCTGGATTTCTGGACCTCTGGACTGAACTCAGGTGTGAGCCATTCTTTTTCAGCTCTGGACAGATCCTTCAGCACAGAGGGGCCCAGGCTCCAGGCTGTCCAGCAAGGGTCAGATTCTGAGAGGGCTGTAGGCTAGACCAGGGCAGGGGTTGGAGATCGTCAGAATCTCCAGATTGAGCCAATCTCAGAGCAGAAAAAAATGTGTGGACTCCAACTGTGGAAGAGGGGGCAGGGGGCTGACCTCTGTCCTGCCAGGCATGGAGCCTGGCTCCAAGGGAAGATGAACAGTATAAAATACCTGAGACACAGAGACAGGGGAGCTGGCTAGAGGGAGGAAGGGATAGATTGGTAGGGAGAGATCTGAACAGAGAGATAAAGTCATAAATGTGATGCCGAGAAGGGGCCATTTGACCCCCTAGCCTGACCTCCTGCAAAATCCACTCCACAGGATTCACCTAGTTCCCCTGTACTGAGCCCAGGAACTTGGGTTTGCCAAAAGGCTTCATCCACAAAGGCAGCCAGCCTGGATGCAAAGAGATCGTGAATCCACCACTTCTCCTGGGAGTTGGTTGCAAGGGTCAGTTGCCTCCCTGGGAAATAGCTGGGCCTTATTTCTAGTTGTAATTTGTCTGGCACCAGCTTCCAGCCATCCAAGCTTTTTCTCTGCTAGACTAATGAGCAATTTGGGCCCTGGGATTTTCTCCCACTGCAGTCAAGTTGATGAAGGACTTTGGATAGCGAGAGAGAGCAGGGGTGGTCAATAAAATGGTGGCGGTTCACCAGGTGGGCTGCTGCTGCTGTATTTACCAGCATCTCGGCAGTATGGGCGATTGCAGCTCCCATCACCCAGGAACAGCGATCCACAGCCAATGATCCCCCCATACCTGCAGGGCCACAGGTAAATACAGAGGTGTGGGGGCCCACCGGGGCTAACCCTGGCAGACTGGATCCCACCTGTGAGCCAGTATTTGCCCACCCCTGGGATAGAGGAATGGAGATACAAGGATGGATAAATTGGAAGCAAAGGAGTTCAGAGGGAGGGATAAATAGAAGTGTGGAGGAGTGGACAGATGGACAGAGAGGTGTGGGTCTGGGAACAGACAGAGGGGAAGAGGTGAATGGATGAAGGGGTAGTTAGCAGTATGGTAGAGGGAGTTAGATGTAGAGCATGATGGCTGAGTAGGTAGGTAAAGGATTGGGACTGAGGGATAAATAGAGTGGATGGATAGAGGGATGAGAGGGGTGGAGGAGTAGGTGGAGGCGTGTGGGTGGATATGGATGGAGAGGGGTGGATGGACAGAGGGGTGTGAGTGGATAGAGGGGAAGGTGGAGGGTGTGGATGGGTGGATGGATGGATGGAGACAGAGAGGTGTGGGTAGATGAACAGAGGGATATGGGAGGATGAATAAAGAGGTGTGGGAGGATGTGACACTACATCTCAAAGTAGCACCCTGGAACCCCCATACCCAACCAGACATATCATTAGGGTAGGCTTCATACTAAGCATGACACCCATATAAGATATATAAAAGATCACGCTCTGATGAGATCCAGGTTTGTCAAAATACGTCTCTCGTCAGTGTGCACCACATTGGGAGATTTGGCTGGAGGGCTGTTGCAGAAATATGCTGTGTGGTTGCTAGTGATATGCAAAGGAGGGGGAACCACTCCCAGGAGGGTGTTCAGGGACCACTAATCAGCAGGGGAGTTGAAATCAAGGGATTTACAATTCAATGATAGTTGCTCAAGACCACCCGAGGGGGATTGCTCAACTCTGTGGCTTAGCAAAGCCCACCAGGACATGTCTGTGCTTGTATTTACCAGGCACATGGCCTCAGAGGTAAACTAAGGGACTGTGGTATCAAGTATCATGCCTTGGTCTTTCTCCTCTGCCAAAGTCAAAGACTTCAAATAAGAGGACTGGTCCCGGGCTTAAGGGAGAGTTCTGTGTATTATGCTCTGTAACTTCCAATGGGAGGAAGAAAATGGCTTCATCTAAACACTGCCTAGTGTAACAGGGTTTAAGATCGATGCAGACTGCACACTTACCTTTTATTGTCTTGGCTAACTATCTCTGACTTTTTATGCTCGCCAGTTGTAATAATTTAGCATCTATCTTTCCCCAGTTTAATACATCTGTTTTGTGGTTTACTTAAATAGTGTATTTTGGTTGAAGTGCTTGGGGAATCTCAGGTCAGTTTACAAAGGCTGGGGCATCATGTTTTCTCCACATTGACGGAGGGGGCGGACTGGGTAATACTGTTATACTGGTCCTACACAGCTCTCCAGGGCTGGGGGAGGCCCCACATCACACACCTGCCCAAAGATCCAGGACTTAGGACACTCTGAGGCTGGAAGCATTTGGGCAGCCTGGGGAGAGTGCTCTGGGCTTTGGCAGGAAAAGGGGATGGGAGTGGGGTTCAGGCAGAAGGGGTGGGCCAGGCCAGGGGCTAGGCTCCCCAAGCCTGTGGTTCACCCACTGCCCACAGCTAGAGAGCTGGGGGAAATCAGCCGGTTTCTTTCTCTGTGTAATGTGTGAGTGGCTCTGGAATAGTCATGCGGCCTAGCTGGGTGTGGGGATCCACATGCTGTCACACTGAGTGGTAACAGCCCCGAGCGGGGTTTGCTACTGGTCACTAGCAAAGCACTGAGACAGCCCAGGCTGGATGGGGACTCTGTCACAGTGGATGGAGAAGTCAGGATAGAGGGCTAGAGAGAGAGGTGTGGGTGGATGGACAGAAGGTAAGTAGAGGGGTGTGGATGGGTGAATGGATGGAGAAGTGTGGGTGGATGGAGGGCTGGATAGAGGAGGGTAAGTGGGTGGATAGACGGGGTGCAGGTGGACAGAGCGGTAGATGGAAGTGGATGGATAGAGGGGTGTGAATGGATAGAAGGTAAGTAGAGGGTGTGGATGGGTGGAGAGGTGTAGGTGGATGGAGGGATGATAGAGAAGGGTGGGTGGGCAGGGGATAGAGGGGCAGGTTATGGGGTGTGGATGAGCAGATGGATAGAGGGCTGTGGGTGGATACAGGGTTAGAATAGAGAGGTGGAAAGGGGTGGTGGGGGTCGTGGGAGGTAGGCGGAGGGAGGGGTTGGGCCAGGCACACAGCAACGTGGGGCACAGCCATGCAGGAGATCAGGAGTGGGGGCTCATTTCTATCACCTGCGCTGGCCTCCCCTCCCCCCCACCCCAAAGGAGCCTGGCTCCCCCAGAACATCCAGGGCGAGCAGACCCTTCCTGGCCCACCCAGCTGGGAGTGAGTAATGCCCAGCCCCTCTCGCCTGCCGCCAGAGGGGCTGAGTCATGGAGCCATCAGCTTTTGCTCATAGGGCTGGGCGGATACGGACTTGAGTGTGCGCCCCCACCCTCACCCCGCCGCTCCTGAGCTGTCTGGAGCAGAAGGGAAGACTTGTGTTGTGACCTCAACTGCCTCCAGAGCCACGGGAGAGGAAGCCTCTGTACATTGGAGTGGGGGCACTAGCCTCGAGTCACCCCCCCCATCCATCTTTAGCCCCCCTGCCTCTCCCTGGCTAATACACAGGGAGGCCTGGCCAGGGTAGTTGTGTCTCCAACGTACATTACACCAAGGGGGAGAAATCAGGTCAGTGAAGGACGTGCCAGCTGGCAGAGAGCTCAGGGCACAAGGCCCAGCAGCACGCGGGGTCCTTTCTGCTTGAGCCTCTAGAGCAGGAATGTGCAGTGGGCTGGAGAGGGGCTCCAGTGCTTAGTGGGGATTGGGAGTGTCTGAGTGAGGTCACCTGAGTTCTCTGCCTAGCTCTGAGAGAGCAGTGGGGTCTAGTGGGTAGAGCTGGAGCCACTGGGAGCTAGGAGTTCTGTGTTCTGGCTCTGGGCAGGGAGTGAGTGCTAGGACTTTTGGGGCCTATTCCCAGCTCCAGGGTCTGTCATTAAGAGCTGGGGACTTGGAGCTGCATTTGTACCAGCACACTTGTCCCATGGTGCCCAGGCCCCGCACTACAGTTGGCAGCAGGGTCTTCTGGGCAAAGCACTGCATTGTGGGATAGATTTGGGCAGGCCAGCTAGAGCCAAATCAGCTGCCACCCTCACTGGGAAACAACTTATCACCTGCACCCTAACAGGCTGGGAACGGGCCAGCTATTGCCACTCTGGCTGGCCCCCCGGCTGCTCTGGCAGCATAAAGTGAATGTGCGTCTCCCCTCTCCCCGGTCCTTCTGGCTGGCATAAGGGCTCGTCACCCACCCTGCTCCCAGCATAGACGCGGGGTGGATCAGAGGCAGGGCTGGAGCACGCGGAGCAGTGGCTCTTCTCTGAGTCCCTAAGCGGCACAGTGTGGGTTGGAGCAGCCACAAGGCAGCTCTCACTTACACACAGCTGATGAGTTCTGTGCAGCACCACATGTGCCATTTTATGCAAATGATCCTCTGAGCTAATCTGCATGTCCTCAATTCATCTGCAGGAGCTAATACTCCTGGGCTATGTCTACACTCGCGGCTTCTTGCGCAAGTAATATGCAAATGAGGCTAAGCGTGGAATATTGCTGAGCCTCATTTGCATACCTAATGAGCCACCATTTTTTTCAGAAGAGGCTCTTGCGCTAGAAGGAGCGTCTACACTGCCCCTTCTTGCGCAAGAGCCTCTTCTGAAAAAGTTAGTTTAGACATAGCCCTGGAGTGGGGGGCAGCTATACAAGGCTGGGGCAGGGAGGGAGGGTCCCGGCTCCACAGCAGCATCTACTGGCTGACAGAAGAAAGAGCAGCTGAGCCAATGTGTGTGAGATTCAGGTGGAGCTGGCAGGTGTGATGGGGGCACATGTGTCACACAGGGAGGCCAGGCAGGGTGGGTTTAAAGCCACCCAGTGAGGCCCTTGGAATACAGGGCTTGCAAACCTCTATCTGCAGCTTGGGGGGTCTGATTTCCAATGGGAGCCCAGAGGTGCCAAATGTCAGGTCCCTTCACAGCTAATGCAGGGTCTGTTAGCTTGCTAGCACCTGGCCCCAGTCCCAGCCCAGGTCCCCACCAGTGCCTGCATGGGGCTGCTGGGATATCAGCAATGCCCTCCCTCCCACACCTTTTGGATGAAAAACGGATCAAGGTGAAAGCCCAGCCCAGACCCACTAACCAAAGAAGCCACTGCAGGAAATAACAGGCAGGAATGTTGAACTATAAATCGTTCCACCGGCAGATCAGAGCGATGAAGCTAGCGCGGGGGGGAGTCCCTGCTGTGGGTTATTTCCCTCTCTGGATGCTCCCTTTATACACTGGGGATTTATCTAGCTGGAAGGAACAGAGTGTTATTTAGCTACCTTTGGAATGAGCCAGGCAGCCGCTGATTAATTCTCCTAGCCTAGGAGTAGAGTACAACCAGCCAACCCTTGCAAGAACTGTTATGCCATCCCCACCCACCCCAAAAATTACTGAGTGCTGCAAATTAGTGCCACTCCACTAAATGGAGATCTGGCCCATTAGTTCCAATACTGATATACACCGGGCTGGGGTTTGGCCCCACTGACTCCAATGGAGCAAGTGCCATTTCCCCCAGGTGGGGATCTGGCCCTTTGTGTCTGGGCCCCTGAGTACAGGGCTCATTCCCACTATATGATCTTTGGTGTAATTGCACTGGGGATGATTGTTCTCTCTCTCGCATCTGGTGTCAATCCAGACTCACTCCAAAGGGGTTCATCTGGAGTAAGTGAAATGAGAATGAGACCCCTTGATTTTACTGGAGCTGCTCCTGATTTGCCACACGGTGAGTCAGGGGGATGACTTCCTCTCTCAGGCTGGAGTAAACCCAAAGCAACTCCTCTGACACTGCTGGGGTTTCTCCAGATCCACACCAGCATAACTAAGAGCAAGCTGACCCCGTGGGAGAGAACGGTTCCTTTCCTTTGTCAGGCCAGCTCCTTGCTCATCCTGGTGTGAGTCAAGAGTAACCCCACTGGTGCTCTTGCACCAGTGTGTGCCTGGAATAATTCCTGATTTCCCTTTCACTCACTCCAGTATAAATCCAGGGTGACTCCATGGGGGCTGACTCTCCTTTCCCGTTGTGTAAATGGGAATAACCTTCCTGCTCTCAGTTCTGTCTGATGGATCCAGGACTCTCCTCGCTTCCCACTTAGGGAGTTGAGCAGGGCACTGCCTCAGATTTCTAGGGGGGGGGCTTTGAGTGGTGGTGCAGGGGCAGTGCTCCCATTCTTTAAAGCCTGAGGGAGGGAGCAGGTAACAGGAGCAGCTGGGTCAAATCTGAGGGGCATTGAACCTCGTGCACCAAGTCTCAGTGCCACTCACATTTAGGTGGGCCAAGCTCTTTAACCAAAATCCAGGTCCTGGGGCAGGGCCTGCCTTCCAGGGATGGGCGCTGCAGAGGCTCTGGTAGTCCCTTTGGGCCTTGAGCTCTAGGGCTGTTGGTGGCCCCAGGGGCCCCTCTCGCCCCCTGCTGAGCAGCGCCAGGGTCAGTGGGGGCAGATGGCGCATCCCGCTCTACCTTCCTGACCCCCCTGGCGCGGAGATCTGCTCCGAGCCCCCTTGGGAGGGGCCGCTCTGGCCCGCCAGGAAGGCTCAGAAGCGCCTGGCGCAGAACAACCCGAGCTCTGTTTATTTGCCTCTCGCTTTGCTCTTGCTCCGTCCCGCTCCGCTCGCCTGGGCTTTGCGCGCGCGGAAGGAACGGCTGCGGCCGCGCGGCTCCTCGCCCTGGTATGTCGGCACATTTCTGCGGCCCGGCGCGGCGCGGCGCTGCGTTCCACCAGCTGCCCTGGAATGTAGCGGCACCTCTCGTTTTATGAATGACTCTATTCATGGGGCCCCTCCCACCGCCGCATGCCCCTCCCCTTTCCCCTGGAATGTCTGGAAAGGTGCCACCCTTGCTATTGGCCGGCCAAGGCCGGTGGGCGGGGCGCTGCCGGTGGTTGCTATAAATCAGGAGCCAAAAGGGGGCTCGCGGAGACATTGGAAGGGGGCGGTGGGAGAGGCACGTGGGAGTTGCCAGGTGGGGGCTTGCTGGCTACGCGGACCGGCTGTGACTGTTCCCCTGGGCGCCCTCTGTGCAGCTCTTCCTCTGGCCGGCTCCAGCCCGCGATGGACCAGGGGTCCCTGCTCAGCTTTGCTTTCCTGCTGAGCGTCGCTCTGGTGAGTGGGGGAATCTGCCGGCTTCGGCTCCGCCCGGGGCTAGACCCTCGGCTGCTGTCAATCCGTCCTCCCGTTGACCGGTCGGAGCCCGTTTCCATACAGGGAAGACCCGGGGGAGCCTTGCTGATCTCCACCCCTCAGAGGAGCTGGGTCCAGCTGAGAGCAGACACTGCCCGCAAACCGGACTACTAGCTACTGACCCCCCCTTCCGGTGTCCAACTTGGGGCTCCTGATTTTGGGGGGGGGAGGTTCTCCTAGCAGTGGGAGTGACACCGGTTTGCGCTAGCTGAAGATCCGGCTTTCTGCGCTCACTCCCTCTGGTGTGAACCCGGAGTCACTTCCTGAGCTGTTGCAGTGGATTTACACTAGTGTAAACAAAAGATTAGGAGTAATTCCAGTGGGACTTGAAAGCAGAACTTGAGGCGGAGGTGTCTTTTTTCTTTGTTCTTTTTATCTATTACTTCCCGGACTCCCATATCTCTTCTCTGCCTCAGCTCTGTGGAGTTTAGTGACTTTGATCCTGGTTGGAGTTTGAGGTTTATGGTTGAGGTTTATTTGTGTGTGTGTGTGTGTGTGTGTGTGTGTGTGTGTGTGGTGGGGGAGGGGGGGAATGCAGACCCTTTGAGACACGTAGCTGCACCTAGGAAACTATTTTGGTGCCACCTTCTATAAAAAGAGGACTGGTTCATCCAACCCAAAATAGTCCCTTCTTTGATGTGCTGCCCAGCGTGTCTACTCATGGGGGTGGGGAGAATGTTTGGACTCGGCTTGTCTATTTAAAACCTGGAAAACATTTTTGTAGGACCTACAAAAATGTACTTCTTTCCCTTCCCCTCCAACCCCAGGGTCTCCAGTCCAAACCAGCTGTGACTCGTTTTTTTTCCTAGGTCCCGTCAAAACACTCTCCCTCATCCGTGGGGTTTCTTTGCCTGTAGGTGGCGTGTCGTTGCCCTCTGCAGTGTCTCTGCCCCCCCAAGCCACCCCACTGTGCTCCGGGGGTCAGCATGGTACCTGATGGCTGCGGGTGCTGCCAAGTCTGTGCCAGGCAGCTGAATGATGACTGCAGCAAGCACTGGCCCTGTGACCCCCACAGGGGGCTGGAGTGCAACTTTGGGGCAGACCCCTTGGCCAGCAGGGGCATCTGTCGGGGTAAGAAGAGTGCTGGGACTGGCATGGAGGGGCATGTCCTCATTTACTCTGTATGGATGTCTTGGGTGGGGAGGGCTCACCTTCCAGATCATCAGGGGGCAAATATCCCCCCCCCCATCTAAGCTCTGACAATCCTTCCAGCCCACAAGGGTGAGAGGAACCTTCCCACCCCAGTTCTTGCTAATCAGAGGATCATTGGGGGAGGATTATAGAGACCGTGACCTCCTCTCTCCTTCCCTGCCCCCCCCCCACCAGTCCCACAGATCTAGCCCCTGCCCTAGCCTAGGAAAGGCATCAGTCAGGTACCTAATTGGTGAGGGGGGGGCCGGGGGAGAGGTGTCTACCTGGCTGACATCCCCTTCAGGTTTGCCCCAACCCCAACAGTGCTGCTCTGAGAAGGGGTGATTCCTTGGGGGGGGGGGGGAAGGCTGCAACAGACTGGGATAGCTCAAGAGCTGATGGAGAGGGAATTTGGGGAATAATTTATCCAACCCCTTCCCGCCCAGTACTTTGTCCTGAGCTGAAGGTGCTCCCACCCGTGGAGTTTTCCCATGGTCAGGGCAGCAGGGAGAGGACCCAGCTGACTGAGGAGGTGTCTCCTGCTAATCTGGGTATAGCTGGTGTCTTCATACAGCCCGCCCGAGGAAGGAATGTGCTGCCTCTTGCCCCCATTAAGGGAACTCCAAGGACCTCCAGCTTGGGGCATTCCAGGGCTAAATGGGGAACCCCTCTCCCAGAAGGGATCTCAAGCTCCCTCCCTCTTGGCTTCAGGGGAGAGGGGGCTGGGCTGGAGGAGGTGTGTCTGTGGGGTGGGCTGTTCCAGGGACATGGGAATGGGGGGGAGCCCAGGACACTTGCTGAAGGTCCCACGTGCGATCATGAAGGTCTGTTGCCCTCCTCTGTGAAAAGGAGGGTGCCTGCTCCTTCCCCTGCCCCATCCCAGTCCATCTGGGGTTGAGAAGGGGAGTCTCTGCCCCCTCCTTGGGATGGGACTCTAGATTTTGGAGGGGGCTTGTGCCACTGATGCTTTGCCAGCCCCAGTGGTTGACACTTCCTCCCCCTGCTAGGAATAGAGCCTGGAAGTTGTTGGTGACAGCGGGGCAGGTGGGGAGTGGGTCCATGCCAGCCCCACGGGATCGGTGGGAGGTTAGTGCCAGTCCCTCAGGAGTCCACGATGGGTGTAAATGGGGAACAGAGTCATCCCCCCCCCCATTGAGCTCATACTGGCCGAGATGGCAACTGTGCTCTGTGTCCCAAAGACCCATCTCCAAAATGTTGATGCTTTCCTGGGAGCCCCCTGCCATGCTGGAGCCAAGGGCAGGAGGCCGATCTGTCCGTCTCAGCCACGTGTGTGTCATTAATACCCTGGGGAGAGGCTGGTGGCGGCTGGCTCAAGAGTTGACAGGTCACATGGGGAAACCGGCTGCTTCTCTTGGGTTCAGCCCCCTCGTACATTGGAAGGAGGCAGCACAGCACAGCACAGAGCCAGCCAGAGGCCCTTTAAAGCATGGGGAGACGGCAGAGCAAGGGTGTCTGTCCGGCCTCCCCCCCACTGGGTTGGGGTCGGGGCATCACTGACCTGTCTCTGTGTCTGCCCCCCAGTTTAGATCCATTATTGCCCGGGTGTGGAGGGGGAAGCTGAAGCTGTTAGCTCAGAAATGCATCCGGGAGAGTGAAAAGCCGGGCCGGGGACCCAGATCCCTCTGGGGATTGTCCGTTTGCCCCTCCATCCTTGGAAATCTGCCCCAGCCCTGTCTCTGGGGGGAGGCAGTATTTTTCCACCTGGTCCCAGCAGACAGGGAGCCTGGATCCAGCACTAGGTTCTCTGTTTTTTGTTTTTGCTGCTGTTGCAACACGATCCATTCCTGGCCCTTGGGATCCCGTCCCACATCCTGTTTTCCGGAGCTATTTAAAGCTGGGCTCCTCTCTCTGAAATCTCCCCCTCTGAGCCTGGACGGGGAGCAGCAGCCTCAGTGCCCCCCCTCCCCAACTCTTGGGTCTGGCCCCAGGAATGCTGCTGTCTAAGGATGAAGGATCTGGACAACCTCACCCCCCCAAAGGTCCAGCCAAGTCCTTCTCCCCCTGATGTCACTCACATCAGCTGCTCCCATTGGTCACCTGGACCTGCGATGCTCCAGGGATGGGCTGTGAATTCCCTTAGTGAGGTTCCTTTCTTATTTTGGGGGGCACCATAGTCACCACCCTCAAAGGGACCCCATCTCCAGCCATGGACCTCTGGTGGGAATGGTCCAATCCTGAGCCATGCTGTGCCCCCCTAAAGGGCTTGAACCCCAAGTCCTCTCTACCCCAGTGCAGAATGCCCCTCCCCCCAAGCCTCTTCTGTTCACATCGGATGCCTGCATAAGCGGCCCCAGCTGAGCTTAGGTCTCGTCTGCCCCAGAAAGACAGGGGCAGGATGGGTACCATGCCGTAGCTGTGCCTAGATGCTGACCCCCTCCCCTTCCTGCATGGTGCAGCAGCACTGCAGGTTGTCTCGGCCCCTCTGAGCTGCCGAGTACCCAGGGTTTCTGGCTGCTCTGGGCCCACAATGCCAAGGCCAGCATGTGGCTGAGATGGAGTCGGGCAGACCAGCAGTGGGTTCCTAGGATGTCTGGCTCTCTCGACACAAGTGGGGCGGGGGCCCCTGTAGGGCAGCTGACTTACAAGCCCCTGGGGGGCCTTGCTGTGTCCTCAGCCAAACAGGAAGGCCGGACCTGCGAATACAACGGGCGGATCTACCAGAACGGGGAGAACTTCCAGCCAAGCTGCAAGCACCAGTGCAGCTGCATCGATGGTGCCGTGGGCTGCCTGCCCCTCTGTCCCCTGGAGCTGCCGCTGGCCTTCCTCCACTGCCCTGACCCACACCTGCTCCAAGTGCCCGGCCAGTGCTGCAAGAAGTTTGTGTGCGGCAAGGGGGCCAAGCGGTTCGGGGAGGTCTCCTTCGAGGGTGGGGAGACCAACAGCAATGAGCTTGTCTATGTGGGCAAGGACAGCCACTGGAAGAACCTGCCGGGTGAGTGCATGAGGGGCTGGGTACCAGATAAAGGGCTGGGGAGGGGTTCAAGTCCTGCCCACCTTGGACACCAGGATGAGCCGCCAGAGCTAGGCAGGAAGTGGTGGGGGCAGTGAGAACCTCTGATGTATAGGGCACTGTCAGCAGCTAGTGCCAAACTCAAGTCTGATGCACCCTCCTTGGGGGGGTGGCTAGCATTCCCCCCCCACTCGCCAACTCCTCCTCTGTCCCGCTCTCTCTCCCACCTGCACGGAGCTTCCTTGGCTGGCAACAGGGCTCTGCAATCAAGGTGGGGAGTGGATCAAGGCACAGCCAGAGCCTGTTGCGCTGTGACTGTTCTCTGCTCCCCAGGGCCCAGAGGGGCCAGAGTGTAAATCAGAGCAGTCTCTAGGCTGCTCTAAGTGCACCTCCAGGGCTGGATTGGAAGCTCTCTGGGCCTCCAGCCCTAGCCTCCTTGCAGGGATTAGGTACGTGTGTCTGCACCCATCTAATGTGGGACCCTGCTGGCCACGCTGGTCATAGAGCTGGAGGCTAGTCCCTGCCCCAAATTGTTGACCATCATCAGCTGCTGGAGAGCTCAAGCAGGGGGGTGCTGATGTTGGCATCTGAAGGGTTTGGGTCACAGCTGCCTGGCGAAGTTAGTAGGGAGGGGAAGGGAGAGGAGCGGGGCATGGCACCCTTTGGAGAGGCATGTGGTGCCTTTTCAAGTGGATTACGCAATTGACAGGAGATGTTGGGCCCCCAGATTTCATATGGGGCTGGAGAGTGTGCTTGCCTAGCAGTGACAGCAGCTGGGCCCAGGCGTGGGCCTAGCTCCCCGCTCCAGTGTGGTGTGGTGCCCAGGGTCCGGTGGGGACAGGGCCCCCTGTTGCAATGCCACTTGCTCAGATTGGGCCTACCTGCCCCACCATCAGGACAGGGCTGGTGGGGCCAAACCTGCCTGGCACTGCGCCCCCACATGCCAGGCTGCAACATGGGGAGCTGGGCCCAGCCGCATGGGCAGGAGCTGCTGCTGCTGTGTGAGCATGGGGTGGGCTGGCTCTCCAGGTTTGGCTGCTACCTGACAGGTGGCTCAACGGGCCACTAGCTGAACCCCACCCCCCACATGCAAGAGGGTAGCGGCAGAAGCTGAGTGACTGGCAAAATCCAGGGGTGCTGGGTCGGCGGCGTCCCTGGGGCAGTGTAGGACTCTGTCAGCTGTGACAGGGCCATGAGCAGGTGGCACCTCCAACCTGACCTGCTGATAGGAGCTGCTCCAGAGGTGGGAATGGGCCAGTATAGAGCCAGAAGGGGCTAGTCTGTCACCCCATGGGAACCTCATACCATGGGGGGGGAAGGGGAAGGGGAAACAACTCCTGGGCTACCTGACCTGAACCGTCCCCAGCTCTGAGGAGCCTGGCGGCAGAACTCTGCTGCCTGCCTGGCTATAGAATAATGGGCTGGCCCAGAATCCCTGCCGGCTTGGGCTGAAAGGAGAACATCTCTCAGCATGCCTTGCAGCTCATGCCAAGCTTCTAGGCCTGGCTTGGAGGTGGGGAGGTGACTGCAGGGTTACCTGAAATCCCTGTGTCCTGGCTTGATGGCCAGCACCCCCTCCTGGCAAGCCCGTGTATTAACCTAGCTCCCCACTCTGCTTCTCCAGTCTGGCAGCCGCTGTTCAAGCCCCATTCTGTGCTGCGGAAATGCCTTACCCAGACCACGGACTGGTCTCCCTGCTCCAAGACCTGCGGCCTGGGCGCCTCCACCCGGGTCACCAACGACAACCCCCAGTGCAAGCTGGCCAAGGAAACGCAGCTGTGCCAGATCCGGCCCTGCGGCCAGCCTGACTTCACCAAGCTGAAGGTGGGGCCGGGACCCCTGCCCATGGGGCAGTGGGGAGACATGCTGGGAAATGATGGACCCTGCCAAGGGAGGTGGGGATGGCCCCTGGAAATGGGGTTGGACCAAGGAGCCAGCTACCTTAGTAAAGGTCTCCCAGGGCACATCTACACAGGAGGGCTAAAGTCGAGTTAAGCGATGCAACTTGAGCTATGTCAATTGTGTACTTAAGTCAAAATAGCTTAACTCGGCTTTTGGCGCTGTCTCTGCAGCAGGAAGTCGAAGGAAGAATGCTCTTCCCCCGACTTCCCTTACTATGGTGAAGTGAGGGTTACAGGAGTCAGAGTAAGAAGTCTCCAGCTCACCATTCTTTCGAAATAACGGCTTGCAGTGTAGACACGCACTTTGTTATTTCGGAATAACGCTGCTGTGTAGACATAGCCCTGGAGAGGGGAGTCTAGTGGGCAGAGCAGAGGAGGCTGGGAATCGGCACTCTTTGGCTATGTCTACACTACGAACTTTTTGCGGAAGAGGCAATGCAAATGAAGCGCTCATTAACATTTTCTCATGCTTCATTTGCATAATCTGTTCCGATCCGTTTTACGGAAAAGGTTTTTGCACAAAAACAAGCAGTGTGGACGTGTCCCTTTTGCGCAAAAATCCCTTTTTGCGCAAGATCCTTATGTCTGTAAAATATTTGCATTGCCTCTTCCACAAAAAAAGTAGTGTAGACATAGCCTTTGAGTCCAGCTCCTGCTCTGGGGAAAGTGGGGTCTAGTGGTTAGAGCCTCCATTTCTCTAAAGGCTTGCTAAGGCAGTGTGCAGCCCCTATCTCTGCATAGAGGCTGTATTCAGGGCCCAACACAGCAGTAAAGGAGGGTGGGGGTCTGGTGAAGAGCTGTGGGGCTGGTGTAGGGTCACGCTGGGCTGGCTCCTGCCATGCTTCAGCTTGGGAGCTGGAAGCAATTGCTGGCAGAGGAGATGCTGGTGGGGGTAGGAACCACGCAGGAGACCCTGGGCGGGTGTACGCTGGCTGTTAGCTCAGCCAGTGGTGGGAGTGTCTATCCTGCCCCATTTGCCCCCAGCCAAACTGAGCCCCGATACACCCATTCCAAGGCTTCTCTCCTCACATCCCATCCCCCCAGTCTCAGCTGAGGCCTGGCGCACACATTCCAGTCTGGGGGCATCTAGCTGGGTCCCCTCTTTGTTGAGACCTGGCAAACTCATTGCCATGATGGAGCTAGGAGGGCCTGATCTGAGACGCAAGCAGCTCCCCCTCCAGCTGCATCTAACTGGGTTGTCTCCCTCGCCACCCCCACAGAAGGGCAGGAAGTGCCTCCGGACCCACAAGGCAGAGGAGCCCGTGCATTACACCTACGCTGGCTGCAAGAGCCTCCGCAAGTACCGGCCCAGCTACTGCGGCTCATGCCTGGACGGGCGCTGCTGTGTGCCTCTGCGCACCCACAGCCTGGCAGTGCCCTTCCGCTGCCCGGATGGGGACTCCTTCACTCGCAGCGTCATGGTGATCCACTCCTGCCAGTGCGGGCCGGCCCACTGCCAGCCCCTCAATGAGGCTGCCATGTACCCCCAACACCGGCTAGACGGAGACACCCACAAGTTCTTGGAGTGAGCAGCACTGGCAGCCCAGAGTGGGCAGGGCTCCTGGTACCAGCGTGAGGAGAGGGACGCCCCCTGCCCTCCAAGGACACTTGAAGGCTGTGGATCTCAGCCACAGAGTGGGGGCTGTGAGCTGACAGGTGGGGGCTGACTAGGGAGCTATTGAACCGCTTGCCACCCCCTTTCTATCCTGTATTTCCGCCCATGCCCCCTCCCTACCCCATGGTGCACCATTTCCACCCATGTCCTCCTAGCTCACGGTGTCTCTTCCCACTTGCCCCCCTTGTGCCTCCACTTCCATTACCTGCCCTCTCTAGACCCCCTATTTGTGTTCCCCACCTCCTACCCCTCGTACGCCCCCACTTCCCCCTCTCTGCCTAAGCCCCAAAGAGGTCGGGGGAGGGGAATCTCACATCTCCCCCCACCCCTCCCTGCAGCTCCCTCGAAACCAACAAGCTGCTAGCCCCTGCCCTCAATACACCCATTGCCCCGGTGGTGAGCTCCCCCCTTCGGTGTCTTCAGAGCCACCTGAAGGAGATGCACAGTTGCCCCTGCCCTGTAATAATCTAAAGGGCTCCCCTCCCTCAGCCTCATTAAAGCACTTTTGATTATAACCTGTTCTCCCCTGAATACCCGGAGCTAGGGGGCTGGTGGTCCTGTGGGAAGGATGCATGGGTGGGTGGCTGGTGCCCCGGGAGGTGACTTTCTACCTCCAGGGACAGCCCCATTGCACTTGCCAGAGGAGGGGGAGGGGGTTGCTTTTAAGGGAAGACTTTTCTTTTGCACACACACTGCTACAAATGCAGCTTGCAGCAATGGCTGTTGGCTTTGTAAGGAAGCCTGTCTCCTCTGTCCCCCTTCCCCTCCCCCATCCTGTCTTCCCCTCCTCGTTTTTTAACTCTGCTGCCCCAAGAGAGGGATTTCTATGGCTCCTTTTAGAACTAGCCAAGCACAGCTCCAAAGGGCTGGGTTTCGGTCTCCCATGCTTACTTGCAGGTCCTTTTTCTCTCTTGCTGGTGGGCATGGTTGCTTTGTGAAGGCCTCTCCAGATACCCCCAAGCCCCTTTTCCCCATCAGACTCTTGTCGTCCTCCCCAAAAAATATTTTGGAAAGGAGTTTAGAAGCTGGTCTTCTGTTCCAGTCCTAGGCTAGGTAGCTAGCTGCAAATGTCATCTCTGGAGACACCAGTCCCTTTTTGCATTTACAGGACTTGCTCTTCTGAATCTCCACACCAGGCCAGATGTGCCTTCCCTCTTCCACATCAGCCAGTTCTAAGCCAAACTGGACTGGCATGTGAGGGAAGGGTGGAAATGGCATATAAGATGAGACTGGGTGGGTTCAGGAGGGCAGCTCTGTTTCTCTCTCATCTCCCAATCCAGAGGAGTTTATCCAGGATACCTCCCCCCTCCCCAAAGCTTTCAGGGCATGTAACTAATCTTGGCAGCATTCGATTTTAGTCTCCATGGATCATGTTTTGGTGTGTTAAAGTGTTTTTTGGAGATTTTTTTAGTGTTTGGGAACTAAGGGAGGCTCAGACACCATTGGATTAATACCAGTAGATGTTAAGATTCAACAAGTTTCAAACAGAAAGGGTCAGCGCCACATGTCAGCCTGCACAAAGGAGACTGTCTTCAATCAAACTTGGCTGAGTTCTTGAGCAGCATTTTTAGCCAGGGCTGCCCTGTACTTTTCAGTCACCGATGACAATATTTTCTGTGGGCTTGTGGGGCTGGCACAACTAGCGCTTGCTGGCATTGACTGCCAGAAATCGAATTCTTCCAAGCCTGCATGTAACCCGCCCTGAGCAGTGTTCTCCCCTCTCGTGCCTGATCTCTCTGGAGGCGCATAAATGCTCCTGAGCTACGAGTAGACGCTCCAGTTTCTAGAGTCTCTGGTACCATCCCCACCAGGGGTGTCGCACTCGATAACCTCTTGAGGCCAAGCAGCTCCTGAAGAGTCAATTGAGCTTGGTAGCCCTGTGGGTCGAGGGGGTCTAAGTCCGGGTCAGTTGCGATCTCTCAGCACAACTGTTTCTTGTGTGTCTAAAGTGTACAGTGCCCTGTTTATACAAATATTCTATATGTATTTATCACAATAAAAGCAGCTTATTTTTTTTATTTTGGGATATAAATGACTGAGTCGAAGGATCATGGAAGGTTTTGGAGTGTTCTGGTGTATTTTTTTTTAATTTACACAATAAAACAAATTTATTTTATAGAAAACTTAGATGTGGCTAGTGTGTTTGTGCCCATGGCTGTGAGAGCAGCAGGCGTTTCTGGCTGGCAGCTTGGCCCAGGGTTTAGGACCATTGGGCTCAGGCTAAGCAGGAAGCTGGAGTGATTTGATCACGCACACGCTAACAGCACTTCAGCCCTCCTGATCTACCAGTACTGCCCCAGCAGTGCACTGCTAGGGTGCATCTGGGTGGCAACGGGGCCTAAGGGGTAGAGCACTGGACTGGGACACAGGCTGACGGTCCCAGCTCAGCCATAGGTCTGGTGGGTGAGCTTGCACAAGTCACTTTCCTGCTCTGTGCCTCAATTTTCCCAACTGTACAATGGGAATAATGATGCCCAGCTCCTTGGTAAAGTGCAGTGAGAGCTACTCCTGGACCGAGGGCCTCCCAGCACAGATGCTGCGCACTGTGCTGCTCCAGGAATGCCATCCCTCATAACCTGAGCAAGTTCTCCCAGGAGCAGGACAGCTCTGCTGGGCTAAGTAAACCCATGCTGGGCGCTTATGCCAGCAGTGCTCTGCCCTCACACATACCCCAGCTGCTGTCAGCAGAAGCCCGTAGTCTAGACCTGGTATAACTCTATGCATTGTAGACCGAAACCAGGTTCCCGTGGTGTTAGGTGCTGTACAAACAGATCAGAATGACAGTCCCTGTGCCAAAGAAGTCTCACTTGCCACTGAGTTTCTTCTGTTTCCCCGGCTGGGTTTGCAGTGAGGCACTGGGGCCATGTGCCTAGGGGTGCTGGTATTCTAGGGGAACTTTATGGATAATACCAAAGTCAGCTGTAGGGGGGTGGGGCATGTGTGCTGAAAATGCTGCACCTAGGGGAGCGGTGAGGTAAATCCAGCCCTGTCCATTCCCAGTGCAGGTGCTCCCTCGGCCCGGCACCTCGCACGGCAATCAGAACGTGCTCAGGGTGGTGAGGTTCTACAAATTTAATCCAACTGGGGCAAACCTGCCTGGCTGCTCTTTTGTTTTTTTTAATCCGTTTGAATCCAGCCCTGGCCTGATCTGACTAGGGAGGTTGTATATCCTTGGAGCAGGTGGATTTTTATGTGGAAGCAGCTCATTGTTAGAATTCCTAGCCCTTCCCAGGGCAGATCTCAAAGCACTTTACAGAGGAGCTTAGTGCCATCACCAGCATACACATGGGGAAACTGAGGCAGGGAGGTGACTTTTTCCAAGGTCAGCCAGCTCTGTCTCCTTAGGTCGCTCTGACTCCTCTGAGCAAGGATGCAGTTTGAACAGGGTGGTAGCTTCCAAGGCCAGACGAGCCCCTAGGAGGCACAAGGTCTGACCTCTTGTGTGGCACAGGTTAGAAGCCAGCCCTGAATTAATTACTGTTGAGGGGCAGGTGCTGTGGTTCAGCTGCAGCAGGGCTCCTAGAAAAGCTCTTTAATCTTGATTTCAAGCTGTCCAGTGAGGGAAAACCTGCTGCCGCCCTGCTGGGTGAGTTGTGTCAGTGGTTAATTGCCCCTTGCTGAGGGGAAATCAAACTGTGCCTTAATTTCGTGTGAATTTGTCCCTGATAGATGTTTGTCTGTTACACAGAGGAGCCCACTTAAAATGGAGCCACCAGCCACGCTGGCTACAGCGTTCCAACAGCAGTTGCACCAGGGCCAAAGAGCAGAATTGGCTGGCCTTGCTCTGGCTCAGTACTTCCTGTTCACACTGCCAAGGGATTGCACTAGCCCAATTAAGCAATATGCTATTCTGCACAAGTGTGTGCAGGGCCCATGCAGGGGAGGTTGTACCTGGTTTCCAAAGGGATCGTAGGGAAATGGACCAAAGGCTGCATCTAGCTCAGCCTGGCTATTGGAGAGGCTCACGTCTATACATTTAAGCAGGTTACAGGACTGGAGTCCGGGAACAGGCTGGCCTGGGTTTTAACCTGAGTTCTAAGCTACAGCAACACAAGGAGGGCTTGCTGGCGCTACAGTGGCGAAGCATGTACACTGAATCAGTGAGTGAAACAAACCGCGCAGGCAATGGCACAGCTCCACAGGCATAGCTGCATCCACATCAGGGCATTTGCTGTCCTAAAAACTCTCCCCCCCCCCCATTGCCTCTCCAACCGATCCACGCAGAAGTTCCTAAAACAGACCTGGCTTAAGGCAGCAGCCCCCACCCATGCTGTTTGCTGAGCAGCCCCCAGAAAGGCTGCCTCCGTGGCAAGGAACAATGAATGTGTCATTTCTCCCCCCTACCTGTCCTGCTGGAGAATGGAGCAGGCAGGACAGATGCTTGATCCATGGCTGGGGGCAGCCTGATGCCACAGAGATGGACGTGGTATAATCCCGTGAAGAACAGCCCTCTGGTAAGGCCAGACCTAGGGCAGTTGGGGAAGGGGTGGAATTAGCCCCCTTCTTGGGGCAGTAGCTCCCACTAGCTGTATTTTAGCCCTGTACCAGCCCCTCCCAGTGTGGTGCTCTGGCTCCCTCTAGTGGTCGTGGCTCTGATGCGTGGCCAACAAACCTGGCTCTTTTAGCCCAGCCCCAGAGGAGCCAGAAATCCTAGATTCAGCTCCTGAGGGGGCCATGGCCCAGCTTAGGCCAGAGGCAGAGGTGCCATAGGCCTTCACCTGGTCATTCCCAGGGGAAGAGACCCTGTGAGGAGGGAAACCACAGCCCAGTCTCTCCTGTGTGTGACGGGGCCTGTTTCTCATCAAATCCTAGAACTGGAAGGGACCTCGAGAGGTCATTGAGTCCAGTCCCCGACCCTCATGGCAGGACCAAGCACCGTCTAGATCATCCCTGACGGGTGTCTGTCCAACCTGCTCTTAAATACCTCCAGTGATGGAGATTGCACAACCTCCCTAGGCAATTTATTCAGGTGTTTAACCACCCTGACAGGCAGGAAGTTTTTCCTAATGTCCAACCTAAACTTCCCTTGCTGCAATTTAAACCCATTGCTTCTTGTCCTATCCTCAGAGGCCATGGGGAACAATTTTTCTCTCTCCTCCTTGTAACACCCTTTTAGATACTTAAAAACTGCTATCATGTCCCCTCTTAGACTTCTCTTTTCCAAACTAAACAAACCCAATTCCTTCAGCCTTCCCTCATAACTCATGTTTTGTAGACCTTTAATCATTTTTGTTGCTCTTTTCTGGCCCTTCTCCTGTTTCTCCACATCTTTCCTGAAATGTGGTGCCCAGAACTGGACACAATACTCCAACTGAGATCTAATCAGTGCAGAGTAGAGTAGAAGAATGACTTCACTTGTCTTGCTCACAACACTCCTGTTAACGCATCCCAGAATCATGTCTGCTTTTTTTGCAACAGTATCACACTGTTGACTTATATTTAGCTTGTGGTCTGCTATGATCCCTAGATCCTGTTCTGCAGTACTCCTTCCTAGATAGTCGCTTCCCATTTTGTATGTGTGAAACGGATTGTTCCTTCCGAAGTGGAGTACTTTGTATTTGTCCCGATTAAACTTCATCCTGTTTACCTCAGACCATTTCCAGATCATTTTGATCATTATACTCCTGTTCCCCCTTGACTCTTGCAGTGATCTCACACTCACACACACACCTGCCTGAGCCCCCAAACCTCTGTGCCAAAGCCAAGGCCCTGCCCAAGGAGCCAAAGGAGGAGCTCCATAAGCTGGCAGAAGCAGTAGGCTCTTACTCAGTTGTGCAGACCAGCCACTGGGGCTGAAGTCATAACCCCTGGAGACCCACCTGGGATTCTGCTTCCTGGGACAGCTGGTGTACCGAGAGCCCCAAGCTTCCAACCCACCCACCCCCCAGGCAGGATTGTTCCCTCCAGTGCATCTTGCTGGTGGGTTGATGGCTCTGAGGGCTGGGGGAGCCCCTAGGGGAGAAAAGGGTCATTACCTCAGAACACCCAGACTAGTTCAAAAACAAGTGGGGAGGGGGGAGCTGAATTGCTTCAACATGGGCAAACAAAGAGTAACCAAGGGAGAGTAACGCAGCTGCCTCCCCCCACCACCTCACCAATTCCAATATCAGCAGCAGTGACAGCCCCACCTACCACCAGCTAGAGTGGTGCGTGTCCTTGGGGGGGCGGGGGCCAACGACCACTACCCTGTGTGGAGTGAGGGCTAGCTCCCAGAACAGGCCTGCTGCAGCGTGCGGATTAGCACATGCATGTGCTGCACATCCGTGTGTGCCAGAGTTGTTGACTCGAGTCCCACGACTTGAACTCGAGTCCAACTTAAGTTGCCTAGGTGACTCGACTTGAGACTTGACTCGGGTTCATTGTTTGTGACTTGAGACTCGACTTGAGACTTGCTAATTTTGTTAAATCGACTTGGTGAAAAAATTGTCCAAAAATGCCGATATTGATGGCTTGTACAAAAGTGACTTGACATTTTTTAAATTAAGACTTGAGACTCAACTTGGGACTTGACTCGAAAGTGACTTTAGGGACTCGAGACTCGACTTGAGACTTGAACTGTAGTGACTTGAGACTCGGCTTGGGTTTGACAATGACAACTTGAAGACAACACTGGTGTGTGCACACGTGTGACTCACAGAGCAACCTGCAGTGTGCGTGTGTGCACACGGGTGTGTGTGAGTGTTGTAGGGACCTGTGTGTCCAACGCTCCAGCATATACCGGCCCCCTTGTTGAATGCGATTGCCCTGGTCAGGACCTGACAGCAGGTGGCGCTGTCACTTTACAAACCTCCCCCCCATGCACTCCCCACATACCACTCCTAGTGAAACACAGGGGAGGCAAATCTGGACTGCTCTGCCTTGAAGCATGCCTGGGGTGAGAGAGGGTGTGGCCTCTGTTACAGGCCTTGCTGTGCCATGGGCTTCCCCATTCAACTCTGCTGCGCCCCTCAGTCCCAGCCTCCTGCTGGCCCAGCCCTTCTTGCCTCTGACACACAGCTTCAGTGCCTTGTGGGGCCTCCCTCAGCAGCCCAAGGAGGGAAGCAGACATGGCTGGTTGGGCTGGGGGTGCACCCTAGGATACACCCCATAATCCCTCTGTTACAGGCCTGCGGTCTCATATACCGACCATTTTGGGTCCTGGGCGAAGCTTGAACCTGTGACCTACTGCTCAAAATGGAGGGGGCCTCTCCTACCTCCTGCTGTAGTTTCACAGTGTGTGTGGGGGGGGCACAACCTGGAGCTCAGGCCAGCTGTTCCAACGCAGATAGGGCTGTTCTGAAATAAGGGTTATAGGTGGGGGCTGCTTGGGCAAGAGGGGGTAAAGCAACCCTAACACCCCAGCACCAGCCCTGGCCCTGCCCTCAGCAAAGAGGGTCAATTTACACTACAGGGTCATGCTGTCAGTCTTCCCTCTAATTTTTTCCATCCATGGGCAGAATAAATTTTGTTCTGTGCACTGAGGCATGCATGGCTGTGTACCACCAGTAGAAACACATGCTGCCGCCTGTGTGAGCTGTGGGGGCTCTGCTGATCAGCTGGGTGGTACCTGGATCTCTCCTGGGCAGAACACTGTCCCCCATTCCTCTGATGGGCACCCCAAGCACTTGAGGGCCCAGGGTTCAGGTACCCAATGTATTGCTGCTGATTTTATCCCTGCTCAGATCTGCGCCTCCTTGTCTGTTTGCAGCCCCAGGCAGACTGGGCTCCCATCCTGCTAGGATCCTCCTGCAGGGCTCAGCTGGAAGGAGGCCATGGAGCTGAGTTTCAGCCATGATGAGGGTAAAGTCCTGGGAGCTAGGGGGGTGTTACCTACTAGCTCTGTGTTCTTGGGGAACCAGAGCATGGCCACCTATCAGCCCTGTGGTCTTGGGGAGCCAGGGAGTGATACTCATGGAAAATAAACCCTCTCTCCCAGGCCTCTGCTTGAATCAAAGACAAAGCAACGAAAAGGCCAGGGAAGACACACCTAAACCGCTCCAGACAAGGGTGATAGAATTAAGGAAACACCCCAGCCTCATCTGCATTGAAGATAGAACAGAGAGACATCTCCATTAGCATACAGAATGGAGAACTGCTCTTCCAAAACAGGAACTGTACTGAACTATGGGATACCGAAGGCAGAGAAACACTGCCTGATGGGAAATCTCTGCTCCTGATGCTAATGAACCCAGGCCTGCTCACCCCCAAATTAGTCATTATCAGACCAATTCTAGTAAAGGAGCCTATTGACATCCAAAATACTGAAACTGCCTACTTGCATTGTGAGCTCATTCAAGGAACATCACCCATAACCAGGTGTGATCAGTCTCTATTGTCTTGCCTCTGTTCACCCATAAACAAATCCAGTGTTCTCCTCAAACTATTGTCCTATCACTATAAAGACTCCTATCCTTACCCAAGAAACATTGTTCTGATACCTGGATTTAAACTGCATCAGTTCCATTGAGACTTCTTCATGTCCTGTCTGATCGTGCTGGGGGCTCTGCTCTGCTTGTCTCCTGCTCTCTGGACCCCCGGCTTGCGTCACCATCTGGGAACCCTGATCCGTACAAGCTCCACGGAGTGATGAGGTCTCTCTATTTCTCTCTCTCTCTCTCTCTCTCCCCCCCCCACCACTACCTTTCTCTAAGCATAGCCTCCTGACCCTGCCTTATGTAAACTGTCATATGGTTTCCTAGCCCTAGCATTTGTAATCGGTTTCAATTTAGATTTAATAGTGTAACTGTTAGATTTAATATTGTAACTGTTTTGTGTGTTTGGTGCCTCATACATATGTATATATATATATATATTCACTACCCAGAAATAAATAACTTTCATTGTTAAGCTGGCTGCTTCTCTCTCTTCTTCTTTCTCTTTCATTCACTCTTCCTCAAGGGGTGTTGTTTTGGCTTCCTCATTCACTCTTGTGATGGCACGTTGGGGAGCCCCTGACCCTGCACCCCCATCCGCAGCCAGATGTGACTCTCCGCCATCCAGTAGAGTAAAAATGGGTTTATTGCTTCTCCAAGATACAGCACAGCATAGGCTCGATGTAGGCAGCGGAGGATAGGCTGACGGCCCTAGTTCCCTTGAGGGGGAAGGGGTTCACAGGCCCCTGAACCCCCATACTGGTTTTAGTCTGCTTCCTCCATGCTTCCCCATGCTCAGACGGCCCCTTCTCCAAACCACCAAACACTCATCCCCCCAAGTAGCCACACCCCCCTTCCTTTGTTCAAACTCCTTCACCTGGCCAGGTGAGAAGTTGCTAGCCATGGCCTACGTGCCTGCCCTCAGGGACCACCCCCACTGGGCAATGCTTACAGACACAGGCCAGTAGGGGTCACCCACAGCACAACACAGCAACCAGTGACTGCCAAACCAGACAGGATCCAGGGCCACAAGAGAGGACAGCCCCCCAACTATGTCACACTCTGCAACAATGCTTCTTGTACCCAAGCTAAAGATCCCTGTAGTGCCCAAAATCCTGTGGGATTTGCTCATCGTGTTGTTTACCAGCAAAGAATTGTGGTGTGAGAGTGGGGATAGGGAGGTGCTGAACCTGGGGGCATAGGAGGAGGGTAGCTTAAAGTGCTGTTAAATCCAGCCCACTGAGTCCAAAGGCACATGAAGGTGCAGTGTGGCATTGCTGTTAAACCCAGCCTGCTGAGTCCAGGGACATATGAGGGGTCAGTTTGTGAGTGCTGATTAGCCAGTCCTCTCAGGCATGCTCTGTTGGTGGGTATGAGTGTCCGTGTGTTGCTAAGGTGGGAAGAACCTGGTCCTGAGGAACATAGTTCCTGCAGGAGAGCTCCAGTGGGAGGGGGAATTGGCAGCAGGAAGAATTCAGCTCCATATGAGAGCACAAGCAGCACACAGACAGGATTGTTAACCTTCCCCCAGCCCCATAAAAGTAACCTTAATAAATGAGCATACCCCAGAGTATTGGGCAAATCTGGTAACAGGGGTGGCTGTCTCTCTGAATTCCCCTTGGGGGGGAGGAAACAAGGAGATCAGCCTACAAAGCACAGGGTTTGCAACACAGTCATAAACATACTGGGCAATATGGGGCAATATTGAATATTACAGGATTGTTTGAGCAATATGGGGCAATGTTGAATGCTACAGGATTTACCAGCCTATTTAGCTCCAGCTCTGACACCAAAGTGTTCAGCGTTCTGAAATAAAAGGTAGTTAAACAGAGATCCGGGGTGTTATGCTCATTTATTGGGGTTACTCTTCTATCCATGCTCTGCTTGTACTTTTCCCAATTCCCTCTCCATTGAGCTCTCCTGCAGGATCTCGGTTCTCCAGGACTGGGTTGTCCCCACCCTAGAATCAGATGAACACCCACATCTGAGAGGACCAGTTAATCAGCACTCACAAGCTGACCCCTCATATGTCCCCGGACCTGGTAGGCTGGGTTGCACAGCAATGCCAAGCTGTGACCCTCCTGTGCCCTTGGACTCAATGGGCTGGTTAAACAGCACTTTAAGCTGCTACCATCAGATGCCCCCAGATTCAGCATCTCCCTATCTCCGCTTTCACACCACAGCTGTTCTGCTAGTAACCCACTTAATGAGCAAACCCCACAGGAGTTTTGGGCACTACAGGGATCTTAGGTACAAGGAGCATTGTTGCAGAGTGAATGGGGAAGCCAAAACAACACCCCCAAAGGGTGAGGGGGGAGAAAAAAGAGAAAAACACCCAGCTTAACCATGAAAGTAATTTATTTCTAGGTAGTAACCATGCAAGGGGAGCCAAACAAAACAGTTGCAATATTAAATCTAACTACAAACGTTAGGGGTAGCAAACCATAACTGGTCACATAAGGCAGGGTCAGGAGGCTGAACCTAGAGAGAGAGAATCTCACCACTCGGTGAAGCTAGAACTGACTGGGGTTCCCAGACAGTGATGGGAGGCAGAGTGTTGGAGGCAGGCAGGGCAGAGCAGAGCTCCCACCATGATAAGTTGGTAGAAGGTGAAGCCCCAATGGAACTGATGCAGAATTTAGATCCAGGCATCAGAATACTTTACTTGAAGCCAGGTAGGGGTTTTTGTAGGGGGAAAAACTCTGGTTCAAGGGGGACACCAGATTTGTTTAGGGGTAAACGGATGGTTCAAGAGAGAATTCTAAAGTTGTTTTGTTTAGGCTTGACAACAGGAACTGATCATTCCTGGCTATGGGTGTTGTTACTATATGGGAGCTCCTAGAGCATTTAGGCAGCTCCAGTATTTTGGATACCAAATAGAGGCTTTATTCCTAAAATTGGTCTGACAATTGCTGACCTGGGTGCATGCAGGTGTGGGTCCATTAGCACTTGGAGCAGAGATTTCCCATCAGGCAATGCTTTCCTGCTTTCTGTATCCCAGAGTTCAGTGTGATTCTTGCATTGGAACCTCTGTTCTCCATTCTGTCTGCTAATGGAGATGTATTTCTGTCCCATCTGTGATGCAAATGAGGCTGGGGTGTTTCCTTAATACCTTCTCCCTTGTCTAGAGAAGGTCAGGTGCATCTTCCCCTGCCTTTTTATTGCTTTTTCTATTGGTTTTGGTTCAAGCAGAGGCCAGGGGGAGCGGGGGAGTGTCTTCCATGAATACTATGACTAGTTCCCCAAGAACACAGAACTGGTAGACTGTCACAAACAGACAGGCAGAGGGGTGAATGTGAGGATGTACAGAGATATTGGCAGTGCTGTTGTAGATGTGTTGATCCCAGGAGATGAGAAGCAAGGTGTATGTGTGGGGTCATATCTTTTATTGGACCAATTGCTGCTGGTGAAAGGGACAAGTTTTGGAGCTGCACGGAGCTCTTCTTGAGGTCTGGGAAAGGTACTCTGACAGTCACAGTGAAGTACAAGGCTTGTCATAGGTAGTTAGCACATAGACAAGAAGCTGACTTTGGGCCAAATCCAGACTGTCAGCTGCGTAGGAACAGCTCCTCAAATCTGTTTATTTATTATTAGTGTTATTGTGGTGTGAAAAATGTTTCTCTGGAGCCTGGACCTTGATTACAACTTACCAAGAAATTTGAACCTTGACAACAAAATAATTGACTCTCTGTTGCAAGGGCCCATTCAGGGTTGTGTGGCCGATTAACACCCCTATAGTCATAAGACAAAGAGGGGGTGTTAGTGGGTTACCAACTGTAGCAATGACAAGCCATACATCCCATGTGTCTGTTCAGTCCAGCAGAGTTATGAATTTACACCCCCAGGCTTCCCTACTGAAGGGGCTGGGCAGGTTTCCTGGGAGGCTGAGGGCTGCGAGGTCAGCCACAGGGATTGCACCATATCAGAGAGACACAGTGGGCAAAGTGACGTCTTTTGTTGGACAGAGAAGCTTTCCAGCCAGATGGAGCTCTCCTAACAAACCCATCATGTCTAGGACTGGTTTCGGAGGTAGCCACTTGTCTGTTTCAGCAAAAACAATAAGCTGCAACTGCATTGCACACAACATTGGAAAATGCTCAGAAAGACCCAGGTGTGGGGGGATAGGCAGGTTTGTTGGGGGATGGATTTGTGTGTAAGGGTGAATAGATAGAAAAAGTGGTGCATGGCAGGACAGACTGACAGAGCTGGGGGATAGATGGGTTTGAGGGGGGACAGTCAGATGTGTGTGGGAAGGACAGATAGATTGTGGGTGTGGGTGGATAGACAGACAGGCAGGTTTGTGGGTTGGACAGACAGAATAATAGAGGTGTGGGGGATAGACAGAGAGATGGGACAGACTGACAGACATATATGATATTGTGTGTGGGGGGACAGACAGACAGACTGATAGGTAGGTGGCATAGACAGGCAAGTTTGTGAGGGGAAATGGATAGAAAAACAGATAGGTGTGGGGGATAGACAGGCAGGTTTGTGAGGGGTGGATAGACAGACAGACAGGTGGGGGGATAGACAGACAGGTTTGTTGGGGGAGTGGACAGACAGACAGGTTTGTTGGGGAGTGGACAGACAGACAGGTGGGGGGATAGACAGACAGGTTTGTTGGGAGTGGACAGACAGACAGGTTTGTTGGGGATGGATAGACAGACAGGTGGGGGGATAGACAGACAGGTTTGTTGGGGGAGTGGACAGACAGACAGGTTTGTTGGGGGATGGACAGACAGGTTTGTTGGGGAGTGGACAGACAGACAGGTTTGTTGGGGAGTGGACAGACAGACAGGTGGGACAGGCAGACAGGTTTGTTGGGGAAGGAAGGACAGACAGACGATTTCTGTGTCGAGACACGACGGACGGCGGGGTGGCTATGCGGACAGACGGGCTAGGGAGCTCTGGCAGCGAAAGGGTTACACCCCCCCGCCCCCCGGCCCCATCGATCCAGGAACCAGCTGCCCGGCGCGGGGACACCAGGGCCGCGGGCTGGCGGAGACAATTGAGCAGCCCCGGGGTGCGGAGCGGTGACATCATCGCTTTAAGCCCAGCCTGCGCTGCCATTGGCTGACGAGCTAATTGAGCGGAGGGGAAGGGGGGGGCGGGGCGTGTGTCCTCCCCGCCGGTCCCCTCCGCGCCCAGTCGGGCGGGGGCTCCGCTCCGCAGCGCGCCAGACAAAGCCGGGCTCGCATGGTGGCTGCGGCAGGTGGGGAGAGGCGCGGCCCCGCGGATCGCAGCAGGTAACAGCCCCCCCCCCGGCGGCCCCTGGCTCGAGCCGAGCCCCCCCCCACCCCAGTTACCGGCTGGCGCGGAGCGGGGCTGTTTGGACGCGGCCGGGTGTGACTGTGACTAGCCCAGCAGGTGCAAGTCTCCCAGCTGGGCTGCGGGAGCCCGCGCCCTCGTGAGCCGGGGCGATCTGACCCCCCCTCCCGTCTGGCTGGAGCTGGCCGTGGGGGTGGGGGCGCCCCGAGGATTGTAAGAGTCCTCCATTTCTCCGATCCCCTTGCCGGTGGGGTCCTGTAAGTCCCACCCCCGGCCCTGTGCACTGGGGCTGGGCTGCCACCCTCCTGGCTCCAGAGACTTACCTGTGGGCTACCCACACCTGGCTGCCATTGGAGGGTGTTTCTAGGTCTCCTTGGGGCTGCTGCTCTGCCAGTCACGGGATGGGAAGGGTCATCAGAGGCTCAGTGTCGCTGACTTGCTAATATAGGGGTGGTGGTGTCAAGGGTGCCATGGCTGAGGGCTGGGCAGGGCAGGTTGAATCGCAAGGGGGAGGCTGAGTGGGGCTGAGCCAGGCCTAAAGCCCCTGGAACCTGTCCCCACCCAAAGCTGCCCTGGGTTAGCCCCTCCTGGGCCCTCTTTCCAAGAGGAAATTGCAGTGGCTTTTAAACTGCTCACTGCCAGCCTGACCTCAGCTAGGGACCGCTGCTCAGAAGACCCAGGCAGGTCTGACCCTCCTAATGTGGACACTGCTCATGCCAGCAAAAGCATCCTAAGGAACACCCAAAGCAACAGGCCCAAGCTAACCCTAAATAGGGTGCTCTCCCTGGGTGGTGTGACCAGGGTATGTCCACGCTACACCTGTGGCACTGTAGTGTAGCTGTTCAGCGATGGCTGGGATTGTCCTGTTGGTGCTGTAACTAACCCCCCCACTCCAAGAGATGGTAGTTGTGCCTCCAGCGTGGGTGCGGTTGACCTAACTCCCAGGGTGCAAAGCTCTCCCCAGGCCTGAGCGACGTGCCCGGGGCCGGCTCCTGTGTGAGCGAGAGTGGACCAGGCCTTCTGGTGACTGCACACCCTGTTCTCCTGCCCTGCCCTGGCCACTACACTGGTACAAAGGTGCCTTGTGCCACATGGACCCCAGCATGCTGTACCAGTAGCACTTCTGCCAGCATGACAATGGTGTGGGAACAAGTATGTTTGGTGGGGCTGTGCAGCCCGGCTGTGAAAGGCCGTGTCCGGAAAAGACCGCCCTGCCAGGTAAGGTAGGTGTCCCAGGATACTGCCTTGTAGGACTCTTTCCCAGTGCATTGTGGGATATTGGCTCTTCTCTTGGAATTGGGGGATGTCTGGGGAGTGGGGCATGCTCCCACAATTCTTGTTCCAACCCATAATCTATGAATGGTTCCCACGGTGCCTCTGTTATGTCCTGTAACCTGCTCTTCCTCCTGTTGGGCTTCAGGCTCTGCTCCCTCTTGCTGGGTGCAGAGCAGATCAGCTGAATTCTCCGGTCTGCTTTAGAAAGGGGGGTGTAGCTCCCCAAAGGCACTGAGTTGTCCAATGAGATTACTATAATAAATAAGGGGCTCATGTGCCCCTCTCCCCACCTGGTTACCCTGGTACAAAGTGTGTGGCTAGATCTTTGTTTCATAGTGACTATGAAACAAAGAACCTGGTGAAGGCCCTTGGATGCACTTTAACTAAACTGGTTTAACTTAACCTTAGAAACACCCTCCTTAACCTAGGCCCACAGCTGACTCCTTGGTTAAAATTGTGCGCTCACTGGGCTGAGCACAGGGGTGGGATGGGGGATTCTCTGGCTTGGTTAGGCAGGAGGGCTGATTTATGTGCCAATAAACCCTTCCGGTCTTAACATTGCTGTGGGATGGCCAGGCGTAGGCAGCTGGATTAGAGAGGGGGAGAATCCTCATTGCATGTCAGAAATTGACAAGCTCCTGACCAGCTGCTGTCTGAGTACACAAAGGGAGTCACCCCCACTGTGATTCCCAAGGACTGGTCCTTGTATTTGGGACAAACACTCCTCTGTGAGGGGAAGGGGAATTGCCCAACTCTTGAGTGCACTTGGGATCTCTCTGCTGGGGTAAGTCACACACCACCCTGGATCCTGTCAGTGGCTTAAATCCAGTTGATAAACTAATTGGCTGATCCATGAATAATTAACGGATTGATTGGGTTTAAGGGAGCAGCTGCCTGGGTGGGATGGGATTGGTTTAATTTCAACCCTGCTGCTGAGAGACTCCCAAACCCTGTCTTGAGCATGTCTCCCCCCTCCCTGCCCTCCCAGTCACACACACCGGTTGTGTCTCTTGATGCTGGCGAAGTTGTCATCTTGCAGGGCTGCTCTTGGGCAAGGCCTATGCCTGAGCAGAGGGGCTGGTGGCTGCAGCCCCTGCACTGCTGGTACAATCTGATCTGCTGTCCCTGAGGGGGAGGGGGTGTTCAGGAGCCCACAGCAAAGGCAGGAATGTCTGGCCCTGGGCCACTGGCCTCTGGACATTCGGGAACCTGCTGGACAGGCTGGGGATTAGATGGGATCTAGCTGGTGGCACAGGGTGGGGGTGGTGCCTGTGTATTGCAGACAGTGCCCACTCCAGTGCCGGAGGGCAGGGGGATGCATGGAGGCTTATCCTGCACTGCTCAATTTCTATCCAGCCTGCAATTGCGCAGGAGTCTCCATGGCTAGCGTCTCTTCCTGAGGCTGGCACATTGTGGCGCTTTTCTTTTGCCCTGTCCTGCAAAAGGGGAGAAAGGGGGCTGACTGGTTCCATAGGGCCAGAGACTAAATATTTCCCACCATGCTCTAGGTCTTGCAATTCAGCCCCTTTTGTGGATGGTGTGGCAGAATGCCTGGATTGCCAGCATGTGCGGGAATGGCAATAACTGGAGGCACGGGGGGCAGAACCCCAAGCATCTGAGGCTACATCTGCACTACGAGCTTTGCTGCAAGAGCCTATGTAAATGAAGTGCGGATTAGCATTTTCTCATGCTTCATTTGCATACTCTCTTCCGATCCGTTTTTGCACTAGGGGTTTTTGGTGCAAAAACAAGCAGTGTTGACATTTCCTTTTTGCGCAAAAACCCCTTTTTACGCAAGATGCCTTTTTTGAGGCATAAGGATCTTGCGCCAAAAGGGGTTTTTGTGTAAAAAGGAAATGTCCACACTGCTTGGTTTCGCGCAAAAATGCCTAGCGCAAAAACGGATTGGAAGAGAGTATGCAAATGAAGCGTGAGAAAATGCTAATCTGCACTTCATTTGCATAGGCTTTTGCGGCAAAACTCGTAGTGCAGACATAGCTTTAAAGCGCTTGATGCATCAGTGTTGTGGTCTAGAACTGGGACTGTTGGTGGGGGGGGGGGGAGAGTGGGATCCCCTCCTCCCACTTCAATAGAAGCAACTTCATTCTATGATGTCTCTTACCTGGAGTGGGCCACAGTTTGGGATGCATTTAGGCTCCCCTCCAAGCCAGCTGGCAAGAGGTGGAGATGGTGGAGGGGGGTTGAGCCCTTTGTTGCTGTGGGGTGTGGTTCCCTCACCTGAAAGAGGAGCTGTGATCTAGAGGCAGAACTGCAGCGCTGCTCCCAGAGTGAGAGTTGTTGCACCTGCCCCATATCAAAGTCCTGGCAGGGTCTGAGGTTTCCCACAGCCTGGTTTAATGGTGGTGCCCAGTGCTTCCCTACCTGTGCCAGAGGGAGGGGGCATTGCCATCTCCACACTGTGCAGCACCCTACAGAGCCCTTCTGCCAGCAGGCTGAGCTGGCTCTGGGGCTCTCCCTGCCGTGTCAGTCGGCATGCCTGATGCTGCTCAGCCGGCCATGTGTGGGTACCCGACTGGGAGATGTGCTTCCCTGGCTCTAGAGCCTGCCTGCCTGGCATGGTCACCAACCCACTCTCTGTGCTCCGCTTCGCCAGCAGCTTAGTGTAGATGGCAGCTGCTCCCATGCATGCTTAGGCCAAGATTTGGGGCATCTGCAGTGGTGACGCTAGGTCAGGGGTGGGCAAGATATGGCCCCCGGGCCAGATATGGCCTGCCAAGCCATTTGATCCAGCCCATGGCCACCCTGCTGTGCCCGTGCCCCTGCCCCAGCCAATCAAGACCAGGGGCAGGGGAGTGCGCAGTCTCCTACCCCTACCAGGGGCGTGCGGCACCAGATGGAACTACCAGCTGTTCAAAACGGCTGGCAGTTTCCTCTGGGTGCCACGTGCCCCTGGCAGGGTGGGGGCAAGGGACCTCGCATGCTCCCCACCCACAGGGGAGCGCACAAATTCCCTCCCTTTTGCCTGAGGCCCTACCCCTTTTGCCTGAGGCCCCACCCTTTCTGGGGGCAGCCCTTGAGCACTACCGAAATTGGTGAAATGGCCCCTACAAAAATGATTGCCCACCCCTGCGCTGGCTCCTGCAGGCTGGGTTGCGAGCCAGGCTTTTGGGAGCCGCAGGGTCAGTCAGCCTCTCTACAGGCTAGTGTGCTGCTCCTCCACCCCCAACTTGAAACCAGAGTTTCCTGACTGGTGTGCAAGTGCCTCAGGCTTCCATCAGTAAAAGCAGCTGCTGTAGCAGTGTGGCCTGTTGGGCTGGGACTGACCTGGGTTCTATCCCTGGCTTTGCCACTGGGCAAATCTCTCTCCCCGTGCCTCAGTTTCCCCACCTTTAAGAAAAGAGGTGATGAGACTGACCTGCTTAGGGAGGTGCTCTGAGATCCACTGATGGAGAGTGCCGAGAGTCTGAATGAGTCCTTGTGCAGGGGACTCACCACAGACAGAACAGAGGCGTGTGTGTGTGTGTGTGTGTGTGTGTGTGTGTGTGTGTAAAAGTGGGTAGTTGTCCTGGGGCCTGGTGATTTTACAAGGGCCAGGAGTTCTGGGCCACCACTGCCATTTTAATTGATGCCAGAGCCCTGCACAGTGTGGTCTGGGCGGTGCTGAGACAGGGCAAGGGACAGTCAGCCCTCTTCTAGGGGGCATGGGGCTGAACCTTCCCTCCCTCCCCCGCACACTGCCCAGGGCCTGGTGAAGTCTGTTGCTAGGTGTGGGTGTCTCCTGCCATGTGTTCAGCTGAGAAGTCGTCTCCCCTTCCCCCCGCAGCCTTTGGAACCTAAGCTGCAATTTCAAAGCACGTCCATACCAGGAGTGGCCGAACGCTGACCCGCCAAGTCATGCCACGGCCTTCTGACGTTCAACAGCCCCGCCAGACGCACACAGCCTGTCCCGCAGCCCGGGTGTATGGGGGCTCTGCGAGTCAGAGCTGCACGTGGCCCACAAGCCCTGGTTTGGCCACGCCTGGTCGATCCGGCCCTCTTTAGAGCCCCAGCGTGAGCCTGACCGGGGCTGGCTGGCTCACTCCGTGGGCTCCAGAATGCCAAATGGATGTGCCCATAAAGGACCAGCCACCCTTGGCAAAGTCTAGTCAGGTGGCCGGCCTCTGTAACCCAGGCCACAGGCCT
This sequence comes from Rafetus swinhoei, assembly GCA_019425775.1. Classification (NCBI taxonomy): domain Eukaryota; kingdom Metazoa; phylum Chordata; order Testudines; family Trionychidae; genus Rafetus; species Rafetus swinhoei. Next base: position 859,342 of record JAFJHL010000157.1, on the reverse strand, counting down.
TCCTGCCCTTTTGTGCTGCTGGAGCAGACTCAGCTAAGCATCCAATCTCACCGTTAAAACGTCCAGTGATGGAAGCGTCCTCCTGGCCCTAGGTAGACTGTCCTGGGGTCGATGGCCCTCCCTGCTAACTGCAGTGAGATGGCTTCTCAGCACCTCCCCCCCACACGCCAGGTGTCTGGGCTGTTCCCACACCTGGGGAGGCTCACAATGAGAGAGTCTCTGCTGGGTTATTTGAATAAGCAAAACAACTGGCAGGAGATTTGCCTAGTCCAAGCTCCCAGCAGGGTCTGAGAGATGCTGCGTGAGGATCTGCAGGGAAATGTTGGCCCATGGCAACGTTTCCTGGATCTTCCAGAGCTGGGAGGTGGGGGGGGGGGGGGTGAGGAGGAGGCTGCGTTTAAGCAGGCGCTGACTCAGTGGCTGCTCCGGGGCTGGAGTGCCCGTGGAGAAAAATTAGTGGGTGCTGAGCACCCCCAGCACCTCTTGCCCAGTGGTGACCCCACTGACCAACTCCTCTCCCACCCTCCCAGCTCTGAACAGCAGGTTCCCCGTGTTCAGGAAGTTTGGGGTGGGGGGGAAGCAGGGAATGGGGTGCACTGGGGGAGGAGGCAGGGCGGGGACAGAGTGGGGTCTAGCACTTGGGGTCTCTTTGGGGAACCTTTTCTGGGCTGGGGCCACTGACCCACAGAAAGATCAGTCAGGGGCTGCATACTAGCGAGGAGCACAAAAACCAAACACACACACATCCTCACTGATGTGCCCCCTGCCCCAACTGAGAAACGAAAGACACTCCCCACGTTCCCCTTGCACATTCTGATGTGCCTAGGAGGGCCCAGGCTAGTAGACTGTGTGTGCTCTAGCTCCGCAGTAGGGCCGCGGGAGGGCTCCCTGATGCTGGGGGGAGGGGTCCCTGTACCTTGAGGGCCAGATCCAGGCAAGCGGGGGGTCACATCCGAACCTTAGCTTCCCCGCCTCTGGTCTAGTGGATTAGAACGGGGCGGGGCTGGAGAGCCAGGATTTCAGGGCTCTAGAACTAGAGAGGGGAGCATGTCTTGTGTCAAGTCAACGAGCTTTGGGGCGACTGTACCATGAAGAGATGGAAAAGGGATGTTGGGGAGGGCGGAGCGAAGGAGTCAGGGACTGTCTGGCTGCCACTGGTGTTGGGAGGGCAGGGGAAAGCTCACTTTGTTGGGGAAGAGCAGCAGAGATCCCACTAGATCCTAACCAGGTGTCCCTCCCCCACTGACAGGGGTAGTAGAGGACTGAATGGGCTGTCTCTGGAGCTCCCCTCTTTCCTTCAGGGGTGGGAGGATCAGGGAAATGTATACTGCTACTGCCGCTTTCCTGGGACAAGGCACAAGCCACGAATCTGTGGAGCGCTTGTGGCATGCGTAGTGGGGTGGGGGAGAGTAGAATTGCCCAACCGTCCCACTCTTAAATAGCAGGCATTTTTGCTAAGGGGAAATCCCCACAAGTTGTTAACATTATAGGCCATATGACACCTGATTGGTATTCTCTCTGCTGGCTGGAAGGTGAGCTGCACAATCAGTTTGTAGCATTAACCCTTAGAGAGAGTCCCTGTTGAGTGGCAGCAGCCTGAGCAGAGGCTGGTGAGATCTAGCCCTTGAGCTGGGGATGGCTGTGTGGGGCTGGCTCTAACAGGCCATGTTGGGCTGAGTCTAGGTCTGGGTTTCACTGCACTGTGTGGGGGATGGGTCATCTCATGGGGCAGCTCCAGTCTGGCAGCAGCTGCCTGGCTCAGTTCTGATCCAGGGATGTTTTCATTTGGTTGCTTCCCCTTCTCAATGGGTCTCTTCCCCCACCCCCTTCTGAGCTGGGGCTATTATTATGCAAACCAGGGTTGGGATGGAGAGCTCTTAAAGGGGCAGCGCCCCCTTATTCCAGATGGGACAGCAGGACACTGAGGGTGGCCTCTGAAATGGGCTGGCCTAAAGGCCTTGGGAAAGGGGAGCTGGTGGGGGAAGAAATCCACAGACCTTGTTTAATCCTCTCTAAATCTGGTATATGTGGGGGGGAGGGAGGGAGAGGAGAAGGGAGGGGAGTTCCCAGGACTCCAGCCCAGCCTTTCGGGACAGAGAAGCTCTGCGCGAAGGTCTCAGAGCGGCCGTCCGTGGGGACAAAGGGCATGTGGTAGGGATGTTACATTTCACTGAATCAGCCAATGGCGTAGTGGATGGAATTTCCATCGATTAAGGGGGGGATGCTCACTCTGCTGCACCTGTTCCTTTGCAACGCACACGAGCCGCCGTGGCTCTTATGTTTCAAAGGCAGAGACGCAGGAGGCCGGACCCGGTGTGAGTGGGGACTGCTTTGGCCCCCACTCGCGCCATTTCTGCTGCGCCTCTGCCTCCCCTGCCCCTCCCCAATGGAGACGGCGCTGGGGGGAACTGGCTTTTAAGCAGGCTCCCCCCAGCACTGGCTCCTGCTCCCTCCACACACACCCCCTCCCCCCGGGTGCTACAGAGGCAGCAAGCGGGGGGAAACCGATTAGTCGAGTAGTCGACCAGTCACATCCCTAGTGCGTGGAGCCCTGGGAGGCCTGCAGTGGGAAGGGCTCTGGGTCTGTATTTGTACAGGGCCAGTCCAACAGCTGGCCTGTGTGCCCAAAGCCTGCTGTTCCCATGGGAACCTGGGCAGCTGTGCACAGCTGTGACTGGCCAGAGCTGGGTTCCTTTCCCCAGGCTCCCCCGGGGTTCACGCTAGATCCAAACAGCTGGGCCGACAGGTTGGACTCAGCAGATGCTCCTGCTGGGAGGGGGCAGTCCCGTGTTGCTGCCCTGAGAGGCTGAGGCTGCTGGCCTCTCTTCTGGAGGATGGGGACAAGAGGAGGGTGGGGTGCACTGTCACCTTTGGGGAGGGGGCTTGAGTGAGGTCTGAAGTCCCTAGCTGCAGGGGGGGACTCGGGTGGAAGAGGTGGTTACAATTGAGGTATTTTAGGGGGGAGGAATATTGTGAATGAAGTTGGGCTCTTCATAATCTCTAGCTGGTAGAGTGGCATGGGTGGAGCAGGGGGCTGGGCAGCTGGATTCCTGTGTTGAGGTAGGTTGCAAACTGCTGCTAAGGTGCCGAGAGGGGCTATGGGGATCACAGCTGCATTGTGCTAGGTGCTGTACATAGAACAAAGATGGCCCCAGAGCTCGTAAGCTGGGACTGCAGGTGGATGCCCTAAGCAAACGGATTTGGGAGAGAGGGAGGGAGGTAGCACAAGCTAACAGGGAAGATCTTGCTGCAGCGAGTTTCTGAAAGCCCCAGTTCCCTCCCCTGTGTGTAGGAGCTAGACTGGCAGAGTGTTAGTAACAGCAGGATTTTCACTTGCTTCGAAAGTCTCTGCCAGAAAAACACTGACTCATTCAGCTGAGATCCTGGCCCATTTAAGGATCCTGTGATGTCCTGGCCAAATTCCATCTTGACCAGTTTCCATTCTGCCACTCCAATTTTCCCCTTCCTCTTCTTTCTCCAACTGCAAATGCAATCTTCTTCACTTCCTGTCTGAAACCACGTGGCGTTAAAAGCGGCAGCAGCTGTGCTGTGCCCCAGAGCTGGCTGCATCTTGGGGTCATGTGTGTATCCTTCTGGCCAAAAGCATTTTAGGATGGAAGGCCCCTAGAAGAAATGGAGCTAGGTGCTAGACCAGAGCTGTGTCACGGTCCCTTTGTGAAAGTGCCGCATGGGGTTTCATGAGCAGAACCACCTGCTCTTGAAACTGCTGGCTGCTGAGCTGCAGGTGAAACCACCCTTCACTGGTTAGCAGTATAGGGCTTAGGACACATTGTTCTGAGGCTATCCACCAAAGGGCAGTGATGCGCACACACAGGCTTTTCTAGTTCATAGCAATATAGGTTTGGAAGGGACCTTGACATCATCTAGTCCAGCCCCCTGCACTGAGACAGGACCAAAGAAACCTAGACAGACCATCCCTGACAGATGTTTGTCCCACCTGTTCTTAAAAATCTCCAGTGATGGGGATTCCACACCCTCCTTAGTCACCTGTTCAGTGCTTCTCTGCCAAGCTGTAAGCTTCGCTTGCTCTAATCTCTACGCTAGATTTCCCTTGCTGAGTAAGCCAGCTCCTCCTTGCCCTTCCCTCACTAGATACGGAGAGTAATTGATCGCTGTCCTTTTCACGACAGCCTTTGACGTATCCTAACGCTGTTAGTTCTCCCCTCTCAGCTTCCTCTTCTGTAGAGGGAACACATCCGGCCCTTTGTCCTTTCCTCACACAGCTGAGGCTCGCTAATGCTTTTCACTTTTTTTCCCCATTGTCGTCTCCAGTTTGCCCCCCTCTTTTTTTAAAGCAGGGTGGACAAAGTCAGACCCAGAACTCCCTATGAGGCCTCCCCAGCGCTGAGTACAGGGGGACGGTTACCTCCTGTCTGTTAGATGTGATGCTTCTGTGGATAAACCCAGAATATCATGCTCTTTCACGGCCATGTCGTCAGCGTGAGTCTAGACTGTGACCTGCTCCCCGGCAGTCCTGCTGCTGCTCCCTGGTCCGTAGCTGGGCGCTTGGGGTATGTCTACACTAGCCCCCTAGTTCGAACTAGGGAGGCTAATGTAGGCATTCGAAGTTGCAAATCAAGCCTGGGATTTAAATATCCCGCGCTTGATTTGCATCTTCCCGGCTGGTCGCCATTTTTGAAATTTACAAGTCCGGACTAACTGCCCGCGTCTACACACGGCAGGGACCCGGTATTTCGAATTAAAGCCCTAAATCGAACTACCTGTTATTCCTCTTGCAAGGAGGTTAGTCCGGACTTGTAAATTTCAAAAATGGCGACCGTCCGGGAAGATGCAAATCAAGCGCAGGATATATAAATCCTGGGCTTGATTTGCAACTTCGAATGCCTACATACCCTTGGTTCGTGCCGGTTTAGGGGGAGTTCCCCCACATGTGACTTTGCTGGGTTGCACTTGTTGAAGCTGGAGGTCAGCTAGGACTGTTCTGAGCCTCCTTTCAAAAGGCCCCCTCTGGTACTGGGAGGTGGTGCCTCCCTAGGTCACCTGTTGCGGTACTTCCCTTGTCAGATCAATGCACTAGCTCTGCTAAAGTTAATAGCTTCTATAGGGCTTGTCATCCATAGATCTCTAAGCACTTTACAAAGGAGGTTGGTCCCATTATTGCAATGCTACAAATGGGGAAACTGAGGCACGGGAGCATGCCATGACATTACCCAGGGTACAGTCTGGACTGATGATTAGCTGTGTCCCCTCAGTTCCCCAGCCTGGGGGTGCCTCACTCACTGCTTCACTGTGAGAGCAACTGTTCCTGGCTACTCGTGCATGGCCTCCAGCATGGAAGTGACTCCATTGCACTGCGGGAGTGTGATCGCCAGACACTCTTAAACTCCACTGCAGGATGAGGAGTGTTCAGAGGGGGACTTTGCCAGTGTCTGGTGCTGCCCACCCCTGTCCTGGACAATACGAGCGCGTACAAAGTCAACATGAGCTCATTCAAGTTGCAGTGGGGGAGGTCTAGGATGGATATTAGGAAAAATTATTTCCCTAGGAGGGTGGGGAAGCACTGGGATGGGTTCCCTAGGGAGGTGGTGGAGTCTCCGTACCTAGAGGTTTTTAAGTCCTGGATTGACAAAGCCCTGGCTGGGTTGATTTAGTTGGGATTGGTCCTGCCTTGGGCAGTGGGCTGGACTTGATGGTTCCTGAGGTCTCTTCCAGCCCTAAGATTCTATGAAAGTCCCTTGCTTTCTTAACAGAAAAGGCTACAAAGTCTGTTCTCCTGAATGGAGTTTCCCAAGCAAATGGTTTCGCTAAAGCAAATGCAGCCCCTGCAGAAAGACAGATGTCCAGGAAAGAGGCATGAAAGTCAGAATGCGTTACAAGAAAAGAAAAGTAAACAGCAACTAATGCCTAGCTTAACAAGAGAAGTGAATTCAAAGCATGATCCAACAGTTGTGCTGGCTTTGGGCTTTCCTACATGGCCACTTGACTGTATTGGGGCAGCAGCGCGAGGTGCTGGTTTTTTAAACCGATAGAGACAGCGGCAGTGCGGAGTGGCAGGGGGCTCCTTGGGAGTGGGGCCGGAGTGCACTGGCTGCCAGCCCTGCCCCGGGGACTAAGGAATAGTCGAGTAACCGATAAGAATTCATGAGGCTAATCGACTATTCAATTAACCGAGATTTAGCATCCCTACTCCTGACCCCACCCCAGCCCGGCCTCTCTCTCGCTTGGTGCTACTTGACGAGCTCCAGAGCTGATGGGAGTCTGCAATTTGGGGAGCGTGGGCAGAAGAAAGGGGTACAGGCGGCTTAGCTTCCCCTGAAATCAGATCAGGGCCTTGGCCGCCCCCGGCTGGCGCAGCAGAGTCCGGATGGGAGCTGCCGGCTCAGACTCCCACAGAGCCTGACTGCTGCATCTGAGGAGTTAATCACGAGCAGCTTCGGGCATCTTTAGCCCCCAAGGAGAGGGAAACTGTAAACAGAGGGCAGCTGCCATCCTGATTGCTGTGGGAGTCCGGCTGAGGCGCCGGGCCGGAGGGCTGGGCCTGCACAAATGAAGGGGGCTAGCTGAGCCGATTGGCAGGGAAGCTGCCAGCTGCACTGGTGGGAGCCGTCCCTGGCATGCTCCAGCCGCCGGCGTGTTTCCGTGCAGCTGCTTGAGCTCGGCGCAGGGCAGGAGAGCGCAGATAGCACTCGGGATGCTCCTTGGGGGGAGTGGCTGCGTCGCCTGCTTTGCAAAGCAGGTCTCCACGCAACCCGTGCTTTGCCTCCAGCCCTTTGCTGGGCACCTCGCCCTGCCGTGGTGGCTTGGGAAGGCACAGCTGTGGCCTGCTGGACGTTGGGCCCCCCGCGCTGGCCCAGACCCCAGTGGGGGCCGTTGGCTGACACTCTGCTCCCTCTAATCAGAGCTGGGTCTCAGCAGGGCTTATTGCTACTTAGCCTCCTGTCCAGGCGGAAGCTGAGGGTCTCCTGCCCTCTGGGTCCTGCTGGGGAGGAAATGACTGGCAGGCAGACTGCCCCCAGGCTAGAAGGGAGGTGGGGAGGGAAGGGGGACTGTCCAGCTGGCACAGCCGCCCCCCAGGCCTCCAGGTCTGATTAACTTCCTCTAGACTCAGATAGTCAAAGCCACCAGAGCTGGCTGAAGGGGCCCCATTGTTAGCCACATGGAGCCTCCCAGCTGTGAGCTGGGGGAGAAGCGGGGTGGGGGGGGGAGCAGGGGCTGCTGCTGTCCATTGACTTGCCCCCAGTGAAGCCGCTGTGGATTGGAGCCACACCCAGAGGAGCCAGTCTAGTCCAGTGGGAAGAAGGCCAGGCTGCTGGGACTCCTGGGTTCTACCCCCCAGCTCGGGTAGGGGAGTGGGCTGGAGTGTAGGGGGTTGGGGGGTCAGGACTTGGGTTCTGAGCACAGTTTGGCTGCTGCTGTAGGGCCTTGGGCCAAACCTCACCCTCTTTCTGTGCTTCTGTTTCCCCAGCTGCAGCCAAACAGGGCTTCTCTGTCCCCTCCCGGCCAGTGCCCTGAGGATGCAGCGTCCGAAAGGCGGCTGAGCCCACAGGACAAGGGACCTGCTACTGCTACCAGCCGTGGGAGCTGCTCTGGCTCCAGTAGTAGGAGCCTGGTGGGCTGGTTCTCCTCCTGGCTCTGCAGGGGTATGTGGCCTAGTACGCGAGGTGGCTGGGGCAGGTGATAGGCCCCTGTTTGTCCGGAACAGGCCATGGAGCAAGGGCTGCAGGTCTGGGGTGGGAGTGGGGCCTCTGGCTAGCCAGCAGGCGGGCGGGCGGCTCTCTGTTCCTTGCAGCGGCCCCAGAGCAGCGGCCATGTCGCCCTGGCTGGGAGTGGACTGTGCGGTGGGGTGGGGTGGGCTAGAATTGAGTCCTGCATGGTCAGAACTGGCCCCTCTGGGGCTATTGGTCACCAAACAGGTAGTGGCCACAGGAGCATGCAGATGTCTTCTCCCTTCCCCCCTGAAGGCAACCCACACTGCAGCCCATTTGGTGTGGGGGGTGGGGTCTAGGGGTCCTTCTACTAACAACTTGCATCTCCCTTGGTAGGGACTCAGCTCTTATTTTCCCCTCCCCTCCCCCCCCCCCCCCATCGGCTCTGCAAGCACCACTGCTTCTGTTGCCCCAAGCATGGGGAATCTCCCTCGCAGTACAGGCCCTCTGACACTCAGCAAACCCATTGCTTCCAGCTAGCACAGAACAGTGCTAGGCAACAGGAGCGGCCCTAGACGAGCTGCCGGCAACTGGTGCCCTAGGCGAAACATGCGATCGGCGCCCCCCGCCTCCAAACCCCTCAATGGCCGTATAATTTGGCGCCCTAGGCGACCGCCTAGTTCGCGCCTATGGACAGGCCGCCACTGGTAGGCAAATGGAAACATCAGGCCCATGTAGGGACCTATGGGGCTTGTATGACCGGCGGAGGCCACTATGACCCCTGTCGTCCAGTCTCAAGGGCAGAATCCCAGACAAGCTCTGCAGAGATGCTGGTGCCACCTTACCTTGTCTCACCCTCCCCGGCGTGCTCTGGGAAGAGATTTTGCTAGTCGATCCCCCTCTGTCCAGAAGTGCAGCTGGAGCCTTTACCTGGATTTGGGGAAAGGGGTTTACAGGGTTACCAGATCTCTGCTGGGGTGGGGGGCACAGATCTGTTCTCCCCTTTGTGTGAGCAGAGATGACAGGGTGTCAGGGGAGGGCAGGGCTGCTAGATCTCCCAGCCACTGTGTGTGGAGACAGATTGTCCATGGTTCATGAGCTTCCTACCCCACAGCAGCTCACCACTTCATGGCATCAGTAGTGCCAGAACTCTCCCCCTCCTGCTCTAAAGGCCAGCTGAAGGAGAATCTCCATCAGCAGTGCGGGGCCTATGACATACAATCAACCAGTCCTCCTCATGGCCAATAGAGGGCAGTCTTGCACATGGCCCTGCGTTGGCCTCTGCATGAGCCATGGCGACAACCCCCCAGTTCCATAGAATTGTGGGGGCTTCTCCAGGGCAGGGCTGAGGCATTGATGGTGGTTGGGGTGGGAGGTGAGGGTAAACAGGAGTATTTCACTCTCCAGAACCCATAGCCCTCAGTGGGGCTCCCTGGGCAGCCTCTCTGGGTGGCCCTTGGCATCCGGCTCCTGAGTCCTCACTGGGGGCATGTGAGGCTGCTCTGTGGCTTGGGGGTGGGGTTTATGTAATGCTTAATTAGTGACATAATTGTGCCTGTGACCAGTGCTGGCCTGAAGCCCTTCCCAGACTCTGCTGCTTCCTCTGAAACAAAGGTAGAGGCCCCTTCTCCTGGGGGAGAGGGGCTCCAGCGGGCTCCCCCCGAGGACCCTGTGCTGGCAGAATGGGCTCTGGCTCTGATCTTTGCCCCTCGTGTGACAGTGCTGTGGGCTGGAGCTGCTGAGAACAGTGTGTCCTCGAGAGCTCCGTGGCAGGGAGAGCAAGCGCAGCGGGCAGAGGGAGAGCAAGCGCAGCGGGCAGAGTGCGAGCTTGGGATGGGGAAGACCTGCACTTGTGCCAGGTCTGCTATAGTCTTCCTGTGTGGCCTTGGGGGAGAGCCCTTCTGTGCCTCAGTTTCCCCACTAGTACAATGGGGATAATAGCCCTTTCCTGTAAGGGTAAATGCCTTCCTGACTGAGACAGCAAAATTAGTCCCCAGCTCTCTAGAGATCAGGGGCTGCTCCGCTTGAACTACACACCTTGTGCTTAGCCAGGCCCGAGGGCGGCTGCAGTTCTGTCTGCTCAGCGAGGCTTATGCTGAGATGACTTTCCTTCCTGCACAGCACGAGCTAACCTTGATAGAACCATAATCCCTAGTTCCCCATCAGTGGGGCTCCTTTGTAAAGCGCTGGGAGATTGGTATCATTAGCCTCCTTGTACAAGTAGGGAAACTGAGGCAGGCCAGGGACTTGTCTGGCGTTGCCATGTGGGGAATAGAATCTAGGTCCTGGCGCAGTGCTCTAGCCACTAGTGAGTGCTGGGTGAAACTGGGTTGTACTGTTAGAAATGCATTCGGTCGCCTTGCCTCCACCCACATGGTTACACGGGTACGAAAACGGGATAGGTTTGAACTAACTTTCCAATGGGCAGTGGGTTAGGCAGGAGTCAGCAACCTGTCTCTGCAGTAATTTAAAAAAGCCACTTGCGTTTGGCCTGCCGAGGCCTCGAGAGCTCCTTCCCAGAGGGTAGGAAAGACGGATGTTCCTTGCAGTTGGCGAAGGAACCAAGAACTCTCCTTCCCTGGCAGGGAACTCCTGTCCCCGACCCTCCTCCCCGCCTTGTGTTGGCTGCGACAGCTCCAGGGGAGAAATCGTTCCTGTAAAACCATAATGGCAAGGCCCGAGGGGATCCCAGTCAGGCCTCAGGGATGCCCCAGAGACCTGCCCCCACACCCTGCTGTGGCAGGGGCGGGGAACCTTTTCTGGGTTGGGGGCTGCTGACCCACAGAAAAATCAGTCAGGGACTGCACACAAGTGAGAAGCAAAAAAAACAAACAATCCTCCCCTCGCTGATATGGCCCCTGACTGAGAGAGACACAACACCTGTCCCGTCCGTCCCCCACACACACACACACACCGGAGCCTAGGGGTGCCCGGGCTAGTAGATTTTGTGTGTTCCTGGGGAGCAGTGGGGGCCCAGGCTCCCCAAAGCTGGGGGGAGAAGCCCTGAGACTTGGGGGCCAGATCCAGGCAAGCTGGAGGCCGCATCCAGCCCCTGGGCCTGAGGTTCCCCACCTTGCTCTATGGGAACATGCAGACTGCAATCAAGTCCCCCTCCCCTGCCACCACCTCTGTCAAGCTAAACCAACCCAATGACGAGCTCTGGGCTCATGAGCCGTGTTTTCCGATCGTTCTTGGAGCTCTTCTCTGACCCTCCCCAGCCTGTCAGTACCCAGGGTGCAGCCTGCTCCAATTCAGGGCTTCTCCTTCTAGGTCCAGCAAGAGCATCCGCTCACGCTTTCCAGCTCCTGAGCTGCCTTGGGCAGAGACATGCATTCCCTCCCTCCTGCCTGGGTGACCTCCAGGCTACACCGCAACCTGACTGTACTGTCGCTTCAGCCTAAACAGCCAGTTGGGTCTCTCTTCCCAGCCAGGCAGTCATGTGATCGCCTCCGCCGCCGCCTCTTGGCAAGCGTGTGGGATTCCCAAGGTAAACGCATCAGACCCTCAAGGCGGGGAGGCAAAGTCAAGTCCTGCGTGCTGCGCTGAGGCAGGGCCCCGGAAACTCGGCCTGTCCCTGATGGGTGCTGGAGAAAATGGATTTAAATCCAGTCAACATAAGAATGGCCAGACTGGGTAAGACCAAAGGTCCATCCAGCCCAGTATCCTGTCTGCAAACAGTGGCCAATGCCAGATGCCCCAGACGGAGTGAACAGAAACAGGTAGTCAGCAAGTGATCCCTCTCTTGTCATCCATTTCCAGACTCTGACAAACAGAGGCGAGGGACACCATTCCTACCCATCCTGGCTAATAAGTATTGATGGACCTAACCTCCATGAATTTATCCAGTTCTTTTTTGAACCCTGTTAAAGTTCTAGCCTTCACAACACCTTCTGGCAAGAAGTTCCACAGGTTGACTGTGCACTGCATGAAGAAAAACTTCCTTCTGTTTGTTTTAAACAATTTAATTTCATTTGGTGACCCCTAATTGTTATGGGAACAAGTAAATAACTTGTCCTTATTCACTTTCCCATACCTGTCATGATTTTATAGACCTCTAGTCTCCTCTTTTCTAAGCTGAAAAGTCTTTTAAATCTCTTCGTATGGCATCTGTTCCAAACCCCTCATCATTTGTGTTGCCCTTTTCTGAATCAAAGAACCAACACCTGCTGAGAAGCTCACCGGAGAGCACCTGCTGGTTCCTACACAGACCCCAGCTCTTCCTTGCTCTCACAAGCTCCCTGCAGCGTTCGCTCTGATTTAGTGCACAGAGTCCTGTGGCATCTCCATAGACTAGAACCCTTCTGCTGCCGCCTCTCCAGGGACTGGAGCTCCTGCCTGGTTCTGTTGTCTGGCCGCTAGAGAATCCAGCTTGTGAATGTGCCTGTCTCCTAGTGGGGAGGTGCTCTGAGCAAAGTGAAATTGCTTAGCTACTCCTGCTGGTCTTAGCTCCTGGAGAGCTGTCCCTCCCCTTCCCCCTGTGGAATTACAGGCCCTGCCTGGCATGCACATCTGGAAAACAGTGATCTCCTCTGACTTAATCCAGTAAGATCTGCCCCTGAGTGTTCTCCCATCTGTCACAGGATCCCGGCAGCACTTGCGCCAGTGCCAACTAGAGGCAAAAGAACCTCCCTGTTCCTGCATCCCGGGGTTGCATTAGGCCTTTCGGCCCTGGCGATGCACTGGGAGCCTGTTTTCAGCTGATGAGTCACCCCCATTCCCCAAGCCCCTGCCACCCTGTAAGGAGAGCCTGTCCCTTTCTCCCTAGATGTCTGTTTGCCTTTAGCCAGATTAAAGCCCTTTGTTTGCATGCTCCCAGTTTACCAAGCGATCTATATCAGCGGCCTGTTCTCTTCCTCTTTTACCACTCCTCCAATCTGTGAGTCATCAGAAGACTTTATCCACGATGCCTTCCCCTCCCCCCCGCCCATTGTTACAGATGGTAAATAGTGTAGAGCCAAGACCCTTTTCCTGCTAGAGATGCTCCTGTTTGATCCCTTCCCTTTCTCTGTTCCCTTGTGAGGCGGCTCAGTTAGCCAGCATGCTAAAAACTAGACTATTGGGAAACTGATGTGGACTTCTATGGAGTCATCAGGGTGACGTGTGGTACCAAGTCAAAAGCCCTACAGGCATCTGAGCATATTCCACCCACCCCATTGTCTTTATCAGCCAGCCTGCTAATCTCCTCAACAAAAGGGATCAGCTTAGTTTGACAGGATCTATTTTCCATATGCTCATGTTGCTTGCCACTAGTTAGGATACCTTCCTTTGCTTCCTTATTGGTTCCATATCAGCTGCACCATTCTCTTGCCTGGGATTGATGTCTGACTGACAGACCTAGAATGACTCAGTGATCCCATATAAAACCCTAGTTAAATATTGGCACAAAACCAGCTTTCTTCTGGAGTTCCCCAGTGCTCTGAGGCCTCTGCAAATCTTCCTCAGCCAGTTCTTTCAAATTCTTGGATAGAAAGTATTCAGACCTGCTCCTTTTTGTTTATATATAGTGTGTGTGTATGTGATATATGGGGGGGGGGGGGGGGGGGGGGGCAGGGGTTAATGTGACTGCAGTAGCTGCTGCCTAACACCCTCCTGAGAGATACTAGTCATTGGAATGGAAAGTGTATTGTTCTATGTTATGACCTCATCTGTATGTGAAGAAATAAACAGAACAGAAATATTTATTCAACACGGAAGCCTTTTCAGCATGATTACTATTTTTACCACTTGCATCTAGTAATGGACCAAGGACTTTGTTCCTAATATCCTTTTTTATTTTAAAAAACTCCTTATTATCCTTAACTCTAACTATAGATTTATCCTTGCGCCCCTTTGCTTCCCTTATCAGTTTTCTACAGTTCTTGACTTCTGATTTATGGTTATTGATTATCAATGTCTCTTGTTCCATTTTTTTTTTTATAGTTTCCTTAAAATTGCAGACTAACCCGGCTACCCCTCTGAGACTTCTAAACCAGGTTTGTGTGGATTTTTTTCTAATCAATATGGCCTTCTTCTCTGCTGTGGCTTTTTGGCAAATCTAGTAAAGTGTTCTTAACTTCACAATTCACATCTTTCTGATTTAAATTTTCTCCCAACTGATTTGGCTCAAATAGATTTCAGCTTTGTGAAACGAACCCTCTTAAAATAACGTGTGAGTAATCTCTCACTAGTCTGGCCTTTACTCTGTCTGCACATTGCGAATGCAGTCAAATCATGAGCTAAGCTACCATGTAACTATTAGCTTTGTCATCAGTTCTTCTTTGTCAGGACGAGGTCTAGTATAACAGTCCCCTGGGTTGGATCCGACACTTTGAGTTAGGAAATCTAGAATACCTAAAAATTCAAAGGATATTTTAGATGTGGGGTTTCACGCTGCCAGCACTGAGGGAACGTCACATTCCAACTGTGGCAAGTGTGACTCTGAGAAGACAGGTGGTGTGTTGTTTTGTTTTAAGCCAAGAAAACCCAAAGCTTAATTGATCCTAGATCTGGTCACAGTTACCAGCCCTCCTGCCTCACTCAGTGCGCAAGCAGCTGAGGGCGCAACATTCATCTTTGCTGGGAGAGGGGGGCGGAGGTTGTAAATGTAATGTGAAATCCTAGGAGACAAGGGATCGGGAATTCATAATCTCTGCATGTCTAGAGGTTTGACTTTTGGACTCGCTGGAAAGCAAGAACTCCGTTGCGTTGGAGGCTTTAGGGTTTGTGTGTGTTCCTCATTTTGGTTCAGATGCGGGACTTTCGTGAAGACAGGGAAGAGGCAGAGGTGCAAGGCCCTTGCCTAGGCTGTGGGAGGCCATGTCAGGCTTTTGCTCCAAGTCAGGCAGAGCAGCGCCTACTCACTGGACTACATGCGGGAGGGAGGGAGAGTCCATCATGGGCCTGAAAACCTTCCCAATCCAACCCAGTGCTTTCCTGTGACTTCTGATGTTCATTTTGGCCAACAACTTGGCAAGATTCAAGAGGGAGCAGATTGAATGAATCTGCATTTTCCAGCAAGTCTCCTTGGGAAAAATTCCCCCCCCCCCCCCCTTCAGCTGACTCTTCTAGGCGCACAGGGTGCTGTCTCCGCTCCAGTCGTGTGCTGCGGTGAGCACGCAGTGGGAAAGCGCTCGCCTTCTCTTTGCAGTGCAGGCAGCTGAATGTCCACAGCTGGGGACCTCAGGAGAAAGGTGGCTAAATGTGGCTGTGGGGTCCCATTGGTGGAGATGGCTGGAGCCCCTCACTGCTGCTAGGAACAGGGGGACTGGCTGGGCTTTCTCAGATGGGGGTGTCTGTCGTGTCGAGTATCTGGTCGTACGCTTCCTCCAAAGCAGTCGGCGGCGTGAGCCCTGCAGCGCTCATTGGATTGGGTTAAGTCCCGTAACCTCTTGGCATCTTCTCGCCCATTTCAATAACTGCTCCCTCTTTTGAATGGGGGGCTGGGCAGGAGGGGGATGCAAGAGTGAAGTGGGGCTGCAGGTTCTGAGCAATGGGCGGGGGCACTTACCTGGGGCAGCTCCCTGGGGACACCCATGCTTCCCTGTCCTCACAGGCACTGCCCTCCTGCTGCTCCTATTGGCCGTGGTTGCGGCCAATTGGCGTGACAAGGGTAAAGCCTCCAGGGAGCGCTTTGCTGCACTGCTGGTTCCCTAGCCAGGGGAGGGGAAGAGTAGCGGCAGCATATGGAGCCGGTTCCTCCCCCCGCCAAGCAGAGCCCATGGGTCTGAGCCCCAGCTTGCCTGAATATGGCCCATGAGGTTTGGGAATCCCCAATGCTGGGAGAGGGGGTCCGGGGTGGGGTGGGCAGATCCAGGGGCCTGATCCAGCCCCTGGGGCAGTAGGTGTCTTCTCTCCCCCCTGCTCTAGGGCCAGGCCTTGCTGGGCAGAAAGCTGGGGCTGTGACTCTCATTAAGACCCTGCAGACATGGTGGAGGATGCTGGACTATCTACCCGCAATGCACCTCACTCTGTGCTGACCCAAATGCGCTGGTATGAGTGGGGCCGTGAGCACGCTCAGCAGGAGGCTGATAAAATCCGTCTGGGTGCAGTGCTTGTGCAGCCGGGCTCTGAGGCGACGTGGGCTAGGCTGAGAGCTGTCTCCAAACATGCCAGCCTGTGCCTTGCCGGGGCTTTGCAGGGCCACGAAGCCAGCGCTTGTGGTACCATGACCGAGAATCAGCTCTTGCCTCGTGGAGGCCTTCTTTGGCGTTACCGGGTTGCTAGCCCTTGCAGTTTGATGGCGAGGCTTTGTGGCACCCGGCGTTGCTTGTGGCCTGAGGTGGGGCCGGGAAAATCCCCGCGCTCCTTTCTGGCCCCATGTCAAAGCTCTTCCCAGCTGTGGTCAGACAGACCCTCCGGTGCCTGAATTCTTCAGCTGAGTTCCCGCGTTCTGGGTACTCGGGTGGCCACGTGGAAGGCCTGATTTTTGGCGTGTTTAGGGCCAACATTCCAGCACTGCATCTTTAATTCTGTAAAAAGCAGGGAACCCTCTGGGGCGAGGGCATGAAACCCCTGACTTTCCGTCGCCGTTCCAACCTCTTCTCCCTGTTCATTGCCGCCGACCATTAAAAGCCTCCATCGTGAGGGCTCTTATTTTGCTCCCGGGGTGGCAACTCCTCTTGAACGTGAGTCGGAGCTCCTGTTTGAAAGCCCTAAATATGGGGGCGCGTGTGTGTTGGGTGCCGTGGAGAGCAGCTGGCTGCGCGTCCCCCAGGCGCTGGTGAGAACGGTGCAGCCCACGCGGGAAATGGGCTCCCTGCCCACACAATAAAGTTTGGTCTGTTATGTAACTGCTCTGGCTCCAGTGAATTCCAGGCACTTAATAGAATTAATAGCTCCAGAGTTTTACAGGGAGGTAAATAATAGATGAGTGCCAGGATTTCCCTGGGCTCTTTGGGATCTGATGCTGTCAGTGTTGCATCCTAAGAGATTTGGGTTCCCTTTAAATCCAAGGGGATTTAGGGACTTGAGGCCCTCAGGAAAAATCTCCCAATCCAAGCAGGTTGGGCTAAGGAGTATTCCTGGCCAGCCATGGACTGGCTGCGTTGCTCCAAGCAAATCACATCCTGGCACTGCCTCAGGGCTTCCCCAGCTGTGGACTAAGGATGTAGCTGGCCTGTCTTGCAGGGGGTGGGGGCTTGAGGTTAAATTTCACTCTGATGTAACACTCTGAGACCAAAGCTCCAGAAAGGCGAGAGCCCTTCCTGTGGGAACAGTCTGCGTGTGCGCGGCTGGGACATCAGCTGCTGCAGAACTTAATCTTTGTCTGTTCAGTGACTCTCCTGCTTAAGGCTGTAAGTCTCTTCCAACGCAGCACGGCCTTCCTGAACCTGCAGGCAGCCCTGGGCCACCTCAGCGGCTTGTGGTTCTGCCTAGCCACAGGGACCTGCGTGGGCGTGAGTCGGTTTTGCTGTCCGATCTGTGCCCCTTGGCAAAGCTGAGGAGGGTGCCAGGGCTGGAGCTATTCCTAGGCGGGGAGGAGGAGGGCAGTTCTGGGCGGGGGGCAGGGGGGGGTGTCACACTCTGGGTGATGCAAAGGGCTGGCTGCCTCCAGCCCCGCCCCTTCCGCCCGAGGCCCCGCCCCTTCCAGGAGCATGGAGTTGAGCCCACGGAGGCGGTCGGCTCCCCTGTTTAAGGGGCCTGGTGGAGGGAGAGCCTCTCTTCCAACTGCTTGAAATGGGAGGGGTGCTTCCAAACTGGGGATGCTACTAGCCAGCGGTGGCCTGGGAAGATGGCATCAATGGACAAAGCTGGGGGATGGGCCTTTCCCATGAGGGGTGGAGAACTCAGGACTTCTAGTCTGTGCTGCCAGGGGCTGATCTTTCAGCTCTGCCCGTGGCTAGCAGGGCTGAACTCTGGGCTCGTCGAGATTTCCCTCCTGGGAGGTGGGGGGGAGGGGGCAAATCTTGCGCTGAGGTTGCTGCGGAGTGGAAGGTTCCTCTCCAATTCCTGTGTCTCGTTCTGTCCTAGCTCGGAGGGAGCGAAGGCTCTGGCCGTTCTCAGTCGCGTCGGAGGGAGCAGACGGCCTGCCCAGCGCCTGGGTGGGCCAAGATGGATGACACAGCGACCGCCAATGCAGCCCCCCCCCTCTGCAGACCAGTGACACGGCCGCCTCTGGGAAGGGGGTGGCGGCAGCTGGCCAGCCTGCAGCAAAGCCAAAGCCCTCCAAGAACGCCGTGAGACCAGCTCCTGGCGCTGGCGCGAAGCGGCCTGCGACTGCCCCCGCCCGCCCACCCGCCACCCCTTGCCCTGGTTCCAAGCCACTCAGCAATGGGGTGCCCCCCAGGGCCGAAGCCCTGCAGAGGAAGCCACCAGGGGCGGCATCGGCACCCAAGGCCAGCGCGGCCTCTGCCAAGACCTCTCCAGCCAAGACAGCGGGCCCGGAAGCCAGCCGGCGAGAGCGGGACGAAGCCTCCAGAGAAGGCTGGGCCAGGCAAGGACGGGCAGGCGAAGGCCGTGAGGAAGACGCTGGTGCCAGCCGTGGCCTTGGGTATGTTCCTCCCCCTCCTGGCCCTTTTCCTGGCAGGCCAGAGGCCAATGCCCCCTGCCAGAGCCCAGCCTTAGACGGGGTCCAGGCTGAGCCCGTTCCAGGGAGGGTGGCGTAACTGCACTGCTGGGGAAACTGGCGCTGCCCTCTCCCATGTGCCCTGACTTCTTGGGTCAGAGTTGGGAGTGGAGCCTTTTTCTCCTGGCCCCACCCTACTGAGTCCCAGTCCCTGCCCGGAGCCGGGGGCACCCCCTGCTGCTTCTTACACTAAACGCCAGAGCTCTCGCCTGGGCTCTCCGGGCCTGTCCCATGCGCCCCCACACCTGTCGCTGTGGTACTGGGGTGCGGCCTGGACTCTCCGGGCCTGCCCCGCGCCTGTCACTGTGGGATTGGAGTTGTTGTCTCGTCCATAACCTCACGTCTCCTGGGACTGACGCCGTCTCTCCCTCTTCCTGTTTTTAGCCCCGAAGTCAGCCGCAGCGAAGCCTGAGAAACCAGAATCGGCCAGGCCTTCCAGGTGCAGTATGGAGTCGCCTGCTGGCTACTCCAAATGTGGGAGGGGCTGGGTGAAGAGCGGGAGTGTGTGGCGTCGCTGGGAAAGCTGGAGTTTAGGGCTCTGGATTTCCAAGGGGGGGTGCTCATCAGCAGGCAAGGCACGGTCCTGGAGACCCGCCCCCCCACCCAAGCAGCAAGCCATAGCAAACGTGCAGGGTGTGCATGGTACCTGAGATAATGTGACCAGATGTAATCACACCCTGACTCGAACACTAACCCTAACCAGCATGAGAGGGGCTAGTAGCAGGTGTCCCTGAAACTAGGGCAACATCCACAAACAGTCCTGGGTCAGAGGCAACACCTGGGAGAGCCTGAGATGAGAAGGAAACAGAGTCCCTGTGTCAGAGCTTTCTGAATGTTGTCTTGCTAATGTGCACTAGCAGTATGTTGGACATCTAGTGGCTGAACCTGACTTGCATAGTGTTCCAGTCAGGGAGTGGTCCCTGGTAAACAATGGAGACAGAAGTGGGACACGAGCTACGTGGCTGCTTGTCTGTTGGAGATGGACTGTGGTTCTGCCTATCATGAGACAGAAATATCACAATGGCTCTAAGGCGGGGTGGTGTGGAGTGGAAGAGACTTCTGAGAACAGATGGCTCTCTAGTCTAGCAGCCCAAGTCTGGATGAGATCAGTGAAGATGAAGCTGGCCAAACTAGAAATTAAGTGTGAATTTTGAGCCACAAGAACACCGAGCCAGTTCATATAGGACTGTGGGGGATCCCCCATCACTCCAAATTGAGCCTGGCTGTCTTTCTACAAGACATGTTGGCACAGACAGAGGCAAACCTGCCCCATGCACAAGGCAGCAGGTGGGTTGTCTGGCCTGTGTTTATGGATGGCGTAAGTGTAGAGTCTGGGGACAGGGCAGTGTGTGTCTGTTCCAGGAGGCCCTCCGCTGGGGCGTGAAAGCTGTCAGAACCTGTTAGAGCAGCAGGGCAAAGATGACTGGGCCTGGCGTGTTGTGTAGTTGGTAAACCAGGCTTATTTGGGACCTGACGGTGGCTTCCTTGCTCATGAAGAGCAAGAGAGACGAGAAATTGTCTTCTGCTTTCCCTCCTAGAAGGCTAGAGGAGCCTGTGTGCTCATCTGCCCTGGCTTTCCGCAGAGCACACGAACCCCCCGACTCCTTGCTGCTGCTAGTTCAGCCACAGCTATTGCACTCGAGCGGCTTGGAAAACCAGCCAGCCTGACTTTGAGACACACCCAGTGATGGAGGGAACCACACAGCCCCAGGAAGCTGTCCCATGGTTAATCACCCCTGCTGGGAATCCTAACCCATTCTGGCCCAGAGCGCGGGGAAGCTGTAGATCTGCTGTATCTTGATGTCAGTGTTGGGCAGTTCCACGTGACCCTCTCTCATCCCCAAACTGCCTGTGTTAGAGCTCTCTGAATTTTGTGTCTCGCTATTGTGCACAGCCACTAGATGTTCAACATGCTGCCAGAACCTGAGATGCATAGTGTTCCTGTCAGGGAGGGGTTCCTGGTAAACAGTGGAGACAGAAGTGGGAAACAAGCTGTGTGGATGCTTGTCTGCTGTTGGAGATAGGCAGAACCACAGTCTATCATGGGACAGAAATATCACAACGGCTCTAATGTGAGGGTGGGGGATGGCTCTCTAATCTAGCAGCCCAAGTCTGGATGACATCAAACTGGGCACAAGGTGGGGACACATCTCGGTGCGCTCAGACTAGCTCTCCTTGGTGTGGTGTCCTGGGTTCTAGTCAGTATTGTCACAAATTATTTGGGTCCCACTGATCCCTAGAGGGGTCTTGCAGGCACTTGGCAGGAGAGGGTTCGTTTGACGTGACCCAGACCAATTGGAGGACTGGCCTGAATTCAAGATGAAATTCCATAAAGGTGCATGCAAAGCACAAGGCAAAATCAAATGCAAGGTGGGGGAGAATGGGCTAGGTGGTGCTGAAAAGGATCTGGGGTCTGTTGTGGCTCCCAGTGGCGTCTCAGGCGACAGTGCAGCGTAGATGCAAAAAGCAAATCTTTGCCTGGCACGTACTAACATGTGTGTTGTATGTAACTGCTCAGCTCTGCTTGGCCCTCGCAAGGCCTCGGCTGGAGTCCTGTGTCCAGCTCTGGGCATGATGCTCGTAGAAAGATGTGGCCAGATGGGGGAGAGTCCAGGGGAGAGCAGCACATGTGACCAAAGGGCTGGAAAACCTTGCTCGTGGGAAAAGGTTAAAAATGGGGCATGTTTAGTCTGAAAAAGAGAACCAAGGGGGAGCCAGACAATGGCCTGCAACTACACAAAGATCCGTTGTGATCTCTTGTTCTCCAGTCCACTGACTGTGCGCAGAGAAGTAATGAGCTTCTTCGGCAGCAAGGGACAGTTAGGTTAGATATTGGGCTGGCAGGGAAGGGAAATGTAATCTTCTTGTTCAGGGCAGATCAGTTCTGGAACGGGCTTCCAAAGGAGGCTGTAGAATCCCTGTCACCGGAGGCTTTGAAGGACAGGTTGGATCTAGGCTTACATGGCCTCCGTGCAGAGAATTGGACTTGATGTCATCTTGAGCTACCTCCAGCCCTACGAGACTGGGGGACGTGGGCTGTCGGGTGTTTTTTTTTAAAAGCCGTCTGCTTGAAAAGTACAGTAACAGGCGAATCTAGCAGCTCACACCCGTGCAACTTCACTGACCGTATCAAGGTAACGGGGGCAGCTTGGGATGACACTTGGCCACGATGACTGGCCTGTTTGAATGCTGGGAAAGGGGTGAGGCCCACCCTTGTCAGAGGATGTTGTGAAGCCCAGGACTTTAACAGGGTTCAAAGAGACCTAGATCCATCCTCCAGGAATATGTTAGGAATCGTGTCCCGAGCCTCTGTGTGTCAGGGGCTGGGAATGGGAGACAGGAGAGGGGATCACGTAATGATTCCCTGTTTCTGTTCACTCCCTCTGGGGTATCTGATATTGGCCACTCTCGGGAGACAGGACACTGGGCTTAGATGGACCTTTGACCCAGTCTGGCCCTCCTTGTATTCTCAACCCCCCCACCCCACTAGCCGAGGGGAGGGGCCATGACACCCTAAGGAGACTTGGGGCCTGACAGGTGAGAACGGGCAGGAGGGAAGGTTAAAATGGGGAGACTCCAAGCAGAGAACCTTGGCCAGTGAGTGCTGCTTGGAGGAACTGCCTGGCGCAGGATACCAGTGGGACTGGAAACAGGCCCCTGTCCGGCTTTGGCCTGGGCGGATGCAGGGCCACGGTCTCAGCTTGCTGGGGCTATGGAGGGGCGTGCGGGGGGCAGTGCGGTGTGAGACTCCCAAGAGGTTCGGGGCTGCCGTTCTACCGGGTGCTGTTCCAGTTCTGCACCATTGGTGTCCAGCGCCACAGGTGGCATTTCCACTGGGATCAAAGCAGGGATCCAACGGGTAGGGAGGGGAGAGTAGAGTCTCATTCATGACGGTTAGTGCGGGTTGTGAAACGTCACTCAGAGGCTGTCTCTAGACAGCAAAGAAACGTCGGAAAAAGATTAGCAAATTGTGAACTGCAACTAGGCTATCTTTTTTGGCTTTTTTTCTGGAAGAGGCTTTTCCGAAATTTGGCCCATCTACACAAGGCCAAATTCTGGAAAAACCTCCTCTTTCGGAACATCCCTTCTTCCTCTGACAATGAGGAATACAGGGACACCGAAAGAACTGTTCTGAAAAAGTGGACGTGTTTCTTGGACACAGCAGAGCTTTTCTGGGATACCTCCACTTTGAACTTAACTGCAAACGTTCCTCTCCGAAGCCTGAGGAAGAACTACAGGGAGGCCAGGGCCATCCTGCTTGCTGGGGCAGGCCCGGGGAGCTGCCCTGGGGGTGGGTTTGGGCCTGGGGTGGAAAGGGTTTTACTGTAACTGCGAGAGCGCTGGACATGGTGGCCGTGGCTGGAGACGTGGCAGCAGCCGTGTGTTCTGCCTATACATGGGGCTTGCTGCTGGGTGACAAAGGGGGTGTTGCAGGAGGGGCACCCCTTAGAGCTCTCCAGAGGGGGGACGTGGCCTCCATTCATACCCAGTCCAAGCTGCGGGCGGTGCTGGCAAAGGGCCTAGATGGCTTGGATTCATTTGGCAGCTAGCCCAGTGCCTCTTGGTGCAGAAAGGACAGGATGGCCCAGTGGCTAGGGCACTAGCTGGGGACTGGAGGCACTAGGTCCTGTTTTCCCAGCACCACCACAGACTCCCTGTGTGAGAGTGAGCAAGTTACCTGGTCCCCTTGCCTCAGTTTCCCCTCCTGGGTAAAATGGGGTTAATGGCAGTAAGGAACCCTGCTCCAGCTAGTCAGGGAGCAAGGAGTTTGTCAGTCAGGGTGGGGAACATCCATCTCAGACCACTGCAGGCTGGTACAGAGCCTTTTGTGGGCAGCAGTGTGTGTATAGAGGTACCATGCCCTGGCATCCCCTGCACTGTACCCTCTTGGTCCCTCTGCCAGAGCACAGAACTGGCTCAAGGGAGATCTGGGTTCTAGTCTTAGCTCTGCTGTTGACCTGCTGGGTGAACTTGGGCAAGTCACTGCTCTGCCTTGTGCCTCAGTTTCCCCCTCTGTAGGGTGGGGAGAATGGGGCTTTGAGCTCTGCAGGTGAAGGGTGTCTAGCAAAGCTCGGTGTTCTGTGTGCGACAGGGTGGAATCTTTCTTCACTCCTCTCTGGTCTGGTTTCAGACCCGCTGCTCCCGGGACTAAGGATGCTGCACGGGCCTCTGCCAGAGCCCTGACCAGCAACAAACCCGCCATGGCTAAACCCAAGCAGATGGCGCCACCTGGTGGCCAGACCTCGACGGTACCACCGCAGCAGAGAAACAAAGCCGCCTCTGCAAAGAAAGGTACCGGCGCCTGCCACTAAGCCTTGGGGATGCAGAGGCGTCTGTGGGAGCGGGACACAACTGCTTCCTCCTCCCCCCCCCCCCCCCCCCCATGTGACTCCATCCCTAGCCCCGGGCAGGGCTATCCCTGGGGGACTGCAGGGCCTGGGACAAACCTCCCCATCTGCCCCAGACCCTGCCTCTGCCCTGCCCCTTCCCCCAAACCCCCACCCCTCTTACTGGGGCCCAGAGCCAGGCCTGTCTCAGGAAGGGGTTGACCCAGACAGGGTTGGTGGCTGGGCGCAGCAGCCGGGAACCCCCCCTTCCTATGGTGTGGGGGGCGTGTGCCCCTTTGTGCCCCTGTGCCTAGGCGTGACACATCAGCAGACTCTAGTGAATCCAGTGTGGGCTGTCGAGGCGTCTGGCACGGTGTCTGGCTGGATCCCATGCACGAAGGGCAAGGGGTGGAGCGTGCCGTCCTGTATGGGGGGTTGCTGCCTGTTTGGGACCCCAGGCCGCGCCTGGCTCTGGGCCGAAGTGCAGGTGGCCCATCTCCTGTGGCAAAGGGTGGCCGCTCACTCGCTCGCACGAGGTCCCCGCCAGCCCAGAGCAAGCCAAGGCTCTGCTCCCAGCCCTGGGCCTCAGGGATTGTGGGTAGTCTCTCCTCTTCTAAGCAGACATGGGGCTGCTCTCAGTTACGCGGGGGCAGAGCGAAAAGCCGGCTCTATCCTTGCCCTGTGGAGTGATGTGGGGATTGGGACACTACCAAGCCCCATTGACTTTCCCAGGGGACCGCAGCAGCTCACGGTATCCTCTCCTGGCCTGGCCCCTTACCCCCGAGGGCCCTTCCCATTGGCTGAGCTAGGGCCTAGCTCTGACACCTGATTTCTTTCTTGTCCCTGACAGAGCCCGTCAGAGCCGCCCCCATGCCCAGGGCCCAGCTGTCTGGCTCGACCCCTGCCCTCAACAAGACTGCCAAAGCCAAGCTCCCGCCGGAGCCCAAGACCAAGAGCCACCCAGTTCCTGCTGCTCCCAAGGCCTCGGAAAAGCCAAGGCCCACAGGGCTGAAGATCTCTCCAAAGGCAGGGAGCAGCCATCCGAGCACTCCACAGAGAGCAGCAACCTGCGCCCCAAAGGGGCTGCCCGCTGGGAGCCCTGGCAAGAAGCTCCCCAAGAAAGAGGCTGGTTACAACCTCGAGCCGGTGCCTGTGCCCAGGAAAAAGCTGCTCTCCCCGGGAGAGGCCAAGGCAGCTGCTTCTGAGGTCCTTGCGGCCCCTTCTGATGCTCTGCCTGGCACCGAGAGCGCAGCCCGGGAGGGTGGCATGGAGCCCGTGGACGGGCAAGGCCTGATGCCAGAGATGGGCCCCATTTTGCCTCAGCTGGGCCCAGCAGATGGGGATGCTCCTGAGAACTCCAGGCTGCAGGTGCCAGGAGCTGCACCAATGCCTGCGAGGGACTTGGAAGAGGCCGTCGGTGGCGGAGAGTCCCTGGAAGGAGGACGCCCATCTGGCCCAGAGCTGGTGGTGCCCGAGCCTCTGTCCCAGCAAGGGGAGGCATTGGCAATGCCCCCTGGAGAACAGCAGCCAGGGCCCTCACCCCCACAAGCGCTGGGCTGTTCCCCCGTCGAGACACCGCACCCAGCACACACGGAGCTCCCCGACGCACCCATCAAACCGCAGGGCGAGCAGAGCCTGGCAGACGCCCCATCCATGCACCAAGAGCCCTGTGGGTGGGACCCAGCAGCCCAGGGAGACCCCTCGCTCTGCCGAGAAGCCCCCGGGGCTGCCGAGTACCTGGACTTGTGGCCGGAAGGGGACGGAAGAGCGGCCCAGGACGTGACCTGCCCCGCACCAGCCCAGCCGGATTCCTCCTGCCCCGCTGGGGCCTCCCAGACGCTGCCGCTCAGCGAGGGGGCTGCTCCGGCTGGCACCTGGGGACAGCACTCACCGTCCGGGTCACTGCCCCACCTGGCAGAGCCTCTGCAAGGGGTGGAAGGGACGGTCCCAGGTGCCGAGATGTCGGCTGAACCAGAGGGGCCCACACGTGAGACGGACCCGTTGCTGCCAGCTGGCTGGGAGGTCCCCTACCCGGAGCCAGGAGCTGTGGAGCTGAAAGAGGAGGGAACCGGGAGGGGGGCTGTGACCCCGCCAGGGCCTGGCCAGGAGACCCAGGGTGCTCTCCTCTCTGCAACTGGAACCCAGGACAGGCATTCTGGGGAGATGAGGTGTTGGGAGGCCAAAGCAGGGACGAGTACAGAGGGGACGGCCGCTTGCCAGGGGGTAGAGGGGCCGAGCGGGAAGCCCATACATGCCGGGCCCGAGCCAGGGCAGGCTGCTCCTCCCACAGAACAGCTCCGCAAGGACCCCGAAGACCAGACTAGCATCGCTTCTCCTCCCGCCACATCCTTCCCTCCTGCTGGGCGGTCCCTGCTGGCCAGTGTCGCCCTCACAGGCCCTGAGGAAGCCCAGCGGGGCTGCCCCTGCCCAGGTGCTCCGGGCGACGTTGCTGGGATGGGGCCCACGGAAGAGGAGCCCCCACTGAAGGGTGGGGCTGACCTGCTGGAGGTCCTGGAGCCATGTGCCCAGCAGGGGTCACCGACTGGCCCCGAGGTGACCATGCACAAGCCGCAGAGCCTGCCCCTCAAGAGCCTGGAGCTGCCCCAGGAGCCGGCCCCACACCCCCCAGCCCCGGGGCAGCTGTCGTCCAGCAGCGCCGAGTCGGAGGGGCCGTCCAAGAGCCGCTCCTCCAAGTCCAGCACGCTGAGTGGCCCCGACCTGGCCGGCAAGAGCAGCAGCGAGACCAGCACCCCGGAGGAGCTGCGGGACTACGACAGCAGCTCCGGCGTGGAGTCCAAGTCGGACGAGAAGCTGGACCCGCCCTTCCCCCGCAGCCCCCGGGAGGACCTGCTGGGGGAGCAGGACCTGGGCATCCACATGGACAAGGGGGACGACGAGGCAGAGACGCTCCCGGCGGACGAGCTCTTGGGCGACCCGCCCACCGTGTCCTCCGAGGACGAGGGGGAGCTGGATGGAGACCTCCTGAAGGAGCCCGGCTTCCCTGCCCCCGGCAAGCCCCTGGTGTGCTGGGCACCTGCCCCGCCCCGCCGGCCCTCGCTGGAGGAGTCCGAGGAGCTGGGCTCAGGTGATGCTGGGACCGGGACACCGGCTTCCACCAACTCCGCCACCTCCTGCGATGCCTTTGACGCCGCCTTCCACCTCCCCTCCACCGACAGCTGCGGGAAGAGCCCTGGCCTGTCATCCCTGGAGAGCGAAGAGCACTCGGCTGAGAGCGCCCGAGACCACAGGGGCTCCGAGCCGGCCGGCCTCCCCGAGCCGAAAGAGCGCGGCAAGATCTCCCTGGCCGGGGACTGGGCCTGCCAGCTGGAGCGCCCCCCGCGGATGGGCTCGGCGGACGAGGAGCCAGCCCCCCAGCCCTATGACACCGTTCCCCGGGGCCCGGCGGCAGGTAACGTATAGAGGAGCCTGCCGTGTGTGTCAAGTGCCAACGCCGCGGTACCTTAACGCAGTCATGTGCAATAGCGCCCCCTGCTGATGGGAACCCCCCCTCAGCGTTCCCCTCCCACCCTGCTCCATCTCCCACCTAGCCAGATGGGGCTGACGTCTCTGTCATGGCCCCCATTGTGTGCCTAGATCAAACATGTCAGGCTCTCCCCTGTGATCATGGGTCCCTGGGGGAAGTTGTCTGTGTTTTAATGTTCTTCCCTTGTGGGGTGCGGGATTGGGGGCCCAACCTTTTAGCCTTTCAGTGCATTGAATAAAGAGTCACGTATCTGGATCTGACCTCCTGGCCTGTTCGTTGTATTTTTGTGTAGAACACTTACTGCCCCTCCCGTAGCCTGGGCTGGGGAGAGGGGTTGATTGGCCATGCTTGCTGCAGCCAAGGGGTTTGGGGTGGGGGCTAGGGAGCCGCCTTAGCATTTGGCTTGTAGACTAGCCCTTTTGTTGACCATCACATGGAAGCCTTTCATGGCTGAGAGCATCTTGACCCTTCCCTGGGCCACCATGTGGTGTGTGGACTCAGACCCCAGCAGCTCTCCTCTCCTGGGCCTTTTGGTGCAAGGGAGCTCCGTTTTGAGAACTAGCACCCCCGATGCTGAAGTACCTTCCCAGTCCAGAGCCCAGGCCCCTGCCATGCCCAACTCTGTGGGCAGCTTCAGCCTCCAGGATGCAATTGTCATGGAGACACTAGGTACCTGGAACAGCCTAAGGATGCTGTGCCCAAGTTGGTCCCAGTGCGTTGTGCTTAAATAAAAGCCTCATGGCTGGTAGGAGATGGACCCCCTCTGTCATCACCATCCAGACTCTGTCTTCCTTGGTGCTGACCCCTGGTCCCTTGCTGCAGTACGGGACCCAGACACATGGTTCTGGTTCCAGCCAATAGCCTGTGATGGTGCACCCATTGGCCAACTCGCTGCAGCCACAGTAGTGCCACCTGGGGGCAAGCAGCGGAGATCCCACTAGTCGTCTCCTTAGTGGCTCTGCCCTCCCCAGACCACCCCTTCCCTCCTGGGCATCTGCTGGCCACCAGGGCATCACTGCCATGGAGGTATCCCAAAGATCTAGCCATAGGCAGGGAAGCAGGAGCCAATTCCTAGTTGAATCGTCTTTGGGTGTCTTGTGTGGTTTGGGGGAGGAGGGGGGGAAAGGATCAAATGGGCGAGCCCTGGATGTTGCCTGGACTCTCCTCCCTGCCTGTCTGTCTGTATCTGTGCTGGTCTGTCCCAGTGGTGCCCCTTCGTCTGTCTTAACACCCCTCCCCGTGGGCTGTTCTCTCCAACCCATGCTCCTGTGCCCTGTTGTAGGTGAGAGCGGGGCTGGCCTGGGGCTCTTCTCCTGGGGGCCCTGCCCCCCTGAGATCCTCTCCACCATCTACGAGGTGGAAGGAGGCGCAGAGAGCCCTGGGCAGGTGCCGGAAGAGGAGGAGGAGGAGGAGGAGGATGGGAGCTGCCGGCTCCTGCCTGCTGCCCCCCGTGACAAGGCCCCCCTGCACCTGGGCAGCCTCCAAGCAACTGTCATGCAGCAACTGATCAGCCGGACTCTGCTCTTTTCCTCCACTGGGGAGGCCCCCATGGGGGGCAGAGGAGCCCCCGTCATGAGTGAGGTGGAGCTCAGCAAGTGGACAGACCTGCTGTCGCCATTGGATGAATCTCGGGCCAGCATTACCTCCGTCACCAGCTTCTCCCCCGAGGACATCTCGTCTCCCCAGGGCGACTGGACGGTGGTGGAGGTGGAGACCTTCCACTGACTTCCCCCTCCCACACCAGCTTCACCCCTCCTTCCCACACCTGCTTAGATCCCTGCTGTGACCTGCTCTGCTCCTTCCCCTGGGGGCCATACCTGGTGGATTGGCTGGTGCCTCTGGTCCAGCTACGCAGAGCTTTCCTTCTACCTCTTGGCCCAGAGTGGAGCAAGTGGCTTGCTGGGCAAGGCTACGTGAGCAGGTGGAGACGGCCACGTGGAGACCTTGCACCAGGGTGAGACTTAGCTACCGTCCTGAGGCCTTGACTTCAGGTTCGAATGTCTGTTTCTGATCTCGCTGTCTCTCCCCAGAGCCCATGGCCAGAGGGGTGGAGGGGCAGCGGCAGGAGCAGCACAACTCTCTCCATCTTAGCTCTTGCAGGCCCCTTCCTAAGGCGGGGTGAGCCCCCCGCAGCCTGTCCCCCGAGAGACGGTTCTGGGCCGTTAGCCCTGGTGGCCTCCATTGAACATCCATGGGTCCTTGTGGAACATGTCGGTGGGGTTGGGGGGCAGTTCCCACTCCGAGTCCCCAAGTCCCCAGAAAGTCTCCAGGCTTCAGGCACATGGTGCTGACCCCCCCCATGGTGTGGCTGGAAGAAACCAAGCCGGGGGGGGGGGCGGGTTTCCTTGTTCAGTGGCAAGGCATGCCCAGGGCCAGGGTGGGTCAGTGGAGTTCATGATCTCCCCACCTCACCTGTGGCAGGGGGGTGGATAGTCAGGGCTGGGGTTGGGAGGAAGAAAGACATGGCCTTAATGCTGGACTTGCGTCTTCGGTGAATGTTCTCTCCTTTCCCCGGGCTCTGAGCTGGGCTGATGGGCGGGGAGGGGTTGATTTCTCAGATGATTTGCCTGCTGCATTGGAAGAGTAAAGGCCTTTGCTGATATTCCAGCTGTTGCATCCTGGGGCGGGGGGGCTGGGTTTTGCTGCTGGGGAAGGAGCCTTTAGGCAGAGGCCTGCTGTCTCCATTGGCTGCCCTGGCCAGCCACTGCTCCAGGAGCTGAAAGGGGTGTGTGTGTGTGGAAGGCTTGGATCCTTGGGTGGGGGCTGGGTGCAGGGGGCTGTGGACATTCATAGGCAGACTGGGGGTTGGGGAATTCCTCTCCTGCCCCTCCTGGACAGGGCCCAAGCCTGTGTGCTGTGGCAGCCCTGTGCCCTGCACTCCCTAGCTGCTTCCCGTATCTGTGGGCAGGCTCATCCTGGCTCGTTTCCTCACTGCTGCTGGCCGAGAAGAAGCCAGGGTGGTGCTGTCTGCACCCTAACTGCTTGGCCTCGCTTCCTCCATGGTGGAGGGAGGTGCTGGGCTAAACGCTACAGCCGGGACCTCTCGGGTGAGCCTCAGCACAACCAGGGTCTCTTCTCCTCATGTGAGCCATGGACACCACCTGCCTTGGAGCACCTTCCAGAAGGTGCCACTGGGAAGCTAGTCCCTGGTGGAGCCTACTCCCTGGAAGAGCCCCAAGGCTGCCAGGGGATGTTCAGCCCACGGGGAGGTGGGCAGCTGCCTGCCATGGGCCCAGTACTGCAGCATAGAGGAGCCAGATCCCAATCAAGCCATGCAGCACCCTTGGGCTTGGCATAGCCCAAGGCAGTGGGTTGGAACAACTCAAGTTTCAGGGGGGAGGGGGGAAGGGTTGTGTGTTCATCTAGTGTGACGGTGTCGTGAGCTGTAGAGACTCTAGCTGTAGTGAAGTTCCTGGCTGCAGTGAGCGAGTGTGCGGCTGGTTTTGTGCTAACATAGCAAACTGTGAATGGTAAACTAATTAATTTAAACAATGGTGGTGGCGTTTTTTAAAAAGAGACTTTTGGTTTATAATAAAGATGGATTAAAAGCTGCTCAGGTGTCGGGCTCTTCCTGGGGGGGGGGCGCAAGCATCTCTGGGCTTCAGCTTGGCACAATCTGGATTTTAAGCCCTGGTTCTCCAAATCCTATAACCTCCCTTCTCCTCCTCCCCCCACAAGGCCCCAGTGGAGTGAGAGAAGGCCTTGTAGGGATAGTCCAAATGTGAGGTACCCAGACTCTCCTCAAAGTTCCCACCCTTTATCTAAGGTGCAGGAGAAACTGAGGCATGGGGAAGGGGGGGATAGATGGGATGGGACAGAGCTGGCACCAAAAGGCAAGGGTCTTGACTTACCAGCTCTTCGCTGCTCTCCTTCCAAAGGGCTTGAAGCCATGGTTGGAGCAGGTGGCTGTACCCCCTCCCAGCTTCTCTGAGGCCAGCAGGCTCCCTCTCCTCCCTCCCCCCCACTCCAAAAGGCAAGCAGCAGCTAAGGGTGATGACTTTGTCTGTCTCCAGCAGTGCCCAGTCCCAGAGTCTCTGGGTACCTGTATGGAACAGAGTAAGTGGGATTTAGTCTTGGCTCTTGCAGTCAGATCACTGCAGAGGATTGCATCCTTAGCCAAGAACCAGCAACGACTCTTCTCCAGTCTAGTTCTTTGTTGACTTCAGTTATACTTTTGGCCATCAACATCCCTGCGCAAGGAGTTCCACAGGTTAATTGTGCATTGTATGGGGAGGGGGGGCAGGAAGGTTTCAGAGGCCTGGAAGGGACCTCCAGCAGTCTAGTCCAGTCCCCTGCACCTGAAGCAGGACAAAATAGACCATTCCTGATGGCTGTTTGACTCTTTTTAAGCAGCAGTTAGACAATGATGGAGATTCCACAGCGCCTCAAGGGAATGTATGCCACTGCTTAACTAGCTAGCAGCTCTTCCAAACAAACAGCTCCTTCTGCAACTTGAGCCCATTGCTTCTTGTCTTAACTTCAGACAATAACAATTCTTCACCCTCTTCCTTGTAACAACTTTTTCTGTATTTCATCCAGACTAAACACACCGGCTACGTCTAGACTGGCATGATTTTCCGCAAATGCTTTTAACGGAAACATTTTTCCGTTAAAAGCATTTGCGGAAAAGAGCATCTAGATTGGCACGGACGCGGCTTTTGCAAAGCACTTTTTGCGAAAAGCGTCCATGCCAATCTAGACGCGTTTTGCGCAAGAAAGCCCTGATCGCCGTTTTCGCCATCGGGGCTTTTTTGTGCAAAACACTTTTTAGCTGTCTACACTGGCCCTCTTGTGCAAATACATTTGCGCAAGAGAGCTTTTTTCCCCGAACAGGAGCAGCATAGTATTTGCGCAAGAACACTGACAATCATACACTAGAGCGTCAGTGTTCTTGCGCAAATTCAAGCGGCCAGTGTAGACAGCTGGCAAGCTTTTGGGGAAAGACTTGCCAGTCTAGACGCAGCCACCCTGTTTTTTCAGCCTTCCCTGCTAGGGCATGTTTTCTAGAGCTTTCATCTTTTTTGTTGCTCTTTTCTGGACTGTCTCCAGTTTGTTCACTTCTTTCCAGAAACAGGGTGCTCAGAACCTAAATTGTTCTAGGCAAGGTGTCTAGAAGCCTTCCCAACCCTTGAATGGTGCTGTTGCCCATCTATGAACCTTTCCCAGTTTCTACTTGATCCTTTTTGAGCTGGGGCAGCTAGAACTAGACCCCGTGCTCAGGATCAGCACCCCAGGGAGTTGTATATTTTGGCCCTTAGCAGGGCCTGATGTACTTTTTGATCCCTACTGTGCAGCACGGTGACAGTGCTAAAGAACTGTCTCCAGTGATGCTAAACTCTTGCATGGTAACAGGTATCTTAAAAGCTAAATCCACTGGCCCAAGCAGGACTGCTGCAACTTGCCCGGTCACCCCTTCAACTCCTGCCCTCGTCTCATCCTGCCTCTCCAGTCACACTCAGAGGGGAAGTGCATCTCCATGGGAAACCTCTTGGTGCTGGAGAGGTGCCCACTTCAGCTTGGTGCCCCCTTAGTTCACAATCTCAGAACCCTCCTCTTGCAACCCCAGGAAAATGCAGCCCCAGCCCAGCACTGAGTGAGGGCAGCTGACTGCAACTACAGGACTAGGCAAGGACTTCTGCTTTCACTCTTAACAGTTTCAAGCTCTGATGCTCCCCAGACCTGCACGCGATTCCCCCCACCGCAGAGAGGATCTTTCTCTCCATATTGCACAGGTGTGTTGGCTGGCATGCTGCTGGCAGGGGAATGCTCCCTATGGGGCGGGGGATTGAAGGTAGGAAGGGGCAGCATCTGCTTAGAAGTCCCAGCAGCATCTTAGGTTGGTGCTTAAAACAACTTTTTTCTTTTCCCAGGGCCAGAGTGCTGGACTGGGACTCAGAGCTGGAGTCTAGGCCCAGCTCTGCTGGTGACCTGCATGTCCCTGCCTTGCTCTGTGCCTCAGTTTCCCCATCTATAAAGCAGGGCCTTTGGCACCATGCTGCCTCCTCTGTGGAACTAAAATCAACAGGCCGCACACTGCATGGGCACAGAGCTAGCAGGACCTGCCTGAATTGTAGTTCTCCTCAGAGCAGGTTGTGATACCGTGGGGTTCAAACCACTCTTGCCCCAGCGGGCAGGAGGAGATCTGCTGGGCTTGTCCATCTCCTGTGGCAGCAGGTGCTGGGTGTGCCCACTGTGGTGCAGCAGGGGGCAGATGCCCTGGCTGGCAATTCCTATTTCCCACCAGGTCTTTCTGCATCAGCAAAAAGCGACACAACCTTCCCCTCCCCCTTTTCCTGGCAACAGCTGCTCTTCCCTCCATTCTGAGACAGGGGAGCGACCCCGCTCCACCTCTGCCCCAGGGGCTCTGTCCTGCCCCATGGCTGTCGGCCAACAGCCGCCATTGCTCCATGGCCACAGGGATCAGCTCCCCCCGCGCTGCCTGCCCTATGGGCCCAGCTGAACCAGACGCCCAGTGGAGCCTGCGGGGGTCAGCACAGCAATACGCCAGGCCTCCATTTCCCACCTCTAAACTGGGCTCCTGCCTTTGTACAGTGGGGCAGCAGTGCCTGGGTGGGGCCTGCTCCCTGCAACAAGGCAGCGCCTGGCCTCACACTGGAGCCAGCAATGACTGGCCAAGGAGAGCGCCCCCTGCTGTACAGCACCAGCCCTGGGGTCAGCACAGAGGAGGGAGCACCCCAACACCCAGGCACTGGCTGAGGCAGCTGCAGCAGCTCTAAGGACATAGGGAGAAGAAAAGCCCCAGCTCCAAGGGGTTACCCAGCATCCTCTGAGTGCAGGGCCGCTCCTGCCTTCATGTGCTTCACCAAAGGCCAGGCAAGGGGAAGGGGGCGGCTAAGCACAGGACTCCTGGGTTCCACTCCCAGCTCTGTGAGAAGAGGCAGCTGGAAGTCAGGACTCCTGGGTTCTTTCCCCAGTTCTGCGGTTGATTGGACACCACGTCCCCTGTCTGAAGTGGGATGAACTTTGCTAGACCCCACACCCCTCCCAGACCTGGGAACAGACCCCAGGTGTCCTGACCCCCAACCACCACCCAAGCTGGGGCCAGACTCTAGGATCCTGACTCCCAGCCCCGTCCCAGAGCAACTTTCTTTAGACATAAGACTCATCTCTCAGCTGTCCTAAGCTACCCCCTTCCCCCCCCCGAAAGGGGCCAGAAACATTCACCAACGGGGGTTTCTCTTGTTTTTAATTTTTTTTTATTTAAAAAGAGAGGTGGGGAAGGGGAGGGTGCGATATTAAAAAGCAACTGACTCTGGGTAGCAACTATTGAAATGTTTAAAAAAAACAAAACAAAAATTTACTCCTCCTCCACAAACCAGAGAATAAAAAGGATCCCCTGTTAAAACCTTCCCCTGATGCAGGGCACCCCTAAGTACCCCACCCACCCCCCAAAAATCCTTGCCCCACCCTATCTGGACAGCAGGGAGACCAGATGTTGTGGGGAGGAGACACAAAACCAGAGTGCCATGTCCTAAGACCGGGAAGAGGGGGCTAAAAGACGCCCCCTCCCCAAAGTCTTCAGGCATTTCCTGGACATGAAATGAGCAAAAAATCTACCTCTCCCGCCTCCCCCAGCTTGAAATGGACAACGCTGCTACGATGTGAGACTAACCAAGGGAATAAACACACAGTGGAGGAGCGGGGGGCAATGTTAGGCACCGATTCCCCCCCCCTGCAAAGAAACAACCCTGTAAACCCCTCATCTGAATCCTACTCCTTCACTCCCTCCCCACCACAGCTTTTCCTAGCTCTCGCCAGCCACTTGGGTGT
This sequence comes from Rafetus swinhoei, assembly GCA_019425775.1. Lineage (NCBI taxonomy): Eukaryota > Metazoa > Chordata > Testudines > Trionychidae > Rafetus > Rafetus swinhoei. Next base: position 824,569 of record JAFJHL010000157.1, on the reverse strand, counting down.
TAATCACAAGGGGAGGGGGGATGGAGCTAGGACGCCAGGTCCTTTCCTGGCTCTCCTCCTCCCTACACCAAAAGCCCAAGGCTGATTGACACCCCCCATCCTCTCCCCCCATCGTCCGTTTCCATGGAGACAGGGATGCTGGGAGGGCTGATTCCCAAGATGCCCAGGGGAAGGGGTGCAGCAGGCAGGGAGGGGACGGCAGGAGGCGGTGGCTGCTGGCACAGTCCCCCTCGGCCCCGGCTGCGATCCCCCCGTCTCTCTGCTCAGCCCAGGAAGGAGTCCACCTCGTCCTCCTCGAAGTGGCTCTGCTGCAGCACCTTGATGTGGTACTCGTAGATCTTCAGTGCGGGGCCCAGGCGGATGGACAGCCCGGTCAGGACGTCCGTGCGCTGCATGAGCAGAAGGGACTTCCCATCAATCTCCTGCAACGGGCAACAGAGGGAGGTTAACTGGGATGTCTGGCTGGCTCAGCAGCCGGGGAACGGGACACGGGGCCTTTCCCCTCTCCAGGGCTGGTTCTCGCCACACCTTGCTCCCTAGCTTCCCTCTGGGAGGTGTCTCCGCTCCGAGCATTGACCCAGGACGGGCCATGGGACCACGGCCTGTCCACTTTTCACCATGGGCCCAGTGTCCTGCCCCGCACCCCTCCCCGAGGCCCTGTCTCCTGGCCAGGCTGGAAGCTGAGCCCAGCTGGGTAAGAGCAGCCTAGGGAGCCCTGGGGACCCTCCACCTACCGAAAGCAAGGGCCCTGAAAGCTGCACCTGACCTGTGTCCCCACCCCCCTGCCTAGGGCAGATGCAGGGTCTGTGGCTCCCCACAGCTGCCCAGGTCTGGCTGCAGCTCTTTGGCCCCATTCCCAGGGCAGGGCAAGACACCCCTCCCCCCCACCATCTACCGTGGACAGGGACTTGGACCGGGGGCTGCTCTCAGGTGGAGGGACCCAGGTTCCCTGGCCTGGCTCCAGTTTTGGCTTGGCTGGGGTGAGACTCCAGGGCACAAGAGGGGCTGGGGGCCTCCCCCCCTTTCAGGAATTACCCATCACCCCTGCACTGACCTGCTCCTGAAAGGCCGATGCCTGCTCTGCAAATCCAGCCTCTGTGAAATAATCCACCACGTCCATCACTGTCCACTCCACGGGGTCCGAAGGCTTCTCCTTCTTCACCGAGCTGGGCGGGGGAAGGGCAACAGAGATCAGCCTCTGGGCCACAACCCTCACCTCCCAGGCAGACACAGCCCTGCCCCCATCACCAGGTCTGAATTCCCCTGCCCCCAACCCCTCCCATACTAGAGCCAGTCCCTCTGCAATGGGGGCCCCCAGGCAGCCAACGGAGGCAGGAAGGGAATGGGGCCGCCAGCAAAGAATGGAGGAACACCCCCCATGGGGGGGCCAGGAGCTGCTGCGGGTTGGTGGACGCAGCAGGGAAACATGCCACGTGTGGAGTCTTAAGATCCCAGTGGCCAGGGAGAGGGGCTGATCCCTAGGGGGATGGAGGAGACGTCCTAGAGCCAGAGCTGATCGCACGGGGCTCACAGATTCAATATCAGTTCCAGGTGCTGGGCAGAGGGCGCGCCCCCTGGTGGCAGTAAGTGGGAGGAGCAGCCAGCAAGCACAGGACTTGGGATACTTTTTTGTTGGTCTCTAAGGCGCTGTAGGACCACTCGGTTTTTTAAGTTACGGACTAACCCGGCGACCCCTCTGGGACTTACACCAGCAATGGACAACCTAGCGAATGGCCGCACGAGTGGCCCTTCTCCAGCTCAGTGAGACTGTCACAACCAAGATGGTCTCCTGGGATCGGCTGGTTTTGCTAAGTGCGCTTGCAAACCTAGAACGTGGGGGGTGGGGTGGGGGCTGATTGCACCGTGGCAGCACTGTGATCAGATGCAGAGAGAGCACCCAGCTCTCCCTGTCAGTGGTGTGCGCAATCAGCACCCACCTCACCTCACATGCCCTGGCTTTACTTGCGTGTCACTTGAGCAAAACTGGTAGGAAAAAAACTACCTGGCTGGAAACCAGCAGAATCTGGCATCTCTGCACAGGGGCAACAGTAAAACAAAACATCTCGCCGGCCACACACAGAACCCCGAGGGGCTGCATGTGTCCCGTGGGCTGCAGGTTGCCCTCCACTGACTTACACGCAGCTGAACGGTGTCCCATCTGCTGCCTGGATGCCGGGCCGCCCGGGGGACAAGGGCACAGGGGGGTCCGCGCCCGCAACAGCTGGAGAGACTGCAAGCAGGAGAGAGCGTCAGGGTGAGAGATGTCGGGCACAGCACATGCACGGACAGGGCTTTCATCGCCCCACGGAATGTGAGGAAATCGGCACCCCACAGCACCTAGCTCCCGTGACCTCCTCCAGCCCAGCAGATGCCCCTCAATTTTGTTCCATAGTCCTGGCTTTCCTTCCACTCCCAAAGCTCAGCTGACACTCCCCAATCCCCACCCGCACCCCCTCCTATCCCTGCCCTGGGTTGCCTCTTCCCATTGTTCTTCCGATGCCCTGCAATCTCGTCTTGCAGCCCCCTGGATATTCCAATGCCAGGTCTCCCCCCAAATGCAGGCGCAGCCAGCCCAGCTGAGCGGAATTTCACAACATCCCTGAGGTTGAGATCTGCCAAGCTCATTGCATGTGTGATCTCAGCCACTGCCAACTCACTGGCCTCTCCCCAAACAGAACCTTGGTTTCCCCTTCTCTGCTCCAATACCTGCTCTGTCTGGCTGCCCATAGGAAGCCCCTTCCTTCTTGCCCATTCCAAACTGCTGGCAGGCGCTCTCCCCAGGGGAGCAGGCCTTGGCATGACGCCTCTCGCTGCCTTCGCGGTGGGGGCGCTCGGAGCCCTTGTCCGGGGAGTGCTCCTCTGGGGGGTGCAAGTCCCTGGCGTGGCCACCCCCCGCGGGGCAGTCCTTCCCACGCCTGCTGTCCTTACAGTCCCCGTTCATCTGGCTCTGCTCGGCGGGGGCTGCTTTGCCGTCACTCTCCAGCCCAGCCCTGGTGCCCGCCGCCTCGTAGTCCGGAGCCTCGGAGCCCTCCGACATGGTGGAAGCCTCGTCATCCTCTTCCTCCACCCCCTTCTCCTCGGACGGTTCCTCCCCAGCCTTCTGCGGGCACCAAGAATCCAGAGTTAGAGACCCCAGGACACTGCTCCCCTCTGCCCTGCTCAGGGCATCTTGCAGGCATGGCTGGGGCTCCTGGTCTTACCCATCACTGGGCTTCATCTAGCCATTTCCCCTAACTCGGGATCCCCTTCTAACCCAGCCCTGGACTCCCAACCCCCATCAGTTCTACCTATGCCCCTCAATCCCAACCCACAGCCCACGGCTATCCCAAATCTGGGTGCCCCCCAATCCCAACCCACAGCCTCCACCCCCTCTATTCCAGTCCCCACACGCCCTACTCCAGCGTCAGGTGACTCGGAGGATGCAGGACTGAGCATCTAACCACAACCAATTGGTCACAGCCTTAAAAAACCCTGCCCCACAAACAGGAAGCTGCTGTGCTACCAAGTGACCTCGTGGGAAGAGACTTCCTCCCAGGGAGCGCCAGCTGCCACGGACCCTCTCTGCTGGAGCAGGCTACGGGCGCACATCCAGCTGTGCCCATTCCTAAAAATGCCCTGGCCACTTTGTGGACAGGGGGAGATTTTATTGCAAACAAAGGACGTAGAGATGGGTGAGAGGCAGCACGAGCTTCAGAGTCAGGAAACTTGGACTCTATTCCCAGCTCTGCCGAGCAGTTTTGGGCACGTCATAGAATCCCAGGGCTGGCAGAGACCTCAGGAGTCATCCAGTCCAGCCCCCTGCCCAAAGCTAAATCATCCCAGCCAGGGCTTTGTCAAGCCCGGACTTAAAACCCTCTAGGGACGGAGATTCCACCCCCTCCCTAGGGAACCCATCCCAGTGCTTCCCCACACTCCTAGGGAAATAGTTTTTCCTAATAGCCAACCTAGACCTCCCCCACTGCCTCCCCCCATATTGCCCAGCCCCATGCCTCAGTTTCCCCAGTTGTAAAGAGGGATAATCCTTCATTTAGATTGTAAATTCTCTGGGGTGAGAACAGTCTCTCCGCACTGATCTTGCAGCACTCTGCCCAATGGGGGTCCCAATCTCAGATGGGGGGCCTGTGCAGCACCCACTATGAAGGGGCCACCCCCCCATTGCAGCTGGGGCATCTAGGCACTGATCTAACGCAAACAATATCTGAAGCAAATCCAGGAACTCCCAATGTAGCTTTAACAGAGACTGTTAAAATAGCTCATTAGGATTTAGAACAGTGGTTCCCAACCTTTTTTATACCGGGGACTGGCAACATTTTATTTGCAATTTGCATATTAATTATGCAAATATTGAATATGCAAATAAAATGGTACCAGTCCACCAAAAACCCCAGCCCCCAGAACCCCTACCCCTCCATCACCCCCAGCACCAGCCACTGATCCCTGAGCCCCTTGCACCGAACCTGGCCCCCCCCAGTGCCAGCCTCTGGCCCTCAGAGTCCCCCAGCGCCAGTTCCCCATCCCAAATGCCTCAATGCCAGCCTCCCGCTCCTTAAAGCCCCCACCCTCCCAGTGCCAGCCTCCTGTTTCCAGAGCCCCACAGCACCGCCCGTCAGTCCTGCCCCCAGAGCCCTCCCACTACTAGCCTCACCCCCAGAGCCCTCCTGTACCAACTCCCCACCCCAGAAGCCTCTTAGAGCCCCCAACCCCGACGTCCCCCAGCAGTAGCACTGCCCCTAGAGCCCCTAGTGCCTGCCCTGCCTCCCTCACCTAGCCCTGCGCTGCCTCCCAGCCACCAGCTGAGCCCTACTGCCAGGTCACGGCTGCTCTAAGGCTGCCGTGCCGGGCTCCGCGTGGCCCTCCAGCCGCGCAGCGAAGCGCTCTTCTGCGTCCAGGAAGGGACCTGCTCGTGCCCCTGCCCAGCACTGACAGGCTGAGAGGTGGGGCAGGACACGCCTCTCCCAACAGCCAGGGTGGGAGGTGCTAGGTGGTGTATCCCAGCCCCGGCCCCCAGAGTCGCCTCAGTCCGGCAGCCAGAAGCAGGTCGCGGACCGGCGGCTGGGAACCGCTGATTTAGAAGATAGAAGCAGAGGGGTGTGTGTGGGGGGGGTGTAATTAAGAGGAACAATCTAAGCAAAAATAAATAGAAAATTAACCCCCCCTTTGTTCTTTTACAACCATCTCGGCAAAACCAGAGCCAAAGCTCGGGCTCTCCAGCAAGATCTGGCTCGCCTTTCATCAAGGGCCTCCCCCCCACACTGGCTGCATGAGGAGGCCATGCCAGAGATGCCTGGTTTGTTATTGCTGGGCTGCCGGCCAGGCCCAGGCGGAGTGCTCTCGTTATAGTTATATTACGGTAGTGCCCAAAGGTCCCAGCCAGGACTGCGTTGGGCACTGCACACAGAGAACACAGCCGCCCCCAAAACACAGGCAGGGATTGTAGGGTTGCCCAGCAGGCCTGCATCAGGGGAGGGGACTGGACTGCTAAAAGATGGGAAGCAAAGGATAGGATCAGATGGTCACTTTTTGCCATGGAGAGGGGTAAATAGTGGGGTTTCGCAAGCATGTATCTGTACTACGGCCTGTTCCTGTTCCATATTCCGAAGTGATCTGGAAATGGGAGGGCAGAAAAGTTTGCAGATGATACAAAACAACTCAAGATCAAGTCCAAAGTTGACTGCAGAGAGTTACCAAGGGATCCCAGCACTCTGGGGGACTGGGCAACAAAATGGCAGATGAAAGTAATGCATGTTGGAAAACGTGATCCCAACCGTGCATACACAATGATGGGGTCCAAATGATTTGTTACCGCACAAGAAAGATCTTGTGAGTCGTTGTAACTAGGGATGTTAAAATGACATGGTTACATGTGGGGCGGCAGTCGGCTGCCGGTACACATGGGAAGCCGCCTTTTAAGTTAGCAACAACTGAAGGTAGAGAGGATAAGGCATCAAGTGGAGGTAGGGAGGTGGGGTGTGTCCCAGTGGCCTAATGGATAAGACCACAGCCTTTGGAGCCTGGGATTGTGTGTTCGAGTCCCCAGCCTTTAAGCCAGCTCCCACCTGCTGCCCTGCGCTGCTGCGTCAGCTCAAAGCCAGCTCCCCACACCTACCAGGGGCCTGTGTGTAATTGTGAATGTTAATTAATGAGCTCAGGCTCATTGGTTAACTGTTACGCTTACACATCCCTAATTGCAACTGGTTCCCTGAAAACATCCACTCAATGGGCAGGGCCATCAACAAACGAATGGCACGTTAGGAAACATTAGGAGTGGGACTGATAGGAAATATCACAGGGCCGCTGTGTGACTCCATGGGACACCCACACCTTGGATACCGCAGCTTTGCTTGCCCCATCTCAAAAACAGATAGATTAGGGTTAGAGAAAAGCAACAAAAATGATTTTGAGGATGAAGCAGCTTGTGTGTGACAGATTAAGACACCTGGGACTGAGACGGGGGAGGAGTGAGAGGTTGAGATGGGATAGGACAGAGGTCTATAAAACCAGCACTAGGGTGGAGGCAGTGAATTTGGAAGTATTATCCACCTCTTCACATACCACATGAACCAGGAGGCACCCAATGAAATTAACAGACAGCTTGTGTAAAACAAACCTAAGGAACATCTTCACCCAGCACACAGCCAACCTGTGGAACTCCTGGCCCGGGAACACCGGGGTGGCCAAAAGTATAATTGGGCTCAGAAAAGAATTAGTTAAGTTCAATTGCCAAGATGGTCAGAGACGCAGCCCCATGCTCTGGGCACCCCTAAGCCTCAGACAGCCAGAAGCTGGGACTGGATGACAAGGGATGGATCCCTCGCTAGCTGCCCTGTCCTGTTCGTTCCCTACTGTTGCAATACAGGATACTGGGCTAGATGAGCGACTGGTCTGATCCAAGAAAGTTGCTCTGATCAGAAGGCTGTGCTGGCGCCCCCAAGTGGTTGCCAGGGGGCTGCCTGGCAGGGCTGGGGACCCTTGCCCCCGAGTGGCTGCCAGGGGGCTGCCTGTGGGTGGGTTGTTACCGGATGTTTGCCGTGCGAGTAGCACTCTGAGAGGCTGTTCAAACAGACCCATCCATCACAGAGCGCCCAGCCCAGCACGTCAGAGCCAGGCAGGCCATCAGTGCCCAGGACCTCGCCGGGACAGGAGGCCCCAGCAGATCAGAGGCTTCGGCAATGCTCGCCCCCGCAGCTGGAACAACCCTGCACCTCACCCACTTGCTTCCCAGGGCCCTTTTCATTCTAAACTGCTGTGACTGGCACTGCCCACGGCCCCACCCACCCCCTGGCAGGCCTGTCCTCGGCACCTTGCATGCCCTCTGGCTCCCCAGGCACGTGCCAGCACAGGCAGCCCTGGGCCCTGGCCACTCCTGCCTTCCCTGGAAGCAAGCACCCCAGCCCTGCCGGACCCCCTCCTCCCCCCGCAGCCCTGCCCCAAGCAGATCCCCATGCCTTTACTCCATGTGCAGTTGCTTCCTGCGTCCCGTCCCCCCAGACACTGCCCCCCCCCTTCACTCAAGCCATCACTTTCTTGGGCAACCTCTTCCCCCCTGCACTCGGCTCTACTCCAAGCACCCCCACTGGGGCCTAGGGCACTGCCCCTGCCCGCCAAGGTCCTACTCACTCCCCCAGACATTGCCCCTCCCCCACGGGGGCCGGGGCCCTGCTCACTCCCCCCTCCCCCGACACTGCCCTCCCCTGGGCCGAGCACCGCTCACTACCCAGACACTGCCCCTCCCCCCAGGGGCCCTGCTCGCTCCCTCGCCCCCGCCCAGGGGCGCTGTTCGCCCCACCCCGGCATTCGCGTGCCACCTGCCCCAGGCCTTTCCTCCCACATCCAGACACGGCCCCTCCCCCCGGGCACCGCTCACCCCCACCCCGCCACTCGCGCCACCTGCCCCCGCGCTCACCTTGCTCCGGTGCGCCCTGGCGTGGGGGGCGCGGCCCTGGGATCCCCTTTCCGCCCGGGCCAGGGCGATGCTGCCGAAGCGGGTCCGTTCCAGCCTCCCGCGGGCCACTTCCTCCTCCAGCAGCCCCTGGACTCGGCCCCGGGTCACCCGGCCGCCCCCGGCCGCGCTCCCATCCCCGCCCAGGTAGCGCACGATCTCCCGCAGGCTGACCGGGGAGCTGCGCTCGGCGGCCTCCTCTTCTGGGGCGGGGGGCGCAGGGGCGGCGGCCGCTCCCGGCCGGTCCTGCGAGGCGGCGGCGGCGGGGCCGGCTCGGCGCGGGGCGCTGCCCGGTGGGCGCGCGGCGGGGCCGGCGCCCGCGGGGAGCGGGGCGCGGCGGGGACGCTCCGGGCGGGGAGGCGCGGTGCGGGCGGGATGCGCCTCCGGGGCGCTGGGCCGGCGCCGGCGCCGGGGCCCCCCGGCGGGGCGGCTGGACGCGGGCGGCGTTGCGGTAGGAGATGCTGCCTTTGTAGCTGACCCGCAGCACCGCCCGCTGCTGGATCAGCTTCTCCAGCTCGGCCCGGGTGCGCTCGGGCTCCGGCCCGTGTCTCCGCCGCACCATGCGGCAGATGCGCTCCAGGTCCGGCCGCGCCTTGCGGGAGCGCAGCGAGTCGATGGTGTCCAGGATCCACTCCTGGTAGCGGGGCGCCTCCTGCCCCGGCGGGGGCGGCGGGGGCCCGGCCATGCCGCCGCCTCCTGGAACGCCCGGCCGGGGCCGCTACCGCCTCGCTGCTTCCCCTCCCCCGGGGGCTGCGCCCGCTGCACCGGCTCCTTCCGCGGGCCTCCTGCGGGCGGCTGCACGGTCCCGGCGCCGCTGGCGCTCCCCGCTGCACCGGCTCGGCGCGCCGCCCCTGCCCGCGCGGGGTCGCTGCTCCGCCCCCGGCCGGGCTCCCCGGGCGCTGCTGCGGCTGCCGCTGGATTCGGTGGCGCGCGGGCTGGTCCCGGGCAGGCAGCGCGAGCCCTTCCCTCCCCGCCGCACGCGCCGCCGCCCGGGACCCGCAGCCCCTCGCGCGGCATAAGGAGGCGCCGCTGCCCGCAACCTCCCTTCCCCCGGCCGCTTAAGGTGGAGCCGCCGAGTTCCGAGTTGTGCGTGTGTCCCGGCGCCCCGCGCCCTGGAGCCGCCAGCCCAGCCCGCGCCCCCGCCTCTCTGCCCCCCAGCGCCGTCCGCTCTTCTCACCCCTCCCCCCCGCAATCATCCCGCCACCTCCCCTGCCCCGGCCTGCTCTTCTTCCTGCCCCCTCCCCCACACCTGCGCCTCCCCCAGCAGCGTCTCCTGCGAGTGCAGCGCTGTCCCCTTCGCCCCCCAATCCCCAGCACCCCGCTTCTCGCAGGGGTGCGGTGCGGGCTTGGCCCAGGCCCCCCTTGCGGATGTGGAGTGCGGGCTGGGGAGGCTTGCTCGCCCCTTGCGGGGACGGGGGAGGCCTTGAGCCGCTTCTACGCCCCCTCCCCCCGCAACCAGGGGCTGAGGCTCCGGGCGAGGTAACCCGGGGGGTCCGTGCCGAGGGGGCGCAGCTAGGCAGGGCCGGCGGGGAGCGGAGCACGCGGCCTTTCGCCTCCAGGGGGCGCTGCGGGCAGCAATTGAACTCTTGCCCGCTGCCCCCCGCCGCGCTGCCTCGGGGGCCCCTCGCTGCGCTTCGCTCCAGCTCCCAGCCTACGGGCCAGCCCCGCTCCGCTCCCTTCCCCGGGCTGCAGCCGGGCGAGCCACGCCCAGGCCCCGGGAGGGAGCCTGACTGGGAAGGGGGCGGGGGGGGAGCAGGACACAGGGCCCAAGGCACAGGCAGAGGCCAGGGCGGCAGCAGCAAAAGCCTCGAAGTCCTGGCAGGGCCTGCCCGCTGCTCTGCTGGGCGGATGTTGCAGCACCAGCCGCTTGCGCCCTGCCCCTGAGCGGGCAGCCCTGGCTGGTGGGTGGCTAGGCAGGGCTGGAACGACCTGGCTCTCAGGTAGCACCAGTGGGGCAGATCCCCGCGTGTCAATCAGCAACACTCCCTTAGTCAGCCCAGACGCCAGATTGATGCCAGTGGAACATCTAGTTTATGTAGCTACCAGCTTCAACCAGCACCAGCTGAGGGATGGGGCCAGGCCCAGCTCAGTGCACCCTAACAGCCGTGGTTATTGCCACTCTACAGCTAGGAGAACGAGAAAGGGCTATCTATGGTCATGCAGTGGCACAGCCCAGGGCTCCTGACTGCCAAGTGCCCCCCCGCCAGGGATAGAACCCAGGAGTCCTGGCTCCCAGCTCCAGGGCCCCTGCCCAGACTCAGTAGATCCCAGGGCAGAGCTGGGACTAGAATCCCGGAGTCTTAGCATTGCTGGAAACAGTAACCAGCTACATGATCAGACCTCGGACCTAGGGATGAGTCAAGGAGGGCATGCTTAAAGCTGCCCTGCTGGGCTAATCGTGTAAGGTGGCAGTTCTCATACTTTTGTATTGGTTTCCTCTTTCACACTGCAAGCCTCTGAGAGCCACCCCGTATAAGATAAAAACACTTTTTATATGTAACATTATTATAAATGCTGGAGGCAAAACAGGGTTTGGGGTGGAGGCTGACAGCTGGCAACCCCCATGTAATAACCTCACAACGCCCAGTCTGAGACCCCCTCGTGAAAGGCATCCAAAAGAGGGGCATGCTGCAGTGATGGACATAGCGTGGAAAAGATGTGGGGAATCTGGACTTCTGGGTTCCATTTCCAGCTGTGGGAGAGGAGTGGTGTCTAGTGGTTAGAGGAGGGGCTGGAAGCCAGGATGCCTGGGTTCTGGCCAAGCCAGGCCAAAGAGTTTGCAGGGCCTAAGGCAGAAAGCTGACAGTGGCTGTGCTGCATGGCTCCCAGCCAGGGCAGCGAGCAACCACAAGTACCAGGCACTACAGGGCCCAGAAGGCACGTGGCCCAAGGCAACCACCTTGCTCGCCTTGTCCTAAGGCAGGGCCTGGTTCTATCTGTGTTCCACTCTGTAAGAGGGGGGATACCACCTGCCACGCTTAAAGACAGTCAACATGTGACCTTGATTCTTTTTAAAAAAGGAACTAAATGTAGTTTGGGTCCAATCCTCCCCCCCCCCCAAATCCTCTGCCAATTTTGGTTTTACAGCCACATCTCCCTTTTCAAGGGCCCCACCCATAGCCGGACAGTAACCGGGATCAGATAAAATGCTGCAAAGCATAAACTTGGAAAAGTAAGGCCGCTTTTACCTTGCTCCCCCCTAGGCAGCGTTGCCAATCCAACCCGTGAAAAATACCAAGACGGGACTCAAACCAAATCTTGAGGCTGGCTTCAAAATCATGCGATTTATAAATACTTGGTGGGGTGTTTACATCCTGCTGCCAGGACCTCTAACAGGTCACATGGTTCAAGCTTTCTCTGCAGTGAAGAGGCTTAGACAGGGAAGGTTTATCCACCCAAGGAAATTACCTGGAAGAGCTACAGCGGAATATAGCAACTCCAGTCAAATTTCCCCATGCAAACTGAATAAAGCCAGGGAAGCTTGCACGATTTGGCGACTGGTGCTTTAAGAAAAAAAATCCCCACACACAACTAGTGTCAGCCTTGTGCCCAAAGCACAAAGGTTGCTACGAGTAACAATATGAAGGTTACATTAAAAAATCACAGCCGTGCTCCTTTGTACAGGCAGTGGCAGCCAGAGGCAGAGCTGGGCGGGAGTTTTATCGCCAGAAAATGCTGATTTATTGACAACAAAACTTTTCAAGGACAGGGATTTGTTTCAATGAATGGTTTCTCAGGTCAAATGAGACATCCCCACCCCCCCCATTAATTCAGTGTTTTGGACACTCACCTCTGCTGTGGAAGACCCAGGTTCAAGGTCCTGCACTCTGATTCACTCCAGTGTAGAATGGGAGCAAATTTTAAACCCTCCAGTTCTTTCATGAAACACAATCTGCTTCCAGCCTGATCGTGCTTGGAAGCCCATTGTGCAAGAGGTTGTACGGAAGAGTTCATCCCTTGGATTTAATCCTGATATACTGCTTTTCATTCACAGGGGTTTCCTCTCTCCCCTCCCCCCCACACCTAGAATCAGCTGGCCCCTTTCGAAGCAGATTCACACACATGGAGTTACACCGCAATAAGGAAGGTGGGGAGAAAGTCACCTTTAGATGGGAGCATTCTGCTTCTGCAGTCCACACGCAGCTGGCAGCATGCCTAGCTGCACCCCGAGGTTGGCCTGGCTGTTCGCCTCTCCTGCCCCAGCCTCATTGATTGAGAAGACTATCGATTCAGATAGGACTACTGTGAGCCCCTTGGACCTGTGTAATACAGGCCACAGGGCTTCCCCCAGTCAACTCCTGTTTGAGTTGGAGCAAATCTTTTCCCTCCCATCCTGACTGAAACAGTGTCAGTGATGAAAGATCCACCATATCGCTTAGTGAATTGTTCCACTAGCTAATTCCCTCCTCCCCACCCCTCGGGTTAAAAATCTGCTCTTTTCCCCCAGTCTGAATTTTTCTAGTTTCAGCTTCCAGCGACTGGCTCTCCTTAGACCTTTGTCTGCTAGCAGGACTAGCCTATTATCAGTTTTATTCCCCATGGAGGAACTTCTAGACAGGGATCACAGCACCCCTTAACCTTCTCTTTAAGGAGCTATATCAATTGCGTGCCTTCAGTCTCAGCATAGAGCAGGTCCCCCGGCACCTCTCTACCCTTCTCCTATTTGTCACCTTCCTTCTTGAACTGTGGCCACCAGAACTGGCCCTTGTGTTCCAGCAGCGGCCGCACCCCTGTCGGACACAGAGAGAAAATAGCCTCTCTGCTCTACTTCCAATGCCCGTTCGTTCCTCGGCCAGACTCTGCCTCCCCACTTAAGCCCTGACACTTGCCCTTTGTGCTTCCAACTCGCAGCAAGTTCACGTGCCCCTTGTGGCAGCTGCCAGCCCCCCGCCACACCCCTGAACTCCTTTGGCCGCCGGGGCAGGGAACAGCTCCAGGCTCAACTCAGCAGCAGTTGTCCCCTTGGAGTCGAACACCCCACATACCGGGCCCTTTTTTTTTTTTTTTAAACAAAACTTTATTGGTAATTGTTTCAAATATGTTTACAACAAAGCACACTGTTAAAGAGGAAGTGGGGGTTGGGGGTTTTTTTGTTTTGTTTTTGTTTTTTCCAGTGAAACAAGTTTTCTCGGATGACACAGACATGTTTCCCGGGGCGGATGTTAACTCCACCCTCTAGATGGGACCCTCAAGCTTCTTTGTGGGAAAGGGGATTGTTTGGGGGAGGGGGAGGGCTAGCCACCGGGCTCCCCTCCTCCGCTCCCGACAGCGCTCATGTATTTATAATATATATAATTTATCTATGAAACCAAAAGAAGCTCACACACCTCCGCCCCGGAGAGAAACAAGAAATTCAACCGGCTGGTGAATACACACAGTGGGAGACAGGCTGGGGGGGTTAGAACAGGACCACCACACTGATGCACTGCATTGGGGGCAGGTGAAGGAGGATAAGAAAAGAATCAAACAGGAGGAATAGTAAATGAATAGGACAAGAGCCTTCCCCACCCCCCCCCCGACCTTCCTCTCCACCCCCAATAAAGCAAAACCATGGCTGGGTATCAGCACCCTTCCCCCATGCTGATCTCTCTTTGAGGGGCTAATCATGGTCTAATGACCCCCCCCCCCCACCTGACCACAGATCTAATAGGGTCACCCCCTGGAGAGGGTAGGTGGGGTCAATTCAGACAGGGAATCAGAGCCTACTTGGGATCCTGTGTTTGGCCTCCCCCCAACTCAATTTTCGGGTTTCTCCTCCCCCTTCTCATCTTAAAACGAGAATTGAGAGCATGCCATTGGAGGTGCAGAATGGAGCCCCAGGAAGATTGTGGGTAAGGCGAACCCTCCCCCCCACCAGAAAATCCTTTCGAGTTATTTCTGCAGGGCACCATTTGGCCTACAGGGGAGGGAGGGAGGAAGGGACAGACAAGCCTCCACTGACCAAGTACCCCAGAACCAGATCTTACCTGCACCTTCCACCCTGACACACAAGAGGCCAGGCCAAGGAAGGGATGTTTGGGGCCGGGGGGAGCTGCTCAAATTCAAAGACCAGATTCAAGAGGCTGCATTTCCAAGGGGAGCTAAAAATCCAAAACCCACCAGGGAGACTCCCTCTCCCAGCACTCCACTCCAGCCTGTAACTGACCCCCAGATTTTCCCCCCGCCAGCATAAGACACCCCCAAACCAGAGTGCAGCGCGGGTGGGGAAATACTGTCAGTTTCAATCTTTTTTTCTTGCTAAAACCTGGACACCTTCAAACTTGGAGAGTTAAAATTCCTGGTGCAGGGATGGGAAGGGGGGTATCACTGGGGATGGGGGGCTGATGTAGGGTAAATTAACCCAGCCCAGCCCTACGCCTGAATTTTTAAAACCTCTTCCTCCCATCCCCCAAAGGAAAAGAAGGTTTAATTTATTTATTTATTTTAAATTTTAAAAAAGGAGTCCAACTTCCCCCTTCCCCCCCTTTTATAAAATGAGACTAGATTTCCCTCTTTCCAGAGTGGTGGTGGGGGGCTGGGATTTTTCACCCTTCCCCCAACTCCCCATTATGGGGAGGATTCAAAACTGTTCTGGAAGCCAACATGTTGATCTGCCATGAAGGTGGGTGCTGGGGCATATATGCCCCACACCTTGCTCCCAGAAGCCTTTGCAAATAGCCACAGTCTTTTGGGAGGGGGGATCTGATGGCAAAGTACACCCACCGCCCCCCTCCAAACACTAAAATCCACAAATAAAGCCGGCCAGGACTGTGGGGGTGCAGCACGTGTGGATTGGGGGGGCAGTGTGGGGAGGTGGATAACCAGCTCAGTGTGAAGGGGTGGAAAGTAACTAGTGTGTGTGGGAAATCTGTGTGAACCCCAGGTGAGGGGATGATAAGAACTGTTGGGGGTGGGGGCTGCAGGCTTGTGATGGTGGGAGGGGGGAAGCATGGGCACATGGGGGGCCAGGGTTGTGAATGGGGGAAATTAGACTCCTGCCCATCTCTACTGTCATTTGCTTTGCACAGGTTTAGAACAGGTGGGTCTCCCGCTCGCCCCCCAATCGGATCCAGGCAAATCCCTACCCCCCCGCCCACAAAAATAAAACACACAGGCAAGGAACTCTGGCCTTTCTGCTGATCAAATCCAACCCCGCCCCCACCTGCTCCGCACGTGCCCTCCCCGAGGGCGGGGGGCTGCTGGCCCTAGAACTCAGCAAACTCCTTGGCGCACTTCTCAGTGACTGAGACCCGGATCTCCTCTTCCTCGTAGTCATCAAAGTTACTCGTGTCGCCGGGGCCTTTGCACTTTGGTATAAAGGGGGCTTCCACCTGCAAAGGGAGGTTGTGGATGAGGTGAGGGATCAACGTTTGCACCCCCTGCACACACACCTGGGTCATGAGCAAGCAAGGGTCAGCCTCTGTCCCCCATTCAGCCAGAAAACCTCACACTTTGCAATCATAGAAGGGAGGACCATGATCCCCAGGGGAGCCCAGGATCAGGGCCCTCAGCACCTGTAAAGGATACAAGATTGGGCCCCTTGGCAACCAGGTGAGGGATGCAGGATCAGCGCTTCCTCAAACCCCATTCTATCTGGTCAGAACCAGCTCTTCTCACCCCTCCTTTGCAATCAGGAAAGGGCCGGGGAAGGGGGTCTCAAGCCCCTTGGATCCCCGCAACAGCCCTCACTTGCATCATTAGCAGGGTTTGAATCAGAACATTCAACACAGCCCTCTCCCAACTGAGCTAGAGGAATAATGCCATCAGCTGGCAGCAGCAGTAGTAGGCTGTTATCCTCGGGGCAGGGGCAGGGACAGGACTGTGCTTTTGCCACCATGTTACAATCAGGTGCCTGAGGACTCCCTACTTGAAACCAACGCTGGGTGATCACATCTCCCCCTAGTGGCTGGATCCAGCCATAACTTCCTGCTACAGAGTCCCAGCAGCCTGGGCACAGATGACCCCATGTACAGGTGCTGCTGATGGAGGCTGTGTGCGTGTGGGAGTGCCCCCCGTCTCCTCGGCCGGCCCGGCCCATCGCCCTCAGCCACCTTTCTCTGGTAGACAGCGATCCAGTCCGTGGTCGCGAACCACTTGTGGTTCTTGATGTCGTTGACCCCGTTCTTGAGGTTGCCAAAGCGCTTGGTGAGGTCGACTTGCAGCAGGTTGCGGAGCAGGTCCTTCAGGTCTGAGCTGAAGTGAGACGGGAACCGGACCTGGGGTGAGGAGGAGACAGAGGTTACCTGCCCTGCCCTTACGGCTAGATTCCTAAATGCACCTAGTCATGTACAGCCCCTGGCATGGGGGTGTGTGTCCTGTGTCTTGGGCTACTCCTGGGTACTTAGACACTACCATAATACACCCAATGTACAGCCCCTAACACTCGGGGGTCCTGTATCCTGGGCTTCTCTTGGGCACCTAGGCACTACCGTAATACACCTAACGTACAGCTCCTAGTGTGTGTGTGTGTGTGGGTCCTAGACTCCTCCTGAGTGCCTGGGCACTGCCATAATACACCTAATGTACAGCCCCTGGGAGGGCGGGGGGACTGGACTACTCCTGGGTGCCTAGGCACTATCGTAATACACCTAATGTACAACTCCTAGTGTGTGTGTGGGTCCTGGACTACTCCTGGGTGCCTGGGCACTACCATAATACATCTAATAATTAAAAAGCGCTTTAAAATCATTCCAGGACGAGAAGTGGGGGCTGCCGGGGACTGACATGGGCTGAAAGGGCTAATTAGCAGCAGCCCCCTTAGTGCTTACTGAGCACTTTTCCTCCACAGATCTCAAAGCAGAGCTGCCGCATCATATTACACAGGGGAAACTGAGGCTCAGGGCAGGGAAGTGACTTGCCCAACAGCACCCAGCAGGCCTGCAGGAGAACCAGGAATAGAATCCAGGTCTGCTGAATTCCCTCGAGGCCACACAGCTGTGTGTGTGTTAAACCCCTGTTGGTTTAAAGCTGATTGTGCCCGCCACAAGTGCTTTGAGATCCTTGGCAAGAAGGTGCTGGGGTGGCAGGGGAATATTATGAACTCTTGGTTACTATGGCAATGAATGCTCCAACAGTGCCTAGAGATGACTGATCTGTTTAAGGAAAGTTTAGTCTTGAAATACAGCAGGGTTGTGGGGGTCTTGCCTTTGGCTTTTTTATACACTGGGGCGAATCGCACCTGCTCCAGGCATCCCCCCGTGAGTCAGAGAGAGCACGACTCCCTGGGGCGGGGATGGAGTTCATGTGTTGGGGTGTAGGGGTACATGGGGAAGGTGGCTACGTGTTGGAGAACAGGGCATGTGACCAGGGAGGGTCCCTGTATTGGGGCGCAGGGGGAACGGGGTACCTGACAGGGAGGATCCCCATGTGTTGAGGACTGGGAAAGCACAGGAGGGCATGAGCATGTCTGATCAGCCACTAAGCCTTGGCTCGCCCCTTTTGCTGGTGAACCCCAACAAAAACAGCACCCCAAATACCTTGCCAGAGACGATCTTCTCATAGATCTGAATGGGCTGGTCTGCGAAGAATGGGGGGTATCCAGCTGCCATCTCGTAGATGAGGACGCCCAGAGCCCACCAGTCCACAGCCTTGTTATAACCCTGTACGGAAAAGCAGGCCGGGGTCATGCACGGATCATTTGGGGGGCAGGAGGAACAGCCTGGTGGGCAGGGGTCCAAGACAGGACAGGCCCTCCCCAACTCACCTTGCTGAGGATGATTTCGGGGGCCAGGTATTCGGGGGTACCACACAGGGTCCAGGTTCGGCCTTTCACCCGCTTGGCAAAACCAAAATCCGTCACCTGGAGCCAATAACAGAGAGGGAGAAGCCAGATCAGCCCAGAGGCTGTAAAAGCGGGGGTGAGGAGAGTGTGGGAGCAGATGACTGATGTATTCCGGCCCCGTTATGTTTCTGGGGGTGGGTCGGAGGGGATGGCGGGTCAGAGGCGATCTCGCTGCAGGGAGCCAGGAGCCAGCACCAGAATGGGGAGGAGTAAGGGGGGACAGCATCACCTCGATGTAGCCCTGTTGGTCTATCAGGAGATTCTCTGGCTTCAGGTCTCGGTAGATGAGGTCCAGTGAGTGCAGATACTCAAAGGTCAGGACAATCTGAGCAGCGTAGAACCGGGCGTGAGGTTCACTGCAGCAAAGCGAGAGGAGAGTGTGGGCATCCTTGGGCCTGATCTGCCCCATTTCAGCCAGCCCAGCACCCTCAGCATGTCTAGCCCCCCGCCACCTCCTTCATTATAGATCCTGGACTCCATCTACTCTGGCAACCCCATGCATGATACCCCAACTGTTCTAGGCTTGGTATTCCATCTGTCCTAGCCAGACCACTAGCCTTGGCACCCCCCTTGCTAGATCACTGGCTCCATCCAGTCCCTCCAGACCAGCATCTCCCCCTAGCCCCAACACACACTCATCTAACCTGGCCCCACCTCACCTGGCATCCCTGCAGCTGACCGTGGCTAGTGCTGGCAAAAGACCTCAGCAGCCCTCCCCATGGGGATCCCTTCCTGACTAGCCCAGCTGGGCATCGAGCCACAACCTGCAGCATAGGGGTCACTGCCAGAGTCGCTGCTCCTGGAGAAAAGGGCTAATCCCTACTAAGTAAGGAGCGGGGAAACTGAGGCACCGAGCGATTCTTCCTCTCCCACAAGGAATGAATGGCAGAGACCAGACTGAGACCCCATCCCTCTGCTCTATGTGCTAGACCCCACTGTCCCCCCAAGCCAGGAGCCAAACCAGGAGCCCAAGCGCCACCCACCACCGGCTCCTGTGGCAACGCTCACCTGAACCTCCCGATCCGCCGTAGGTGGGAGAACATCTCCCCGCCCGGGATGTATTCCATCACCATGTACAGATTGGAGTTATCCTACAAGGAAGGGCAGCAGCGACTGAGTCCCAGCGACAGAGCCCCGCCAGCCCCTCGCCAGCACCGCTGACACTGGGGCAACGCTGCACAACACACCCTGGCTCCTTTATGAGCCTGAGGCACTGGCCTGGCCCGGCCCATGACACAGTGCACCCGCTGAGGGGGAGAGAACAGCCTACTACTGCTGCTGGTTGCTGCCATTACTGCTTCAGCTCAAGAGCTGGAGGGGCTGGGCTGTGGTGCTGAAGGTCGAGTTGCTGCACAGACCCGACTGAGGAGCAGGATCACCAATAAGAGTTTTATGTGCTTGTAGTATTTAGTGCTACAGCCCTAGAACATTTAACCCCATCCTCCCTGCTCCCCTGGCCTGGGGATGACTAGTTGCTTCCCCCGCACCTTGCTGCCTCTACCAGAAAGAGGCAGCAAGGAGGGGAAGAGGAGGGGGTGTTTCAAAGTGGCAGCACCACGTGGAGCCTGGGGCCAGACCAGGGCTCCATGTGGCGCTGCTATTTTGAAAGTCCCCAGCTGGCCCCAGGCAGCACCACATGGAGCCTGGGGTCTACCACTCTGAAACACCACATGCAGCCAGGGCCAGGTGGGGACGCCCCCGCTGACCCCAGGCTCCATGCAACGGTGCCGCTTTGAAACGCCACGGGGAGCTTGGGGCCAGTTCTCCCCGCAGCGCTTTCGCCTTTGAAGTATAGCAGCAGCCCTGGGGGTGCCCACATTAATCACAGAATCATAGAACCATAGAGCTGGAAGAGACCTCAGAAGGTCATCAAGTCCAGCCCCCCCTGCCCTAGGCAGGACCAATCCCAACTAAATCAACCCAGCCAGGGCTTTGTCAAGCCGAGACTTAAAAATCTCTAGGGATGGAGACTCCACTACTTCCCTAGGGAACCCATTCCAGTGCTTCACCACTCTCCTAGTGAAATAGTTTTTCCTAATATCCAACCTGGACCTCTCCCACCGCAACTTGAGACCATTGCTCCTTGTTCTGCCATCCGTCACTACTGAGAACAGCCTCTCTCCATCCTGTTTGGAACCTCCCTTCAGGAAGTTGAAGGCTGCTATCAAATCCCCCCTCACTCTTCGCTTCTGCAGACTAAACAGACCCAACTCCCAGCCTCTCCTCGTAGGTCATATGCTCCAGCCCCCTAATCATTTTGGTTGCCCTCCGCTGGACCCTCTCCAATGCGTCCACATCCTTTGTAGTGGGGGGCCCAGAACTGGACACAATACTCCAGATGTGGCCTCACAAGAGCCGAATAAAGGGGAATAATCACATCTCTGGATCTGCTGGCAATGCTCCTCCTAATGCACCCTAATATGCCATTAGGCTTCTTGGCTACAAGGGCACACTGTTGACTCATATCCAGCTTCTCATCCACTGTAATCCCCAGGTCCTTTTCTGCAGAACTACTACTTGGCTGGTTGGTCCCCAGCCTGTGACAATGCTTGGGATTCTTCCGACCCAACTGCAGGACTCTGCACTTGTCCTTTTTGAACCTCATCAGATTTATTGTAGCCCAATCCTCCAATTTGTCTAAGTCACTCTGGATCCTATCTCTGCCCTCGAATGTACCTACCTCTCCCCCTAGCTTAGTCTCATCTGCCAACTTGCTGAGGGTGCAATCCATCCCCTCATCCAGGTCATTAATAAAGATATTGAACAAAACCGGTCCTAGAACCGAACCTTGGGGCACTCCGCTAGAAACCGACCGCCATCCTGACATCGAGCCGTTGATCACTACCCGCTGGGCCCGACCTTCCAGCCAGCTTTCTACCCATCTTACCGTCCATTTATCCAATCCACATTCCCTTAACTTGCTGGCGAGAATATTGTGGGAGACCGTATCAAAAGCCTTGCTAAAGTCAAGGTATATCACATCCACTGACTTTCCAATGTCTACAGAGCCAGTTATCTCATCATAGAAGCTAATCAGATTGGTCAGGCACGTCTTGCCCTTTGTGAATCCATGCTGAATATTCTTGATCACTTTCCCGTCTTCCAAGTGCCTCAAAATGGATTCCTTAAGGATCCCCTCCATGATTTTTCCAGGGACTGAGGTAAGACTGACTGGCCTATAGTTCCCTGGATCGTCCTTCTTCCCTTTTTTGAAGATGGGCACTACATTTGCCTTTTTCCAATCATTCGGGATCTCTCCCGATCTCCACGACTTTTCAAAGATAATGGCCAAAGGCTCCTCAATGACATTTGCCAACTCCCTCAGTACCCTCGGATGCATTAAGTCCGGACCCATGGATTTGTGTACGTTTAGCTTTTCTAAATAGTTCCTAACCTGTTCTTTACCCACCAAGGGCTGTCCATCTTCATCCCATCTTGCGTCACTTAGCGCATTAGTCTGGGAGCCGACCTTGTCCGTGAAGACAGAGGCAAAGAAAGCATTGAGTACTTTAGCTTTCCCCACATCATCTGTCACTAGGTTACCCCCCTCATCCAGTAGAGGCCCCACGCCCTCTCTGATCACCTTCTTCTTGCTAACATGCCTGTAGAAACCTTTCTTGTTATCCTTCACATCCTTTGCCAGTCGCAATTCCAATTGCACTTTCGCATTCCTGATAACCCCCTGGTATTCTCGAGCGATACATTTATACCCCTCCCTGATCATCTGTCCAAGTTTCCGCTTTTTGTAAGCTCCCTTTTTGTGCTTAAGTTCACTAAGGATTTCCCCGTAAGCCAATCCGGTCTCCTACCATGTTTGCTTCTCTTGCTATGCATCGGGATGGTTTCTTTCTGTGCCTTCAATAAGGCTTCTTTAAAATACTGCCAGCTGTCCTGGACTCCTTTCCCCTTCATGTTAGCATCCCAGGGGATTCTGCCCATCAGGTCTCTGAGGGAGTCAAAGTCTGCTTTTCTGAAGTCCAAGGTGTGTATTTTACTACTCTCTTTTCTTCCTTTGGTCAGGATCCTGAAATCTACCATCTCATGATCACTGCTTCCCAGGTTCTCACCCACCTCTACTTCCCCTATTAGTTCCTCCCTGTTTGTGAGCATTGACTAATCGAATAGTCGATGCGATTAGCTCAGGAGCAGGGCCACTCCACCCCCAGACCATGATTGCCCCCCTTCCCACTAGGCACCCATGCCGTGGAAGAGACTTGGCATGCTCCCCAACCCCCAAGCCAATCAGGGCCTGGGGGCAGGGGAGCGTGCAAAGCCTCCTCCTGCCTTGCGGGTAGTATGTGGCACTTTGAAGTGCTGCGGGCTCCTCGCAGGGCCTGGGCAGTGTGAAGGAAGCTTCACACAGCTCCCCTGCCCCCAGGCCAATCAGGCTCTGATTGGCCTGGGGGCAGGGGAGCACCCTAAGCCTCCTCCACTCCCCCCCTCCCACCCTGCGAGCAGAGCGTGGCGCTTCAAAATGCTACGTGCTCCTGGCAGGGCGGGAGGAGGCTTGGTGTGCTCCCCGGCCCCCAGGCCAACTAGGGCCTGGGGGCAGAGGAGCCCACGAAGCCTTCTCCGCTCTGCACCCGCCCTGCGAGTAGCATGCAGTACTTTGAAGCACCGTGCGCTGCTCGCAGGGCAGGGGCAGAGCAGAGAAGGCTTCGGGAGCTCCGCCGCCCCGAGGCCCTAATTGGCCTGGGGTGGGGGAGCAGCAGGGCCTGCTTGGCGGGCCGGATCCAGCCCGCACAGGCCCTTTTGCCCACCCCTGGATTAGCTGATTAATCTAAATTTAACATCCCTACCTGGGGGCAGGTCTAGGAGGGTCCAAGAGGGATTTCCCAGCTCCGATGCCTACGATCAAAGCAGCCTAAACCCAAATGGCTGCCTGGTCGGGCACCCCAAAGGAGCAGGGGCTGGAAGTGAAACTTCTCCAAAGCAGAGAGGGAAACTGACCAGACCGGCCAGCAGCTGCCCCTCCTTGGTGGCTGGGAAGTCAAGCAGCAGCCTTGGGAATAACTCCACCCAGCCCAGCCAGCGAGAGCCCATCCGGGCTTGAGCACTAAGCGTCCGCACGCCACCGTCAGCCCAAGGTCATTTCCAGCTGGCCCTGTGGCGAGGGTACAGCCGGGGCACATCAAGTCCGAGCCCTTTTTCTGGAGCCATATCAGGAGCAGCTGCCATGAGCCAAGATGCAGAGTCATAGCCTCACTCTCTGTGGCCCTCCCGTCCTCGCAGCCCCGCCGCCACCCGGCCACGGAACCGATCTCCGATGTTAAAAGGAAAGGCGCTTTGACTGCAGCGGGTGTGACATCTCGGCTCCGTTACTGCTTTACCTCACGGCCCCACGGCTCCGTGGTTGGACGGTCTCAGTCGGGTCGCTCACTGTTTCTGCCCGTTACATAACGAACGTGGCCAGATTTGCAGCAGGCGGCGCTGGGCTGGCGGGGCCCAGAGCGGTCTGGTGACATCAGTGAAACGCTTGGTCCGGTGGAGCTAAGCAGGGCTCAGGTGTCGCTATATAAACTGGGCTCCAGAAGGAAGTTCTTGGGAGCCAGCTCCAGGACACAGCCCCAGGCTCTGAGCTGCCATCCCCAACCCCCGCCAGCCCTGCCCTGCAGCAGCCGGAGTCCCCACACGCCCTGGCCCCGCTGGGCCACGGGAAAAGCTCGTCTGCCTCATGGGCAGTGGGGGGCACTGTGTGCTCAGCATGGGCCTCCTGGGCTGGTGACTGTTAATAAATAGGGGCTAAGGCCCTTACTGTGTGAGGCTCTTTCACTGGTCGAAGACCCGGCAAACCTGCGGAGTGGGAGGTGACACCTGAGCCCGTGGAAGGGTGAGGGTCGGCGCCTAAGAGGCTTGTGCCTTGAGCCCTAAAGGTGGGGCCCCTAAAGTGTGTGAGTAACAACGCCAGAGGCTAAGGGGATGAAGGGAGCCCAGCCCATCCGCAGCCTCCCTGCTCAGGCCGCTCAGGTCTGCAGGACACGGCCTTTCTGACCCTCCACAAATCAGACAGGCTCCAGCTTGGGACACCCTAGTGATACCGTGATGGGGCTGAGTCAGCGCATCCCGGGCCAGACTCCTGTCAGTGCAGTGACTCTAGCGCTGAATTCAGGGGTTCGGCCCTGAGGTATTCACTTGATGCTGCCGTAGAAGAAGCGACTGGCCCAGCGCGCCAGGCCACATAACAGAAGCTGCTGCCCTGGTGCTACCGTGCCACCCAAAATCTATAGCCCATCCCCAGGCAGCCGGCATGGAGCAGGTGTGACATTCCCACTGTGGCAGCTTCTGCGGACCAGGGCCAGATCCCTGCTATTTAATCACGGAATGAGAAGGGGCCACAAGGAAACGACTCTGCCGGTCACCGCCTGCTGCCAACAGCCCATCCCCCTAGCGTCCAGGCTCCTGCTGGGCTGCAATTCGTCCTGCAGCTGCCTCTGAGCTGATGCTACTGCCTACAAACTGCAGGCTTATGCCCGAGGAGAGACAGGTCTCCCTTCAGAGCCCTCCCCTGCTTAATCGAGCCAGCGCCGATTAAGAAAAGACACAGCTACCTTTGCTCTCCCCCCTACACAGAGGATGCGGGTCATAGGCCCAAAGATCCAGCTGAGGGGAGAGGGTCCAAGTCCCATCCCGAGGGCCCTGAATTTCAGCTTTCACGGAGACTCCATCAGGAGGAAACACGTGATGAACAGAACATAAGAACAGCCACACTGGGTCAGACCAAAGGTCCATCTAGCCCAGTGACCTGTCTGCCGACAGTGGTCAATGCAGGTGCCCCAGAGGGAGGGATCACAACAGATAACCCTCACGTGATCCCTCCCGTCGCCCACCTCCAGAGGAAAGTCTCTGGTTTCAAAGTCTCCACAAAGCCAGTCACGCGTGGCGTTTAGCTTCCTTTGAGGCACCCCCACAAGCCAGACCTCAGGCCCCAGGGCTAGCACATGGGAACTGGGAACTGAAACTGACTAGGAATGAAAGCAAAACTGATGGGGCATAAGGGTCACTGTTCAAAACCTGGAGTCAAAAGCAGCCGGGGTGAAAAAGGGGAACAATGCAAACAGATTTCTCTGACCCCAGATGTCACCCCAGGAACGTTTGCTCCGAGGATACAAGCGCGGCAGACTGTGCCCGTTGATTTCCTTAGCACAGCTTTGCTTTTAAATAGGAGACGCATCCGGAGGGATTATGGGAGTTGGAGGCCGGGCTGGTGAGCGAAGGCCACCTACCTTGAAAGAATACTCTAGCTTGACGAGGAATGGAAAGTTGACGGCCTGGAGGATGCGTTTCTCATTGAGGGTGTGCTCGATTTGTTTCAGCTTCACTACCTGGGAGAGAAAAGGAAGCAGCAACGTCAGGTCTTCCTGTGCAGCACAGTGTCCCCTGGGCCTCCCACACATTCCCCTTTCCAACCAGGCCCGGCATCCCCGCCACAGGGCTCAGCCCCCAACGCCTCCCCCGCGCTGGGGATGCCACGGCCCCAGGCCACCTCTCCGCAGCAGCTCCCGGCTTCTCACCTTCTGTTTATCCAGGATCTTCATGGCATAGTGGTTCCCGGTCTCTTTGTGTTTCACCAGCATCACTCTCCCAAAGGAGCCCGTGCCCAGGGTCTTGATTCGATCAAACTGATCCAAACTGGCCGTGTTCTAGAAAGCAGAAACAGAAACTTGAAGGGGGCCAGACTGGCCCTGGGGGCAGCAGGGAGAAGGAACGTGCCTGGGACAATGGCATTTGCACTGCAGGACTGGAGGGATCTTTGATGACCACCAGGGGGTCAGAGCTTTGGTTTTTATAGCTCGCCAGAAAGGCAGCACCTCCAGGGTCAGCACTGATGGATGGGACAGCCCCCCAGCAGCCCAGCCCCACCCAGTGCCGCACTGGGGCTGTTCTTGAGAACGAACGCTGGAATGAAGCAGCAGATGTCACAATTCACAGAGGAAACAACCAAGTGTCTAAGGAGACACAGGCAAGGGACCCCCTTGCAGTTCCAGATGGGCGACCGGCCCAGCTCCACTGGCCTGAGACAGTGGGACTGGTGGGTTAGAAGGGGGCAGGAGCTGGGACTCAGGAGTGAAATGTAGTGGTCAGAGGAACCAAAACATCTCTTCCTAGCTCTGCCACCAACGTCCTGTACCCGTGACCAAGTCCCTTTCCCCTCTGGGCCTCAGTTTCCCCACCTGTGCCATGGAGGGAGTGACCTGGCGTGTGCAGGAGGAGCAGCAAAGCCATATTGCCAGCAGAGGGACCAGCAGCTCTGCCTCAGGAATTACCCAGATTCCCCCCACAGGTGGGATTTCCAATGGGGCGGATCCAGGGCTGACCCCAAAAGCTTTTCTGGCACCTACGAACCCAAGTGCAGAAAGGAGTCGAACCTTCAGAGTCCTTGGCCCTCCAGTTACCAGAGGGCAGATGGGGGCAGGAGAAGAGCAACATGGTCCACTCAGCTCCACCCCCAGGAGCACAAGTCACTCAGGGCCTGGGGTTGAGGGTGGAAGGTGGGTCAGCGATGGGGAGAGACACCCGGGATGGGGGGAGGCTGCAGAGTAATCAGCCTGGGCTGCTGAGGCCTGGACTGGGGGATGATGTGGATTGAGGGCACAGTACCTGGGAGGGGTTCTCCCATTTCTTGAGGAAGTCTTCTTTGGCTTTGGCTAGGAACTCCTTCACTGTAAGGGAAGCAGAGAGGGAGCTGTGAGAGGAGGGGTCAGGAGGGGTCGTCCTCAGCCCAGAGAACAGAGCTCCCCCTGCAGCCACCCCTGCCCCCCAGCCCAGTGAGTCACAGACGGGCCGGGGAGTTTAACGGCGGCACCAGCTTGGCTACAAAGGCTGCTCAGCTAGGGATTGGTTAGAGTCCGTGTGGGGAGCTCTGGCAGCAAACCCACCCCGGGCCTGTCCCTGGACACACCCAACAGTCCTGCCAGGGGGGTAGTGCAGCCCTAGTGCCTTCCCCCCCGCCCTGCACATGCCCCTGGACACAACCTGACCCCCACCAGGAGACACGTGTCCAACCCTACAGCCCAATGGCCCCATGTGTAGGTCACTGGCCCTGGCGGGAAGATGAGGACCCAGGAAAGGGGGACGGGGGAGGTCTCCATTCAAAGGGTCAAGGCCCAGGTCTCACCTTCGTTCAACCATGCAGCAGCCCGCAGCAATGACACCAGCGGGCCACACGGGGGTGCTGCAGCCTCACAGACACCCACAGCCACAGCAGCCAGCCATGAAAGTCCCAAACCCCAGGAGTCCCTTTGTGAGCAAAGCCCAGTCGGCCCCAGCCTGAGATCAGCCAAGTGCCCAGGTTGGGGCCATCCAGGGCTCTCCTGTCCTTTGGGCCAGTTCCCAGCCGTGGGAGGAGCCGGTGGGGGGTGGGGGAGGATGGGCATTGGAGGATTCCTGCAGCATCCTGAGGGATACTGGGACTGAGCTCCTTAGATCTTCGCTGCCTCCTGCTGCCCCACACAGGGATAAGTCCCACAGCTCTGAACAGTGCAAAGATGCCAGGGGACAGGCACGTCTGGCACAGCAGCCAGGCCAAGCACAGAGTAGCACCGCGGGCGGGGAGAGGGGGGGTTAGAACCCAGAGCTCACCCCTGCCTCTGCCCCCACAGGAAAGTCCTCCCCACAGTGGAGGAGCATAAACTCAATGGCCTCGCTGGGATCAGTGATGTCAGGGAGGGGACAACCTAAAGGCCTAGATCCAGAGCTGCGGGCAGCGGCTCTTGGGGGTGCCACAGGTGCACGACCCAGGAGTCCACTCCCTGCAGCCCCATGCTCACTGCTATGCCCCCCCCCCACAGCTGGGAACAGACCCCCCCAAGCACCCCGGCTCTCCCATTCCAATCACTAAATAGCAATACACCTATGCAAACCCGGCATCAGCACATCCTTCCCCACCCCAGGCAGCTCCTGCCCCCAAGAAAGGGCTGAGGAATACAGGACAGGCGAGGACCTGACATCCTGCACAGCTGACTGCCAGAGGGAAGGCGACCAGGACTGAAGGGATTCTGCCTGATCCCGCAGGGCAGGCCTGCGAGGGTTCACACAACCAGATATTTGCTGGATAACCACCCCCGCCAACACCCCTAGTCCCCACAGCCCATCACCTCTGGAGACCCACAGAGGGGGACTGAATTCACATCTACTTCCCCTCAGACGCGCGCGCAGGGAGCCGCGGCTCAGTCTGTCTGACCTACTTTCACTTTGTCTCCTACTCTCTCCAGATTATTTATAGAAACAGGCTTGGCTCATCAGCCACCGTCTCCCGCCATCGATCCCAGCCCCAAGGGGGGGAAAAGAGGGATCCCTGCATGGACGTGGGGCATGCAGGGGGATCCTGCCCCCCCCCGGGGGATCCTACCCCCCTGGCAAGACCATTTCCTGCACTATCCTGGACATACCTAGAACTAAATTTACGTAGCTTAGGAGTTTGTTGTGTGACAAGGGCACGTGGTTGTGTGTCAGTGTATAGGCAATGTCTCCAGCCAAGATCCAACAGGGACCCTGGCAAGGGGCCACCTGAACCTATGGGGCCAGGAAGTCTCTAGGGCCGATGTAACACCCTGGCTATGTGACTCCCAGCTGCTGAAGCTGCATCCGAGGAGAAGCGTCCTGCCGGTGCACGACTGGGCTGGAATGGGGGTGATAACGACAACGCTTAGCAGGCAGGCGGGTTCTTTGCTGGGTTTTCCTGTAAGGCTTTTACCTCGCAAACCAACATGCTGGGGGGTCCCTTACACCCGCGGGCAACCGCGCTGGTTGGAGCCTCTGAGGAAGGAGGGCAAAGCAGGCTGGCTGAAGCCGGCTGACTTGCTGGGGAGCTCACTGTGCAGGCAGGGAGCTGTATCGTCCGGAAATCCCGAGGCAGGAAGGAGACGCAGGCCTCCACCCCAGAGGGGTGATGACAGAGACAGACGCCTAAGGGGCTGCCCTGGCAGGACCACACCAGGCCAATACAGCAGCAGTTGCCCTGACCTGTGACACCCCCCCCCCCGTCATTGTTCTTCCCTGGCATCATCCACACCAGATCAACGGAGGAGGGGAGATGAGCCCTTCTACCTTCTCCCGGAGCCCTCGGGGACTTGTGAGGCTCCGCTACTCACTCATACACTTGAGCCTCTTTAATCTGGCAACCCGGGGAAACAGGCTGGGCCAGATTAAAGATTTTTGTCAGGCCAGGGAGGGCCCTGAGGGGTCTGGGCGTGAGGCGCTTACTCCCGCTCCCAGGGGCACCCACGGCTCCACACTCCCCACCACTCCCGGGCACGGCCCCCAGCCCCAACGCATGCTGCTTTTCCCCCGAGCGGCAATGCAGAGCCACTGCCTCCTCCATACCACGCGTGTTCCCACGTTAGGGACACCCGGAGCGTGGCGGTTCAAGTGTAGAAACAGGGAGGCATCCCAGATTGCGGTGGAGGAACCTTCTCTGCCCCAGCAGACTCTAATCCACTCGGCCTATCCCCAGTCATTGCTCCCTTTTGGACCCGTCTCCTCTGAAAGGCTCTCTTTCTTTTCAAGACCCTGGCCCTTGGCCCAGGACACCGGGCCAAAAGCTCTGGGATGGAGATTGGGGCTGACAGCCCCACCGCACTTTCTAGCGCTAGGGTGAAGCTTGCTTGTGCAAGAGAGAGAGAGAGAGAGCGCAAGAGAGCACAAGAGCTTCTTTGGGGGCCTGTTCAAGAAGACGGAACTACCTGCCACAGGATCTAAGGATCATCCTGAATTTCCCCGCCTCCTGCTCCTAGTGCTGAGCCTCCTCAGACCCGTCTTCACTATAAACACAGGCCCTAACCAAACACACACGTCCATGCACATACAGGTCCCCCTCCAGCCCCCCGGCCGGCCTGGACTGAAAAGCGCCCAAACACTATGGTAACGAGGGCAGGAGAAGAAGATACAAGGGACCTCTGGACTGGTCAGTTTCGCTCCTTCACCAGCAGGTTTTAGCACTGGGCTGGCAGGACGAAGGATTAATCCTGCAGCTGAGCGTATGGACAGACCCCGGCACTAAGCCCAACTGACTGTACTGAGGGGTCCCCCTGGAAAAATCAGTTGCAAGCTCTGGGGGCTCCATTGCAAGCGCTCTGAGGCAGACGCCAGTTCATTTCAGGTCCGTACAGAGCCCAGGCACCAGGAGGCCTTGGGTGCAATCAGTGTGTCTGGGGGCCACTGGAATTTAAAAAAAACATTTAATGAGCAGCCAATTCAAATTTGACCTCCAGAAATGTAAGTCTGGGTTAAAACCCCAAATGCTTTTTAAAAACCAAGTTTAAAAATAACTGGAATATTCCAAGTTAAGTCCCGCTTGAAACAGACAAAGGTCCCTCCAGCCCACTTGCAGTTCAGAGAACCCGAGGATGAAACTGACTATAAAGCAAGAGCGAAATTAACACCACGAAAATGTCCTTCAGCAAGCAGACAGACTTGCCCCTCACGGTTTTATACAGATGCCCAGCTCCCTAATACCCTCCACACAAAAGCAATAGTGGGTCCAGGGTAACATTTTCCAAGGGACTTAGAGGCTTTAGGAGCCTGCATGTCACTAACTCAAAGAGTGAGCAGCAAACTGGATTTTTAGAACCTTTGGGTTCTACTAACCCTGAAGTTTTGTAGCCCTTCCGTTTCTGCTCGGTGTCCTTTCAGCTGGGAGAGCCCCTTTAAAGGCCCACGAACACATTTCCATGTCAGTTTTATCAGCTGGCACAAACCTGACGTATGGAACTAATTGACTGTGTCTAATTACACACCAGACTAGCACACTGACCTGCGCCAAGAGAAGCACCAGAGGATAGGTGGCTAATGGGGATGTTTTCATACTGCTAATCTTTTGTATCACCTTCCAAAGAATGGAGCAAAACCTTATCCTCCTTCAGCCTTTCAGGAGGTGGGTACTAGTTCCCTTTTTCTGGGCAGGAAAACTGAGGGACGGAACCATGACCTTGCCCACTGTTACACAGGAAGTAGAAGAATACCAAGAGTCTGATTCTCAGCCCCTCCCTCTACCTGTGCTCTAACCACTAGTCCCCATTTCTCTCCCAGAGCTGGGAGCAGAACCCAGGAGTTCTGATTCTCGGCCCCTTGCTCTAACCACTAGATATCACTGTCCATTCCAAAGCCAGGAACCCGCCTCCCATTACTTACTCTGACCACTTGCACTCTGGCTCATCACACTGCCGTGCAGTTCTGTTGTAAGGATGCAGGATTTACAGTTCACAGCACAAGGTATTATTAGAACACCTGGGACAGGAACCAACCCCGGTACACGGAAAGGAAAATGCATTAGAAGGTCGGACCACTTAGGACCACAGATCCAGTTAACAAAGCCTTTTTCTGCGGAAGGGAAATCAGAGCCTGATTCAGAGACTAGCAGGGCACATCACCGGGGCTCTAGGGGCCTGTAATTAGGAGAGATCAGAGTTATCTGGAAGAGAGTTGAGTCTCCTAATCAGAGGGCAGACTGCTCTTAAAGAGACATGGCCAGTTTTAGGCCCAGTGTTTGGGATTACTGACAGTTTCTCAGGAGCAGTTTCCAACCTCATGCTTCACCTCTGGATTTCAAACCAAGTTCAAGTTCTCGGTCCCCACCTTCACAGTGCTCCATGGCCTGCCTTGAGGGGGAACCTATGTGGGCTTATGACTTTGGCAGAAGGATAATGGTTGACAACTCTACCTCCCTGGTACAATGGCACCTACCACCATGGGGAAGTTCTTTGTGCAGGAGACATCTTGTAGACTGTGGAACTACCTGCCACATGAACTAGAGACCATGCCCAACCCAGACACCCTTCTTTGACCTACCAGAACCTCTAGAAGAACAAGACGCTCCACTGCCTTCACTTCTCCCCGGGAGAAGAGAGAACAAGCCCTTTGACACATGTGCAGTCACATCACCTAACCCACGACTGGAAGCCATACACATACTAGGGTGATTAGAGCAGGAACCCACCCTGGAGAGGAAAGAGCAGCCTTGTTTCTAAAGTCCTGTTGCAGGATCGGGGTCAGGTCCATAACAAAAATCAGCTGTGTGGCACGAAGGCCGGGGTTACAAAATGCAACCCAATTTGTCTCCTTATTTAGGGAAGGGGGTTGGTTTGACAAAACTTTACAGTTCTTGCTCCCAAAACCAGTGTTGGGACCCCAGCCTTGCGAATAAAAACAGGGGAAGCCAGCTAGAAACAAAGCGAAATTGACTAATCTAATTTCACCGTGCCCCAGAGGCACAAAGGGCATTAATGGTGAAGAGCAGATTAGAGGTTTACAGGGACGTGGGGACCTTGGAACACAGCCAGCATTTAAAAGAGGGATCATTTGTCCTGCCATTTGGAGTGTGAACTGGTAGGGGGTCAGGGAGCCAACACTAAGTGCTTTTAAGATGGTCACTACAAGGATCGTTTCATTCACCACCAAAATGCAGCCACCTCTGGGGTGAAACACGGCAGCTGTTTAATGACACTGCTGAGATGAGAGTAGAGAGATCCTGAAGCTGCAGGCGAGGGGGAAGAAACGCTGGGTCAACACCCATGCAGATTCCATCCTTGCATAGCTCACGTCCAACAACCGTTCTCCAGTGGGAATGAGCTTGTTCCATTCACCTCTCTTCAGCCCCAGGAACTGTCTGCACTGGGCAGCATTTCTGGCCATGGGCGGGTTTCCCCGGGGATGATGCCTGACCAGACTGGGATGAGGGGCTGGGCAAAGTGCAAGCACCATGTGAAAAAAACATCCCTATTGCCGCCCAGAGTCTTACCCCAATTCCAGCTACAGCCCGACCAGTCTCATGCCCCCGGCTGCTCCAGATCCTGATCTTACCCAGCTGGAACAGATGAGAATCTGCCTCTTCCCTCACCCCGTCCTTGCAGTGCTGGTGGCTGAAGGGTTAAACCCAGCTCTTCCCTGCCACGGGGACCCACTGTCTCCCTCTGGCAAGCCCCAACCAGGTTTCCAAAACAAACTGCTTCATTTCCTTTAATGAGTCAATGGGGAGAGAGGCCCAAGGGGGCAGGAGAGGGGGCTGGAGCGTCATCAGTCCAGGGCCTGGCTCCTGATGCAAAGGATTTAATGACATCCATCCCAGTTTGAAAACTAGTGCAACATGGTCTGGTGCTTGCAGCCCATGTTACACCTGCCTGCTCGCGAATGGCTGCAGGGCACGGCCATCCTGCCTCCCGCACAGAAGAGACTGCATTGCAGTGAACTAGGGGGCCAGGCCAGGGGCTGCAGGACTCAGGGATACAAAGCCCTGAACCCCCTGCTGGATGGCTGCCGGGAGGAAGGAGCTGCCAGGTTTCGGTTACAATTACATCCAGGCCATGGTGCTGCGCTAGGCGCTGTACAAACAGAAGCCATGCTCCCTGCCTCCAACAGATCACGATGGCAAGAGCACAGCCAAGGCTGCTAGCAGAAACTTGCAAAGCTAGGCAGCATGGCCTATTGGCTAGGGCTCCAATGTTGAGCAAGTCACTGCCTTGCTCTGTGCCTCAGTTTCCCCTCCCTGCTCATGTCTCTTTAGGCTCTGCGCTCATCTCAGAGTAAGTGCAGGGCCCTGAGCTACGGTAATGTGACCAGACGCAGGCAGAGGTCGGGTCTCAAAGGGTTAAGCAGATCTCAAGGGAGCTGTATACTGACCAGCACTGGATTGTGCCTCGCGATGTCCCCAGACGGCCAGGGAAACCCAGCAGAATTCATCTCCAGCCTTTGAGAGACGTGAGCTTCATGGGAGCGTGGGTCACAGATCCAGTGCGCACCCTGGCACAAGCCACTGGGCTCTGCTGGGGAGAGGCCCTGGCCCAGACTAGCAGGGGGAGCTGTGGGCTGGGAGAGCTGGTGGGTGGGGTTGGGATCACCATGTGCCTGCCCAGAGTTATCAGCCCCCTTCTGCAGAGGAGGAAGGGGCAGATGCTGGCACTTGAAGGCATCGGGGATCCTAGATGACCACGCGCCCCGCTTGGGATCCCCTCCCCAAATGCCTCCCCTTACCGTCCATGCTGTGACCCCGGCAGGCCACTGGCTGCGGTTAGGAGGTCATGGCAGGCGGGAAGGGAGCTCGGCTGGCACCTCCTGGGGGACTTTGTCCCAGGCAGCAGGAGCAAACACGACCTCTGCTTCGAGCCTGGCTTCTCCGGAGAGCCGGGGCGAGAGCCAAGCCAGCGCAAGGCCCAGCGCAGCCCCGGGCGTGTCTGTGGCGCCGCGTCTCCCACGCTGCATCGGAGGGGACGGTTTAGGTCAGGCCGGAAGGCCCCATAGTGGTGCCCTGATCCTCTGGCAACAGCTGCCTTCGAGCTCCCTTGGCCCAGGGGGTCTGTGCCCGTTAGCACCAATTGCCCCTGGATACAGCAGCGTCCGCCTCCTACGTCAGCCTTGCCCGG
The DNA here is from genome assembly GCA_019425775.1 of Rafetus swinhoei. NCBI lineage: Eukaryota > Metazoa > Chordata > Testudines > Trionychidae > Rafetus > Rafetus swinhoei. Next base: position 790,518 of record JAFJHL010000157.1, on the reverse strand, counting down.
ACCCTGGGTCCTGCCAGCACCACCAAGCCACGGTCTGGATACAGGCAGCAATGCCAGCGGGTCTCCTCGCAGAGGCTCAGGCGATGGCAAACCCCCAACGCGTCCCTCCCCCGCCTGGGAAGTGGGGCAGCTGGGTACGGAAAGCAGCACCGGCCACCAGCCGCTCCGTGGGTTCAGAGCTGTCAGCGTGACACGCGCCCAGGGCGGGGGCAGGGAGGACAGGGACAGAGCCAATCACGTGGCGGGAGTGCAAATAAAGCGAGACACCAGAGTTACGCTACAGTGCTCCAGGGTCTATTTATACCCAACAACGGCAGCTCCCCACACTGCTCTAAGTGGCTCTGTAGCCAAAACCCTGCCACTCGGAACCCCCGGGCACACGACTGACAGTTGGGGAAACTGAGGCAGAGAGAAAGGACGGAATCTTGCTTACAGTCCCATGGCACAAGGGGAACAGAACCCAGGAGTCCTGGTCCCAGCGCCCCTTTTGCTACGCACCGCACCACGGTCCCCATCTCAAGCCAGGAGTCCTGTCTCCAAGCCCTCTGCCTCTTTCCTGCTCTAACTCACTGCACCATGCCCCTTGTGGCCACTACAGGGCACCCCACAAAGCAGAGATGCCGAACAGGGATCCTTTATCCTGGGGTTCTCTGGGGCTTGCCACTGCCAAGCCAGCATTACACGGCGTTCCCACTAGGGGTCTCCCCTAAGCTGCAGGGAGGGCGGGGGTTGAACACTACCCAACACCCGTCTGGACAAGGCAGCCGCTGCCTGCTTAGGTGTCTGCGCTGCAGGTAGCCTGGGATCTTAGGCAGGTTTCAGCCCAATCCTCTTCCCATCCAGACACAAACACCTCTGACCCCCGTTGGGAGGGTCTAGCCAGCCAAGCAGGGGTGGGGCTGGAACCCCGGGGGGCAGCCAGCCTTGGTGGTGGCAGGGTAGGAGTTGGGCTCCACCCTTTCCCCCCGCTGAACCCATGCACTTTGCCTTGTGTGCCCACAGTCCCCCAATGCCTTCCCACAATTCCCCTGCAGGAGCAGACAAGCTCTCCCCGGATTGCCAGAGTGTCGCAGCACCGAGCCCTGGGGCAGGAGGAGGGGCAGAGCCAGTGAGGACACTGGGACGCAGACGCCTTGGCAGGGAGGCTGCTGAGCTCGGGTTAAGCCAGGCAGATGAGCCTGGCTGGCTGGGCTGCCAGGAGCTGGCTTAGCCCTGAGAAGCTGGCCAGCGCAAGACCAAAGCTGGCCAGGCTGAGACAGTCCAAGGGGTTGTGGCTGCGGAGCCAGGGGCCAGAGTCATTGCAGCTTTACTCCACAGCCAGGCTCTAGCTGGGGCAGAACAGCCCCACAGCATGGGTGGGTCAGGGCACACAACACGCCGTGCGGCAGGTTACACTCGCCCCTCCGCCCCCAAGGGAGGGGAAAAGCCCCAGATGAAGCCAAGAAAGCCACATGCCTCTTGCTGTCTTGCCCTCCCCCGGGCACAGTAACTGTGCCCCTGAGCCACGAGATAGGGATGTCGGCATGTAGTGGACTGTACGATTAACCAATAAGCCTGGGCTCCACGGTTAATCTTCTCAAACTATACGCATCCCCCTTTGCTGCCTCTGTATCAGAGGCAGCATGATGCGGGGAAGCAGGAGTTGGTGCTGGGGGAAACTGCCTTTTAAGCTGGCTCTCCCCAGCACCGGCTCCAAGGTGCCGCCTGCTCCCCCACCCGTGCTGCTGTCTCTATCAGAGGCATCAGGCGGGAGGCTGCCATGAAGCAACCTCTGTCCTCAGCGAGCCTGAGCCCGTCACGGATGGAGGCTGGTCCCTGGCAGCAGCCCCTGTCCGTGGGGTTGGGGGGTCCAAGCTCCCCACGGACCGAAGCTCGGACCTCCCCTTGCGGACAGGGGCTGCTGCTGAACCAGCTTCTGTCCACAGCCAGCCCAGGCCACTGCAGACAGAGGGTGCTTCCTGGCAGCCTCCCGCGCCCCCTCCCCTCCTGGCAGCAACCTCTGTCCACGCAGAGCTCGGCCCCCCATGGACAGGGGCTGCTGCCACCTTCGCTGCTGCTTCTGTGTCAGAGGCAGCAACGCGGGGAAGCAGGCAGCCAGTCTGTGCAGGGAGCTGGCTTTTAAACTGGCTCCCCTTGCGGACCAGCTCCCACCTGGCACTCTGTGCTGCTGCTTCTGATAAAGAGGCAGCAGCATCAGGTGGCAGGGGGCTCCCTGGGAGTGGGGCCGGGAGCACACTGGCTGCCAGCCCCACCCCTGGGGACTATCGAATAGTCATGTAACCAATAAGAATTCATGCGGTTACACAACTAGCCAATTACCCGCTATCTAACATCCCTACCAAGAGATACAGTCGAAGACACAACTTGAAATCCCTTCCTGCTCCCTCTCGTCATTTGCTGGCTCCTCCCTGAGCACGCTCATTATATACACAGCGCCAAAATGCAGCTGCTTCTGGGGCAGGGACAGCGGCTGGTTAGCAGTCACACTGCGGTGCCGAAGAGAGAAGGATCAAACATGCTCCGAGCTGGACTTCAGAGGAGGTGGCCCGGCCTGAGCATCAGGGTGATTGTGGGACCTGCTCCAAAGGGCAGGGAGGTCACCGGGCATGCTGACGTCGCTTTGGATGAACCAAGGAGCACTCAGGAAGCTGGGCGGACTGGGAGCTCAGACAAGACTTTCCCAGCTCTGTCAACGGGCTGAAGATTGTGCTGGGGGGAGGTTCCCAAAAGTGCTCACATGTTCCTTGGCTAGAGGCTGGCTGACACTATGAAGCATCAGCTGGCCACTTTGGCCACCTGGACTAGTCAGTCCAAGGGCTGGGAACCCCAGCACTGGGCATCCTACCCTCTCCTGCACTGCCGCCAAAAAGCCCGACTTTCTCAACTCTGGGATATTGCCAGGGTCTTCCCCTCCTTGGCAATCACCGTCCGGATGGCCCCATCCAAAGAGCACCAGGCTGCCGCCAGACCCTGCATGGAACCCCTGGATGCCAGTTCGCTCCCCCCGCCCCACTGGAACAGATGAAGGACAGAACTTTGCTGCAGGCCCGGAAAGCTAACGGAGCAGCAGCTCCAATCAATTTCCCAGTGACCAGATTTAATGCCACACTCAATAAACGCCGCTCTGACGCTGGTCCATGCATGTGCGGGGAGAGGCCAAAGCTAAAAGCTGGAGAGAGCCCGGCCCTCTTTGCTCCACCTCTTGGCCAGCTGTACCTCTGCTCCAGCGTTCGCTCATGCGGGGAGACGCTGGCTTCGGGTCCAAGGAGGGGGAGCTGCTTCCTGCTGCTCGGGGAAAAGGGAATCAGCAGCAGGGGAAGAAGGGACTGGGATACCAGAAGGGGGAAATTCATCCACCATCAACCAGAGATCTAGTAGCCGGCAGGACCACTGACCTCAAGGAAGGGCTGGAAGCTCCGCCCCAGGGATGCTTAATCCTGTAGTGCTTCTCAGTACAGACCCACCCCCCTGCTCTAACCACTAGACTGCGCTCTCCCCGAGCTGGAACAGAACCCAGGAGTCCTGATTTCTTCACTAGTCAACAGAGAACACATGTGCCCCAGAGCCAGGAACAGAACCAGGAGCCCTGCCTCCCCGTGCTCTAACCACTATGCCCAATACAGGAGTCCATGGGTGACATTCCCTCACCTTGGGCACTCCCCTCACGGGTGGGAATCGAACCCAGGAGTCCTGGTTCTCAGGCTGCAGCTCGAGGTAACACGCTCACTGTCCCTGGACAGCTGCTGCGAGGACCCCGTGTCATCTACACTGTGGGCCACCGCAGCCTAGTTCCATGGCACCTCTGTACCCCCCGTCCAACCACCCACGCATGGGCAAGATCTCTGCTCAGCAGTCCGGCAGAGATTGCAGCTGGACGGATACAAGGGCCTCCCTCATCCCCAAACATGCTCCTCAGCTCCTGGGCTGTTCCTGGTTCCCCCCCTCCCGATGACAGGCAGTCAAGCAGGGATCACTTAGATTCACACACCCGGCTCCCCGTCCATCACACAGCAAGCAGCAGACAAGCTGCATGCAGGGAGCCACCTTCACACACACCCGGCTCCCCGTCCATCACACAGCAAGCAGCAGACAAGCTGCATGCAGGGAGCCACCTCTGGGGTGCAACACGTCCACTGGTGAACGTCAGCAGGAGCAGGGTTAGGGAGGAAAATGGAGACAGGTGAGCCTGGGTGGGGCTGGCCTGGAGGGGGTGCTGCACGCCATCCACCACAGCCCTGAACTGTCTGGGTCAGAGGCCAGTCTCATTTTAAAGACATGGGGAGCAGCAGGGAGGGGAGAGCAGCTCCATGGGCACCGTGCCCTCTAGTATCCATGGGGGCAGCATGGAGAGGGGAGAGCAGCCCCCTGGGCACCACGCCCCCGACACCCGTGGGGTAGGCAGAGAGGGGAGAGCAGCCCCCTGAGCACAGCGCCCCCTGGTGCCACACAGGAACACTGCTCACTGCAAAGGGAGGGCTCCGCCTACCAAACATCCACCCTGCATCCCTGCACAGCACCTCCTGGTGCTGCCCTAGTGCACTGCAGCGTTCCCTGCAACTCCGCACACCCACACAGCTCATTGGGGCATTCGCATCGGCCCGCCACCCCTGCGGCGGTTCCTAGGAGACGGGAACAGCAAGAGGCACAGACCCCACTTCCTCCTCAGCCTCCCACAGAGCATCGAGCTTCCCAGTGGCTTGGGGGGGAATATTCCCCAAAAAGGCTCCGAGGCGATCGCAGGCCGTAAGGGGTTAACCCTAGGAAGCAGAATCTCAGCTACCCAAGGCCAGAGGAGAGCAGCTCGATTTCCCAAGGCTTCCACCCCCTCTGTCAGTCTGGTAGCAGCTTCCGAGGAGGAGGAAGCAGGGTCTGGTGCCTGGAGCCCCTATCCTCAGCCCCTGGGAGGGTCCCTCCAGGGCAGACAGCGCAGGCCTGCGGGGATTCTCTCAGCTGGGAGAGCTTAGGGTGCTGATCTGGTGTGATGTTAACCAGGGGCACAGACTCCCCAAGCCTGGATGGCTGACACCAAGAGGTGGGTGGGCACCAGCAGAGGGAGATTCGGCTGCTATTGAGCAGTGATCTATGAGGCCTCCAGCCAGCCAACAGCTACTCGGGAACAAGCCGGACGGGCGGCTGCGGCATAACGAACATGCCGAGGGTCCTGCGCCTTTAACGGGCAGCAGCTATGAAAGGCAATGCCCCGAGGGCCGCCCCGACTCCCGCCCGGCCCAGTTTGGGTTTGCCAACTGCTGATGCTCCATCCAGGATATTCTCCAGGGCTGCCTCCAGCGCCAAGCGTAGCAAACCCCTGATGCTCTGCTCCGCACCATGGTCTGCTGGGTCAGAGAAGGGGGCAGAGCCAGCGCCAACCGGTGGATCAGACACAGGCCTGGGAGCTAGTCCTGGCCCTGCCACTGACTTGCAGCAAGACCCTGGAGATGTCACTGGCTGCCCAGTGCCTCGGTTTCCCCATCTGCCCAACGGGGATGATAGCCCTGCCTCACACGCAGGCTGCGAGGATAAATACATTGGAGGCTGCAAGGGGCTCACATGCTAGAGTGACAGGCCCTCCGAAGCACCTTGGATCAAGAGACTAAACCCAGCCCTCCTCTCAGCCTGTCAAACCACCTGGTCTCCCCACACCAGGAAAAGAAGCCTGGACCCCCCAGTGCCCTCCCCCCACCAACCACTAGGCCCTACTCTCCGCCCAGAGCCAGCAGTCCTGGTGCTAGCAAGCTGTACTGAGTGGCCCCCACTCACTAGGCTGTCAAGAGCCAAAGCTGTGAACAGCTTGGACCATTCCTCCGGCCGTGACCACGGGATCTGCAGGCCACGCTGGGAAGGCCCAGGCAGCAGAGGGTTAAAGGTGCCGGAGGCTATTTTAATCCTGGCTGCCCTGCCAAGGCACTATTGTTACAACCTTGTTTGAACATCCAGGGAGCCTGCCGGTGGGAGAGATGGCTCATCCCTGCATCCTCCTCCTCCTCCCCACCCACCCTCCCCACAGGGGAATCCTCCCACCCACCCACCCACCCACAGCTGGGGCCAGGCTGGAAAGCCTCCTCGTCTCTCCTGAGGGGAGGGAGGAATGAAAGCACGGCTGGGGGAATGAGGAGGAGGAAATGGAGGGGGATGAAAAAGGCAGAGACAGGATGTCAGAGAGGAAGTGACACAGGAGGGCACAGGTCTGTCCCAGTGCCGCAGGGAAGTTGCCAGGACTCTCCCGAGGAAGGGAGCCCCCTTCCTCACATGCAGCGACTGGGGAGGAAAGGGAGAGGTGCCGCACACCAGGACTGGCATTCGAGGAAGAGAAGGCGGAAGAGACTTCACACCCCTCCCAGAGCCGGGGACAGAACCCAGGAGTCCTGATGCCCAGGCCTCTGCTCTAACCATTAGGCCAGCATGGAAGACTGGGAACCAGGACTCCTGGATTCTACGGCCAGCGCTGCCCCCATTTGGCGCAAGCAGAGGCAAGTCACTTCCCCCCTCTGTGTGAGGCAGTTCTGCCCCATCACCAAACAAACCTCATCTCCCACTTCGCGGGGAGAGCCTGGTGCGGGGGGAGAGATTTGCTGCCGCTGGCAGAACAGCTAGAGCCGGCAGATCGGAGCACAGCGCCACCCACCTGGGTTCTGGCGCCTGGGGCGGACGCTGGGCACAGAGAAAAGTTCACTCCACGTGGCGGGTTCAGCCCTTCCCACAATCAGAACTTGGGTCTCCCAGGCCCATGACCCACCCCAGGCCTCCATGGCTCAGGAGTGGCGGGAAGAGGAGGCCCCCGGGAGCGGAGAGCTCCTAAGGCCTCATGCGCTTGCTGCTGCCCTGCAGGGATCCTTCCCAGGAGGGGTTGGGGAGGCCAGATTCTGGCCTGCGCACTCTGCCCCTCAAATCCCATACGTTTTGATGGTGTCTGCATCCCCGGCCCCCGCCAGATAGCTCGACTCACAGGGCCCTGTGCCGCGGCTGGTCCTACCCCTGCGGATTCCATCTCAACTCACTCTGCTCACTCCAAGCGAGCGTGTGCGGAGACACAGGGGCTGCCTCGCTGCCGGCCGGGGCCCCCGCCTCGCTGCGCGGCCCCCAGTAGAAGATCCGCCCAGCCAGACTCTCCAGTTTCTGAAGCGCTGACATCTTAGCCCCTTTGTTCCTGCTGGGGTTGGGGCAGGTCATTTCTCCTCCATGGCTCATGTTTCCCTTAATTTATTTATCTCCCTCTCTCCTCAGCCCTCACAGCCAGAGTTGATGTGAAGCTGGGCCCCAATCCAGGAATCCTCCGGCCTCGGCCATTTCCCAGCAGCAGAGACGAGAGCAGGGTCAGGGACCGGAGGAGCAGCCCCAAGCCCCAGCAAAACTCCTCCGCTCCCAACAGAGTTGAGGGCTTGAGCCGACTGCTCTTGACTTCTAACCGGGGAAGAGACTCTCCATCCAAAAGCTCCTCTGCCCAGCAGCAGCCTCAGAGCCTGGCTGTCAACGCAGAGGCGGGCAGGCGACTCCTCAGGGCCGGCAGGCCGCTTCCATACTCACTCCTCCCTGCACTTGCTCCAGGTGGGGAGGACCCAGGGACTTGAAATGGCTTCTCCTCTCCCACCTCGGTCCGGAGCGTGGGCTTCCCTGGCAGAGGGCGCAGGATGGGGGCGTCTGGTCACTTACGCAGCCAGCCAAGTCAGTTTCATTTCCTGGAGAGCAAGGGGAAGACGGGTTCTGCTCCAGAACTGAATGGACAGGTTTGCCAGAACAATGGCCGGCGGCAAGGGGGAAATCCACCCAGCAGGGCTTAAAGCAGCCCCATGAGTCTCTGCTCCTCTCAGATCCTTGGGCCGAAAGCAGCGCTAGAGGCTCCCTCTTGCTTCACTGCTGATCCTGTGTGCGCTGGGGAGCGGATCCTTGGCAAACACACTGTCCTACGGGTACAGTGCCCCCAGGCTGCAAAGGAAACAGGGCTGGGCTTGCAGCTCACGAGGCCTGAGTCAGAGGCACGCAGGTCCTGAAATCAGCTGCTGGAGCCCCCGTGAATAGCACCGAAGAGCAGGGGGTCGCAGCGCGTCAAAGGCGGCTCTCCAAACAGCGCTCAAACAGACCCACATTCAGAACCCCCCGGCCCTTGGAGGCACCCTGCGGCAGCACCCCAGCGAGGAGATCTTGTCACACCACGGGGTTTGACTCATGGCGTGCAGTCCCAGGTGGTACCGATCGCCTCCAGGGGAGGGACTCAGGACTAGTTGCTTGGAGGTTTCTTTACTTTGCCTTTCCCAAACAAGCCCTGCACTCCTTGACCTTGGGAGCGGGAAGCCACTTTCAGCGGAAGCCAGAAGCCGGATAGAGCTCCGGGGGAAAAGCAAGCGGGTGGGATGGGGAAGGAGGAGGCCCCTCCTTGCGAGTCTCAATTTCCAGGGGGCTGCAGAGACCCAGACTCTGCAGGCGGGAGGCAGGGGGCAATCTGGAAAGGAAGCTGCTCACCCTGGGCACAAGGGGCGAGGGGGCTACTGTGTCAGCCCCCCAAAGGTGCGGAGGAGGTAATAGACCAGCCGGCCAAACAAGTGCACCCAGAGGAAGAGCTGGATCCAGAACTGGAAGTCGAAATCTGAGCCCTCCTCGATTCCACGGAGGTCGCCAGGTCTGAGCTCCATGTTGCCGCCCCGATGACGCAGACCTCGGCTCCTGGCAGCCGGGATCCTGCCGGAGGCTGCCCTGCTTCTCTACGCCACACCAGCCTCCCCCATGGCTGCCCAGCTTCCAACCAGGCCTCCGGGACCCTTTGCAGAGCAGGAACAGGCTCTCCCGGGGAGAAGAAACGGGAGCAGGGTGGGGAGCAGCCTGCTTCACTCCTGTCGCTTCCTAGGCTCAGGGATCAGCCTGCCCCGGTGAGGCGCGCGCTAGGTATTGTTTCAGAAAGCGCCCCAAGGGAGCAGCCTCAAAGGGGGAGGGAGATCCAGGGCTGGGCACGCTGCCAGGTTCACACGAGGCCCTTAAAGGCATCAGCTCCCTGCTCCACATCTGCTCTCAGCTGCTCTCTCAGTCACCACAGCTAGCCCCTGGGCAACCAGCTCTCCTCAGGGAACTGGTCCCCGGGCGCCAGCGGCAGGACAGGAGGTTGGGATCCCAGGGAACCTGCCTGGCAGCCCGGAGCATCCCACTCTCAGGGGGAGTGGGTGGGAAGGGGGGAGGGGAATCTACAGCATCTCTAGAGCATCAGCTCAAACCCAGTCCAATGTGAAGTTAACTTGGCAGGTCTCAGTCCAGTTCCCAGAGGAAAGGCCTCCCTCCGAGGGATCCTGTTTCAATTATTTAATGGGTTAAACGGTTAATTGATTAAACTGTTTTAATCAGTTAATTGATTAAACCAGGGTGAGCGGGAGGCGCTTCAGCCCAGCTGGACTGGAGTACCCTCCCCTTGCGGGCGGGCTGTAGTACCCTTCCCCCCATGGGAAGGTGCTGTTCCAGCTGGGTGGGAGCAACCCCCACTTGCAGTAGGCCCCATGGGGCTGGAGCAGATCTCTGCCCATAGCAGGTGGGGGACTGCTCCAGCCCCCACCAGTTAATTGTAACCAGCAAACATCACCCGGTAAGTTTAACCAGTTAGTAAACCATTCACATCCCTACTTCCTACCACAGAATCATTCTAGACAGGACTCCTGGGCTCATTCTCACCATTAGACCGCGCTGCCTCCCAAGCCAAGAACAGCACCCAGGAGTCCCGACTCCCAGCGGCCCTGTTCTCAGCACATCCCAGCCCAGTACCCGCTCACTGAGTAAGAGGAAGGGCAAAGTAAGCTGCTATAGGCCCCTTTGGACAGAAGGGCTGGTGAAGGGCAGGACTTTCTGGGCTCCCATTCAAGCCACCCCTTCAGGCCTTACACTCCCGGCACTGTGGCGGAGGAAACGGGGGCAGGAGGAGACTCGCACACAGTTCCCACATGGCTTTGGTAGGGAGAGGCCTCTCCCTCCGGGAACTGGACTGACACCTGCCAAACCCATTTCACGTTGCAGCCAGTCTGAGCAGGGCCACTGTCAGAGGGCTGAGAGTCCGAGCCCCATGGCTCACGTGGCCTTCGGCCTCCACCGATAGCCAGCCAGGGGGCCAGACAAGTCCAGTGCTGCTCCCGTGTGCACCAGGATCGGCTTCTTGAGCCGCACCTGGCTCAACAGAAGCTCTGGCACTGACCAGCCAACAAAAGTGGCTCAGCTGAACAGCTGGGCTGAAAGGTCTCTGCCTGCTGCCATGTGCTCAGCACCCTGGGGGTGGGTCTTGAGACAGCCCCTCCCCTCCAGGCTCTGTGCTGGAGCCCCCCAGTCACTATCAGGCCTAAAAGGGGGTTGATTGACAGCCAAGGGGTTCGACACACTCCGTGGGAGGGACTGGAGCAGGCTATCTTTGCCCTTCCTCCGGATCTGAAGCTTAAACCCCCTTTGGAAAGGGATCCCATTAGGAATGTAACTGGGGGCACTCGAGCTGTTTGGGTCAGAACCGGGTCTCAGTGCGGCGGGGAAGGGGGTGTCACGGACATGTGGCTGAGTCAGCATTTCCGAGGGGCTGCCAGCCCACATGCCAGTCAGACAGGCTGGCGAAAGCGGCGCCCAAAGGGTTAGCCTTGCGCAGGTGCAGCTTTGGCAGGACCAGGGGAATTTTCTGCCATCTCAGGCAGCGAGTCCCGCAGGGTCAGCATGGAAGGTTTAAAATATTCCAGCATGCTCGGTAAAAATCAGCTCCCTCCAGCCAGCAACGAGCAGCAGCAGGAGGGACACACGGACCCAGCAGATGGCATTTTGCCCTACTCAGCAATCGGAGCATCATGGCCCAGCCACAGATGGTGACCCCATGGCGACCAGCCGCATGGTGCAGCACCAGTAAGAGCCCGGGTTGGTACTGGGAGAGCCAGAGGCTGGGCTGTCTGGCAGCCTGAAGCTCATCAGTCATTCATTTCAGCAGAGGAATCCCTGCTCCGTCCCAGAAGTGGGCGCATCAGGGAAGCGTCCGAGTGGCCCTCGCCTGAACACAAGGAGGCACAACTGGGGGACAGCACAATTAACAGGTTCACGCTGGCCTAGCAGGCAAGCTGCCCCGCATGGAGCCAGGCTCTTTGCAGGACCTCCACTCCCTAAGTTACAGCAGGTCTGCCATGCACAAGCAGAAGATCAACAGTGAAGGTAATTAACCATTGGAACAACTGACGAAGGGCTGAGGCAGATTCTCCAGCACAGTCAACTTTCAACTCAAACATGGGTACTTTTCTGCTCTAATTCAATCAGGAATTAATTCAGGCCAGTCCTATGGCTGTGCCATGCTGGAGGTCACCCTGTATCAGTGGTTTTCAACCTTTTTCATTTGTGGACCCCTAAAAATGTCAAAGGGAGGTGCAGATCCCTTGGAGAGACAGGGTCTGCAGAGCCCCAGGGGTCCACAGACCACACCCTGAAATGAGCCCAGTGGTCTCTGGCTTTGGAATTTAGGCGAGATGGCCTGTAGTAAAGGCAGATTTGGATTCAGTGCTGAGTTTGGACCTTGACTTCATGCAACCTTGGGCCAGTCATTTCAGTTCAGCTGCCTGTCTGTAACATGGGGGTATGAATCCTTCCCCTGACTATTTAGATTCAAAACTCTTTAGGGCAGAAGCTGACTTGTTTTAGGTGTGTGCGCAAGCATCCAGCACAATGCAGGCCTTTGACCTCAGTTTAGGTCATTATGGGCACATAATACAAACCCATTTAATTCCTCACCCGGTAAGGAATAACCAGAAGGAATAAGGGAAACCCGCCGTGAGGCTCATATAATAAAAATGGTGCTGATGAAAAGAGGACTGCACTCATTTTCAGCCCCAAAATGATATACCCATATATTTTAAACCAAAAGGATTCCTTAAAAACCTAGTGCAGAGAACAATTTTGCATGACTTTAAAAGAAAATTCAGTAGAAAACCAGGTAGCTTGAGGATTTAGAGAGACATTATCAGTTTAAAAACAGGACAATAAAAATTGCTTCCTTCTTGTGTTACCAGCACCTGGGCTTATTAAATGTAAAGCTTATTTTCAACATAAAGTCCACTGCACTTAATCCCTTTTCAGGTATCTCAGCATGGACAAATGCAGGGAGGAAGGGGGAAGACCCAGTACAGCTGGTCAATTTCACTCAGATTCTAGTGAGTTTCACTTCTGGTACTGAAGTAACTGCAGGTTGCTAGTGTCAAAACTAGGATCAACAGACGCAGATACCTCAGCAATTGCTAGTAACATGGTGCCGAGTCCTTGTTTCCAGCTGCTAAACTTCATCAACCCATTAAATTATAGCATGATCGGAAATAACGGCTGCAGTGCTGATCAAAGAGGAATAGTGCAAAATGAGAAGGTTCAGAGAAGGGCAACGAGAACAATCTAGACCTGGGACAAACTCTCCTATGAGGACAGACGGAGAGGACTGTTTACCTTACAAAGGAATCCAATAAGAGGGGCCACCATTTAATCTGTAAAATAATAACTGGGATGAAGAAGAGAGATGAGGAGCTTCTCTCCTTCCTGTCTCATTCCACAAGAAGCAGGGGACACTCAAATAGAATTAAAAGGTGGGAAATTCAAAACCAATAACAGGAAACACTTTACCATTAGCCCACGGAACTCACTGCCACATAAAGTTGAGGGCAAAACGAGACTGGACATTCACAGGGAGAAAGACTATTCAAGGCTATAATTTAAATGACAGCAATAATTCTGAAATGGATATTAAAGCTTGTGCGTCAGGGCTTAAGTGGATCTTTAATGCTAGGGAGCAGGATGAGACCTCTAGAAACGGAAAGTTTTCCCTCCATTGCTACTCTGGGGTTCTTTACCCCTTCCTCTGCAGCCTCTGGTGCTGATGCTAGATGGCCCTCAGAGCTGACCCTGTTTTGGCAATTGCTACATTCAGGTTATGTTTCCACATCAGCAGTTGTCACTGCCCCAAGACATTAAAAGATCATGAATGGGAAAGAGAAGCTGCTTGATGGGATGGCAAAATGGGAACGCAAAGTCCCATGGGAACTTCCTCAACCTCTCACTATCAAAAGGCTGAGATAATCCTTAGCTCTTAACTAGCACTTTTTATCTGCAGATCTCAAGTGCTTTGCAAAGGAGGCCCCATATCATGAGCCCCATTTTACAGTGGGGGAAACTGAGGCACAGAGCAAGGAAGGGACTTGTCCGAGGTCATAGCAGGAAAAAGTCTTCCAAGTTCTCATCCTCTGTGCCAGGGGTGGGCAATATTTTTTGAAGGGGGCCACTTCACAAATTTCAGAAGTGGTTGTGGGCCACCCCGAAGGGGGCTGGGCTTCAGGCGGAAGGGGCAGGGCCAGGAGACTTCACACACTCCTCTGCCCACAGACCATGAATGGCCTGTGGATGAGGAAGCACATGAAGTCTTTGCCCCCTGCCCTGCCAGGGGTGCCAGGCACCTAGAGAGAACTGCCAGCTGTTTTGTGATTCCCTCTAGGCGCTGCGTGAGGAGACTTCTTGCGCTCCCTCCACCCCCAGGCCAATCGGCGGGGGGCACCCCCTGCCAAAAAGGAAAAAGTGCAGAAGCATCGGCGGGCCGGGGGGAATCCAAGGGAGGCTTTCCCCTTAGTTCAGGAGGTGCCGCACCTCCCAGCCGCTGGGAAGGGCCCGGGGGCAGGGCAGCAGACATCATCTCTGCTCATGAAATCTCTCACTCCCTGCCCCGCCTTGGCTGGGACGTGCGGTTCCCTCTGGTGCCGCATGCCCCTGGCAGGGAGAGGAGACTTCACGTGCTCCCCCATCTCTAGGTCTCAATTGGCCTGGGAGCAGGGGAGTGGGAGGGTGGCCATGGGCTCAATCAACCCACTTGGTGGGCTGGATCCAGCCCGTGGAGGCCCCTTTGCCCACCCCTGCTCTATGCACTAAGCTGCACTGCCCGCCGAAGCACTTAATCTCTAGGACAGGGTGGCCAATAATTTTTGACGGGGGGGGGGCCACTCCAAGAATTTGGAAAGTGGTTGAGGGCCGCACTCTTCCATGATATGAATGGAGGAGGTGCAGAGTCTGGGATGGAGGTTGGTGCAGAAGGGAGCTTGGGGTAAGGGATTGGGGTGCAGGAGGGAGACTGGAGTCTGGGAGGGAGTTGGGATGAAGCAGGCAGTTATGACCTAGGACAGGGGATTGGAGTGCAGGGGTTTGGGATGTGACCTAGGGTAGAAGGGGATCGTGATCTGGGGCAGGAGATTGGGGTGCCAGATGTGGGAGGGGGTATGGGTGTAAGAGGGGGACAGAGGGTTTGGGTATGTTGAGTGGGGGGGGCAGAGAGTTGGGGCAGGAAAGGGCTGGGGTGCCCGAAGCAGGCTGCTGCCAAGACACTTACTTGCCAGCTGCCAAACTAGTCTGCCTGGCTAGCCATGCACTTCATGACTAACTGAGCCAGGAGAAGGGGCGTGGTTATTCTTAGCTGCCTGTTATTCCAACAAGCAGCTAGCATTGGCTGGTTTCTGCCAGAAACCGGCCAACGGTAATGTGCTGGGGGTGAGGCGGCTCCTAAAACTTCCCCCTTCCCCTCCAGTTTTAACACAGAAACAGAGCCCTGCAGCTGTGTTTCTGCCCGGCGCGTGGGGGAGCCTGCCTGGGGCTCCCCGCTGCCTCTGCAGGCTGGATCCGGTGGCTTGGCGGGCCGGATCCGGCCCATGGGCCGAATTTTGCCCAGGCCTGGTGTAGGAACTTGGGATGAGTAATGACCTTGCTCTTAGAACCCCTAAAATCAACGTCTAAATAAACTCTAGCCAGTCTCCAGGGCAGAAGTACCCTCTCCTCTGCCCCTTCCCAAAAAATTCTAACTCATTTTACAGCCAGCTGGAGCGAGAGCACGGACCAGACGCTGATGGCTCCAACCATTTTCACTGACTTGCTTAAGGTGGGCCTGGGCCACATCACAACTCCAGCCACTTTTCAGAAGTGGTGAGGAGTTTGGAGGGGAACTTTTCACTCCAAACTTTTCCAATACAGCTCTCCAAAACCTTCCCTCGCAGCAAGACAATCCATAGGTGCACTGAGTTTAAGCCCAGAAGGGATTGTGCTAGGCCAGAGCATTCCCCCCGTCACGCCTGCATCCAGCCCAATAACTTGGAGTGGAATTAGAGCAGATCTTTAAGAAAGAAACATAGGGTCTGGACTAAAAGACTCCAAGCAATGGATGATTCATCGCATCCCTTGGTAAGTTGTTTCCATGGTCAATTCCACTGCTTTGCTAAAAACGTGTCTCTATTATTCCCAGTTTGAATCTGTCAAGCATCATCTTCTTCCTGATGAACTGTCTTGCTTTAACTATGAGATCCGAGCCCCCTGCTACCAGAAATCATCTCCTAGTGCATTTATAGACAGGGACCAAGCCACTGTCTCTTTGTTAGGCTCAATCTGTCCAGCCGCTAAGTCTCCCACTCTAAGACAGGGCTTTCCAGACTCAATAGATCTTTTTTCAGCCCTCTTAGCCCTGACTCTCCATCAGTTACAACATGGACACCAGAATGGGACACACGTTTGGAGTGAAAGGCTAGAAACAGATTATGCAACTGCCTGGGTGAATTTCCCTGTCCCAAGCTCAGTGAGATGCAAGAGAACCGTAACTGAACAGCAACAGCTATGGGCATCAGTAAGATCTTTGGACACTAGGCCACATTTATACGAGTTTTATGTTGACCATGTTTCCTTGCATCTCCTCAGCCTGCCTGTCACAAGAGACAGAGGAGCCAGAATCCTCTTACACTGCGGCTGGCAAAATGATCTTAATAATGTAACATGCTTGCGAGAACGGTATCACATCTACCAATGGGCCTGCATAGAGGATAACAGCCCACTATTGCTGCTAGCTAACAGAAATGAGCCCTTCAGGGTACATGGTAGAGGAGCTCACTTGAACACTGAGGATCCTGGGTTCTAAACCTGCCAGGATGGACTTTGCTGTAACATCTCCCCTGCTGAGAACTAAACCACTGTCCCAGAAATCACAGTTCTTCCACTGGAGTAGTTACAGGGCACAGGGGCATACTGGTGTAACCCCCCACGGCGCCAGGAGGATGGAGACACCCCTGGCAGTTACACTGGTGCCACAAACCTATGCTTTTTATATTTACTATCATCAAAGACCAGACATGAAGCGAACCCCTCAGGGCAGCAATGTAAGTAACTAAGAGCTGCATTCATCCCTTCAAGGCAATTTCAGTCTCTTGTGCCCCCATCTGTTCCTTGAGCCTGCCCCCAACGCCACACATCTCATACACTGCCCCTGGCATCCCTGGGGGTGGTTTAGTCCCAGGGACACTGGGACCTGGATTGTGACTCAAGAAACCGAAGTTGAATTCCCAACTCTGGCTGTGAGTCTTTGTGCGATACTGGGAGAGTCACTTCCCCCACCCTGCTCTGTGCCTCAGTTCCCAGACCTGCACAACAGGGATCATACCCCCTTACCTCACTGCAAGGATTGAGCCTGTTGCCGATTGGGAGGGGCTCGGATCCTACACCCAAGGGAGCCAAACAAACCTCTAGACCAGTCCTGCTGTTTCTCCCCACCCATGCCGACCCACACATCTTCCCATCCCCCTCTACTGGATCACCAGTGTTTACCAATCCCACTGGAAGGAACCACCCTCAGGATTGAATCACTGGGGGAAAGAAGAGACGACTCCTGCTGTACCCCCCGCCCCGGACACCTCCCTAGCCACAAAATTAATTCGAAGTCTCCCGGCCCCCCCAACAAGCACTGAGGCCCGGCCCCTTGCTGGGAGGCTCCTCCCATGGCCCTACACCAGAACCTCGCAGAGATGAAAGCATGTTCCCATGGCAACCACCAGTTGCATTTTTTAAAATTCAAACCCCTTAATTTCCCATCTTTGAATTATTCAGCAGGTGCAAGGCCGGGACCGGGGCCTGACGCCCAGCCCTGCGGGGGGGAGGGGCTTCTGGGGCACCCCTGAAACGGGGGCAGGAGCGCACCCGCCACAGATGGGGGGCTCGGTCCCCAGCGCCCAGTCCAGTCCCCGTCTCTCTGCCAGCCGGGGGCCCAGTCGCTGCCCGGGGGGGGCCCTGGACACTGGTGCCACTCGAGGCCCAGCCCAGCCCCACGGGGCTTCAGGCCGGCCCCACCTGCCGCCACAGGGTACGAGTGACCCCTATGGGGGCCAGCGGGAGCGACCCACGTCCCATGGGGCAGAACGGGGCCGGGGGGCATCACTTGCTCCCCCTGGAGGGGACAAGCCACGTGCCCCCCCCCGCCCCCACTCACCTCCAACCTCCATCTTGCTGGCCCAGCCCGTGGCCTCCTCTGTGCCTGGCCTACGGCTGCCCGGCGGGGCCAATCCGCCCGGGCCCTGCGCCTGCCGCTGCAGGGGGCGCCAGAGGCACTCGCTCTCCGCCAGGGTCCCGGCGCTCAGCCACGCGTGGGGCAGACGGACCCGCCCCCCGGGGAGCGCGCAGGGTCGCCGCCCTCTGGGGTTCCGTCCGTGGGGGCGGGGAGAGACACGGGCTTGGCCCCAGAGAGGCCGGAGGGCTGAGGCCAGGCGGGGTGACCGATTTAAAGCAGGGGAAGCGACATGTGGGACAAGCAGGCGCCCCTCAGAAGCCACAAAACCTCACGGGCTGCAATTTGGGGCAGAGGGTGCATGTGGGAATAAATTCCCCCCCAGCATGTTTGCAACCCCCCGCCTCCTCGGCAGCAGGCCAGAGGAGCCATTGCTATCTGAGGCTGTGTGTACACTGACAAAAGTTTTGTCCTTCCATTGGCATTCACAGGCACTTAAACCTCCCTCTCCGTCCCCCAAGGGCGTAAGCAGCAGCGTGAGGGCAGCAGCGCTCTCTTGGCGACAACGGGAATCCTGCTCCTAGGGGGTGGAAGGATTGTGTTGGCAAAGGTGCTGACAAACAGCAGCTACAGCGCCCAACTTTGAGCGACACCCGACACGGCCCTGTTGACACGGCTGTGTCGCGTAAACAAGCCAGAGAGACAGGGGCAGCAACTTTGCCAAAGGGCAACCACCGCATCACTGCTCTTCGCCTCAGGAAGATGGTGCCACGTTGGCTCTCTTCCCCTGCCTCTCAAACAGACTCCCTCAAACAACCCAGCGTTTCACTCTCGCCTGCCAATTTCTCTTGGGCTCCACTTACCCCTCGAGTTTTATTTGGTCAGAGAAGAGGGTCCAACAGTTATAGCACTAGCTGGAGGCTTGGGAGATCGTGGCTTAACTTCCTGCTCTGCCCCAGATTGACCTTGGGCAAGTCACTTAGTCTGTGCCTCAGTTTCCCCATGCTACAGATGAGGATAGCATGTCTCGGTCTCGCCAGGGAGAGTGGCGGTTGGAGGATAAATACATTACCAGTTGTGAGGCGCTCACATACTATAACTGGGGCCAGATAAGGCCCTTAGACAGAAAGATAATGCACTTCCTTATTGTCCATACATTTTTTATCCCCTCATTTCTTGTTCGACAGCATTAAAGAAAAAGCAGCTCAGCAGCTCTTAGCCATTTTAAGATCATTAATTTTATCTCCCTATCCATCAGCGAGACTTAATGCACCTCTGCTACTTCCATATTTTACTCCTGAGGTCTGCAAAAGCCCCATTTTCCCTTAACCCTTTTCGTGCTTTTCTCCTCCAGCTGCCTCACTGTCTCCAGCACAAGCCTTTACCAAAATCTCAACCGTCCCCCATTGCCCAAGAGTCAAGGTTGGACCCCGGAGTGATTCCATTCCACCTCCTGAAATACCCACGAGTCAACTGGGATTCCTCCAACTTCCCTTTCTGTCCTAAATTCCTAGTCCCTTTCCCTCCCATCCTGTTACACGTAGGGGAACCCAGGACTCAGCCACTCTCAGCAAGGAAGCAAGAAGGCGCAGGGGAAGATGCAATGCAGGCAAAAGGGAGGGGCTACTGGTTTGATCCCTCTTGGGACTCGCTCAGGAACAGCGCAAGAGGGCAGATGCCCTGATGGCTCAGCGCGCCCAATGCCAGTCACTGCCTCAAGGCTCACACAGACTCAGATTATCCCAGTAGGACCAGAATAGGGTGGGCAGCCATTTTCATACCAATCCCTCCACACACGCTGCCCCCAGGAGCACACTGTCCAATTCCCTGCATCCCCTGCCTCCTGGCAGAGCAACTCCCAGCTCAGCAACACCCTCAGGCAGCCGCGAGGGAAGAGACGAGCACTCACACGGTTCGGGACGTCCCCTCAGCCAGCAGAGCCCAGGCACTGTTGGTCACTACGCTCTTCTTTGACCTATGCCCAGTGCATCCCAGCTGAAAGCAACTGCTCCAAGGAGAGAGTTTAGATACCTGCTTGGAGCTCATTTTCACCGCACGCTTCACTCAGGAGTTGCCCTTAACTCAAGTCCCTTTCAGCCCACTGACAAAACCCCCTTCACTCAAATCGCCCGGCCCGAGAGAGGCTCTGGGCTACGGCTTGAGTTAGACCAACTGGTCAGTGGCTAAGACGACTGCTCTGTGGGGAAGATGCAGGCCACCTTCCCCAGAGTACCACTGGGCCTCCAATGGCTTCCCACGATCCCTCTCCCCCCTGGGACCACGGAAGACAGACACGCTCTCCCACAAGTCACTGGGAAAACCCATCGAGCGGCTCTGCTTATTGCAGCTCTATGAGCTGGGGAGGCGCTCCCAGGCACCCTAGCCATGCACGAGCAGGGATGCAGCAGCTTGTGTGCTCGACAGCAGAGGGGCCACTCGCTTTGAGTTCGGCCAAATTAACTCTGTAGCAGACAAAGCCCCTGGGCGGATCTGAGCCAGGGCACACTCCCCAGCCTGCCAGCACACAGCCGAGCAGCGAGCCCGGCAGGTCTCCCATTTAACCCTAGAACACAGGCAACACAGACTCGCCCCCAGCCTTCTCCAAGTGTCAGCCCTGCAAGAATTCAGGCCAGCTCCCCTTGAAACCCCTCTCCCATCCTTCCCACTTGCCCAGAATGGACAAAGTTCTCCGCACCTACCCTGGGCAAAAACCTCCACCCATCCCGTTCAAGCCTTAACGAAAGGCTCCGCTGATCCTAGAAATTAGACTCACTTTGTGCCAGATCTGCCTCCGTGTCTGAGCTCCAAAGATCTCCAGCTGACGTTTATGGTGTTGCTTAGGGCCTACAAAGCCCCATGGTCCTCCCTGAGCGATCCTGCCCCAGGCCATACTGCCCCAGCGACCCTCTGAGAAAGCGAGAAACCCCCCCGGATGAGGGGGCCTGGGGACACCCGGCATGACCCCAAGCCCATAAAACAGGCCAGCCCTGCGTATGGCACAACCGGACCGATTTCCCAGGACAGCTACCCTGGGGAAACCTGGACCAGTGGCAGCCAGTAACAAGAGGGCTGAGGGTTTGTTTCCTAGATGGCGGAGCCCGGGTGGCGACTGCCAGGGTAGAAGCTGTGTTATTGATGGCGCCATAGGGCCTAGAGCAGCTGGCTTCTTAAATCAACATTTGGGAGGGCAAAGACGGCCCCATCCCAGGCGCATTTAATAATTAACTGGCAAGAGGAAATGCCCATCTCCCCCTCGTTGGGAGCCAGCCTGCAGGGGCGCCTGCCCGCCCACTGGGGGATTAGCTCCCGGCATCACTCTAGGGGAGACACAGGACAGTCCCCAGAGGCAGCTGAGCCCAACTTTGAGGCTGCAGCACCTGGGTGAGTTTCTGATCGCCAAGCGCCCCCTGCAGGCCGAGGCCTGCAACCCGCCCAGCAAGGCCTCAGCAGGGAAAGCTGCTCTGGACAGAGACATGGACACCTGGCAGACGCCCCCCGGGGCCACGTGCTAGGAAGCGGCAGCCGAGAGCTTGTTTGCCACAGGAAGGATCCTGCTCGCCCCATGGAGAAGAGCCTGGCGTGAGGCAGGGGGCTCCACAGGGAGCACAGCAGCGTGGGGAAGGCAGAAGCCGTTTCTCAGCTGAGCACAAAGGAAGGAATTCAGGACTCCTGGGTTCTGTGCCCAGCTCTGAGGGGGAGGGGTCTAGTGGGTCATGTGGGGGGGGGGGGGGGATAAGGAGCCGGACTCGGGGTTCTATTCTATTCACCTTCAGCTCAGTTTCACCAGGTGTCCACAGAGCTGATCCTTTCTCACCTTTGGGATGGCACCGAGTCCTTTCCAGCCGTGCTCTCAAGCTGAACACTCAGCCACACTGGTCAATTTCTTCCTGTAAAGCCATCAACATCGCCAGCCCCACCCAGCAGCTTGACCCCTCATCCCCAACACAACAGGGCCCACCGGTCAGAACCCAGCCGGGACCTGACCCCCATGCTGCGCAGAGGCCCACGGGTGGCAATGCCACAGCCTGCCTGCCTCAGCCCCACGATCCACTCCTCACCTCACTGAGAGCCGGAGAAAACCAGGCTTCCGCCACACACCTGCCCGCCAGACTTGGCAGGAAATAAACATTTCCAGCAGGTGCCACTCCCTTCTCGTGGGATGCTGGCTGCTCCTGGAGGGGGAGACAGAGAAACCATCCCTCCCGGCAACGCGACAGCCACACAAACTCCTTCAGCAGAGGCGACACTCAGCAGAAGTCACTAGCGTGTTGCCATGCCTGCCTCAGACAGGACCACACTGGCATCTGCTCCCCACAGAGCTCGGGGCAAGTTGGCGTGGCAACGCCCTGACCCTGCAAACCTTTCTGCCCCACTCATGGGAGGGGAGTTAAACCCCAATGTCTCTGCAAGGTCACAGCCCCAGCTCCACAGAAACCAGACATACAACAGCCGTGCTTTCACTGGGCCAGCGGGCTGGAGGCGCAGCTTGTGAGAACTGAGAATGGCCTTACCCAGCCGGGAATCTGGCCTCACTGGAGCAACAGGGATTCACACCAGCCGGGGGGCGGCCCTGTATCGCCAGTGATTCACTTTGTCTTACGTACCACCAGGCCCATGGCGCAGGCCATCGCCCAGGGGAGCCTCCCGTTCACACAGAGCTCACCGCATGGGAATCCCAGCACGTCTGCCTTTGGGAGAAAACCCCAACTGCTCCAGGGCTCCTTCAAGCGCCTTGTCCCAGCCCTTCTGCCTCAACTTCCCCTTTTCCTGTCTGGCTCTGAGGAGCAGGGTGCTCCCCTCCCATGAGGGTGCAGGCCAGAAAGGCAGCCCAGGGGGCGGCTCCACCAGGGGAAAGGTTCTTTGACGTGCATTGTCCAGCGAGGCTTTAAGCCACAGGGGCTGCATCAGACCCTGGTTCTCCAAATAGCAGCCTGTGCCCGCTGCTTTGGAGACGGTGCAAGCCCCCCCAAACTGAGATCCGCAGCCAGAGGGGAGATGCCTCCTGGCCTTTGTCCAAGGACAGCTCCTGCTCTGAAGAGGAAGGTCAATAGCCTCTCCAGTTGCCTTGAACAGTTCTTATGCCTGTTATCACTCGGGATGGTCTAACGCAGGCCACGTCTATACTGACACTTGCCAGCAAACTGGTTGTTGTTCAGCAGAGTGACCCCCCACCCTGAGTGACATAAGTGTTGCCAGTGTAAGCACTCATGTGCATGGCTCTACATCAGTGAGAGATACTCTCCTGCCCATATAACTACTGCTGTCCACTGAGCTGGTCTTAACGTGTCAACTGGAGAGCTCTCTCCCACCAGTACAACACGACTACGTGAGCGCTCGTCAGTGCGGCTGCGCCACTGTCAGCTGGGAAGCACAACTGTGGCCTAAACGTATTACTGAGATCTGAATCTTGGCTGCACTCAGAAACACAACATGGTATGGCAACCATGTGGCAGTGAGTTCCACAGATCAAAACTTTGCTCAGTTTACAAATTGCTGCCGTTTTGGCAGATGTTTGTGCATTGCCAGACAGGCTGAGTGGAGGAAGGGTGGTTCAGTGGTTAAAGCATTTACCTTGTGACCTCTGTTTGTGTCCCATCACCTGCCAGACTCCTTGGGGGTATAGCTACACTGCAGCCAACCCAGGTCAGCTGACTCATGCTCCTGGGCAAAAGACTGTAGCCTGGACTGTGAAACCCAGAGAGAGGGAGAGGCTCAGCATAGACCTGGCTGGGAATTTTCTGATGAAAACCCTTTTCCCTCAGAAAATGTTAATTCACTGGAACTGGAGCTGACTGTGGCTTGGACAAATATCCCCATTCGGCAACCTGCAGGAAAATGTTTCCAAGGCATTAGGACACCCTGCTCCGGCCTTTCTGATCAGCGTTACCTCACTCCAAAACAGGTCCTCTTGCCAGCTGCGTGAGCATACATCGAAAAGGTAACAAAGACCCTGAAAGCTCAAAAGGAAAGCCAAGCGTTCCGGCTGACCTGATTCTAGGGTGGCTTTGGGGTGGACGCTGCACGTTTTGACTTCTCACGCTGATTTCAGGATGGGCCCTTTTCTAATAGCTCCAAAATTCTCACAGCACTGCCCCTCCCACACAGAGGCTGTGAAGGTCCCTGTACTCACATGTGAGGTGCGCAGATACTACAGGAATTAGGGTGGCATCAACACTCTGTGGACAGAAGCACCCCATGCACCTTCTCTATCCCCTTCCTAGACTGTCACCTGTGGGGATAGGAATGGGCAGGAAAAGCCAGCAGAGCTCCTAGCCCCAGTTAAAGGGACGGGAGTGGTCTCAGTCAAACTCCCTGGATCTGCCCTCCGCCACACCATCATGCTCTTCTGTGGCTAAGGCAGAGAAGTGGGATTCAGGATTCTGGGTCCCCTCGCCAGTTTGGAGTGAGATCGGGGTGAGGTGGTCAGAGCAGGGAGGGCATGGTAGGCAGGAGTCCTGGGTTCTTTTCCCTGCTCCAAGAAGGGGGTGATGTTGAGGGGAGTGGCTGGAGTCAGGAATATGAAAATGTTACTTCCTTTTCCTCATCCTTTGTCTGACTTGGCCGATTCAGCCTGGAAGCACTGGGCACAGGGACTGCCTCTCACGGCCCCTATGCAGCCCTGGGACTCTGCTCTCAGCATGGTGCTACCATAACAGAATCCAAGAATTGACGCTGGGCATGGAGTGGGGTCTAGCAGGTTAGAGCAGAGGGTGAGGACTCCTGGGTTCTGTTCCCAACCACAGGAGGACAGTGGGCTCCAAGGATTAGAGAAGGGCTGACCTAGGAGCTAACTGGCACTGGCCTCTGCCAGTAACTTGCCCTTTAACCTCAGGCAAGTTGCTTCACCTGGGAGCCTGCCCCGTTCGTGAACAGCCACTAAACCTCACTCCTAAGCATGGGGCTGCACACTGACAGGTGTCAGATGCTCCCAGGTGCAGTGACAGCTCCAGGCCTGCTTGCCACAAACACCCTCGTCCTCTCACAGGGGCGTGGCAAGAAGCGACTGTTCCACGGCCCCTCCAGCCATCTGGCCACCCCAACACCTGGGAAAACGGGGAAGCCCAATGAACCTGGTGGAAGGTGAGTCCTGAAATCGTCAGCGCCAGACCCGAAACAAGGCTCACTGCCAAGGGAGATCCACCTTCCTGGCACATGGGGGACCGATGTCAGCAAGACACCACACTGCTTCCTATTGGCCATTCACTAGGGCACTGCTCCAGCACCCAATGCGCGGGGAAGGGGAGGGGATGTGTAAATGTGTACAGTGATTTTCTAGTGTTACAGATACTGCCCAGTGGGTAAAGCACTGGATAGAACATCAGAGGTCCCAGCACTGCCACCGGCACATCTCCTGCCTGTGCCTCGGTTTCCCCACCTGGTCTTCTTTGTAAAGCACTTTGAGCTCTATGGATGTATAGTGCTGTTGAAGAGCCAGGGATTATTATGTGAGTATGCAAAGCTCCTAGCACAAGGGAGCCCAGATCAGGGCTGCTCCTGCCATACAAATACAGTCATCAGGGACTGGGGGAAAAACAGTCTAGAACATATTTGCTTCCTCACCTATTGGGCTCACCTGAAGGTTGGATATGGGCTAGATGGACCCAGTGGTCTGATCCAACATGGCAGGGAGCGTGGAGGAGGGAGACTGCTCTGGCCCAGTGAAGCAGGGATGCCAGTGAGATGGATTTGGTGTTACAGAGGGGGACAGATAGCAGGCTAGATGGGACTTTGGATGCAGTTTGGCAGGAAGAGTGCGTCTGGGCCAGTGGAGGGGAGAACAAAACTGGTCAGATCTGGGATGGTGAGGGGGCAGCAGGCTGGTTACATAGGCCTGATGCTCAGATCCAGGGAAGCCACGCTACCCCCCGGTCTCCTGGAACAGCACACAACCGGGCAGATCAATGGCACGACAAGCCCTGTGCAAGTGAAAGGAGATTCCCCTGTAGCACCACCCTAGCAGGGAAGCTCCTCACCCAGAGCCATGTCAATGGCCAGTCACCATCCCCGAGACGCGATTTTAATATTATTTTCATCCTTAGGAAAATCACGGCACCGATGTTCATTTTTACAGAACCTTTTACTCTTTCCTGAGCTCCCTCCTGCCTCAGCTCTGGCAGCGCAGCCCTGAAGACTGGTGCCGGGATTCAGCGGCCGGCAAAGCAGGGAGTCTACCTGCCTCCACCCTGCGGCTAGACAAGCTACCCCCAGGGTCTGTCCAAACAGCTCGTCTCCTTATCCAGCCGAGGGTTGAGAAGAGTCTCTGTGAGCAACACAACTTTGAGCTCCACCCTGCATCTTCCACGGGGGCGCCTCTGTCTGTCCTGAGCTCTGGACCCTTCCTTTCTTTTTTAAACGTGCCAGCTCTCTACTGTCAGTGCCCGAGAGCAGCCTGCCACACCTGCCTACGAGCGATCACAACAAAAGCAAGTTAGTTTCAATGCACAGTTGGTACTTGGGACTCGTGGTGAAGTAACCAGCAACTGGATACCTGGAGAAAACAAGATCAAACTCCTTTGTGCCCTCCCCCAGATCATCAGCTCCGCCAGGACCCTGCTCCCACTGCATTTAGGAAGGGCAAGGAGATCATGACCCAGAGACTTGGGGGGGTCACCCCACATGTTAGATCTAAATCTCAGAATATTTGTCTATCAGGTGTATTTTGAGGGCTGAGGCATATTCTCCATCACACAATACTACCCCAAAGCCAGCCAGCAGTCTATGGCTAATTCTCCCACCCACCCCAAGCTGCTTCCTAGAAGGAAACAGGAACAGAAAATGCACCCATCATGGGTTCAGACACCACAGAGTGGTTAAGCTCTGGACTAAATTGCCTAGGGAGGCTGTGGCATCTCCATCATTGGAGATCTTTAAGAGCAGGTGAGACAAACACCTGTCAGGGAAGGTCCAGATAATCTTTAGTCCTGCCATGAGGGCAGGGGACTGGACTAGATGAACTCTGGAGGTCCCTGCCAGTCCTATGATTCTGTGGGGTTAGGATTTTACACTGACCAGCGTGTACCTCTCCCTTTTGAATACCAACCTCTCTGATCAGCAAACATTCATTTAACAGTAATTTTGGGGAGCCAAGACCCACAACCCCCATGGCTGGTGCTACGTGAACCAGCTGGACAGGGGCTTGCAAAGACATTGGCAGAGTTACCAGCAGGATGTGCATCCAGGCAATGCAAAGGGAGAAGAGATCCAGCTAACTGTTCTCAGCTTATGGCTAGAGAGGGGATGATGGAAAGCAGCAATTAAGAGGGGATGTGTTAGAGTGGGAAGAAGGAGGAAGATGGGAGACCCCAACAAAACCACTCGCGGCAAATGCATTTGACACCTGGTTGGAGAGACCAGAGGCAATGGTTTTCAACCTTTTTCATTTGCAGACCCCTAAGAATTTTGAATGGCAGTGCAGGCCCCTTTGGGAATCTTAGTCTGCGGAGCCTCAGGGTCCAACACACTACAGACTGAGAACCACTGTGCTGGAGTTCCTTCAGCCCCTGCATGGCTCTGGGCCTAGGGACAGAAAGGGCAGATGGACAGCTCAGGTGTGACTGGAGAGGGATGTTCCAGACAGACCTTTCCAGACACAGGACCAGGTATCGCAGGGATGGGATGGGGTGCAGGCAACAGTCAAGTGCAGCAGCACGGTGGATCAGCATGGAGGGATGGGGCAGGGATGAAAGAGGCTCCAGGGGGCCGGGCTTATAGGGACCACAATCAGGGCAGCACAGAGCTGCTGAGTGTCCCAGGCAGAGTGAAACAGGGGGATTGGGGGGCCGCCCTGCCGCACCTGACCTCACCCAGCCCGGATTCACCTGCCCCTGCCCCCTTCTAGGGCCGGTCCTTTCTCCAGAACCCTGAGCCCCGTTCTGCCCGGCCCGGACACACTGCTCCCCAGCGCCCCGCGGGCCTGGGTCCTTCTAAAGCAGGACGGGTCCCGTACCCCGCTCTACCCCGGACCCGATCCCTGATTGGCCAGCCCCCCCCCCTCCCCGGGGCCCCGATCCCTGATCCCGCGGGGCCCCGATCCCTCCCGGACCCGACCCCGATTCCCCGCGCTCCCCTCCCCGCACTCCGCTCCCCGGCTCCCACCCGCCCCCGGGGCCCCACCTCCCCGCCCCGGGCCCCCGCTCACCGCTCTCCAGCTCGCCGCCCTTCTTGGCCGTGGCCGCGTTGCCCATCGCGGCGCTGGGGCCCGGGCGGGGCCGGCTGCGGCTCCCGCTGCCCCCGCTGCTTCCTCCGGCGCCCGCTGCCCGCAGGAGGCTCGGCTGGGCCCAGCCAGGCCGCGATCCCCGCCGCCAGGCGGAGCCGCCGAGACCGGTATCGCCTCCCCTCCCCCCGCGGCGGCGGCTCCTCGGGCTCCGAACCCCGCCCCAGCCCCGCGCACCATTGGCCGCCGCCGCCGCCAGCCGCCCGCGCGAGCCCCGCGCCCATTGGCCGAGCCGGGCACCCTGCCGCCTCATTGGGCGGCCGCCGTGACGCGCGACGCTTCGCGCCGCTCCCTCGACGTAGCCCCGGCCCTGACTGGGCCCGTCCGCCCCGACCGGCCGCTTTCATTGGCCGACGGCCGGCTGTAGCCCCGCCCCCGGCCGTGGATAGGCCTGGGCGGGCTGAGGTCGCAGCGTTCTATATTTAGAGCGTCGGGCCAGAAAGCGTTCGAAAGAATGTTCAGCGTGAGGGGCGGGGCTGTGGGAGGAAAGGGGCGGGGCCTGGGAGCTGAACGCGTAGGAGGGGGAGAAGGAGGCAAAGGTGGAGAGGGACAGAGTTGTAGTTTATTGGCCCATTAGAGGAACCACCCTGGGGTTGCATAAGGACAGGGAGCCAGGGTAGGAAGCATCATGGGACAGCATGGGGACAGGGAATTTGAGTGATAGTCATTCCAGGCTTGCAAGAAGCTAACAGAGGGGGGGTCTATCAGGTACCCCATTTGTGGGTGTTCCCAGGGGCACCCTAGATGGTCCCTCCCCCTTCACTCACCTTTCTTTGCGGGGAATTGAACAGCTGACATCCTTAGGCTGTTAGCTTTACCTGGGCTGTTGAGTACTGCTGACTCTCCTGCTCCTGCCTCTGGAACAGATCGCCATAACCCTGCTGTTTTAATAAGCATCATTTCTCAAAGAGCACCCAGCTGGGGGCCAGTCAGCATTAGGGCTTCCACTGGGGAGCAGCTCTAGGGGAGAGGTTCTAGCCCTGTTGAAAGCTGCCTTCCCATGTTATTAAAGGTTCCCCCCATTGCAGATCACACACCACCTGTATTCTCCATCCCACCAACTATAAACTTCTCTAGCTTCATCAGAGCCTTTGCACGGGAGCTGCTCCCACCTGTCTGGAATTTTGAGAAAACACCTGTTTAAATAGAAACAGGATTTCCCCCCTTAGAGCCCTTCTGGCCCCTCTCTGCAGAACACTCTCTGGGAACACTCTCCTCCCCCCAGGCATGGGACTGTATAACCTACCCACAGGAAAGCATAGTTGTTGAATTCTCTTGATGAGACATTAGTAACAGCTGATTTTACATCCCTCCACCTAATTCCTATTCAATTCACACAGGTGGCACTGAGGGCAGAAATTTGCACTGCTGATCCCAGTCCAGCAAGTTGATGCACATGGGCAGAGCCTTACAGTAGCAACTACAGTTGAGATTGGTGCTAGGTGCTGAACTTCCACATAGGCCCCTAAGGCTGTTGCTGGGAGCCACAGCAGATTCCAGTGCCTCTTCCCATCAAGAAAGGCTGGTCCCCTAGTTAAAGCACAGGGTTGGGACTGTTTGTCTCTCACTGCCAGTACAGCAGCCATATTGCCAGTGCCTTAATCCCAGCTGCAGTTTGGAGTTGCTACTGCACCATTAAATAAATTGCTTACTCTGTATTATTTCAGTATCACCAACACTTGTAGTTTTAGCATGATGAGCAGGTTAGTTGATGTTTAAAGCCCCAGCCCATGGACTTGTGGGATTATGCAAAGAGCCCAGTTTTTAATTCCTAGCCTTCATTGCTACAGAGAAGGTTGAAAACCTGACCTCTTAAAAGCCTTAAAAATAAAAAAGGAGGAAAAAAACCCAGCAAACTTTATTTTAAAGAAGCTCCCCTTTTGAATGTTTGCCATTACTAATGCCATTCCCTTGCCAGTTCAGTGCTCTGGGCTTTCTAAAAGCAACTCCTCCATTTAATAGAAGCTGCATCTTCTCAACAAGAGGGCTGGTCTCCCTCTTAGGAGAAAGGAAAGAGACAGGCACAAAATAATTATATAAGTCAAACTCCGAAACATTGTGCTCGATGGTAGAGGGGACATGCAGCCGAGATGAAGTTATATCCACGTGGCTCTCTCCCCCACTCCTTCCCCTGTACCACAGCCTGGGAAAACAGTGCCCTGATCTAAAATAAAATTGATTGCACACAGAATGACCTAGGAGGCAAATCGACTTTTAGATCAAGATAGCAAACCAGGGCAGTTGTTGTAAGGCTGCATGGCTCCTTTGATTGCACTAGAGCCACAACAGTTGAGGATGTGGTCCAAAGGTTCTAGTGGAGCCAGGTCTGATTTACAGCAGCCTGTGATTTGGCCCAGACTTTAATAGGAAATGAAGGTGGAAGTTAGATAGTTTAACCTCCAAAGGGGATTTTGCAAAAGCTCTGAATTGATTCAGTTTTGAAACATTAAATCAATATGAGATGGGTTTTTATGAAGCCTGCTGGAACGAAAGTGAGCTCAGTTTTCAGCATATCTCTGCAGCCTGTGGCAATCCACACACAGCCTCGGCTGGTGGAAGGAAGTGAAACAGACAAGAAAGCATGACCTTGTGTGTGTGTTATGCTGAGAGACAAAAGAGTGTGGCAAATAGCACCACCTCTGAGAAGAAAGTTTGACCCATCAGCCACTGGGGTGATTAGCTCAGGGCAGGCCATTGGGGTTTTAAAGACCGATGGGCTGCAGAACTTGAGGTAAGGATTGGTTATAGTTTTGGGGCATAAATCTCCCTCTTCAATAGAACCCTTCCCACCATCACCTGTAGTATGGTAACATCTGGGAGGCTAGACACACAAAGTCTATCCCTACCCCAATCAGCTCAGTCTAGTATCACTGAGCAAAACACAAATAACAGTTCTTCCTCTGGCCCCTGCAAAGAAATACAACAAATCATGCACAAAGAACCTCATAGCTCTGAGTTTTGCCTCCCAACTAGAGAAGAGCTAGAGCTCCCATGAAGCCGAGTAGAGACTTTGCATGGAAGACCCTACAGCACTGGGTGGCTGTTCATATAGGGGGAGACAGAGACCGCAGTTTCCTGCAATATCCTTGAGAGGTTTATGTGTTCTTGGGGCCTTGAGTTGTATGAAACCACTTTTGAGGGAGATGTGACGTGTGTGTGTGTGTGTGTGTGTGTGTGTGTGTGTGTGAGAGAGAGAGACAAGGGAGTTCAAAGGACTATTCAAAATGTGCCAGACAAAAAATGCTGCCTCAAAGTCCATATATAAGTGGATAGCCTGGGGGAAGCCCTAGGGAAAGTTAATGCAAATCTCTCCCACTTGGCTTATGCAAAAGCCCAGCTGTGCTATGAGGAAAGGGGCATTGTCTGCTGATTGCCCATCACAGAAGGCCAAGATCAAAGGCTCCAGCTACGTAATGAAACAGCTGATCTGTACAGCCTCTATTCTGGATATAAGATGGATGAACTTATAACCACTGGAAAAGCCCTAGTTGTGGGCTTTGAAGGACTAAAACTTGCTGAAGCCCCATGTCGGCATTGGTGTGACCTCTGGCGAGCTTTTTATGGTGTGGTTCATTGTTTTAATGTTTTCTCTGTGATGCTTAACCCCAGGAATAACCGTGCTTGCTTAGGAGGAGTTGGGTAGCAACTTGCACATGAGGGCAAGAGCCTCAACTCAGGCATTGGGAAGAAAGCAAAGCACAGCACAGCAGAGCAAGCCTTTTTAGGCTGTCCAGGTTGCTGAGGACACCACAGCTCCCTGCGTTACACTATGAAGTCTTGGAACCTCTGATGAAGAGGGAGAGAGACATGGGCTGCCTCCCACAAGAAATGACAGCTGGGAGCCAGATACCTCAAGTGAGGACCCTTGGTAGGCCAGTGAGGAAGAACACCGGAGCAATTGCCCTTACACTGTGGCTTGGTGTATGATGGAGAACTTTTTGGAATTTCAAGTTATTTTAAAGGGGTGGGGCTCCTGGTCCTGCTTGTAGGGTAAAGGGCTCCGTAGGGAAGCATGTAAGCAGTCAGTCTCGAATGAACCAGCAAGGTGGGGTGAGTTCTGCCTCACTGCCTCGGGGAGCAGCCTGCTTTCTCTCAGATTTTGGGGGCCTGTGTGTTATTGCTCTGAATACTAAGAAACAAAGTCAAGTTGAGATAGAACCCTGTCACAAGACAATTTAGGATACCTATAGTGTGTGTAAGATGGGGACATGCACCTAAAACTCAGAGGTAGATTCAGACCTCTATCACCTACATAAAATCCAACATTCTCTATAGCACCCTTCATCCCAAGATTTCAGAGCACTTAGAATCATAGGCTTGGAAGAGACCTTAGGTGGTCATCGAGTCCAACCCCTTGCCCAAAGCAGGACCAATCCCAACTAAATCATCCCAGCCAGGGCTTTGTCAAGCTGAGACTTAAAAACCTCTAGGGATGGAGATTCCACCCTCTCCCTAGGAAACCCATTCCAGTGCTTCCCCACCCTCCTGGGGAAACAGTTTTTCCTAATATCCAACCTAGACCTCCCCCACTGCAACTTGAGACCATTGCTCCTCATTCTGCCATCCCTCACTACTGAGAACAGTCTCCTTCCATCTTCTTTGGAACCCTCCTTCAGGTAGTTGAAAGTGGCTATCAAATCCCCCCTCACTCTTCTCTTCTGCAGACTAAACAAGCCCAGATCTCTCAGCCTCTTTCATAAGTCATGTGCTCCAGCCCACTCATCATTTTTGTTGCCTTCTACTTGGCTTTCTCCAATGCATCCACATCCTTTCTGTAATGGGGGACCCAGAATTGGATCCAGTTCTCCAGATATGGCTCACCAGTGCCAAATAAAGGGGGATAATCACTTTCCTAGATCTGCTGGCAATGTTCCTCCTAAGGCAGCCCAATATGCCATTAGCCTTCTTGGCTACAAGGGCGTCCTGTTGACTCATATCCAGCTTCTCATCCACTGTAATCCCCAGGTCCTTTTCTGCCCAACTGCTGCTTAGCCAGTCAGGCCCTAGGCTGTAGCAGTGCTTGGGATTCTTCCAACATACTTTTTTCTTCAGAAAGGAAGTGTATCAGAGGAGTGCTACACCGATGGCTAAGAAACCAATCAGTTTCCATTATTCCTAAAGTAAGACTGCTTTTCAGCATCAGGCTATCGGTCAGGCTCAGAGAACCCATCCAGCAGTGTGATTGCTGTAGGGATAGAGTGGTTCATAGTGCTTTCCAACAGATTCCCTTATAGCGAGCTGCTTGCCAGAAGTGTGCTTGTTGCAGTGAAGGAAGGGCATCTTCAGAGGTGAGGTACCTGAACCCCTTCCAATGAAACAACTTAAAAAAACAATGAATGGTCCTGCAGCACCTTACAGACTAACAAAAATGTAGATGGTATCAGGAGCTTTCGCGGATACAACCCACTTTTTCAGATGAATGAAGTAAGAGAAGTGGGTTGTGCCCACGAAAGCTCCTGATACCATCTACATTTTTATTAGCTTTTAAGGTGCTGCAGGACTCTTTCATTTTTTTCAGTTACAGACTAACACGCCTACCCCTCTGAGCCCTTTGAATGAGTTTTCCTGCTTGATTTTCACCTTGGGAATATCAGAAGTGACACTGCAGGACTAGCTTGAGGCCTCAACTGAAGTCAGCACCTCATTGTGCTAGATGCTATGCATGCACCTCTTGAGATTCCCTGGCCCAAAAAGTTTCCTATCAAAATAGAAAGGAGAGAGAGCAAGTGGGGAAAAAGGAACACAGATGACATGACTAAGATCACACAGCTGGTCAGTGTCACAGCTGGGAACAGGCTCCCTTGGCTCCTGCTAATGCTGAGCTAAGTCTCTTTGGGTACATCTACACAGCAAGGCTAAAGTCGACTTAAGCTATGCAACTTCAGCTATGTTAACTGCATAGCTTCAGTCGAAATAGCTTAACTCAGTTTTAGGTGCTGTCTACACAGCAGGAAGTCAAAGGAAAAACGCTCTTCCCCTGACTTCCGTTACTCCTCTTGAAATGAGGGTTACTATGAGTCAGAATAAGAAGCCCTCCAGCTTGACATTATTTCGAAATAAAGGCTTATAGTGTAGACACGCTCTTTGTTATTTCAGAATGTCAGTTATTCTGACATAACGCTGCTGTGTAGACATACCCATGGAGCGAATGTGGCAATTTCAGTCCTTGGTGGAACCATATGTCAAAATTTGAGAGAGAAGTCTTTTCTCCCAAGTGTTCCTGTGGCATTAGAGTCAAAGAGGCACTACAAAATTTTGAGGAAGTGGGGAAAAAGTCACTTCCTCTTCTAATTTGTCTGGTTGTCCAAGCATGGCTTCTGCAATCAGACATTCCTAGCAGTTCTCTAGCTGCCCATACAGCATTTTAGGAAAAATCAGTGAGACACTGTAGGGATGTAATGCTTCATGTAAAGAGAAAAACATCCTTCCCGCTGTCTCAAGGACAAGAAGCAAAAGCGAAATAGAAGAGGTAGCAAACCTCTCACTCCGCTATGTGGTTCACCTTTAGCATAGCAAAGGGTGCGGTTAAACTGTGGCATTCTGTGGTACTGAAAGATGAAAAGTTCAGAACAGCTCAAAGGAAATACTCCATTCCTCTCCAAGCGACCTGGGGAACTTACTGCCACTGGATACTGAGCAACAAGAGCTTAGCAGGATTATTACTGCTTTAAACATCAGCTATGAATGTGGTTAATAAGACCATCCAGAGGGAGAATAGAGACGAATTAAGCAGCAAACAAGAGACTGAAATCCTCTCCGGGTTGTGAGGCAGCCTTACAGGATGCTTTGGTTACATCATTAGTGTAAGGGACGTCCACCTTCCTCTTAAGCAGCTTGGCCTCTGTCACACGGGAAAGAGGGCTACACAGACCAGGAGTCTGATGATCCCATGCATGGAGTCAGGCAAGGAAGAGATGCAAGCAGCGATCTCGCCAAGAAGGGGAAACGCTCTTTCCCTGCCTTGCTGGGAGTTCCTGGCTGCTGCTTGCCTGCCAAGGCACAGACAAAGGAAATTGCAGTGTTGGGGACTAGGCTCAGATTGGTAAATAAGCATTTGATTAAGGGCTCAGGCCGCTCCTCCTGTGCTGGAGGGCTGGTTTGGCGCCACCGGCGTGATTCCCATTAGACATGATCAAAACAAACCACAAACACAACAAAAGGCAGCAATTTTCCTCCTCTGTCAGGGCTTGGTAGCTCCTGGCGGCTGCTCACTGAGGGCCTGATGCAAAGCACTGTGGAAGCAGCACAGGGAAGGAACTCCCATGAACTCAGCCCCTTATTTTCTCCATTCCTGGCAGTTCTGGGGACACGGCTCAAGTGCATGATTGGGGCAAGGAGGCAGAGATGGGTAGGTAGGGCAGAGTGCCCCACCTGGCCACCCTCCACCCCCATCATGTGGGAGAACTGCTGCAGGGAGGGAGCTGGGTAGAGATTGGGCAGGGATTTGGAGGCAGGCAGCTCCTACCCAACTAGATCACTCTCGAAGTTCAGCTGGGAGAACTACAGCTCAAGTTGCAGCCTCACAAGCCCCAGCCTGGGCAGAGTCCTTTGGCAAGGAGAGGACCTGCTGTTTCACATTCCCCCCCACAGGGGAGGGGAGAGGTATATGTTGCCTCCAGCAGGAGTGCCACTTAATACTTGCTTTGTCCTTTCCCTGTAAAGGGGCCACACTCCGCCCTAGTGTGGGGAGGTAGCTCCTGCTGCTGCTTTACCCAAGGTGCACAGGGACACTGACAGCTAGGAACTACATCTGGCCTCCTGAATCCCAGTCCAGTGTCTTAACCACTAGTGCATCCTTCCCTGGTCTTCACATTTCCCCGGGGCACCATCTGGGCAGAAGAATCCATATGTAGGATCAAGGCCTTCTTTTGGTCCACACCAATTATTGTCAGTAGACAGCATGATTTGTTAGTTCCTATAGTTGAGTAGATAATTAAGCCCATCTCAGTTCCTGCTGTGATACCTGATGCTTCAGAGGAAACTGACTAACCCTTTTTTAATACACCCAGCAAGTGGTCTGTTGCTGCATAGATGGTGGCAGCAGTCCTCTCCCTTACTGGACAACAAGCTTGTTAATTGCAACAGGAAAGCCTTAGGGATGTGGGGGGGGGGGGCGCGCGTGTGTGACTGGAAAGATGTGAGGAAAGAGAATGGGGGGAGAAAAATGGATGCTTGTCCCCATGTCCTTCCTCAGCCACCCAAAACCAGTTTCTTTTATAGCTTTGGAGCTAAAGCAAAGCATCAGAGAAAGTTCCAAAAATCCTCTAGCACAGAGCATAGTCACGTTTACCGGACTCAGCCAGAGCTTTAGTACAAAGGTGACCTTGAAAGGATTTTTATAAAATCAGGCGCGTTCCTTTCTTTGATGGAGGAGTCAGGCTTGAGAAGTTGGAAGTTTTACTGCTTGTTTTTTTTAAGCCTTAGAAATAATCAGAAACACTCAGCTGGGGCTTCCCCGGATTTTGATTGAGATCAGAGGAACGTTTGTGACACAGCCGCTTGAGTAGGAAACTAAAAAGGAATGCTTCCTCCCTAGCGGTCACTGATTCTGTTGGTGTTTACAAGCCATCAACGGGTCTGACAGTTTAAGGTCTTGCCTAGGTTGGGATCACATAGCCAGAATGAGACTGTGGCTGATCATGCACTAGAAAGCTGCAGTTGTTCACCATTCAGGTGTGCCAGGGGCTGTACAAACAAAACCAGACTGCTTCAAGTGGTCTGTGTTTAAACATCTCACAAGCAGGTTAAACTGATGCTAACCCCTACTGCAGAGAGACACAATTTGAGCCTCATTCAGACAGGTTTAACCAGCACATGGATGTTGCCACACTGACAGGTGCATTTCCATTAGAGACATACCCTGGTTAACAATCTATTTCAAAACTGGTTGAGCTGGAACACCTTTCTAGTACGCACTTGTCCCCAGCATGCACTGGTGCATGTGACTGCCAGGTCACTGCCATTTTCATTTAGTGAGACAAGGTGAAGTAATATCTTATAGTGGATCAACTTCTGTTAGACCAGCTTTGGAGCCCCACACAGTAGATGCTGTGTGGCTCAAAGGCACAGCTCTCACCAACAGCAGTTGACCTAATAAAAATACCAACTCACTATCTCTAATATCCTGGGACCACCTTGGCTACACCACCACTCCGTGTACTAGTGACTGTGCAAAGCACAGCATTAAGGGAGAATGCACCCACCAGATGGGATTTGCACAACTGTTTTACATGTCTGGCTTGGACAAGTGGCAGGAAGGCCAGCGGGGACACAGCTCAACAGTGGCTTTGACAGTTCCCCTTTCCCTCTTGTGATAAGCTTTTTTGCTAGTTCTCCCACCTAGGCAGGACCTGAAACCTTACCTGGGAGACACAGGCAGGACAAGCTGATGGCTAAAACATAAGAGGGCATATGCCCAAGCCCCTCCAGGCTGCATTACAATGGAGCCTTAGCCCCAAAGAGTTCCTTGTCTAAACAGGCAAAGGGTGGGTGTGGGTGGTGGTGGGGGAGACTACAGAAGTAGGCACAGAGGGGGAAAACTTTGCCTAAGTTGACAGTCAGTGGCAGGACTAGGAATAGGCACCAGGACTCATCCCATTGCTCAAACTTCACCAGTTGGCAACCCCCTACCTGTCAGCTGGGTACAGAAAGGCTGGCACCTTGCTTGCCCATAAAGGGGCCAGGTAGATGGACTGTCAGGAGTGAGGGTTTGTGCTTGCGATTGCAGTAAGGTTTTTCAGTGCCTCAAGACCCCCACCAGGAGGGTCAGAACTCACCAGCTGACACACCACAGCAGGCCGTGTCACGGCTGAAGAATGCTGCTGGCACAGCCCCTAGCCGGAAGCACCATGACTGAAGGAGGCTGGTGAGTAGGGATGTTAAACCGTTAACAGTGTAACAGTGTGACTGTTAAAAGCCTCAGTGGTTACATGCTGTGGGCTCCACCATAAGAAGCTTATACCGCAGAGCCTGCAGCACAGGGAGACAGTCGGCTACCCAGGAGCAGGGCCAGCAGCTGAAGCCAGTGTGTGCCGGGAGCCAGCTTACTAGCGCACCAGCTCTCAGCTGCCAGGGACCAGGCTGCTGCTCTGCAGACCCTGATACAGAGCCAGCAGTGCAGGGCAGCAGCCGGCTCCCTGGGAGCAGGGCTGGGAATTGGTAACTGTTACAGAAACTGGTAAGCTTGAGCCTATCAGTTAACCATTTAAATGGTTACACTCTTGTATCCCTGCTGGTTAGGCCGTGCTGCCAGGCCTTGCCATACCGTTTGCTCCATTGGACAAGACAGCCATCTGTTCAAAGAGCTTTATTCCTATGTTGACTTAAGACACTTTCAATAGTTTAAAAAACAAGTATGCAAAGAATATTCCTACTGCATCGGAGAGGGAACCAGATGAGGTCAGAACAGGGCACTTCAGGACTGAACTAGTGCTTCCCCCAAGGAGCTTTGGCCCTGGGGGAGCCAGCAGCAGGTTCAAAAGCTCAGCTGGGTTTTGTATGTGGCCATTTACTCTAGAGCATGACTCCACCCCCCGGTAATAGGGGACATGCTCCATTCCTGATCAGGCTGCAGATGTTACCTTAAGAGCGAAGGGTCAGTCTAGTGGAACAGAAGCGCATTTCTAGCACAAGCTACCAGACCAGAGCTGCCATGGGAGTGTTTTCAGAGGCTCTTCTTGAGGCTGAAGGAAGTTGATCCATCGGGAGAGGTCAGATTCTAACGCACCCTAGCATGGATCAGACACCTCTCTGCCATGTGGCGCCAGGCACACCCCACCCCATGGTCAAGCCATCTGAACACAGGGGCTCTGTACATTGTCCCCCTTTGCCCCAGGAAGGGCTGCGTACAGGAGAGGCTAAGAGATCTTAGCGAGTTGTTCCACAGAGGAGCAGATAGAACGACAGCAGCAAGACCCATGCCCTGGCTAGACTGAAACACCACCTGATGCCCTTGAAGGGGATTCAATCCTCCAGCTGGTGGAAGCCACTCTAGAATTTTTGGGATGCTGCCAGGAGGGGGAACCCCCATGTAGCTTTGCCAGCCATGCTGGGAAGGCACTAGCAGCACTGAAAGCTGCAGCAGGGGGCTGGAGGGGAGAGTACACAACTGCCCAGCTAGACAGAGCCGGGGTGGAGGAGAAGGAAGAGGGGGAAGGCTGACGCGACTCTGCCTCAGCTGCAGCTAACCATCCCAGGCAGGGGCATGTCAGAGCTGCAGCAGCCCAAGATGGAGCAGAGCTGGTGAGCGCAGTGGCGGCTCCCACAGACAAGCCAGCAGATCTGGCTCACGTTTCTGTCAAGCCACCCAAGCCCCACGTACCCAAGGGAGTCGGGGCTGCCTGAGCTGGTGGCCTCACGCAGGGTGGGTGGGATGAAGTGCTTGTTGAGGGTGATTCTACTGAGCCAGTAGGGGCTGCTGCCAAACCAGAGAAGGGGGAGATCCAGCTAGTAAGTGGCATGGGGTGAGGAGCCTGGCTGCAAAGCAGATTCCCCCAGTCTACCCACAGACTGTGCCCACAGACTGGCAGGCTCAGGGGAAGGGCCACAACCAGACACTCCATTGGTCGGAGTGGCATTAACCCTTTGGTTACCCCATTAGAACTTGTCCAGGTTTCCCCCGTGACTGTGGTACTTGGTACATGGATGCAGCCCCCCTGAAGCCATTCAGGTCCCCATCCCCACAGTGGCTGTGTCCTTGGGCTCTCGTGTCCAGGATCACATGCAGTCCATGGAGTTCTCCGGCAGGAGGCCAAGGGCAGTGCCCACCCCCTTAGCCGAGGTGCAGCTGGCAGCCAGCAGGCCCCCAGGCTCTGGGTCCATGTTCTCGATGTCCTCCACCTGGTCGCTGGGGCCATCCCAGTTGATGTGGAAGCGAGTGACACGGGGGTTGGAGGCCAGAATGTTCCTCTGCAGCTAAGCAGGGAGAGGAGTAGTCAGACAGCTGTGGGGTGAGAGACTTGCAGCCTCCCAACCTGGTGAGGGGAGGCACGCTGGATACTTCCAGTCAGCCAGTTGGCTGCATGGGCCTGGCTGGGATTTCATGCTGTGGGGAGAGAAGTGGAGCCTTCCCCCCCCCCTCACCTCCCCCAGGGCATAATGTGGCCTAAGCCAGTGGAGGTGGAAGGACAAGACAGTGCTGGGATAGAACTCATGGCTTTTCTGCTTACCTTAGTAATGATCTTACATACCAATAGCTCACTGTATAGAGTGGCAAACAGAGGCATGGGGCTGTGGCGGGGAGGAACTTGGGCAAGGGCACAAGTGAAATCTATAGCAAGCCAGGAATTGAACCCAGATGTCCTGACTCCCAGTCCTAGCCAGGAACATCAAATCTCACCCTTCCACTAGCCCAGAGGTGTGCAATGATTTTTGAAGGGGGGGCCTCCACGAATTTCAGAAGTGGTCATGGGCTGTCCTGGAAGGGGCGGGGTCTCAGGCAGAAGGGGCAGGGCCAGGAGACTTCAAGTGCTCCCCCACGCACAGACCCTAATTGGCCTGCGGGTGGGGGAGCATGTGAAGTCTTTGCCCCACACCCTGCCATGGGCACCCTGCACCTAGAGAGAACCGCCAGCTGTTTTGAACAGCTGGAAGTTCCCTCTAGGCACCTCATGCCTCTGGCGGCGTGAGGAGACTTCCTGAGCTCCCTCCACCTGCAGGCCAATCAGGGGGCACATCCCCCCCAGGAAAAAAGGGGGGCAGGAAAGGGGGTGGGAGGAAA
Organism: Rafetus swinhoei; assembly: GCA_019425775.1. Lineage (NCBI taxonomy): Eukaryota > Metazoa > Chordata > Testudines > Trionychidae > Rafetus > Rafetus swinhoei. The sequence goes on along the minus strand of JAFJHL010000157.1, from coordinate 750,327 downwards.
GGGGGGAGGAGCAGCCTCAGGAGGGGGCCAAAGGAAGGCTTTCCCCTTAGGTTGGGGGGCACCTCCCCCCCTCAGTGCCACCCTGTGGACAGTCTCTGGCTCCTCCCACCCTGCCCCACCCCACCAAGGGTACACCGTTCTCTCCTGGCAGGGCAGGCTGGGTAGCAAGAGGCTTCGTGCGCTCCCCTGTCCCCAGGTCTCAATTGGCCTAAGGGCAGGGGAGTGGCAGCAGGCTGGATCTGGCCCGCTGAGGCCCCTTTGCCCACCCCTGCAGTAGTCAGACAGGGATCAGGAGCTTGAAATGCCACTTTACTGCCCAGAGCATCAGAGCTCCCTGATCCCAGCCTCTACCCTGTGAGGAGCTGGGTCAGAGCAGGGCTCTGCAGTGGCAAAAGCCTCTTTGCCAGGAAGGCCTGAGATGCTCCTTACACAGGCCCTAGAGACAGGGCAGGGTGGGAGGCAAGAGCCCTTTTGTCAGCTGATCGTACCTGGGAGAAGTCTGGCTTGAGGGGCGGGTTCTCCCGCAGCTCAGGGTCTGTGTATTCATTGTTGACATAGTAACCCACACGGATGAACTCCTGGCCCAGGTAAGTGCAGGTAATAAGCACCACTGTCACCCCCACTGCGTCGCTTTCAGGAATCAGGGCGGGGTTGGGGGCTTCGGCCTGGAAAGGAAGAGACAACAAGCATGTGGACAAGGGTGATCCAGTGGACAGACTGTACTTAGATTTCCAGAAAGCCTCTGACAAGGTCCCTTCCCAAAGGCTCTTAAGCAAAGTGAGCTGCCATGAGAGGGAAGGGCCTTTCCTGGATTGATAACTAACTATTTAAAAGGTAGGAAACAAAGGGTAGGAATAAACGGTCAGTTATCAGAATGGAACATAGTAACTAGTGGTATCCCACAGGGGTCTGTACTGGGACCAGTCCTGATCTGGAGAATGGGGTAAATACTGAGGCGGCAAAATTTGCAGAGGATCCTAAACTGCTCAAGATAGTTAAAAACAAAGACTGTGAAGAGCTTCAAAAGGATCTCTCAAAACTAAGTGATTGGGCAACAAAATGGCAGATGAATTTTCATGTTGATAAATGCAAAGTAATGCATATTGGAAAACATAATTCCAGCTATTTTTCCAAAGTGATGGGGATTAAATTAGCTGTTACCACTCGAGAGAGATCTTTGAGTCCTTGTGGATAAGTTCTCTGAAAACATCCACCCAGTGTGCAGCGTCAGTCAAAAAGCAAACAAAGTTGGGAATCATTTAAAAAGGGATAGAAAATAAGACAGACTGTCTTATTGCCCATGGCACACCCACATCTTGAATACCTCATCTCAAAAGAGACATCTTGGCACTGGAAAAAGTTCAGAAAAGGACAACAAGAATGATTAGAGTTCGGAAGGGCTGCCTTTTGAGGTGAGATTAATAAAACTAGGACTTTTCAGCTTAGAAAAGAGGAGGCTAAGGAGGCATATGATAGAGGTCTATAAAATCATGACTGATGTGGAGAAAGTAAATAAGAAAGTTATTTACTTGTTCCCATAAACACAAGAACTAGGGGGCCATCAAATAAAATTAATAGGCAGCAGGTTTTAAAACAAACAAAAGGAAGTATTCCTTCACACACTGCACAGTCAACCTGGGGAACTCCTTGCCAGAGGATGTTGAAGACCAGGACTTGAACCAGGTTCAAAAAAACAAACACACACTAGATAAATTCATGGCGGTTAGGTCTATCAGTGGCTATTAGCAAGGATGGGTAGGAATGGTGTCCCTAGCCTGTTTGTCAGAAGCTGGAAATGGATGGCAGGAGAGGGATCACTTGATTATTCCCTGTTCTGTTCATTCCCTCTGGGGCACCTGGCACTGGCCTCTGTAGGAATACAGGACACTGGGCTAGATGGATCCCAGTATGGTACCCACACCGGGGGGAGGTCAGAACACAGAGAACAGGGGTATTAAAGCCAGTCATATCTGAGTTTAAGGTCAGAAGGGACGACCAGATCACCTAGTCTGACCCCCTCCCCCTCCACGTCCACTACCTATCCCAACAGTGAGTCAGACCAAACCACGGGAAGCCCAACAGCTGCATGCCACAAGGAGAAAACAGGAGAGACTGAGGTGCTAGCGATGCCCGAGCCTCCTGCAGCAACAAGGAATTGATTTATTGAGAGCTAACCCGACAAGGCTAGCAGGGAGCCCTGCTCTGCACTGCAGAGGAAGGCAAATAACCACCAATGTCCCTGCCAATCTGACTGGAGGGACTCAAACTTGGCTCAGCAGGGCTGTGCTCAGACTCTGCAGACTCTTCCCAGCCCCAAACATGACAATCAGCACAATCCCGAGCATGGGAGCAAGACCCACCAACCAAGCATGGGAATGGGAGAAAATTCTCAGTACTCTTCTCAGTTGGGAGAAGAGTCCACAGTCTGTCTCCAGCTGATGCTAAGAGGAAGGACAAAAATAACCCTGAACACACTAGGGGAAAAATGTGCTTCCCAATCCCCACAGGTTCCCACTACTCTCTGAAGATACCATGCTCAGAAGGTCTTCACCACCATAACAAGGTGGTGCCCAGACTCCTGCCTCCCAGGCCAGGCTTCTGAGCCCACCCAAAAGGGCTGCCCAGAATAAGGGTCTCCAGCTGCTTTGACTGCATTTCGCCCCAACTTTTCCTTACCCCAGACAAGGCCCTCTAGCCCCTCCCACAGCTGCCTCTTACCTCAAAGATGAACATGTGCCTCCCAGCTGGGACAGGCCCCACCAGCACCGAGTCCAGCACCTGGTCATACTTCTCACTTTCTGCAGAGCCCACATAGATGATCTTCCACTCCAGGTCTGAAAGGGAAGGGGAGCGCAGTGAGCCTGGGCAGCCACCCCCCGCAGAGCGGCCCTTGAGTAATGATGGGGCTCTGGACTCACGCCAGCATAACTGAGCAAGATTTACACCAATGCAACTGTCTGACCCTGACTTTTGCATTCCACATCCGTTCCCCATCCAGAACCTAGTGATCAGTGTCCCACTTACAGGCCACCACCCCACTGTGCTGGACACTGCCTCGACACGCTAGAGACACCACTATAAAGCAGACAAGGATTATTATGCCCCTTTTACAGAGGGTGAAACTAAGGCACAGCAAGATTAAATGACTCGCCCTAGACCCAACAATCTCTGTGGCACACAAGACCATTTGACTTAGCTGCAAGTTCCTTCCCTTCTTCCTACCAACCAGTGTTCCCTCTAATCCTTCCTGTCCGTGCGCCATTGGGCAACACCAATAGAAAGACAAACCCCAGCTGTGGGTGCTCTGCTAGTCAGCTGGGTGGCACTGGACTCTCTCCTGCATGGCATCAGGGAATACTGCTACCAAGCCATTTGTTTGAGGGATACGGATCCCAGAAGGTTAGCTCCTGTGGTCAGCCAACAAGAGATGGGAGTCTCTGGCAAGTGGAGAGACCAAAGGCCAGAGCAGAGTCCCTGATGGGTGCAGCCCCAGTGGAAAGGGTGCCAGACTGTTAGAGAGAGCAGACTTTGCTCTTTAAAGCTCACCAGAGATTTCCTGATTATGACCCAAGGGATCTTAAGCATTGTCTGCACCAGTTTAAGGCCAGAATGGTTTTGTTGAAATCCCCCATCTGTCTGCCTGGTTCCATCTGCTGTCCCCTGCCTAGTACTTTCCTCAGATGCTCTTTGAGGCGGCCTTCTTTTTGCTGTGTACAGTGCCTGACACAATGGGACCTTTGTCATGTTACCTTCTTGTAATTCCATTCCGAGCAAGCCCTGCTCTGGTTTTAAGTCAGGTTAATAATCAGTGCTCCTTTCAATACAGGTACTAGGGCTGCCAAACTGTCCATTCAAAGGGAGGTGTTTCAACTCTGAGCCTCTTAGGTTTGGGTGGGTGCTGAGCTTTGGCAAAAGACGCACTCAGACATGTCTAAGCCTGAGCCAATGCCAGGCCTATGCCCCCAAGCACAGACAAAGCTCGAAGGATTAGGTGTGTGTGTGTATATTGGGGGAAGAGAGTGGCATTTCCACTTCCACACCAGAGGGAAGTGTGCCATGTAACATGCATGTACTTTCTAGAAGACTGGATTAGCTTACTAACCACTATTTAACATCCCTAATCGAGTAGTCGACAGAATCAACTACTCGATTAGTTGATAATGGGGTTCACTGTGGCTCTGCTTTTTAAATGTAGTAAGAGCCGCTAGGGAACGAGCTTGGACCCGGTGGCCTCTGCCTCCCTGCGGAGAAAGCCAGCTGGAGGAGGGAAAACCAGCTTTTAAACCAGCTCCCCCCCTTGCTGCCTCTGATACAGAGGCAGCTGGGGAGAGGGGGGGAATCAACTAGTAGAGTAGTGACTCGACAACCCAATAACCCTAGGCTTATCAGGTAATCAATTACTCCAGCATTTCTCAAACTGTGGGTCCCAACCCCCTAGGGAGTCACGAGCAACTGAGGGGGGGGGGGGTCACGGTATCACAAGTTTGAGAACCCCTCAACTACTTGACTAGTCACTTATATCCCTAGAATGGATCAGGGTAGCTTTTGCCAGGCAGAGTGATGTCACGCAGCAGAGGGGGTTTGGTTTAAGGAGGCATTCTCATAAAAAATCAGAAACCGCTTTTCACACACAGATGCTCTATAAATTTACAAGAAAGGGGATGTGCCAGCCAGAGATTACATAACAGACTAGAGTAGCTTCCTCATGCAGGGAAGCCTTCCTCGAGGAGCAAACAGCTGCATATACCCTCAAACCTCAGGAATGGGGCTAGCTCTCCTAGAATAGAGAATAGTGGGGGACAATCCCACATAAGCCCTTAAGAGCGAAGAATTTCAGTCAGATGGAAGACCAACACTCCCCCCTCCCCGCATGGGTGAGATTCTGCAGACAGGTTTCCCAGCACAGCATGGTGCGTCCTGTTTGGGAAAAAGTCCTGTGGAGCACCCCCCCGCACCCCTCCCAAAAACCCTGCAGAGTAAGGCAGGCTATGTAGGTGGAGGTGCCGTGTGCGCACGCGCACCCCCCTCCCCTCCCACAACCTGGATGATAGCCTCAAAGAGGATGAACTTAAACAAATGGTCTGCTACCCCCTGAAGCTTTAAAGAGGATGGGGAGTCCAATAGCTGTCAAAGCTCCTGTCCCGTTGGCTCAGCAGGGCTGTGCTCAGACTCTGCAGACAGCTAATTTTCAAACTGTAAAGCCAGTGAGACATGCCAATTTCTTAGCCCCAAAGACAGTGGAGAGATTTGGCTGCCACCACTCCACAGCTCTGATACCCCCTGAAGTGAAGAGGCTCACAGCTTAGGCCATAAAGGGCTTTACAAGATACGCTTGCATGACAATGTCACTCTGGGATTTGACATCTCACATTCACATTATCCCAACACCCCCCAGAAAGATTATCTTCAAACCCTGGGCTCCTTTCTTCGGGAAGAGAAACCAGCCTCCCAAGAGATGCCTCAAAAGAGTGTCTTTTGGATGGGAAATGTTACTGGGGGGGGGGGCACACAAAGAACTACAAACATCACTGCCAATGGCCACCTTTCAGAGCCACCGCTTCACAGTGTTAAGTAGTGTCCCATTCACGTGTTTATCAGTGGCAAATATTCAACCCAGGAACATTGGCCCAAACTAGTCCGGACTCCATTAATCAGCAAAAGGCAGATATTTTGCCCCTTGAAGCATCCAGACCAGAAGGATTCTCTGGCCACCAAACTAAGCTACGTATAGCCTGCTTTTCAGAAATGCTGGGCACACCTGATTCTCCCCCCATCAGCAGCACCTCTTCTTATCATTCCATAACTGGCAACAAGCAAGCAGAAATTTGCAAGCAGAATTCCCCCGGCAGCCAGGTACGAGTCCCGTCCCTACTGGTAAGGGGCACGGTTGTACGAGCGGGGTTAATCAGGCTAGCTCAGCTAGGTTATTTCAACACCAAAGAGCTGAGAAGATCTCCAGATCAGATGCAGAAGTATGGGGGGTGTCCTTAAAAGGCACCAGGCTTTCTCCTCCTACCCAGTTCTCCCAAATGGCCACATCTGGCTCCAGACTCATCTCCTGTGTAGGCATTTACAATGGGGATTTAAATTGTGTTTAAATTCACACTGCTCTCCCAGCCTCTGAGGGCCTGACAACAAGGCGACCAGAGTGAACAATCAGGCCAAGAGATGGAGGGTGGGGTAAGAGGAGCCTGCCCAAGACAGAGCATCTGGTCACCCTCTCTGGGGGAGGCTCCAACCCAGCAGCCTCTTGCCTTTTAAAAATACCCAGCATGTCTAGGGCAGGGTCCAGGCTCCCGGCACTTTGCAGCCCCCCCCGGGGCGGTTAGGCAACCAGCTCCCCCCGTGTTAGAGCCCGGAAGGGACGTGACCAGGGCACACAGCACGTCAGTGGCAGAGAGAGCACCCCAGGCGCGCCGGCTCCTGGCCAGGCGTAGGGCCACCGTGCCCCCTCCGTGGGGCAGCGCCCGTACCTGCCTGGACCCCGCAGCCAGGCGCCCTGGAGCCCGACACCCCGCGGGGACAAGTCCCCTGCCGGGGGGCTGGCCCGGCCCAGAAAGCTCCCCCCCGCCAGAGGGGAGACCCCAGACCTACAGCCCCCCTCCCCAGCGGGGGGGGAGGGGGCAGGCGGGGGCTTCCCCGGGCGGGGCCGGGGGCCCGAACTCACCGTGCGGCAGCGCCTCCCCGCACTCGAACTGCACCTGGAAGCGGAGCGGGCGGCCGAACGGGCTCGGGTTCTCCAGCACCGACACCCCCAGCACGGACACGCGGGACATGCCGCCGGCGGGAGCGGGACCCGAACCCGCCGCGCGCCACAAAAGCCGCCGCCCCGCGCCGCCCGCGCCGGCCCTTGTCCCTGCCGCGCGCGCCGCCGGCCAATCAGCGCGCGCCGCCCGCCGGCCTCCGCCAATCCCCGCCTCCGCTCCGCTGCATACCCGCCAATCCTCGCACTTCGCGCCGGGAACCAATCCCCCACCCGGCCCGCCCACTTCCTGCCAATCGCCACGCCCTTCCCCACGTTCGCCAATCGGCTTTCCCCACTCCTGCCCTGGCGGGAGCCGGATACAACCAATCCGCACCCGACCCACTTTCCTCCCCATCAATCAGCGCGGGCGACAGTTTTTGGGACAAAGACGGCCACTCACTAGCCGGGAGGAGGGGAGGAGACGCTGAGTAATCAGAGGAGCCTGGATTGGTAGGACTGTAGGGGCCGGGGCCTGGACTCTACAGGGCCATGCAGGACCGGGCGTTACATTCCTGCGCCGGGTTGGTGGGAACCACGAGAGGGGAGCAGGGCAGGGCTCAGCAGGGGGCGCTGTGGGGCAGGGAGCAGGGCAGAGGCTCAGCAGGGGGCGCTGTGGGGCAAGGAGCAGGGCAGGGCTCAGCAGGGGGCGCTGTGGGGCAGGGAGCAGGGCAGAGGCTCAGCAGGGGGCGCTGTGGGGCAAGGAGCAAGGCAGGGCTCAGCAGGGGGTGCTGTGGGGCAGGGAGCAGGGCAGGGGTTCAGCAGGGGGCGCTGTGGGGCAGGGAGCAGGGCAGGGGCTCAGCAGGGGGCGCTGTGGGGCAGGGAGCAGGGCAGGGCTCAGCAGGGGGCGCTGTGGGGCAGGGAGCAGGGCAGGGCTCAGCAGGGGGCGCTGTGGGGCAGGGAGCAAGGCAGGGCTCAGCAGGGGCGCTGTGGGGCAGGGAGCAAGGCAGGGCTCAGCAGGGGGCGCTTTGGGGCAGGGAGCAAGGCAGGGCTCAGCAGGGGGCGCTGTGGGGCAGGGAGCAGGGCAGGGGTTCAGCAGGGGGCGCTGTGGGGCAGGGAGCAGGGCAGGGCTCAGCAGGGGGCGCTGTGGGGCAGGGAGCAGGGCGGGGGTTCAGCAGGGGGCGCTGTGGGGCAGGGAGCAGGGCAGGGGCTCAGCAGGGGGCGCTGTGGGGCAGGGAGCAGGGCAGGGGTTCAGCAGGGGGCACTGTGGGGCAGGGAGCAGGGCAGGGCTCAGCAGGGGGTGCTGTGGGGCAGGGAGCAGGCCGGGGGCTCAGCAGGGGGCGCTGTGGGGCAGGGAGCAAGGCAGGGCTCAGCAAGGGGCGCTGTGGGGCAGGGAGCAGAGTGGGGGCACAGCAAGAGGTACTGTTCCTGACCGGTCAGTGCTGGCCTCAGTGTGGTGCTAGACAGAGTTGTGGTGCAGGGATTGGGGAGAGCAGAGTGCCCCCTCCTGACTCACAGCATTTATCCCCCACTTCAGTCTGCCTCCCTCAATTGCCCCTCCTGCAGATTGGGCTGGATCCAGGGTTCTTCCCTGCCCGCCTGATCTGCTGTGTGGCTGTTCAGCAAATGCTAAGCCCCATCCCATATGTTGCTACCGCTGTGCAGACTGCTACACATCTGCTGTGCCTCTCCCCAGACATAGCTGCATTTCAGCACTGGGTGAACTATCCGTGCGCAGAGTTGCTGTGTGACTGAAGAGGGAGGCATGGAGTGGGTGAGGGGATGGAGAGAGGGGTGTGGATGCAGGAATGAAGTGGGGGAGGAGTAGAGATGGGGTGGGAGATGGAGAGAGGGGTGTAGATGGGGGCAGATTGTCTGGTAGCAGTGTGCAGGCTCTCTCTAACCTAGACCAGGCCAAACTCCAGCCAGCCCCAGCTCCCCCGCCCAGTCCTCCCTCCCCTGAGGAGGCCACTATCCAAACCAGATGGAACAAGGGGAGGGGCTCATCATACCACTGACAGGCAGGCGCCCGGCAGCCATGCGAGACAAGGGGGTGGGCTCAGTGTGTCTCCCCCGCCCCCACCCCCCCGCACCGAGCTGTCGGAGTGAGCAGCCCTGGAGCAGCCGTGATCGATTGGATCCATCACCAGGCTCCCTCCCCAGCTCCCCTTTGGCCCCGGCCGGCTGGGGGAGCCGGAGTTGCAGCCAGGGATCCTCCGTGCACCTGACAGCTTGTCAGCCCTGCCAGTTCGTCTCGTTCTGCTGAAAGCAGGAGCTCCCGGCCCTGGGCCTGGCGCGCTCCCCACCCCCCGTGCCTCAGATGCCTGGCATGGCAGGTTGGATGCAGAAGGGAGAGCTCAGATACACTGTGATGGCACTTTTTTTTTTTTTTTTTTTTTGGAGGAGCATTGGCAGAGCTGGGTGGGAGGAGCCCTGAATGGGCCAACAGGGCTGTGGTCAAGAGTGAGGGGCACCGGCAGAGCTGGGGGGAGGCCAGGGCTCCCACCATTCACTCTCACTGCACTCACCCCGCCCCTTCCCGACATCCCCCCACCAGTGACATGGCCGCCGGTGCCATTCCCCCCATGGCTGGCAGGTGGCGCCTTCGCCTCACCATCCGGCTGAGGGCCCAGTGGGGCAGGCACCAGCAGGGTCCAGCTATGGGGCAGTGAGTGGAGGTAGGGGAGGCAAAGTGGAAGCGGAGAGCCATTGCCAGGGGTGAGGGAGGGTGGGACATTCATCCCCAGAGCTGGGGAAGGGGAATCACTGACATTTCACACACCCCCATCTCCTCTCCTCCATCCATCTCCATATGTGGCACACTCTGCACCCCTGTATCCCCCCCACAACCCTACCCCTGCCCACGCGCTCCAGCACCCCCCCCACTGCCTCATCCTCCCTCCTCCATCCACCTCCACATGTGGCACACTCTGCCTCTCCTGTATCCCCCACAGCCCTACACCTGCCCTCCCACCTCATCACCCCACTTCCCATCCCCTTCCTCCATCCACCTCTGCTCCTGAATCCCCACTCTTCCACACTCATCACCCACAGACCCATCCCTCCCTCCTTTGCATCCCCACTCAGCCATCCCTCCCTTCTTCCTCCATCCACCTCCACACATGACAAGCCCCCCCGCCTACTCTTCCCCCCGCGCTTTCAGCATTCCCCCAAGTAGCGGTCTCCCACACTTGACACCGCCCATCCCTCTCCCCTCTGGCTCAGTCTGTGGGTTTCTCTAGTTGCTGCCAGGTTATCGGGGGTTCTGAGGCCTGTCCCTGGCCGGGGGTCCGATGGGGGTAGCAATTGCTGACGTGTCAGGGCATGACCGGGCTGATTGGGACCCTGGGGCAGAAGGTCCACCTATGACTAGGCTGGGACATAGGGAACTGCTAGCAGGGACATGGGGCAGCACAGACAGGGGAGCCCATGGGACCCCAAGGGTCAGGCTGTGACCTGCAGCCTCTAGGGAGAAGCCCCTTTGAATTCATCACAGTCCAGGCCCACATGAACTCTGCCACCAGCAGGGATGTGAACAGGCAACTGGTGCTGGGGAGTAGCCCCCCACCAACGGCCTGCCGCAGCCCGCTGCTCCCCTCCCCCCAGAGCTCTGCCAGTGCTGCTCGGTCCCAACCCACAGCCCCCTGCTTCCCTCCCCCCAGCTCTTCCAGTGCCCCTCAGTCCTGACCCACAGCCCCTGCTTCCTCCCCCAGCTCTTCCAGTGCCCCTCAGTCCTGACCCACAGCCCCCTGCTTCCCTCCTCCCAGAGCTCTGCCAGTGCCCCTCAGTCCTGACCCACAGCCCCCTGCTTCCCTCCCCCCAGCTCTGCCAGTGCCCCTCAGTCCCGAACCACAACCCCCTTTGTTCCTCCCAGCAATGCCCCAGGCCATGACAGGGAGCGGGCAGGTTTGGGGGGCACAAGGGGATGCTCAGCAGGAGGTGGCTTCACTATAATTACCATGTAACTGTGTCTAATGAAGACAAGGCCGTTAATTGCAGGTAGTGGAGTCTGGGAGGCTGCGGCTGCTTATTCCCTCCTCCCCCCGGAGACAACACGTGCCAGCCCCACGGTCTCTGGTGCTAGAACAAGAGTCCAAAAGGTCTCTGGGTTCTAGAGCAGGTGCCCTAAATGCTGCAGGGTCTGGATCACTGGTCCAAGAAGTGTAAGTGTCCTAGAGCAAGGGACCAGCACTGCCAGCCAACGGCCCTTGGATCCAGAGCCAGACCCCAACCCCTCCTACACACACACACTGATCCCAAAAGCCCAGTGGGACCCGGAGCCATTTCGCTGGGCTCTGGCTTCATGGCCTCACTCCCAGCCAATATCCAGGGCACATTTACAGGGGTACTTTCCAGAGCCCCTAACATAGCCCCCTGACAGCCCTGCCCTGGGCTCCCAACCCCCAGCTCTGCCAGTGCTAAACAGAGAATAAGCCTCCCTCCCCTGAGCTCCAGGCCCCAGGGGCTGGTCCCCACAGGTCCCACCTACTTCCCCGCCAGCCTCCTATGTCCAGCCCCAGCTGCCCCAGCCCAGTGTGCGGGAAGCAGCGGCAGGACTGCCCGGCAGGGAAGGAGCCAGCATGTCTGGCATTGATCAGCTTGGAGTTTGTCCACATGGGAAGCTATTAAATCCTAGGTCATTTCCCTGGCTGTTTGGAGCACAGTGGAATGGGTGAGAGTGGGGGGCGCTGGGTGGGGTGTCTAGGGGCTGGCCCAGTGTCCCAGAGCCTGGAGCCCTGGAGTTCAGAGTCTGGAACGGCGCCTCCCCCCAGGAAGTGGGAAAGAAAGAGGCAAAGGAGACAAATGAAAACAGAAGGAAAGAATCCCCCTCTCCTGGAGAGGTGGGCCTCGGCTCTGTCTTTGAGCCCTGTCCACAGTGAACGTGGCTCTCTTCCATGCAGAGACACTAGAGTCTGCCAGTGCTGGTCCCTTGCTCTAGGACACTTACACTTCTTGGACCAGTGATCCAGACCCTGCAGCATTTAGGGCACCTGCTCTAGAACCCAGCGACCTTTTGGACTCTTGTTCTAGCACCAGAGACCATGTGACTCTGATCTAAACTATGGGGGGGGGGAGCAAAGGCCCCAAAACTCTAGAATCTAGATCACATCACTGCTTTGACATTGTGGCTTCACACATCAGTTTAGTGTGGCTCTAGAACACATGGCGCCATTCTGGAGCCCAGTCTAGAACGTGGCAGCTCGTGGGTCGTGTTTATATTGGGATGCGATCAGGGCTCATACACATGACACAGGTGATGGCAATGGGCGCGTGTGACTCAGAAACCACCAGTTCTAGTCCTGAGCCTACCAGAGCCCGTGGCTGACCCGATGTCACTCCATAGCCCAGTTATGACTATGTCTGAGACAGTCAAACAAGGAAGTTTCCAGTAAGAGCCTCTCACTAGGGAAAGGGACCCAAGGCTGGCGTAGAAATGGAAACTTGGCTTAATACTTACAGCTCAGATGCAGTCGCTGGTTTCTCTTTATTTTAACACTATGGTTTGAAGGATTTTTAATGGGGTGTTTGCTGAGGTCTCTGGATACCAGCCCCCAACCTTATTTCATGTGGGATAGGGACTGGGTTATGTTAACGCCTGTGGGTCCCTATATTCCAGTTAAATTAATACAGAGCTCTGACTAGACCAGCAGGCCAAGCAGCCTAGGTAGACTGTAGAGCAGGGCTACTCAATTTTGGAAGCCCCGGGGGCCACAATGATACTCACAGCACATGCCGAGGGCTGCAACTTAAGTGTGGTTGCATATACATGCAAATATATATACAAATATATGCAAATAGCTTCTTTCACACTGACAGGCATGAATACAAAGATTATTTGTATAATAATCCAAATGTGGCCAGTGTGAGCTAGTCAGCACCTTTCAGGCTCTGCCCACAAGGCAAGCAGCTAGCACTTCCCACAATGCCCCAGCGCTCCTGGCATCTCCTCCTTGGGGGCTAGAAACACCGCTACCCTGCACCCGTCTGTTCCAGCCAGCCCGTCCGCTTGCGTCTTTCAATGCTCACCCCGCCTGGGAGACACCTCCCCCTTGTGCAGCATGTTCCCAGTGGTGGCCATGTTCAAAGGATCCCACCCGTGGGATGCAAACAAACAGGCCGAGCCTCATGCAGTCCACGGGCCGCGTGTTGAATAGCCCTGCTGTAGAGTTTCTGGAAGCTAATCTAGAACACAACAGGGTTTGGAGCAAATGCTCATGAATACCAGCATCTAGCAGAGCATGCCTTTTTATGCCTTTGCTCTAGAAAGCCACATTACTATGGGCTGTGACTCTAGACTACCGGAGCATTTGGAGCAGGACTCTAGACCCACCACACAATTTGAGCCCTGTATTTCAAACACTGCAGTGCTTTGGTGCGTCTGCTTTGGACCACTCCTGTGTTTCTGGACACAAAGTAACTCAAGAATGTTCCAGCCCTTTGAGGGGTTATTCCAGAATGCCTCCATGTGGGGGGACCATGGTTCTATAACTGTGGTATCCAATCAGTTCTGAAGCAGGAGCCTTTATGGTGGCTACTGCTATAGCAAACTAGCCACATTCAATTGGCCAAATAGCCACCTGTGGCTAGCGTGTTGGACACCATGGTTCTAGAACCTTACTGTATTTGGACCAGGAGTCCAGAACACAGCAGTGCTTTGGGAGGGTGGCTCCAAAACACCCCATTCTGAAGTCCTGCCTTGTGGGGGCCTGTTTCTAGAGCTCTGCAATGTCTGGGCCCATCATTTTAGAACACAGCAGTCCCCCTCTCTCCGTGGCTCTAGAATGCCCCCCATAAATGGGCTCACAGCTCTAGAATGCTGCCCATACTTGTTCACGTGAGCTTCCTGCTTTCTTGTCTAGTCCTACAACCTGTTCCCACTCGGATGCTTTTCTACGAGATCTGCCCTGGGAATTATCTGGGGGACGTTCTACAGCCAGAGGTCTCTGGGAGGTCACAGCGGATGGCCCCTGCAGCCCCTTGGAAGCTAGAGCTGTAGTTTGTCTTGCTCTCACCATGCTGGGCTGTTCAGCGCCCATCTCTCCCCGCTCAGTCTGACCCACAAGGCTCTTTGTTTGCATCCCGCAAGCCCTGAATCTCTATTCACAGCAGCCTGGCCTGGTGAATTAGGCTCTTTAATACCAATTGCACAACTACCAATTGCACAACTTTAAAGTGCCATAAATTGCTCCGAGGGCAAGTCTGGGGGGCGCAGGCAGCCAGGACTCTCGGAAGCAGGCGCGTTGTGGGGGGGCGGGGAGTGGGGGTGGGGAGGGATGGCTCCATTTGGAGGAGAGAACTAACCACAACTTCTGACAGCTGATGTGGTAGAGATGGGAAGGTGAATGGGGAGGGCTGCTGGCCCTTTAACACAAGGGGGAAAATCCATTTCCTACAGATGTTAGTGAAATTCTGGGCTTGATTTTTGGTGCCAGGCTACTGACATGCCTGGGAATTGGCAGGGATAGGGGTTTCCCCAGCTGTGATGTGTCTATGCTCCTGCTCCAAATCACTCCTGGGCTGCAGGAGTTTGGGGCAAGAAGTGAAGGAAGAGCCTGTATCCTGTCCAAATATCTGAATGGAGTCATTCTGGATCAAGCCCCAGCCAGAGGTGATGTGGTCCAGTAGGTAGCACAAGGGGTAGGAATTCTAATCCCAGGTCTATGTCTGGGCCTAGCCTGGACAAACCAACTCCTTTGTCCGGGCCTCAGTTTCCCCACTGAAACAATAGGTTGTAAGGCCACCTCTCACTATGCTTCTCTGCTGACAGTGGGGCTCTGATCTCAATCAGTGACTCTGGCACAATGGGGCCTTCGTCTGGGGCTTTGTGTGCAGCACTGGGGCAAGGAATCCCTGCTTTCAGCTAGGGCAGGGGTGGGCAAAAGGGCCTCCACGGGCCGGAGCTGGCCCGCCGAGCGAGTTGATCCAGCCCACGGAGGCCCTGCCTGGGGTGCAGGGATGCACGCAAAGTCTCCTCCTGCCCTGCCCCTGCCCTGCAAGGAGTGCACGGCGCTTAGCGCACTCCCTCCACCCCCAAGCCAATCAGGGCTTGGTGGGGGCAGGGAAGTGCATAAAGTCTCCCCACCCTGCAAGGGGCTCAGCACTTAAAGTCAGCCACCAGCGGCTGCTCAGCTGGTGGTTGACTCTTAGCCTGGCACTCCCTTGCAGGGCGGGAGCAGGGAGCGAGAGACTTCACGTGCTCTCCCTTCCCAGGCCCTGATTGTCCTGGGGGCAGCAGGGGAGAGCAGGCAAAGTCTCCTCCCATGGCCAGGGACACGGGTACCTAGAGGGAACCGGCAGCTGTTCAGAACAGCTGGCTGTTTTCCTTGGGGGGTGAGCAGAGACTTTGCGCACTCCCCAACCCCCAGACCAATCAGGGGAAGCACAGAAGTGTCCTGGTCCCGCCTCTTCCGGGGCGGCCTGGAGCCACTTCAAAAATTTCTGAAGTGGCCTCTGGTCAAAAATTATTGCCCACCCCTGGGGTAGGGCCTCTGGGTTCTGGTGTTTTTAATGACTCACAGTTGGGGAACGAGCAACAGAAGGAGAATTATTCAGAAGATGGTTGGGGATCATGACTGGCTTTCTTTGTGCTAGCTCACCCATCAGATATGGGCTGGCGGCAGGGATGGCTGGGCAGATTCTCTGGCCTTATTCTGTACAGCAAGTCCGCCTGAAGGGCCTGAACAACTAGGAATCTAGGAATGTTACAAACAGAAAGGGAAGGAAATTCCCACAGTACGTTATTTTTGACCCGGTTGTAGCAAGAACCATGGTGTTCACTTCCCACCGCCCCCCCATCCCTGGCCCCCCACTCCTGTGAGCAGGGTGTCAGTTTTATGATCATCCTTCTAAAAGGCAGCACCACGTTAGGGCATGGTGGTCCCGGCTGGCTGCGAGGGAAGAGCGCCCCCGCTAAGCCGCTCTCCTGCCTGCAGCACAGCGCCCCCTAGCACAGCACTGGGGTATTAGGCTCAGCACCTACTGCAAGGGGAGAGTGCCCCTACTGAGCCTCTGCCCTGCTCCCCATAGCACAGCACCCCCTAGTGTCACACTGGGGCATCAGGGTCTGCACTAACTGACAGGGGAGAGCGCCCCCTGCTGAGCCCTCACCTCGTTCCCCTGGTACATCATCCCCCCCCCCCCATTCTTTTCTCCGTCCATGCCTCCCTTGTGGCTGGGCATCCCCCACGAGCCGCTCTGCTCGTTTGGTTCCCTTCCTCCACCCTCGCGCCGTCTCATTTTCCCTCTATTTATTCTTCTTCTTCTTCTCCCCCTCGAGAGAAAAAACATTGCTCTCAGCACGAGAAAAAATAAATAGCAGCGAGCAGCGTCTGAGACGGATGCAGGGAGCGGGGCGGCTGCAGAACATCCAGTGGAAGAGCTTAATGATATGATGCTTCCTCGCTAATGAACTTCTTGTGTTCACATGCAGCCTGCTGTTCTAGTTCCCTCTCCAGCCCTCCCCCTGCTCCCCCCCCCCAAGCAAACAACTAGCCCCACAGCTCTGCCTGGTGGCGATGAGGCTGCCTAGAAATTTGCCTTTGGCTCCCAGGTCTACCACCGACAGTGTGTGTCTCTTGGGGCACGTCACTGCCTCCCTCTGTGCCTCAGTTTCCCCTGCTATAGCATGGGGTTTAGGAGCCTTCCTGTGTCTGCTTAGCTCTTTGGGGCCCAACCTGTCTCTCACCATAGCCAGGTCCGCATTAGACCCTCCTGAGCTGTTGCTTTCTCTTTCATAGCCACTTCCAGCTGCTGCAGGGCAGGGTCATCTGGGGCCATAGCTGCTCTTTAACCCCTTCAGTGCCAGTTGCTGTTTAGTCACCCCAACACACTCCCCTACTGGAGATGCAGAAAGTTCTTGTCCTGGGCTAGCAGAGACCCCAGCAGGGCCCAGTGGCCCAAACCTGGTTCTGAATCAAGTAGAGCAAAGAGCAGCCCCTAGCAGAGTGCTGATCTGGGAGCGGGGGCGTCTTCTCTGCTTTTGGGTAAGTTCCCAATGATTCCAAACCTGCAGGCTCTGTTTTCCAAGATGGGATTCTTGTTTTTCAGCCAGCCCCAGCTCTGATCCTGTCAGGATCTGTGCAACGCCTGGCACGATGGGGTTCTGATCTCTGTCAGGGTCTGGGCAGTGCCCGGAACAACGGGGCCCTGATCTCGGTCGGGGTCTGGGCAGCGCCCGGCACAACAGGGCCCTGATCTCCATCAGGTCCTCTAGCTGTTACTGTAATACAGTGAATGAAATGATGCTCCCTCTTATTCACAGACACCCCCGTCCCAGGGGAGCCAATCAGCTGTTTGCTCTGCACCTGTTGGAGTCATGGCTGGCAGCGTAAAGCGAGTGCAAACTGCTCTGAAATCAGTCTGATTAGAGCTGACACCTATTGTGCAGTGGTGTAAATGACGACATAAGAGGTAGGAATGCGGAGAGCCAGGACTGGACCCTCCCAGAAATGCAAATGCTGCATGCTGGGCTAACACACACACACACCACACACACTCTGCATGCTGGGCTAACACACACACACACCACACATATGCTGCATGCTGGGCTAACACACACACACACACCACACATATGCTGCATGCTGGGCTAACACACACACACACACCACACACATGCTGCATGCTGGGCTAACACACACACACATGCCACACATATGCTGCATGCGGGGCTAACACACACACCACACACACACTGCATGCTGGGCTAACACACACACGACACATACCCTGCATGCTGGGCCAACACATACACACACCACACACATGCTGCATGCTGGGCTAACACACACCGCGCACACACGCACACACACACACGCTGCATGCTGGGCTAACACACACACTGCACACACATACCTGTACACAGGTTCTGGGCTAACACACAGAGCTGCACACACACACGGTGTGTGCTGGGCTAACACACACACATGCACTGCACCCACACATGGTGTGTGCTGGGCTATCACACACACCTGCACACACATGCACACACACACTGTGCTGGTCTCTCTCTCACACACACACACACCTGCACACACATGCTGTGTGCTGGGCTAATAGACACACCTGTACACACACTGTGTGCTGGGCTCTCTGCACACACTTGTAAACACATGCTGTGTGCTGGGCTCACACACACACACACACAGTGCTGGTCTCACACACACACAGCTTTGCATACCCAGCGGGCCCAGTGCACCTTACCCAGGTGTATTCCGGGCCCAGTCTGACCCTGTGCCTCATTCCCCACAGAGCCCCGCCCCCAGCAGTGCCCGTCGGTGGAGGGAGGGAGCGCTGGCACAGGGCCCATGAATAGCTGATGCCGCTCTCATTGTTTCGCAGCTGAGGTGGAATTTGTCAAAGCTGCAATTTTAATATGAAAATAATAACCTGCAACGCGGCTAATTAATCCCTAATTAGGGGACGAGGCTGTGGGCTGCTTCTCGCTTTGCAGCAGGGCTCTGGCATGGGGGGAAGCTGTGAACGTCCCCCTCCCCCATCAGCCTGGATTTCGGCTGCCACAGAGTGGCCCTGCAGCGGAGCTGGGATGTCCTATCTTACTGGGCAGCACCAGGCACTGACTTCCAAATCACCCTCCCTCACCACAGCCCCTAGGTTAGGGCCAAATTCAGGGATCTGGAGGCGGGGGGCAGGTTTGGGCTGAGGACGGGATGGGACCCAGGAGTCCTGGCGAAGGCTTCTAGGGTTTGACCTGCCTTGTTAGCTGCAGGCTGAGGTGAGTTCCCTGTGGGCCGGTCACGGAGGTGCTGGCGGTGTTACCTCGCCGAGCGAGGCCTGGCCGTGCGGCCCCACAGCCCCCAGCTGCTCCTGCCCCTGGCTCTGTGCTCACTTTTGGGCAGCAAGGAGGCTACTGGGGGTACCTCCCAGGGTCTCTGGCACACAGTGAACTGGACCCCCTTTCCCAGATGCAGGCAGGGATTGTGGGAGGGCACTGGAGGAGCAGCATGTCTGGGGCCAGGTTGCAGAACAGTTGGTGGGTTGAGGGATCCCAGTCCACCCCACGTTGACTCATGCTTGAGCTATGTGTGTGAATGGGACCTGAGCTCAGGACAACACCTGAGGTAATGCCACAATCCTTTCCCCAAACCACTGAGCATCCTCTCCAAGCACAGAGTGAATTTTCTGAGCCTTTGCAAGCAAATCGGCTAATTAGTTTATGAGCAAAAATTAATTCAATATGAGTCCTGTAGGAAATCTAACACCATTGGTTTTGCTCCAAATTATCTGCATAACAGAATGACTCAGACAAGTGTAACTTTTCATGGCGCTAAAGCTCACAGACAGCTTGGGCAGCCAGAGAGAGCATTTTGGAACAAAATGTCACAGCGAATTAAGGCACTCGAACAACCTTAACTGTGCCCTGACAACCTTAACTACCTTAAATATACTTTGACAGCCTTGCCTGTGTCCTGACAACATAGGTGATGCATAGGGAGTGGGGCTGTGGGGTCAAGTGCTCCCCCTTATTGCTGTTCTGCCTGCTGGTGGGGAAATGGAGAAAGGCTCTGTCCTTTTCCCACTGTGCCTGACTCCTGGCATGTTCAGCCCCTGTCCCTGGCATCTGGCCCTGGGCAATTGAGCCACTTCTCATGCTGGCTGAGAGTGGCCGCTCTGGGTCACTGCTCTTGCTACGAGAACCCCAGCTGGGAGGCGGCAGCAGCTACCCACCATCTCTGCTCTCTGCCTGGGCCTGACTGCCCGGGACAGGAGCTGGGCAAGCTGGTGCTCCCCCTTCTTCCCTGACACATTTCCAGCTGGCTCAGCCCCTGTCTGGATGGGGAGCACAGGGGGCGGGCCATCCCCATCTCCCCAGCTGGGCACTGAATGAGCCATAAACACGCTGGGGGGGAGGTGCAGTGGAAGAAGGACAGATCCTCCGTCCTCTGTAGGTAACTCTGGTGAGGGGGGGAAAGCACTGCACCCTAAGCTAGGCTCAGGGTGGGTGTTCTCTGTGGAAGGTCCCGGGAGTGGGTTCCCTGGTCCCTGGAGGTGGGACCATTGTCTGTGCCCTATGCCTCCCTTGCTGAGGTGTCTCTGAGCTCTGGGGAGACACTGGGGCTGTGAGTCTCCCCAGGGCCGGAGCTGGCTCTAGCTGTGTTCAGAGGCACGTGCTCCCTATTCCTTTGTCTCTAGGCCCCCAGGAGCTCACAGGATTGACTGCTCTGGCCCAGCGAGGTGGCGCTGGAAGTTCTTTCCGGAGGCAACACTGTCATGTGTCCCCTGTTTTATACTGTACTTCCCCAGTATCAGGAAGCATGAGATATCTATGCTGACAACCTTAACCACCTTATATGTATTCTGACAACCTTAACTTTACCCTGACAACCTTAACCACCTTAAATGAACTCTGGCAACCTTAACTTTGCCCCGACAACCTTAACTGCCTTAAATGAACTCTGACAACCTTAACTTTGCCCTGACAATCTTAACCTCCTTAAATTTATTCTGACAACCTTAACTTTGCCGTGACAACCTTAACCACCTTATATGTACTCTGACAACCTTAACTATGCCCTGATAATCTTAACTACCTTAAATGTACTCTGATAACCTTATCTGTGCCCCCAACAAATCTTAAATTTGCCCTTCACCAACCTTAGCTATGGAAACATTTGAATGTGGCTTTAAAAGTCACCCCCTGCTATCTTGGGTTCACAACAGGACGGAGTTAAGGTTGGTGAAGGGCAATGTCTGGGTACTGAATGGCACCACTAGGGGGCCGATGGCACATCTTGATCTAGCCTTCCCTGCATATGGCCCTGCCATTGTCCCCATGATGGTCCAGCGTTTGGAGCTGCTCATTAGCTGGCTGAAGAAGAGCAGGCTGAGGCGGAGCAAAGCAGAAGGGGGTGGGCAGAGGAAAGTATTCAGGGGAGTTTGGACTCAAGCTTCCCGTCCACAAGTGGGCAATTCACCCCATAGTCCAGGAACATGCTCTGGCTCCCTGCTGATGAGCTCTCGCATCGCAGTGACCACAAGGGGGATGTCTTCTGCCATCGCTGGCTGGCTGCTGGCCTCAGATCCCATCCAGTTACCTCTCCCTTCAGCCACCCCCGGCTGGATTCCCGCAGTCTGGTTGTGGCTCTGCTCCTGCCTCTTTCCATGCAGACCAACGAGCCAGAGACCTGCAGGTAAATCATTTGGCGCTCTAATGCCAAACTTCATTCCCGCCCCCTTCCCAGATGGCGCCGCCTTGGCACTGCCCCCTGGTCTCCCCACTTGGCATGCCCCTCCGGTTCCTTGCACCCTCGGCAGGAGCAGCTTTTCCTTCTTGCCAGCCTCCCATGCCCAGGGCACGTGGAGCGAGGAGCGATCAGAGCTAGGGACCATCTGCTGGGCTCCAGAGCTTGGGCCCGGCGACAGACCTGGGCCCTGAAGTTCCCCCTAGGATGCACGCCTGCACGGGGGCACAAGGAATTTGACACCCACCCAGCTTCTCAGCAGAGCCGGGCAGCAGCACTCCCCTTCCTGGAAGGCAAGCCGCTGATGGTGGGCTTGGGGGGGGGGCAGCAGTTCCTGGGGTGGGCTGCATGGTGGGTGGCTGCCCCGTGTGCCAGGCTTGGAGCCGGAGTTGGTGCACGGGGCCACCACCCGCCACTCAGCCCTGCCCTGGGAGCAGCTGGGCAGACACCATGCGGCCCTGGCTGTCGCTCCAGCCCTTTAGGGTGGTGGCTGCCCGGCTGCTCCAGTGGCCTGTAGGGTTGACAGATGGTTTAACTAAAAATACAGAACACACACACCCCAAAAAATAACACGGGGAAAAAATTCTGTTGAGAAAAAAACGGGGAGACCAAAGTTGTTGAGAAAAAAGGGGACCCTGAGAGTTATTAAGCAAAAAAATAAAAATAAAAATAAAATAAAATAAAAATAAAAACAGCATGGCCCCTTTAAGAAAAGCCTTTGAAGCTTTTTGCTGGTGGCCATCTTGTTTTCCTGATCGAGCCAGAAGGCAGCTTCCCTGCAGAACCAGGAAAGCAGGGGGCCCGGTTGCTGAGTGTGTGTAGGGTTGCCAGGTGTCCAGTATTGACCCGGACAGTCCGGTGTTTTCACCTCCTGGCAGGGAAAAAAATCAGAAAATACTGGACATTTTAGGTGTCTGGTATTTTCTGAATTTTTTTACTGGACAGGAGGCGGAAATACCGGACTGTCCGGGTCAATACTGGACACCTGGCAGCCCTAGTGGCCTGGGCCTGCTCCGGCGGCTGGGGCTGCTCCAGTGGCCAGGGCCGCATGGCGGGGAGGGGAGTGCTGTTCTGGGGGCTGCTCCAGGGGCCAGCTCCAGCCATTCCCCAGGGCAGTGTAGTAGCTGCCTGACTGCTCCCTGGGCAGGCTGTGGTGCGGCTGCTTCTCGGGTTGGGGCCCCCTGCACCCCTCTTTCCCCCTCCCGCACTTTTCCTGCGCCCCTCAGAGCCCCCTGCCGGTTCCCCCCCGCAGCCTTCCATGTGTCACTACCCCACCCCCAGCCCTCCATGCCCTGCAAACCCTGGGGGGGCACCTCTCACCTTCTCCCCATATGGGGGGGGGCGCTAGCTGGGAGCGAGGCTCGAGGTCTCTGCACTGGGAGAGTCGGGGGCAGAGCCACTGGTGGGTGCCACAGGGGCACATCCGAACAAGTGCGCCTGAGCTCCTGGTTGGCGCACAAGACAAAACTCCCTCCGCTCATGGTGGAGAATCTTAGGGGGAACCCTGCTGGGCACCACCAACCCATGTGCCCTCGGGGAACACCCACCGGCGTAACCCCCCCGGCGCCGCTCCTCCGCAGGGCAGGCTGCCCTTCCTGTGTGCCCTGCGCCGGCTGCCCAGCCAATTCCACCCCAGCACTTTCCCAGGAACCCAACTGCAGCTGGGCTCCAGACAGAACAAAGTGGACAGAGCCAAAGCGCTCTGCGGGGAGGCAGCCGCCTCTGGGGTGGGGGCACAGGGGCTTTTTGTAACAGGGCTGCCTCCTCTAGAACCAGGATATGGCTGAGGGTGGGCTGGGGTGCGGCGGCTGTTTAGACAGGGGTCCCATGTCTGGTGCATGTCTGGGGTGGAACACAGAGGCTGCTTCTACAAGGATCGTTGCCCCAGTTCTGAGATGCAGCCACCTCGGGTGGGGCACTGCCTGTCCATTAAGGAGCCAACCAGCAAGAAAGAAAAATGAAGCCCATGTGCCATGCCCTGCCAGGCTGCTTCTCAGGCCCTGCTGGGCAGTGGCACAATGACAGCCGAAAGCCCTTGATGGCATGTGGGGAGAAGACAGCCGAGTGCATCCCATGCACGCCTCCCCCCCCGGCTTGTCCATTCTCCGACTCCATGGGGGCTGCTCTAAATATTTCACCACCCTCCTGAATTATTAACCACACGTCACTGACTTAATAGACCAGGGAGCAGCCAGGCCTCTAGGGTGCTGCGAGGGAGCTAATGGGGCGGGGGGGGAGGGGGAGGAGGAGGGCTGGGACTAGGCAGAGACGCAGGAATGACTAAAGGATGAAGCATGGTGTAGTGGGGTGGCAGGGGGCAGTGGGGGATGGGATGGGGCTGGGAGAAGGATCAGAGCTATTTAAAGCCATCTGCCTCCTCCATGGCTGGAGGTGGGCTATTGAATATTTTAAGGGCTGGATTCGCTGCTGGGGAGAGGCTGGAGACGTCGTGTCCTCTCGTTCAACTTCCGTACCTTGGTTCACCGTGCGGTCAGGCTCAGTTGGGGGGATGCGGTGCCCCGGTCGACTCCTGGGCAGCTCTGCCCATTTCACCGCATCCGTGCATGTGTGTGCGTGTGTGTGTGTGAAAGAAAGAAGCCCTCCCCTTGCCTGGCATGGACCTTGTCAACTTTTCTCTTTACCTGGCGCTGAGATGTGGCTGTCTCTGGGGTGGGATATCCGAGTCAGAGCCCAAGTTCCCTGGAGCCAATGGCTTATCAGGTCTTTGGGTTAAGGCGCATTAGTGGTCAAGCCCAGTGTTTTTCAACCTTTTTTTATAAAGTACCCCTTTATCAAAAAATATATATATAAGTACCCCCAGGACCTACAGTTTTCAGAGACACAAAATTTTTTTCTATCATTGCAGCACATTTGTTTAAACAATGTAATCGTAGCTAGGCGGGCGATTCAATTTTTGGATGTAAAAATTACAAAAAGAATAAAGCGCTGTAAAACTTAAAACAAAAACTCAGTTTTCTCCAGATTTCAGTTGTGTTGATGTACCCCCTCCCCCCCAGACTTCTCTCGAGGACCTCTAAGGGTACTTGTACCACTGGTTGAGAAACACTGGTCAAGCTAACAGGAAGTGAGGGTTGAGATGCAGCCACTTCTGGGGTGGGATGTGGCAGCTGTTTGTACTGGGTTCTTCCACCCAGGGCTGAGATGCAGCTGCCTCGGGGGTGGAAGCCTGACTCAGGGGCCAATTCCCTGAGACGCTCCCGGGTTGTGGGGAATCTGAAGCACAGAGCAGGCAAGTGATTTGGCCAAGGTCACCCAGCAGGGCCAGAAAGAGAAACCAGGTCCCCTGAGTCCCACCCACTTGCTCTTTCCACTAGGCCACGCTGCTGGGGAGTCCACAAGCTGATGATAGCCTCGCATGGCTAGGATTCAGACTCTTCAGTTTCCATGTTGTCATCTGCCTGAGCTAAGAGGCAGCCCCCTATGGCAGTGTGGGGCCTATGACACACAGATGAGCAGTTCAGTAGGCCTTTCAGAACCTCAGCATTGCTCTACCTTATGCTCTGCTCTCCTATGTGTCCTGGGGTCAGGGACAGCTGCAGGATAGGTCATCCCAGCCACAGCCCTGATCTGTCCCCCATGGGCCCTGGGGGGGGCAAAGAACAGCCACAGCACAGGGCACCGGGGCCACGTCTCCAATCTCTGCTGTGGACAGGGCTACCAGCTGGGAGGTGCCTGCTGGTGAGGGGCTCACCCCATATATGCTGCCAAGGAGGCCTTAGCTCTACTGAGAAGTGGGGCCGATTGAACCATGAGAACATGTCCCAGGTACGGACCAGTGTGCCGGGCGTGGGGGTGGGGGGGAACCTGGGCGGGCTGCCTTTTCCATATGGCACTGGATTCTTTCCCCCCCTTTCCCACGTTCCTTTCTCTCTGGCCTCGGCGGCTGGCTGTGGTGCGACGCAGTGCGGGGACCGGCAAGGCAGGGGTTAAGGACAAGCCGTCTCAGTAGCCTGTGAATAGGGAAAATTGGGCGGTTAATATGCAATAAAGCTGCCCTGGGAAACTTCATTAAAAGCTGGTTAAGGCTGCAGGCCTGTGCTGGCGCGAGAGTTCTCCAGGGAGCAGCATTCACGCACATTCACTCCCCGCGCTCGGCTCTGTCGATGGACCCCAGCTGCCCCCTGGCCCGCTGCCCTGGGCCTGGGCCTCCTCAGCCTCAGCCCAGCGGAGCCTGAATCCTGCTTGGCAAAGCGCGTCAGCACCTGGGAGCAGAGAGGAATTCTTCTTCGAATCAGTGTCGCACCTGGAGACCGCGACGAGCTCAGGGCCCCATTGTGCCAGGCGCTGTCCAGACCCCGACCGAGCTCAGGGCCCCATTGTGCTGGGCGCTGCCCAGACTCCATCAGAGATCAGGGCCCCACTGTGCAGGGCGCTGCCCAGACCCTGATTGAGCTCAGGGCCCCGTTGTGCTGGGCGCTGTCCAGACTCCAACAAAGATCAGGGCCCCGTTGTGCTGGGCGCTGTCCAGACTCCAACAAAGATCAGGGCCCCGTTGTGCTGGGCGCTGCCCAGACCCCGATCGAGCTCAGGGCCCCGTTGTGCCGGGCGCTGCCCAGACCCCGACCGAGCTCAGGGCCCCGTTGTGCTGGGCGCTGCCCAGACCCCGATTGAGCTCAGGGCCCTGTTGTGCCGGGCGCTGCCCAGACCCTGACCGAGCTCAGGGCCCCGTTGTGCTGTGGGATTACTATAGGCATCAATCTGGGGGGCCCCCTAGAGTTTTGTGGAGACATGGGGGCTTTTTCTTAACATAACATAAGAACGGCCATACTGGGTCAGACCAAAGGTCCATCTAGCCCAGTGTCCTGTCTGGCCAATGCCAGATGCCCCAGAGGAAGGGAACACAATGGGAATCCTCATGTGATCCCTCCCCCGTCACCCACCTCCAGACAAACAGAGGCGAGGGACACCAGTCCTATCCAGCCTGGCTAACAGCCATTGATGGACCTAACCTCCATGAATCTATCTAGCTCTTTTTTTCTTGAAGGCCACACTGCAGACCAAGGGGCCCTGGGGGTGCAGGGCGGCTGGAAAATCAAAGTCTCGCCCGATCCCACCAGCCAGTCACCTCCAAACAGCGACAGGTGCCCTGCCCCTGGTGCCATGCTCAATGCAGGGAGGTGCTTTGAGGCCCTCTGGATGCTGAGAGCCGTGGGGCCAGGGTCTCTGTGAGGAGTCATCGGCCGTGGGCTGTGCGGGACATTGGCCCCAGGCTGGGCGTGTTTGTACCGTGTCAGGAGCGGGCTGGGCCCCGTGGGGCTGGGGTCTCTGTCCCCAGGGCGCTGCTGTCGGGGAGCTGGGGAGAGGGCTCCCAGCCAGGAGGGAAGGGTTCAGGTGGGGGCCCCGGGAGGTGGCTGAGGTGGGGGTGTGTGGTGAGGCTGGGGCTTGCAGGGCACTGAGGCTGGGTCTGATGGGGCGGGGCAGGCGGGTCTGAGCAGCGAGGGGCAGGCAGCAGACTGTGTTGTGGCTCAGACAAGGCTGGAAGGGAAGCAGCAGGAAGTTTATTTCTACAGCCACCAGCCATTCCAGGTGGCCAATCAGGAAGCAGGTTGCAGAACCCAGCCCCACCCAAATGTGTACTAGGGCTGTCAAGAGATTAAAAAATTTAATCGCGATTAATCGCGTGCATCTCTTCTTTGAAACGCTGTGGCGGCGTTTCCAAGGGGCAGCACATTAGGAGCCCGGAGCAGCACTTAAAAGGGGCTTTGCAACAGGGAGTCGGTGATCAGCTGGAGTCCCCAGACGATCCCCAGCTCTGCTTGCAGTGACCCTTGGAAGTGCTGGAGCAGCACTTCAAAGGGGCAGCGCAGCATTAACGCCTGCAATTAACGCGTTAAAAAAATTAACACGTTAATCCTGTCCTGGGTTAATCACAAGTGTTAACGCAGGTCATTGGCAGCCCTAACGTGTGATTTCCCAGTGATCTCATGTGCCGAGGGCTCCATGGCCAAGGCCGCTTACCAAAAACGCCAGGGGCCTGCATGCCAGCCCAGGGTCCTCACATCACACACCCTGGGCCCGGGCAACCTCAGAGCCTGGAAGTCTGGGCTTGTCTGGCCATGCTCCATGGAAGGGGCTATTTACTTCACAGGTGACTAGTTCCCAGGTCTGCCTTTGGGATCTATCCCGGGGGTCTAGGGTTGTGTGGACAAGACTAAGCTTGATATGTTCCTGGTGGGGATGGGAAGAGGCGATGGCCTACAATGGCACAGGAACCAATCTGTGACAGCTGGCAGCAAATATCCCCAACAGCCAGAGACAGGACACTAGATGGGGAGGGCTCTGGGTTGCTACAGAGAATTCTTGCCCAGTGTTTGCAGGGTGTGTCTTGCCCACCTGCTCAGGGTCTAACCGATGGCCAGATTTAGGGTTGGGAAGGACTTTCCCCCTGGTTCTGGATGGCAAAGACCCAAGAGGGATTCACCTTCCTCAGCAGCATGGGGCACGGATCTCTTGCAGGTTAAACTAATGTAAATGGTGAGAGCTCTGTAATCTGAAGTCTAAACCATGATTTTGGGATGTCAGTGACTCAACCAGAGGTTGGGGGTCTATCCCAGGCGTGTGTGTGTGATGTCTGCGGCTGCTAAGTGCAGGAGGGCAGACTAGAGGATCATGATGGTCCCTCCTGGCCCCAAACGTTTATGCATCGGTTCCCTTCTTGTCCCTGAAGCTGGTTGGCGGAGCGGGCGGGCAAAGGGGCAGGGTTTGGTTAGGGGTTGGATGTCAGAGCAGGGTTTAAGGAGAAGCATGAAATGCAGGATGTGCCTTGAGGGCTCACTGTAGCCAAAGCTCAGAGGTCACTGGGCTGCTTTCTTTGCAGGTCCGTAAGGCCCTACCTATTGGTGATGTAGTTTGCAGCAGGTAGGCCTGTCTCGGTGTCTGCCCACCAGCCATGTCCTCTGTCCCATGGGATAAGTGGGACTCTCCTCTCGGAGGGAGTCAGCGGAATGCTTGTACGCTGCCCTGGCCATACGCAACGTCACTTCAGCTCCTCTTGGGTTTATAGAGTGTGATGGATCAGATCTGGGACTGTCGGCACCATGGGAAGAGCAGGATGAGGCTGGGGGTGAAAACTGTGGCCAGAAAAAAATGGACTGATCTGGGCCAAAGCATGAGCCACATCACGGCATGTGGATTCTCCAGATGGAGCCAGTGGGGCCGTGTTACCGCGCACAAATTCTCTGGAAGGGCCAGTGGGGCTGCGTCACTGTGTACGAATTCTCCAGATGGAGCCAGCGGGGTCACATCACCATGGTGGAATTTATGAAACTTCAGTATCTGGTTCACTTGCTCTGAGTGGCTGCTTGTGGGTGCTCGGCAGAGGAGGGCTGGAACACTGCCCTCCCAAAACACGACTCAGACTGGAGCCCTGGTCTGTCTGCCGTGGTGTGGCCTGGGAGGGCATGGAGGTGGACAAGGGGGGTGACGAGGAGGCGTGTGGTATCCTCAGTGGTGGGGATTTATGCACCAGGAGTGAAATGCACCATCTGTGTAGGCAACTTTTGGCTTTGGGGAACTCGGCCTGCTGGGGCCTCGGCGGGTAGCTCCAAGTAGCTCTGCAGTCCTGGGGTTGCAGGAGCTGAGGTAAGCCCGGCCGCCAGACTGTAGTTTGGCCATGCGAACGATCAGTGTGCCAGACGTGTGGTGCCTGGCCAAAGCGGCCCACCCAAGGGACACAACGGCATAGGCTCAAAGCAGCCAGAGGAGGGATTCCATAAATACGCCTGGGACGTGAAGGAGTCTGGCCCTAGGTGTGACCCCCGCCCGCAGCTTGGTATGGGAAGTGAGGAGTTTCTGGGCCAAAGAGTCACCTCAAAGAGCACAATGTTACCATTAAATCCATAGCAATGACCCAACGCCGATTCGGAGCCAGGGGGGCTCTGTCAGCGTCCCCAGGGTCCCTGGCATGGCCTGGTTTTGTGGAGAGAGCATCTGCCCTTTCCATTCTTGGCGCCGGGGTGCATGGCTGGTGAGTATAAGAGGCGGGAGAAGGCACGGCCTTCCCAAACTGCCAGGCATGGCCCTACCCACAGCTGCCCCAGAATGCTCCCTGCTTCAGCACAGCTCCTGGGCTTCAGACACGCACGAGGCTCCCGTGGGGGACTGGAGGCTTGCCCCTGCGGTGGAGGGACTTAGTTCCTGTGGGGGGCGGGGTCTTGGGTAGAAGGGGTGGGGCTGGAGGCTTGCCCCTGAGATGGAGGGGCCTTGTTCCCATGGGGGTCGGGGCCTTGGGTAGAAGAGGTGGGGCTGGGGGTTTGCCTTCCCCAGCTGTTCACACACTGCCCATGCTGGGGCAGTATGTGAAGGTAAAACTCAGACCTGGAGAAGGAGAAAGCCCTGACCCTTTGTTGGTGACTCAAGGCTTCAGCAGAGTGCCTGGGCTCCAGGCTTTTAGGCTATGTATCTGCACGGGGCGCTTTGCCTTTTCCAGAAATTGCCTCCTGGTTTTGAAAGCCACCTTGATGGCAAGCAGCTCCTCACGCTCAGATTCACGCTCAGCAGGGGAGAGTTGTCAAAGGCTTCTATGTGCTGGGGCGGAGCTCCTGGCTGAGACATGCCCTTGGGACGACACAGCTCTGAGATCAGCATCAGAGAGCCGCAGACTTGGGCTGAGGTGCATGAGGACAGGCACAGAGGTGAACGACTCTTTCAGGCCTTCGGAAGCCCACTGGGATGTGAGAGCTGGGTGAATTTGGTGAGTTTGGGAAGCAAGGAGCCGGTGGGAGCTGGAATTTGAGACTGATCCCATAAAAAGTGCCTGTAAAAGTTTGAACAAAAAACAGGACTATGTAGCACTTTAAAGACTAACAAGATGGTTTATTAGATGATGAGCTTTCGTGGGCCAGACCCACTTCCTCAGAAAGTTTGCAAACTCATGCAACCTTGGATTGCTCAAATACTTTGCTTCTGCCTTATGGGGATCCCTGAGGATTCCTTTGGGGACAGTATATACCTGAGGAAATCTGCGGCATTGTTTGAAGATACATTTTTTCATTTTCCCATAAAGTCCCTGTTTGCGAAACCTTTCCAATAAGTTACATAAGAACATAAGAACGGCCGTACTGGGTCAGACCAAAGGTCCATCTAGCCCAGTATCCTGTCTGCCGACAGTGGCCAGCACCAAGTGCCCCAGAGAGGGTGGACCGAAGACAATGATCAAGCGATTTGTCTCCTGCCATCCCTCGCCAGCCTCTGACAAACAGAGGCCAAGGACACCATTTTATCCCCTGGATAATAGCCTTTTATGGACCTAACCTCCATGAAATTATCTAGCTTCTCTTTAAACTCTGTTATAGTCCTAGCCTTCACAGCCTCCTCTGGCAAGGAGTTCCACAGGCTGACTACACGCTGTGTGAAGAAGAACTTTCTTTATTAGTTTTAAACCTGCTACCCATTAATTTCATTTGGTGTCCTCTAGTTCTTCTATTTAGGAACTAATAAATAACTTTTCTTTATCGGCCCTCTCCACACCACTCATGATTTTATATACCTCTATCATATCCCCCTCAGTCTCCTCTTTCTAAACTGAAAAGTCCCAGTCGCTTAACCTCTCCTCATATGGGACCCGTTCCAAACTCCTAATCATTTTAGTTGCCCTTTTCTGAACCCTTTCCAAGGCCAAAATATCTTTTTGAGGTGAGGAGACCACATCTGTACACAGTATTCAAGATGTGGGCGTACCATAGTTTTATACAGGGGCAGTAAGATATTCTGGGTCTTATTTTCTATCCCTTTCTTAATAGTTCCTAGCATCCTATTTGCCTTTTTGACCGCCGCTGCACACTGTTTGGAAGTTTTCAGAGAACTGTCCACGATAACTCCAAGATCTCTTTCCTGATTTGTCGTAGCCAAATTAGCCCCCATCATACTGTACATATAGTTGGGGTTATTTTTCCCGATGTGCATTACTTTACACTTATCCACATTAAATTTCATTTGCCATTTTGTTGCCGTCACTCAGTTTGGTGAGATCTTTTTGGAGTCCCTCACTGTCTGCTTCTGTCTTGACTATCTTAAACAGTTGTGCACATGATGTTTATGTGGAAGTTAATCTTCAGAATAGGACATGTTATGTAGGTAGGCAACTGCTTAGTGCTCCAACATACCCCTCAAAACATCCCTGATCAAGTGCTGAAAGGGCGTATGGGGCATTGGTAAAGCCCAAGGGCATCCCTGGTATTCGTCTTGGCCATACGGTGTATGAAACATGGTCTTCCACCTGTCCCCTAGCTGGGTCCTGATCCGATTGTAGGCTTTCTGCCCTGAGATCTGGCATAGTGAATACCTGGGCTGTTCTTTCTCGATCTAGCTCCAGGATCGGGGTAGTGGGTATCAGTTTTATATGGCGCAGTCTCAGAGATCCGTCCTCCTTGTTAAGAAAGTGGACGAGGGCCCCGCCTGGAGAGCGGGGCTGTCAGATGAAACCTTTGTTTTAGATCTTCATTAGCACATTCCTTAATAGCCATCAGAGTCAGACCTGGAGTGTAGTCACACAGATGGGTTCTTGGTGCAAAGCTACAGGTTGGTTGGGCTGTCACAGGACAGCGGAGAGGGTGTGTGTGCTCCGTTTTACAAACATGTCTACAAGCTCTAGGTACCTCAAGGGAGAGACACAGCTGACCCTAGGTATGAGGGATCCCATCCTGCTGCTGGACCCCGGGGCACCCCCCACCATACCCTAGCCCAGGTGGAGAGTCTGGCCAGGAGCTCTGTGAATTTAGGCTGGGGGCCAAAAAAGCAGCTGGTTTGGCCATACCCTGAGCTAAACATCATGAAGGGACAGGAGCTATCTGGGTCCTACTTGGCCAACCACGTACCAGGGGAACCGTGGCACAGGTGCAGGCAGAACCGAATGAGCTTGCGCTGTTCCCCAATGACCACCCCCCGAACGATGGTTTTCTGATGGGACCAGAGGCGAGCACTCAGGGAGACTGTCTCATCGGGGTCAGGGTGGCCTTCAGCTGTCTGGGGAGACCAAGGACTTGGCACCCATGAAATTATTCCCTGCTCTGGAGTCGACTCAAGCCCACTGCAGGGATGAACCCTAGTGTCAGAGGGATGGCTGGAGCTGTAGGAGAGGGGCGATCTGGAGGAGGTGGGCAGGCCGCTGGAAGCACTTGCCCAGTGAAGCTCCCCCCGATGGAGGCTGGGCGGGGGCATTTCACCAGGCCAAGCAGTTTAGGGCTTGGGCCGGGCAGACAGACACCATATAGCCCCCGCCTCAAGCCCAATTTCTCTCACTGCCTATGTTCCTGTTCAGAAGAGTCCAGCTGGACTCATGCTAAGTCTGCCCGCATGGGCTCCGGCTGGGGGATTGCAGGTGAAGCCTGGGTGTGATACGGGTCAAGGAGGGGGCAGGGGCGCTGCTTGCTTTTCTTCCTGGTCCCCTATCAGGGAGCGAGGGGCAAGGACATGGCTTGTGTGCATGCCTCACACTTGCTGGCTAGGGGAGGGGGCAGAGGAGTAATTCACAAACCCTGTGTACTTTCCCCTTGCTCCCTGAGAGTCAGGGCAATGGAAAGAAAAGCGAGCCGCATCCCGGTATGCACGGCTTCTCCTCTCACCCCCCTCTCCCCGTCCTCCCAAAATGGCACCCTTGATACGGGGCCTCTCTTGCACTGCCGGCCGCTACGCTGAGTCTCAGTCCCAATGCGAAGGTCAGTGATGGTGTCGAGTCCTGTGGGGGCTCCACATGGGCCAGTTTGTCGTTCATCTCCTGGCTCCAGCCTGGGTGAAACGGAGGCCGCTGAGCTGGCTCGTTCTGAGCCGTATCTGTTGCCAGGCGTTGGAAGCAGCCTGCACAGGACGCTGCTGATCTAGGAGTCTGACAGAGCCTGTCATGCTGCCTCTGAGATGCAGACCCAACATGGATCATCAAAAATCGTTGCAAAACCCCCAGGAAGGAGTCCCAGAGAGCTAATGCAGGATGAGCCTGTTCTAACAGAGCAGTTACCCTGCCGGGGAGCGGCTAATGACTAGGCCGAGGTGCCCTGGTCTGTCATGTAGACATCAGGCCAAAATATAAATAGGAGCCTGCACTGATTTATGAAACCACGACACTTGCTGCAGGAACCAGCATCACGTTCCAGCAAAGGCACCCTGGGCTCAGACACCGAGGGAGCTGTGGGTCCCACTCGCAGCCCTGTAATCCATCCCCGAAGGGCGCGGGTTGCTGCCTGGCGTCGCTCCACTCGGCTTGGTTTCCCGTGTGTAGGGCGTGATCTGCCTGATCTGCAGGCTGCCCCTGCAGGTCCCATGCTCACCCCCTTGGAGCAGAGGCGAGGTGAGGAGGAGACCGAAGGTGACCTGAGCAAATGGTAATGCCTGGTAGGCAGGCAAGGCAAAGGGCCGCCCTGGGCAGCAGTCCGAGTTCACGCAGGGGGAGGTACGGGAAGAGGCAGCTGGTGGTGGCTTCAAGCAGCCACTCGCCTACAATAGCGCAGACAAGGCTAGCAGGGAGCAGGAAGTTTATATAGAGTCTCCAGCCAATCACAGTCAAGGCCATGTGACCAATCGGGAAGCAGGATTGGAACCCTGGAAGCTGGTTGAGGCTCACCCTCACCTCTGAGCCCTGAGAATCATTGCAGTGGTGTGGGCCAAATGCCAAACCTGTGTGTGTGTGTGTGTGTGTGTGTGTGTATGTGCATAAAACCCAGGGGCATGTCCTGACGTGAGTGTGTGTGTGTGTGTGTGCATAAAACCCAGGGGCATGTCCTGACGTGTGTGTGTGTGTGTGTGTGTGTGTGTGTGTATGTGCATAAAACCCAGGGGCATGTCCTGACGTGTGTGTGTGTGTGTGTGCATAAAACCCAGGGGCATGTCCTGACGTGTGTGTGTGTGTGTGTGTGTGTGTGTGTGTGTGTGTGTGTGTGTGTATGTGCATAAAACCCAGGGGCATGTCCTGACGTGTGTGTGTGTGTGTGTGTGTGTGTGCATAAAACCCAGGGGCATGTCCTGACGTGTGTGTGTGTGTGTGTGTGTGTGCATAAAACCCAGGGGCATGTCCTGACGTGTGTGTGTGTGTGTGTGTGTGTGTGTAAAACCCATGGGCTTGTCCTGACGTGTGTGTGTATGTGTAAAACCTGGGGGCATGTCCTGACATGTGTGTGTGTATGTGTAAAACCTGGGGGCATGTCCTAACGTGTGTGTGTGTGTGTAAAACCTGGGGGCATGTCCTGACGTGTGTGTGTGTGTAAAACCCAGGGGCTTGTCCTGACGTGTGTGTGTGTGTAAAACCCAGGGGCATGTCCTGACGTGTGTGTGTGTGTGTGTGTGTGTGTGTGTGTGTGTGTGTGTAAAACCCAGGGGCATGTCCTGACGTGTGTGTGTGTGTGTGTGTGTGTGTGTGTGTGTGTGTGTAAAACCCATGGGCTTGTCCTGACGTGTGTGTGTGTATGTGTAAAACCCAGGGGCATGTCCTGACGTGAGTGTGTGTGTGTGTGTGTGTGTGTGTGTGTGTGTGTGTGTAAAACCCATGGGCTTGTCCTGATGTGTGTGTGTGTATGTGTAAAACCTGGGGGCATGTCCTGACGTGTGTGTGTGTGTAAAACCCAGGGGCTTGTCCTGACGTGTGTGTGTGTGTGTGTGTGTGTGTGTGTGTGTGTAAAACCCAGGGGCTTGACAGGTGGGGGGCAAAGGGAGCGACTGCCCTGGGGCCCAACACTTCAAAAAGGCCCAGGGCTCCTGGCCGTTGCTTCTGCAGGAGCAGCAGCGACTGGATCCCCAGGCCTTTTAAATCGCCACTGGAGCGCCCTGCACCATGCTCTGGGTGGCTGTGAGGGCTGGGGGTGGGACCTGGCATGGCGTACTCTGAGGGGCGTGAGTGAATGGTGGAGCAGGCCTGTTGGCTCGTACCCATGTGGAGGGAGAATGGATGTGGATCTGTAGGTGAGAGGGGGAATGGGAGGGTGTTTAGCCCCTTGTCAGTCCCTGGGCACTGTGCCTGTGAAGGTCTCCTGCGGGTGTGATACTCTCCCAATCCCCCTCAGTACTCAATGCAGTACTCCCCCAATCCCAGCTGGCTACTCCAGGTGATACCATCTCTCAGCCCAACAATTCCAGTTATTCCATGCGATACTCATGGTGACTCCACACAATACTCACTGTTACTCAGCCAATCCCCCCAGAGACTCCAGGCGATATTCAGCCCCCCCTTTTACTGCATGAAATACTCAGCTCACCCTGCCCGTTACTCATAGACTCATAGACTTTAAGGTCAGAAGGGACCATTATGATCATCTAGTCTGACCCCCTGCACAATGCAGGCCACAGAATCTCACCCACCCACTCCTGGAATAACCCGCTCACCTATAGCTCAGATACTGAAGCCTTCAAATAGTTTAAAGACCCCAAGATGCAGAGAATCCTCCAGCTGTGATCTGTGCCCCATGCTCCAGGAGATAAGCACCATGACTCAGCCCAAGACTCCCAGCTGTGCCACGATACTCTTTGTTACTCCACACAACCGCGCTGAACCGCGCTGTTACTCAGCCAACCCCGCCCCATGACCCCATGTTACTCACCATTTACCCAGCACACCATGTAAATCAGCTCAGAAGGGAACAGAACGACACCGATTTCTGCCCGGGGGGCCCAGCCCTCTGCCTTGGGCTGTCCCATGTGCTCAGCAGGAGGGGATCCGGCGGGGTGTGGGACAGGACGTGTCCCTGGGGTGCCTGGCCACTTTCTCCCTCCAGTCCATCCCCAGCCAGGTGCAACCAGCTGTCTCCAGTCCCCTCCCCGGCTCCCCCCAGCCTCCAGGTGGCGCCATAGAGCTAAGGGAGGAGGGAGAGGTGGGGGGGGAAGACCTCAGAGCCAGGCCAAAGCTGCTATAATGAAGAGGCCGGAATTTTCCCACCACCCCAGAGCTGCTCCCTTCCTGCTATTAACATATTTATGAGGCTCCCTCCTTAACCCGCCATCGACCTCCCACAATGCACTGTCCTTTACCTTCCCTGGCTAGGCTGTAATGAGATATTCATGAGCCAGCCTCGTCCCAGCTCGGTGCTGTTTGCTTAATTCTGTCTGGCATGGAGCGGATGTTTTATTAATGCTTCGTATGGACTGCACAGCCTGCACTCCCAAACACATTAGCTCTCAGAGCAGGAGACAAACATACACACACAGTGTGCGCATATACTGGGGTGCGCACAACAGAAAGGCACACAAACACACATACGAAGACCCATGCCTGCACACACATCCCCATGCACACACAAAAATACGAACAAACACACACAGACCCTATGTGAGCATGCACGCAAATGCATACGGACACAGAGGAGTAGGCATACACACACACAAAGACACACAAACCTGCACATGTACACTCACACACACACACACACGTATGCAGCTGCACAATACAGACACACAGACACACACACAAATGTGTGGGACAAGAAGGACGCATACAAGTATGAAGGACGTGAAGCAATGGGCTTAAACTGCAGCAAAGGAGGTTTAGGTTGGACATTAGGAAAAAACTCCCAACTATCAGAGTGGTTAAGCACTGGAATAAATTGCCTAAGGAGGATGAGGAATCTCCATCAATAAAGGTATTTAAGAGCAGGTTAGACAAACATCTGTCAGGGATGATCTAGATGGCGCTTGGTCCTGCCGTGAGGGTAGGGGACTGGATAGGTCCCTTTCCTTTGTTCTAGTATTCCATGTTTCTGTGATACACACAGAGGGAACATTTAAGGCAGCAGAAAAATTCTCCTGCTTTTGGTCTGTTACCAAACGTCTCCCCCAAATGTAACCCTGGCCCTAAAGCCGCGTCTAGCCGCGGCTCAGGGTGCGAAGTTACATGTTAATCGGCACATGTGAAAAGGCTGCCACGGACACGGGGGCTGGGCCAGCTCAGGCAGAGGGTTCAGCATGCTGCCCCATCTACACTGGACCTTTCCAATGCTCTCGTTAGGTACTGGCTAAATTTCAGGCTAAATAAGGCCTGACTTGGCCCCACATTTAATCATAGCGGCAGCCTAACGCCATGATCTGGAACACCAGCTTGGAATGGCCAGCTCCTCCCCGCAGCGCGGCGTTTGGCCCTGGGCTCAGCGTGGACACCCAGGCTCCTTGGCCACCTCTCCCCGGCTAGCGAAGGCAGCTCACCCTCTAGCTCTTTTGTGGAGCCTGTTCTCTCATGCCATCTCTCCCGTTCCACATAGTGGGAGCCCAGGACTCAGCTTTGTGGCTTGTAGTGATTTCTTTGGGCATTGTGGGGCCTTGGTTGCTTGGTGCCTCAGTTTCCCCATCTGTAACATGGGGAGCATGACCCTTGCTCTCCTTTGTAAAGTGCTTTGAGATCTATAGGTGAAAGCCACTGTAGCCGGGTTTAGTTTCAATCACAGTAATAGCATTAATTAGTGCTAATTATGAATGTGATTGATTAATAATTACTTTTAATCTTATTGATTAGCATCACTATCAGTAATTATGGTTCTTAACCAATGTTATAATCAATTCTTAATGACACAGCTCATCATTAATTAGAACAGTTAGTAATTATCCCAATGGGTGTGAATATTTATAACAGTGCTAGTAATTATCATAATTATTATTAATCATTGTTATTATTGGTTCTTGTTATGGGTTCTGTTAATTAAGTGTTAGTAGCAAGTCTTGTCATTGGTACAGATATTTATTGTCTGTATTAGTAATTACTGTCATGATTCTTAATCATTTGTAACCTCAATTAATTGCTAATTATTATTAGGACCCTTCTGATTGTTCATTATAATTATTAGTATTCTCATTATTATTTTCAATACTTATAATTATTAGCATCCTTGTAATTAATCATTGTAGGGATAAGCATACATCTTATCTCCCATTACAATTACAATTATTAGCAATATTAATATTTGATCTAATACTAATTATTAGCCTCATTATTATAATAATTATTTCTAATTATAATTATTTACATCTTTATTATTGTTATTAGAATCCTTATTCATTATACTTACTAGTCTTTTATTTTTATAATTTTAATTACTGACATCTTTAGTCATACCTATTGACACCATTATCATAATTATCTCTAATTATAATTATTTGTACAATTTATTTAATACTAGTTGAACCTTTACAATTATTATTGATTATTATTTTAGTATCAATTTCAGTCATTGACATTATTATTATTCTGTAGTATTCCTATTATTAATAATATTATAATTATTCACCTGATTATTATAAATTAAATTTTTGTATCTTCAGTCTTCATTATACTGCTAGTTGTTAGCATCACAATTATTATTCTATAATTATTTGCATCCTTGTTATTAATAATAATTCTAATTATCGGCACCATTATTTTTCATTTCATTTATTCTTTATTACAATTCTCATTATTAGCATTGTTGCTATTTACCCTAATTATTGGCCCCCCCATTACTTATTATAATAGTCATGATCATCATAATTATTAGCATCATTATTATTAACTATTAGCTTCCTAATTAGCATGTATTACCGCTGCCATCCATTAATAGGACCGATTGTTTTGCTCCTTTATTGCTGTTAATTGTGATTATGGACAAGTAATAAAAACCTCTGGCCCACGGCTGCCTGCTGCCCTTGGGGGTTGCTTGGCTGAGCTGAAACCCTGTGGTAAGAACCCTGAGTTTCTTTTCTAGCATCTGGGTGTTTCCTGCAGGCTGTGAGGTTTCTCCCAAGGGTTTGATTGGCATCTGGGCTGTAAAGAGCTCTCGGAGGGCAGGGCCATTTCCCTGCCAAAGCAGCACCCGGGGATTCTGTCCAGCACCTGTCAAAACCGGTGCCAGCCCAAGCAGTGTGTGCCCTTTGGGTGTAGGCTGATGCAGTGACCTTGGACAGCTGGGTTCACCCTCGCTGTGCCCTGGGCAAGTCACTCAGGCCCCCGTTGCCCAAGGGATTTAGGTGCCCAGTGGCCAGTGAAGCCCATGGGTGTTTGGTGTCACGGGCCAGGAAGTCTCACTTTTAGCAGTGGTTTTGGCCGTAGTATTTAAAGGTGTTCGGGGTCTAAGAGTGGGGCGAGGAGTCCAGCAGGATTTCCATCCATCCAGCTATCCCCATATCTCTATCCATCCATCCATCCATCCATCCGTTCAACTGTCCCTCTAATGATCTGTCCCCATCCATCCTGTTTCATCCATCCATCCCTCCATCCATCCCACGTCATCCATCCATCCATCCCTCTGTTGCTCCTGCTCCACTCATCCATCCATCCATCCATCCATCCTTATTCACCCCCATCTACCCATCAATCCATCCCCATCCATCACCTCCACCCACCCATCCCTGCCTCCCCATCCACTCTGCTCCTTCCAGCTATCCAACCTCCTCCCTCCTTCCATCCATCCCAATACATCCTTTCAGTCTAATCATCTGTCCATCTCTCTGTCCATCCATCTCTATCTAGCCCCTCCATCCGTGGTACCCATTAAGTCCATCCACTTATCATAGAATCATAAAATCCCAGGGCTGGAAGAGACCTCAGGAGGTCATCGAGTCCAGCCCCCTGCCCAAAGCACTTCTCCCCCCCCCACTCCTCCCACCCCCCTGCAGTTCACCCCTTGGGGCCCCAGGTGTCTCCTCGCTCCACACACGCCCAAGGTCCAGCTCTACCCCTGCTGGTGGGAAACACCCCAATGCCCAAGGGACCGGTACAGGGTTTGGGGCAGGGAGGGCTTTCCAAGAGGCAGGAGGATGAGGGGCACTTAGGAAACACCCAGTCTCTGCAAATTCCCCCTCGGCCCAGGCAGCGTCACCAGCTCCCACCCACTGCAAACCGTGCCCCCATTTCCCTCAGCCTCCAGCCCCCACTGCCAAACACTGCCCAGGGGTTCTAGCCCAGCTCTGTGAGGGCAGTGGGGTCTAGTGGTTAAATCCAGAGGGGGAAGGGGTTGCAAGCCTGCTGGAGGAGACTTAGATCTTGGCTGGCAGCCCAGAAATCCCTCCCCCAGCAGAATGCCCCACCATGATCGCAGATCGGGCAGGGGGAGGGTGACTCGGGAACAGATGGCCTCAGGAGTCACATGCTGCCAAAGATCTACCCGCCCAACACACACACATGTGCTCGGAGCAGGGGGCTGGCGGTGACTCAGCCACAGGTGCTCATCTGGGGTCCTTCAGAGCCAGGGTGGGGCGGGCCCAATTCGGGGGGGTTACAGGGAGGGGCTGATCTTGGCAGCCCTGCCCTGAATGCAGCCGCAGCATGGCTGGGCAGAAGCCCAGGAACGCCAATCCTGGCCGAAAGCCTCAGCTCCTGGAGTCCTGGGACGGCAGCAGGGTCACGGCGTTCACTAGCGGGGAACCAGAAACCCAGTCTGAAGTGTCCGGCCCGGGGGGCCCCAAGATGGCAGCGCTGCCGGGTTGCCTGGTCTTGGACTTGGCGGCCCAGCTCCCGGCATGAAGGGGCTTGGCGGAGCATCTGCCTCTTGCTCCAGACACGGGGGAAAGGTCCTGGCCGTGTGGATGCCGAGAAAGGCTGGACATCCCTGGGGAAGGGGCTGCAGAGGACCAGGCTGGGCCTGGGTGCTCTGACTAAGAAAGATCTGACCAGGTTGCTCTCAGAGGCAGGACCCAGAAGGTGAATCAGCCAAACCTCCCTCTCATCCTTCTCCCCTTTTTCCAGCCACACGCACCTGGATCATCTGTCCAGCCCACAGCCCCATCTCGCCCCATGCCCCCGTCTCCCCATTGCACCTTCCATCTATCCCACAGCCCCATCTACCCCCATTCCCCTGTCAGTTTATCTCTGTGACCCCCATATCTATTTATCTCTCCTCTGACCCCAGCTGCTAAGTCTCTGAGTGTCTAGGAGGTGGGCAGTAGCTCTGAGAAGGGAGGGCACTGCCATGGATTCTGCCACAACGGGTGGGTGTCAGCTATCTCCCCCCAGGGTAGGGAGTGGACCCAGTGCTGGGCTCAGAACCAGGGGAGTGGGAGGGGCTCACACCCCTGTGACACAGGGAAACCGAGGCACAGAGCAGGGTCAGGATACTCCCCAGGGTGCATGGCACATCAAAAGGAGGGCTGTTGCCCTCTGCCCAGCTTTAACCACTAGCCCCCACTCTCCTGGGAGAGAACCCAGGAGTCCTGGCTCCCAGCGCCCCCCTCAGCTTTAACCACTAGCCCCTCCTCCCCTCTCCCAGCCGGGATAGAACCTGCAGCTGTGTGCACATGCCTGTGGGCACAGATGTGTTTGAATCAGGATGGGGGCGGGGTGTCAGGGCAGCACTCAGGGCTGGCCCACAACATTTTGGCACCTGAGGCAGGGAGCTCTAATGGTGCCCCCCTGACCCCTCGCTTGGGCCAAAACTTTGAAAGGTCTCAATTCTGCCTTCTTCCTGTTCTTTGTGCCCTCCTTCCTCCAGCACAGCACCCCCCATCTCTGTGCATCTAGAGCAGAGAGAATACACATGCACCAGCAGCAGACACAATTTTCTACACTCTGGGTCATAGAATCATAGAACCATAGAGCTGGAAGAGACCCCCCACAGTCTGGCACCTTATGCAACCGCCTCAGTTTGCCTCATGGTAAGGCCAGCCCTGGCAGTGCTCCCCCGTCCGGGGGTTCCTGGGAGGAAGCCGCTGTCAGATAATGACCCTAAGTGGGACCCCCAAGCTGAGATCAAAGACTAGCTGCGTGCAGCCTCTCCCCCACCCGGAATGGGGGCTCCTTGTGGGGAAAGGGCAGAGGGGAGCAGAGAGACAAGGTGCCATTGAACCCCCTGCGGGAAGGGGCGTGTTTCTGCCTGTGCAGTGGCGAAGTGACCACGTGGTTCGAGTGGGAAGGTTGTGGGCCTGGGCACCTGGGTTCCAGCCTCGCCTCTGGGAGGGGAGGCTAGTGGTTAGAGGAGGAGGGCTGGGGCCTGGAATTTAGGACTCCTGGGCTCCATTCTGGCTAATCAGCTCAGCGTGTCTCGAGTTTGTCGTGTGGAATGGCATCAGCGCACGTCTCCTCCAGCAGGGGGCAGAAGAACACAAATGGGGGTGTGCGCACACAGTGTCGTGACAAGGATCCTGCAGAGGTGCCCGTGCCCCACGTGCCAGGCCGTGCGGAGCTGCCCGTGCCCCACATGCCAGGCCGTGCGGAGCTGCCCGTGCCCCACGTGCCAGGCCGTGCGGAGCTGCCTGTGCCCCACGTGCCAGGCCGTGCGGAGCTGCCCAAGCCCCATGTGCCAGGCCCTGCGGAGCTGCCCGAGCCCCACGTGCCAGGCCCTGCGGAGCTGCCCGAGCCCCACGTGCCAGGCCATGCGGAGCTGCCCGAGCCCCACGTGCCCGGCCGTGCGGAGCTGCCCGAGCCCCACGTGCCAGGCTGTGCGGAGCTGCCCGAGCCCCATGGCCTTGCAGGCAGATCATGGCTGGCATGTCAGAGTCATTTGTTCGAAGTGTCGTCCGGGCGCGTGTGGCGCCAGTTCCCCTGGAGCAAGGGCTGCTGCCAGCTGCCCGGGCTCTGGAGCGTCCGTGCAGCTGGGGATGGGTGAGCTGGGCAGATCCCAGCTGTGGACATGGGGTGGGCGAGCAACCAGGGTGAAGCCTGGCGCCCAGCCCCAGGGAGGAGGGGATGGACAAGCCCTGGCTCACTTGCTGTCCCTGGGGAAGGGGCTGCAGAGGACCAGGCTGGGCCTGGGCGCTCGGATTGAGGAAGATCTGACCTGGATGCCCTCAGAGGCAGGACCCAGGCTTGAGCAGAGTTGTGAGTCGAGTTCTGAGCTGCTGGGTTCCAGCAGGGGGCGCTGAGGGCCAGGACTCCTGGGTTCTAGCCCAGTTATAGTAGGGAAGTGGGGCCCAGTGGTTAGGGCAGGGGACAGGACTCCCCGGGGCTCTGCTGTGAACATATTTCGTGAAACCCCATGCTCCCCACCCCGCTGGTGGAGGTGTCGGGCTGGGATGCAGGGCCCCTGTGTGGAGCTGATTGCTACAGGCTGTCGCGCCCGGCCGAACAGCAACAGGGCCAGTTCCTGGACTGGAAAATTGCAATTTATGCATTGATCTGCCCAGACTCCAATGCAGGCTCTGGGGGGCTTCCCCTCCCGCCCCGCCAGCTCCTCTCCCAGCCACCCTTCACCTGCCCCCATTAGCTTGTGAAGCCAGCTGGGGCTCCTCAGTGACCCTCCCCCCCCAGTGACAGGTGTTCAGCCCCCCACCTCCAGCAGCATTGGGATTCTCAGAGTCCTGTCTCCACCTGGAGGGGGCATGACTCTAGCTGTGGGGCTCAAACCTGCAGCCTCTCACCTGCCAACCCCCCCACCCCCAGCCTTGTGCTGTCCGCTCAGCTCTGCTGGGCCCCAGAGGACCCTGGTAGAGGGACCCAGCTGGGCTGTGTGGGCACATGGGTGCCCCTTTGATCTTTCCAGCGCTGTGACCTCCGCAGCCCCCAACACCCAGCGCCCCCTCCTGGGGAGCTTCCCCTCAACAAGCTGGAGTTAGGGGGGAGAGACTGATGGACGTGGCCCCTGGGGGGCTGGGTGAGCCCACAGTTGTCCCTAGATCGGCAGAGGGGCGAGAAGTTGGGATGCAGGGGGTGCTGCAGCACCCTGTAGATTTTACACCCCATGCTGGGGTCCCAGCCACCAGCCCATACCTGGGGGGCCCACTGCAGCCCAGGGTCCTGGCAGTTCTGCAGCAGGCCCAGAGCCCCAGCCACTGGCCTGGCGCCCGAGCCAGGCCCCAGTCAGGGGCAGTGAGGGGCGTGGGTGGGTAAGGGGAGCGCAGCTCAGCATGCCCACCCTAACAATTGTCCCAGCGTCACTGCAGGTTGTGGCCTGAGCCCGGGGTGACAGGTGCTGGGGGGGGGGTGTCTCGGGTTACCATGGAGATACACCATCGCTGGTTTGCTGCCCCACAGCACCCCCTAAGAACACAGAGTGGCCCAGCCAACCACCCATGCACGAGTGCGCGTGGCCCGAAACTTCTGTCACAAAACAACCCAAGCCCCTGG
This sequence comes from Rafetus swinhoei, assembly GCA_019425775.1. Lineage (NCBI taxonomy): Eukaryota > Metazoa > Chordata > Testudines > Trionychidae > Rafetus > Rafetus swinhoei. The sequence continues at coordinate 706,490 of JAFJHL010000157.1, read as the reverse complement.
GGGCTCACGTCCGGCCCCATTTCCAGCCCTTTGCCTGCTCTCGTGGCTTTCCCAGGACCTTCTCCCGCTGAGCAACGGGGCTGGCCAGGGCAGCGGGCCAGAGACCCTGAAAAGTTCAATTCCCCGGAGTCAAGCCAATGGCCGAGTCTGTTACAAAATCTGCCCCGTTTTAAGCCAGTCTGAGGGAGAGCTGCACCATCCCCTTAGCCGTGACTGCTCCTGCCTCAGTGCTCCCTAATGTGCAGACCCCGTAGAGCAGCGGTTCTCAAAGCGTGGCCCACGACCATCTTGCAGGTGGTTCACGGGCTCGGGGTTTGCCCCCCCCCGTAGCAGGGCGCCTGTGCTGGCGCTCCAGCCCTGCCCCTTCCCCCGCCCCGTGAGGATGGAGCACCAGTGCTGGCTTCCCACTGTGGGAGGGGGAGACTTGCTGTCTGGATCGACTTGCGGGGCAAGGAAGTGACTTCGCGCAGTGCCACCCCTCCCCCGGCTGGGGGAAGGGAGCACAGGAAACCGCTCACCTGGAGGCTTTCCCCACGGTTCCCATTGGCCGGAATCACAGCCAATGGGAGAAGTGGGGGGCAGTGCCTGGGAGTGGCAGGAGGCACAGAGCCAGGTAAGCTCCCCCCTCATGCCCAGACCCCACGCTCCCATCCCCCTCCCGCATCTCCCTCCGGCCGACACCCCACACTCCTGCACCCTCCCTCCCAGCCTTCCCACCCTCACCTGCTCCTGCACCCTACCTCCTGACCAGACCTCCTACCCCAACCCCCTCCACCCATTTTGCAATCATGGGTGGTTGGCTGCTGGCCTTCGGAAAGGTCAGCGGTGAGCGTGGTGGACCGCAGGCCAAAAAGTTTGAGCACCACTGCCTTTCCCACGGCCCTGCTCCTCCGACTGCCGCGGCATTCAGCACCAGCCTTTTGGCCTGCCCCATGCTGACGTGCATCACTGTCATGGTTAGGGAAGGGTTAAAAAGTAGATTTTTCCCCTCCCAGCCATGGGGCAGCAAGCCAAGTGTATGGGGGGAGGCATCCTGGGTTCAAATCCCGCTGGGACTAGGCAGGCCTCCGCACTCATAAGGAATCTGTTGTTATTATTATTTCATTCTCTCAAGGCCCAGGCCTAAGCTGGAATGAGCTGCATGTTTCTGAGCTCTTGGGAGCAGGGCTGAATCATCATAATTAATAATTGATCATTAATTATCCTCTCCTGCCCCCGGCCCGGGTTGGGGCTGGTCTGACTGGGCCCCACAGGCCGTTATGCTGCAGCTAATGCCCAGTGATTGCTGCCTGTTCACCAGACTCTCCCCAGAAGCTGGCAGCATTTGGGCCTACTTGCTGTTGGCTGGGCAATCAGAGCACTAATTATTGATTAATAATCAATCATCACAATAATTAACAGCCTGGCATTAATAACCCCCACAACTCATGAGCCTCTGGCTGAGTCTGCCTGGCGTTTGGCACTAAGGACACCCGCTAATCATAAGTGATCACCAGCAATTAGTATAATTAACGCTCTCTCATTAATCTGCAGGGGGGTGTCCCTGAGTCCGACCCTTGGGTTCCGGCCACTGACCCTCCCCCCCCCCGGCGGTGCAGTCACTGTTTTCCAGCTGCCAAAATCAGTGGGCAGGGGTTGTGTGCTGGGGGTGGGGCTGGGCACCAGGCTGAGAGCTGGGCTCGGGGGGGGGGCTCCTATGGCAGGAGCTGGCCCTGCCCTCCCCTCCCCCAAAAGTGCTGGGACTCCTGGGTTCTGTCCCACCACCGGCAGGGGCTGGGGCCTAGTGATCAGAGCAGGGGGCCGGGAGTCAGGGCTCCTTGGTTCTATCCAGCCTCGGGCAGGGTCTCCCCCTTCTTTTCCTTCCTATCCCAGGCCTTCCAGTCCCGCCCTACAGCTTCTTCAGGGCCTTAATTCGCTGCCCCTTTAAGAGAGCAGCAGCCCGCCACATCGTTCCCCTCCCTATGCAGGAGTCCTGGAGGGGGATATGACCCGCTGCCCTGGCAGCCCACAGGCAGGCACCCTGCCAGCTGAGCCCCGGCAACACGGCGCCCGCCAGCCTCCTCGCCAAGGAGACGGGCTCAGTGCGAGCATCGGCCATGGAGACTCACAGCCCCCCGCCAGGCACCTCCCAGACACTGCCACCCTGTGTGCCCCACCGCTTGCGTGCCACCCACAGCCCCACCCCTACCCCATGCACCCCACTGCCTCCTGTGCCACCCACAGCCCCACCATTACCCCATGCACCCCACTGCACCCTGTGCTACCCACAACCCCACCCCACCTCGTGATCCCCACAATCCCTGTGCCACCCACAACCCCCATGCCACCCACAGCCCCACCCCACACTGTGCATCCCACAGCCCATATCCCCTGCATAGCCCCCATGCACCCCCATGCACATCTCTGTGTGCACCCACAGCTCCACCCCCACTCTGAGCACCTCACAGATCCTGTGCACCCCACAGTCCCCATGCACCTCACAGCTCCCCACCCTGTGCACCACACAGCCTCCTCCCACTCTGTGCATCCCACAGGTTCTAACACCCTGTACACCCCCCAGTTCCTCCCACCCTATGCACCCCACTATCCCCCAATGCACCCCACATCCTCCCAACCTGTGCATGCCAGCACTGACATTTGTGGAGGCAGATACCCGTGGGTATAAAGTGGATATCAGCACTGACATCCGTGGAGGCAGAGCCCCGTGGGTGTAAAGTGGATATCTGCAGATTTGCAGGGCTCTAGGGGTCAGAGACAATGGGAGAATCCTGTCCCCGTCCCATGGGATATATAAGGGTTTGTCTACATGGAGACATTACAGCTGATTCACTTTAGTGTCTACACACAAGGTTTTGGCATCTCTGGAGGAAGAACCCTCCATGCCTAGGACTCTGTAGCTGTGTCTTAAGTAGCCCACTCCTGGCAGGCTGCCTGTGCCCCTCCAGGGGATACAGCCCTGGCCTGGCTTCTATCCCTGCCCCACTCCATGCCTCAGTTTCCCCCATGTGGAATGCACCTGATCTCCTTGGTACAGTATTGTTTGATCCTGGGCTGGATCCCAGGAGAGCTGGGGATGAGGATGGTGATTCTCATTATCTTCCACTTCACACCCAGGCGGGTCCCACAACGCTCTCACAGTCAGGAGAAGCAGAGTTTTCAGATCTCTGGCAATTTGGAAAAACTCTGAGGGGGTTGCCCACCCCTTATAGCTGCCATGGAGCCCTGCAGAGCTGCCAGACTCACCTTCTTCAGCGATCTCCACCCGGCCCTAGCCCCTGTGCTGAACTTCAGAGCGAGGCGCAGATGAGCTCCATACAGAATGACCATTAATGAGCTTTCACACAAAAGCACCCCAGTTGACCTTCCCACTTCTTAAAAATTGCAATGTGACTGCTGCCCCCTGCTGGCTGGGATTGGTCCCTGCTGTGTGTCATGCTGCCCGTATGGCAGATGGAGATTATCCAGTCCTAGTGTGGCTGGGCTTTGGAGCAAGGAGACACTTCGGTGGGCAGGTGGCTGGCACCATGCAGCTGGCACTGTTCTGGGCTGGCACAGCAGACACTAGAGCCCTGAGCAGGTGTGGACCTCGTTTTTCCCTTTCCAGGGAAGGCGGGCACTGGGCACTGGTCCCCCAGCTGGAGCAGGCCGTGTAGCCCCCGGCTGATCGAGCATCAATTGGGGGCGCGTGCTGGGCTAGCATGGGCAGAGAGCGCTTTGCCCACACTGAAGAAAGTGAAAACTCAGGTGGTCGCCATCAGTTCCTCCCCCACTGCCTGCACGCTGCCCAGGCCACAACCTCCTGGGGAGATTCAGCACCCCCCAGCAGCTGCTGCAAGATGGAGGGAGAGCTCCCATTCACCATTGCTAGCGTGGGGAGGGAAATTGGGGGGTTGCACATTGGGCACTGGTTCTGGCCACCCAGCCGTGGTGGGAAGTCCTGGGGGAGGGAGCAATGCAGGGCCCCCCTCCCAGCCAGAATGTCCATGTGTAGCCCATCCCATTTGCTCAGCCATCTCTGGCCTTGGCGTGGCTGGGCTGGGTCACCCGTGGCCCAGTCGTGGCTGCGCTGTGAGAGGAGAAAGCTCCCTTCCATCCTGCAGGCATCCGGCTCAGCCAGCGGCCTTCCCCATCTGGCCCTTGGGAGGCATTGAGGGGTAGGGTGGATGAGGACATCTCAGCATGCACTTCCTGCTCAGCTATACCTTCTTGGAAGAGAGATGGACCTGCCATGGGACAGGAAATGGGACAAGACTGGAACTGCCCAATCTGACCCGTGGGAATCTTAGTGAGTGTAAAGATGCAAATCCCCTTAACTGTGCCCCTTAACTGTGTCCCTTGGATTTCACTCCAACCTCCTTAACTCTGCCCATGGATGATAAACACAGAGGTGTGTATTACATCTCCATCCCCTTAACTCTGCCCCTGGAGTATAAATTCAGAGATGAGTGTTTCACCCTGGTCCCTTTAAACTTTGCCCCTGGATTGTTTATTCTCCTGTACATGCTCTTTTTCTTACCTTGTTGGTATGGAGATATTTCCTGTCAGACCCCGATCACTAAGGCACAAAATCGCAACAGTTTATATATTTATCAGCTGGCAGGAGCGTTTGGGCGTGAAGCTCTCGTGCGTGCTGTAATCTGGGGATGACACTGTCTGTGTGGGCAACAGGAACAGTGACAATTCCTGCGTCTGTTGCTTGCGTTTGAAGATGCTCAGCATGTAACATGCACAACAGTATTTGTATTATGGCAGCCGTGAGGCTCCAGGGACTCATTCTGCCAGGTGCTGCACAGACCTGAGACCAGGGTCCCATTGTGCCGGGCGCCACATAGACCCCACATGAGATCAGGGCCCAATAGACTTGTCACTGCACAGCCCCCTACTATGGGAATCTGAGCCCCAAAGGCTCAGTGTTAACTGACAGAAGAAGGGTTATTTATGAACCCCCTGTAACAGAAGGGGAAACTGAGGCTCAAAGACAGCAAGAATTGGCCAGGGAGTCAGTGGCAGAGCTGGGACTTGAATCCAAAGCTCCCCTGGCCCAAACTCCTGGTAATGGGGGTGAGTCCCCCTCAGAGGACCTAGGGACTCCTCCCATTAGCTCCTCCTGCTCTGACCAGCTCCTGCAGGTGCCACCCCCTCCATGGAGAGAGCCGCGGGATGGAGCCGGGGTGGCTGGGGGACCAGCACCCGGCAATGCAGATGCTGGGGGGGGGGTTGGGCCATTGGATTTTAGCCCCTCCCTCCAGTGAAAGTGTGGAGCAGGGCTAAGAGCGGCACATGCTCAGAAGCTGCCATTATAGTGCCCACCACATGGGGGGGTGCAGGTCCAGCGCCCACTCCTGCTGCAAGCCCCTCATGCCATGGCAGCCCCATGGCAGAGCCTCCTCCGGCCAGCCCCACCCCTCAGACACTGGGGAAACTGAGGCAGAGGGAGCCAGGAGCTGGTCGGCCTGGGTGCGCAGAGGGGCCTGTGCCCAGCAGAGCAGGGAAGCCTGTAAAGTCTTGCCCAGCCCCTGACCCCGGCGGGGGGGAGAGGGGGGCTGTAATTACCTGGAGCCCCTGGCTGTGTGGGGGAAGGGAGGTGGGGAAGGGGCTTCCTGTTCCTTGGCATAGGATGGGGGGCGGGGTCTGGCTGACTTTATTTGGAAGGTCAGAAATTGCTTGGAGGGGGGGGAACAGCCCTGCCTGCCAGTCCAAGGTCCCCCCCCCAAAGTAACTGGGGAGGGGGGGAATGTAACACTTTTACCTCTCCCTGCAGGGCCAGGACTCAGACCTTTGACCCCAGCCGCCCAGGAGGGCCCCTCCAGCAGGGGGGGCTGCCCAACGCGCCCGCCCACTCCAATGGCCAGTGCCCAGCTGGGTGGGGTGCAACCGGTGGGTGGAATCACAAGGTCTCCTCCCTGCTCTCAGCTGAGCGTCCAGGACAGCTGAGATGGGGGCAGAGTAAAGGTGGATGCTGTCGCTCTCATGCTGATGCCCCCCCCCTTCTCTCTTCCCCTCCCCCACCCCTTCACTCTCCTCCCCCAGGCTCCCCAGCTCCAGGAGCCATCCAATGTGACTGACGGCTGCTGTGATCAGGAATCCCCGCTCCCCCACACACGGTGCTGGGGCCGGGGTGGAGCCATTCACCCTGTCATTCCTTGTCACAGTCACTCCGCTGGCCCCAGGTTATCTCCCCTTCCCCCTTCCCCCTTGCCGGCACCCAGGGAGCCTGTGTCACAGCTGAGCCCTTGCCCAAGGGGGATGCGGGTGGGGGGCAGGGGGCTGCAGAGGCAACGGGGGCTGCAGGTCGGGCTGGGATGCAGCCACCTCTGGGGTAAGGTGCTGGGACCATTTCTACCAGGACCCCTGGCCCAGTGCTGAGATGCAGCCACCTCTGGGGTGGAGAGCGTGGCAGCTGAGTAACCCTCATGCCTCTGGGTCGCTGTCCGGTTGGGCCAGGCAGCGGAGAGCACTGTGGTGAAAGGCAGGCCCGTTGGCTGGGGGCCGGCTCTGTGGGCAGCCCCCCCAGCCTGAGCTGCCAGAAGTATTTTTAATGGGGCAGAGAGAAAACCTCCCGTAGATCCATTTGCTTTTCGTCTCCCTGTGGAAGCGCCGGCCCCGGTGCCTGAGCAGCGCTGCCTAATGAGCCACGCGCCAGGACCACAATGGGCTGCTCCCGGCAGGGGCTGCTGGGTGATGGCAGGAGCCAAACTGCAGCCTGGGCCCCCGAGGGTTGGAACCAAGCCCCGAATCCCAGCACAGAGCCCCACGGGGAGAACCAGCCAGGGAGCATTCGGAGGTGGGGAGGTGCTGGATTGGAGGGAGAGAGCTGGGACGGGGGAGGAGAAGCAGGAAAATCCCCTTCCCCCTGGCCCAGATCTCCCCCACCTCCGGACAGAGGAACTGGGTGGTGGCTCATTTGGCTTCAGCCTGCCAGCAGGGGCTGCTCCAGGTAGAGCGATTCTGGGCTATATGGGCCCACAAGTCTAATCCAGGGTGGCGGTGGTGGAAGATATGGGGCTGAGGGAGCTTGTAGGTCTGATCTAGGGCAGAACCCCACCATTAATCTGCCCCCTGCCTTCCCCAAAGCAGGAGCCAAGCTCATGTCTCCCCAACGCAGAGAAGCTACTTTTAGCACCCGCCATCTAGCTCCCCCTCCCCCGAATGCTGCAAAATGATCCTGGCAGCCCCCCACTGCGGGATCCCTGCATTTACCAGCTCCAGCTCGAGTGGGGGGGTGCCCACCGTTTCCCCGGGCTCAGCTCATACCCACACACCCTCCCGCCGGCTGGCAGGCAGCTTCCGATGATGGATGAGATGAGCAGACATCTCTCCCTTTGCTGGTTTTCCCTTCCCCCCAACTTTGGGGCGGGGGGAGGTGGAGAAATTACAGCTGAAGCAACCCCCCTCCCCCAGCCCTGGGGGCTGCTGCGCCGGCTTAGCTGTAATTTCTTTTTGGATTTGATTTGATCTCGTTATTGGGTTTGGGAAGCAAAAATTCTGGAGTGAACCTCCCCCTTCCCCCACCGCTGGCCAGCGCCAGTGAGAAGGCGTTAGCGTCCCAGCTCCCGCCAGGGCACTGCAGGCTAAAGGGGGCCGGGCGGAGAGACCGGACACCTTTGTCCCACATCCAAGCTGAATTGCTCCCCCTTTGTGCCTCAGCTTCCCCTCCTGCCTGTTCAGACTGGACACTCTTTGAGGCAGAGACTGTCCCTTGCTCTGTGTCTGTCCCTGATCTCAGCCAGGGTCTGTGCCTCACCCGCACAACAGGGCCCTGAACTCAGCCAGGGTCTGTGCCACACCCGCACAACAGGGCCCTGATCTCGGCCAGGGTCCATGCCGTGTCCACACAACAGGGCCCTGATCTTGGCCGGGGTCTATGCCTCACCCACACTACAGGGCCCTGATCTCGGCCAGGGTCTGTGCCTCACCCACACAACAGGGCCCTGATCTCGGCCAGGGTCTGTGCCATGTCCACACAACAGGGCCCTGAACTCAGCCAGGGTGTGCGCCTCACCCGCACAACTGGGCCCTGATCTCGGCCAGGGTCTGTGCTGTGTCCGCACAACTGGGCCCTGATCTCGGCCGGGGTCTGTGCCTCAGCCGCACAACTGGGCCTTGATCTTGGCCAGGGTCTGTGCCACGTCCACACAACAGGGCCCTGATCTCGGCCAGGGTCTGTGCTGTGTCCGCACAACTGGGCCCTGATCTCGGCCGGGGTCTGTGCCTCAGCCGCACAACTGGGCCTTGATCTTGGCCAGGGTCTGTGCCACGTCCACACAACAGGGCCCTGATCTCGGCCAGGGTCTGTGCCGCTCCTGCACAGCAGGGCCCTGATTTCAGCCAGGGTCTGTGCCATGTCCACACAACAGGGCCCTAAACTCGGCTGAGGCCTCTAGCTGCTCCTGTGACACCAAAGAGGCATGTAAAATCTACCTGACATAGTCAATGAAGCGGGGATTTAAATATCCCTGGCTTCATTAAAATAAAAATGGCCGCCGCGTGGTGCAGGCTCAGCTGATCGTCGGCACAGCGCGCGAGTCAAGACGCGGATCAGTCGACAGGGGAAGCCTTTGTTGACCGCTCCTGTAAACCTTGTTTCACGAGGCATAAGGGAGCGGCCTACAAAGACTTCCCTTGTCGACCGATCCGCATCTTGACTCGTGCGCTGTGCCGACGATCAGCTGAGCCTGCACCACGCAGCAGCCATTTTTATTTTAATGAAGCCAGGGATATTTAAATTCCCGCTTCATTGACTATGTCGGGTAGCCTATTTTACATGCCTCTGTCGGCAGAGGCATGTAGTCTAGACATATCCCAAAGCGAGTAGCACCAAAAGGCCCCACAAGGTCAGGACTCCCGAGGGCTGGTCAGCGCCCCAGGAGGAAGGGAGGTTTGGGGGGCAGAGGAGACCCAGACCCAGACCCAGACCCAGACCCAGACCCAGAGGCTGGATCAGCAGATAAGAGACTGCACAGGGTTAACTCAGCAGCGCTTTCCCTGCCCGCTGATGGGGGAGTGATGGCCTGGAGGCATTTTCTCTCTCTCTCTAGTAATGAAAAAGGGTTTTTGTTTTTTTTCCTTTTGCTGTTTCTAACTCTCCCTGTTAGCCCAGGCTGCTTCAGCCAGTTTGGCTGGAACCTAGTGGGAGCGCCCAGAGGTGGGGGGACAGGACCTTCTGGGAGCATGGGGGGGCACAAGGCCTAGTGGAAGTGTCTGGGGCAGGGATATAGGGCCTCGTGGGAGTGCCTGGGGGAGCAGGACCTTCTGGGAGCATGGGGGGGCACAGGGCCTAGTGGAAGTGTCTGGGGCAGGGATATAGGGCCTCGTGGGAGTGCCTGGGGGCAGGACCTTCTGGGAGCATGGGGGCACAGGGCCTAGTGGAAGTGTCTGGGGCAGGGATATAGGGCCTCGTGGGAGTGCCTGGGGGGGCAGGACCTTCTGGGAGCATGGGGGGGCACAGGGCCTAGTGGAAGTGCCTGGGGGAGGGATATAGGGCCTAGTGGGAGTGCCCCAGGGGGGACGACACAGTGCCTAGTGGGAGCCCCTGGGGGGAAGAGGAAGGGGAGTCGGGACTAGTGGGAGTGCCGAGGAGGGGACAGGACCTAATAGGCGTGTGGGGGAGCAGGGCCAATGGGAGCACCCGGGGTAGCCCTGGGCTGGCTCTCAGCCCCTAGCAGGCTGGCCAAGTGATCACCACTTTCACAAGGAGAGCTGCCAGCCAGCCACACGTGGGGCAGTTATCAGGTGCACGGAGGTTGTGCCCAGAGCTCAGGGTGTGTGGTGCCAGGTGCTGCTGAGACACAGCATGAGACAGTCCCTGTCCCAAAGAGCTCCCACCCTGAACAGGGACAGGGTAGAGGGGAAACTGAGGCAGGGAGAGGGGAAACAACCGGGCCGAGGTCACCCAGCAGGGCAACTGCAGAGCCAGAAATGGAACCCAGGAGTCCTGACGCCCGGTGCTGGGGCAGACAGGGGCAGACAGCGCTCGCTCCCCCAGCCGCGTGGCCTGGCCCACACTGCCTCCGTGCCAAGTCTCCTGGGTATAACCGGGGAGGGCTGGTTACACTGGCACCTCATTAGTGTAACTAAAGCGGGCCCATAACAAACAGAAGTGTCCCACCTTGCATTTGGCTTGGGCTGGGGCTCAGATCCACATGCCCACCTGGCCTGGCAACCCCCTTTCTTCCACCCTACAAACCAGTAAGTCCATCTGACTACCCCCCATGCCTTGGATCTGTCCCCATCTCACCCAATATTCCTCCCCCCACCCCAGATCTGACCCCGGGGCCCATCTCACCCAATATCCCTCCCCCGCCCCAGATCCGAGCCCTGGGTCCATCTCAGCCAGGACCCTTCCCCCCACTATATTTGCCCTACACCCAAAGTATTAGCCACCCTGAGCCCCACCCCCCATCCCTTCTCAATGTCATTCACACCCTGCCCCTCCCCCCAGCCAGGCTGGGCTCTGCCCCACCCTGCCCATGTGCTGGGCCCTGCAAACCGTCTGGCCTGGAGCTGGTTCCAGTGAGGCCAGGGCTGAGGGCAGGGGGTGGCTGTTGCAGGGGGCAGGGAAGATTCAGGGCCACCACCCCACTGACTCTCTGGAGGGGCAGCAGTGGCCTTGTCTATGTGTGTGGGGATGCAGGAGGGAGGGGGAGGAGTAGAGGGCAGAATGGGGAAGGGGGTGGCCAGTGGGAGAGGGGAGGGAAGGGAGAGAGGAAGGTGGTGGTGGGGAGGGGTTGGGGAAGGATGGGGAGGGAAGGAGGGCGTAGACTCTTGGGGAGGGGAAGGGTGACCGCAGCGAGGGGAATGGCAGAGTGGAGGTTAGTGGCGGGAGTTGGGAGGACGGGAAGAGAAGGTGGGGATGGGAAGAGGAGAGGAATGGGAAAGGGAAGGGAGGGAAGGGCAGTGGGGATGGGAGGAGGGGAGAGAGGGTGTTAGTGGGGGAATAGAAGAGGGAGGGATTAGTGGGGGTGGGAAGGGAGAGGCTAGTGGGGATGGGAGGAGGGGGCTAGTGGGGAGAATGGGATGGGGAAGGGAGGGAAGGGTAGTAGAGGATAGGAAGAGCACAGGGTTAGTGGGGTTGGGAGGGGGGAGGAGGAGGGGCTTAGAGGGTGATAGAAGGGGAAAGGGTTAGTGGGGGTGGGAGGAGAGGGAGGGGTTAGCGGGTGGTAGAAGGAAGGGTTAGTGGGGGGTGGGAGGGGAGGAGTTAGCGGGTGGTAGAAGGGGAAGGGTTAGTGGGGGTGGGAGGGGAGGAGGGGTTAGCGGGTGGTAGAAGGGGAAAGGGTTAGTGGGGGTGGGAGGGAGAGGAGGGGTTAGCGGGTGGTAGAAGGGGAAGGGTTAGTGGGGGTGGGAGGAGGGAGGGGTTAGCGGGTGGTAGAAGGGAAGGGTTAGTGGGGGTGGGAGGGGAGGGAGGGGGTTAGCGGGTGGTAGAAGGGGAAGGGTTAGTGGGGGGTGGGAGGGGAGGGGGTTAGCGGGTGGTAGAAGGGGAAGGGTTAGTGGGGTGGAGAGGAAGAGGAGGGGTTAGTGGGAGATGGGAGGAAGGGGGTTAGCGGGGTGGGACGGGAGGGGAGGGGCTAGCGGGGGTGGAAGGAGGGGAGGATGCTGGGGAGCGAGGGGCTGTCCCAGTGCAGCCCGGCAGCGTGGAGGCGGCGGTGGCACGTCCAGGTGATGGATGGTTTAATATCGCTCCATGCAACCCCCTCCCCCGCACGGCGCCGCAGCTCCCTGAACGGGGGTGGTGGTGTACACGAGACAAACACCCCCAACCGCCACTCCCCCCCAGCCCAGCTCCCAGCACCAGGGAGAGGCCAGGCGTCCTGGCCCAGCGAGACGTGGTCATGCTAGGAAGGAAGGAGGCAGCTGCAAAAGGCAGCCCCTAGGCCAGATCCTCGGGGGAGGGACTGCTGGGAATAACCAGAGTCCCTGCCTCCCCCACACTGCACCCCACACACTGCCCCATGCCAATGTCACCCCCTGACACACCACTCCCTACCCCCCCCACTGCATCCGCCCCACCACTGTGCCCACCCTACCCTACCTCATCTACCCCACCCTGATCGCATGCCCCCACAGCACCCACCGCACCCCACCTGCAGTGCACCCCCACAGCCCAGCACCCCCGCTGCACTTCCCCAGGTCTCTGCCCCCTAACCCAATGTGTGCACGTACACAGCCCAGACCCATGAGCACCCACGTTACAGGTACACACTCAGCCCTAGCCCAGGCAGGGCCAGAGAGAGAAGCATGTGTGTGTCTGGGTGTGTCTGTGTATCGTTGTGTGTCTGTGGGGCTGGAAGGGTCTGTGCACTACCTGCCTAACCATCAGTGGTGTGGTTTGGCTCATGTTTTCGGACAACCTGTGAGAGGCAATTGAATAAATACACCCCCATGAACACACCCTGACAGTCCCATATTTTCAGACACACACACACAGGCGTTCACACACTCATATTCACCCAGATGCTCACACTCACACCCAGACATTCACGCACTCACACACACATTCTCACACCCAGACACACACACACACACACCCAGACCTTCACACACACTACACACTCACACACACCCAGACATTCACACCCTCACACACACACTTCCACTGCCCCTTGAGTCACTCCCACTAGCACAGGCTTTGGCACTCAGCCTCGGGGCCAGTCTCTGTTGAGGCCCCTGCTTTCCCAGCAGGCTTGTACCCTGGTGGGCAGGAGCCAGCAGGGGGCAGCAGGGCGGAGGGGGCAGCAGGGGCGAGGCACTCTCAGCTTGGGGTCAGTGCAGGAGGGGTCCCCCATGACCCAGCCCCCTTCCCAGACAGCAGCCTCCCTGCACATGCCACCTCATCCTGCCTGCCTGTGGCATCCCTGGCACCTGATTGACGGGATAAGTGACAGGCAGCACCGCCCCCCCGGCCGTGGGCGAGACTTCTCTGAGCCGCTCAGACATGCGCCCCACTTGCCCGCCCTCACCTGTCCATCAGCACCTGCCTGCCCGCGGGGGGAGGGCGATGTGGGTGGGAACAGAAGGGTGCAGGGTGTGGGTAGATGGCCAGGGTCAGCCCCAGTGGGACAGGGCTGTGTGGCGGGGCTGGTATGTGAGTGGCATGGGGAGAGGCAGAGCCTTGCCCGTGCTGGAGGCCCCAGGCTGGATTGGCCCTTGGCCAGCAGGCCGGGCTGGACAGCACTTCCTGCCCATTCTATACTGTGTAAATGACACTGGTGGGGCAGGAAGGGCAGCCCCCTCCCCCAGGATCCCAGCTGGGGAGGAGGGATGGTGGGAGGTAAGTGAGGGCAACCCAGCAGCACCAACCCCCCAGCAGCTCCAGGATTCACCCTCCAGCCCGGGGGAGCTGGGCCTCAGGACACTGCTCCAGGATTCACCCCGCCCCCCAGCCCAGGGGGAGCCGGGCCCTGGGGCTCAGCACCAGGACTCCAGGTCGGTCAGTTCCTCTCCCAAAGTCTGTGAAACATCTGTGACTCCCCAGCGGGTGGCCCCGGAGAGTGGCAGATCCTCCATCCCCAACCAAATGGGCTCCCGAAATAACTCCCATCCCTGGCTCCCTGCAGTCCTGCCACTGAGTCAGCCAGGCGAGGGGGGCAGGGTGCTTCTGAGCCACCGCCAGATCCCTTTCTGTTCATCACAGACCAGCCCTACCTCTGCTGCACCCACAGAACTGACTTCCCTGGGCTAGGGACAGAACCCCCTGGCACCAGGCCCCGATCTACCCACTAGACTGCACTCCCTTCATGGAGCTGGGGACAGAATCCAGGAGTCCTCTGTGCCTCCCCACGCCACTCTCAGCGTTCTAGCACTGGGTCGCCCCTGTGTCCCAGTTTCCTCCGACAGATGATGGCAGGGTGTCTAATCTTGTCCTTCCAAACCAAACACCCTCCCCCTGAAACTGCCTCTCCTGGGGAAAAGAAAACATCACCCAGGTTCTTGACCCCTCCCTCGCAGCCCCAGTTGGGGTGCCACATGGAGTCATTTTTGCCACCTGATTGGAAGATGACCAGGAAAGGGCAGCCAATCACACACATCCCTCCCTCCCCTCCGAGGAATTTTTATGAATTGGTTCCTAGAACTAGTGCAGCTCTGGGGATCTGTGAACATGGTGTTGCTTGGGCTGCAGTTAAATCCTGCACCTCCCTGCTCCAAACTCTAGCTCCTACCTCATGGCATTCTGAAGCCCACTAGACACTGGCAGCCACAAAACCCAGGAACTCAGCAGGTAACAGTGATCAGAGCTCAGAACAGTTTAGGGCAGAGTTAAGAAAATTTCAAGGTGGCATTAAAGGAGTCTGGGGGCACAGGTAAGAGTGTTTTAGGGAGGAGTTAGGGACATTTCAAGGTGGAGTTAAAGGAGTTTGGGGGCACAGGTAAGAGTGTTTTGGGTGGGAGTTAGGGGCATTTGAAGGTGGAATTCAGGGTATTTTGGAGAGTTTAGTGCATTGGGGCAGAGTTAAGGGCATTTCAGGGTGACCTCAGCTATGCTTCTCTGGGTGTTCTAAAGGGAAGGGCCAGGATTCCCAGCCTTTGTGCTTTGCACAGGGAACTTCGATGTGCTCCTTGGGGCTGGTTTCCCTTAAGCAAATCACTGATATTTACAACCCCCAGTGCTGACTTAATTAAGATTTTTTGCCTGGGAATTAATTAGCACTCACAGCCCCCAGGGGCCGGCGTTCCTGGAGCTGGAGGAAATGAAAACACTTTGATACCTGTGCAGCTGTAAAGTGAGCTCTTTGAGTATATAGGTGCCTGGGCAGAGCCATGGTTTGGGGGAGGTGTGTGCCCAGGGCCGGGATCGCGGGGGGAGCTGCATGTTGGGACTTAGGGGCTCTGACAGAGTTGGAGGGAGCCAGAGCTCGGGTAGTAGCCTGGCCCATTCAAGGCGGGTGGGGAATGGAGGGAGTCCCTCCTCCCCCCGTGTTCCTCCCTCCCCTCAGGCTGGCGGGGAGATTGACCTGGGCAAGATCCCCAGACACTGGAGAGGGGGCAGGGGGGACTCCTGACCCTGCCTGAACTGAGATGGCTCACCACACACATTGCTCCCGCACGCCTGGCCCCAGATTCCATGCCCCTCTCATGGCCAGGGACAGAACCCAGAGTCCTGACCCCCAGTCCTTCCCCCACTCTAGCCCCAGCGCCTTCCAGAGCTGGGGATAGAACCCAGGAGTCCCAGGCTGGTGCATGGACCTGCCTCTGAACCCCGGCGTGGCAGGTTTAAGTCTCGGCTTGACAAAGCCCTGGCCGGGTTGATTTAGTTGGGATTGGTCCTGCCTAGAGCAGGGGGCTGGACTTGATGACCTTCTGAGGTCTCTTCCAGCTCTATGGTTCTATGATTCTATGATTCTAGGGTGAGGAGTGGATGAGCTGTGTGAGCCTGTGGCTTGTGCTGACACCGGGGTACACCAGTGCCCTTTGCCTGGGGGTCTCTCCCCGCAGAGAGGAGCTAGAGTAGATGTGACCTTGGTTCCTGGTGGTGGAGCTTCTGGCCAGCAGGAAATGCATCCCCCTGCTTTCCAGGCCTGCTGGGGTCCCCCCAGGCCTGCTGGCGCCCCTCAATCCCAACCTCCTGATATTTCCACTCTGGGCTTTCCCCCTTCCCCCCAGCTATGCTAGTGCCCTTCTATCCCGACCCACCGCACCCTGGTACTTTGACCCTGGGCTCCTTCCCCCTGCCTCGTGCTGGCGAGTGCCCTCTGCGAAGCGCCCTTCGAATCCCTCCCCCTCGGAGCAAATGCCACCGCGAAGGCAGCTGCAGCTTGGCCTCGGCTGGGCCCTGCCCCATCCTGCCGCTGCCCTGCCCTGCCGCCGAGCCGTGGGCACACAAGGGGCAACACGCAGCTTCTGTGGGAAGCGGCCGGACAGGCCGGGACGGGTCAGATGTGGGACGGGGGGTGCACAGTGGGGTGAGGCCGTCAGCACACACCCCGTCTGTCTGTCTGTCTGTCTGCTCGTGGGAGAGGTGGGGGAGGGGGACAGACAGTGAGGAAGGAGCCCGTCTCGCTGCCTGGCGATGTCACCATGGTTACCTCAGTGAGAGCTGCAGGGATTGGTGTTACATGGTGCCATCGTGAGCTGCCCTGTGCAGGGTGGGTCCCGCTGCCTCGGGCCCAGCTCTGGCCCTGCAGCCACCCCGTGGGGCCCCCCAGGCTGCTCCTCAATGGCACCGGCGGGTGGGAGTTCCCCCTCGGCCAGCAGGAGGTGCTGCCGGTTCAGGCCCTAGGCAGGGACTTAGGAGATCTGGGTTTAATTCCCACCTGTGCCAGTGCCTCCCTGGGTGACCTTGGGCAAGTCACTGCATCTGTCTGTGCCTCGGTTTCCCCAACTGGAAGATGGGGAAATAATCCTTGGTCTATAAGCTGTGAGCTCTTTGAGGGCAGGGACTAAGACTCTTGGGTGTCTGTGCAGCGCCCGGCACAGCGGGGTCCTGATCTTGGACAGGGTCTGCACAGCGCCCGGCATAGCGGGGCCCTGATCTCGGATGGGGTCTGCACAGCGCCCGGCACAGCGGGGCCCTGATCTCAGATGGGGTGTGCACAGCGCCCAGCACAGCGGGGCCCTGATCTCAGATGGGGTGTGCACAGCGCCCAGCACAGCGGGGCCCTGATCTTGGACAGGGTCTGCACAGTGCCCGGCACAGCGGGGCCCTGATCTCGGACAGGGTCTGCATAGCTCCCAGCATAGCGGGCCCTGAGCTCGGTGGACTCTCAGCTCCATACTGGAAAACACCTAATAGGAGCGTCTGGCAGCTCTTCGTGGCACCGAGGTCTCTTTGTTGTAGCTACATATTAGTCCATTTCAGTTGCACCTAGAAATTCCAGTCTCAGCCCAGGACCCCACGGCACCAGGAGCTGGACAGATGAAGAACAGAGGTGTGTTTTCTCCATGTACAGCCCTGGCCCAAGGGGTGTTTTCTCCATCTACAGACCTGCCCCCCACTGGATCCAACACCCCTATCTACAGCCCTGTCCCCATCGGATCTGACATCCACTATCTACAGCCCTGCCCCCCACTGGATCCAAGACCCTTATCTACAGTCCTGCTGCCCATTGGATCCGAAACCCCTCTCTACAGCTCTGCCCCCCCACTGCATCAGACCCCCCTCTCTCCCAGCTTGGGTTATTTCCATCAAGGTTTTAAACTCAGGTCTTTCATGCAGGGCTGGTCCGCACTTAACTAGAGCTCCCCCTTCTCCTCCCTCCACACTGCTCCAGGGCAGCCTGCCCCTCTGACCTGTGCCTGCCCCTTTAAGGCAAGGTGCTGGGTTCTAGATATAGCTATTTTCTCCCCCTTTTGTCTCTCTTTTTTTTTTTTTGGCGGAATCAAGGTATCGAGCGGGCTCCTGGGGGCCTCCCAGCCGTGGTTACTCTGGCAACCAGACTTGCGAACCTGTAATTGGGCTGGAAAAGCAACCTGGTTTCAAGTTATTACAATGAAGGCGGGTGAGATTTCAGGGTGATTACAAATCTCCCCAGGTGCCTATATAAATAGACTGTGGCAAGGCTGGGACAGGTAGGATCCAGACCCAGGCAGGTGGAGGGAATAGGCACGTGCCCCTGACAAGGCCCCAGTGTGATGGTAGGGGGTGCTGTGCTTCATGGTGAGGGAGGGGTGGGGAGTAGGTGGGGCAAGAGCTGTAGTTGGCTTTCCCTGGTCTCCAAGCTGGATTGTCCTGTGGCCAGAAGCAGCAACATTCCTGTCCCATGGCCTTCCCCACCCTGGCAAATCTATGCAGGGGTTTTCACGAAGCCCAGCGTGGGTAAGGAATCTGCAGGGTAGAGCTGGCAGGGAGAGTGGTCACTGCTGGGTGGATGCCCCGATGCAGGGCAGATGAAGGGCAGAGCTGGGCACTTCACAGGTCATGCCCAGCTGCTTTAGTCACAAGGGGGATCTCCACTCCTGGTAGCAGTGCAGGGCCTATGACACACAGCAGCAATAGCAGCCAGCAGAGGGTGCTATAGGGAGACCAACCCACCAGAGTCAGCAGCTGGCATCAGGGCCATCTCTGTGTTGTGTGTTTCTGCAGCACCTAGCATGGGAGGGGCGAGAGGGTTAGACACTACCGTAATACACCTAATAAAGTGTAGGGCGCAGTACAATGGAGTCGGGATCATGGACCGGGGCTCCTGTGGGTACTGTAATACTCCTAGTACATAGGAACAATAATATGGCCACACGCAATGCCAGTAGAGGGCGCTGTGGCATCTCTCACTCACCCTGTGTATCAGATTGGGCCCTGGAAGGGGTGGGAGATGCGGCAGGTGGTGTGAGCTTTTAACCCCCTAGAAGCTCTATAAGCCAGGCCTCCAGGGAGTAGGGGAAACGTAGTATCTGGTCCCCAGGGCAGGCTGGGATGGGAGAGGCAGGGCTGCCTAGTTGCCCACCCCAGACACTGCCTCTAGCCCCTCCTCCCATGTGGGACGGGAGGAATCCTACCCCAGCATCTCCCCACACCTCTGCAACCCATCAAGTGCCCCATCCCCCACCCCAACCTCCAGATAGCTTCAAGCCCTTACAGTAGACCGCGGAGACCAGCTGCCCCCCACTCCAGTCCCCACCCACCCCATCTCTGCTCACCCTGGCTGGTCCAATCCACTTCTCCTCTCTCTCCTGCTCCAGCAGCCCCCAGCGGGCTGAACTGGGCTGCATCAGTTTAGAGCCACAGATTTGCCCAGTGAGAGGCCAACTGGCCTGGGCGGGATTAGAACCAGGGTCAGGAGAAAGGGATTGCTTCTGTGGGGGAGGGGAAAGGACCAGCCCATGAGTATTCAGTCCGCCAGAGCCAGCGAGAGAACTCACACATCCTGACTCCCAGCCCCCCTGCTCTAACCATTAGACCCTTCTCCCTTCACTGAGCCAGGACTAGAACCCAAGTGTCCTGGTTCCCAGACCCCTGGTTTGCATCCAGTGCGCTGACTAGGTGGGAGAAGGGGAGGGATCCAGCAGACTGAACGGTCACTAAGAGCACGTCTACCCAGCAGGGCTAATGCTGAAATAAGCTACGCAACTCAAGCTACATCAATGGCGTAGCGTAAGTTGAAATAGCTTGGCTTGGCGTTTGGCGCTGTCTACCCAGCAGGAGGTCTGCGTTAGAGCATCCTGCCCCCGACTTCCCTTACTCCTCGTGCAGTGAGGGTTACAGGAGTCGGAGTAAGCAATCCTCCAGCTCGCCGTTATTTCGACATTATGTCCAAGTAACTGCCTGGAATATGTTATTTCAGTCATTCCGAAATAACGCTGCTGTGTAGACGCACCCTAAATGTTTTCCTTCCGCAGCCCACTGAGCTGGGCATGAGACCCCACTTCCTGCCTTGCCCGAGGTCTGTGCTGGCTCCATCTCCTACCCCAGATCTCCCTCAGTTACCCTGGGCTCAGAGAGTCTTGCTTCCAGCTGCTGGCCAGCAGTGGCCTGATTAGCCAGGACCGGCTCAGGGACAAGGCCCCTGCTCAGAACTGCTCCAAAGGCCTTGGTGCAGATGCGCCCGCACCCAGCTGGAGGAAAAGAGCGTCACTCCAGTGCAGCCAATGGGCCAGATCCCAGCTGGCATCCAAAGGGGTTCAGCGGCACAAATAATTCAGTGGCAGATTACAAATCCCTGGCCCCAGTTGGCACAGAGGCTGCCAGCCCCTCTGCTCCGTTGCACTGGCCCTGAGGAGCGGACTTAAAAGATCATCCCCTTGTCATTGATTTTTCCTAAAGGAAGTAGTAAGTCACTGCTGGCACTGTAAAAGGATAATGACTGATAGAGGCCCAGCAGCACCACCCGGGGGCGCCGTCCCACTTGCTCACCAGCGCTTCATGTGCGAGCGAGTGGTCAGCTTTGGGAGGCACGCTGCTTTGCTGCGGGGGGTGCCGTGGAGCCCATGCTTTGCAGGGGAGCTGGTGCAAGCAGCCAGGCCTGGGTCTCACCAGTGAGAATCAATTCTTGGGGCTGAGTTGCTCCCCGGGCACCGGGCGTCGAAGCGGGGCTGAGCTGCTGG
Source organism: Rafetus swinhoei (assembly GCA_019425775.1). NCBI lineage: Eukaryota > Metazoa > Chordata > Testudines > Trionychidae > Rafetus > Rafetus swinhoei. The sequence continues at coordinate 686,519 of JAFJHL010000157.1, read as the reverse complement.
ACTGCCCGACTCGCTGTTGTGCCCACCTCTGCCCCGGCCTGGGGCAGCCTCACTAAAGACGTTCCACAGAGAAGCTCTGATTTCTCTCCCAGCAGGGCCAGAATCTTGCTCCTGCTCAGCAGAGGGGAGGAAGCGTGTTGTAGCACATTCCGAATTACCTTCTCTCGTGGTTACGCCCACTAAGGCCGACAGCCCCAGCACAGGTCCGGCTGGCGCTGCCCCAAATCAGAGGGGCTCTGGGAGGAGGGTGGTCTGGAAAAGGGCAGGGAAGGAAAAACAAGACAGACCCAGAGAAGGGTGAAGTACGGCCCAAGGGTGGGGGGGAGGGAGCAGATGGTCAGTGGAAGGTGGGGAAGGAAGGCGCCTCTGTCTTGGCCATCATCATTCCCCCGTCGGTCTGTCCACTCCCATCTCCGCAGGGCTGCAGTGGAGATGGCCTGGCCTCTGCCCTGAGAAACCCTACAATAACAAACTACTGTGTATGGCCCTACGATAACAAACCATCACGCGCGGCCCTAAAATAACAAACCGCCACACGCAGCCCAACCGAAACAAACTGCCACACATGACCCTACAATAACAAACCATTACATGTGGCCCTACGATAACAAAGTGCCAGACACGGCCTTACGATAACACACAGCCAAATGACAGAAACACACATGCACACACAGACACACATGCACACACATGTGCACACACACAGAGACACACACACAAGCACACACATATGCATGCACACACAGACACACATGCACACACAGAAACACACACCTGTACACAGACACACATGCACACACAGACACATGCACACACACAGACACACATGCACACACGTGCACACACACAGAGAGAGACACACACAAGCCCACATGCACACACATATGCATGCACACACATGCACACACAGACACATGTGCAGACACACATGCACACAAACACACACATGACACACACGCATACACACATGCACACACATGTGTACAGCTGGGGCCAGTGCAAGCTGGGTCTCAGGCTGTGCCAGGATCCGAAGACTTGGTCAGATTCAAGTTGGAACCAAGCGGCAGCGCTCAGAGCGGGACCGAGGCAGGCCGGACACCTGGGTTCTCTCCCCAGACTGGGCGGGGGGAGGGGGGTGGTGTAGATTAGAGAGGGGCTGGGCTGGAAGCCAGGACACCTGGGTTCTCTCCCAGCCCTGGGAGGGGAGGGGGTCTAGGGACTAGAGCAGAGTGCGGGGGTGGGCTGGGAGCCAGTGCGGGGGCTGGCTGGAGGATAATGGCCCCGGCCAGGCGAGATTTCGAGGCTCCAGCCAGACTGGGCTGCTCCAGGAGAGGCCAGGGGAGGTCTGTGCCAAGGCCAGCACCATGCAGGGAGCCAGCTGCCCCTCTGCCCTGCTGGCTTAGTCTGATTAGCACCTGCCAGCCCCATCCCACCACAGGGGCCTAATCGGCGCCGGCAGCACAGCCGGCCGAGCCCTGATAAGAGCCTGGCAGTGCCTGGGCACTGGGCAGCATTGTCAGCAGGGCCAGGGCTGCTTGGCATCTGCCTGCCCGCGGGACAGCTGCCCGCCTTCCAGCCCATCTCGTGTGCCGCAGCTGGACCGACTGGGGAGCTGGCAGAGCGCGAGATGGGGGTGAGGGAGCGTTGGCCTGTGGCTGTCCCGCTACTGACCCCGCAAAGCATTTGGAGGCAGCTCAACTGGGTTCTATCCCCAGCTCTGGGTGGGGAGTGGGGTCTAGTGGTTAGAGTGTGTGTGTGGGAAGGGGGGGGGGGGGTCAGGGCTCTTAGCTACCGGCCTCCCACCCAGCCCTACGCTCCTCCAACTCCCTGAGAAGGAAAAGGCAGGATATTCTGTTATCCAGCCTGCACATCTGCTGAAGCCCTCAGTCCTGTATCCAAACTCTGCTCCTTCCGCTACCTCTCAGCCTGGATCAGCGATGTAACATCCCACCCCTCTGGGGCCTGGAAACAGCTGGCACCACCCAGCCCGTCCTGGCGCCTCCAAGGTTTGCTTTTCTTTCCAAAAGCCCCATCCACCCGGAGCCGTTCTGGTTGCAACGCAAACCTCCAAGCTCTGACACCCGGCTGCAGCGGGCGTGGAGAGGAGGCTGTGGAGAGTCTGGGACGGGGTTGGGAATGCACCTTTCTTCCATCCATGTCGCTTTCACCCCCATTGCTCGGACTGGACGCATTTAAAAAACCGGCAGAAAACATGGGCCAGCTGGGATTCCTCGGTTCACATCGCCTCGTCTTTCCAAACAGCCCCTCACCTCGCTAGAGAGCCGCTCTGTAGCCTGGGGAAACGCTCACCACGGATAGGAAAGGACAGAGCTAGCTGGTCTGCTCCACTTGGCCCAGACAGGCCTTTGGGGAGCCCTGTGGCCAGTGTGGGGGCGGGGACATGCCTTGAGGAAGAGGGGGGCAAACGGCTGACCGGTTAGCAAAGCTGCCCTGTGAGGAACGCTGGACAGACCTGGCCATGGTCAGTGGAAAGCAGAGATGGCTTGGGAGGCAGGAGGACCGGTGCGGGGCTGAGAACCGCTTTCAGCTCTGTCAAAGGTTGCTGGGTTGGGGGGGAGGGAGTGCCAGGAGATCTCCATGTTCCCTGAGGGCAGGACAAGATGGAATGGGCTGCATCCGCAGCAGGAAAGACTTGGGTGGATTCAGGCAAACCCCTCTTACTGGCTCAGCTGGAGATGGGGTGTGTCAGGATGGTTCTGGGGTCCCCGCCACTCGGGGTTTAAGAGCAGTTTGGACAAATCCCTGTCAGGGAGGGTCTAGGCCCAGAGGCTGGCCTAGGTGGCCTCTCCAGGGCCCGCCAGCCCCCGGCTTCAAGGATTCTGTGACACAAAAGGTTTTCTTTTGACCCGACATTTTTTGATTCAACAAAAACATTGACAAATTTAGTCCCCCCCAATTTTTCAACATTGCAAGAGCATCACGAATGCGAGGATATGCCAGATCCACCCCAGAGCTCAACAGAGCCAATAGATTTATTTACACCCCGGCCCCCACCCAGGACCCCTGCACACCCCTTCTAGGGAGGTCTGTGCCATCTTCTGTCAGCGGCTTGACCTCTTGTGGGTGGAGTCTGCTTTGTGGGTGGAGCGCAAAAGAGCCCCGCCCCTTTGGGGCCCACTCGCACTCCTATAAAGCTGGGAGCCACAGGCATGGCACACTGGGTGCAGCAGGGACTGGCGTATGAATGCTGCTGTCCCTGTGGCCAAGGCCCAGTGGTGGGGAGGTGCCAGGCGGGCGGGGGAGGTGCCGGGTGGGCGTGGAGGGATTTTCCTTCCCAGGCCCCACAGTGGGGAGATCCCAGGGGCTCAGGCTGCAGCTGGGAGCAGTGCTGTAGCTGGCCGGGCCTTGCATTCCAGGCCAGCTGTTCTTTGGGGATGTGGCTGGGGTCTCTGTCCCCGAGCCAGTAGCAACCATCATCACCAAGGTCAGGCCTCGGGCACTTCCAGGGCATGAGCTGGGTCACTAATCCCTCCCCAATTGCTGCCACCTGGCCAGAGCCTGGGGGCTGGTGCCATGTACCCCCTGCCCCACTGGGCATCGAGACAGAGCCCTCCCCATCTCTACAACCCGCACCTCCGGGGCACCCTGCTCCTAGCCCCCAACCACAGGGCTGCCCATTGTCTCTACGCTCAGTCTCTCCATCTGCCGGAGCCAGCTCCGGGTTTGGCAGTGCCGTGCCGGATTTGTGTGGTGTCATCATGTCCCTGGTCCTGTCCTACTGGGAAAGTGGGGGGGGTCTTTATCTGGTTTTGCTCCTCTGGCCCCTGTCGGGATGTGTTACGTCTCCCATCCCCCAAGCGGCATCGGTACCGACGGCTGGGACTGGTCTGGGCAATGAGGGCATGGAGAGGCTGTTAGGAGAAGGGTGCCTCATGGTTAGAGCTGGGATGCCAGACTCCTGGGCTCTGCCTCTGCTGGGGTGTGGCGTCTAGAGGTTAGCGCAACGGTTTGGGAGCCAGGACTGTTGGATTCTTTTGTTAGCTGCATGAGATCAAAAATCATGTGTCAGACCTAAAAAACCTTGAGATGTTTTCAATCCCACCTTGTCTAGCTGGTCTGGCTTTTGAGCGCTGAAATCCCGACCTCTGTACGGTCCCAAGGGTGCCGGACCGCTAATGGTGCCCTCTCACACATTTTATTGGGGAACTGACCCTGGTTGCAGGAGCTCCCACCCCCACATTGGCCTGGCTCCTGTCCAGCTGTTAATTCTCTCCCCGCCCAGCCCCCAGCCTCCCCTCTGCCCTCCAGGGGCATTTTCTTCCCTACCCCCTGCGCTTGCAGGGCTGCAGCAGGGTCTCCCCTCCCCCTTCCAGGCCGAGGGGCTGGTTCCAGAGGCTCCAGCGCCCCATCCCAGGTGGGTGCTGTGGGGCTGGGAGGGGAAGAGATCCCGTCCTGCCCCCTTGTGCACAGCAGGGAAGGGGGAGAGGCTGCAGAGCCACCATGAGCGGTGGAGCTTCTTAGCTCCCTCCCCCACCTCTCCCTTCCCGTGAGAACGGCTTGGGGGCGCTGAGCAGGGCCGGCCCGAGACATTTTGGTGCTCTGGGCCCCGGCGCCGCCCCGGGTGCATGGCGCATGCGTGAGCCCACCCCCGGGATGCGCAGGCGGTCGCACGGCGCTTGCGCTGCCCGGCCACCGCCGCTGGCGCGCAGCCCAGGGCCGCCCAGGCGGGCCGCGCCTGGCCGTGCCGGGCCCCGCAGCTGCGGGGAGAAGGGCACTGTGGGGGTTAACGCGGCCCCCGCCCTGGGCGGCCACTACAGCCTGCCGGGAGCCGGGCGCGTGGCGCCTGATGGCAGCTATAAGGGGCGCCACACGCCCCTTACAGCTGCCATCAGGCGCCCCCCATCGGTTGGCGCCCCGGGCAGCTGCCCGGCTCGCCCACCCTTTAGTCCGGCCCTGGCGCTGAGCAGAGGGGGAAGTGCAGAGAGAGCTCTTCAGGCAGCAGCTCCGAGGACCTCATCTGAAGCCCTTCCCCAGAGGCAGCTGCACCTCAGCCCCCGGCCACGGATCCCTGTATAAACAGCCCCCAGGGCTCCACCCCAGGGGGCTGCATCTCAGCCCGGGTGAGGATCCCTGGATAAACAGGGCACGTGCCCCACCCCAGAGGCGGCCGGGTCTCAGCTCAGATGGGTGCTGCACACTGCTAGGGTGGCTTGAATGTAGCTGTACGTGTGTGAGGTATTTTCTCTACTTACCTACCAGTCCCCCCTTTTAGCCCCCCTCTCCCGCCCAATAACTGGCAAACAAAGGAAGGGGGGAGCAGTAGCTCAGAGCATCTTGGAAGTGGGTTCCCCGTCATTCCCCTCCCCCGATGAAAGTCCAGGTTCTCCTTTGCCAAGCCCACCCCATTAGGCAGCCTCATCACAGTATTGGCAGCTTGTGCTGTAAATTTTTAATGCAAATAGCAAGCGCTGATCCCGGGAGAGGGCCTGTCCATTACCCCCTTGGCGAGCTGGCAGGGCTAGCCCCGAGCCGGAGACTCCTTCAGTGAGAGGAGAACCCTGAGCCCTAGACAGCCTGAGACTCAGGGTGTGGGGATGCACGGAGGTGGGGGGCAGAACGCAGCAGCTGTTCATCCAAGGATCCCTCATCTGGCGCTAAAATGCAGCCAGCTCTGGGGTGAGGTGCAAGGGCTGTTTATACAGGAATCCCTCACCTAGTGCAGACATGCAGCCACCTCTGGGGTGGGGGATGGGAGCTAGGCTCACTTGCCCTATGCTGAGATGCAGCCACCTCTGGGGTGGGGCACAGGGGCTGTTCATACAGGGATCTACGCCAGGTGCCTGATGAGAATCAGGCTGGATGCCTTCACAGGGGCTCGTGGAGGCTTGTGAGAGGAGGGGGCCCAGGAAGAGCTGCCAGGTTTCCTGATCAGGACAGCGACACGGATGGGGAAGAGATTTTGTCCTCAGGTCTCTCCTGTATCCAGGTCTTGGAGTGACAGGATCCCAGCTGGTTTCACTGCGATTGGCTGATTGTGTGTCCTGGGCTTCTGCTATGTCAGGGCATGTGGCTCAGAGAAGGGGGCGGAGGGCATCCAGGAAGGAGGGGGCAGCTCAGGATCATGCTCCGGGGGCCCGACAAGAGACACGGGCCGAGAGATGCTTGTGCACTATGTTCTGGGCCTGTACAGCCCTCTGCACCATGCGGTCCTGGGCTGTGACTGGGCTGCCAGTGCTAGCGTAATACACCTGGGCTACGTCTACACTGCAGGCTTCTTGTGCAAAAACTTGCTGAGTGTCTACACTGCACGCACGTTCTTGCGCAAGTAAATTTACAGTAAAGCATCAGAACAGAGGGCTTCTTGCGCAAGAGTTATTCCTCTCCCCACGAGGAATAAGCCCTCTTGCACAAGAAGGCCATGTGGACGGGCAACAGGGGTTTCTTGCGCAAGAAACCCCCATGGCTAAAATGGCCATCAGCGCTTTCTTGTGCAAGAGAGTGTCCACACTGCCATGGATGCTCTTGTGCAAAAGCACATCTCTTGTGCAAAAGCACATGGAGTGTGGATGCGCTCTTGCGCAAGACCTTTTGCACAAGAACTCTTGCACAAAACAGTTCTTGCGCAAGAAGCCTGCAGTGTAGACGTAGCCCTGATAAATAATGGACAGCACCTAGCACAATGGGGCTCCTATGTGCTAGCTACCGTAACACACCTAATAAATAACATACAGCATCTAGCACTATGGGGTCCTGGGCCAGGACTGGGATTCTAATGCTACTGTAATATGATTAATAGATCATGTACAGCACCCAGCACCAGTGGGTCTGGGGCCAGGCACTACGGTAATACAAATACATCATAATAATGAGTATAGTAGCCAGGGGAAAGGGCTCCCCTCTAGCTGGGTTGTTCCCTGCTGGCTCAGAGGAGGCTGCTGAGAGCAGTCCTGAGAGATTCCTAGGGCCCATTGTGATCATCCTAGTCTGACCTCCTCCTAACACAGGCCACAGAACTTCCCACAGAGCGTATAGAAAACCACCCACTCTCGATTTAAAGCTCATCAGTGATGGATCCGGTGGTGAATTGCTCTGCAAGGTGCTCCAGCGGGACACGGAGTCAGGAGTCCACCCAGCTGAGACTTAATCTGATTCCATTTTTACTTAGAAAGTTTCAGACCAAATCGTCATCACTTCTAATGTCTGAGCCTATTTTTATGCCAGTCAATAAAGAGGTGAGGCAGAACGGGCAGGGGGCCAAGTTATCGGAGTAGAAACTCTCCGGCCTTTCATCTGTGGCTTCTGGTGGCTCCTTCGGCCTCGTTCCGTCTGGACTGGTATTTCTCCAGTGTAGGGCCTCATCGCTTGGTTTTTATACCTCTTCACGTTCCGTATTCATTGGCTGTCCTGCAATCAGCACTAAGCAAAATGCCTCTGCACGCTTCTGTGAACATCTCTTTTTGCCCTTTGCTTATGTCAGAATGTCTTCATGTCACCTCACACCTCCTCTCCGCGTGGAGACTTTCACCATTATGTTTTGTGCAATCGGACGGCGTAACTTCCTTTTCTCTAAGTCCTCCAGCACAATAACAGACGTCCCCTTTGTCCAGGCAGCTGTAAGCAAGGTCTAAACCAGAGCGATTGGTACAACAAGGCTTATGTTAGAGTTAGGTCAAGGCCTAGCAATATTTCGTATCTTCTCCAAACCTGGGTTTTCCGGGAACTTTTCTTCCAAGTTCTAGGGTCACACTTGTTCATTTTTGAAAGGCCTCATTAGTTAATGTTGCCTGTTGCATCTTGAGATGTGCTTCTTCAGGGTAGGGCAATCATAAAGAGCCATCATACCGCACAGATCTGTCCACAAGCATGCGAGCAAGCATGAGCCAGTGAACTTGGACTCTGAGAAAGCATTTGACAAGATCTCTCTCCAAAGCCTCTTAAGCAAAGTGTGCAGTCATGGGATAGCAGGGGAGGTCCTCCCATGAATCGTAGCCGATTAACAGATAGGAGGAAATGAAGGGCAGGAGGAAATGGTCAGTTTTCACAATGAAAAGGGTTAATCGCCCCATCCAAGGATCTGTACTGGACTGGTGCTGTACCACATATTCATAAATGACCTGGAAAAGGGGGCTGTCCCGGGGCAGGCACTCACCCCCTGTTGGTCACTCTGGGAATTAGCTCTTCAATTCTGGAGTGCCCCCTTCCTGCCCACAGAGCCCTTTCCTCCTAGTGCTGTCCTAGGTCAGTGCCCCTGCACTCTGGGTTCCTCCCCTCCCAGGGAACCCCCAATCCCCCTATACCCACCTTGCCTCGGTGCCCCCCCGCCTCAGGGGCAAACTGCAGTCTGAACTGGCCACTCATCACTGTCGGGGCGTGAATCTGCTGCCTTCTCTTATCACTGGCTGTTTCCCTGAAGTCTTAGTTCATTCAGGCCTTGTCTCAGGCCTTGCAGCCTGGGAGTGGGGCCAGGGCAGGGCTCACCAGCTCTGCCTGCCTTTCCCCAGCCCTGCTCTGCTCTGCTCTGTCTCAGACAGAAATGTCACTCCTGCTCCTCAGCTAGAGCGTGAGTGAGTGTGTTCTCCTTCCCTCCAGGAGCCCTTATTTATACAGCCTCAGCTGAGCCCTAATTGGCTGTAGCTGCCTCAGCTGCAGCTACATTCTCTGGCCTTCTCCTAGGGCTGGGTTTTAACTCTTAAAGGGCCAGTGCAGAGTACACACGGGCAAATGGCCAGGTGCCAAAGTTTGTAGACAATATTCAATTACTCGAGATAGTTCATCCGATGCTGGGAAGTGCTACAAAGGGATTTCACCAGACTGGGAGCCTGAGCAACCAAAAGGCAGATGAAATTCATTGTTGATCAGTGCAAAGTAATGCACATTGCAAAACTTAATCCCATCTGTAAATGCAAAACACTGGCATCTAAATTAGCCGTTACCGCTCAAGAAAGAGATTGTGGAGACATGGTGGCTAGTTTTCTGAAAACATCCGCTTCATGTGCAGCGGCAGTCAAAACAGCAAACAGGGTTAGGAACCATTAGGAAAAGGATAGATAACAAGACAGAAAATATCGTAATGCCACTATATAAATCCATGGTCTGCCCCCACCTTGTACACTGCGTGCAGTCCCCCCACCTCCAAAAAGCTTCATTAGCACTGGAAAAAGTACAGAGAAGGGCAACAAAATGAAAGTATCTAAAAGGGTGTTACAAGGAGGAGGGAGAAAAATTGTTCTCCTTGGCCTCTGAGGATAGGACAAGAAGCAATGGGCTTAAACTGCAGCAAGGGAGGTTTAGGTAGGACATTAGGAAAAATGTTCTAGCTGTCAGGAGGGTTAAACACTGGAATAAATTGCCTAGGGGGGTTGTGGAATCTCCATCACTGGAGATATTTAAAAGCAGGTTAGACAGACACCTGTCAGGGATGATCTAGACCAGTGTTTCTTAAACTTTTTAAAGCGGAGGAACACCAAACAATAATTTTTTTTTATGAGGAACACCAAGAACTTTTTGTTGAGAAAAAAAAATAGGGTCGGGGGAAAGTTATTGAGAGGGGAAAAAAAGTCGCCTGTCCCTTTAAGGGTGGCCATTTTGAACTCTGTTGTTCTCCGCGGCACACTTCCAACTGCCTCGCAGCACACTGGTGTGCCATAGAACACAGTTTAAGAAACACTGATCTAGACAGTGCTTGGCCCTGCTGTGAGCGCAGGGGACTGGACTTGATGACCTGCTGAGATCCTTTCCAGTTCTAGGGTTCTAGGATTCTATGATCGGGGCATGAAACTGCTCCGGTGGGGAGAGGGGGGAGAGTCAAAAAGCAGGACTGTTCCACTTAGACAAGGGACGACTCAGAGGGGCTCTGGCAGAGGGCTAGCCAGTCAGGATTCGGAGAATGGGGCCAAGAAGGTGACTACGGAAGTGTTATTAACCCCTTCACATAACACAAGGCCCAGGGGGTCTCTCAGTGAAATTAATTCAAAACCCTTGTAAGGAAATTCTTCTTCACACATCATGCAGCCAGCCTGCGGCCCCCTCACAACGAGATGCCATGTAGGCCACAAGTATAACTGGGGTTGAAAAAGAATGAGATAAGTTCCTGGGGGTAGATCCACTGACGGGTAGTAGTTATGATGGCCAGAATTTATCTGGCTTCAGCATTCAGCCCCTGGATCATGTCAGACCCTCCTCGGCTGGATTGAAGAGCCCATTGTTAAATATTTCTTCCCCAGGTAGATACTTACAGGCAATCATCCCTTCACCTTCCCCCAGCCCCTACTCTTCCCTATAGCACCCATTTTCCAGTTGTTTGATCACACTCATGGCTCTTCTCTGAGCCCGCTCCAATTTATCAGCCTCCCTCTTGAATCGTAGGCACCAGAATGGGACACGATTCCAGCAGTGTCGCACCAGTGCCAAAAACAGAGGTAAATTACCCTCTCTGCTCGTTGAGATCCCCCTGTTTATGTACCCCAAGATCGCCTTAGCCCTTTTGACCACAAGGCCACACCAAGAGCTTGTGTTCGGCTGATTATCCACTAGGGATGTAATAGTGTAGTCGATTAACCAATTATCCGATAAGCAAAAGCTTATAAGTTAATGCTATAAACTACACGCATTTCCCTCCCCACCCCTGGACAGAGGCTGTTGCCACCCTGCACTACTGCCTCTGTATCAGAGGCAGCAGCACAGGGCAACAGACAGCCAGGCTGCAAAGGGAGCTGTTTTTTAAACTGACTCACCTCACAGACCAGCTCCCACCTGGCACCCCGTGAGGAGTGGCAGGGGGCTCCTCATAAGAGAGGCCAGAGTGCGCAGGCTACCAGCCCCGCCACTGGGAACTATACAATAGTTGACTAACCCATAAGAATTCATGAGGTTACTCGACTATTCAATAAACCGATATTTAACATCCCTATTATCCACCACAATCCCCAAATCTTTTTCAGAGTCGCTACTTCCCAGTCCCCCCTCCTTTGTGGCCGGCACTCCTTGGCTGTATTAAAACACAGAGGGTATGTTTACACTACAGTGCTATTTCGAATTAACTTAATTGGAAATAGTTAATTTGAATTAAGCTAATTTGAAATAACGCATCTATACACAAAAACTATTTCAAAATAGCATTTTGCTATTTCGAAATAGCACGTCCACATTGAGTGGACCCTGACCCGAAGTTAAGACTGGCCGGAACCAGTGCCGGCAGGGCATCAGGTTAGGACTTTGTGTGTGGGGCTGCTGCCTGAGGCTAACTGAGCTCTGTGCTTAAAAGGACCCTACCGCCACCCCGGACAGACAGTTCTCAGGGTTCCCCGCTTGCTTGTCTACCTCAGTGAAGGACAGCAAAGCAGTCCTGTCTTGGAGTGCCCTGAGTGCCCGCACTCGGGACACCACAGCACTCGGCCACATAGAACCAGAGCTGCCCCTGGGCACGCCGGTGCCTCTCGTGGGGTCGTTGCCATCAGCCCGGCTGCACTTGCTGCAGGCTGCCATCCAGGAGGTCCATCGGGGGGCTGTCAGGATCCAGGAGGCCCTGCGGGAGAGCGTTCACCCCGAGAAGCCCTCAGAGTCTCCCCGGTCCTCCCCATTGGGGGCTCGTGCCCCATTCCTTCCTCACGTCCTTCCACTTACCCCTCCCTAGCCCCCCTTCCTGATGTCAACAAAGACACGATGTTCAAAAATAGAAACTGGGTTTATTGAACAAAACTGGGAGATGAACCTCTGGGGAGACTGGGAAAAGGAGGTGGGAGAGGGGAAGAGAGAGGGTGGGAGAGGGGAGGGGGAAACCTGGGAGGAGGGAGCTGGAAGGGGAAGCAAGGGGAAGAAGGGGGAGGGGAAGCTCAGGGCTCAGGGTTGGGGGTCTTGCCAGACCAACCTGACTTTCATGCTAACCTGCTCCTGGGTTCGCGTGTGGCCTTCGGTGGCCAGGCTGGCAGCTGTCCTGCCATAGACGGTCGCATTCCTCCATCTAGTGCGGAGATCATGGACGTTGGGAGCATCCCCCCCAAACCTGAATAAGGTCCATGATCTCCACCCTGGATCAGGAAGGCGCCCGCCTTCTCCAGCCCCTGTCAGGCACCTGGGAGCTGGCAGACTGCTCCTGGGGAGCGGTGGAGGGCTGGCTGCCAGTGGCTTGCTGGCTCATGTTTTGGGGCCACTGGGTCAGGGGCCCCGGTGGCCACTGCTGGCTCTGGGCTGGCAAGCTTGGAGCTGGCACAGGCACTGTGGCCAGGGTCTACCCCTTTAATGGCTCCGGGCTGGGGGAGAGGAGAATAAGTTTTCCTGGTTGTGCCCAGAGTGACCACCAGGGCTCCCTGGGAAGGGCTGGAGGCCCCCCATTTCGAATTAAGTGTCTACACGGCACTTCATTCGAAATAGCTATTTCGAATTTGGCATTACTCCTTGTAGAATGAGGTTTACCAAATTCGAAATATGGGCTCCACTATTTCGAATTTATTTCAAAATAGTGGTTTGCCTGTGTAGACGCTATTAAAGTTAATTCGAAATAACTGCTGTTATTTCGAATTAACTTTGTAGTGTAGACATACCCAGACTGTTTTGCTTGGTCCCAGCTTATCATGCAAATCTGTAGATCACTCTGTATCCTAATACTCTTGTCATCTGAAGAAGTGGGTTGCGCCCACGAAAGCTCATGATACTGTCTACATGTTTTGTTATTCTTTAAGGTGCTATTAGACTACTAGCCAATTAGCCCGTCATAAGACGGGATTTTCAGGTCTCTCCTCCACGTCGGTCTTCTCTCCTGAGCCTCCTCTCTCTCTCTCTCTCTCTCTCTCTCTCTCTCTCTCCTCCTCCTACTTCCTCCCCCTCTCTCTCTCTCTCAGCTCTCCTCCGCCTCCTGCCTCTCTCTCTGTCTCTCTCTTTCACTTCTCCTCCCCTCCTGCCTCTCATTCGGGGGACCGCGGAGCCCAAATGGCCGTTTGGGCTCCGCACTCCCCGTGCTGCATGGGGGGCGTAGAGCCCAAACGGTCACTTGCGCCGCTTGCTCCCACGTGGCGGCCCGGCTGAGCAGCACAGAAGTCAGCCGAGCGCCACGGCGGGAGGCGAAGGGGGGCGGGGCGATGATGTTCATGGCCAGGAGGCGGGGCCTGGAGCCACTGTCATGCCGCACGTCACCGCCCCGCCCCCCCTTCGCCTCCCACCGTGGCACTCGGCTGACTTCTGCGCTGCTCAGCCGGGCCGCCGCGGGGGAGCAAGCGGAGCAAGCAGCCGTTTGGGCCCCGCACTCCCCATGCAGCACGGGCCACCCAGAGGGAACAGCCAGCATTTCAGGCAACAGCGCCCCCCCAGAGGGAACAGCCAGCATTTCGGCGTTACAGAGACTCAGACACTGGGCTACTATATATATGATATGTTGTTTTTTAACTTTTTCCTGTATCCTTTGTTATTTGTCATTCTCCCAATTTTTGTATCAGCTGCAAATTTGATCAGTGATGATTTTATGTTTTCTTTCCTGTCGTTAATAAAAATATTAAATAGTGTTGGGTCAAGAACAGATCCCTGTAGGACCCCACTGGAAACACACCCACTAGATAATGATTCCCCATTTACAATTACATTTTGAGACCTATTAGCTAGCCAGCTTTTAATACATTTAATGTGTGCCATGGTGATTTTATATCATTCTAGCTTTTAATCAAAATGTCGTGGATTCCCAGATCAATTGGCTTACAGAAGTCTATTATGTCAACACTCTTGCCTTTATCAACCAAACGTGTAATCTCATCAAAAACTATACCAAGTTAGTTTGACAAGATCCATTTTCCATAAACCCAGGTTGATTGACGTTAATTATATTACCCTTCTTTAGTTGTTTATTAATCAAATCCTGTATCAGATGCTCCATTATCTTGCCTTGGCTCCATGCCAGGCTGATGGGTGTAAAACTACCCAGGTCATCCCATTCACCCTTTTTCAATCCTGGCTTAATACTTGATTTTACCCCCAGTTTTCTGCAACTTCTCTGGGGTTCCAAGACTTATTGAAAATCAACATTAACTGTTCAGCCAGCTCCCAGCCAGCTCTTTTGAAATTCTTGGATGCAAGTTATCCACACCTGCTGATTTAAAAATGTTTAGTGGTTTCTGTGTGACCCCCTCTGAATATACTAGTGCTAAGGAAAGAGTGTTGTCATATAACTACATCTTCTGCTTTCCCCCCAAAATAGAACAGAATATGGAACAGAAATATTTCTGCATTGTTATTGACAATTCTATTTCCGTCTAGTAGTGGACCAACACCATAGTTAGGGTTCTTTTTGTTCCTAATATACTTTAAAACCTTTTTCTTATTTCCTTAACACTGCTGGCCATAGAGTGTGTCCCTTTGCTTCCCTTATCACTTTTCTTCTTGGTGCTGATTAATTACTAGCAACTTTCCCTTTCTTCCACTTGTTAAATATTATTTTAACAGCTGACTTCTTCCCTGCTACACCATGTCGCTATTTTTTAGCCATCACAACTTACTACCTCAGTGATGGGATGGTGGCTTTGGGGGCATTTCATGAAGCATTCTTAAACAATTCCTTATTAGCATTCAAAATTTTCTGATTAAATTTTTCCTCCCAGCTGATTTGACTCATTTGTTTTCAGCTTTGTGAAACTGGCCTTTTTAAAGCACCGAGTCTGGATATCATGTCAATGCGATCAACTCATGGCCGCTTGTACCTCAGCTACTTCATGATCATGTTGCATTTTTTTTCTACACCTTGTAGACAGGCCTGACCGGGGAGTGGGGCAAAGGGGCAGTGGCACCAAGGCCCAGTAATTCAAAAGGGCCCAAGGGCTCCCAGCCCTTTAAATCTCCGGCGGAGCACTGTGCTGCATGCTCTGGGCAGCTCTCAGGGCTGGCGCGGTGGAGGGGGGACCAATGCAGCGTACTCCAGGCGCTGAGGGCTAGTTACTCCAGCCCCACCCCTTCTGCCTGAGGCCCCGCCTCTTCTGGGAGGGTAGAGCCAGAGCTCAGCAAGTCTGTTGGCCTCCCTGCTTGTAGATAGGTGTGGAAGGGGACAGTGAACTGGTGTGAACTGGTATGTATCAGACACCCATGAATGCCCCCTTTTGTGTGCTGTGAGGCCATTAATCCACAAGCATTGGGGAGTTGGTACCAGGCCATTGTGGCCATAAAGTGCCCGTCCTCGTCCCTTTTGCCCACTCGATCCTTTTAAAATTCCAGCGCTGGGAATCCTCCTGGACATTTCAGTAACAGGCACTAGATCAACTGTAGGCTAAGAAAGGAGCAAAGCCGGCCCTCTTGCTTCTTACCCAGGCTCCTCGCAAGTCAAGAATTGCGTCACTTCAAGTCCTGTGGTTCCTTTGGTACCGATGACTCAGCAGTGTGTGCGTCTCCCCCTCACAGGGCTCTGCGTCATCAGCACCGCCTGGATCCACTGCAGAGAAAATCCGCCCACCCCGGCCTGGGCGGCGCTGGGCGGACGATGTGGATTTCACCTCTCGGGTCACAGGCTGCTCCTCTGCCCAGCCAGGCAGCCAGGTGAAGATACTGAGCTAAGCGCAAAGGGAAATGAAGGGGGCGCCGTGGGGGAACCCTGGAGTGGTGGCCCCTTGTGTTGTGCCCCAGCTCAGTAGTGAGGGGTCTGGCAGGTGCAGAGACTGGTGGTTTCCAGTGCGCTATGTCAGTGCTGTCTGCAATGCCCCAGGTTGGCACTAGGGGGTGCTGTGATGTGACATGGGGACATCGTAGGGGTGTTGTCCCTGCCCCTGCCCCTGCCCCTGCTGCTGACTTTTAGTTGAGCTACAATCGCTGGGCACTGATCCCAGGCAAAACTCGGGGACCTGCCAGGCCAGCCACAGCCTCCAGTAGTTCTCTTTGGATGCAGGATTCTCCTTTGTTTCCTGAAGTGGTTTGTGTATCTCTTAATCAGCAGCTGCGCCCCACTCCAGAGGTGGCTGCATCTTGGCGGTGGGCAACAGCTGTATAAAGCACCTTGTTGCGCCGCCCCAGAGGTGGCTGCACATCAGAGCCAGACAAATGCTCTTGCTGTCATGTACTTTGTTAGGTGTGAGGGGGGCTAGTTCCCCTGTTCCCCACAGGAGCAGCGGCTCAGATAAGGAAAGATAAATACAGGGAAGGGTGTGAAGAGATGGTGGGCGGGAGGCATGGGCGGATGGGTGAGGAGGAGGTGGATGGGGTGGCATGTTGGATGGGTGCGGATTTGGATCTGGCTCCCCCTGTACTTAGCCCCCTAGCTCAGAGCGGCTGGGGGTGCAGATAAGCTCTCTCCCCCCCACCGTGTATGGATCAGAGCCAGGCCCATGGCTTCCCCTTCCCATCTCTGCCTGGCAGCCCCCTCTCCCCCCACCCCCAGTCACACCAGCCTGCCTTTCTGGGAAATCAGCTAGGCCAGCAGCCCCCAGCAGCCCCCGCCCCAGCTGGCTCCAGTGCAGCATCCCCAGGCAGATCTAATATCTAATCCCCCCTCCCCCCCACTGCTTCCCGTAAATCACTCGTCTCTGGACAGCGCGGGGCTTTGCAATGCAATATGGCGGGGGGCAGGGAGCCCCATGCTGGGAAGGGGGCTTGATAGATGGGGCTGATACTCCACTTGACAAGGGGGGAGGGGAGGCTAATGGGGGGCTTGATGGAAGGGTTTAATTAAAAAGAAATAGAGACATCTAGAGTGTTCAGTTCCCTCTCCCCCCCACTGCTCCCTCGACCACCAACTCTCCCCTCCCGCAGCCACTAACCCACCCCCGGCCTCAGCCACTAACTCCCCTGCTCCCTCGACCACCAACTCTCCCCTCCCGCAGCCACTAACCCACCCCCGGCCTCAGCCGCTAACTCCCCTGCTCCTCGACCACCAACTCTCCCCTCCGCAGCCACTAACCCACCCCCGGCCTCAGCCGCTAACCCCTGCTCCTCGACCACCAACTCTCTCCTCCCGCAGCCACTAACCCACCCCCGGCCTCAGCCACTAACCCCTGCTCCCTTAGCCACAGACCTTGCCCCACAACACTAACCCTCTCTGCCCCATTGTCTTCCAACTGTCCCTCTCCTTCAACCCATAACCCCTCTCCCCATCCCTAGTCACTTACACCCCCAACCACTACTCCTCCCTCCACTGCTCCCACTGCTACTGCCCCCTCCCTCTCCCAGCTACGAACCTCCCCTTCCCCCACGCCCCCAGACACTAGCACTCCCCACACTGCTCCCTTGTTGGCCCCGGACTCTTTTCTGTGCCCAGCCACTAACACCCCCCCCCCCACAACCCATTAGCACCAATTCCATTTTGGTGGCTTTCTTGCACAAGCTCATTTGGGTGGAAGCCCCACGAAGGCGGAGGCGTGTGTGCTAGAGCGCTGCCGTCGCTGGGCACCCGGCGTTCTGGGTGTCCAGGGGTGGCCAGAAACACGATAGACCCTCAGGCCCTGTTCTCCCCCAGCCATGTCTCCCAGGGACTGGCCAGGGTGATGCCACAGCCTGCAGGGTTTCACTGAGTACCCCTTATTGAGCCTGACAATTTGTGTTTGACTAAAGCACTGGCCGGAGGAGCGGCCAATCTGGATTTGAAGAGTCAAGCAGTGGCGAATCCGCCCCTTCCCTGGGAATTTTGGCTCCCTCTGCCATGACGCGGACAGATCGCATCCGCCTGGCGCTGCTAGGCAAGAGATGGGATTTCTGCTTTTGTGTTAGACTGTTTGTTCCATCCGCACCCCGTTTGTTGTTCCTGTCTGAGCCCCAGGCTGGGAGCTCTCTGGTCAGTACCGTGTCCATAGAGCACGTCGACCCTTGGAGTCCCGGTCCATTTCTAAGGACGTGTGCTGCAAATGCATCCAGCCAACACCATCCGAGGTGCAGACTCAGGTGTCCTGAGTTGGTATTTCTCAAAAGGGGGGTCACGACACTTGGGGGGGCCAGGAAAGGAAATTGAGGGAGTGGGGGGGTTGGAAAGGTTATCACAATCTGAAGCAAACACAGGCGGGCTGCCTGCGGTGGGGTGGACCAACCCCCTGCTGGTGGGGCAAGAGTCAAAGAGGTGCTCTGGGTGCAGGAAGCCTCGCTGGGCATGCCTCCGAGGGGGGCAGGGCTGCAAAGGGAGCAGCTCAGCTCAGTCCGGGCAGATCGAGCAGGAAGGGGAGCGGTTGGGTGCTGCAGCCTTCTGCAGACGAGCCGCCGGGGCGCCAGGACCCAGGACCAGGCCTTGTGGTCAAGCCCCAGCAGGTCTCTCAGCCGCAGGAGGCAACGCTGAAAGGGAAGGGACGAGAAAGGGAAGATGGTCCAGGGAGTGACCCGAGAGGGCGTCCGGGGAACCCCAGCATGGTGCAGACGTGGGCTAGGAAGTGACCCAGGGAACAGGCCTAAGGGTGCGTATTGGGATCTTTGTTTGAAGGACCCTGGCTTGGAACCTGGTGGGTCCCGCCACTCCCAGCCATGGGCTCTAGCTGCTAGGTGAGGCAGACACAGACTCTGGCCATGGGTGACATTGTCACTGACTCTAGCCACTAGGCAAGGCAGCCACTGACTCACCAATGCCCCCACTCCCCAGCCACTACCCCTCCCCCAGTGCCCCCTCTGCTACTGCCCCTCTCCCTGCTCCCCCAGCCACTAACATAGCCCGGAGTGTCACCATTATGCAGCACTGTCAGCCTTGGAAAGAAAATCCCCTCACACTCCCCCACTTCCTATACAGGGTCCCTCAGCGTCCCTCAGTGTCTCAGAACACCCACGAAGCTATTCACTAGGCCAGGGATGGGCAACCAGGAATGGTGGGTGGAACTCCGGGGGGCCACAGGTTGCCCACCACTGAATTAGGCTGATCCTTGTTCCTATGAAGACCCTTTTTGACTCTTGTTTTTATAGCAGGAGTGGCCCAACTGTAGCTTGTGGGCAGCATGCGGCTTTCCCAGAGCCCCAACCCCCAGCCCCTACTCTTCACTACCAGACTGAGGGGAGAGCTCGGGCCCTCGGCCTTGCAGCGAGGTGGTAAGCTAGGGGCTCCTGCCCAGTGTGTGTGTGGGGGGTCTCAGGTCAACAGAATTGCCAGGCCCCTCCAGCAGCAATGTAAATGGTCCAGGGCTCCAGCCACCACCTAGAATCCCAGACCTTTTTGAATTGCTAGACCCAGGAGCAGTCGCCCCCTTTATCCCACTTGTCAGCCGGCCTGGCCCTAGATGATAAAAGAGGAAATGGGGATTTGACCGTATGGGAAGCCCAGGAGTTAGGAGAAAGTCAAAGCAACTTACACCCTGGGCTAATTGTCAATGCGGAGTGCGGCTGTGCATTGATCCATGCCATTTAAATGAAGCTACCAGGCATGAATATGATCTGACAAGGCCCTTGAAAGCAGCAGGTCAAAGCCCCTCTCTGTTGCTCCCCGTCTTTTGGCAAGTGGCGGGGGACAAGGTGAGCACTGAGTGAGTGGCTCTCCGTGCCCCACTTGTCTGGCATTGATGGATGGAGTGCCGTTTGGGGTGAGCGCTGGCCCTGCGGCATTTCAGAGAGCGATTGCCGGGGTTATGTAGGGATTTGCAAGGCGAAGGGGTTAGAAAGGGGGGTGCTTTAATTTGGGTTAAGGATGTTAAAGAAAACGATGTTATGCACATTTTCTTTTCCACCGGGCAAAGGGAACTTCAAAAGAAGGAACCATATTCGTCTAATCCATCTTTTCCAAATTGGCTGGAAACCAGGAACATGATACTGTTAGTCCAAGGCCACGGTATGATTTTAAAGACCTATCCAGTCTAATGCATACATCTCTTGTGTCCTCTCCCGCCATGGATCCCCCTTCACACCTCGCCCCACACCTTTGGAGGTACATCTTTCAGCAGAGAATCCTTCCTCTTTCTTTCTTTCCACCTACAGTGTTAACAGCCCAGTATTGTAATGGACATCTGAGTTAATGCCCATTGAAATGAATGGAGACATGCATTCCTTAGCCCTAGTGTCTCTGGCTCTATTCAAATTCGGGCAATCAGTGCACCACTTGCATTCACTTCACAGTTTAAAGGTTTTCTTTTTGCAGCTGTAACAGCTAGAGACTCTTTAAAAATGAAAGTTGAAATTCTGGAGAATATTTGAGAGGCCTGTCAACTCCAGATCATCCCCCCCCTTCTTAAAGAGCACCCCCACACTGCTGCTCCAGACAAAGCTATCCTATAATGGACATAAATTGAGCAAAGACAGCCTCATTACTGAATGAGATTAAACAGGCAATACCTGAAATGCCCACTTCATATTGCAAAGACAAGCTACACAGATTTCTAAAATTGATAAGCTAGTTGGAAAAATTCATTCCAAATCTAATTTCCTTAAGTGAATTGATACACAGTGATAAGTTTCTTGAAGGACAAAATTCTTTTCCTTTCTTTCTTTCTTTCTTTCTTTCTTTCTTTCTTTCTTTCTTTCTTTCTTTCTTTCTTTCTTTCTTTCTTTCTTTCTTTCTAATTTCCAGTTTTCAAAACTAACTTTTCTTACTTCAAAATGTTTTTAAAATCTAGTAGAAAATTTGAAAAGTGAAAATCAGATGATCATTATAAGTAAGCAAGTAAACAAACAAACAAACAAACAAATCCTCCCAAACAAAAAAACTAAAACATCCAATGGACTGAAAATCTCATTTGAATTGGTTAAAAATTCCTCTTTTTGTGGGCTGCTTTGCTATTTTCCAGAGAGATGCTGAAAATCCAACCCATCAGCTCCATATAATCCAACCATCTCTCATGATTTGCTCATCGCTCTCACAATATTTGGTGCTTTTCTTAAAAAGTCCCAGCTGCTAACACTGAGGAGTTATAAAAAAGTCTTAGGGCATGTCTACATTAGGAAATTATTTCAAAATTAGAAACCTTCATCTCATTTCCAGCCAAAACTTGTTGCTGGTCAGTTTATAGCCATTTGTTCTTGTGCCAACATTGGTCCTTAACGGCAACAACTCCTCCCCCTCGTTGGTATTTGTCCCTCTGATGTATTTATAGACAGTAATCATATCGCCTTGGCCTTTGTGATGGGGACTTTGTGACTCAGTTCTGTGCAGGGAAAGATTCCTGGTAGAGCTGGAAACAAATCTGAATCTCGACACGGAACTAGAGCCCCAGGTCTGGGCACCTTAGAACTTGTGGGGTGTGTTTGGGGAAGGGAGGAGGCTTGGATCTGGGCTGAGACTTTGTGAATTGGTCTGGGTTCAGATGCAGAGACAGACTGTGCAGCACCTTGGAAGCTAATTCAGATACGGATCCATGACCCAGAACAGGACACACCAGAAACTTGGGGGGAAGAGAATGTATAGATTCTAACTCCAGATCTAACATGAGCTCCAATATAGTCCCAGCCACCAGACTGCCCTGGCTGATTCCTGTTTAAACTAGGGAAGCTCTTTGAATCATAGAATCATAGAACCATAGAGCTGGAAGAGACCTCAGAAGGTCATCAAGTCCAGCCCCCTGCTCTAGGCAGGACCAATCCCAACTAAATCAACCCGGCCAGGGCTTGGTCAAGCCGAGACTTAAACACCTCTAGGGATGGAGACTCCACTGCTTCCCTAGGTAACCCATTCCAGTGCTTCACCACTCTCCTAGTGAAATAGTTTTTCCTAATATCCAACCTGGACCTCTCCCACCACAACTTGAGACCATTGGTCCTTGTTCTGCCATCTGTCACTACTGAGAACAGCCTTCTCCATCCTCTTTGGCACCTCCCCTTCAGGAAGTTGAAGGCTGCTATCAAATCCCCCCTCACTCTTCACTTCTGCAGACTAAACAGACCCAACTCCCTCAGCCTCTCCTCGTAGGTCATATGCTCCAGCCCCCCTAATCATTTTGGTTGCCCTCCGCTGGACCCTCTCCAATACGTCCACATCCTTTTTGTAGTGGGGAGCCCAGAACTGGACACAATACTCCAGATGTGGCCTCACCAGAGCCGAATAAAGGGGAATAATGACATCTCTGGATCTGCTGGTAATGCTCCTCTTTATGCAACCTAATATGCCATTAGCCTTCTTGGCTACAAGGGCACACTGTTGACTCATATCCAGCTTCTCATCCACTGTAACCCCCAGGTCCTTTTCTGCAGAACTGCTACTTAGCTGGTTGGTCCCCAGCCTGTAACTATGCTTGGGATTCTTCTGTCGCAAGTGCAGGACTCTGCACTTGTCCTTGTTAAACCTCATCAGATTTCTTGTGGCCCAATCCTCCAATTTGTCTAAGTCACTCTGGACCCTATCTCTGCCCTCAAGCGTATCTACCTCTCCCCCTAGCTTAGTGTCATCCGCAAACTTGCTGAGATTGCAATCCATCCCCTCATCCAGGTCATTAATAAAGATATTGAACAAAACTGGTCCTAGAACCGAACCTTGGGGCACTCCGCTAGAAACTGACCGCCATCCTGACATCGAGCCGAAAAAACCAACCCATCTGCATTTAGAAATTATCCATGGCAAGGAACCTACTGGCGCCCTTAGAAAGCTGTTCTGCTGTGTGGCTGGGAAGCTGGACTTTGAGCTGGGTTCTACCTAGGTCCAACCTCTGAACAGGGCCCAGCATGAAGTTAATTTAGCCCCTTTCCCCCTTTCAATCCCCTGCTCTGATCTCACTTTTCAGAGCTAACCCTTCCCCAGCTGCCCCCTTGCAAAGCATCCCCAAAGCCTGCCCCTGGTGGCTCAGCTATTTAACTACAGTCTCCCGAGTTTCAAGCCATTGCCTGAACCTCAAGGCTGTCCAGCAGCCCAGCCGCCCAGCCACCCAGCCCTGCTGGGAGCTGGCCTGAAAACTCACCAACCTCAGCCGCCAAACAGCTGAGACTCATGCATTCCCCCAGGAGCAGGGGCCGGGGGTTCGTCCCTAGCTCCGGGAGGGTAACGGGGTCTAGTGCAGACGTTTCCGAACTTTGGATCGTGGCTTGTAAGGGTGAGCCACTAGCTGGCTGCGAGACGCTTTGTTTGCCGAGTGTCTGTAGGCAGGGCCATTCGCGGCTCCCAGTGGTACACTGTTCCCAGCAATGGGAGCTTCAGGATGTGGTGCGGGCTGGGCCACCACTTCCTCCAGCTCCCATTGGCTAGGAATGGCCAACCACAGCCACCGGGAGCTGCGATCAGCTGTCCCTGCGGATGCTCCGGTAAACAAAGTGTCTTGTGCCCAGCTAGCGGCTCACCCTTATAGGCCACGACCCAAAGTTTGAAAACCCCCTGGCCTAGCGCATAGGCACCAACTCCCCCCCCGCCACCTCGCCCAGCCAGGAGATGCTCGACGTCCCCCACTCCCACTCTCCACCAGATGCTGCCCCTGCTCCACCCCTGCCCCGCCCCATCCCCCGTTTCCCCCCTCCCTCCTGGAGCTTCCTGAATGCCATAGATCAGCTGTTCGTGGCATTCTGGATGCGCTGGGAGAGAGCAGGAGGAGCAGATCAGCACGGCCATCAGTGGGTGAGAGGCGCGGGGGGGGGGCAGGGGGCAAATTGGAGGAGCTTGGCTAGTGGTTGGTGCACCCACAGAGTCGGCATTGATGGGCTAGTGGTTATAGAAGTGGGGGTGGGCGTGAGGATTCTTGGACTCTCTTCCTGCCTCTGTGCCTTGAGCTAGTCCTTCCCCTGAACCTCAGTTTCCCCACACTGAGCTCCTCCTGGTTCTGAGGGAGTTGGGCAATGGAATTAGTTATCATTTGTTAAAGGAGACTCCCCAGGAGATACATACACATAAGAACATAAGAAGGGCCATACTGGGTCAGACCAAAGGTCCATCCAGCCCAGTATCCTGTCTGCTGACAGTGGCCAGTGCCAGGTGCCCCAGAAGGAGTGAATCGAACAGGTAATGATCAAGCGATCTCTCTCCTGCCATCCATCTCCACCCTCTGACAAACAGAGGCTGGGGACACCATTCCTTACCCATACTGGCTAATAGCCATTTATGGACTTAACCTCCATGAATTTATCTAGTTCTCTTTTAAATCCTGTTATAGTCCTAGGCGTCACAGCCTCCTCAGGCAAGGAGTTCCACAGATTAACTATGCGCTGTGTGAAGAAGAACGTCCTTTTATTTGTTTTAAACCTGCTGCCCATTAATTTCATTTGGTGACCCATAGTTCTTATATTATGGGAACAAGTAAATAACTTCTCCTTAGTCACTTTCTCCACACTGCTCATGATTTTATAGACACACACACACACACACACACACACACACACACACACACACACACACACAGAGTAGGGCTCATCACCTCCTGCAGGGGCAGCAGAGACACACACACAGACACACCCTCACACACAGAGCAGGGCTCATCACCTCCAGCAGAGGGCATTGCGTGCACACACACACACACACACACACACACACAGGGTATGTCTACACTGCAGAGATTTTTCAGAAAAATGTCCGTTTTTCCAAAATAACTTCACTTATGTCCCCACTACAATCATGTTTTTTCAACAAAAAGTCGAAAGAACGGAGGGGTTTTCCGACAGCGCTAAACCTCTTTCTACGAGGAAGAAGCCTTTTCCCAAAGAGCTCTTTCGGAAGAAGGCGTGTGTGGATGGTGAGGAGGGTTTTCTTTCAAAAGCAGAGGCCTCCAGGAAATAGCACAGGTGCCCTGGTGGACACTCCGTCCAAAAGAATCACAGCTCTATAGTTCCTGTGTCCTGGCACCTCTTAAAGCTGCAGGCACCCTGGACAAGCCTTGTGGCAGGAAGCACCTCACCGCTCGGCTCTCTCTGCCGCAGGCCTCCTGAGCCATGGCACAGCCACAAGCCCCCCAAAATCTCCCAGGCCCTCACAGGGAGCACGACCAGGGCTCCCAGGACCCACCAAGGGGTACCAAGCGGCGGGCACCCTCCTGGTCTGGAGCGGAGATCCTGTCCCTCCTTGAGCTGTGGGGGGAGGAGGAGACCCTACAGGATCTCTGCTCCAAACGCCGCAATGCAGACATTTATGGCCGGATGGCCAAGGTCCTGGCGGAGCGGGGACACCCACCCCGGACCTTAGAACAGGTCCGGAGTAAAGTGAAGGACTTCTCCAGGGCTATGCCAGGGCCAGAGAGCGCAGCTCGCGCTCCGGGGCAGGACCCCACTCCTGCCTCTACTTCAACGAGCTGCACCAAATCCTGGGGGGTGGGAAAGCCATTTCCCCACCCGTGGTCATCAACTCCAGCCTCGAGATGCCCGTCGTCTCCCGGCCAGAGGTTGCGGAGGAGGAGGAGGACGAGGACAGCAGGGACAGCAGGGGCAGCAGGAGGAGGACGACACAGTGACCACAGTCACTCTGTCCCTGGAGCTGGTACCGTGAGCCTGGCTGTGTCGCAGGCATCGTCTGACTCTGGGGAGGGATCTTCAGGTGAGTGCTCTCAGTCTGTCACAGACAGGGCGGGGGAGGCGGGTGCAGAGAGGAAGGGGTGCGAGCGTCGCTCGGCCTGCTCGGGCTGGACACTGTGCTGCAGTCCATGCACGTGGAACCACATGCAGTGTTATTGTGCGCCATGCGGACTCAGCAGGCAGCCCCTAAGCCCGCCCAGGCTCCTGCTCCCAGGCACAGGGGAGGCCACACACACGTCTGGCCTGGGTGGGGGGGGCGTCCTCCCACCACCTGCCATGGCTGGAAGCGGGGTAGCCACAAGGGCACAGGCACGACCCCAGACACACGGAAGAGTGCCGCACACAGCACACGGGCATGCTGCACGTGCAAGGCACCACCCATTCCCGCGGACAGCGCTGACAGGTGCAGGTGTGTGCGGGCCCCAGGGAAGGCCAGGCTGCTCCAGGCTCCTCTGCCACCCATGGGAGCCCACTGTGGCTGGACACTTCCCTTGCCTGCTTGCCAATGGAGGGGGGGAGGAGAAGGAAGCAGGCAGATGGTTCCCTGGGCACCTTGGGGCCTCTGTGAGGCAGGGCCTTGCTCCCGGGACATCCCCCTCCTCTGGCCCAAGGACTGTTGGTCGCTGCTCACAGAGGAGGGCACGGGCTCAGGGACAGTGTCTGCATGGATGAGTGATCACCTCTCCCTCTGTGTTCTCCACAGCCAGACCAGCCATCTCAGAGGGGCGATCCACCACAGCCGAGGCAGCTGCCCGATCCCGGGGGAGCCAAAAGTGCTCCAGAGTCCAGGAAGACCTGATGAGGCAGCATGTGGGCATCCTGCGTGACATGCAGCAGACCCTGGTGCAGAAGGTCCGGGAGGACACAGAGTGGCGGACCCGCATGTGGAACCAGCTTGTGCGGCAGGGAGATAACATATGTGCCATCATGTGGGAAATGATAGCACACCCAGCTACTGTCCCTGCTCCTGCCTCCCCTCCCACTACCCCCCAAGTGATGCCCATGCCCCCTCCACAGGCAATGCCCATGCTCCCTTCCCCTGCCCCTCTGCTATCCCTGACCCCACTCCACCCCCACTCCTGTCCAACCTCTGTAGTGCCAGGACCCACCAACCCCAAGTTTGACGAGGTCCCTGCACCCGATATGGCACTTCCAGCTGCCCCCCATGTCACTCCCAGCCCTGAGCCCCTCTCCCCGTCCAGGTTATGAGCCCCCTTCCCCCTCCCCAGCTTTTTTTAATGAAAGATAAATACAAAGTTTGTTGTGTTAAAATCCAAACAGGTGTCTTTATTCACAGTTCAGGGAAGGGGGAAAGGGAGGGGTTGTGGTGGGAAAGGGATAGTGGAGCAAGGCCCAGGCCCCTAGGGGGGAGGCCCTGGAGAGAGTTACTGGGGTCCTTGAGAGACTCTCCCTAAGGGCCTCCTGAATGTGCACCCCCAATTGATGGGCCTGGTGGATGGCAGCTGTCCGGGGCTGCTCAAAGGGTCTCCCCTTGCGGCCAGCCTTTGTCCCCCACCCAGGTAGGAAGGCCTCCCCCTTCCTCTCCACAATGTTGTGGAGGACACAATACATGGAGACAACCTAGGGGATGTTGTGCTCCCCCATGTCAAGGTGGGTCAGGAGGCCCACCTTGAGGTGGCTGAAGGGGCACTCCACCTGCATCCTCGCCCGGCTGAGGTGGGAGTTAAATTGGTCCCTGCTGGAATCCAGGTGGCCGGTATAGGGGTTCACCAACCACGGCATCAGGGGGGAGGCTGCATCCCCCACGATGCACAGTGGCAGCTGCACATCCCCAACCTCAAAGTCACGGCGGGGGAAGAATGTGCCCACCTCCAGCTTGCTGTGGAGACTTGAGCTTCTGCCTGACCACCTGACAAAAATCTCAGTAAACTGTCCATGGTGGTCGACCAGGGCCTGCAGCACCATGGAGACGTTCCCTTCCTGTTAATATACTGGGCCGCTCGATGTTGTGGTGCGCAGATCGGAATGTGGGTCCCATCGATGGCTCCACCGCAGTTCGGGAACCCCAGGGCCACAAATCCTGCGATGATTGGGTCCAGGTCTCCCAGGCGGATGACCCTGTGCAGCAGGATGGAATTGATGATCCTCACAGCCTGCAGAAGGACACAAACAAACACACAAAACAGAAAATGAGAGAGGGGGTGCCTGAGCCCTTGGGAGGTGCCTGCCTCCCTTCCTTCCCCCCCAAACACGCCCGGAGCCATCCCCTATGAAGCCGCTCCCCAGCAGCAGGGCTGTGTGAGGGTGGGACGGCACAACCCCCTGGGGATGGGGCTTCCCTCTGATACCCAGCCCACCCCTGCACCCTCCTACGACCCTTTCCCTAGGGTCCCCCTTTTCCTGGACTCCCCAACCCCCGTGCAGGGACTCTGGCCCGAGAGTGCCTTACCTCCATGGGGGGGGCCCCAACGGTGGATTTCCCTACACCGAACTGGTTGCCTACCGACCGGTAGCTGTCTGGGGTGAAGAGCTTCCAGACGGCGATTGCAACCTGCTCTCCAGGGGGTGGCGGGCCGCAGGTGGATGTCCCGTCGTCGGAGGGCAGGGATGAGCCAGGCACACAGCTCCAAAAAAGTGGCCTTCCATATGCGGAAGTTTTGGAGCCACTGCTGATCGTCCCACCGCTCCATGACCAGCCAGTCCCACCAGTCGGAACTGGTGTCCAGCCTCCAAAACCGTCTCTCCACTGTGGGGCGCGGTGGCAAGGGCCTTGCTCCTGCATACAGGGAGAGGGTCTCAAGGATGAGCTCGGTGTCGAGCTCGTGCAGGGCCGTGTAGGCAGCCTGCACAAACGGCTGCAGAAACTGCAGCATGGCCGTGTGGGGCCATCGCATGTCCGGGGCAGCTCCAGCTCCATGGCAAAAAGAAAAATGCTGTGGCATCCAAAAAAGCTGGGCAACCAGAGCAGGCACTGCTAAAGCTTTGCTGTTCCTTGGAGAGGTAGGCACGCCCGCAGCAGAAGCAGAGAAACGGCTGTCCAGGGGGGTCCCTTTAAGCTTGTCTCTCAGCTGGGCTTCAGCATCAGCACTTGGAAGCAACTGGTGACTTAATGCCCCGGCTGAACTGGTTCCGGGTGTCCTTACATGCGAGAGAACGACCAATCAGTGTGGACGCTATCATTCGAAAAAGCAGATCGCTCTTTCAATGCGTGTTGGCAGTGTGGACGCTCTCTCGGAAGACGTTTTTCTGGAAGATCTCTTCTGGAAAAGCTTCTTCCGAAAGAAGCCTGCAGTCTAGATGGAGCCACACAGAGCTGTTCTTGCCTGTCTCTTCTGACAGCTGACAAACCAGATCCCCATCAGGACTCACAGTAGTGTGGAGCAGGCTTGGGATCAGGGACCCGGCCTTTCCGTGCTGGGAGAGCCCCCCAGGCGCGACCCCTGTCAGGTGGCCCAGAATTCCCAGCAGCAAAGGATAATGAGGGATGGGTTGAGAACAGAATTGTAGCTTTGGGGCACCAATAAATCCGTCCCTACAGTTGGCGACTCCCTTCCCCAGCATTGGACTCGCTGGCTCAGACCAATGGGCCCATCTTAAGCCCCAGTTTCCTATCACAACAGAGTCTGGTGCCAGCTGTTTTGGAGGCAGGAGCTCCGCAGGGATCGGCACAGCCAGCCCCAAGCGGAAACTTCCACCCTAACCACAGGAGTCTGAGGAAGACCCAGGTTCCTCCAGGACTCTGGGTCCTACTTTCAAGCTGTTCTACGTCTGGATGACCCTGGAGAAATGTCCCAAGTTTTTCTCAGCATTTGTGCTCCAGAGAGAGCACAGAGGGTCCGGTGCTTAGAGCCATAACTTACCGCCTGGGAGACCTGAGCCAATGTGTAGCTTTGTTTCAGCCTGCCTGGGCAAGTCAATTCACTCTCTGGGCCTCAGTTTCCCCCTCGGTGGTGGAGGTGCTTTCCCCTCCGCGTACAGAGGTGGGGAGAGTGAGACCAGAGCTCTGCGGCTGATTCTGGGGGCCGTGCTTTAAAAAGGCTGCTGCAAAACAGGTGAGGGAGCCACCAAATGGATGCCAGGGCTGGAAAACAGGCCTGCCCGTGGGAGCCGTGAAAGAGTCCCCTCTGTGCAGCTGAGCAGAAGGAAGCTGGAGAGGTGATTTGATTACAGCAGCTACGTACCTCATGGGGAGAGAAGACCTGGCACTGAAGGGCTCTTGAATCCAGCGAGAATGGCAGGATGAGAACCAGCGGCTGGAAAGTAAAGCCAGACCCATTCCTTCTGGAAATAAAGGGCCAGTTTATCACAGGGAGGCTGACAAACCCTTGGAACGACTTCCCAGGGAGAAGGGTGGCTGCTGCATCCCTTCAAGTCTCCAAATCCAGAAGGACTGCCCTTTGGGGCAGGGGGTTAGCCACACACAAGCCACTGGGCTCAGCTCTGGGGGCCAGGGGCCCTTCCCTGACCTGTGCTAGAAAGGGCTCAGATTAGATGATCTAACAGCCCCTCGGGCCTTGGGATCTACAGCCCCCAGAATCTGTCCAAAGGGGCTGAGACCACTGGCCACCAGGAGCTGCTGCAAGCGTGACTGCATTAGAATGCATTGGGGGGCTCTGTTACTCTGGTATGAGGAAGGAGTCCCCAGTGGTTAGAGCACCAGCCACTGACTGTTCCCTGCTCTGCAACAGCATTCCTGCATAACCTTGGACCAGCCATTTAGCTTTGCTATGCCTCAGTTTCCCCCAGCTGTGCTGAGTCGAGGAGGGTAACAGCCCAGCCCTGGCTCACAGGGGAGGGGTAAACACACTGACGGCTGCATGAAGAGTTTAAATACTGTGCAGTCACAGATTCCAAAGCCAGAAGGGACCCTGGGATCATCCGAGTGTGGTCTTGAGCAGGAGCCGGGCAGCGCTTTAGAAAAGCCACCTGGGGCGGGAGGCTCCGACACAGGCCTCGGCAGATTGTTTCTGTGGTTAATCTTGCGGCTGCCAACATTTTCATTCCCACCCCAGAGAGTTCGGGTGGGATGTCTGGAACTCAGGACCACTCGCGCTGTAAGCAAGAGCCAGTCCCCCAGACGGCTAGTGGGGGGGAGTTCCAGAGGAGACCAAAAGCGCCTCCCCAGCTCAGTTTTGAGCATCTGACCCATCAAGTTAATTTGACATTTTACCATGATCCCGGGCAACCAGAACACCAGTCCCATCATTATCCTGCAGCCCTTTCTCCCTTCCCCTGGCCCCTAAACAACCCTGATCGCTCTCTTCCTCCTTGTCAGCCCGTGTCTCTCTGCTAGCCTCTAGTTCTGCTACAGTTGCTAAGATTTGTCCTGGCAGCTTTCTGTGTCTGTGAGCTGCATGTGGCCCTGCTACTAATGCGCTGCCTCTTTAAAAGTGTTGGCTTTTAGACGTCCTTTCCGACAGGAAATGTCTCCACCCCCCCTCCCTCTAAATGTTATTAATAGTAGAAATAGCAGTTGCATCCTGATTTTGCTGGAGGACTCGGTGGGGGGCAGCCGGCGCTTTCCCATGCCTTCCCAACTTCTTCCCATCAGCAGATCTCAACATGCTGGACAGAGGAAGCCAGTATCCTCACCCCCATTTTACAGATGGGAAAACTGAGGTATAGGGTGGGGCGGTGACTTGCCCCAGGCCACCCAGCAGCATGGACCCAGGCACAATACCCAGATTTCCTGTATCCCAAGCCTGGGCTCTTCCCACTAGGCCAGGCAGCCTCGCTGCTAAGCAAGAGGGGTTTTTCTCCCAAGTGTGTGCCCGATGCTTAAGTGCAAAGGGCCGCAATGAAAACAACCAGAGGGTTTTGCAGAGTCTGGGAAAATAAATAAACAGCTTCACGTGGTAATGACCCAGCTTTGCATCCCAAGGGGGATGGATTTCCTAAGGTATCTCTTTAGCCGGTGAGCTCTCTTCATTATCCTGAAGGCCAGGGCTTGTTTCTCATGACCTCAGCTTCACCTCTGTGGGAATGGGCTCCTGGCAGCTCCGCCCTGCGTCCCATCTCTACTGACTCCAGTTCTGTGAGCTGCTGCCGCCCAGTCTTCCTTGTGCAGTGCAAAGAATCCCGACCCCCGGACCCCACCCCTCAGCTGCCTTCGTTTCCAAATCTTGACTCAGCCAGAGCCAGCTAAATTCAGTGGCATCCAGCTGCCTCTCTCCACCACCTGTTCAAGAGCTTTCTCATCAGTCTATGGCTCTTATCTGAAAACATCGTTTTCCCCTGGTTCTCCCACCCCAGCTCTGCTGACCGGAGCAGAGCATGTAGGGCTCTGTCCCCAGTTAATATCTGCTCCCTGCAAGAGGAGGACAACTTACTGCTATGACAAGTGAATGGAATTGATCTTTTAGCTCAAGGGGCTCTGGGTCTCAAGGCCAAATCCTGCTGATCGCCCATGAGTCAGGAGGGAAGGTGTTATAGATTTTTGACTTTTTATCTTTATTACATTTTTTAAAAACCCAAGATGCTATGTTAAAAGGACACTGAGGCGGCAAAATCAAGGGCTCCAATGCTGGAAAATGCCACAGTTAAGGCTGCTTAGGTAACCTTAACTCTGCCCGCTGGTGCACGTGCAGAGTGAGACACTTTCACTGGTCCCATGCTATTCTTTTCACAGGGCCCTGTCTCATTTATGGCCCAGGATGAGCAGGGCTCACTGAATGATCAGCTCTTCCAGGTTTCCACGTTTATCTTCATTCAGTATGTGGCCCAAGGCGTATTTCCCATCGCTGTGCAAACTCTGCCCTGAGCACAGTTATTAATGTCCTCTGGGGTTTTTCTGCAGCCTTTCTCATCACTGTGCTGCACAAACTGTGTGGACCTGCCATGAGAGGAGCTGAGCCACACACTTTGCCAAGGGGTTTCTGAGGCAGCAGCAGAGACTCAGGACTCCTGGGTTCACTGCCCAGTTCTTGGGCGGGAAGCCCTGTTGGTTATTCTTCTGCCCCCCCGCCCATCTCTCCCTGCCCCTGCTGTTTCTACCCCCGCCCCAGCTCCTGCTCCATCTCTTCCCAGAGTGCTAACCCCCAGTGGCAGCCCATCCCCCAAATTCTCCATCCTGCTCCTGCCCATTACTCCTCCCCCATACCTACCCGTATGTCCCTGCACCCCCTCTGCTTCTAGCCTCCCCTGTCCCCCCTCCTCCTCGTTCCTATTCTCCATCACCCACCTCTGCCTGTGTCCCTGCCTCAGCTCCTGCTTCTAACCCCTCTTATGCCAGATTTCCATCCTCCTTCACCTGTCCTGGGTTCCATATCTGCCTCCCCCCAACACCTCTCCCCCTTCCTTCCCCACCCCTCAGCCTCCTGTCTTCCAGTAAGGCAGCTTTCCCCTTTCTCTCCTTGCTGCCTGGGCACCAGCAGGGGGTATGGCTAGTACAGGCTCCCTGCTCTCAGTCCTGGAACCCGGCTCAGCCCCTGCAGCCAGGGGCTGGAGTATGCTCAGTCACCCTGTGCTGTCAGGACAGGCCTACCAGCTGTGAAGGGCTGGAGCATGCTCATTGCCAACAGATTTAGCAGCCAAAGCCTAACAAGTGTCTACTGAGCATGCGCAAATGGAGATTTTCAGAACTCCTAACTTGGCTACATTTGAGCAGATTTTCCCAGGAGATGCAAAAGGCATTTCCCTGGCCCCAGGACAATTCCCCCGCCAAACTTCCAATCCCTGCTCCCAAGCACAGGGATGCTGGCTCGTCTCAATGAAACAGTCACAGGAATTATTTTAACTGGGGCAAAACAATGTATCTTCCCCCGAGCTCATTCTTGGAAATGGCTCAATCAATTTAGCTGAAACTTTCCAGAACAATTCAGCCTTAGGCAGACACCCAGCTTGGAAATATTCAGCCCTAAGGGTTAAAGTCTGGCAACATTATAAATGTCTGAAAACAGGTCTCATACAGGAAAGTCTTGGCAGCCTTCACTAAAGGCACTCCTGATGCTGTCTATAATTTTTGGGCTCTATACATACTCCAGTTCACCCTCCTGAAATCCAGGCCAGGTTTTGTGCCTGTTGTGCCCTTGTGTTGTCTGGAGGAGGGGGAGGAAGATTTGTATTGCAATAGCATCTGCAAGCCTCAGTCACAGATGAGGATCCCAGGGTGCTAGGTGCTGGATAGGATTTATTAGGTATATTACGGTAACACCTAGGTGCCCCAGTCATGGACCATGGTTCTAGGCAGTGTGCATTTATTAGGTGTATAATGGTAACACCGCTGAGCCCCAGTCACTGTGGGTCACACTATGCTAGGTGCTGCACAGACACAGGACAGAAGATGACCCAGCTCTAAGAGCACCCATTGAACTGAGGCGCACCAAGCATGAGACTGTGACCCGAAAGACCAGCGCTCTATTCCCAACTCGTCCAAGTGACATTGGGCCAGTCGTGTTCCCACCCCGTGCCACAGTTTCCCCACCTGTAAAATGGAAATAATGATACTGAGCACCATTGTGAGGTGCCCTGAGATATACAGGGGGACTAAAATTTCTTACTAGCACTATTGCATTACCTCCCCGCTTGGGGGTCAGGGCAAGGGGTTGGGTGTGCGATATGACAGTACCTGTAAGAAAACCTGTAAGGGGGTGAAATGCCGGGGTCTCTGAGTTGGGGGTTGGCAGGGGTGCGGGAGGGGCTCTGGGCAGGGATGTGGGGGGGTGCAGGAGTCAGGGTTGAGGGTGTGAGGAGGAGCTCAGGGCAGAGGGTTGGGCGGTGCTGGAATCAGGTCAGGGGGCTGAGGGCTTGGGGGGCTCAGGGCAGAAAGTGGGGTGGGGGAAGGGGCTGAACCCCACCCAGTTACTACCCACGCTGCTTGTTGCTTGCTGTTCCCCTTCCGTCACTGTCAGGGAGCGCGGGTCACTCCCTCCTCCACCCCTGCCTGCAGCAGCCGGGAGGGGGGGAATACAGGGATGGTGTGTGTGGGTGGGCGCTGTGTGTTTTCCTCTCGCTCCCTGAGAGTGACCGAAGGGGAACAGCAAGCAACAAGCAGCATCACTGGGGGGGGGGTTCAGTCCCCCATCCTCCCTAATGCTACCTGGGGGGACAAGGCGGGGGTGGGGAGCTTGGGCAGCCCCAGACCAGTGTAGGGTGAACCAGCCCCTGTCACCTGCCTGCTCTGGACCTACTGATGATAAGGCCTTCAAAGCGTTTCTGTGCCACCTCCTCCCCTGCTAGCAGAGCATGGCCAGTGAGGAAAGTGAGGGCTGAAAAACACACATTGGGTCAATACTGTCGTTACCCAATTACATCTGCTAGGCCCTCCCTGCTCTGTGGCTCTATCTTCCTCAGCTCAAGCCCAGAGTGGAGAATCACGACCCCCGGATGAGCTCTGGGAGCCAAAATAGCACGGGAAGTAGATAAGAAATCACAGAAAGCAACAGGGAGATGCTCAGCCGATAGGAGTTTACAATATCAAAATTGAACTCCGCATGGGAAGCTGCCGCTTGTCAAGAGCTAATAAATCAGCTCCATTTGTTCAAGGCCTGGGCGCAGCTCTGTCACCCAACAATGATCCCCACTCTGCGCTGCTCTGGCACCAGCATGAAGCTATGGATCTTTAAACATAGTACCTCAAATGTGCCACGGCCTGCCAGGGTGGAGCCTCAGCACCTCTGGGCCTGGCAGCTCAGAACCTGGCACCTCTAGACCTGGCGGCTCAGAGCCCCGGCATCTCTGGACCTGGCGGCTCAGAGCCCGGCACCTCTGGACCTGGCAGCTCAGAACCCCGGCACCTTTGGGCCTGGCAGCTCAGAACCTGGCACTGCTGGGCCTGGCAGCTCAAGGCCCCAGCACCTCTGGGCCTGGTGGTTCAGATCCCTGGCACCTCTGGGCTTGCTGCATCAGTTATGAAAATAAAATGTTCGCTTGAACCTGGCACCTCTTTCCTTACCAAGGAAGCTCTGCAGATTTCCTTGTTTCTCTCCAGTCAAGCTTCTCTGCTGGTACAGGTCCAGCATTGGCCAGGTGGATTCTAACAATTCATCAAACAATTCCAAAAGAAAGTTTGGACATTTAGACCAGTCACTGAATTATCAAAAACCATTAGTTCAATTTAGAATGACCACGGCCGGCTGACACTTCGAGCCACGTTGAATCTATTCCAATTTCACTGGAATTTCAGGGCCGGACCGAGCCATTCCGGCGCCCTGGGCAGACAGTTTAATTGCGCCCCGGGTTGGGGGAGGGCGCATGCGCTGCCCTGCCCCCGCGCCAGCGCGTGGGGGAGGGTGTGCGGTGCTGGCAGAGGCAGGATACACGTGCCCGGCCTGGCCCAGACCGGCTACCGCTGCTGGCGCACAGCCCGGGGTCGCCTGGGGCAGGCCGAGCCTGGCCGTGCAGGGCCCCACGGCCACGGGGGAAGGGCGCTGCTGGTCGGCACTGCGGGGGTTAATGCGGCCCCTGCCCCAGGCAGCCGCTGCAGGGTGGCCGCTGGGAGCTGCTGCAGACTGCGATCTGGGCGCCGGGCGCGTGGCACCTGATGTCAGCTATAAGGGGTGCTGTGCGCCCCTTACAGCTGCCATCAGGCGCCCCCATAGGTTGGCGCCCTGGGCAGCTGCTCTGCTAGCCCATGCCTTAATCCGGCCCTGATTTCACCAGTACTCGTGGCTTTTATGCCACTTTAACCAAAGTTTCAGGGAGTGGTAAAATCTGTCTTACAAGTCAGTTAATTTAAGAATCGCCAGTACTTTTTATACCAAAATCTGTGGGACCTCTAAACTGAACTCTTAGAAGAACTCAGGGTGTTTTGCAATAGCCCAGTTTCCTGTTGCAAATAGCCTTTGCTAGGGTTTGTCTACACAACAGGTTATGGCGATATAACACATGCCGCTCCAAGGTATTACTAAGCTGTGTCACGGTAGTACTTCTAGGGTAAACTAGCCACTGGTGTAATGAATTTCTCCAGACTAAAAAATTTCAGTTAGCATTATGTCTAGACACACGTGAGTGCAATACAAGCGCACATCCTGCGCTGAGACAGCTGTAATTCAGGTATGGACTCCCAAAGCATTTAGCCTGCCATACCCGAGTCTGCGTAGAGAAGCAATACATGGATAAATGTTTTGTTACCTCTCAGTTGGAATTGGCACGATGGGCTGTGTGCTTCACTGTCTCTGTAGCAATGACTCGAGATTAGAGTCGGGGCAAACTTTCAAACAACTTTTTCTTTTTTTGGCAAAACCTACCAAGTCAACCACAGCAAAATGTTCTGTGAATCTGCGCCTCCTGCTCCTCCCTGGCTCTAAAGATCCTGGACGTTGTAAGCATCTCTCCCAATCTGCTCCAAGCTCTGGGTGTTAAGGGCATTCTGCCAGGGGACAGCTGATCTGCCTTCCCTCCCTGCGCGCTGGATTCGGGATTGCTTTACAGCTACTAGGCTTGGTTCTCCATAGGCTTCCTGCAGGTCCCTATTAAATCGTCACACTTCACTTGCTGGCCCAAGAATTCATCTCTATACTTTCTCCTTGGAGGTGTTGAGCTGGCTTGTCCATTTCTGGCAGGGCGCCTGGTTCCTCTTCTTGGGCTAGCTACTGTGAGCATGGCCCTAGTGAAGCTCTGAAATGTCCACCTAAGGCATGAGTAGTGTCCCTTCTCAGAGAGAAAATGAGTCACCTCCTTGTGTCTGGAAGACACCAGTATTGTCATGAAGAAATTCCCAGTTGGTGCTGGAGTGTTTGACCATCCGTTGGATGTCTGCCAGTAATTGATGTCCACAAGTTGTGTCCTGTGAGCCCCTCTAAGTGGGTTCCTGTGGCCAACTCATTCCTTTTTCCATCCACACTCCTGGCTGTCAGAGGTTACTTGGTCTCTTCTCACTCCTGGATGGTTCTGTCTTGGATTAGTAGCTCTTCATACAGCTATATAAAGTCATTTGGCTCAGTTCTTTCATAGACAACAGGAAATAGCCAGGAATGAAACACACAACAGCTCTTTGCACCTCTGTTCCAGTATGCCAGAATTCCCCCTGTGCCTGTAGGCCAGAATTGTCCCCTCCAGTACCCCAGGATTCCTTACACCTCCGTGAAGAAGTAGATTCACTTTCTAATGATAGTCTCTCTGTGCAGCTGCCAGTCCTTCAGCTGATCAGGCGTATAACATTTTGGTGGTTTCCCATTTAGATATGCACACCTCACATTGGCTTTTTGGCTTACTACTTGACTCTATCAGCTTCTTTAATACAAGACAAACACTTTCAGAAAGATGCATATATATACACACACACCCACACACCCGCTGATAAAAAGTAGCTCTATAACTCACCAAGTTAGTTAAAACAAAATGTTAACCAAGGTGTGTGAATCTCTATATGTGGCCACTGTGTATCTCAAAAGACAACGGCGCAAGTGCCGATCCAGGTCAGTTATGATGCCCAGCGGCAGCATCACAAGTGACTAAAACGTCCGAGTCTCGAGAGACAGTCTGTGCCACAAAGCGGGCACGCGTGAGGTGCCGGCCAAAGGGTGAAGCTGGAGCACTACTGGGGCCTGTTACATTCTCCTCTGCTCCCTTCACTTTCCTCCAGCACAGCCTCCTCTCTTGCAGCCACTGTGGCCTGTAGCTCTCTGTCTAAGACATCGTATTGATCACTTTTCTATTGCACGGCCAAACTATTTGCAGTGCTTTTGTGATCAGGTTGTCTGGGAAACTAAACTTCCCTCCAGCTGACTGGGTCTGGTAGAGGATGCCTTCAGACAGCTTTAATTTCTGCTATAGTTTCTAATGTCTTAATGGATTCCTTCTCAATAGATTTTATCTAGTAATAAAATTCCACCTTATGATGTTAGATCAAATGGCACAGCTTGGTGCTCTGTATCCTTATTACAAATTGATGGGCATAAACTGTATAAAACAGAAGAAAAAGGTAACAGAAGAAATTACTTTGCAATTTAGCAGGACTTTGTGGTTAACCCTGGCTGTTAGAATCCTCTGCCTACATTTCCTTGAATCCCCTCCTTCTAGAATCTGGATCAGGTTTTCCCTCCAGTCAGCCACATACATGTGCACTTTAGCCTGTCTTTTGGAACATCTGCCCTGCCATATGTCTATGGGGTCACCCAGGACTGGATTAGCCTTAATTCCTTCTTCTGGCTCCTGTGGAGCCCAATCTCCTGGAATCCAGGCCTAGGTTTGCCTTCTCCCAGCTGCCAGTCCTGTAACTTTGCAGGGTCTACTCCTTAATCAGGTATCCATTCCGGATTTTTGACTCCTTTTCACAGTTAATCAGGTGTAGCTTTCCCATCTATTCCCAGGTTGTATAATCCAGACCAGGTTTTATCTCCTCCTGTCTGCTACTCAGGGATATCTGCAACATACACCCCAGCAGGTGGGATCCAGTCCAGGTTTTGTCTCCTCCCTGCCTCCCACAGGTGGCTGTGCAGTAGGCCTCCAGGGCTGGGAATCCAGGCTAGGACCCGCCTCCTCCCCATGGGCAGCCAAGTTTATTCTTTCTCCACTCCCATGATCCAGTGCGGATTTTTCCCTTTACTGCTACAGGTGAATTTCCCATGTCCCTTTCCATGGGTGATACTCAGTTCAGTGTTTTGTGTCCCTTCCTGCCCCCTCCATCCCCACCGAATAGATTGTGCCTCTCTCTCTCCAGAGATAGAAATCCAGTCCCAGTTTTCTCTCCTTCCCCTAGGTGTGTCCCTCCCCTCCAGCCCCCCTCAATCCACCCCAGCTATTCCTCTCCCCCCAGGTGTGCCCCTCCCCTCCATACTCCTTTAATCCACCCCAGCTATTCCTCTCCCCCCAGGTGTGCCCCTCCCCTCCATACTCCTTTAATCCACCCCAGCTATTCCCCTCCCCAGGTGTGCCCCTCCCCTCCCCTCCAGCCCCTTTAATCCACCCCAGCTATTCCTCTCCCCAGGTGTGCCCCTCCCTCCATACTCCTTTAATCCACCCCAGCTATTCCTCTCCCCCAGGTGTGCCCCTCCTCCATACTCCTTTAATCCACCCCAGCCATTCCCCTCCCCCCAGGTGTGCCCCTCCCCTCCATCCCCCGCTTCCCGGATTCCACTCCGGCTTTTCCACCCTCCCCGCTCGCGGAGCCCTAGCGCTGAATGAAGCCCCTGGCTCTTCATTGCTGCCCGGTGCCCGGACCCTGCGGTGCCGCGGGGCGCTCCGCAGCCGCCTGGCCGAAGGACGGGGGGAGGCAGAGGGGCGCTCGCAGCCCATCGTGCGTCCGCGCCCGGGGCGGGCTGGGGACTGCTGCCCGGGGCGGAGCAGGCGTGACCTTCCGGCCAGCCTCCAGTCATTGCAGCCCGGCACCCTGCCTCCCAGCCCCCCGCTGGGGCCCGGCTCCCCCGTCCCTACCAGGAGAGGCACCGATCGCGCCGGCTGCAGGGCTGCCGAGGGGGCTGAGCTGGGCCCCCCGTTCCCGGCGCTGGGGGACCGTGGAGAAGCCTAGCGGGGCTGTCAGGCTGCCAGGCCCCGCAGACGGCGACCCCCGGAGGAAGACTGCCGAGAAACGCCCCCCGAAGCGTCCCCCGCCCTCGCTCCGTAGAATTGCGGGGGCCCCCCAGCCCGCCCCCCGCAGCAGCCAGGGCTGGCGGGGCTGATTTCGCTCGCACACTGGCTCCCCAGCATGCCCGGACTGCCTGTCACGCGTGGATCTAGCCAGACCCAGCCCCTCGCGGCGCCGGAGCGGGCTGGGAGCCCGGCGGAGACTTCCTGAGAGCGGGTTTTGGGGTGGGGGGGCGACCGGAGTCCTCGGACGGGGGGAGCCGCTTGGGCGATTTTTCTCTCCCCCTCCCGCGGTGGTATCGTGTGCGGGAAGGGACCCTTTTGGAGACGCATCCGGCGGGGAGGAAAACGAGCCGCCACCCGAGGACCCCCCCACCCCCGCCCCTGCACGCTGCAGGGTAGAGGAGCCGGAGGCGATCCGCGCCTGGCTGGAGCCGAGCCCCGGAATCCACATCCAGAGAGGAGCGGGGCGGACGCTACCCACCGGTCTCCAGCGCTCGCTCGCTCCTCTTTCATAACACCTGGGGGGCGGGGGGCGCAGGGAAGCGACATGTCTGGAGCCGGGGTGGACTAGGACTCGCCGGATGGAGCAGCCCGCTGGACGGAGACCCGAGGCTGGAGCGCTAAAGGTAAGGCGCTGGCTTGATTGTCTGGCGGCTGATGTGTGTGTCGGGCGGGAGGGGGGCTAGATCTGACAGGCCCCCCTCCAGGTAAATAACCGATCCATTGACCCTCCCTCGCTCTGGATTCTGTGCTAAACTGCAGGGAGATGGGGGCCGGGGGGCAGATGGGAACGGCGGATCGATCGGATCTCCGGAAATATTGACCACCCCCCTCCCGGGCTCAGACCACCCCCCAGCTAGAATATGGGGGGGGGGGGAGGGAGGGTCTGTCATCTGTTTGGTGTTTTTCCCTCCTGTTTCCCAGACAGGGATCGTTTTGCGCCAGTCCCCGGGAGGGGGGGGGGGCTCGCTTCCTAGCAGCGATGCTCATAGGAAGGGATGCATCCAAATCTCCCTCCCTCGGGGGGATTGGCAGGAGGGGAGGGGGCGCCCCTGCGTCTGATCGGTGGGTGCAACAGACAAAGCCACCTGCCCGGCACCCCGCGATCCGCTCGTACTGCAGTATTTTCTGGTCTGTGTGTGTGTGGGGAGGGCAATTACCCCGGAGTACCGTAATCTCTGGAGGGGGAGGGCAGAATTATTCTTCCAGCTCTGGGTAGCTCTGAATGGCTCTGGAGCCTATCTTGCTGCGGGGGGGGACGGGGGGACGGGAGATAGATCTAGATCCAGAACAGCTCTTACATAGGATTGGGGCAGCCCCCCCCCCCAAAAAAATACGTGTTTTTTATGGGCTTTCTCGCGGGGAGATGGGACACATGTTTTTCATATGTATCGTTCCAAGATGGTAGGATGCGGGCTGCATGGCTAATAAGGGAGGGGTGGGGGTGTTGCCAGCCGTGGGGTGGGGGAGAGCTGTGCTGAGCACCCCGCCCTGGAGCCAATCCTGACTGGGGACGCTGAATTGACCATCCTTTGAAACAGGGTGGGGGCGTCCTTTTATTCCCCCCCTTGCCGGCCCGTGTGCCTGGAATCGGGGCGGCCTCACCTTTTGAGGCGGGGAAGGGACCCGATCCTGATCCCTTTACACCTGGGGGATGGGTTCGGATATCTCCCCTCCAGCGGTGTAAGTGGGGAAGGGATTCCATGGTGTGTGGGTAAGAGACATGTATCGTGTCCGCTCGGGGGAAGGAGGGAATTCGGCCCCCTTTGCATGTCACAATTCGGTTTGACGTCGGAGTCCGGCAGGATCCGGCCCGGAGAGAGAGAAGTAAACAAAGCGAGAAGGAGGCGGTTAATCCAGAGAGCCCGGAGCCCCCTTCCCCCACTGCACCGCAATTATATCACCTCCTCCCTCCCGTCACAAAATCCCTAGACCCCGGTGGCGCCCCGCCTTAGCCCTAAGATCGGTGGCGCGTCTGACGCGGGGGTGCGGGGGGAGGAGGGGATTCTGCAGCCGGGGCTCTGTCTGTGTGTGATGTTTTAAGGGTTCGATCCACAAATTCCGCCCATGGGGGGGGGGGCTAGCCGAGCCCCGCATGGGTTTGGACCATTTAAAGCCCCTTTGGGATCGGGGGAGACTTCGGGCTCGGTCCGGGGTTCCAGTGCACCCCCGCTGGGCCTTCTGACCTTCCCCTCGATGGGGCCAAAAGGGAAAGAAACAGGGGACATAGCTGCTCCCCCAAAGCGCTGGGGAAGGGGGGGCTTAGCCCCAGAGCGAGGATGGCTGGAAGGAGGGAGAGGCGGATGGAGGGGGATGGATGAGTGGACAGAAAAACCTGTTACTATGCTGGCTCCGTCGCTCCCCGTGTCAATTTCACTCCCGTGCCAGCCCCGTTAGTGTCATTTCCTGGATTTTCACCCCCATCTAGGATCTCAGCCCTGCTCCCTCCCCACCCCAAATCACATTTGCTCTGGGTCTGAATAATAAAATGGCGATTTGCTGGCGGGTGGGGTGGGAGCACTTGTTTCGGGGGAGGAGATTGGGGGGTCACCGTGAGGTGGGGTTCCCCGGGGATCTCACCCTGCAGAGGAGGAGGACAGTGTGGGATGTTGCAGGAGGGAGCTGATGCGGGGAGAGGCGAGACTGGTGAGCTTTCCAGGGCAGGGCATTTCTCCCTCTGGTTTTCCTGTTCCCCTCCCAACAAAGCCCCCCTCCCCCCGTGGGGATGCCTCTGGAATGCTAACCAGCTCCTGCTGCACAGGGGAATGGGGCTGGGGCCTGGAGCCCAGGTTGCTGGTGCGGGAGGTTCCTTCTGAAGACACTGACTTTTGTCCCACCATCCTGACTGTGGATCAGCTCCACTTGTGTCCTGCCCCACAACTGTCCATCTCTGGGGGATTTGCTTCCTGCCCCACAGGAAAATTGGGGAGGGGACAGCAGGGCTAAATTCCAGCTTGATCCCCACCCTGGCATGGACTGAGGCAACCCAATAATTTGCTCCTGGCTTTGGAGGCAGGGCAGGTCACAAGGTACCCTCTGAGATGGGGCTGGCACAGCCCTTGATGGAAAGCGGGTCCAGGCCCCCATTGGGCCAGATGGGGCTGTGGAACCAGTCCCTGCCCTGAAGAGCTCCCAGTCCGAATGGATGGGGAAAGAAGAGGACTGACAGTTCTTCCCATTTTACAGATGGGGAAACTGAGGCACAGAGCTAGCTGCAGGGATTGACCCAAGATCATGCAGGGAGTTGGTAGCAGAACCCACAACACCTGGCTCCCTGCTTGGTGCCTCTTGCCCCTCTCCCAGGCTTTTGGCATGTTGGGCAGGGAGCAGGCTCTCTGGGAGCTGGGTTGCCGCTCGTGCCCCCAGAGTGAGGCGCAAGCATCTCCTTGCTGACTGAGCTCTGGCATTGGGTAGCTGGAGCCTCCCCCTCAGCAGGAGCGCACCACCCCCCACCCTCCTGGGAAAGTCCCTCCCCTCTGGCCTGGCAGAGCTGTTGGGGGAAGGGTGGGTCGGCTGTGACCTTCACACAGACCCCCTCCCCCCATCTGGTTCTGTCCCACTGGTTGGGGGGCAGGGGAGAGATCATAGGAACCAGGATCTGGATCAGAACTAGGTTGGGTGTGGAGGCCTATGTTATCCCAGAACTTTGAGTTGGGAGAGGCCAGGATTAACTGGTGCCCAAGCATTGCCCTTGCTGCTTCTGGAGTCCTGGCTCTGGGCAGCCGGGGTCCTGGGCCCTGCTCCTTGCTCTGTGGGTGGGGCGGTTAGCACAGGGAGAGGCTGGTGGCCAGAAGGGGGTGCAATGGGTGGGCAGCCCCAAACTGGCAGGCAGTGGTGTGTAGCGGTTAGAGCAGTGGGGCGCTGGGAGCCAGGACTCCTGGGTTCCATCCCTGGCTCTTCAAAGGCCACCTCAGCAAACTAACTTGGGTGCCAGCCACAGGGCCACAACTCCCGTGGGAAAAGCAGAGGAAGGGAATGAGACTGACACGTGCCTGTGGCCTGCTCCCCCTTGAATACCCTCCCCAAACTTCTCTCCACAGACAGCCCCCAGGCTTCAGGACTCTCCCTGCACCACGGGACTCGCCTGCGAGTGTAGACGAACCCCCTGCCAGGCGCCCTGTGACAGACATAGGACCTCCCCGCCAGCTACTTTCCCGTGATGCCTCGAGCCATGGCCTCCCCTAGCAGGAGCCCACTGCTTAGCCCGAGTTATCAAAGCCTCCTGCTCCCACGGGTGCCATAGCCTGGGCATGGCTGGATCACTCACTCCTGAGGCTGCTGGCCACAGAGTCCCTATAGCAGTGGTCCCCAACCTTTTGGGGCTGCTGGGCGCCCGGGGGCGGGGCTGCTTACACGCCGGGCGTCCAGGGGCGGGGCAGCTCACGTGCCGCATGCCCAGGGGCGGGGCCGCCCATGCGCCACGCGCCTGGGACCAGCACCGTGCATGTGCCGCGCGCCTGGGGCAGGGGCCACCCATGCGCCCCACGCCCAGGGCCGGCACCGCGCATGTGCCATGCGCCTGGGGCCGGGGCCAGCCCAGATCATTCGGCGGGCGCACCTAAATGCCCCAGCGGGCGCCATGGCACCCGCGAGCACCGCATTGGGGACCACTGCCCTATAGTGTCCTCCAGCTGCCCAGCCTGTACTACCTGGTGTCACCATTAGGGGGCTCCCCTAAATCCCAGTTTGGACCTGGCCATGGAGGTTTGCGTTCCACCCCTGTCAGGCCCTAAATTGTAAAGGTTATTTGCTCTTATGGGCGGGGCTAAGATTGGCTCCTCCTCCTGGAAACTGTCCTGGGGCTGGGAAGAGATGAAAATGCCCCTCCCCATGTGTTGAATTGAACAGTGTGTGCGTGCCCTGCTGCTGGCTCCTACCAACCACGTCACTGCTCTGTGCCTCAGTTTCCCTTCATGGGCTGTGAACTCCTGGGGCAGGGCTTGTGCAGCACAATAGGGCCCTGCTCTTGGCCTTTCTAGGAGCTGCTGTAATAACAGTAAATCCAGCTCTGGTGGTGAAGTGTAAATGGAGAAGAGGAAAAAGCCCTAATAAAGCTGCAACGAAGGGCAACTCTCCCATTTAGCATAGGCTGATGACACCGAGTTCAATGCCCGATAAGCAGTAGGTGGTGCTCAGAGTTGGGTAAACATTGCTGCAGGGATATTTAGGGGCTGAATTTCCAGGAGGGGCCCCACCAGGGGAAGGAAGCTTGGTTGTCTGATGCCAGTTCATGTGCAGGACTCGCCATCCTGTGTTAGATCAGTGGGCCATTCTAGCCAAGTATCCAGTGTGCCCCAAGCAGGGCGATTCTGCGGCAGCC
Source organism: Rafetus swinhoei (assembly GCA_019425775.1). Taxonomy (NCBI): domain Eukaryota; kingdom Metazoa; phylum Chordata; order Testudines; family Trionychidae; genus Rafetus; species Rafetus swinhoei. The sequence continues at coordinate 641,545 of JAFJHL010000157.1, read as the reverse complement.
TGTGGCCAGGGTATATTTCCTCCAATAGTAGGTAGCAGTTGACTCTAGGCTATTGGTCCCTACCCAGTGTCTTGGTTCCACTTTCATCCTCTGTACTGTAATGCTGGAGAGTCTCCTGTTCCGTAGAACTGTCCCCTTCTTCTTGGAACACGGCATTCTGGTGGCAGTGAGTTCCACAGGCTGCTGCCATGCCAGCTTCCTGGCTCAATGCAGGACTGGCTGGGTGGGTTCTCTGGCCTGGAAGAGGTCAGGCTGAAGGGTCAGAAATGATCTGGATATGCTGCGGCTTTGAGAATTTCAACCCAGCATGAAAGGCCCCGGGTGTTGTCATCACAAGCCTTGTCCAACTGTGTGGCCTGGGCAGGGGTTCCCAGGGGGCAGGTTTTGGTGTAGCACCCAAACGGGCTAGATCCCCAGCGGGTGTCAATCAGCCCTGCCAGCATGAGAGCAGCCTGGGTTTACGCCCCCCGAGCATCCGCCCTTCTGCTGTTCATGCCGCATCCACCCCCCCAAGGGCTCCAGCCAGAGCCTGCGCCCTCAGCCCATGACCTGTTGTGAATCCACCCCCAAACCGACACTGCAGAAAGGGGGAAACTCCGGGGCCAAGAGCCTCTGCCACTGTCTTTCCCCCTGCCCTGATCTGGCTGCACTGGGAAGCCACCCTGATGCCCTGGGGGAGACCCGGCTGTGTGCAGCCAGCACCCAGAACATGGGGAGCAGAAGGACCCCAGTTGGTTCCCAACCCCTCGAACCTTCATTTCCAGGGAGCCTTTCAGTGCTTTTCTGTCCCCGCCCCCTTGGGGGCTGCCACCCAGGGGGATTCTGCAGACAGGCAGGGCCAGGAGGGAGGTGCTTTGGGGCGGGGTTGGCAGGGGCACCGATTCCAGCACCCAGGGGCCATTCCACTCCCCCCCGTCTCTTCACTGTTGTTATTGAGCCCGGGACAGCGCGGGGGCATCTGTCACCGGTTTCTGGAGCCGCGCTACCTGCCTGGCGCCCAGCTCTGGCGTATGGTGAGAGATGGGGGGAGGGGGGCGGCATTCCCAGTGGGCCTCCTGCGGTAGCACTGGATGCATTACGGCCACCTCGCCTGCTCGTGCACACGCAGCTCGGGGCAGGCGGGGGGAGCCACCTGCCCTGCAGGCAGGTGACTTGGGGAGTGGTTCTGGGGTTGGGGTGCAGGGGGACGGACAGCGGGAGACGGTCACATTAGGAATGGGGGAGACTTGCTGGACTCTGCCTCTCCGCTGAGCTCTGCTTTGCCATGTTCTCTCGGCACCCCATGGGGGGCTGGGGGCTGCGGTCATGGCAGCTCCCCCCAGCCTCAGGTGGTTTCTATGGCCCCCGCGGCCTGCAGTTTGGGTCAGTGGCTTTCAGCACCTCTGCTATGCGAATTGTTCCCGGAGCCCTGCGCCCGCCTCCATCTCTGTAGCTCGCCACCCGCCCGTCCCCCCACCCCATCTCTGCATCTATCCTCCAACCACCCATCCCCCGTCACCTATCCCATCTCTGTAGCTCCCCACCCGCCCCGTCCCCATCACCACTCCTGTATCCATCTGCCCACCCACTTCCCACCCTTCTCTCAATTTCTGTAGCCGTCCACCTGTGCCCCATCCCCCCATCTCTGTACCCACTTACCAATCCCCCCAACTCTCTCTCTCTGGATCTCTGTGTCTATCCAGCTCCCCGCTCACATGGGGGCTTGTCCGAGAAGGGATGGAGACGCCACACCTGTGTCTGCCCCCCATCCATCCCCATGCACCTCCTTTGTGCCCCCATCTAATCTGTCCCCCGAACCTTTCCCCAGCAGACCCATGTGGATCCTCTTGGATTAACCCTGCCTTGTTCCCCAGGCCAGCCCACACCACTGGGGCTAAGGAGCTGGTCCTACTCCCACCTTGTGGTGGGCAGCGGGGGGGCCTGTGTCTACATCAGGGGGCTGGAGCAAGGTGTGGGCCACCCTTCCATTACAGCAGGGGATGGGGTTCCCCCCACTTTAGCAGTTGGGGGTCCCTCCATCTCTCCTTTGGTGCCTGCAACCTGCTGCCCTCAGGGCTCAGAGACACCCCCTGAACAGTGGCTTGGGGTCAAATCTCGCCTTCAGCCAGCAGGAGCCAGCCATGTTCCCCAGCCAGGGGTATGCCCCATGGATTCCCATGGAGCAATTCCCCTGGGCCCTGTCCGGTCTCTGCCCCATTGACTTGGGATGAAATGGAGCCTGGCTGAGCACTTACTCCTGTCAGTGCCCCACACCGCCCCCTTGAAATGCCGCCCTCCAGTCCCTGGGAGCTAGTTAGCTTTCTGCTGTGCTTAGGGGTTTCCAGTTGTGGTCAGGGCCGCGTGGAGCCCGTGAGCCAAGGGGCGGCACCAAGCTGGGTGCCACGTGGAACCTGCAAGCTGTGGGGGGCCCAGTGCAGGGCGCCACGTGTGGTCTGTAAGTGGGGGAGGGGGCACCGTGCCAGGCACTGCATGGATGTGAGAGAGTCCCTCCCTGACCCACAGAGCTTGCAGTTCAAACAAAGGGAAGATCGTTATTCTCTGTAGGTGGGGAAACTGAGGTACAGAGCAGTGATGTGCCTCAGTGAGCCAATGGCATACCCAGGAACTGGCCCTCCTAGCCCAGCACCACAAAGCCCCCCTCCTCTTCCTTGGCGCAGGGCTCTGGCATGATCATTTAGTGCAGTGTCTTTCCCGCCTCCCCCTCCACAGCCCAATGGAGCAGAGCAACGGGCCCATCTAGCCCGGTATCTTGTCTCCACAACAGCTGGGGCTCCAGCCTTCCCGCAGCAACGACTTCAGGCTCTCTGCACACTCAGGCAGGCCCGAACACCGCAGACACTCGGGCCTGGCAAGCGCAGGCTGGACTCCCCCGGCGCCGCTCCGGCTGGGACACTGAGTCATGCCAGGAGTAGAGGCCCTGGGAGCAGGCCCATATCTGGGGAGTGGGCTCCATTGACGCTGGTGGAGGCCTGCTGGGCATAGGGCCGGGTAATGCTGGCTGGGGAGCGGAGCAGCACCACGGAGATGGCTGAGGTGATTACTGTGTCTCTGACATCCTCCATCATCGCTCGCTGCTTCTGATTCTGTCCTTCTCCCCCCTCCCCCAGCCCTCCCCCCCCATCTGTAGTTCCTCCACGCGCCCTTCCGGCCCCCACCTCCGGCTGCTGCAGCCCCTGCCCAGCCCCCGTCCAAGGCAGCGACTAATTGCTATGATAACCTAGCGCAGACTTGATTATGGAGATAATTGGCTGGTGCCGGGCCGGGGAGCACGGTCCCCCGTTTAATTTGGTCGAAGTCCGCAGGGGCCGCGAGACTTTGGAAAAAGCCCTAATCACATTTCTGCCCAAGCAAACCAGCCCCCGCCGCCCAGGCAGGGCCCTACGCTGGCTGCAGAGGTGGCGCGGGGCGGCACACGGCAGTGCCCTCTAGGCGAGAGCCCTGAGCGGGCGGCTCCTTGGAGGGCGATTCCTCTGCTCCGGGGCCAGGCACTGGAACGGGGAAGGTTCGAATCCTGGCTCCACAACAGGAATTTTTCACCTGCCAACAGCGACTGTCGCTGTGGCTGCTATTCCGCTTCGTTGTGGCTGTTGCTGTGTTGTTCCCCAAACAAGCAAGGAAGCCAAGCAAGGGACAAACCCAGAAGTCCTGACTCTCAGCCCCCACCTGCTCTAACCACTAGACATCTCTGGAGCTGGGGGAAGAGCCCCAGAGGTTCACATAAGATAACAGCCTACTACTGCTGCCAGTGAACCAAGTTCTCCCATTTAACTGAAGCAGTAGAACCCCACTGAGGGTACGTCTACACTGCAGGATTTTTACGGGATACCCCGGCTCCCCCGTTAGGAAGGCCGGATAAGGGACGCCCTGAAGGTAGGGAGGTGGGGTGGGTTCTGCAGTGGCCTAGGGGTTAGGGCATTGGGCTGGGGACCCCAGGGTTATGGGGGGGCCCTGAAGGTGGGGAGCTCCTCCAGTGGCACAGTCGATAAGGTACCTTTCTCTGGAGCCAGAGGTCAAGGGCTCAAGCCCCCCCTGCAGGTATCCTGGAAAAGCTTTTCCGCATCCAAGGGATGCATTTGCTTTTCTGCTTTTTTTTTTTTTGCGTTCTACAAGGGATAAGGGCTCTGCCAAAAGAGGAGGCTTTTCTGCCATTTGGCCCCATCTAGACAAGGCCAAATGGTGGAAAAGCCTCTTCCGGAAAAGTGATTGGAAAAAGCTACACAAATTGCAGAGTGCAATTTGTGTAGCTTTAAAAAAAAAAAAAAAAAAAAATATCCTATAGTGTAGACCTAGCCTGAAGGTGCTGGGCTCAAACTTGGAACATGACATCTAGAGCTAGATCCTCATATAAGGTGTATTGGGGGGTGCCACGCCCAGGATGCTACGTGATGCACAGACACTGACTAAGAGAGTCCAGGCCTCAGAGAGCTGCCAGCCTCAATGGGCCCAGGGTGTAAGAGAAACTGGGGCCCAGAGGGGGATGGGGCTTGCCCAAGGTCACCCAACAGGGCAGCAGCCAAGCCAGGAATAAACCCCAGGTCTCACTGCTGAGTGTCTCCGCCCCTTAGGCCTCACAGTCCCTGTCTGTGCTGTTTTGTGCCTGTGTTGTCTCTGTGCTCGGAGGTGTTACGCTAAGGCCAGCAGCAAATAAAACCGCAGGCCCTGGGGTGGCCCGTGCCCTCACCGCCATGCAGCTGGGCCTGTGCATGAGGCTGGCCCTTTAAGACTCCGTGGGTCATTGAGCGGCAGGGCAGCCTGTGAAGCAGGACTGTAAAATTGGCCAACACTGAGTGAGGGGTCCCCGCAGAAGCTACCGAGGGTGCGGGTGTGTGTATTGGTTGTTCCTTAGCTGCAGAAGAGAGGATAATGGGCTAGATGGACCCTTGGTCTGACCCCCAGTCTGGCTGTTCTTCTGGCCCAGCAGCAGGTCCCAAAGCCCTGCATGGACAGGTCTGAGCCAGTGCGGCACAGAGAGGGAAACTGAGGCAGAGGATAAGGAGCTGACTTGCCCAAGGTCATGCAGCAAGAGAGGGAACCCAGGCGTCCTGATCCCCAACCCCTCCCCTCCCCCAATCTAACCACCCTCCTCCTCCTCCTCCTCCTCCTCCTAGAGCTAGGGACAGAACCCAGGGCCCCTTCAACTGCATTCACGTCTGCTGGTGGGACTAGATTCCATGACTCCTGACTCCAAATCCATCCACCTGTAACCACTAGACTAGACCACCCCACCCCTTCCCGGAGCCGGGCATGGAACCAGGAGTCCTGCCCGCCAGCCCAGCTCCCTATGTGCGTTCCCTACATGAGCGAGACCACCCCTAGCCCCACCCGGCTGCCCCCCCTCGAAGCTTGGTGATTTCTCCACTGTGTTGAGGCTGATGCAAGAGGCCAAACTTCCCTCAAAACCCATGAACCCAACCCCCTCTGCCCAGACCCCACCCCCATATATGCTTCCCAGTAGCGCTGGGTACTGTAGCTCGCTGCTTGAGCTAAAGGAGGAACTCCACCAGCCAGTAGGCGTCGTAGGCTTTTAACCTCTCTGTGGAGCGGCCATTAGGGGACAGGCTACAGGTTCTGTGCTTTTGCTCTAGGGCTTTTCTAAATCTGCTGTGGAATTTTGGGGGTGCCCCCGAGCAGTGTGCACCCAACTGGAGACCCCTGGGCCTGATTTCTCAGGGTGCTGCCATCTGTGTGTAGCACAGAGAAGCCAGACCCAGGGCATGGCAGTGTGAGCAGGGATGAATTGTGTCCCCAGCACTAAACACACCTGCCTGGATGGGGCACGGGGCAGCGGCAGCACAGAGTCCTTTACCCTCCCCCACAGGGTCCTTTACTCTTCCCCTCCCTCCCCCCGGAAAGGGGTGCAGCTGTTTTGTTCTGAATGAACAACCTTCCTGGCGGTAGCCATGACACCATTGTTCAGGGCCTGGGTCCGTTACACCCCCGGAGCAGGCTGGCAGTGGGAGGCTGGGCTCGGGGTGAGACCCTGGGCTGGGATCTAGGAGATGTGGGAGCCAGGTCCCAGATCTGTGCCACCCTGGCTGGGTCACACAACTCTGTGCCTCGGTTTCCCCATCTGTCAGAGCAGCTGATGCCCCCCCCGCCTTTTCCTGTTGAGACAGTAAATACCTCAGGTTGTGGGCTGGGCTCTCATGCGGTGGCCACGTCTCCAGAGGCACCGACACAGCTCTGCCGCTCCAAAAGCGCTGGGGTTGTGCCGCCGGGAAGGAGCTCCCCTGTGGACAAGATACAACCAGCTCAACCGGTGGCAGAGCGCCTCCCGCCAACACAGCACAGTGCATACGAGTGCTTGCGCCAGCACCGAGAACGTCCCTCAGAGGCGTTTTTTCACACCCCTCAGCAACAAAAGTTTTGCTGCCGTGAGTGCTGGCGTAGCTGCGGCCTTACTCTGTGCAGTGCCTGGCACAACGGGGCCCTGATCTCTGTCTGGCAAATGGGGGGAAATGAATTTCCCAAGGTACCTAACAGGTCAGAGCTGGAACCAGAACCTAGGTGTCCTGCGGTCCCAGGCTACTGGCCCCTGGTGGTTCCTTTTGTGACTAAAGGAGGAAATCTGTGTCTCATCATGGTAGTTTCAGCCCTGTTGCATCCTGGGGTTTGTAGTTCCCAGGGGTTCTGGGCATTAGGTTTCCAGCTGCATGAGGAGGGCAGAGTTAAGGGTATCTGGGCAACCTTTGAACTCCCCACTTCCACACTTGGGCTGGACGTATCATCCACAGGCAGCTCTTCGCCCCCTGCAGCCACCAAGGGGACAGATGGGCATTCAGCCAGGGTCAAACTTTAGCCCCTCTGGTGCTCACTTGGCACAGCAGGTCAAGCACCTTCCCGATCTGCTCATGCTGCTGGTGGCTGGATTTTTGGGGGTTCCAGCCTTGCTGACAATCCAAGCAGGGCGCAACGTGGCATCATCAGGGCTAATTTGACCCTCGTCCTTCCCCCTGGCCTGTAAGCTGAACGCAGGGTTCCCGACCTGCCAGGCCCTTGGCCCCGGCCCCCCCCCTTAATGCCAGATTCATTATTTAAAAGCAGGGTGGAGAGAAGAAGGAAAGCAACCTTCATTATCATATCGAGAAAATTACCCCCATCCCCTAACTAGCAATTTTCCTGCCACATAGTTCAGCACTGACTAGCCCATTAATTATAGAGATGAAAAATCATTTGGAAACCAGGAAAGGAAACTAATTGGCTCTTCCCTTAGCTAAAATGAATGAGTGCTAGCAGGAGAGGGGAGCAGGGAGCCCGTGTGTGCAGGGTCTCCTCCCAGAAAGATTTCTAGAGACTCTCCCTTTGCTCAAAGCAGTCTAGGGGATGTGGCATGTAGCCGAGAGGAAGGAGGGGTCTGTGGTTATGGAGTGTGGCTGGGGGAGATCTGGCTTCACTGCTGTGCCTCAAGATGACCTCTGCTGAGTCATGGCACCTCTGTGCCTCAGTTTCCCCATCTGTAAAATGGGGAAAAATTGGCCTTCCTTGCAGCGCCCGGCACAACAGGGCCCTGATCTCAATCGGGGTTTGGGCAGCGCCCAGCACAACGGGGCCCTGATCTTCACTGGGGTTTCTAGATGCTGCCAGAACATGCATACAGACAGGGGATCAGACCCAGCCTCTTGGTTTGGAGATGGCTGGAGTCCAGGTTACTGATCATTGGCATGGTAGCCAGGACTCCTGGGTTTGACCCCTGCTCTGGGAAGGGGGTCTCCTGGCTATGGGAGGAGAGGGGCTGGAGTCAGGACTCCTGGGTTCTATTCCCACTCTGCCGTGCCATGCTGTGCATGCCAGGGACCACAGCGTGGTTGCTCAGAGCCCAGTGGCTCCTTTCCCTGCTCTGGGCTGGGCCCGAGTGCCAAGCGCAACTGCACCCCAGAGAGCTGGGATAAGGGAAGGGGCTGTGGGTCGGGAATGAGGAGCATCTGGCTGTCCCAGTGCTGGATGCCCCTTAGCAGGGGACAGGTCCCTTCTCCAGCCTGACCTTCGCTCTGAGGGAAAGTGCTGAAGCCAGAGAACCTAACACCGGGCAGGGGGGGCTGAGGGCTGCCTGATCTCCTCTCCCCTCCCCTGCCCGTCTTCCAATCCCTCCCCTGGGACAGCCGAGAGTCAAGGGCGTCCGGGTTCCTATTTCACGCTGCGGTGTCCTGTGGCCAGGTGAGGCAGCTAGGGTGATGGCCGGGCTCCCAAGGGGGCGCTGTGTGATGACTCAGCCCCATGGGGGCCAGGCCTGCGGCTCTGGAGCTGAGAGGAGAGGGAGCCACGGTCATGTCCTTCCCAAGCTGCTGAGGCTTGGGCCCGGGGAGCAGCACATCTGGGGAGGAGCACATCTGGGAGTTATGTGCAGTCGGCCCCCAAGCTCCTGCTCTGTGCAGGATGGGCCCGGATTCCCAGCTGGCATAAAGGGGCCAGGATGGGTCCCTCAGGGGTAAGGCGGGTCCTGGCCCTGCTCTATCTCAGATTCCACCATTGGGGCAGCAGCGTCTGTCGGGGGCGCTCTCCCCTCGCCATCAGTGCGGCCCCCAGGAGGCTGCACTGGAGGGCACTGGGTTGGGGGTTGGAGGGCTGAGGTTGGGGGGTGGTAAAGTTCAGGGGTCCCTCCCCCATGCCCAGCGTCCATCAGAGAAGGCCTCTGCCCTCCTGTGATGGTCCCGTGCAGCTTTAGAATCACCGAATCCCAGGGCGGCCAGAGACCTCAGGAGTCATCAAGTCCAGCCCCCTGCCCAAGGCAGGACCAATCCCAACTCAATCAACCCAGCCAGGGCTTTGTCAAGCCAGGACTTAAAACCCTCTAGGGACGGAGATTCCACCCTCTCCCTAGGGAACCCATCCCAGTGCTTCCCCACCCTCCTAGGGAAATAGTTTTCCCTAATATCCAACCTACACACTCCCCCCCCCACCACTGCAACTTGAGACCATTGCTCCTTGTTCTGCCAGGCCGTCCCCCCGGGGCAAGGAGCCTCGGGGGGATATGAGTGCGGGGAAGTGGGTCTGGGAAAATGGACCCCAAATGGGGGAGCTGCCCCTGTTCAGGCCAGAGGGGTCTTGGCGCTGCTCTCAAACTGACCCAGCCGAGAGCACAAGTGAGGGTGCTGGATGGAACAGGGGCTGCGCTCCTGGGAGGATCCCCAGGGACATGAGCAGTGCCGGGGCTCCCTGCAAGGTGGGGGGGATGGTGACCAAGACCCTGTTGGAGCAGGTCTCCCCAGGCAGCCCCACCCTCTCCTCATTTCAGCACCTTTCAGGGCAGAGCCAGGTAACTGGGGCCGGAGGCTGGAGGGACTCCGCAGTGACTTCAGTGGGCTTGGGTGCCAGCTCCTGAGGGGAAACAGAGGCATGGCCCAGTGTGCCCATCTACCCTTGCATCCCGTCACCACTAGCACTGGCTGGTCCAGAGGGGAGAATATCAGTCCAGGGGAAGCAACTGCCTGACCCCCGTGTTCAGCTCCTGCCCAGAAGCAGGTTTATACCTGAATCTCTGCCTCTTCCCTCCAGGGTCACATTCCCCTTCCCAAGTGACTCTTCCTTCTGGCCCCACCATAATGTCCTGCAGCGGGGAGTTCCACAGGCCGATCAAAGGGAGGTGCTTCCCAGGAATGGCCGCTTGAAGGCGGTGCCTCAGGATTCCTGTTCCTGGCTGACTCGCTTGCAACCTTCCGCAAGTACCTGTGCTTTAGCTTCCTGTCCATTGTATGTACATTAGTTATGCCAGGGACTGTCTCTCACTGGGAATCTGGGGGCCCCTGATCTTGGTCTGGGTCTGTGCGGTACCTCAGTCCCCAAGGTGCTACTGTGATATAAATAACAATGAGTTTGAAATGTGTTGTCTTTTGCTGACGCTGCCTTCTCCTGGTTGCTTGCGTCTCTGGAAAGGCACCTTTGCTCTGTCTCCATCCAATCCCCAGTGGGGTGAAATCTGCTCCTAAGGGGAGGGCCCACTGAAAAGTGGCTTTTGGGAGCGTGGCCCGGCTGCTTCACTTGGGTTGTCGTTTGAAATCTGGGTGGATCAAAAGTGGCAGTGACTCGGTTTCCTTTGTCCCGAAATCCCAGCTCGAGAGATGGCCAGGTGGCATTTGTAGGAAGAAAGAATTATCGATGTCCTGTCCTCCAGGTACATTAAGGTGGCAAAATCAAGGGCTACAATGTTGGGGAAATGCCAGAATGAAGGCTGCCTAGGTGACCTTAACTCTGCCCTCTGGTCCATATGCATGATGAGCCGCTCTTTCATGATAGCTGAAACTGTTCTTTCTACAGGCCCCCTGCCTCAGTCAGTGCATGGGGCGGACAGCGCTCCCACATGTGCAATTACCCCCGCTTTCCTTTATCATCCTCATTCAGCGTGCGGCCCCAAGCCCCATTCACAACCCTCCTTGACTTTTCTATGGTGCCCCTCCCTGGGGGCTTCATGTATTTATCTTCCCAGGGTGACAGACAAGAAGAATCCCCACAGCTGGGAAACAACAGCACCGAGAGGTTCAGATCACAAGGACCCGCTCGTTTGGGGGGCCTGAGTCGAGATTTTTCAGAGGACGGGGCAGTACCAGCCCTTTGTGGGTTCACAGCACAGTGGCTGTGGACTGGGACTGCTCAGCCCTTCAGCAAATCCAACCTCGGGGTCCCAGGCAGGCGCCCAGAAAATGGGGCACACCCAATTAGCAGTCCCTGTGAAAAGCTGGATGGCAAATGACCATCACTGGTGGTTCTAGCAGGTGCAGTAGGGGGCGCTGTCCTTGGCAGTGCTGTCCCAGCACCTCTGTACTAGCAGGAGCCGGGATCCTGCCTTTCGGCTGAGCTCTGAAATCTGGGTCCCCTCCCTGAACCATGAGACCCTCCTTGTGATTCCTGCCAGCCCCTGCCTCCTTCACCCCACACCTTGCAGCTGTGGCAACAAGGGAGGCAGGGTCCCATTGCAGCCGTCTTCGCTCCCTGCATAACGTGGATCTGTGCCCGGAGCAGGACTAGCCAACGCCCGGCTGCTCCAAGGGTCCTGCGGGTGGAACAGATACAATCGTGTCACTAAAGAGGGGTTCTTAATGCAGATGCACCGGAGTTATGGGTGACTGCGTAGCCTCCATTTTGGTGTGGATTGCTGCAGGGGGTGCTGGGCTGTAGGGAGTGGGGCAGGAGCTCAGCAGGGGGTGCTGTGCTGCAGGGAGCAGGGTTGGGGCGCAGCAGGGGGCGCTGTGCTGCAGGGAGCAGGGCTCAGCAGGGGGCGCTGTGCTGTAGGGAGCAGAGCAGGGGCTCAGCAGGGGGCGCTGTGCTGCAGGGAGCAGGGCGGGGGTCTCAGCAGGTGGTGCTGTATGGCAGGGAGCAGGGTGGGGGACCCAGCAGGGGGCGCTGTGCTGCAGAGAGTACTGTGAGGCAGGGGCGCAGCAGGGGGTGCTGTGCTGCAGGGAGCAGGGCGGGGGTCTCAGCAGGTGGTGCTGTATGGCAGGGAGCAGGGTGGGGGACCCAGCAGGGGGCGCTGTGCTGCAGAGAGTACTGTGAGGCAGGGGCGCAGCAGGGGGTGCTGTGCTGCAGGGAGCAGGGCGGGGGACCCAGCAGGGGGCACTGCGCTGCAGGGAGCAGGAGCTCAGCGGGGGGTGCTCTTCCTGTCAGGTGGTGTTGACCCCAAAACCCCAGTGCTGGGGGGCACCGTGCTGCTCTCTCTGGACATGAGGTTCTGGTTGCTCGTGGTCATTAGAGACTGGGAGGTGAAGCGGGGAAAGCTGGAGTTTCGGTTAAATCCAGCCGGGGCAATGGATGTTCTGGCAGCAGAGAACTACCCTGGACAGAGCTGTGAATGAACCGCGGCTGACAATCTGCCTACCTGTCTGTCCCCAGTCACCTCCCATCTGCACCTTTGAACCCTTTGTCTGTCTGTACCCAGTCATCCCTGTCTGTCCATCTGTGTGTCCGTCCCCAGTCACCACCTCTGTCCGTCCCGATTCACTCTCCTCACTGTGGGCTCTGGCCAGGGCTCCCCCGTTCTGCTCCCCTTCCGCGCTTTCATGCCCCGTCTGCCAGGGCTGCCCCGTGATGGGGATCTCCAGCCCGGCCGGCTCCCACCTGCAGGATCCATGCTGGGTTCTCAGCACCCTCACGCAGAGCAGGGCAGGGACAAGGCTGAGGACACTGTGGGAGGCTGCAGCTCAGGATTGGGGGTCACAGGCCGAGCTGTGATGGGGAGCCCAGGGCTGGGGTACCTGGGGGCTGCAGGTCAGGATCGGGGGGCACCAGTGGAGCTGGGAGGAGCCCAGGCAGGGGCTGCAGGTCGGGAGTGGGGATCTCCGGCAGAGGTGAGGTTGGAGGTTTCTCACTCAGAGCCGCCCCCCCCCCATTCTCTCAGCCCCGGATTAGCCGGATCCCATTTCGCCAGGGGAGGCAGGGACTTGTCGCTCGTGCTGAGATTTGTGATTTACGCTGCGCGATGCTAATGAGGACACGGAGAACGGCCTGTTCCCAGCGAATTCGGCTAATCCTCCCGGCCGCGCTGCGACACCCAAACAATGGCACTGAGGCGCCGACAGAGGGCTGGATCCCCCTCGGTCCTTCCCATCCTGAGACCCAGCGGCTGCAGGCCTGGCCGTGGGGCATCCTGCGCCCACCTCGGGGATGGGCAGAGCAGGGGGCCAAGGCTGGGGCAGCAGGAGGTTGCAGGTGGGGACTGAGGGGCACCAGTGGCGTTGGGGGCAGGGAGCTGAGGACTGGAGTAGCTGCAGGTCAGGACTGAGGGGCACTGGCAGAGTGTGTATGTAGGGGGGGGGAACCCAGCACCCAAAATGTGTCATCCAGCCCCCCTTCCTCTGGCTCTCATCTATCTGTGGCCTCAGCTGCAAATCAGGGGGGAGGGTAGAAAGAGCCCCCATATGGGGCGGGGTGGAGCAGGACTGCAGAATTTCTAATCCCTTTCCACAGCCTCCTGCTAGCCCCCCCCCCACCCCCGCCCCAGAGCTGCCAGTGCCCCCAGTCCTGCCCGCCCCAGCGCTGCCAGTGCCCCCAATCCTGACCCACAGCCTCTACCTCAGCGCTGCCAGTGCCCCCAGTCCTGACCCACAGCCCCTGTCCCAGCACTGCCAGTGGCCCCAATCCTGACCCACAGCCCCTGCCCCAGCGCTGCCAGTGGCCCCAATCCTGACCCACAGCCCCTGTCCCAGCACTGCCAGTGGCCCCAATCCTGACCCACAGCCTCTACCTCAGCGCTGCCAGTGCCCCCAGTCCTGATCCACAGCCCCCTGCTAGCACAACTCTGCCCCCCTCACCACAGCTCTGCTGGTGCTCTCCAGGCCCAACCCACAGGTCCCGGCTACCCCAGCCCTGGGCTCTCAGGCTGAAGCTATCTGAGGCTGCTGGCATTAACCCTTTCAGTGCCACCCATCAGCATCTTCCCCAGGTTAGTCTTTGCCTTGAGCCTGGCTCCCTGCTGAGCTGCACCCGAGGCCGGAGCTCCTGTGGCCACTTGCACTGGCCTTTGGATGAAAGGCTGGACCAGGATTAGGTCCCAGACGTGGGGGCGGGGTCCCAGCTGCACCACAGGGGGCTGATAATTGGGGAAAGTTCCCCCCACGGGTCACCTCCCCCAAGGGGCTGAGCCAGAGCCCTCTGCGGCCGTGAGGGCCTTAGTGATCTTTGCAAAGGCCTTTGGCTCCAGCTCCATGGCTGCTGAAGCCGGGGGCAGGTGGGGGAAGGGTGCTGGCAGCTCCCTGACCACCCGGAACAGGGCTGTAGCCAAGGCAGGTTTGCACTGCACATGGGGGAACCGCATGTGACATGGTGCCATGGCATAATGGGGGAACCCTGCCCCTTCCCACAGTGCCCTGGGGCTGTTGCCTCTAGCTGGAAAGATTAAAGGGGACTACATTTCCCAGCTGCCTCCTTTCCCTGAGACAGCTGGAACACCGTAACCCCGCCAATCACTGGCTTGGTGCTCTGTACTGGTTGTATAGCCTAGTGAGTAGAGCTCTGCCTTGAGACTCGGGGCTCCTGGGTTCTCATCCTACGGTTGCTGGGTGACAGTGGGCAAGTCCTTCCCTTCTCTGTGCCTCAGTTTCCCCTATTTCTAAAGAGTGAGCTTTCTGGGGCAGGGCCTGTATCTGTGCAGTGCCTGACACAATGGGGGCCCTGATCTCAGTTGGGGTCTGTTCAGTGCCCCATGTAACAGGGGTCCTGAATCCTGATCTCGGCTGGGTCTATGCAGTGCCAGGCCCAATGGGGGTCCTGAGCCTGGTCAGGCTTTGTGCAGACTTGCAGGACTTGCCCTTTTCTTGGTTACTGCTTCAAGGCCAGTTACAAACATGGAATGGCCCCTCCTCGTGGCACTGTTTGGCAGGAAGATCGCAGCCTTGCGGTGTAGTTGTCCAACACCAGCAAAGAGCATTCACACAAGGGGATTGGCTGGACCGTGATGAGTGGGGCTGTTGCTGCCAGGGGCAGAAATTGAAACTGACCAGCAACCAAAAGTCCCAGGAGCCTTCAGGAGCTGCTCACAGGCCCTTCAACACTGTCCTGATGCTACAGGGAAAGGCCTCTGTGCCCATAGCAGGGCAAGAGGGTCTGTAATAACGCCGAACGTGGGGGGAAGGGGATCAGGAGATTCTATTCATTGAAAGGGGGCAGATGCCAAACTGACCAAGGAAAATCCCCTTTTCACGCCCGGCTGCGTTAGCCTGCGGAACTCTCTTGCCACTGGATGTTGTCGCTGAGGCCAAGAACCGAGTGAGCATCGCAGAGAGCCTGGACATTTCTCAGAGAAGGAGAATCTCCACAGTTAATCGTTCCCACCAGTGGCGTATTGGCAGAGAGATAAAACCTCCTGCTTTAGGGCTTAAGCCGATCTCTGGCTATTAGGGCCCAGGCTAAAACCTGATGTGGGGGCAGATGATCTCCCAGCTGCCGCTGCAGGGTTTTTACACTTTCCTCTGCAGCAGCTGGCCCCTGTCGGAGGCGGGAGGCTGGGCTAGGTGGGCTGTTCTGGGCTGGGAACGTTTATATGGGAAATTGAGTCATAGGCTCCCATGCCAGAAAGAGCCGTTGTGACCTGTGTACGGCAGGCCCTGGCGCTTCCCTGGATTACTTCCTGTTGGAACCTGAGTGGGGCTTTTAGGGACCTGCCCTGCCCAGGCTTCACCAGGTACTACAAGCTTGTTATAAAAGCACCAAGGGTCTTGCTGGGGGGTGCCCTAGCGGGGGCACGGAGACTGATGTAAATGATGCGTGGGGAAGGGGGTGACATGCCAGTAGCGTGGGGGAGGGTTGGCCCAGCAGCGCTGCTCCCAGCACATGAAGCAGCTTGGCTCCCATCTGTCCTGTGTGGCTCAGTCTCTCTCCAGGGCTGGACTGTGGTGGCCATGCAGTGGTGGTGGAATGTATTTAATTGAAATTGCACCTGCATCTCCCCGGTCACAGACTCACCCGCCAGCCTCTGCCCCCGCTTCCTCTCTGCGCTGGGCTGGCGAATGCTCCGCCCGCCCTGGATTGTTCCTGCGAGGTGGCGCTTGTGGGACCCTGCCATACCCAGAGCCAGCTGCAGTGTCTTGTGGTCTGTCCTGAGGTTTTGGGCAGCAGAGCCTTCAACCTGGCAGGGACAGCGCAGAAACGCAGTCCCGGCCCTCCGCCACATTCAGGGAAACTGAGTCACGGAGCCAGCAGTGGGCTTGCCCTAGGTCAGGTCTCCTGGGAAAAGCACCGTGCCCCCTAGAACTGTGCCAGAGGGAGAAGCACCTGCCCCCTCTTTTTCCTCACTCTCCCACCCACGCACTAATCCTGCCTCCAGCCCCCAGCCCAGCGTGCCAGGGCGAGAAGCGCGGGTGTTCTCTGCGGCGGGTGACGACGGCTGTGCCATTGGCGGGTGCCGGCTGTAATGCGGAAGGTGTCTCTCACCCAGTGATGGATTTAATTGCCTGTGGCCTGCTTGAACGGTTGAGTGTCGCATATTAACTGTCACCTGCGTGGCTGACAGCCCCGGCCCGAGGATCCTGGGGCAGGCCAAGGCTGTGAGCGGCCGAGCAGAGAGAAGGAAAACGCAGGCAGGGCCGTGTCCCCAGATTTGGATGGAGCTGGCTGATTTGCTGCAGGACGCACCCCTGAGCAATTGCGGGGGAGTCGGATCTCCTGATCCTTATAAGGGTGACTAGGGGACACTGGCTCTCTGGTCTACTGGGGACCCATGCGAGGTGCGGGAAGAACGACGGAGCCGTGGTTAGATGGGGGGAGGAGGAGGTCAGAGTCTGGACTCCTGGATTCTACCCCCAGCTCTGGGGGAGGAGTAGGGTCTAGTGGTTAGAGCAGGTAGCTGGGAGTCAGAACTCCTCAGGCCTGCTCCCATTTCCAGGAGAAGAATGGGGTCTGGTGCGCTGAAGGGGGGTGGAGGGGTGGAGTCAGGACTCCTGGGTTTCAGCCTGAGCTGTGCCACCCATTTGCTGTAGGACCTTGAGCAAGTCACTCCAGTGCCTTCCTGCCCCTCCCACCCCAGTGCTGATGAGGCCTTGCATGCGGGGCTGCACACCGTGTGCAGGGCGCCTGGAGACCAGTGTGAGCATTCAGCGCTATTCCCAGCCCCCAGGAGACCCGGGAGATTTAATTTCCCTGAGTCATGGCTTCCAGGGGGACAGAGCCTCCGGGAGAGCTGCTCTTATCTCACCATGGGGGCTGTGGTCTGGGCTCAACTGGGGGCCGGGGGCTGAGGTCCAGAGTTTCCCAGCATGCACCAGCCCAGCCAGGCCTGTAGCAGTGAATTGTGGTAGACTCTCTGGGGTGTTCCCTGCTTTTGCAACTTTCAGGGAAACTGAGGCACGGAGCCCACGCTGCGGCTTCTGGTGCGACCAGCTCTGGGCATGGACCGTGGCAGATCCAGCTGGGACCTGGGGGTGCAGTTGGAGCAGCAGGCAGATGCTTTCCGTGGCCCATGCTGGTGCCACTGGTGTCTCAGCCCATTTCCCTCCCTTGTGCCTGGGGTGGTAGCATCCCAGAATGCATTGCGTCTCCCCACACTGTGCCCAGCGGTTGTTAGCAGAGGATTTACCCAGAATGCATTGTTGCCCCCCCCCCCGGGTGCTATGGGACCCACTCGCTGAGGCACTATGGGATAGCGGCCGCCCCACCAATGGGAGCAGAGCACCGTGTCTTGCTTAGCAATCCCTGTCACGCCAGGTCGCGTGGCCGGAACCTCCCCAGTGGGGCCAGGGGGGGGGCCGAGGCCGTCTCGGTGTGCCGGCTCGCTGGCCATGGCTGGAGCCAGGTGTGAGGGGGTGGGCCCTGCCTGGGGTGAGCTGCAGTGCCCACTGGGGCCTCAGGCCAGAGGCCAAGGACTAGCTGGCAGCAGGGCTGTGCCTGCCCGCAGGCGCGGGGGAGAGCAGGCGGCCCAGCCTGCAAATAGCTCTCACCAGCCTCCCTGAGAGCTCAGCAGAACATTATGTTTCCTGCATAATAAGGAGACTAAATCCAGCCCCAGCAGCGAGTCCTCAGCCTCCCGCGCCGCAGATGGGAGCAGGGAGCGCCAGGCCGGGCTGCCGCAGGCTGCCGGGAGGGTACGGGGGAGGGGCAGCACCACACTGCCCTTCTCATGGGGGAGGGCAGCACCCACTGGCTTGGTGGGGGATAGAGGGGCTGGGGGCATCAGGTAGGCCTGGCAGGGAGCAGTGGAGAAGTGGGGGCTTGTATGAATCCCCCTAAACCCCCTGTCTGTCTGTACATCTATCCCTGAATATTCCCCTCTGTCTGTCAGTCTCTTCCCATACATCCCCCCCATCTGTCTGTCCCTGGACATCCCCCAGTCTGTCTGTCTTTCCCTGTACACACGCCCCTGTCCATATTTGACATTTCCCTCGGTCTGTCTAGTCCTGTACACCCCCCATTTGTCTACTGGGCTGGGAGTCAGCTGTCAGCTCCTATCAGCTCAGCAGAGGACGCTGTAGGACAGGGAGCAGGGCAAGGGCTCAGCAGGGGACGCTGTGGGACAGGGAGTAGGGTGGGAGACTCAGGAGGGGGCGCTATGGGGCAGGGAGCAAGGTGGGGGCTTTGCAGGGGGCGCTGTGGGACGAGGAGTAGGGTGGGGGGCTCAGGAGGAGGCGCTGTGGGGCAGGGAACAGGGCAAGGGCTCAGCAGGGGACACTGTGGGACAGGGAGCAGGGTGGGGGCTCTGCAGGGGGCGCTGTGGGTCAGGGAGCAGAGCACGGCTCAGCAGGGGGCGCTGTGCTGCAGGGAGCAAGTTGGGGCTCTGCAGGGGGCACTGTGCTGCAGAGAGCAGGGTGGGGCTCAGTAGGGGGCGCTGTGCTGCAGGGTGTGAGATGGAGGCTCAGCAGGGGGTGCTCTCCCCACGCAGTCAGGGCTGACCCCAGGACCCAAGTGTGGTGCTAGGGGGTGCTGTGCTGCAGTTTCTGGATTTTGCACAAAGGGCAAAGCAAAGCTGCGACTTACTTGTCGTTTAAGACCCTTGGCAACAGCCCAGTTGTAAAATTCTCGTCTTCCTTAAATGCTCCAGCCCTTCCCTGTCCTACATGATAGGCAATAGGACTGAGAGCCCGGACTCCTGGGTTTTGTGCTGGCTGACGAGGGGAGTGGGGCCTCATGCCTAGAGGAGGCAGAAGCTAGGCGTCAGGACTCCTGGGTTCTATCCCGACCTCTGGGTGGGTTGTGACATTTAAGGAAGCAAAGGGCTGGGAGGCTGGACTCATGGGCTCTTTGCTCACCTCTGGCGGCGTGTGTGTGAGATTTCATGGTTACTGCAGCGGGGCAAAGCTCTGAACGCCTGGATTCTGTTCCCAACTTTGCCATTGACTTCCTTTGGGGCAAGTTACTCTGTGCCTCAGTTTCCCCTTGTGCATAATTGCAGTAGGACCCTCTTTACGAAGCCGTTGGCACTATGCAGATAGATTATTCTTCACCCATCTAGTTAAACTTGTACAAACCTCTCCTGCAGCTGCAGTTATGCTAGTGTAAACGTGCTTAAATCAGTGTGGCTTTTCCCCTTCACGGAGTGAAAAGTACAAGCCAGTTTATCTGTGTCCACAGTAGAATTTGGATCACAATCATTGTCGGTAAAATAATCCCACTCCTAACTGCCTTGGCAAGCTGGAGCAAACTCTGTCTATAGATAGCCTTGGAAGGGTTCGATTTTTACCCATAAACGTTGGCGACCATCCATTTCACCGGACACACACACAAACCCACGAAACACTCCCCCCCCCCACCCTCCTTCAGCGATGATATTTACGAGAGAGGCAAAGTAAGAAAAATGCTGCTTGCAAACCTTTGATTTAAGGCAATGTACTTTGTGCATTTTGAGATGTGACATTGACAATGTGTGTTTTAATGGAGATAACCCTGTTTGAATTTCAACCTCGACGGTCATCAAAGATTTATTGGCTTTCTCACACACACACACCCCACTTTCCCACAACTGTGAAAATTGAAATTGAGAAAAATGGGGGGGGGGGAGGATGCTTAAAAACAGACATTGATATTATCCATAAAACTATTTAAAAAATTGCCTTCTGCCAAGCATAGCTATAGACCCAGCTTCATTGATATCTTTGTATTTGGCCAGAACACATCATAGTAAGAACCCAGCTGTAGCTATGATTGGCGTTGGAGTTTTCCTTTAAGTTAAGCCACTTTGAGGGAGGTGACGTGACTACAAGAATGTTACCTACTCCCTCCCCCCTGTGTATTGCGAGACCATGTCAGCTGGACTGTCTGCTACAGCTTGTTTTTCGGTATAACCAAAGCTGTGAATTTATTGTTCTATGGGTAGAAACCCCTAGTGGGACTCTGTCACTGGCTTGATGGATAACCATGGGCAAATCGCTTTCCTGCCCTGTGCCTCAGTTTCCCTGTCTGCACTGGTTAGGTCTCAGTTGGAGTATTGTGTCCAGTTCTGGGCACCACATTTCAAGGAAGATGTGGAGAAATTGGGAGACGGTCCAGAGAAAAGCAACAAAAATTATTAAAGGTCTAGAAAACATGAGCTATGAGGCAAGGCTGAAGGAATTGGGCTTGTTTAGTTTGGAACAGAGAAGACTGAGAGGGGACATGATAGCGGTCTTCAGGTATCTAAAAGAGTGTGACGGGGGGGGGGGGGGAATTGTTCCCCTTGGCCTCTGAGGATAGGCAAGAAGCATTGGGCTTAAACTGCAGCAAGGGAGGTTTAGGTTGGACATTAGGAAAAACTTCCTAACTGTCAGGGTAGTTAAACACTGGAATAAATTGCCTAGGGGAGGTTGTGGAATCTTCATCTCTGGAGATATTTAAAAGCAGGTTAGACAGACATCTATCAGGGATGATCTTGGTGTTTGGTCCTGCCATGAGGGCTGGGGACTGGACTTGATGATCTCTCAAGGTCCCTTCCAATTCTAGTGTTCTATGATTTTATGATCTGCAAAATGGCCTTGCTCTCCTTTGTGAAGCGTTTGGAGATCTCTGGATGATGATGGATTGATGGGAGCTAGGGATTATAATTATTCTAGGTTGGGCTGGCGGGGGAGGAGATTAAATCTGCTGTAGTTTTTGCATCCATGTAACCAGGTCGGTCAGAGTGATGTGTTCCAGCGGTAGACAGCCTCAAAAAGGCCATGGTCTAAAATAAGGCGTAGACAAGATAATGTGGATTTCAATCCATGCTAACTGGTTGGGTAGGAGCAAGTTCAACTCAGCTAGCCAGTGTCTCAGAGCAGGTCTAGACTAGATGTATTTTAAAATGATTAGCTCACCTGTGGACCGGCCGAGTTGTATTTTAGCTCATGCTCTCTGCTTTGTTGTCCTCATCCTAACTAGCTAATGTGAGTTAAAATACAACTTGCCCAGGGGAAGAGGTATCAGCTAACATGGGTTAAAACAAGCCTTTTCTAGACATGGCTGTAATGAGCAGGTGTTAATGAACACTTTTGAACAACACAGATTGAAATCAGAGAAATCAGCACAGGTTGTAGGTGAGGTGTTGATTCTTTAACAGAGATTTCTTTTCTCCCAGCTATTTCTGGGTGTTTGAGTTAAATAAACATCACCAATACTTTATACACAAACTCTGCTCCTCGTTTATCCATATAGAGAGTATTCATTTGCACCAGTGCAAGGGGAGTGTAAAACTGTTATGTTTCGTGCATACCGTGCCCTGGTGTAAAGGAGCAAAACCATGGGAGAGTCAGACCTTGGGTATTTTAAACAGCTTAGATTTTTTTTTTTCACATTCTCTCGCTACCTGGCATGAGTGCAGTTCGGCGTGAATGGAATCACTGCTCTTCAAATCCTGTCTGATCCCTAGTTTTCCACAGAGACACCCAGAGTAGATAAGTCTTGAATTTCAAGCAAGAGAACCAAACATTTCAGGCTTTCTTGGCCCTGGATAAGGGAGCAGGGTTGACCCTGATTTCCCAGCTCAGTTCCAAGACTCCTTCAACAGACAGAGCCTTAACCAGTTGCCTGCGGCTGTTGATTGATATATTTGAGTTGTGTCCCATGCCAGGACGCCGGGGTAGATGGGCCTGCTGGCAGTCCAGTGGGGTGATGCTGCTGTTTCCACAGACTGGGAGAGCACAGTGTTTCCCGGGGGGGAGTGCAGGGCTCTGCAGCTGGGTCAGGATGCTGCTGGCAAGGGCTTGACGAGCAAAACTGGCTATTTCTCTCGGGTTCCCCCCAGAGCGAGGGGGAGGGTGGAAGAGGTAGGTTTGATTTTGCCTGATGAGCAGCCTGATTGCTGATTTGAAATCCATCCCGCACCCACCCCGCTCCCCCTCCCCCGTTTGCCTCCCTCTCCCTTCCCCCTTCATCCTCCAGCTCCCCCCCTCCCCCCCCAGCCTAACATGTATCTGAGTGTCAAGGAGCTGCAAAGATGAGCTGTTGCCATGGAGATGCGTCACGGGTTCTAGAGTAAGGGCCTTTGTCAGTAAAGCTGATCCTGCTGTCTAAGGGGAGGGGGCTTGCCAGGGAGCCAGGACTCCTGGGTTCTCTTCCTGGCTCTGGGAGGGGAGTGAGGTTTAGTGGGTAGAGCTGGGGGGGCGGGGGATTGGGCGTCAGGACTCCTGGGTTCCCTTCCCAGCTCTGCCACTGACACGCAGGCTGAGCTGGAACAAGCTTCCCCTCCCCCCCCGCCCCAGCGTGGTCTGGAGCCTGCCCTCCCAAGAGCTGGCGAGCATGGAGAAAGGACCAGCGGGAGAACTCCAGCCGGCTGCCAAGGCGGGGGGGGGGCGGTCGCTCAGCCAGTGGCTTGGCTGTATCCGGTGCCCGTTCACACAGCCTCTGCCCGCCCCCTGCTTTGCAGCATTGAACTGTCCCGTTAATTGCAGCTTTTACTTGCAAAGCCTGGCAGAGCTGCAGGCGCGAGTCTGCCCGCCAGGCTGTGCGGTGCCCGCTGGCCACATGGCGAGGCCTGCAGCCCAGGAGCCTCACTCGGGAAGGACAGTGGGCCGAGCCATGACCCACGACAGCCCCTCCCCTTGGGGAGGTCATATCTGGGGCATGCATATCCCCTCTAGTAACCGCTCCCAGATGTGACTGGGACACCTAACTGTTGCTAAGCGACACTGGGGGTTCTCCTTGGCTACACCCATGGAGTGGGTGCACCACCGAGTCTCAGAGCCACACAGCTGAGTGCCAGAGCCCCCACACTGCATACAGTCTGTGGAGATTCTCCCCATGCCCACAAGGCTCTATTTGGCCAGGATTAGCTGGCCTGCTCTGTGCACCCGTGACTCCCTATGGGGTCGGGCTGTGAAGGTGGTGCCATCGCACCCGTTGTCTGAGAGAGATGCTGTGGGTCTGATGCCCAGCACAGAGCCAGAGTCATTCCTGGTCCAGAGACAGGACGTAAACTGTGGGCTCTTGGGGGGCGGGGCCATCTTTGTGCTTGGTGTCTGAGCCGTGCCTGGTGAATGCAGGGCTGCTCTATCCTGGGGCTACCCCAGTACAAATGAAGAGCGATTGATCCCTGACTCTCCTCTAGCCCTTTTCAGCAGTCGAGCTCTGAGTGCCTCACAAAGGACGCGCCGGTGCATTATCCCCATTTTACAGATGGGGAAACTGAGGCACGGCGCAGGGACGGGACTTGCCCCGGGGTCACCCAATGGGCAGAGCCAGGACTAGAGGCCAGGGCCCCAGAGGCCCACTCCAGTGCTCCGGGCATTAGGCCGTGGTGCCATCTCAAAGATTGGCGCCATGGCACCGGTTGTGCTGGGAGCTGTGCCAACACAGCAAGAGATGGCAGCGTTGCCAACCCCGGGTGTGAGTCAGGCCCCCAGCACTGCGGGATGGGCTCGCCCACCATGAGATTTGTTTTATAAAATAACCGTGAATTTGGGTTTCTTTTTTTCCCTCCTCAGAATCCACAGGTCTTAGATCCCACCACTGACACCAGCACACTGAGGGAGGATTTGCAGACTGGGGGTACGGAGCAGTGAATTGATTCACCCGGTGTGCTGGTGTCAGTGGTGGGATTTAAGCCCGGATATGCCACATCCTGCCTCAGTGCTTTACCGCGCGACCACACTGCACTTGAGTTTAAAGTCTCCCCTCTTAAATAATCCCCCGTTTGGTATTTACATCCTTCAGCTACTCCCAGACAATTATCTGAGCGCTCCTTAGCCGCCGTCTAGCCAAGCTAGTCGTATTTAGTTCTTTTAATCTCCCCTTGTAATTTAATCCTCCGAGACCCTTAATCATTTTCGCTGCACTGCTCCAAATTCCCTCTCATTTGATGGCAGCTTCCATGCCCCGGAGCACAGAGGCAGGATCCAGGCCGGCAGTGTCCCTAGAGAGGGCTGCTGTGTGTGTATGTGTGTATGTGTGGGGTTTTTTTTGGGGGAGGCAAACATCCTGCCCACTGGGCACTGGGATATGGAATGTCCCAAAACAGCCCCAGCCTTCTGGCTGGAGCAGCCAGTTGGGCACAGGGGGGTTCTGTAAGACTCTTCTCTGCCAGGCTAGCGGGTCATGACCCACTGACGCAGGCTGGGTTTGTGGGTCAGATGCTGAGACTCAGGAGAGCTAGGCTTTGCCACCGACTCCCTGTGCAGCCTGGTGTGAGTCACTCTGTCGCTCTGTGCCTCGGTTTCCCCTTCTGTATAATAAGGGGGAATGATCCTTCCCTTTGTCTGTTTCACTTGTGAGCTCGGGGTTGGGGGTAGGGGCAGCCTCTCACTGTGTCTGTGCCATGCCAGGCATAATTGGGCCCCACAGCCTGAATGCGGATAGTAATTGTGTGTCTTATGCTGTAGACAGCAGCCTCCTGTCTTTAGACTTGGCAGCCCCATGGCTCAGGCCATGCCCAGCGGATGGGCTGTGGGGAGCAACTTGGAGAGGAGTTTCCAGGGAGCCGCTGTTGCTGGGTCAGGAATCCCGGGCTCCGAAGGCTGATGAATCTGTCAGTGCTGGAGCTGGAGATTTTCTGTTGCCTGTTCATCTTGTTGCCCTTTGCTGGGCCTTTCCAGGGAGAAGGCACGGTGGTGCAGAGAAGCGAAAGCAGGAACATGGCACAAGCAGGGTGGCAAGGGGGCTGAAATCCACTTTGTGGTCCAGGCTGGAAAATCGGTCTTGGGCCAATTGCAACCAGCTCTGGGGTGGAGCGTAGCAGCTGCTGGACAGCACACAGGGACCCCACTTGAGGCTCATTCTCCCAGCGCTGCAGTCCCGCTGCCTCTGGGGTAGGACTCAACCACTTTTTAGCAGAGGCACTGTGCTATTGAGCAAGGATCCTTCCCCGGCCCCCGAGATGCAGCCATCTCTGGGGTGGGGCATGGCAGCCGTTTCACAGCCGCCTACCATCGCTGCCAGACACTTCAGAAGAAGAACAAGTGGCTACTCCTCAAGAAGAAGCGGCAGGAGGGAAATGAGGTGATTAGAGCTGTAGAATTAATGCTAGAATTTGGCCAGGCCCCCGCAGTTCCTGCTCTGACTCGCTGGGAAAGGGCGCTGATGCAGGGCCCTCAACTGAGCAAGTCACCCGGCCCTCGCTAGGTTACTGTGGTGACCATCTTGCCCCATGAAGGGAAGATCCACAAGGCAGCGGCCCCAGCTGTAGCGGGGGGGGTCTGGTTCTGACTCTTCCTGATAGTGATCAGGACCCACCTGCATCTAGTGAGGGTCTCAAAGCGTTCGCCTCACCAAAACCTTCCGGGTCACCTGGGCATCGGCCCCACCCCCATCAGCGCCCATCGACACATGGGGAAACTGAAGCACAGAAGGAGACAAAGCACTTGCTTGTGAGTCACGTCAGGATGTAGCAAAAGAACCCAGCAGGCCAGGTGCCCAACTCTCTGGGATGACCACTAAACCCAGCTCCCCTCCAAGAGAAACCAGGAGTCCTGGCTCCAAGCTGCCTGCCCTAACCAGTAACCCCTACTCCTCTCTCCAAGCCAACGTGTAGCACGCCACACCAGACCCCCCCCCCCCCGGTGATTTGCCATAATTTGGCGGTTTTAGATGTAATTAGACAGTTTCTTAGACTGCAGCGTCTTTACCCACAAGACCAGCCACCCCCTGGAGAGACCAGGAAGCCATAATTAGAACCTTGGAAAGTACCTGCAGCCAGGTGAGAGACACCAGCCAGCACAGCCTGGCTCCCACTGGCCAGGCCCCAATCCATGGGGGACCACCCAGCGCCTGGGATTCCTTGTCAAACCCAGCAACACTCAGCCCAGCCTGTTCTTACTGCTACGCCCCGTCCCTCTCCCAGAGCGGGAAAGGAACCCAGGAGCCCTGGAGCCCAGCCAATGTGCCCCTCTAACTTTTTAGAACATAAGAACGGCCATACTGGGTGAGACCAACGGTCCATCCAGCCCAGGATCCTGTCTGCCGACAGTGGCCAATACCAGATACCCCAGAGGGAGGGGACACAACAGGTAATCCTCAAGTGATCCCTCCCCTGTCACCCACCTCCGGAGAAACAGAGGCTAGGGACACCATTCCTACCCATCCTGGCTAATAGCCATTGATGGACCTAACCTCCATGAATCTATCTAGCTCTTTTTTGAACCCTGTTAAAGTCCTAGCCTTCACCACATCCTCTGGCAAGGAGTTCCACAGGTTGGCTGTGCACTGAGTGAAGAAAAACTTCCTTCTGTTTGTTTTAAACCTGCTGCCTATTAATTTCATTTGGTGATCCCTGGTTCTTATACTGTGGGAATAAGTAAATAACTTTTCCTTATTCACTTTTTCCACGCCAGTCATGATTTTATAGACCTCTATCATATCCCCCCTTAGTCTCCTCTTTTCTAAGATGAAAAGTCCAAGTCTTTTTAATCTCTCTTCATATGGGACCCGTTCCAAACCCCTAATCATTTTTGTTGCCCTTTTCTGAACCTTGTCCAATGCCAATATATCTTTTTTGAAATGAGGCGACTACATCTGTAGGCAGGATTCAAGATGTGGGCGTACCATGGTTTTATATAGAGGCATTAAGATATTTTCTGTCTTATTCTCTATCCTCTTTTTAATGATTCCTAACATTCTATTTGCTTTTTTGACTGCCGCTGCACACTGAGTGGATGTTTCAGAGAACTGTCCACAATGACTCCGAGATCTCTCTCTTGAGTAGTTGTAGCTAAATTAGCCCCCATTATATTGTATGTATAGTTGGGATTATTTTTTCCAATGTGCGTTACTTTACATTCATCAACATTACATTTCATTTGCCATTTTGTTGCCCAATCACTTCATTTGGTGAGATCTTTTTGAAGCTCTTCACAGTCTGCTTTGGTCTTAACTATCTTGAGCAGTTTAATATCATCTGCAAATTTTGCCACCTCACTGTTTACCCCTTTCTCTCGATCATTTATAAATTAGTTGAATAGGATGGGTCCCAGGACAGACCCTTGGGGGACCCCACTAGTTACCTCTCTCCATTCAGAAATCCATGTGCAGAATAAATTGTATTCTGTGCACTGGGGCATGCGCAGATGTGCACCACCAACAGAAACACCTGCTGCTGGCTGTGGGTGCTCTGCTAATCAGCTGGGCTGATTTGAATCTCTCTTGGGTGGCCACCCAAGTGCACAGCTTACAGGGAACACTGCTTCTGGCCCTCCAGCTGCACCTGCTTGCCCGATCTCTGGCTAAGCAGGTATGGGATGGGCCTGTAGATGGTGGGGAGATGTTAAGGGGTGAAGCCAGGGGCTCAGTAGGGGGAGCTTTCCCCTCCCGGTCAGCGCTGACCCCAGTGCGGCAGGAGGAGGGGGCTGTGCTGATCCCGGGAGATGTGGGTAGGATGTGCTGTCAGCAAGACTTAGCTGGGTAGGGAGGTGCACATGCTGTTTTTCCCAGGCTATGATATACCAGGGGTGGAGGGGAAGGGGAGTGGAGCCTGCGACAGGGCCCCTGAGCTCCTCCTCTCTATCCGGCCTCCTTTGTTCTCCACTGCTGGTCTTTGAAATGTAGGAGGGGCTCAGACACACACAAACACCGACCCCAGCCTCCTGCTGGCCTGGGCCCCACGCTGCGGGTTAGTATTAGGGATGTAACAGTCTAGTCAATTAACCGATTAACTGATAAGCAAAAGCTTATAGGTTAGCGCTATAGACCACATGCATTCCCCCCGCCCCCCCGCCACCTCCGCCAGTACATTTTTTTAGCAGGCTGGCCAGCAGCCCGGCTCAATCCTGGCTCACGCTGGGTCCAGGACCTACCCCCGCTGCAGCTCTGCATTGAAAGTGTATTAGGAGCCGGGCGGGCAGGCAGCCTGGCTCAGTTCCAGTTTGTGCCAGGTCCAGGAGCTCAGACCCTCCCCTAGACAGGGGCTGCTGCCACCCTGCACTGCTGCCTCTTTATCAGAGGCAGCAGCACAGGGCGACAGGCAGCCTGTCCGCAAGGGGAGCTGGGTTTTAAACTGGCTCCCCTCACGGACCAGTTGCCACCCCGCACCCTATCGCTGATACAGAGGCAGCAGCGCGGCGTGGCAGGGGGCTCCTGGGGATTGGGGCCAGGGCGCACTGGCTGCCGGCCCCGCCCCTGGGGACTAGAATAGTTGACTAACCAATAAGAATTCACAAGGTTACTTGACTATTCAATTAACTGATATTTAACATCCCTAGTTACTGTCACTGGCCTGGGGTGAATGGCTAGAACCCCCTGCTCCCAGGGGCTGCTGGCGCCGTCCTGTCCTCAGCCCACCCCCTACTCCATGCCCTCACAAGCTGCGTGTCTCTGACCCCCCATCCACCTTCCCTCCCACCCACCCAAGTGTCCCCTCCCACACCCTGGGGGCAAGGCTCTGGAGCCCTCCAGCCCCATTCAGCAGTAGGTCGGGGCACAGAGCTCTAGTTTTGTTTTACAGCCTCTGAGAACCCACCACCCTGCCGGGCTTTTATTCCCATATCTGGGGTGGGGAAACCAAGCCACAAGGGGGCCACTGGCCCAAGTTTACCCAGCAGAGCTGGGAGTAGAACCCAGGTGGCCCTTCTCCTTGCACATCTCCCCTACCCATTGCTCTGTACCCCACTAGCCCCCCTTCCTCTCCCATCCCTGGGGGTGGAACCCAGGAGTTCTGACTCCCAGCCCCCCTGCCCTACACACTAGCCCTGCCTCCCCACCCCGAGCTGGGGGGAGCCCCGGAGTCCTGTCAGAAGCCAGCTCTGTGATCCAGCCCTCTGCCCAAGGTGGTTCCAGCCTCCCCCCAAGTCCCCCTCCAGTCTCCAGCGTCCCTTGGGGCTGCCGAGCCGCGGCGCTGAGCTGTGACACTGATGCGCCAGAGGCCCTGGACGAGCGGTCGGACAGGAACCTGCGAGGCACTGGAGCCTGGTGTGCAGGTGTCCGTGCCGCCGGGGGGAGCTGGCATTACCCGCATGGTTGGACCCTGGGCTGCGTCCCCCGGGAGCAGCATTCACCACTAGGGCACAGGCACCCCGGCGCTGGAACCCAGGGGTCCTGGCTCCCAGCCCCCACGACAGGGATCTCCCGGGGCTGTGCCAGCCCTCTGTTAACCCTTTGCCTGCCAGGGTTGGCCCTACCCGGCCTTGCACACAGGAAGCCAGTGGGGCTGGGTGTCGGCAGGCCCTGGAGAACAGAAGGTCTGGGGAGTGGGGCGGGACGTGTTGGCCTCTGGGTCAGAGGAGGGATGTTCCTCTCTCCAGTGGGGGTGCCACTGGGGTGGGAGGGGGCTCCGGCTGCGCATGGGATGAGTGAACCCCGCTGCCCCCCAGCTCGTGTCATGGCTTCTCCCTCCTCCCTCTCCCAGGCCTGCCGTCTGCCGGATTGTCCCTCCTGTGTGATGCTGGGAGAGGCCTTGGGTTTGGGCCGCTGAGAGCTGTGCCAGGGAGCGAGCGTGCCCGTCGCCGGCCAGCGCCATGGCCCGTCTGGCCCACGCCCTCTGGAGCCTGTGTGTCACCGCCGTCCTCGTCACCTCAGCCACACAAGGTAGGCCGGGGGCGCCGCAGCGGGCAGGGCTGCTGGGGGGAGAGGGGCTCTGGGGGTCCCCAAGGGGCGCCCAATCTCCAGCTGCCTCAGGGACGCAGACAGACCCTGGGTTCTCCCAGGCTCCGGAGCCTGCACTGCCTGGTGTCTCCTCTCGGGGCCGGAGGGGAGACGTCCCCCTCAGTGCTCTCTGTGATGCTGCAGGGCTGGGGGACAGAGGGCCACTCCCAGCTCTTGGGGGGTGGTTGGGGCCCCAGGAGCAGTCCGCTCACTACAGCTCAGTTCTTCTCACTAAGCTCTTGTGCCCACTTTGCTCCAGGGGGCGCTGGGGGCGCTGGGCCCCTCTGCAGGTGGGCCCTGCGGCTCACCCGTCGGTGCAGAGCCCAAGGGGCCTTGTTGGGGAGCTCCCTGCTGCTCCCTGCATTGCTCCTTTGCCCCACTGCACCGTCCCTTCCCTGCCCTTCCACCCAGTGCCCCGTGAGGCGTTCGCCCAGGCCTCCCGGAGCGGGGGCTCTGGGCAGGGTGTGGGGACCGGGGCAGGCGCCAGGCCAGGGAACTTCACAGGGGATGTGGGGGCACATGGGACCCGAAAGCTAATCTGATCCCTTTGCAGCTTCGCTGGGGCGTTGACCAGAGGGGGCTGGATGCAGGGACTCGGGGGGGGGGGGTGATGATGGACTGCAGCCCAGTGGGGTCACACCTGGTTCAGGGGAGAGCAGGATCTGGGCTTGGTGGAGCTACCCCAGGTGTGTAATGAATGGAGGGGAGGAGTCAGGGCTCCCGGGTTCCATCCCCGGCTCTAGGCAGGGAGTGGGGTCTAGCGGTTAGAGTAGAGAAGGCTGGGAGTCAGCACTCCTGGGATATATTCCTGCCTCTGCCGCTGTGTGACTTTGGGCGAGTCATTTCCCCTCTCCGTGCCTCGATTTCCCTCCTCCTGTTTAGACGGGGGGCATGGCCTGTCTCTTGCTGTCACTGGGGAAAGCCATGTTACCGGAGCAGGCAAGGGGCTCGTTAAGAGGACGCCGCAGAGGTGGAAGTGCGTGGAGGGGGCTGCCGTGCTCAGAACCAGCCGAGTGCACTTTGCACAGGAGCCTTCGCACAGACTTACGTCTCACCCCACCCCCACCCCGTGGGGAGTGTCGTCATGGTCCCCATGCGTGGGGTTGGGGGAGAGATTCCTGTATAATCTGATCATCTCAGCACTGCCTGCTTCCGCTTCTAAAGTTAGATCCAGGAGGAGCCAGCGGGGGGGGAGGGGGATTTAAAACTAGGACTCTCCTGAGAGCGATGAGCCAAGGCAGACAGTAAGGCTGTTGGGGCTGACCCACGCCGGACACCGTTCTGGGGACGGAGCTAATTCCCGCTCGACAGGACATGAGTATGCACAGCACCTGCCCCGCGTGCTCCTGTATTCCAGGGGCAAAGTGCAGCCCAGATATTATTGTTATTCCCATTCCGGCCCTTTCAGCCAGAGTCACTGGAGAATCCCCACTAGCTGGGAGCAGTGTGGGGTGCAGGGCACAGGGCTGAACGGTTCAGATTGTGCCCACCAGTGGGCAGCATTGTGCAGACACAAATGCGCGCTCCCTAACCCCTACAAGCCCACAGACACATAGTCACACACACACACACGCCCCTGCCCCTGCGTGCACTCATAGCCAAGCAAATGGACACACACAGGCACTCACACACACACCACCACACTCAGACAGGTGCAAGCCCAAATGGGCACACACAACACACAGTACACAAACAGACAATTGTATACACACTCACCTTTGCACACGTACACACACACACCCATGCACACACCCATGCGCACATACACATCCATGCACAGACAAGTGCAAGCCCAAATGGGCACACAAAACACACAGTACACAGACAATTGTACATACACTCACCTTTGCACACGCGCACACACACCCGTGCACACACCCATGCGCACATACACATCCATGCACAGACAAGTGCAAACCCAAATGGGCACACAAAATACACAGTACCCAAACAGATAATTGTATACACACTCACCTTTGCGCACACATACGCACACATGCACACACCCCCATGCACACACACACACATCCTGTTGCACACACACACACACACACCCATGCACACACACACCTCCTGTTGCGCACACACACGCACACACACCCATGCGCACACACACATCCTGTTGCGCACACACACCCAGGCACACACACACACACACCCATGCCCACACCACACTCACAGAAGACGCTGGCATGCCCCAGCCCCGCCCGCATCTGCCCAGCCTGTCCCCACTCCCCCCGCCAGGCCCCGCGCTCACCACAGGGGCCTGTGCCGGAGCTGGCTCCATTCTCCACTCCCCTTTGAGAGGCAGCTGCCAAGGCCGGCAGAGCAGGAGCAGATCTCCCATAATGCACCCGACATCCCTTTAATCACCCACCTGGCTCTGTGTCCTGCGGCTCCCGCTTCAGGCCCTGGCTCCTGGCGTTTCCCACTCAGCAGCCGGGCCCCTTTGTGCCGTTCAAAGCCGCCAGCGCAGGGAGACGGGCCGGGGGACACTCACCGCAGCCCATTGTCTGCCCTGCCCTGCCCCCGCCCTGCTTCTAAGGATGCTGCAGGGCCTGATACCTGGGCCCATCTTCCAGCAGTGCTGTAAAGGGCGGCAAATGGTTCCCTGGGAATCACAACCCCAGGGTGGAAATGGTGTAAGGGCCCTACACCTGCTCTGCTCCCAGCCCCTGGCCTAGGGGCAGCTTAGGGGTGTTTCCGGGACACCCTGTGCTGTGAGCTGTTCTCTGTCACAGGGCAGAGCCCTTAGGGACAGGAGAACTGGAAAGCTCCACTTCGGACTTCAGGAACTGAGATGGGGCCAGTTGTGGGGATACATGGCAGGCATGTGGGGTGGAGGCTGTTCTGGGGTCCCTTCTAGGGGAGATAGCTGGGGTGTAACACACTCCCTCTTCACTGGGGCTACGTCTACACTACAGGGTTTTGCGCAAAAACCCGCAGAGCATCTACACTTCAAGCGCATTTTTGTGCAAGTAAATTTACAGTAGATCAAAAGAACAGAGGGGTTTTTGCACTGTAGGTATTCCTCTTTCTACGAGGAGTAACTCCTTTTTGCACAAGAGTTCTTGCGCAAAGAGGTGTGTGTGGATGGGCAACAGAGGGGTTTTGCGCAAAAAGAGCCAATTGAAAAAAGCACAGGTGCTCTGGAGGCTATTCTGAGCTTTCCTTCGAGAGAGCATCCATGCAATCTGGACCCTCTCTTCGCTTTTGCGATGTGCTTTTGCAGTGTGGACACGCTCTTGCACAAGAAGTTTTTTCGGAAGATCTCTTCCGCAAAAAGCTTCTTGCGCAAAACCCCTGTAGTGTAGATGTAGCCTGGGATAACAACCTCCTACACCTGCCAAAGCTGCTCTTTTAACTCACATGGTAGGAGCTCATGTGTTTTTAATGCTGGAGGCCCCAAGTTCAACCCCCTCATGCCCCATGGGGAAGGAATACCCTCCCTTCTGCCCTGCGCCGGGGGTGGGGAGAAATCACACAGGCAGAAGCCATGTTGGTAGCCATGGAGCATCGCTTCCCTCTCTTGGGGTCCATCTACACAGCAGCGTTATTTCAGAATAACTGACGTTATTCCGAAATAACACAGTGCGCGTCTACACTACAAGCCTTTCTTTCGAAATAATGTCAAGCCGGAGGACTTCTTACTCTGACTCGTGGTAACCCTCCTTTCACGAGGAGTAAGGGAAGTCGAGGAAAGAGCGTTCTTCCCTCGACTTCCTGCGGGGTAGACAGCGCCAAAAGCAGAGTTAAGCAATTTCGACTGAAGCTACGCAATTGATGTAGCCGAAGTTGCGTAGCTTAATTCCACTTTTTCCCTGCTGTGTGGATGTACTCGTGGGGAGCCACCCAACTCCCCCCCCCAGCGGGACTTGAACTCACAGCCTGCAGCTCTAGAAAAGCAATGCCCTTGGCAAGCAGCCAGTGGAGGGAGTGTCAGGCACTGCCTCCAGGGGGCAGGCGCTGCCTCGGGGGGGGAAGTGGTGAGTGCCTGTGCAGCCAGCCAGCCGTGGCTCGAGGCAGCGCCCCCTCGTGCCTGCAGCAGGCGTTGCATCAGCTTGTTCCTGTTCTGTTCCACTGGCCTGTATCCAACCAGGCTGTGGTCCCTGGGGGGGATGGGCAGGGGAGAGACCCACAGCCTGCCCCCAAGTCACACAGCCTGTTAGCGTAAAGCCAGGGACAGAGCCCCGGGCCCCAGCTTCCCGCTCTGACACCTACACCCCTCTCCCCTCCTGGGGATGGGGATGGAACCCAGGAGTCCTAGTTCCCTCTTTACAGTCCCTCTGGGTTGCTTTAATGCTCCTCTCCCCTCCCGGCTGGTCCTGGTCACATGGGAGGGGGGATTCGGAGGGATTGCAGGGAATTTGCTCAGCACATTGGCGAGACTGTCGGCTCAGCCGCTGCCTGGAAAGTGGGTCACGGGCGGCACGGGGAGCTGAGCGCGTGGTGAGAGACGTCTGGAGCTGGGCAAAACATCCAGCCACACGTGAGCCTTAAAATGCAGCCCTGGGGCAAGGGCCCAGAGTCCCTCCATGAGTGGCCTGCTCCTATCTCTACAAACCCCCTCCTTCCCCCAAATCTGGGAAAGATAGAGGCACTTGCTCTTATATTATATGGATTACGGTAGCACCTACAAATCCCAACCGTATCGGGGCCCATTGTGCCGGGTGCTGCCCAGACACCCAAGAGACAGCTCCTGCACCCAAAGCCTAGCAAAGCAAAGGGCGTGGGGAAGCTGAGGCTCTGAGAAGGGAAGGGACTTGTCCAGGGCCACCCAGAAAGTCAGTGGCAGAGCCAGGAATGGCGCCATGTCCTGTGTCCCACTCACTAGACCACGCAGCTTCTCAAACACTGGCACAATCCTTGGCCTCTGAAGTACTGGCAGGCGTTTCTGTGGGAACTAGACTGGACCCCACAGGTCTCCTGCCACTCCCTGCTCTGACCACTAGACCATTCTTCCCTCCCCTGGTCAGGGAATGGAACCTTGGAGTCCCAGCTTCCCCCTCGACACTCCCCCCTCCCAGAGCTGGGATTGGAACCCAGGAGTCCGGATTCCCAGAGCCATGAGCTGGCAGCTCGCTCCATGGGCAGGTGGGGAAATAAATT
Source organism: Rafetus swinhoei (assembly GCA_019425775.1). Lineage (NCBI taxonomy): Eukaryota > Metazoa > Chordata > Testudines > Trionychidae > Rafetus > Rafetus swinhoei. The sequence continues at coordinate 607,069 of JAFJHL010000157.1, read as the reverse complement.
ACAGATGCCACCCGAGCTTCAGAAGGAGGGGAAACTGAGGCACTGGATGGGGAAAATGGGGCGGTGACCCACCGTGCCCCTCACTGTCTCCTCCTGTCGCTCCGACGTAGGTCTGAGCCGTGCCGGCCTGCCCTTTGGCCTGGTGCGGCGGGAACTGGCCTGCGAGGGCTACCCCATCGAGCTGCGCTGCCCGGGCAGCGACGTCATCATGGTGGAGAACGCCAACTACGGGCGCACGGACGACAAGATCTGTGACGCCGACCCCTTCCAGATGGAGAACGTGCAGTGCTACCTGCCCGACGCCTTCAAGATCATGTCCCAGAGGTGAGAGCGCTGCGCCCGCCCCCGCACGCACCGCGGGCCCGGGCCTGTCCCCTTGGTCCCCGTGGCTCCAGCCGAACAACAATCCCTCGTGTGTAACTGTGTCCGCTACCTCCCCTCCCCTGCCCACTAGTCCCCACCCCATTCCCTGACCCTGTGACACTCAAAGCCCATCGCTGGCTACCCCCCAAATCCCCACATGGGCAGTGCACATGCCGGCCGGGAGAGCGAGAACAAGCCCCTTTCCGAGCTGGGCAGCCAGGGTGGGGGAGAGCGACAGGTTCCCTGGAGAACAAAACCAAGGCACAAGGTCTAGAGGCTGCACTTAACTTGAGCAGGAGAATCCGCCGTCCACAGCCATCATCTGTGTGTCCCCACCCATCCCTTCGATCCATCGATCCACCCATCCCCACACAGCCCACCTATCTATCTATCTATCTATCTATCTATCTATCTATCTATCTATCTATCCCACACTGCTTCCCTCCCTCTGTCTCCCTGTCTGTCTGTCTATCTATCCCCACACACCACACCTCCCAGATGGGGTGGAGGAGAACGCCCGTGGGAGGCCTGTGGCATGGCTCCCCATGCCAGGTTGATATGGCATCTGCTGGCGAAGGTTGCAGGCATCGCACAGAGCCCCCCCACCTACATCCCGTCCTGTCCACCTCCGCGGCTGAGGGCTGTGTGGGGAGGGGGTGCGTCAAGGCAGGCCGTGCTGGGGGGCTCAGTGGCAGTGAGCTTGGGGGGCGAGGGCTAGGGGGGTGGAGTCCAGGAGAAGGGGAAGGCAGTGGGCAATGAGCGGGCACAGACCGTGTGTGGCACACTCCGATTACAAGCGTTTCTGACTTTTCCAAAGAGAGTTTCCCTCCTGGTGCCGCGTGGCCAGTTCCTGGAGCCAACTTTCCGCCATGCCCTCTCTCCCTGCATGGCCCTTCCCCGGGCAGGCTCTGTCCCCCCTCCCGGCCTGGGGCAACCCCTGCGTCTGGCACAGCCTGGCTCTGTCCCCACCTGGGACAGCCTAGTGGGGAATGGCGACTTGGGGGGCAGAGAGGCTGCCTGGTTTAGTGAGGAGCAGGCTCTGCAGCAGTGAGCCATCCAGAGAGGTTGGGGGAGCAGGGTCTAGTGGTTGAAGCATTCAGGGGGCAGCCGGGAGGCAGGACTCCTGGGTTCTATCCCTGGTTCTGGAAGGAAGTCAGCATCTTGCTGACTGGAGCATGAGGGTGCCAATCCTAGGGCAGCCTGGAACAAATGGCAGAGGCCTGCAGCTGGCAGTCAGTGAGCTCTGTAATGAGATCTCCCCCAGGTAGGGGTGACTGCGAGCTCTGGGCTCAGTCGCGACTGCTCCCCACCCGGACACGGGGCCGTGACACACGGTCACACGTGGCCAGGCTGCTTCCAGCCCCAGCAGCCCATCGCCGACCCAGCTTGGGTGGTGCCCGTAGTCAGGGCTAACCCGGCGAAAGGTTGTTAACTGGCAGGAGAAATCGGAGCTCGTTCCAGGAGCAAGCCAGTGAACATCCCCCCCGTGAGTTACCAGCCGGCCCCTGTGAGCTGTCAGTTCAGAGTGTCTCTCAGGGCAGCCCCTGGGGGCCTCTGGCTTCCGTTTGGCTTTGCTGCCCCCCCCAGTTCAAACAGCCAAAGAGATGGAAGATTTGCAGGGGGCTTTGTTTTATTGCCTACAGCCAGCTACTAAGCCTTTCTTGCCCTCTCCCGGTACCTCGCCCATCCTGTGTGGTCCTAGATGGCCCATCCTCTCTGGCCAGAGCCGCTGGATGGGCAGAAGGTTCCCCCTGCCTGGCTTCACTAGCTCTGGGCAAACACGGTCAGTTATAAAGCGAAACACCAGGACTCCGGGTTCTATCTGGGCTCTGGGAGGGGAGTGGGGTTGAGTGGTTAGAGCAGAGACCGGGTGGGACTCAGCTTCGATTCCCATCGTTGGGCCTGTGAGCCAGGTTCCCAGAAGCCCTTGCAGCAGGGAGCAGGTTTGTGTCAGGGTGGGAGAGATGGAGAGGTCGCCACCCTCCTCTCCCTGGTAATGTCACCCCCCTGCTGCCAGGGAGCTCTGACAGCCCCCCCCTCCCGATCGCTCCCTCGTTAGCTCCTGCCACCTGCTCTCCCTGGCAAGGCTGATGCAATCGGAGAAGGGGCGGACGGGGCCGTTCCCCAGGGCTGTCGGCTGCCGGAGCAACCTGGGCCCACGTTCCTGGGCCCTAGGCAGGGCCACCCCAGGGGCAGGGCAGCTGCCGCCTCATTGGCCAGGGCTGTTTGCCGGAGATGGGCAGGGGAGGGAGGGGGCCTCTTCATGCTGCCACCACCTGCTCCCCCAGCTGGCTGGCACCAGGCAGCTGCCAAATGCAGCCTGCTCTCTGGGGCACCTGGCTCCAGCCTCGTGGGTTGCTAGGGCTGGGGAACGTCATGGGGTCAGGGCGTGGGAGCCGGGGGATCTGTCCCCGGCTTGGGGACGGGCGGTGGGGCAAGTGGCGGGGAGCCAGGACTCCTGGGTTCTATCCCCAGCTCAGAGAGGTTGCTGTGGGTAGTTCGGGGGGCCGGGCCCACACTATTGCTGTGGTGGTCACAGTGGGCTTTGGGCCCCTTTCTCCTGCCCCTCCCTGAGGGGGCTAACCCAGATGGTCAGTCCTCTCTGATTTCCACTTCCATTAGCCCCTCCCCCTCTGCCTCTCCGGGCCTGTGACAGGAGCTGAGTTGGCCTGTCCTCAGCTATCATCTGGGGAGCCCCCACCCTCACCCCAGCGTGCGTGGGTCTGGGGTCCAGCCGGCTGGGGCAGGTGCTGTGAAGGGGGAGGGATGGAGCAATGTCACCATCTCCTGGCCACTCTCTGCAATTACAACAGCCTGCCCTGGACTCCCAGAGGGGCGAGCGACTCAGGGGGCTCAGCTCTGGATACCTCTGGACTCAGCTCATGTCTAAACACTGACCCCACTTCCCCCTGCCCCTCCATGGCTTTCTCAGGCTAACATCTCATCAGAGATGTCACCCCACTGCCCCCTGAGGGGTCCATGCCCTGGGCTCGGGCTCTGTGGGGAGGAGGTGGGTGCACCAGCATCTTCTCCCACTGGGAGTCTCTGAACCCTACCGAGTGACTCCCCCGGCCTCTCCCCATTCCCCATTTGGGATCACTGGGTTTCCAGGGGCAGAGCCGAGCCCTGTGGAATCCCAAGCAGCTGTGAGCTTTGGTCTTCCAAAAGGAAACAGGTTACCTGTTACCCTGTGGGACTCCCTGCCGCTGGAATCAGCGCAGCAAAGGAGTGTGGTGGGACTGAAGAAGGGTTCCCTTCCCCCCCTTCTTGCTTTAAACCCCTCCTCTTGCCATCTGTCTTGTCCCTCCTGACACCTACCCCCTTGCTTGCATGTTCGCCTCCTTCTTCCTTACGCTCATTCCTTCCTTCCCGCCTTGCTCGTTTTTCTTTTGTTCTTTCTGTTTCATTCTTCCCTTCTGGCTTCCTCTCACGCTGTTCTTTCTTCCTCTCGCCCATGCTTTGTTCTCTCCCGCGTGCGCTGCAGTTCTAGCTGGGGGACTGAGCTGGAGAGGCTGGGAAAGGTGAAATCCTTCCTGGATATTTATTACTCTGCTCTTGGCCTTTTGGCCTCGGCTCGGGTACACTCGCGAGCAGAACAATGAGGGGCCCCCAGCCTGGGACTCTCAGCCCCCCAGGAAACCCACTCCACTGAGCTAATGTAATTTGGGCAATTATTTTGCAGAGCTTGCTGGGAAAAATGCCCCCGAGCCAAACCTCCCCCTCACCCACACCCGGCCTGCCACAGAGATGTGATTGCAACAGGCAGTGTGGCACTGAGAGCCCACAGCCCCATGTCAGAGTGTGTGGGTGTGCACATGGGGGAATGGGGGTGTCTAGGGGGCTGCGCTGACATGGGCATGAGAAAGGGGGGGTATGTGCATGGAGGGGGTGCAGGTGTTTGGGAGGGCACACGGGGGGGAATCTGTATGTAGCGAATGTGTGGGTGGGGGTGGGTCTGTGCACGAGTGGGGCTGTGTGTCTGGAACACAGGAATCGCCCTCCCGGCTCTAGCCACCCAGGTCAGCGGCCTCAGAGGCAGGTAAAGGGAGCCCCCTAGAGGGCAGGGATGGAATTACCAGACTCCATGGGGCCTTTGATCCCTTTGATCAGTGCCCAGGGTTTCTAGCCCTGGTTTCAATCTTTCTCCTCCCTGGGACCCAGCTGTGCCCGACCTGTCCCTGGAATCCTGCTGGGTTCTCAGCCCCTCTCTCATCCTGTGGCAGGGAGTTCCCCAGGCCAATTCTGCACCCTCTCTAAAGCAATCCCTGCTTTCAGCCTCCTCATGGGTGCTCTGGGTCCAGGGTTCTGATCAGGGCCCGATGGAGGGAATGATTTTACCTCAGGGGGATACACAGGGGGATTGTCTGCCCTGGATTGGGACCTCACAGATACCTTGAGGCTGACCGATGCCTATTACGCCTCACAGGAGAGTGGATGGAAGGGGGCTTGTTCGGGGCAATCTCCCCATCTCCCAGCTGTGGAAACCGAGACACTGAAATGGGAATGGGTTTCTGTGCAGCGACTCTGTGTCAGGGGATAGAACCCAGGCATCCCGACCCCTGGCTCCCCCAGCCCCATTTTAACCCTTAGGCACCACTCTCCTGAGCTGGGACTAGAACCAGGGGACCAGAGTCCCTGTCCCTTGACGATACTGCCTTTAGAACAAGACATAAAGCCAAGGCCCTGGCCCGCTGCAGGTTACTGAAGACCTGTCCCCACCCCCCAAGTGTCTCACCAGCGTCAGGGCAAACCCAGCTTCTGGCCCCATCCCCATGCTCCTCAGTTCCTCCTCAGTCCCTGCCATCCCTCTGCTGTCCGGCCCGTGTCTGTGTGCTGCCCTGACACACCCGAGTGGCTGCATTTTGGAGCCATTATGCAGCGGGACTATTCATTAACGGCCCCTGTGCCCTCTCTCTCCCCCCAGGTGCAATAACCGGACGCAGTGCGTGGTGGTGGCCGGATCGGATGCTTTCCCGGACCCCTGCCCCGGAACCTACAAGTACCTGGAGGTCCAGTATGACTGTGTTCCATACAGTGAGTCCCGTTCTCCTTTTACAACCGTGTTCGGGTCCGATCTGTTGGCTTCCCTCCTCCCTGTCAAAACCTCCCACCCAAAGCGGGGGGAAGACCCCCCTGAACCGGCTCCCTGATCCCTGGCACAGGAGGGTGGACGTGGGGGGTGACTGGGGCTAGAGATAAAGGATTTGGGCACCTTGCTTGAGGTCCATCTTTTGAGGAAGACCATGCGGAGATGCTAATAGAGGAGATTCTGCCCCCGCCCCCCCCCCGCAGTCGGTGCTGACCCCAGTGTGGAGCTAGGGGGTGCTGTGCAGCAAGGAGAGGGTGTGAGGGGCTTGGTAGGGAGTGACCCCCTCGTAGTCGGTGCAGGGCCCAAAGGGCAAGGGAAGTTGGCAAGCCTGGGGTGGGGGCTTATCATGCGTCTCGGTGCTGAGGCTGCTGGTTCCTCAGGCTCTTCAGCCGGTGCTGGCCAGCATCTCCCTAGAGGTTTCCTCGCTTCCCAGCCCCGCTGAAGGCTACACCGCAGTATTGCTGTCCGTCCCAAGGGGGCACAGGGGAGTAAGGTTGGATGGGGGCCGGCCCTGCTTGTTCTGGGGCATAGGGAGGATTGTAGCTGTCCTGGGTGGGGCTGAGTGGGGAAAGGTGGGAGGGGAGTAGGGTCTAGTGGTTAGAGCAGTGGGAGGCGTCTGGAAGTTAGGACTCAGCTGGGAAGGATCCTAGAGCTACATTTGAGGAGGGAGAGTCCTTTGAGGATAAGTTTCAGGCAACAGGGACCCCTGGGCTGGGTACATTCCAGGAGCACTTGCTTTAGGCTGGGGGGGAGGGCGGCAGATTAACACAGAGGATGGAGGCCTGGGTTTGGGGAGGGAAGAGAGACTACGAATGTGAATGTGTGTGTGTACGGGTGTGTGTGTATGTGTGCTCCCTATGTGCTGTGCAGGCAGATGTGTGCACCTCTGTGTGAACGCGTGTGTGTACTCTGCCTGTGTGCGTGCCCCTCTGCCCCCCTTCCCAACAAACCCCCAGCGGTGTCTGAGCAGAGCGATTGGAGCTGCAGGTGGGTTGGAACTGGGTCAGTCTGACAGGCCCCTACTCCTCCTGGGCCCGGGAAATTCCCTCCTGAGGAACAGGTCCTGCATGGAAACAGGAAGTGGAGGTTCGGGGCTTGGAAACAAACAGGAAGCAGGTCGGGAAAAAACAGGAAGTCCCACCTTGGCAAGCTGAGCTTGTCTCTGTGACAACTCCCTGGCCTCCCACGGAGCCAGGTCTAGGATTGCTAATTTTGGGTTGGACGTATTCCTGGTGGCTTCATCACATGTTCTCTTTAATTAAAGATTTATCTTTAGTTCCTGGAGACTCTAGTTTGGTCCCAGCATAGAAAGCCATTCTCTGTGCCCCAAATCCTGCCTCTGTGGGTTGCTCAGTCTGCTCCCAGAGCTGGGTCCCCTAAATCAGAGGCACGCCAAAGAGATACTGGGAGAGTGATCCCGGCTCTGGGGTGCACGGTGCAATCTTTACTGGGGATCAGAAGAGAAGGAAGAGCGGGCAGGGCGGTGTGAGACCAGGGCTACAGTCCAAGGGAGCCGGTTTGGGGGTACCTCTCTCCCTCTGGGTCTGCAGCAACCCCACTCCCTTCCCTGCTGCTTTGTGTAGCGCGAGCCAGGGCATGTCATTTTGGGGGGGCGGGGTGTTGCTTCCTGTTGTTTGACGCTTCCTGTCTTTTTCCGGGGGGGCTGGGCTGGGGGGGACTGGTAACACCCCGTTTGGTTTCTCCTCGCAGACAGAGCCGGAGCTGAGAAGTGGGCCTCAGAGTCCAGCACGTCCTCTTAACCGATTTAACTCCGATTCCTGTTCCTTTTCCTTTCAGCTCTGCGGGGGACGCGCCCAGACAACCTCAGGCTATTACTGACTCTGCCCCAAACAGCACGGGGGCAGCCCATTGAGACAGGGCTGGGGTCTCAGGCTGGGCTGCAGAGAGGGCTGTGTGGGAAGGGTGGGGTCCAGCATGCTGGGCGGGAGGGATAGCAGGGGGAGCAATGGAGCGTGGAGATGAGAGAGGCACAGAGATGAAGGGCTGGAAATTGGAACCTGCCAGACTCCACTGAATGAGTTTTTACACTCACACACACATATGCACACACACACCATTGCACACTGATGCACATGGATATATTGCACACACACACCCCTGTACATTGCACACAGCTGTACATGCCTGTACATTGCACACGGCTATGCACAGTGCACACACATGCACATGCCTGTACATTGCACACGGCTATGCATGGTGCACACACATGCACATGCCTGTACACTGCACACGGCTATGCACGGTGCACACACATGCACACGCCTGTACACTGCTCATGTCTGTACATGGCACACACACATGCCCCGAGGTGCACACACATGCATGCTGAACATGCCCGCGCTCACGCCCCGTATCCGAGAGACGGAGCTTTCCTGTCCCTGCCTCCTCACCATGTGGCTGCCTGGGTCAACTGGGCCAGCTCCAAGCCAGTGCGATTCCGCGGAGGGCTTATCCCTCGCCCGTTTACACCAGCTGGCCCCTTCTGCCACTCCCTGAGTTTCATGCCCATCTTGCTGGGGAGAAGCGGAAACTGACATGTCTCCCCCCACTCCCACCCGCTCATGCAACACATTTTGAGGCGACATACGCGCTGCCCAAATGCTCGCCGGGTGGCAGCGCGGCAGCGGATTGGCCACCCCGCTCCTCACATTTCAAGGCGCGGCTGTTCTCCTGGCGCTGGCGCGGTGCCCACCATCTGCTCTCCCCCGCGCTGCCACTCACCCAGCAGCCAGCGTCAGCAAGGGAGAGGCGAGGTTCAGGGGGCGGAACTAGCAGCGAGCGAGAGAGAGCGGGGTTGGGGGCAGATTCTGAGCTCCGCAACGCTCTGACTCCAGATCTGGCTCCTACTTATGCTGGGGTGTAAACCCGGATTGGTCCCTGGAAATCCACTTCTGCTCCCAGCGAGGCCAGGGGGAAGGCAGGAGATAGGGCCACCAAAACCGGCGTACGCATCCAGAGTAAGTCAGATGAAGCAAAAGCCTGCTCTCACTTACACCAAGAGGTGAATCTGGAGTCACTGCCTGGAAGCCAGACTGTGATCTCCGCTATAGCAGGATGTAAAGCAGGAGTTAACTCCATCTAAACCAGATTCAAACCAGAGTGAGCACAAGCCTGCTCTCCTGGACCCCAACCTGTAAATCTGAAGTCACTCTAAAAAGCAAACCCCTAAGCAGGGTAAAGTGGTGTCGCTCCATTGAGTTTAATGGCTCTATGCCTGTTTACACCAGCTGGAATCATTGACTCAGGGGTGTAAATCAGAAGTTAAGTCACCATGGGTCTGGCAGGGACGAGACAGGGAGCCCCCTGGCTAGGGCCAGAGGCATCTTCTGAGTTGGATGCACTGGCCCCAGGGTTTCCACAGGGCAAGCAGAGAGATCTGGGGCAGAAGGGGCCAGATCCGGAACTGGTGCAAAGCAGTGCCACCCTGTCGGTGTCACTCGTCTACTCCGGGGGGGCGCTGGCTGCCAAGCCCTGCCCGGGAGGCTCTAGCCAGCCCGCCCACCCCAGAGTCCCAGCATGAGACGCTGAGAGCCGGCTGCCAGCAAGGCTCCAGTGCCCGCTGCTCCCCACTGTGAGTGGCAGCCCCCTCCCGCCCGGCTCAGACATTGGACAGCCTCTTCAGTGGGGAAGGGGAGAGCTTTGGGGAACATTTCAGCCACTCATCTGTGTGGGCAGGATGTGGGCTGCTGCCCCTGCCCAGCCCTATGCTGGGTATGTGGGGCAGGCTTGCCAGGGACCTGGGTTTCTACTGGAGCGATGGGGCGTGGCATGGCAGAGTCAGTCAGGGCCTCCGGGGGGCAGGGGGGGGGAGTGGAGTTAGGATGTCCAGGCGTCAGGACTCCTGGGTTCAGCTCTCGCCTCTGAAAGGGGAGGGAGTTTGGGTGGAGCCCAGGAAGGAGGCCAGGCCCAAAGCTGGGCAGCACATGCGGGGTGGGAGCCTCAGCGTTATGGGAAGCAGCTGTGATTTCTCACCGCTGCATGCCCAGCGTGTGCCCGACTCCCACTGCTTAACCGTGAGGTGGAGCATGATGGGAGTGGTGTGCACACGAAGCAAAGCATCATGGGAGTGGTGCGCACACGAAGCAAAGCTTCATGCTAACATGATGCAAAGCATGATGGGAGTCACACCAGTTCTGTCAGACCTCATTCCACTCACTGTGACAAAAGTCTGGCGCCTTCTAGGCCACAATGCTTTGCAGCAGGCCGGGCTCACCAGCTGCCAGAGCGCCCCCTAAGATGCAGATCCTCCTCTCTCCCTGTGCTCCATGCTGTCCCTTCCTGCTCTCTCTCGAGGGGTGCCCCCGTGCTGTTGACCGTGGGGGGCTGGGGCATGGTAGGGGTGCAGAAAGCGGGGAGATGGGGGAGGTACCTTTGTGCGTCAAACTCCCCGCTTTCTTCCTTTGCAGCTGCCTCCGTTCTAACCAAACGGCCTATTTTCCTTCTTCAGGTGCCAATTTCCCTTGTGTTCATTGAATGCATTTTCATTTGGTTCGGGTCGTTTTGTTTTGTTTTGTTTTGTTTTGTTTTGTTGTTTTATCTATTTCATTTATTTTTGGAGGGGGTGGGATTAGAGAAATATAATTGTTATAACTGTGAAAATAGAAAAAAAAAACCAGCCTTTTTCTCAGCTCCCCTCTCTCTCCCTCTCTTTTATTTCCTGTCATATTGTTTCTTTCCCTTCCTTCCCTCGGATCTCTAGGGGCCGCCTCTGGTTTTTCCACAAGGGATCTGTTAGTCATTGACAGCAGCTGTGTGTATTTCAGGCCCGGCTGGGGCTGCCGTTACTCAGCTGGGTGAGCAGTTATTCACTCGTTTATTGTTATTATTAGAGCAGTGCCTAGAGACCTCAGCCAAGATCCAGACCCCGAGTGTGCTGGGCGCTGCACAGAGGAGACAGACCCCTCCCCGCGCCCCAGAGAGCAGACACGAGAAGCGGCACAGTCCCCCCAGTCCGCCCGATTTCCAGCATCACCAGCCCTGAATGATCTAAAACCATGAGTCGGGACCCCAAAAGGCACAAGATTAGGTAGAAACCGGGAGATGTTTAAAACGGGAAGGATCCGGCTCTGCCTAGCTGACGTCTGTGCCTGGAGCTTCTCGGGGGCTTGTTTTCTGCAGCCACATGGGCTCCCCATGCAGGGGCAGGGCCTGAGCGGGGTTGGGCCGCTCTGAGCTGTTTGGCTGGCCAACACCCGCGGGCTGCCCCTGGGTGCCCCAGCCTGGCTGTAGCAGACTCGCCCTCTCAGCAGAGCGGCGCGGGGCAGCTGTCACCCTCAGCCAGAGCCTGGCACCCAGCCAGAGAGCTCGCCCCGAGGTGCCAGTCTCTGCTGTCTGCCCCTCATCCCAGGAGCTGGGACTTCAGCCCCACGTCTCCCGCAGCCCCGTTGGCAGCAAAGCAGTTTGGCCCCCGGCCCCACAGTGACCTGGGGCTGGGGGCGATTTGCCTCCCGCCCTGGCACAGGCGCTGGGGTGGCTGGAGATTTCTGAGCCGGCTGGTTTGCTCCTGGCCGCTGGGTCCTGTCTCACTAGGCCCTGCCGAGCTGATTCCAGGATGTTGGCTTTGTCTGGAGTTGTTTCCCTTTCCCCTGCGTGCAACACACCCTGCCCCCGTCCACAGGTTCACTTAGCGCTGCAGCTGGATGCCCAGGAGGCTGGGTTCAAACCAGCCTCCAGGGCCCCCATGGAGCAAGGCAGAGGCCCCTTCACTCCCCACCCCATAGACTGCTCTGGAGCCAGCCCCCGTGTGGGAGTTTATTCAGGCCGGCCCTCAGCCCCACCCCACAGAGCTACTGACCACAGGCCTCTGTGCAGGGGAGACCAGCTGGCCCCAAGGCGTGGCCAGAGGGGCCACGAGGGGCTCGGGGAGTAAAAAGCCCGTTTGCACTATTAGATTGTCAGTCTGTCCATCCCCATACACACCCCTGTGTCTGTCCTTCCAGTGCCCCCACACCCCTCTGTCCATCCCCATTCACACCCCTGTGTCTGTCCTTCCAGTGCCCCCACATCCCTCTGTCCATCCCCATTCACACCCCCGTGTCTGTTCTTCCAGTGCCCCCACGCCTCTCTGTCCATCCCCATTCACACCTATCTGTCTGTCCTTCCAGTGCCCCCACACCCCTCTCTCCATCCCCATTCACACCTATCTGTCTGTCCATCCAACTCCCTATGCCCCTCTATTTATCCCCCAACACACCCCTCTGTCCTTCCAGTGACCTCACATTACTCTATCCATCCATCCATCCATCCCTGTACACCCCATCTGTCTGTCCATCCCTCCCCATACACACCTCTCTATCCCTGCAGCCCCCACACACCCCATCCATCCCCACACCTCTACCCATCCCCAGACACACCCGCCTGTCCATCCATCCCCATGCCCACCCTCTAGCCATCCATCCATCCATCCATCCATCTCCTTACACCTCTGTTCATCCTTCCCCTTTAGCCATTCAGCCATCCCCACACACTCCTGTCCATCAACCCATCCTCTGCCCCTCTCTACGCTCCAACACCCCTTCTCTGTGGCTCCCCAGTCCCATACATGGCTCTCTCTCTCCTCGCGCACGGTATCCATCCGCATCTCCCCGTCCTCCTCTGCCTCTAGCCGGCCCTCTGGCCTCTCTCAGGTATTAGGAAACACTCTGTGGTAGGACTCCATGGGGGTGGGACCATGAGCCCAGTCCAGCCCAGCTCCTCAGCCTCTCCCACACGCCGGTTCTTTGGGTCACGTCTCACACCGAGGCCCAAATACACACAGAGCTAAGGAGCCCCTGGCAGGTTGGGGTGTGAACTCCAGTGTCTGTCCTGGCCAAATGCCAACCTGGAGAATTCCCTTCTCTCTGCCGGAACTGCACCGAAAGCGGCCAACAGAGGGTCACAATGGCGCCCCCTAGAGGGGCCATTCCTCATTCCCAGAGCTAGTGCCCCCTAGAGGGGTAAGGCCTCATTCCCACCCCCCGAACCGCCCCGGGGTAAGATTGGAGCCAGCGCTCTTCCCTCCTCCCCTTGCCCCCGCAGGGAAGGACATTTCCATTCAAAGTGTAGTTACAAAACAAGGTCACTTGCATTTAGTTGGAGCCAGAGCTTGGCACAAACAAGCCATGTCGCCGCGGCCAGTGCAGCTCACGCAGACCCCTGGAGTTCAGTGGAGCTGAGCTGCTCCCTCGGGCACTTCAGTGGACACATGCAGCCAACCAAGAGCTCTGTGGGCTCTGAGCCAGGAGGGCACCGTCCCCGGTGACCAGGCTGAAGGGGGCAGCGTGGGCTAGTGGCAAGAGCGCTGCACTGTAAGAGCTGGGCTCTATTTCTGGCTCTGCTGGGTGACCTGGGAGGAGTTGCTGCCCTGCTCTGGGCCTCAGTTTTCCCCCGGGATACGGGGGGAGTGGGTTTTGATCCTGACCTCCTTTGGAAAACACTGGTGGTTATTGTCACAGGGTGGAGGCGTCGGAGAGCCAGGAGCAGATGGAGTGTGGTTGAGGTGCAGTGTGGGTGGGCTGTATCTGAGCAGGGGAGAGAGGGGCAGGCCTGTCATATCAGATCTCATAGGAGATTTCAAAGGAGACGAGAAAGCGGCTGGTGACTTAGGGGGGTGATGGGTCTGTGCCTAGGAGCTGTGCTAAGCAGCCCCCGAGAGGCCCCCGTTTACACACAGCTAAGTAGTGGGGTGCGTGGGAATAGCCAGGTAGGCAGGGTATGGAGAGAGGAATCCACGTGCCCCTGCCCAGGAGTGGAGTTCTGGTCTCCCCATTGCAAAAAGGCTCGTCTGGGATTGCGGAGAGGACAGAGAAGGGCAACAAGCCAGGCAGGGGAGGGAGCCGCTTCTGTGCGAGGAGAGTAATAAGACTGGGACTGGGCAGCGCAGGAGAGACGGCTGGGAGAGGGTGTGAATCCAGGGCTGGGAGGGGACAGTGATGAAGGGCCTGTTACTTCCCCCTTTGAAGGGCAGGCCCAGGGTTCCCCCCCCATGCAGGGCACAGGCGGCAGGTTTAAAACAAGCCGCAGGACTTCACTGCACAGCCGGCCAGGGGCGCTGGTGGCAGGGGCTGTTGTGCAGGTCGGAGGTATAACGGGGTCAGAAACCAATTCAAGGTGTCCCTGGGGGACAGGCCCAGCCAGGGCTACTAGCCAAGTTAGGGATGCAGCCTCATGCTCTTGGCTTCCCTAAAGGGAACTTCGGATGGGCAGGAGTTGGGGCTGCTTGTCAGAGGACGGTTCGCCCCGTCATTGCCCCGTCCTCTTCGCCCCCTCGGAAGCACCTGGCTTTAGAAGGCAGGACGCTGGGCTAGCAGGGCCATTGGCTTGCCCCGGTCTGGCCAATTTTCGGGGGGAGAGAGAGACATTCGAGCTGATCGTCTGCTCTGATTCCTGCATGGCCAGGCTGGGGAACGCCCTTTTAGACCTAGGCTGATGAGCGGGCTGATATGGAGAAGCCAGAGTTGGTATCTGCTTGAAGCTAAGCAGCAGAGGATCAGGAATTGAGGGAGGGGCAGACAACTATGGCCTGCCCCTGTCTCTTAGCTCAGCTGGGTTCCCAGAATCCTGGTTCCTTTGACTGATCGATCAATCAGTCTAGCCCCCTCTATCTACCTACCTGTCTACTCCATACAGGCCCTCTGTCTATCCCAATACAGATCTATCTATCTATCCCCATGCACCCCTTCTCTATCTTTCTATCCTCATGCACCCCTTCTATCTATCTATCTATCCCCATGTACCCCCTCTATCTATCCCCATGTACCCCTTCTCTATCTATCTATCCTCATGCGCCTCTTCTATCTATTTATCTATCTATCCTCATGCACCCTATCTATCTATCTATCTATCTATCCAACACCCTGCAGCCAGCCATCCCCATCCATCTCTATTTCCTACTGTCCTTTCTGTCCCTGGGGTGCTCAGAGTTTTGCATTGGGAGGTTTTTTTTCTTATACTTTTGGGTTGTTTGGGGCATTTCTGATTATTTTATTATTTGCATTGGGGTGAGTTTCTTGTTTCTCTTTTCAAGGACGCTGCTGCTGGAGTGAAAAACCCTTGAACCCTAAAAACAATCAAACCTGATTTGTAAAATTCTCCGATAAAAATCCAACACACGTTTTTCTCTCTCTCTTTGCCTAAAACGAGCAACAATTTGAACAATTAAAAAGGGCGGGGGTGGGCTCTGAAATGGGGGTCGGAAGGGTGGGGCGGGAAAAGTTGCTATAAAGAAAAGGTTTCTTTGGGGTGGGGGGGAAAAGCAATTTAATCTCTTCTCTCTTTTTTTTTTCTTCTTTCCTTGCACTTTTTTTTTTCAATCTATTTTTTTCTTCTTTCTTCCGATGCTTAAAGTAGAAGTGGAACAAAAAGGTAAACAGAACATTACCAATGACCCCCTAAACCTAACACCTTGTTATATTCTCTGTGGCCATATTAAATGTGAATTCCGTCTCCTCTGATCCTACCCCGATCCCCCTTTTCCTAACCTTCCTTTTTCCTCCCAGAACCTTCCCTCTTCTCCCCCTTCCCTCCCCAATTTTCTCTCTCTGGTCTTGTTAATTCCAATTGGCCTCCCTAGCTAAAAGACAGGCCCCTTTTGCCACCTGCCCGATGCAAAATACAAGCCACCAGCTCCAATCTGGAAAAGATTTTTGTAACCAAACTGGATTCCAAAGTCTGATCCATGATTCCTTGGCTCACCTGCTTGGGGGGCTGGGCGGGGGGCAACCATTAATGTCTGCTCGACTTTTTACCTCCTTCAGGGGAACTAGTCATGGGGGCTTCCTCTCCGTCTTTTTTTTTTTTTAATCATTCAACTGAGTTTTTCTGCTCCTCTATTCATGTTTCCATGGCAACCAGTTGGGTATCTACCTCAGTCACCGGCTTTCTCTTTCTCCTCTTGATTTTGGTTCTGTCTCTTTTTTATTATTATTATTACTATTATTATTATTATTATTTCCTAATTTCTTCTCCCCTCTTTAACACAGAATTTAAAAAAACATGTGGCTAAGATGAACGGAAGGGAGCTGATGGGTCCGATGGACTTACTGAGATTTTTTTAAATTACGTCAATTTGATTTCAATCGGTGAATTCACTTTTTGACACATCCTCCTTTGCGACTGGGCATTTGGTCTGGGGCGTGGTGGGTATCCATGGATTTTGGGGCCTCATGGGCGTGTAGCGATCCCTGTTTGGGACAGCACATGACCCTGAACTCCCATCCACCTGACGACAACAGGACAGCCTCTCCCCCGAAAGTCACTGCATTAGCAGCGGCCTTAGTGATTGTTAACACCCATTAATACACGAGAAGACTGTATACGTTAGAACAGAAGCACAGGCGTAGCGTGAAGCACTCGCTTTCACCCGGTGCTGACTCAGAATTCTTTCCCCAAGCAGGAGCACCTAAACCCCTTGGGTTATTTTTAGTAAAAGCCTAGTTTAAGGCTCCCATTTTCATTTTCTTTGGCTTTGTCTCAATTCCTCCCGGCTTGTCCTCTCTGTTAACCCCCGGAACGCAATGCTAATGAGACGACGTACAACTAACCCCCCCACCCCCGATTTGTTGTTATATACGTATATATATATTTATGTCTACATATATATACATATATAAACCGGCTTTTTAACACTAGTAATAATAATCTGTTGGGTGCGTTTGGTTTTTGTTTGTTTTTACTAACCACTTTAATATGGAACTTTATGTTTTTCCTTTTTATTCTTTTTTTTTTTTCCGTTCCTTTATTTCGTTTCTTCCGATAAATGCAGGGTTTGGGATTCTTCTTTTGGTTTTTTTCCTGCCTGTTAAAAGAAATTAAATTAAGCAAAAGCTGCACTCATGGTCTTTAACTCAATCTGTTATTGCCAGAAGGGGCAGGGATACATTCGATTTTTATAGATATATATTTTTTTTAATTTGACCATTTCGGCCCTTTGTGGAGGTTTCTAGTTTAACGTAAGTACGAGGAGCGGCAGGGAGAAAACGAGATTTTTCTAATGAGCATTGGGGCTGGCAGAGGCAGCAGGAGGAAGCCAGTAAATTAACAAATTGATAATTGCTCAAGAGACAACAGAAAAAAAAAAAGCCAGGCTTGATTCTTTCCAATCCATGTTTTTCTCTCTTTCTCTTGGCTTATTTTGTATTTCCAATTGCATTAGGGTGGGTGTAAATATGTATTTATTTTTGCTGGGAGGGAGGCTAAACATGCTTTTTTCCCACAGGTCCAGCAAGGATCACATGGCTTTGGGGCGTTAAAACCTTCCTGATGTGGCTTTTTTTGTTTGTTTTAAGTTTATTGCTTCCTTGTCCATTTCGGCCCACCTGCCTCCGGCCACTCTCACCCCCTGTGAGCCCAGGAGGGATCGAAACCAGCTAACCACCCCCCTCGCCCCATCTTTAACAATGTGTTTCTCCTCCTCCTCCTCCCGCCAGGAGCCATCCATCCATCCCACCTCACCACCCCAGGCTGGGCCGTGGGGCCAGCCCAACTGAACCTGTGAGTCTCAGAGGAGAGTCTATGGGCACCCCAGAGTGGGACAGGAATGGGGTCAGATCCCGTAGCTTGGGCAATAGTCTTGACCCTTGAGTAGCTCCCCGGCAGCCGGTCTGAAGCGGAACTCTGCTGGTTGGCACGAGCTGTAGATCCTTTATCCTTCCATGGCCTATGCCACAAGAGGGCGATGCACCCCACTGTGCACACATCCCTGGGGGGCATGCACAGAACACAGGGCCACACATGTAAACATGCCTGCACACAGGAACACACATGCACATGCCAACTGGTAAACAGGGATGTACGCACCGGAACACACTTACCCCATGAATGCCCCCGTGCGCTCTCTTTGCGTTCATGGGGATACGCACAACCAGGGTAACAGGCAAAGATGGATGTACCCACCGGAACACCTCCCCCCTTCCGCCCTGTCCACACACATAGGAACATTCGTGCAGACGGGCCACACACAGGCGCAGAGCCTGTGGATGGGGCAGTACAGGGGGACAGGCGGGTTGAGAGCAGGGGCGTGAGGGCGAGTCCAGAGAGTCCTCCCAGCTGCAGCTCACAGGTTCTGGGGGAAAGGTCCCACGTCCCCCTCCAGCTCATCCGACCAGGCTGCCCCCCACCCCCACCCCCCAGCTCAATAACAACCTTCTGTGCTGGCAAAGGAACTCGGATCCTGCCTGGAGACCGGCATGTGCGACCGGTGGGGTTCAATGGACACGCCAGCCCTGCGAATGTGGGGGCGTGGGGAGCTGCGTCTGGCTGTCAAAAGGAAAGAGACTGGCTGGGTTGGTGAGGCTGGAATGTGGACCAGAGGGGCTGCCAAAGGGAGGGAGGGGTGTATGGTGATAGGTAGATTAGATTAGATTAAATGAGGTGTCTGGGGTAGGGGGATTGTTGTACCCCACCTCCAATGAAATGGGAGTTTGCCCCTCCCAGAAGAGCCAAGGGGGCACTTCAGGGGCAGAGCAGTAGGGTGGTTGTGGGGCAGTTCCATCCACCACCCCAGCGGGGCTCCCCCAAGGCCCGCAATGACAGCGCGGAGCCGTTTGCTGAGGGATTTGCTGGCTGAAGTGCTGGGCCTGGCGGCACGGGCCAGACAGAGCGTTGGGCTGCGAAGAGGAGGCGCCCAGCCCTTGCTGAGGGCAGAGAAGGGTCTGTGGTGGCTTGATCAGAGCACAGGGGGAGAAGGGCCCAGTGGTTAGGGTCTTGAGATGGGCTGAGCTCCCCACCAGACTCCCTGTGTGAAGCGGGGCAAATCCCCCGCTCTGGTTTGTGTTGTGGTAGTGGCCAGGCGGTGCACAAATCCACGCCAAATACTAAGGAACAAGATCTCTTGCCTCTCCCAGGCAGGGTGGGGAGACGTTCAGATACTATGTGAATGGGGCCATAGTGCTAGCACAGGGGTGATGTGCGTGGGGATGGAAGGACAGAGAAGCAGGCGGATCAGGAGAGAGCTAAAGGGACAAGCACAGAGATAGGGAGCTACAGGAGAGTGTGCAGGGAAGGGTAGGGGCGTGTCTGGGGATGCATAGCTAGAGGGGCGTGTACAGGGGTAGGTAGGGGCATGTCCCTGGGGATAAGGGGCGTGTACAGGTGTAGGTAGAAGCATGTCCCTGGGGATAAGGGGCGTGTACTGGTGTAGGTAGGGGCATGTCTGGGGATAAGGGGCGTGTACAGGGGTAAGTAGGGGCATGTCCCTGGGGATAAGGGGCATGTACAGGGGTAGGTAGAAGCATGTCCCTGGGGATAAGGGGCGTGTACTGGTGTAGGTAGGGGCGTGTCTGGGGATAAGGGGCGTGTACAGAGGCAGGTAGGGGCGTGTCCCTGGGGAGCTGTTATCTAGCCATGGTTCTCAGGACAGACTGAAGCTCTCAGCAGGACTAGGGGCAGGCGAGCAAGGCAGAATGCCTTGGGTCCTGCGCTGCCAGCGCCCACCCTCCCGATCGTTCATGTGCTGCCCATCCGCACGGTGCAGCCAGCCGCAGCATGCCGCCTTGGACCCCGCAAACTCTTTGGCCGGGCCTGACTCGGGCAGCGTGAGTCTCCCCAGCAGTGCTGAGATTCAGCCGGCCAGCGGGAGCAGGCAGCCTTGGTGAGGCCACCAAGGGACCTCGTGTCCAGTTCTGGAGGCCTCGCTTGAAGGAGGAAGGGGACGAAGAGAGCATCCAGGGCGGCTGCAGGCTCTCCAGCCCGAGGCCTCCAGGAGTCGCCTGCACAAAGGCCGAGCAAGAATCAGCGGCCGGATGCTGTTGCTGGGCAAATACAGATGGAAATACGGGGCCTGCTGTTAGCTGGGAGGGGAATTAACTGTTGGATCAATGGACAAACGGCTGTGGTGGGTAGTCAATCATTTGAAAGAGACAAACAGACAGACAGATAGATAGATAGATATGAGTGAACGGGGATAGCTGGATGGACAGACTTGCCCAAGAACAAGCAGCAAACCCAGATATGGAGCCCAGGAGTCCAGATTCTGAGTTTACCTGCTGCATTCCCTAGCCCAGTGTTTCTTAAACTTTTTAAGACCGAGGACACCAAACACATTTTTTTTTTTATGGGGAACACCAAGAATTTTTTTTATTGAGGAAAAAAAAAGGTTCGGGGGAAAGTTATTGAGCAAAAAGGAAAAAAAAAGTCTCCTGCCCCTTTAAGGGTGGCCATTTTGAATTATGTTGTTCTCACTGCACACCTCTGACTGCCTTAAACACAGTTTAAGAAACACTGCCCTAGCCTCTCACTGGGACTCTTTTGTGGTTAGAGCAGGAAGGGCTGGGAGCCAGGTCTCCTGGGTCCAGCCCCCAGCATCGCCACTGAGTCACCATGTGACCTTGGGCAAGTCCCTTGCTCCCTCAGGCCTTTCTGCTGTTGTTGGACGGGAGGTCAAAAGCAGCTTGTGCAGTGACCAGGAGGGGGTTAATTTCTCTGGGGGCCAGCAGGGGGCACTGCAGCTGGCAATCTGCCCCCACCATGACATTCTTGCTGGGAGATTCCCTCTGCCATAGGAGCCAGGGCTCCTGGCTCTGCCCAGCCAATTGGACTGGGGCCTGCGGGCCCATCCTGCTGCACGTCTAACAGCTAAACCCAGAGCAGAGGATCCACTTGCTGCCGGATTCGGCCCCTCAGCCCCAGCAATGCCAGGCTGGCTACCAGCCATTGTCCTTTTCCCATCCCCCCACTGCTGCAATGAGGGTCTGAAGTGCATGAGGGACAGATGGGCCGAGATGGGATGGGGGGGCAGTGTGAGGCCTCCTGGACCTCACCCTGATGGGGGGCTTGATCCCACCTCACCCCTCCACCCCCAAGGGAGGCAGTGCCATTCCCACTGACTCCGCCCCCTATTGACTCTGTCTCCCCCTCTGGCCACCTGGGGGATTGCACCCAACCCTGTCACATCCGGCACCTGCAGGATCCTCTGCTCTGGCCCGTAGCTCCGTTTCTCTCCCTGCAGCGCTCACCCACCCCACCCCTGTTTTCTTCCCCAGCCTCTCTCCAGCCGGCCCACACACCCGGAGGACGGTCGCTCCTGCCCCCTTCCCCGCCTTCCATGCTCCTCCTTCCTCGCTAACAACTTTTTCCTCTTGGCTCGGAGCCCAAGAGCCTCCCAGACCGCGTCGGAGTGGGGAGGGAAGGGGGGTCTGCCAGCTGCCTCACCCCACCTCCTGTCTCCATCCCCCTGGCTGCCACTTCACCCGCCGCCCGCCCTCCCCCATGTGCACCCCTTCTCATGACTCATGCTGATCTGAATCAAACCTGGCTGTTAAGGTCACTCCAGTGTGGGGCGAGGTGTGGGGGGGAGTAGACCAGACTGCTTTGTTCTTCTGTCCTTCCATCAGCTGTTCGTCCCAGGAGGGAATCCGGCACCGTCTGCTAACCCCACAGGCCGCTGATCCCAGACTCTTTCGAAGGGGCAGGATCTCTCTGCAGGGCTCTGCATTAATCCTTCCCTGCCCCCCAGGGCCACAGGACACCCCCTTAACCCCCACGCCCAGCGAGACGTCAGCTGCACACAGGATCCCAGCCGGGGCTCTGCTGCTGTTCCTTTTGAATGGGCAAAATGTTGGACCTTTTGCTTTGCTTATTTTTCATTCCAACCGTGTCCTCCACCTCCCAGTCGGTGTCACTCCAGTCAGCGTGTAGGAAGAGGGGCTAGAGGGGAGCACGTCCATCACCGCCCTTCCCATCTTCCAAAGGGAAAGGGGTTTCTCGCCTGAAGAATCTCCAGCAACTCAGGAGGAATGTTACCCAGAGGGGCATGGTGTGTAGTGGTTAGAGTAGGCATGGCTGGGAGTCTGGATTCCTGGGTTTTGTTCCCAGCTCTGGGAAAAGGGAGGTCTAGGGGGTTAGAGAAGGGCAGACAGGACCCCTGGGTCCCATGCACAGCTGCGGGAGTGGCTCCTAACAATTACAGCAGGGGGTCGTCACAATGTCTGGATTTTATTCCTACCTCCTTAAGGGAGCGGGCTCCTAGTGGAGATATTGGAGAGGCTGGTAGTCAGAACTGCTGGACTCTATCCCCAGCTGCTCCATTGCCTTCCCTTTGGAGGGCGTCATTTTGCCACTCAGTGCCTCAGTTTCCCCACCTATTATGATGCACCTAATAGTGCTGACCTGGCTCCCAGCCAGGAGGGAGAACCAGCTAAGAACAAGGCCAGATCTTTCCACCCCCTGGCTGATGGATCACTCACTTTTCACCAGCAGCCTTCGTTTGCCTGAGCTAATCTGGGGTCCCCCTGAGAGTCCCTGCATCACAAAGCCAGGGACCAGACCCATCCTGTTTGCCCTGCAGCCCAGACAATCTCTGGCAAATGGGGCAGATCCCCATTGCTCCCTGGGAGACCATGCAATGCTGCCCCCTTCCCCCCGCCCGGTCTGTCCCAGGGACATTTCACACTCGCCTTGGGTCAGGAGAAGGGGGTAGCCCTGAGGACTTGGCCATGCCCGGTGGTGTTTGGGCTGGCTATGAAACCGGTTCCAGCTGAGCCATCCCAACCTGCTCTCCAGAGCAAGTGACCTCGCTCCCTTTCCACTGAGTTGGGGCAGGTTGTGCCCTTCCAAATTCCTTTCTCTCTTTAGATCTGGGGCCCCTTGTCTGTCACAATGCCCCCCGCCTTCCTGTACCCCCGGCCCCCCTAAAGTAACCTCCTCCCCCCCACAATCTCTGCTCAATAACAGAGATGAATCACCCATGACTGCAGCTGACCTCGGAACCGAGCGTTGATTTTCATTCCTCCAGCCGACAGCCTGTTACAAATTTATTCTTCTCTTTTCTCTCTTTCTTTCTGTCTCTCTCTTTCTCTCTCTCTCTCGTTCTATTACTCGCTTGCTCTCTTGATCCTCCTCTTCCCTCCCCGACTTGCCCAAATCTCCTTCCCCTTCCTGCTCCCCCCCCCAGTATTCGTTTGCCCGGGGACCCTACAGAAGGTGCTGGAGGCCACGTCCACCCACGAATCAGAGCATCAGTCGGGCGCCTGGTGCAAAGATCCGTTGCAAGCCGGCGACCGGATCTACGTCATGCCGTGGATTCCCTACCGGACAGACACGCTGACGGAGTACGCCTCGTGGGAGGACTACATGGGCGCCCGGCACACCACCACCTACCGGCTGCCCAACCGCGTGGACGGCACGGGCTTCGTGGTGTACGACGGGGCCGTCTTCTACAACAAGGAGCGGACGCGCAACATCATCGAGTACGACCTGCGGACCCGCATCAAGAGCGGCGAGACGGTGATCAACACGGCCAACTACCATGACACCTCGCCCTACCGCTGGGGGGGCAAGACCGACATCGACCTGGCCGTGGACGAGAACGGGCTGTGGGTGATCTACGCCACTGAGGGCAACAATGGGCGCCTGGTGGTGAGCCAGCTCAACCCCTATACCCTACGTTTCGAGGGCACCTGGGAGACGGGCTACGACAAGCGCTCGGCCTCCAACGCCTTCATGGTGTGTGGGGTGCTGTACGTGGTGCGCTCCGTCTACGTGGACGATGACAGCGAGGCGGCCGGCAACCGCGTGGACTATGCCTTCAACACCAACCTCAACCGGGAGGAGCCGGTCTCGCTGGCCTTCCCCAACCCCTACCAGTACGTCTCCTCCGTGGACTACAACCCCCGCGACAACCAGCTCTATGTCTGGAACAACTACTTCGTGGTGCGCTATGCCCTGGAGTTCGGGCCCCCTGACCCCAGCACGGGTGAGCACGAGGGGCCCCACCTCGCCCGGGTCCTGCTTGTGGGGAGTGGCAGCCTAGGGTGAGGAGAGCCGCCTGCCCCACCAGAGGGGGAAATGTCTGCTCTCCTCAGGCAGGGGAGGAGCTTGGGGGACTAGAAGAGAAGGCTCATGGGGCATGGGTCTTAGTTGGGGAGGGCTCCTTGAGGCACTTAGGGGGCTCAGAGCTCTGGGTGGGGTTCAAGGAGGAATCAGCAGGCTGGGAGGAGAGTCGGGTTGCCTGGGTTCTATCCCCATCCCCGGGAGCGCAGTGAGGTCTAGTGAGCAGGGTTTGGGAGCAGGGAGCCTCTCAGAAGGGGGTTGTGAGAGAGCTCCCAGCCCCTTGAGGGGAGGAGCAGAGGGACCCTCCTTTCCAGAGTGGGACAGAGGGCTATGAATAGAAGGGACAACAACAGCCCCCTCCCACTATAGGGCAGAGCGCCCTGGAGGGTGGAAAATGTCTTCTCAAAGTGCAGGGCAAGTCCCCATAGGCCACCCCCCCGTCCCATCACATTCCAGACAGCTCTGCCTGCCCCAGATGGGGAGCCAAGGTCCCTTCCACCCTGACAGGGTCCCCACCAGGGCCCCACTAGGAAAGAGGATCTGGGCCTTATTCTCTTCCTCAGGTGATTACTTAGCACCTCTTGTTCCTTCCTTTCCATGCGCGTCTGTCCCCCCATCCCCCAGCTCTGCTACATACAGGATGGGGGGTCGCTAAGGGCTCCCCTGCCCAGCCCCTCTCAAGGGAGCCCTGGGTGGGGGGTGTCAGGCTGAGCCGGGGGAGGCAGTTATCTGTCAGGCCTTGGGACGTAAAAGGGGGGGTGTAGCCAGGAGCAGGGGCAAAGGCCGGGCTGGGGGTAGCACCCTGTCAAGGGTTGGGGGGATGGGGCAGGGAGGGGCCAGCAGCCAGACCCCCATCCCTCACCCCAGCTTCAAACCTGCATGGTACAGACCCCCCAGTCCCCGCTCGGAGCCTGCTGGAGGGGAACCCAGAGCCAGGGACCTCAGAGGGGGGCCAGAGGCATGTGCATTCCATGGGGCTTCCTCACCAGCCCCCCCCACACACACACACACAGAGCTTGTGAGGGAGGGGAGAGATGGGCAGCCCCTAGAGCTAGGGAAGCCTCCCCCAAGGGGGGGGGTCACTGCTCAGCCCCACGAGTGGGGAAACAAATGTGAATTCTCCTCAGGAGGGGGCACAGCCCCTGAGAATTGTGGGGCCTGGAGGCGTATTGGGGGTGTGTTGTGAGCAAGACACGAGAAGTCATTCTTCCGCTCTACTATGCGCTGGTTAGGCCTCAGTTGGAGTATTGTGTCCAGTTCTGGGCACCACATTTCAAGAAGGATGTGGAGAAATTGGAGAGGGTCCAGAGAAGAGCAACAAGAATGATTAAAGGTCTAGAGAACATGACCTATGAAGGAAGGCTGAAAGAATCGGGTTTGTTTAGTTTGAAAAAGAGAATATTGAGAGGGGACATGATAGCAGTTTTCAGGTATCTAAAAGGGTGTCATAAGGAGGGGGGAGAAAACTTGTTCATCTTGGCCTCTGAGGATAGAACAAGAAGCAATGGACTTAAACTGCAGCAAGGGAGGTTTAGGTTGGACATTAGGAAAAAGTTCCTAACTGTCAGGGTAGTCAAACACTGGAATAAATTGCCCAGGGAGGTTGTGGAATCTCCATCTCTGGAGATATTTAAGAGTAGGTTAGATAAATGTCTATCAGGGATGGTCTAGACAGTATTTGGTCCTGCCATGAGGGCAGGGGACTGGACTCGATGACCTCTCGAGGTCCCTTCCGGTCCTAGTATTCTATGATTCTATATGAGTCTGTGATTCTATGACTCATACGGGCATGGGGGTGGCTGGAGATGTCAGGGGTTTGGAGAGGGTTCTAGGGGGCTCAGAGCCCCGTGTGCGGTTCCAGGGGTGGAGGGCTTCAGGGGGATCCTGTGAGGGGGTTTGGAGGGACTGGGGGGGCTCTCAGGGAGTTAAACTCACGGGGGGCTCTGTAGGAATTGGGGAGCTCAGAAGAGGGTGTAGCAGAGTCGGGGGATTGGGGGGAAATTGTTGTGGATCATCATTGGGGGATGGCCTCATGGGGAGGGGCCCACAGAGGCTCACGGGGGTGTCTCAGGTGCTTGGATGTGTTGGGAGGGTCTCAGGTGGGGGTGCAGGCAGAAGGAGGCAGGAAGGATTGCCAGGGAGTGTATGGAGACCAGGGGGATATGGGGGATTTGGGAAGGAAGGGGGGATGCAGAATTGCCAGGAGGGGGGAAGCAGGGGTGTGCACGGGGCCATGGAGCCAGGGATGTCCAGGTAGGGAGTTGCCAGGGCTGTGGATGGGGGTTGGGAACTGGGGGGCTTCCTGGGCCAAAGGTGGGTGGGTGCCCTGAGATGGAGGGAGGATTTGGGGGGGTCCCAGTGACATCAGGAGGGAGGGGAACTCGGGAGGTCTCAGGGACACAGGGAGCGCAGGGGACTTGGGGCCCTAGGACCGTAGGAGGGTGGGGGACTCAAGGGGTCCCAGGCCCACAATGGGGCATCTGGGTGTCTAACACTCCCTCCTCCTGCCCCCAGGCCCCGTCACCTCCACGCCGCTCAGCACCACCACCACGGTGCGGCCCACCACCGTCACCACCACGGCCTCACCTGCCGCCACCACCACGGTGCGCAGGGCCCCCCTCACCACCCACCCCATCGGCGCCATCAACCAGAAGGGCACGGAGCTGCACCCCGTCACCACCGCCGCCCCCAGCACCCGCAAGCCCCCCTCCTCGAACCAGCACGTCTCCCCTGAACTCTTCTGCGAGCCCAAGGAGGTCCGGCGGGTCCAGTGGCCAGCCACGCAGCAAGGCATGTTGGTGGAGCGGCCCTGCCCCAAGGGCACCAGAGGTAACAGGCCACCAGGGGGTTGGGGGTGGGACAGGAGGTGCTGAGCCCCCTCAGAGTCTGCCAGTTGAGGAGAGTGGGGCCTAGTGGGTAGAGCGCGGGGGGCTGGGTGCCAGGACTCCTGGGTTCTCTGCAGCTCCGTCCCTCTTTCCATTTGCTGTGTGGAGAATCGTGGTGTGGTAACTGCATGGCGCTGGAGCAGGGGGACATGGGGGGCCGGCGCTGCACAGCCAGAGCCCACGGCCACCCTCCAGCTGCCCCGTCCCCACATCTCCCTGGCTGCTGTGCCCCTCTCTGCCGGAGCAGGGGGCTCCCGCACCAGGAGCTGGGCTGCAGCGTTTATCTGCTTCAGGGGGCCACAGTCAGTCTCGGGCTGCAGCCATGAGCTGGGGGCTGGTGGGGCAACTCCCCTGTGTCTCCTACGTGCTGTGGGAGCGCTCCCTCCACCGGTAGCAATAGTAGGGCTTTTCTGTCTTCTGCCAGCCTGAGCCCGGGAGAGCAACATGGCCACACAAAGCAGGGAGCTGCTGCCTCTTCAGGAGCTGCACCCTCTAGGGCAGAGGCCTCCTCAAAGCCCACATACCCCCTAGACTAGGGTACTGGAGCCACACTAGGCTGACAGGGCCCCGGCCTTCTCCCTTCTCTGGTGCCTCCCGCCTCCTTCTCTCCCCACAGGAATCGCTTCCTTCCAGTGCCTGGCAGCCCTGGGGATCTGGAACCCACGCGGCCCCGACCTCAGCAACTGCACCAGCCCCTGGGTCAACCAGGTGGCCCAAAAGGTACAAGTGTCCCCCCTTCCCCTCCCCCGCCCTGTGCCCACCATGCCTCCTGCCCCCTCCCCGCCCCTGCTTCAGAGGGAGCCCATCTGACAGAGCGGGAGGGCAGGGCCGGCACCCTACGGAGGCCTGGGGCGCCTGGCTCGTACCCTAGGGGGTGGGATCTGGCAGGTCACTTGTACGTGGAGGAGGGGCTCAGAGCCTGGGTGGGAAGAGCTGGGCCTGGCGCCTGGCTCCCTGGGGCTGATCGGCGTCTCCTCCCCCCGCCCCGGCAGATCAAGAGCGGGGAGAATGCAGCCAACATCGCCAGCGAGCTGGCGCGGCACACGCGGGGGCCCATCTACGCCGGCGACGTCAGCTCCTCTGTCAAGCTGATGGAGCAGCTGCTGGACATCCTGGATGCCCAGCTGCAGGCGCTGCGCCCCATCGAGCGGGAGTCGGCTGGCAAGAACTACAACAAGGTACAGGCGGCCGGGAGTCCCAGCTCCAGGATGTGAGCAGGGTCTAGTGGTTAGAGCAGTGCGGCCAGGAGTCCCGGCTCTGGGACAGGAGCAGAATCTAGTGGTTAGAGCAGGGTGGCTGGGAATTGGGACTCCTGGGTTCTAGCCCCGAGGGCGACCTTGGGTGAGTCGTGTTGTCATTCTGTGCCTCAGTTTCCCCATCTGTAAATGAGAATGCTGCTACCCAGGGAATGGGCTGTAGGGAGGTGTCTGTGCAGGTTTGCTGTGGGGTGCCCAGGCCAGGACTGCTCTGGAAGGGCCTATGTGGGGAAGTCCTATGGACTCTCCTTCCCCCCATATGCCAGGGTACTTCTCCCGTCCCATCAAACATCACACACAGAAAGGTCCCTTCCCGGCTGTTCCTGCGCGTCAGCCCCTTCAGTGTCCCCTGTGGGGCCATCCCCTGGATGCTGACAGCAGCATGGCTCTGCAATGGTGTCACCCAGCGTGGCCTGCAGGCAGCCTGAGAGCCACTGCGCTGCTGGCCGGGAGCCGCCTCTGAGCCTGCGCCTCACCGCCCCCCCCACCTCCTGCTCCAGGTCAGAACCCCCTGCTGCACCCAAACTGCCCCCCCATATGCACCTGCCCCAGGCCGGAACCCCCTGCTGCACCCAAACTGCCCCCCCCCGCCCGCCGTATGCACCTGCCCCAGGCCAGACTCCCGTCTGCACCCAAACTCCTTCCCAGACCCTTCACTCCTTTCATTAATAGAATAGAAAAGTGCGGCCAATGACCACTTACCAAAATACTTACCCTGCAAAAATTGTTGCCCATCCCTGGGTTATTGGCTACTTATTGAGCTAGTTACCCAATGGTTATTGGCTAGTTATCAGCTAGTTACCCAGTGGCTGTCAACCTGCAACTGTGACTGAGGCCGGGGGTAGCAGGGACCTGAGGCAGGCCGTGCGGATTTGGCTCCAAGGTGGGAACGTATCCGGAGGATCAAAGCTCAGGCCCTCGGCGCTGGGATCTGGCCCTGACTTTTCCTTCTTTTCTGTTCCCTGTGTTCCCCCTGCTCCATGTGCCGCTGCCTGGCCCCTTCAGATGCACAAGCGAGAGCGGACCTGTAAAGACTACATCAAGGTGAGGGGGGGGGCTCCCCAAACCTAATCAGCTCCGCAGCTGCACCCCGAAACACTGCCCCAGAGGGGCGGCTCCTGACGGGGTTCTCGGCCCACGGGTGCCCTGCTCTGACCCTGGGTTGCCATCAGCATAACAGATTTCAGGAGGGTTACTCCAGATTTACACCAGCGACTGAGTGGGGAGTTGGCCCAACGGGGTAAATGGATTTACACCAGGGCGTGAGAGGGGAACGGTGGCAGGACCCCGGGGTACGAGGTGGAGCCGCAGGGCTGCTGTGTGCTCTTAACTCTCCAGCCCGGTCTGCCTCACTGTGCCAGCGCCGAGCAAAGCCCTCCGGGCGCTGGGACCACATGCCTGCCAGCCTGAGCCGCTCCGGAGTCGTGCAGCGAGCGGCCCCAGGCTGCCAGCCCGGCCCCCGGCCGTGCAGTCCAGAGAGACGCTGACACGGAGCAAGCCTCCCTCGCACCGGGCAAGCCTGCTAATTCATTCACCGCCCAGACCAGAGCCTAGTGGACGTCCAGCGTCCCCGAGCTGGGATCCCCGAGACCCTTCGGCCAACACTGCCCTGGGTTAGGCAACATGTAAAACAGGCTTGTTATTGCCGGGCAGAGGTGGGGAGTGATCGCAAGAAACCGCCTTCGGAGCCAAGTTTGTGCCTAAGAAAGAAACTAAATGGGCTGCCCGAACGCGGCAGGGCTGCCCTCCGGCTGCCTCTCCCCTAGCCGGTGTTACCGCTGCTCCCAGGTCTCACAGTCAGCTGGATTCCCCTCAGCCGGGGGCCAGTCTCCTCTGCTCAGTGTCTGTCGGCAGACGACTTTCCAGGGGCTGAGATGCGAGGAAGCGGCCGAGGGCGGGTGTCACGGTCCCGCTTCTCTACTTTCTAGCAAGCTCCTGGAACGGACATGGGGCCCAGGCAGCCCCCTTTGTAGGCGCCCTCTCTGGGAGGGTGGGGGCACCGAGTCCTGCTGCGCCGGGGGGGTCTCCCAGCCTCCCCGCGTGTTCCCGTGGCACCAGTGGAACCTCTCGTTGCACAGCCCATCCTCCGGGAAACTCGTGATCCCCCCAGGGCCTGCCCCGCACAAACCACGCCCGAGCCGCCCGCCGGGGCCCAGTGTGTCCCGGTAGAGTTGCCAGGTGTCCGGGATTGAACCGGACAGTCCGGTATTTTCACCTCCTGTCCGGTAAAAAATTCACAAAATACCGGACCCCCGAAATGTCTGGTACGTTCTGATTTTTTCCCGGCCAGGAGGCGAAAATCCCGAGCTGTCCAGCTCAATACAGAGGCACCATTTGAAACCCAGGGGTGGGCGTGCGTGCCGCCTGGCAACCCTAGTGCTTACTGGGTTCCGCAGGGGAGCTGTCCGGCCCCGCGCAGGGAGGCAAGCTGGCGGGCAGCCGCTGGCAGCCTGTTAGGGCCAAAAAGCCTCACTCACGGTTTTTAAAGGGGCCGTGCTGTTTGGGGGTGGGGAAAGGTTGGTTTTTTTGCTTAACCACTCTCGGGGGCCTTTTTTCTTTTTTTTTTTTTTTTTTTTTTTTTTGGTTCGGTATTTTTTCTGAAACCATCGGCAACCCTATGTCCCAGGAACCAGGTCCCACCCGTCTCCCAGCCCCAGCTTTGCACGGGTGGAGCCCCCATTCTAGGGCTTCCTAGTGGCCAAGGGAGGGGTGGAGAGACCCATTCACCACCTAGCACTGAGCTGAGGGGCCCCAGGGAGGGGCAGAGCAGCCGGGGGAGGCCCCGGAGCAGATAGTGTGGGAGGAGAAGCTGTGGCCTTAGAAAGGAGCTTCCCCAGCCCAGGACACTCCGGGGTCTCTGAGAATCCCTGTTGGCTCCTGCCCCCCAGGCACGGGGCCCAGTGTGGGCTGAACTGCATTCCCCCCAGGCTGTGGTGGAGACCGTGGACAATCTGCTGCGGCCAGAGGCGCTGGAGTCGTGGAAGGACATGAACGCCACGGAGCAGGTGCACACGGCCACCATGCTGCTGGACATCCTGGAGGAGGGTGCCTTCCTGCTGGCTGACAACGTCAAGGAGCCGGCGCGCTTCGTCACCACCCGGCAGAACGTGGGTGAGTGGCGCCCGGACACCTGAGTGTCCATGAGGGGGGCAGGATGCTCTTCCAGGCCCAGAAAGACAGACCCCAGGAATCCCCCCGTGTCCTCAGTGTCCTGCTCCCCCAGAGACAGAAGGGAAAGCTGCTTCTGGGTTAGGCCTCTCACCCGAATCCTCTAGGGCTTGGGAGGGGAGGGGGCCGGCGAGGCAGAGGCCCCAATGTCCCCAGCACCAATAGGCAAGTGGGGAAGGTGAGGGTGAGCATGGCAAAGGGGAGCCGGGGGGGTGGCTGGGCAGCTGGTGTCGCAGAGCAAACTCCACCCAGGTGCAGGGCAGATGGTGGGCAGTGCATGGAGGAGAGCTGCGTGTGCGGGAGATGCATGGGCATGTGTGGTGCATGGGCGGGGTGGATGCGTGTGCGGTGCATGGGCTAGGTGGATGCATGTGCAGTGCATGGGCAGGGTGGATGTGTGTGCGGTGCATGGGCAGGGTGGATGCATGTGTGATGCATGGGTAGAGTGGATGTGTGTGCAGTGCATTGGCAGGGTGGATGTGTGTGCGGTGCTTGGGCAGGGTGGATGTGTGTGTGGTGCATGGGCAGGACGGATGCGGTGCAGGGTGGATGTGTGTGTGGTGCATGGGCAGGGTGGATGTGTGTGCGGTGCATTGGCAGAGTGGATGAGTGTGCGGTGCATGGGCAGGGTGGATGCGTGTGCAGTGCATTGGCAGGGTAGATGCATGTGCGGTGCATGGGCAGGGTGGATGTGTGTGTGGTGCATGGGCAGGACAGATGCGTGTGCAGGGTGGATGTGTGTGCAGGGGGGATGTGTGCCCAATGCATAGGCAAGACAGATGTGTCTGCGATGAATGTGTGCGATGGGTGCATGAGCATGCGGGATGCCAGTGCGGGACGGATATGTGTGTGATGCATGTTCAAGGTGGATGCATGTACAATGTGTGTGTGGGACAGAAGTGTGTGTGATGCATGTGCAGAACAGATGTACATGTGGGACAGTCACATGTGCAGGGTGAATGTGTGCGTGGGACGGATACATGTGTGATGTGTGCAGGGGATAGATGTGTGCTCAGGACAGCTGTGTGTGTGATGTACGTGTGGGATGGATGTGTGTGTAGGGGTGGATGCAAGTGCAGGGTGGATGTGTGTGTGATGCATTTGTGGAACGGATGCACATGAAGGACAAATGTGTGTGCAATGTGTGTGGGACAGATGCATGTGTGATATGTGTGCAGGGCGGCGGGTCTGCGTAGCTGGGGCAGCAGGCGTGTGTGGGACAGATGTGTGTGCAATGCGTGTGCTGGGGACCAGGCAGCGGAGCTGGGGCAACATGCCTGCCCCCCTCACGGCTCTCCTCTCCCCCGCAGTGCTGGAGGTGACGGTGCTGAACACGGAGGGGCAGGTGCAGGAGCTGGTCTTCCCGCAGGAGTACGCCAGCGAGAACTCCATCCAGCTCTCAGCCAAAACCATCAAGCAGAACAGCCGCAATGGTGAGTGGGGGCCGGGACCCCGCCCGGGGACTGGGGGGGAATCCCAAGGGAGCAGCACTAACCAGCCCCCTCTGCCCCCAGGGGTGGTCAAGGTCGTCTTCATCCTCTACAACAACCTGGGCTTCTTCCTCTCCACCGAGAACGCCACCATCAAGCTGAGCGGGGAGGCAGGCGCCCCCAGCCCCGCCCTGGTCGTCAACTCCCAGGTCATCGCTGCCTCCATCAACAAGGAGTCCAGCCGCGTCTTCCTCATGGACCCCGTCATCTTCACCCTCTCCCACCTGGAGGTGCGACACGCCCCAGCCACTGGGGGCGCTGGGCCATGGGGGCCCTGCCCTCAAGGCCCTGGCTGTGCCCTGTGCCCAGACACACCCCAGCTCGGCACCAGGGGGGCGCTGTGCCACAGGGGTCCTGCCCCCAGGGGGCGCTGCACTGATGCGCCGAATGAGTCTCCCTCCATCCCTGATGCCTGAGCTCCTGTCACCCCCATTGTCACTGACCCCCCCCACACGCTGTCGCCCCCACAGGCTAAGAACCACTTCAACGCCAACTGCTCCTTCTGGAACTACTCGGAGCGCTCCATGATGGGCTACTGGTCGACGCAGGGCTGCCGCCTGGTGGACACCAACAAGACGCACACCACCTGCGCCTGCAGCCACCTCACCAACTTCGCCGTGCTCATGGCGCACCGCGAGATCGTAAGGCCTGGGTGCGGGGCAGGGTGGGCACTGTGCGCCTCCCCCCCCCATGGCCGGGCTGTGCTCCTCCCCCCACGGCCGGGCTGTGCTCCTCCCCCCACGGCCGGGCTATGCGCCGGGCTGTGCTCCTCCCCCCGCGGCCGGGCTATGTTCACTGTACCCCCTTCCCTCCCCACGGCTGTGCTGTGTGCACTGTGCCCCCCCCCTCGCAGCCCATCTGTGTGAGCTGTCTCCCCTAGTTAGTTGGTCTGTCTCCACTGCTTCCCCCGCAGCTGGTCTGTGTGCGGTGTCCTCCCCCCACCCACCCCGCAGCTGGCCCATGCACTGTCGCCCTCTGCTGGCCGGCTAGAGGGTAACAGACACCTGCTGCATTAGCTCAAGTTGCAGAATGTCCCAGCTGATGGCCCCTGCTGTGGCGTGGGGGGGGGGGGGGCAAAGGGACAAAGAGGAAGGGGGGCGCTGGTGGGGCAGTGACAGAGGTGGGGGGGTACAGCTGTTCAGGACAGGAGGGGAGGAGGAGCTGCTGGGCACTCTGGCGCTGGGCAGGCGGCCGGCCTGGGGGCACCCGTCCTCACCCCCTTCTCCTTCCGCCCCAGTACCAGGGCCGCATCAATGAGCTGCTGCTGTCGGTCATCACCTGGGTGGGCATCGTCATCTCGCTGGTGTGCCTGGCCATCTGCATCTCCACCTTCTGCTTCCTGCGCGGGCTGCAGACTGACCGCAACACCATCCACAAGAACCTCTGCATCAGCCTCTTTCTCGCCGAGCTCCTCTTCCTCATCGGCATCGACAAGACGCAGTACGAGGTGCGGCCCCGCAGGGGGCGCTCTGCGCTGGCACTCATGGCTGACTCCAGCGCCCCCGCATGGCCCCGCTGCGCCGTCCCCACCCCCTTCGAAATTCCCTGCAGTTCAGTTGTGGTGGAAGATTCGCCAGCATGGCCCAGCTTTCATTATTGTGCTGCTGTGAGGCTCTTAAACAGCCCCCCACGCTCCACCCCAGAGGTGGCTGCATCTCGGCACTGGGCGAGGAATCCCTGTATAAATGGTCCCTGTGCCCCACCCCAGAGGCAGCTGTATCTCAGACCTAAAAGAGCGATCCCTGTGTAAACAGCCCCCACATGCCACACCCCAGAAACAGCTGCAGCTCAGCACGGGGTGAGAGATTCCTGTATAAAAAGTCCCTGTGCCCCACCCCAGAGGCGGTTGCATCTCAGCTCTAAGAGAGCGATCCCTGTATCAACAGCCCCCATGTGCCGCACCCCAGAAACAGCTGCATCTCTGCACTGGGTGAGGGATCCCTGTTTGTATCGCTAACCCCTTGTCCTTCCTCCCCCTCCCCAGATCGCCTGCCCCATCTTCGCAGGGCTGCTGCATTACTTTTTCCTGGCAGCCTTCTCCTGGATGTGCCTGGAGGGCGTCCACCTCTACCTCATGCTGGTGGAGGTTTTCGAGAGCGAGTACTCCCGCAAGAAGTACTATTACCTGGCTGGCTACTGCTTCCCAGCCCTTGTAGTGGGTATCGCCTCGGCCATCGACTACCGCAGCTACGGCACCGACAAGGCGTGAGTGCTGGGGGCGGGGCTAAGGCGCTGATGGGCATGAGTGTTAGGGCGGGACTAAGGCACTGATGGTGGGTGAGTGCTGGGGGCGGGGCTAAGATACTGATGAGATGTGAGTGCCAGGGCGGGGCTAAGGCACTGATTAAAAGACAGGAAACAAAGGGTAGGAATAAATGAGTTTTCCAAGTGGAGAGAGGTAACTAGTAGGGTCCCCAAAGGTCTGTCCTGGGACCCATCCTGTTCAACTTATTTATAAATGATCGAGAGAAAGGGGTAAACAGTGAGGTGGCAAAATTTGCAGATGATACCAAACTGTTCAAGATAGTTAAGACCAAAGCAGACTGTGAAGAGCTTCAAAAAGATCTCACCAAACTAAGTGATTGGGCAACAAAATGGCAAATGAAATGTAATGTTGATAAATGTAAAGCACATTGGAAAAAATAATCCCAGCTATACATACAATATGATGGGGACTAATTTGGCTACAACTACTCAAGAGAGAGATCTTGGAGTCATTGTGGACAGTTCTCTGAAAACATCCACTCAGTGTGCAGCGGCAGTCAAAAAAGCAAACAGAATGTTAGGAATCATTAAAAAAGGGATAGAGAATAAGACAGAAAATATCTTAATGCCTCTATATAAAACCATGGTACGCCCACATCTTGAATCCTGCGTACAGATGTGATCGCCTCATCTCAAAAAAGATATATTGACATTGGAAAAGGTTCAGAAAAGGGCAACAGAAATGATTAGGGGTTTGGAACAGGTCCCATATGAAGAGAGATTAAAAAGACTTGGACTTTTCATCTTAGAAAAGAGGAGACTAAGAGGAGATATGATAGAGGTCTATAAAATCATGACTGGTATGGAAAAAGTGAATAAGGAAAAGTTATTTACTTATTCCCACAATATTAGAACTAGGGTCACCAAATGAAATTAGCGTTGGCGTTTAACATTGGCATCTACCAGGGATCATCCAGATGGTGCTTGGTCCTGCCGTGAGGGCAGGGGACTGGACTCGATGACTTCTTGAGGTCCCTTCCAGCTCTACTGTTCTACTCTATGATTAGTCTGTAGTTTTTGTAGTCCTGGACGGGGCATCCCTCAATACCCAGGCTTGTGAATCGTGCAAGCATCCTCTGCCCACTAGTGACCCACACAGGAGCTGCCTGAGGTGTCTTGGTGAGAAGCACGTTAGTGACAAGTGCCGCATTTGTGAGCCTTTGCAGCCCCAGGCTAAAAGAGAAAGAGACATTAGTCTCCGGGCTCTCCTGGAGTCAGCCCTAACCCGGCACCAGAGCAGGGCTTGGACTCAGCCTCAAGTACCATAGCGTGGGTGCGGGACGCCCGCGGGTGCCATCTTCAAGCCAGCACCGTCCCCCCTCGCCGGCTCTGATCAAGAAATCGAAGACATAGCGAGGGGCTGACCGCCAACGTCCCACATGGGAAGGGAGACGTCGGGAGGGGGGCTAAGACCCGCGATGGGCGCCCACCGCCTCCGTCTGGGAGTCAGGCCGCAGTTCAGATAGAGCAGTGCAGCCCTTCCCATCCCAACCTGGGTACACCGGGGAGTGATGAAGGCCTGTGGCACGTGGAGGTCCGAGGCCTTGTGGGCAGCGCAGGACACGGATTGACCTTGCCAGTGCCAGAAGTGCCAAGCCAGGCCATGTCATGATGGGCAAGCACCCGTCTCCAGCCCAAGGACCCTGCTGTTTGCCCAAGGGACCATCCCACCAGCACTCCCCCCCCGCAAAGCCTTCAGGCCTCCGACGTCGGGAGGCAGGGCTGCAAGCTCCCGTTCCAGCCCTGGAGTCTGGGCACTGGCGGCAGGGCTCGGGGTGACGCTCACCGGAACCTTGGCCCAGACCAGCTGAGGCTTGAGCACCCCCGGATGGGCACTGAGAGCCCCCTGTGTCTCCGAGACCCCAGCACCGTTCAGGGGAACAGCATCTCGCAGGTCCTCCAGGTCTCAGAGCTCCAGCCGCGGGACTTGGTGCCATTCCAGGTTCTGCTCTGAGTCCTGGTGCTGAGCGAGCGATGGGAGGCATTGATCGCTGGTTTCCCATCGCTGATCCATCCATCTCCAATGGTCCCCGAGGGCCTTGGCCGAGACTCGTGCCGTTCGCATAGATCCTCTCGGGGCCGCAGTACTCACCGCCCTGCCGGAGCCAGGTCACCAGGCCGTGAGTGCGCAGCCTTGGAAGTCGACATTGAGCAGAGCTCTCTGCCTCCAGGACAGGCACCGATTCTGACAGCGCTGCCCCCGCCTTTGGCACCTCCCCACCCCATCTGGAAGGTGATAAAGTGATAGATAACAGCCAGCATGGATTTGTAAAGAACAAGTCATGTCAAACCAACCTGCTCACATTCCGTGGATAAGGGGGAAGTGGTGGACGTAGTATACCTAGACTTTAGTAAGGCATTTGATACCGTCTCAAATGACCTTCGTATCAATAAACTATGGAAATACATCCTAGTTGGGGCTACTATAAGGTGGGTGCATAACTGGCTGGAGAACTGTTCTCAGAGAGTAGTTATTAACAGTTCACAATCCTGCTGGAAGGGCATAACAGGGGTTCTGCAGGGATCAGTTCTGGGACCGGTTCAGTTCAATATCTTCATCAATGTTTTAGATAATGGCATAGAGAGTACGCTTAAGAAGTTTGCAGATGATACCAAGCTGGGAGGAGCTGCAAGTGCTTTGGAGGATGGGGTCATAATTCAAAATGATCTGGACAAACTGGAGAAATGGTCGGAGGTAAATAGGATGAAGTTCAATAAGGACAAAGGCAAAGTGCTCCACTTACAAGGCTACGTCTACACAGCAGAGCTATTTTGGGATACCTCCAGTGTCCCAAAATAGCTATTCCACATCTTAGGAGCAAGCCCGTTTCATCGAAATATAACGGGCTCGCTATTCCCAAGTCCCTGTAAACCTCATTGCACAAGGGGTAAGGAACGCTTCGGAATAGCGCCTTATTTCAAAATTTGATGCTGTGTAGACAGCGCCTAATTTAGAAATAAGCTATTTTGAAATAAGATCGAAATAAGCTACACAATTTGTGTAGCACAGATTGTGTAGCTTATTTCGAGGTAAGGGTGCTGTATAGACACACCCTTAGGAAGGAACAATCCATTTCACACATACAGAATGGGAAGCGACTGTCTAGGAAGGAGTACGGCAGAAAGGGATCTAGGGGTCATAGTGGACCACAAGCTAAATATGAGTCAACAGTATGACGCTGTTGCAAAAAAAGCAAACATGATTCTGGGATGCATTAACAGGAGTATTCTGAGCAAGACACAAGAAGTCATTCTTCTGCTCTACTCTGCACTGATTAGGCCTCAATTGGAGTATTGTGTCCAGTTCTGGGCACCACATTTCAGGAAAGATGAGGAGAAATTGGAGACGGTCCAGAGAAGAGCAACAAAAATGTTAAAGGTCTAGAAGACATGACCTATGAGGGAAGGCT
This sequence comes from Rafetus swinhoei, assembly GCA_019425775.1. Lineage (NCBI taxonomy): Eukaryota > Metazoa > Chordata > Testudines > Trionychidae > Rafetus > Rafetus swinhoei. The sequence goes on along the minus strand of JAFJHL010000157.1, from coordinate 569,377 downwards.
GAAGGAATTGGGCTTGTTTAGTTTGGAAAGGAGAACACTGCAAGGGGACATGATAGCAGTTTTCAAATATCTAAAAGGGTGTTACAAGGAGAAGGGAGAAAAATTGTTCTCTTTAGCCTCTGAGAATAGGACAAGAAGCAATGGGCTGAAATTGCAGCAAGGGAGGTTTAGGTTGGACATTAGGAAAAACTTCCTAACTGTCAGGGTGGTTAAACACTGGAATAAATTGCCTGGGGGGGTTGTGGAATCTCCGTCACTGGAGATATTTAAGAGCGAGTTAGATAGACATCTATCAGGGATGATCTAGATGGTGCTTGGTCCTGCTGTGAGGGCAGCAGGGGACTGGACTTGGTGAGCTCTCGAGGTCCCTTCCAGTCCCAGTGTTCTATGATTCTATAGTGGCTGGTGCTTTGGTACAGTTGGAACCCAACCTTCCCAGGCTGCCGGCTCAGTTTTGGGGGCCTGCTATCCCAACCCTCCCCGCGGGTGCAAGCTCCTGGGGAGGAAACTGCCCCCCCAGACTCCAGAAGCTCTAGCGAGCCAGCTGGTTGCCCCACAGGAAGATGGGGCAGAACCGCAGCACCGGCACCGTCCCCGTCATCACCGGACGAGGCCATCATGAGTCCCCTCACTCCATGCCACCAGGTGACGTGAAGGTGCCCCAGGAGCTCTGGAAAATGGTCGTCTCCCTGGGACTCTACGCAGAGGAGCTCGAGGAGCCGGCGGACGCCCTGTCTGATGCGCTGAGCCCACGGCGCCTGCCAGGGTGGCTTTGCCCTGGCGGGAAGGGGGTTTTGAAAATCACCCAGCCCCTGGGTGGTGGAGGCAGGTCAACCAGAGCGGGAGGCCGGGTAACCGGGGGTGACGGCAAAGAACAAAGAGTCCAAGAGCCTGGATTTGTTCGTGCAGAAGATCAATTCATCCTCCAGCCTGCAGCTGAGGCGGCGAATCACTGAGGCCTCCTTGGCCGCTACCATTTTAATATGGGGCGGACTGGGGCCAGATTGGAGGATTCGCTTCTGATGGTTGCAGGAAGGAGCTCGGGCAGCTCCGCAGTGCGCACAATGGCCTCTGCCGTATCTGTGCCCTGGGCCTCCTGGCTGCCCCTCTCCGGCCTGTCAGTGGAGGCTCAGCAATCTGGGCAGGACCTTCCCTTCGGCGGCCACGCTGTGTGTGGAGTAAACGGACACAAAAGTGCCTGGACTGAAGGATTCCTGCGCCACCCTGAAGCCTGGGGTTGTGAGTTCCCAGCCCTGCCTGGGAAAGATTCCAGCCACTACCCCCTGTGGGTCAAGGGAGCCAGCCATGTCGGGAGCCACCCCCCAAGGCCGGGGTACAAGCGCTGACTAAGCCAGCTGCCCAGCCCACCAGTTGGGCTCGACCCGCTCCAAACCAGGAGCTAAGGAATCACTTTGAGGGTTGCGCCTGAAGGGGACATGACAGACTTTCCCCCAGATCCAGTCTCCTCTTTGTTTGGAAACCACCTCTCCCTTGTCCTCCCGGCTTGGCCCACCATTACGTCAGGCCACTGGGTCTTGAACACAATATCGCAGGGTTGTGCCTTCCAATTCCTTTCCCCCGCATCCCTGTCCTCGTCAGGGCCCCTTCTCACAAGAGGCTCCTCATGCAGGAGGCTTGGGGCTGCTGTGGCTGGGGGTGGTGGAGGACATCCCACCCGTGGGCCGGAACAGGTTCTAGTCCAACCTTTCCTAGTCCCAACGGCCAAGGGGGTCTGCATTGCAGCCTGGATCCGCGAGACCTTAACAGGTACCTACAGAAGCTCAGATTCCGCATGGCCTCCCTAGCCTCCGTTATTCCCTCCCCGGAAGGATGCATATTTCCACAGGCCGATCTTCCCAGGCCACAGATGCGTCCTTCGTTTTACGGTGGGGCCTGCCTGCTGCCCATCTGAGGTGCTCCCATTTGGCCTGGCAATGCACCCAGGGTGTTTACCAAGTGCACAGCGGTGGTAGCGGCCTCCCTCGGGCGCTGAGCTATCCAGATCTACCCGTACCTCGGCAGCTCCGAAGCACAAGTCCAGTGTGGTGGTGTGATTCCGCCAGCCATGTGCCGCACCCCAGGACTCCTGGTCAACCACAAAAAGTCCATGTGAGTTCCCGTCCTTTGGACAGAATTTGTCGGAGCGGTTCTCGACTCAGCCCAGGCCAGGGCATTCCTGCCACTGGACAGATCCGTGGAGTGGTCCCCTGGCTAAAATGATTGCCCACCCCCCGCACTAGACTGACTCTCCTGGCCAAGAGGCACAGGGTTTCCCACTGGGTGTCCAAACACGGCATTTCCTGCAATCTTGGGTTACCTGCTGCGTCTCTGGAGCCCAGGTCTGGCGCTCTCTTCCATCAGGGTGCACCTTGCAGGCAGCTCTGCCTCCCACCAGCCAGGCCAGGGCCAGGACCAGGACCAGGACATGGCAGTCAGGTTCCTGGGAGGCCTTGAGATACTTTACCCCCAAGTGCGCGCCCCTGTCCTGCACTGGGCCCGGAACGTGGTCCTCTCCAGGCTAACTGTCTCCTGTTCCTTTTCCCACCGGTCCTGGAAGGTCACTTTCCTGGTGGCTGTGGTGTCAGCAAGACGGGGCTCAGAGATAAAGGCCTGAACCTCAGAAGCTTTTTGTAAAGATAAGGTCCCGTTGCAGCCCCATCCAGCCTCCCTGATGCAGGTGCTCCCTTCCGTCCATGTGAACCGGCATGTTCTTGCCAATGTTCTGTCCTGGCTGCACCCAACAGCTGAGGAGTGGTGCCCGCACATGCCAGACATCCAGAGGGCCTTAGCCTTGGAGCGTAGCAGGCCAGACCGGAAATCAACCCAGCTTCCCAGCACTCCAGCGTGAAGCCCTGTTATGAGCTGGCAAAGGTCCCGCCGCGGCCGCTTGTCAGAGCCCCTTTGTCGAGAGCACAGGTGTCTTCGGCAGCCCTCCTGGCACACATCTCAATCTAGGACACATGTCGAGCTGTGACGTGGCCCTCTCAGTCCGCACATTGCTGTCCCAGCAGGCTGGAGACAGCGCTGGAGCTGGCAGGGCAGTGAATCTCCGACCCACCTCCACGGAAGCTGCTTGGGGTCACCCAGTGCGGGATGGACATGAGCTCTCCCTGTTCTCAGGTCTGTCCCACACCTTCTTCCCCGCCGCTGGCATTTCCAGCAAGAGGGAACTGAGGGTGGGAGAAAGACGAGGCCCCTTCTACCAGGGGTGGGGAACCTAAGGCCCAGGGGCCGGATGCCGCCCCTGACTTGCCTGGATCTGGCCCCCGAGGCTCGGGGCTCCCCCCAGCCCTGGGGAGCCTGCACTGGTGCTCCAGTTCCCCCGCCAGTCCCCCTTGGAGCTGGAGCACACACGTCTGCTAGTCTGGGCTCCCCTAGGCTCTGGTGTGGGAGGGGAAGTGGGGAGTGTCTTTTTGCTTCTCAGTCGGGGGCCACGTCAGTGAGGGCTTGGGGGGGTTTTCTGCTTCTCACTTGTGTGTGGCCCCCGACTGATTTTTTGGTGGGTCAGCGGCCCCCGACCCAAAAAAAGGTCCCCCCGACTTACACCAGGCCATGCAAGCACCACTGCAGAGGGTGCCCGAGCAAGGTCCTCCACAGAAGCCCCCAGCGCCGGTGCCCGCGGCGAGCACACGCACCGAGCGGGGGATGACGCGAGCGGCACATCTCGAAGACGTCAGTTACTGAACAAGCACCTGTCGTTTCTAGAATCTCAGCGCCCAGGGAGAGCAGCAGCAACCCCTCTGCTCACGAACCCCAAGTAACACTCCCTTCGTTGAATGCATCGATTCCGTCTCAGTGCTAGCGCAGCTCGAAGCCTTCGCTCTTTATCCCTGGAACTGTGAAGGGAGCTTTATTCAACTTAGTCCTGACGAGCATTGCCAACACTGTGCCTTGTTAATTGAATTCCAATTTCCAGCCCAACGCAGCGGGACACGCATCCCAAGCGAAAAATGACCCCGGTGAACACGAAATGCGTCATTCACCATTTTCTAATATCATAAAACATGTAAAAAGCAAGCGTCTAAAGAGATACAGGTACAGCCATAGACTTGCTCACAGCAATTCTGGTAGATCGGGCACATCATCCGGCTTAGCAAGCCCAGGGGAGTGTCACGGATGCATTTAGTTGCAACTCAACGTGTTTTAAGGGTTTCCATCCGGCGAGTCTTCGCTGTCCTTTAGGAAACGACTGGAAAAGTAAAAACCCGCACAGCCTCGGCTGGCATTGATATGGCAGAAGTGCCAGGGTGTGGGGGAGTTCCAGGGCGGTCCTTGTGCCCCATAGCTGTTGGGTGGGCTTCCCTGCAGTGCCTGGAAGGGGTGAGGGAGATTTGGGTGCCCTGCCACATGGGGGCCACCAGGCCAGCTCGTCTATAGCTGACCCTCCTCCTCTCCCCCTGCTCCATTCCTACAGCTGCTGGCTCCGAGTGGACAATTACTTCATCTGGAGCTTCATTGGCCCCGTCTCCTTCATCATTGTGGTGAGTCCGGAGGTGCTATGGGGGGAGCGCAGGGGCACCCATCACCCACAGTGTGACAGGCTGCTCCCCCCGGGAAGGGATTGGGCTCGTTATCCCCACAGCCAAGACAGGGATAAAACCCAGGAGTCCTGATTCCCCCCTCCCACCTCTGTAACCACTAGACCTCACTCCCCTCCTGGAGCCAGGGTTAGAACCCACGAGTCCCAGCCTCTCCTGCCAGTTCTGACCACTGGCTGCTCCTGCAGCAGGGGGCGCTGTCCCCTAAGTCTGACCCCAGCATCCCAGCTCACAGCCCTTAGTCCCATTGCCCTGGGTCTGAGCTGTGTCTGGCTCGAGCCCTTCCCCCCAGCCCCGATGGGGAATAAGTGGCCAGCGGAGCCGTACCCCGGCTCATGGAAATGGTCTCAGACTGACAGCACAAGAAACCCTCCTGCACCCTCCCAATGCGGGGGGAGGGGCAGAGACAGCCCCTCCCAATGTGAGGCATGGGGGAATTGCACACGAAGGGGGCAGGAAGCCTCGTACCAGCAGGGGGAGGTGCGGAGGGGCGGGGGGACGAGTGGACTGCAGCACTGGGGTCTCACAGTTCCCGCACCCCCAGGTCAACCTGCTCTTCCTCATGATCACGCTGCACAAGATGAGCCGCAGCACGGCCGTGCTCAAGCCCGACTCCAGCCGCCTGGACAACATCAAGTGAGTGAGGCCGGCCAGTGGGCGCTGGGCCCATGGGAGGCACCAGGGGCACACTGCCCTGGCCACAGCCCCTGCTGGACAAGGCACAGGTGACCTCTGAGGTGCCATCTCAGCACTGGGGGAGGAACCCTGTGTAAACAGCCCCCATGCCCCGCCCCAGAGGTGGCTGCATTTCAGCGCCGGGTGAAGTGTGTGGAAGATGCCCTGGGTAACCCTCTGTGTCTCTCCCGTGCAGGTCCTGGGCCCTGGGCGCCATTGCTCTCCTCTTCCTTTTGGGACTCACCTGGGCCTTTGGCCTCCTCTTCATCAACAAGGAGTCCATCGTCATGGCCTATCTCTTCACCACCTTCAACGCCTTCCAGGGCATGTTCATCTTTGTCTTCCACTGTGCCCTGCAGAAGAAGGTCAGGCACAGTCCTCGGAGCTGGGGGGCAGGGCGGGTGTAGCTGGGGGCTGTGGGTTGGGAGTGAGGGGCACTGGCAGAGCTGGGGGGCAGGACGTGCATTGCAGGGGGCTGTGGGTTGGGAGTGAGGGACATTGGCAGAGCTGGGGGCAGGGTGGGTGTAGCTGGGGGCAGTGGGTTGGGAGTGAGGGGCACTGGCAGAGCTGGGGCAGGACGGATGTTGCAGGGGCTGTGGGTTGGGAGGAGGGACATTGGCAGAGCTGGGGGCAGGGCGGGTGTAGATGGGGGCAGTGGGTTGGGAGTGAGGGGCACTGGCAGAGCTGGGGGGCAGGACGGATGTTGCAGGGGGCTATGGGTTGGGGGGGGCCCTGGCAGAGCTGGGGGGAGCCCCAGGCTGAGGTAGCAGAGCGTCTCCCGGCCCAGTGCACTAACCCAGGTCACGCCCCCAGGTGCACAGGGAGTTCAGTAAATGCCTACGTCACGCGTCCTGCTGCCTGCGCAGCCCCCCGGGGGCCACACTCGGCTCCCTCAAGACTTCAGCCATTCGGAGCAACAACCGCTACTACACGGGCACGCAGGTGTGCAGGGGCGGCTGAGCCCAGGGGACCAGAGCCTTCCCTGGGCACGGGTGGGGGGACAGAGCCCTCTCTGGGCATGGGGATAAGAACAGAGCGCTCCATGGGCACAGGGGTGGGGGACCAGAGCCCTCCCTGGGCATGGGGGTGAGAACAGAGCGCTCCATGGGCATAGGAATGGGGGAACAGAGCCTTCCCTGGGCACAGGGGTGGGGGGACAGAGGCCTCCCTGGGGCAGGGGGCGAAGTGGGGGTTGGGGGGAAAGGTGCCACATTCTCTTTGAGACAGCCAGGATGTCAGTGTCTCAGCCCCTCCCCCCTCTCCTCCCCCCACCACACGTGTGTCTCTCAGAGTCGGATCCGGAGAATGTGGAATGACACCGTCCGGAAACAGACTGAGTCAAGTTTCATGGCAGGGGACATCAACAGCACCCCCACCCTGAACCGAGGTGAGACCCCACCCAGCACCCCACCCTGAACCGAGGTGAGCTCCCAGCAGCCCCGAACCGAGGTGAGACCCCCACCCAGCACCCCACCCTGAACTGAGGTGAGACTCCACCCAGCACCCCCACCCTGACCCGAGGTGAGCCCCAGCACGCCCCTGAACCGAGGTGAGACCCCAGTACCCCCCACCCTGACCCGAGGTGAGCCCCTCCCAGTACCCCCACTCCTGAACCGAGGTGAGCCCCAGTACTCCCCACCCTGAACCTAGGTGAGCTCCCCAGCACCCCCGAACCGAGGTGAGACCCCTCCCAGTACCCCCACCCTGAACCGAGGTGAGCCCCTCACCCAGCACCCCGCCCTGAACCGAGGTGAGCCCCAGCACCTCCACCCTGAACCGAGGTGAGCCCCCACCCAGCACCCCCACCTTGTACTGAGGTGAGAGCCCCCCTGAACTCCCCAGCACCTCCACCCTACTCCCTTCAGCCTCTGGACTCCCTCCCTTGCTGGCATGGGATCCCAGCACAGCACAGCCGGCCCTGCCCAGCTTGGCGTGCATGCTGGTGGGGGAGATACACTCCCCATTATCCCTCAGGTTGGGGGGACATGGGGTGTCCTGCAGAGGTGCTGACAGACCCACCTCTGCTACTTCTGCAGGGACCATGGGGAACCACCTGCTGACCAACCCGGTGCTGCAGACACGAGGTGGCACCAGCCCCTACAACACTCTCATCGCCGAGTCCGTGGGCTTCAACCCCTCCTCACCCCCCGTCTTCAACTCCCCAGGTAAGACCTCCCCATCACTCCTCGTCCTCCCGCACCGTCCGTAACGGCCCCCAGTCTGGGGACACCCCTGGAGGGAACCCATCCTCTGGGATTCCATTTTCCTTCCTGCGGGGTGTCCGGTATTTTGGGGGAGCCCTGTAGGGGGTGTGGTGGGGTCCCCTTAAATCTTCTGCCAAAGAAGGGGGTTCTTGAGTCTTGCATCTTTTCAGTAGGGGGCACTGTAGGAAGTGGGATGGGAGTGCTGGCTGTAGGGTGAGCTCCAGGCTGCTCCAGCCCCAGCGTCTCCCAGCAGGGGGCGCTGTGGGGAGCGGGATGGTCGCACTGGCTGTGGGGTGAGCGCCAGGCTGCTCCAGCCCCAGCGTCTCCCAGCAGAGGGCGCTGTGGGGAGCGGGATGGTTGCACTGGCTGTTGGGCAAGCTCCAGGCCGCTCCAGCCCCAGTGTCTCCCAGCAGGGAGCGCTGTGGGGAGCGGGATAGGAGGACTGGCTGTGGGGTGAGCTCCAGGCCGCTCCAGCCCTAGAGCCTCCCAGCAGAAGACGTCGTAGGGAAGCACAGAGAAGTCCATGGGGAGAGGGTCAGTGTTCACTTTGGGGGTGCTGCCCCCTGCCTGCCCTATAACCTTCTCTTTCTTGTTTCCCCCTCTTCACGTGCTGGCGCCACCTTCAGGGAGCTTCCGAGAGTCCAGTACGTCCCTCCTTTCCAGTTCCATTTCGCAGTAATGTTTCCTTCATTGCTAGTTTGACTGGCAGGCTGGGGGGTGGGGCGCAGCCAGGACACAACGGTGCAGGCAGCCAGGAGCTGGCATGGAGACTGGCCTGTCCAGCAGGGGGCACTGTCGGGAGCAGGGCGGAGCGCTGGCTGTGGAGGGAGCTCCCAGCTACTCCAGTCCCTGCCTCTCCCAGCAGGGGGCGCTGTGGCCAGATCTGGACTGGAGCGCAACTCTTTGCATTCACTGCCTTGGGCAATAGAGGGTGATAGAAGCTGAGCAATTGTCACTGGGACCGTGTCTTAGTGGCCTGTGGGACAGCATCTATATTGCCCTCCTGCTGAGCTCAATTGCACCCATGTGCCCCTTAGTCCAATATCACCCTCCTGATGAGCCAGAGACAACCCTGGTTGCTCCCATATTGCTCTCCTGCTGCTCCATTTAGTCCTCTGGTCCCTGTAATCCTGTATTGTCCTCTTGTGGAGCCATATATGGACCCCTGGTCCCTGTAGTTCCATATCGCCCTCCTGCGCGGAGCCACACAGACCTCTGGTCACTATAGTCCTGTATCACCCTCCTGCTGGTGCCCTCATCCTGTAATACCCATCTGCTGAGCCAGATCAGACCCCATGGTTTCAATAGTTTCATATCACCCTCCTGCTGGGCCATTTTGGTCTGTACAGTCCCGTATCTGATCAGCTGTCAGAACCTGATGTTTCAGAGCAAGGCGCCCTATCCCCCATGATGCTCTAGGAGCAGGGAGGGGGGCTCCCCAGCTCGGGAGGTGTGTCCCCCAGATCCCACCTTTTTGAGGCTGGAGTGGGGGCCGAGAGGGGCGTTCTCTCAGATGCTCACTGGGTTGGTTACAGCTGGAGAGTGGCCGTTATGTGGGCTGCACAGAGGCACGGGACTGGGGGTCAGCCCCCCACCCCGCAAGGGAGTAGGACTGTGTGTCTGGCCAGCTAGTGCACCCCTCAGAAAGCCCAGCCCAACGCAGCACTTGGCTCTGGCTGAAGACGGAGGGGAACCAGTCCTGGCCCATTTCCACCTCACAGGCTGGGTCTGACCTGGCACTGGGGGCTGATGGATCACTTGGATCAGACACCACTCGGGAGCTCTGGGCCGAACACATGCCCATGTGGGTGATGGGGGCTGGGGTGGGACCCCGACCCTGCCACCCAACTCCCACTGAGCTCCCTGCTCACACCTGGCCCCTGCCCTTCCCCCAAAATTCCCAGGGGCTCTGCCTGCCGGCGGCTGCTGCAATTGGCTGTTGTTTCCCAGGAGGCGGGGCTAATGAGGGCAGCCAGAGTGAGCAGCTGGTCAAACCCTCTAAGTGACATATCAGTGATTGGCAGTTGCACAAGCCCCACCTCCTTCCTCCCCCACTAACTCCGCCTCTCTCTCTCCCCCACCCACCCCTGGCAGAGCACCCCCTGAACAACAGCCGGGACGCCTGCGGCATGGACACCCTGCCCCTCAACGGCAACTTCAACAACAGCTACTCCCTCCGCAGTGGTGACTTCCCGGCCGAGGGCGCCAAGATGGCCGACTGCCGGCGCAACCTCAGCGACGCGGCCGCCTTCGAGAAGATGATCATCTCGGAGCTGGTGCACAACAACCTGCGCGGGGGCACCGTGGCCGGCGGCACGGTCAAGGGGGCCCACGTGGGGCCGGTGCCCCCTGCGGTGGGGCCGGGCCCGGCCGAGACCAGCAACCCCTCGGGGCCACCCGCCCCCTCCGGTGGCAGCGGGGCCGGGGAGGAGGAGGCAGCGGCGCCCGAGGCCCCGGCCCTGAGCCACGAGGAGAACCTGGAGATCGAACTCATGTACAAGGCCCTGGAGGAGCCGCTGCTGCTGCAACGGGCTCAGTCCATCCTCTACCAGAGCGACCTCGAGGAGTCGGAGAGCTGCACGGCCGATCTGACCGAGGGCGGAGACGGCCAGGCCCCTTCCCCCAACAGGGACTCCTTGTACACCAGTATGACCAACCTGAGAGACTCCCCTTACCCGGACAGCAGCCCCGAGGCGGTTGGGGAAATCCTCCCTCATGCCCAAGCCATCAACGAAATCTACTACACCAACCGGCCCGCCTTGGTGCCCCGCAGCCAGCTCCAAGCCTACTACCAGGTCCGGAGACCTAGCACTGACGGCTACTTGGTTCAAGCCGGCTTAGAGGGCCCAGTGCCGGAGGGAGACGGTCAAATGCAGCTGGTCACCAGCCTCTGAAGGCTAGGAGCGGACTGAGGAGCCGCCCCGAGCTGCAGCCTCTCCCCCCACCTCATCCCACCTTCGCCAAAAGGAGCCCCTCCCCTCGGGCCATGGCCTGGAGTTTTTAATTTTTGCCCTGGGATGCTGAGAGAGAGAAGGGTGGGGAGCTGGAGAAGGACACAGGACGGGAAAGAGGAGATGTGCCGGAAAGAGCCGGTGTTAATCCCCTCCGGGAAGCGTGGCCGTGTTGGCTCTCTTCCTCCTGCCCACCTGGTGGAGACGGGAGGAGGAAAATGGGGCGTTCCTGCTTTTGTTTTGGAAGTCAAGAGGGAGGAGGGGTGGGAAGGAAGGAATGAAAAACACACTGGCCGGATGACAGGATCTCGCTTTTTTTAGCATTTTAAGGTCATCCCTCTTCAGTTTGGGTTTGGTTTTTGGTTTGTTTTGTGGGGACAAAAGATCACAAAGAAGCAGAGCAGGGAAACCAACTTTCTTTGTAACGTGTGTTAAAAACAGATCAGAACCGTGGAGAAAGGGCCGACTGGGCCTGTCTCAGAGGCCGAGAACGCCCCCAGATACACACACCGACACCCATGTCTAGGCTATCCCTGCTCCCCCACATGTGCACCTTGGCAATGTCAAACAGGGATCCGATCGGTCAGGAGAGAGAAGGGCAGGTGGAGCATCTTCTGATGGCCTCCACTTTCTTCTATACGAACTTTGCCAAAAAAATATATATGTATAGATATATAGAGAGCTATAAAGAGAGAGCTATATCTAGAGAGAGAGGTGGGGGGGGGTTTTTTTGGGGTCTGGATAGAGATTATGTTGAATCCGGTGCTGACCTTCCAGTATTTGTCAGCCAGGGGGAAACTGAGGCATGGTGGGGAAGGGACTCAAAGTCACTCATCGACAGGGATTTGAGTTCCATTCTTTTTATGCCAAACCATCAGCAAAGTCTGCAGGAGACATGGGGAGAGGCCCTTTTTTTCTTTCCAAAGCCTTCTCAGCCTCAGAGGAGGAGGAAGTGGCATTGAGGTGGCCATCTTTGATTTGGGTTTTTGTTTTCCTTTGCTGGGGCCTTCCCCCATCTTCACGGCAGAAATCAAAGAAAGCTCTGCTTTGGGAAGCTGGTGGAGGAAGCCGAGCAGAGGGGTGCTTCCCGGCTGTTGGTGTCATTGTTGAATCCACAGCCCCACTCTCTGCTGCCACTTCTGTCGAGATGCACGCACCGCTTTCCTACGGCTCGGAGGGAAGTTTGGAAACTCCTGCAGCTCTTCCCCATCTGCGTTTTCCTACTCTGCTTTTATTTCCTCCTCTGAAGACATGCAGAAGTCGGGTGCCTCATCGAGCAGCTGTCTGAACCCATTTGGGTCAAGATGCTAGGGGAGAATTTGGGGGACTCTTTGACACTTGAACCGCTTTCTCAAAAATAAGTTGGATCATCTTTGAGCAAAAGAACAACAGAAACCCAAATGGCACTTTTTTTCTTTCTTTCAAAGGACAAAACAACAAAAACAAAAATGTCTCCCTTTGAAGCACAACTCTGAATTCTCTCCCCTCTTCTTCCCGAGAGAGACCATGGGAGCCAATATCACATGAAGACATCATTTCGCTGGGGGGGTGGGGCATAGGGTGGGCTGGTTAATTCGAGGGAGGCGGGCAGGGATAGAGATTGAAATGCTGTAAATATGAAATTTCAAGCAAACAAAAAAGGGGAATTGAATAATCCCTTGAAAAATGCAATGGGGATTTCAAACAAAATACAACCAATCAACCACAGTCCCAGGGAACAGCTTGTGTCCTGGATTTAAAATATATATCTATATCTCTATAGACATATAGATATATACTGAGCTCTGCTCCAGCCCCATTGACTGTTTGGGGGGCAGGTGAAGGGAACAAGGAGACCCCCTCCACTTTTGATGAAGATAAGGGAAGGGATCACAAAAACTAAGAGCAGATTTTTACAATCAAAACAAAAAAGGAAAAAAATAACTTTTTGGCACAATTTTTATGTAATATATACATATAATGCGTCATTTCTGTGACTTTCTCAACATTCCCTTTTCCTGCTGGATAGGGTACTTTTTTCATACATCTTGACATGAATCGGTCATTTTCACCACTGCCACTGTGGAATTGTGGGTAAAAATTACTGTAAGACCCAAAGATGCTGTAACTGTAGGTTAGGAAAATTGTTTGAGGTTTATTTTGCTTTTTCTGTCTGGGGCTGTTGGGTGTCAGGGGTTTTTAAGTCTGTGGTTATTTACTTGCATCCCTCTTGGCTGGAAGGCATTTGACGGGGTTGAGTTGAAGGGGCAGGTGGGCATGTGGTTTGGATTCATGGAGCGGAGAAGGGTTTTGCTTTCTGGTTCCTTTTCTCCCAGCCTGTGAAACCCCTAGAGTGTGTGTGAGAGATCATGGACGCTTTAGGAGTGTCCTGGGCTTCATCAGCTTGGATTTAGAAACTTACAAATTAGATAGAAGCGTGGAGACATAAGGGGCAGGATCCCTTGCTGGCACGGTTAGATGTTCCTCCATTGGTGTCCATGTAGCTGTGCTTACTGATACCCTGCTGGGCATGTGGCCCAAGGAGCTTGGGGCAATGAGGAAATTCAAGCTTCTACTCATCGTGACCAGTAACTGCCTGCATTGAACAGTAGGGAGGAGGTGAAAAGTGGGTGATATTACAGTGTTGCCCTTGCCAGTGATGTCTGGCCAGACCCTAGGCCAGCACAGGGCTGGATAGGCCCTGAAAGACTCTTTCCATCTCTAGTCTTCAGTGGGGGTAGATGGACCATCCACCAATGTCATTGCCCTGCCCCCATGCAGAGCAACCACCCCTTGACCCCCAGAGCCATTGCTGAGATCTGAGTGCCCATGAAATTCAGGGGGTTCAGTGCAGCCACCGTCCCACCTTGCAAATGTCACAGGCCGGGGGGGCTGGCAGCTCCCCTGCCCAAGCCAAGTGACCAACAGGACAGCTGAGGCCTGCAGGGAAACTGGGACACCAAGGGCTGCTTCTGTGGCTCCACTGGAGCTGTAGGCCAAGTCATGAACCCCTCCCCCCTCCCCTGAATACTGCAACTTGCCCAAGAGTCCATGTAGCTGCCCAGTCAGTAGCTCTGAGATATTTGAGTGTTTTATTCAGCAACCGATTACTTAGCCGGCTCTTGCCCCAGCCCCCGCTGCTTCCTTTTGTTCCATGCCCAGCCAGAGCCCTGGGCTCAGCAGAGCCTGAGCCGAGGGGGTGGAATAGGGGTATCTTCTGCACAGTGCCTTTGCACCCCTGGGACAACACCACACAGCTTCTCTTGCCCACCAGGGCCTTGGCCTGAGGCCAGCTCTGGCTTCTCTTGCACTGAGAAGAGTTATCCCCAGCCACCCCCAATGGGAACTGCCCCATCAATTTCTCCCCCTCCCCGTCCCCTGCATCTGGGAGCTGGGCTGGACTCTAGTTCCCACCCCAGGCCTATGCAACCTCCCCTGTACAGCTCCGGGACATTCCTGCCTTCCCCTGGGAACACGCATCTGCCCTTCCCTCTCACACGTGCAGTGAGGCCAGGAGCTGAGCCGGGCTCAGCCCTGGTGGCCGGTGGGTTTTCCAGGAGCCGGGGGCTGTTGAAGCAGCAGGTTGTTTTCCTGGGGGCATTGGCTGGCGGCCGTGTCGCTGCTGAGCTTGGCTCCGTGGGATGCTGCTCTCGTGGTCCAATGGCTGGATCCATTTGGGGGGAGGGGTGAACTCCGCACCGCCGGTTTGGGGGGTTGGAAATTCTTCTGCTTAAACCCCCTCCCCACAGCCAGGCAAACCAAACAGCCTTATTCCCTCCCGGCCACATCTCCCGGTTCCTCCTCCAAGGGGCAGCCCTTCAGCAAGCCTAGCCCACCCCAAACCAAAGACAGACCCATCGGAGCGAGGGCCTGGCGGGCCCGGTGCTGCCAAGCTGCCCGAGGAGCAAGCAGCCAGGAGCAGAGTGGCTGCTGGGGGCTCGGGCCCCCTTTCCAGCTTTATCGCTAGTATTTGTGGGGCAGGAGCCCAGACAGGGCAGTGATGGGCTCACAGCAGTCCAGTTAGCTCCTTCCAAGTCACTGTTCCAGGTCTGTGTCTCCAGTTAGCCCAGGCATGGATGTTCCAAGGGGTGCAGTCAGGTGTTGGTGTAGGGGAAGGTCCCAGGACTGGTGTATCGCAGGGGATGACGTTGTGTGTCCATGGTGGGGAGGGGGTGTCCAAGGGCTGGTTTGTTGCAGGGGACGCAGTTGTGTGTCGGTACAGGGAGTCCCAGGGCTGGGGTGTTGCAGGGGGCATGTGTCAGTGCGGGAAAGGAGGGTCCCAGGGCTGGTGTGTCATGGGGGTTCAGTCATGTCTCCATGAGAAGGCTCCCAGAGGCTGGGTATCACTGAGGAATACAGTCATGTCTCCGTGCGGGAAGGGGAGGGATCCCAGGGGCTGGTGTGTCGCAGGGGGTGCCGTTGTATTTTCTGTGAGGGTGACTAACATGGCTTCCTATCCAGCCCTGGAGGTGACTTAGTACCTCCTCCCCTTCTTTAGGTTTTTCTGGTGCCTGGGGACCCTTGTCACTTGGCTGCTCGTGGGGTGGCCCCAGCTCCCCGTCTCTGGGTGGGGCTGTACCTGGGGCCTCTTTCAATAGGGCTCCTGCAATTCCCCAGCTCAGTGCATGTCACCACATCGCCCCCTGGTGGCAGGCAGGGACTTTAACAGCTCCCTGCTGACCCTCAGTGGCATTTATCCGCCATGGGGCCTGGGGGAGCAGGCGCTCTGGGGTGACGTCTCTGGCCGCAGTCCCAGTGATGCCAGCAGCATGGGCTGGGCTGGGGCCCATTATCTGCCCCCCTCCACACACACACGCGCGGGCTGAGGAGCCAGCTCTGAAGGGGCGTGGGGGGGGTCTATGGCCAGGGACAGGCCTTGCCTGGGCTCTGGTGGTTTGAATCTTGCTGTCTGTCTTTGCACACGGCTCTTCTCCTTTGTTGGGGGGGGGGTCATGAGACCTTCCCAGGGCAAATTCCAGGGAGATGGGGGCAGCGTATGAGAGGTGGATATTTGGGGGTGACCTCCCTTCAGCAGCCTCCTCACCTCTCCCTGTAGGCCCCACACCCGCCAGCCTTAGAATTCATGGGTGGTAGCTCTTGCTGGACACTCACCGTGGGGGGGATCTCTCGGCCCAGTTCAAGGGCTGTCCGTGGCCTTTTGCTCCCCCTCTCCTGCTGGTCCCAGCCGTGGGGAGCTCTCCCCCCCCCCAAACTTTGGGATTCATGTTACACACAGCACCTGGGCAAACTCCCAGCTCCAGCCCCCTCAATGCAGGGGCAGGATCCCTTCCTCCTCCCCTCCCCATCCATCCTGCCCCCTCCACCCATGCTCCAAACCCCTTCCCCAGCCCTCTGCTGCAGTTGAACCCAGAGAGTCACAGAACCACCCCAGGCTCATGTGGCACGTTTTGGGCAGAGGAGCAGGGGAGGGGCTCTGCTGCCCTCCCCACCACCAAATGAGCCTCCCAGAGCCATCCCCTCAAATACCTCTATTTATTTGGAAGGCAGAGCTTCAAACTCTCCAATCAGCTTCCAGCTCCACCCACCAATGAGAAGTCTCGGGCTCCTCCTTCCGGTGAAAGATCTCCTCTGTGATTGGCTAACTGCTAGCCAATGGCTAGGAAGATGTGCTTATTTGGTGACTCAGTTTCCCATGGGGTCATGGGCCAAGCTGGGATGGGGCAGCTGCAGCCCCACAGAATCCACAGCCCCACCAGCCATAGCGGGGATTAGAACCCACAACCTGCTGAGCGCAAAGCCACCTGTGCAAATTCTACATCCCCAGTAGGGGGCGGTGGTGCAGGCACCACTGCATTGCAGCAGGGTTGAGGGAGATGCCATTGCCTCTGGGCAAGGTTTCTCCAAACCTTCCGCCACCAAGAGATGGCATGCAGGAGTGGGAGGGGTATTTAGTCACACTGCATGGCCAGGCACCCATGGGGGCTGAGCTGGGGCCCTTCTGGTACCCCCCCCATCTTGAACTGAGGGTACAGCTCTCCCAGCTGGGAGCTAGTAAAAGGTTTCCCTCATGAGCACATGATCCCTGTACCAGGTCCTGTGGGTTTAGCTCCCCGCTTTCCCGTCACACCCCCTCTTTGGCCCAACCCCCATCACGTTACCCCTTCTCATGGGCTGCCGTTAGCTGGAGAGGAAGCGGCATCCCCGCTAGCTGCCCAGTAGGTGCCTGCAGCATAGCGCTGCTAGCAGCTGGGGGTATGTCTACACTACAGAGTTTTGTTGGAAAAAACGGCCGTTTTCCCGACAAAACCTGAGTTACGTTCACACTGCAAGCACATTCTTCCAAAAGGAAATCGAAAGAACAGAGGGTTTTTCTGGCGTTGCTAATCCTCTTTCTACGAGGAAGAAGCCTTTTTCCGAAAGAGCTCTTTCAGAAAAAGGTGTGTGTGGACGGGGAAGAGGGAGTTCTTTCAGAAGAAGAGGAAGAGGAAAAAGCACAGGTGCCCTGGTGGCCATTCTGTCCATAGGAATCCCAGCTTACATGCGGGAGAGCGTCCATTCAGTGTGGACACTATCTTTTGAAAAAGATCGGGGGTTTTTTTGCGCTTCCTCTCTTTTGGAAGAAGTTTTTTCTGAAGATCTCTTCCGCAAAAAGGTTCTTCCGAAAGAAGCCTGCAGTCTAGACATAGCCTGGGACTTGGGACTGGCCGTCCATGGCAACCACAGAGGGGAAGGGACCTGTCCAGCTGGTGGGGTGTCTGCAGCACCACTTGGTGGTGAGTAGGGCCACCCAAATACCAAATAACGAGCATCAAATCTACGGCAGCCCAAGTGAGATCGGGGCCCCCGTTGTACCAGGCACCACTCAAACCTTCAACAAGACCCACACACACACCTCAAGGACCTGACACGTTAAACAGCCAAGCAGCGGGGAAGGGAAACTGAGGCACCAAGCAGGGTGGTGACTTGCCCAAGGTGACCCAGTAGGGCAAAGCTGGCAAGAGCACCCAGCCCAGTGCCTCCTCCAATTTGCCCAGCCCGGTTCCCATTGCCACCCTGCCTGGAGCAGCGCATCCTGGCTGGCTGGAGATGCCAGACGAGTCCCTGTGCCTTTAGACGTGACCTCGCCCCGCACCCCGCGTCACCCCAAAACATGGGCCAGTGAGATCCTCAGGGCTGCACACTAAGGGCAACTACTTCCCCTGGGGAACTCGGTTTCCTTGGTGCGCTAGGGCCTGTGCCGAACGCCGCCTTCTTCCTGTCTGCGCTTTCTCGTTCCTTCTTTCCTTTGTTTCTTCCCTGCTCTCTTCGTCTCTCCCTTGGAATTCCGTTGCTCCTTCCTTCCTCTATTCAATATGCCAAACCAATTTTGGGTCGAGTGCATTAAACAGAACAAAAGACAACAAAAGAATTATAACAATAATGATGATGCAGATCATTTAAAAAAAGAACAAAAAAATACAAAAATGGCAACTATTGTTGAGTTACAATCGCAAATTCAAACAATAAAGGAAACGAGTTCTTGGAACCAAGGGGCTGAGAGCCGGGTGGTTTTGTTCCGTGGCGCGGTGGGTGGGCCGGGGCGATTGAATGGTGCTGGGGGTAGGGTGATGCCAGGGGCTCAGGGGTGTTTGATTGGCTGTTGAGGTCTATTCCTCCCCTACCCCTTTGTTCATTAGCCCCTTCTGGGTCAGCACATCATTTGGGGAACCCCCCAGTGGTGGCCCCAGGAAGCTCCCAAGCCAGAGAGCAGCTCAGGATGGGTCATGGCCCACCATCCCCAAGACAGAATCTGCCTTTATGGCCACCACTGGGGAGAGCTGGCTATTGCCCCCACCAGGGGGCGCTGTGCACCAACACCCCTCAGTCTCCCCAGCCCATCTGGGGGGGGAGGGGTGGCTCCAGACACAGGCGGGCCCCAAACGTGGCCCTGAGGGGTCAGCGCCTGGCGTCACCTCAGCCTGGTTCCGGTTGCCAGAGGCCCTTTGGGAGCTGGCAGCCCCTCAGGACCCCGCCCTGAATTCCTGGCGCCCCTTCTCCAAGGCCCAGGCAGACCCGGTGCCCGCTACGCAGACCATGGGGCTGCTGAGAGTCACAAGCCACAAACTCCTTTCCCACCAGTGTGATGCCCCGGCCCCCACCCAGCCCTGGGGCTGTATCAGAACCAGCACCCCCTAGAGGGGCAGGGCCTTGTGTCCCATCCCCAGCCCTGAGCCGGGCTGAGATTAGATGGGGCGGAGGAGGCTGGGGTCAGGACTCCTGGGTTCTATCTCCTGCCCTGGCCCCAGGGTCAGGCCTGGCTGGGAACCGGAGACTCCCAAGGAACTGGAGGCAGGAGGAGGAGGCTGGGTGGGAAAGGCCTTTATCAGCTTCAGTGTCCTCATCCGCCTTCCCTCTGCCTGCCAGGAGATGGCAGCAAACCTGGGCAAGCCGCCTGGCCCTGCCTGAGGGATGCAGGGAGGGGATGGCTGGACCAGACACCCCAGTCCTGGGCATTGCTCTGGTCTCAGCTGGCAGGAGCCAGGAGATATCGGGTGGGGAACTACCTGGCCTGGCAGGATGAGTGGGGAGAGGATGGCAGGTCTGTGTCCATCTGTCCTGTCTCCTAGATCCCAGACATGGGCTGAGCTGAGGTGCCCCCCGGGTCTTGGGGAGCATTTGGAGTTGGAGAAGGTCTAGTCCCACTCTAAGCCACTAGACCTCCCTCCTCCAGCCTCGCTGCTTTAACCACTAGATCCCTCTCCCCTCCCACAGCCAGAGACGGAGCCCAGGAGTCCTGATCCTTGCTGCTTCCGTGTCAGGCCCTGGCAGCTTTAGCGAAGCCAGGGACTCAGGCCATGACGCTGACCAGGCCATCACAACGGCTGCGATGCTCTGAGGTCCCAGACCCATTCAGAGCATGGCCTAGGAGGGACTCAGGAGCTCTGGGCTCAGTTCCTGGCTCTGCCACCAACTTCCCTGAGTGACCTTGGCTCAGTCCCTCTGCATTGCAGGTTCCCTTTGCCTGGTTTGATGGGAGTTCTTTGGGCAGGGACCGACCCTCACTGTGTGTCTGAGCAGCGCCTGGCTCAACGGGGCCCTAATGTCAGCCCGGGGTGTGGGCAGCGCCTGGCACACTGGGGCCCTGATCTCAGGCAGGCCCTGGGCAGCGCCTGGCACGACAGGGCCCTGATCCCAGCGGGGCTCTGGGCAGCGCCAGGCACGACGGCGCCCTGATCTCAGTTCTCATTTGCCTCCCATCTGGGGAGACACTGCTGGGCTCTGGCTTTAAGTGATCAATTGTACCTTGGAGCCTGGCCCCTAGCCCCCATCCCCACTGGACCAGCACGGAACTTCGCTCCGCCATTGGCAGCACTGAAACCCGCTGGCTCCTTGGATGGAAAAATGAGACCCAGCCCCTCCTTCCCCCCAGCCGCTGGCAGCCTGCATCTGTGCAGGAAATTGCACAATATTAACGGGGGAGGGGGTGCACGGCCAGCGAGCCATGACATCACAGGGGGGACAAGGGACACCATGGGAGCAGCACAGCCATCCCTGATGGCTGCCGGCTTGCTGTTCTCTGTCTCACCCAGGAGAGCTTCAAATGCTGCTCAGCAGAGCACCCTCAGCGCCTACAGCCGGCAGCATGTGTTTCCAGTGGTGGTGCACATCTGCACATGCGTTGGTGCACATAACAACATTTATTCTGCACACGGGTGGGGAAAATCAAAGGGAACACTGGCGTGATCCCCGTTGGGCTCCAGCCATTGTGGTGCAGCAGGTTCCCCAGCATTTGTGGCTCTCAGGAATCCCCTTTCCCAAATCAGAGTCCAGGCATACACCCACCTCCTCCGGATCACCCTATTGCTAGCTCGGGGGGCAGTTTCCCAAATTCCCCAGCTGGGAGCAGCACCGGGGGCTGTTTCAGCACCAAGGATGCTCAGGAGTGTGATCTCGTCAGACACAAAACGGGAGCAGGCGGGGAAAGACATCCTAGAGCCCATGCCAGCCTGCTCCCGGCCCCGTATGGACACCTGCCTCCATGAGCCATGCCGTCTCCATGGGGCTGCTGCCTGGGGCCTCCTTTGTCAGCCACAAAGAAGCAGCGTTGCAAAGTCAGACTCCTCTGTATCAACAGCCCTCTGGGCTACAGGGATCTTGTTGTGAGCCGTATAGGGCATATGGCACATAGGTGCTGTTCTGACTCTGCCCAGAAGGGGGCAGACTCTCATGACCTCTTACACCCTGAGGGCATCGCAGCAGCTCATTGGGAGCCAGATCAGATCCAGCATGGGGAAAGTTCCCCACTGAGCTAAAAGAGCGCCTGACACCGTCTGTTATTCCCCTTCAAGTAAGACCTGCCTGACACGTGCCAGCCAGCTCGGGGGCAGGGTAGGAGTCAGGACTCCTGGGTCCTTTCTGCTGCTTTCTGAGCTCCCCGCCCCACCCCCGCCAACCAGCATCTTTCTCGAGTTTCCGCCAGGCAGGCAAAATCGCCAACTCAGCAAAAGAAAAAAATAATCTCTGAGCGGAAAAAGCTCTTGTGGGTGAAGTTGGCGTGATGCAGACCAATGGGCTTGATCCCTGGCTGGTGTCAATGGGCGTGGCTGCATTGAGGTCAATGGGCCAGTTTCTAGGTTGGTGTCAATGGGCATTGCTGCATTGAGGTCAATGGGCCAGTTTCTAGGTTGGTGTCAATGGGCATTGCTGCATTGAGGATCAATGGGCCAGTTTCTAGGCTGGTGTCAATGGGCATTGCTGCATTGAGGTCAATGGGCCAGTTTCTAGGCTGGTGTCAATGGGCATTGCTGCATTGAGGTCAATGGGCCAGTTTCTAGGCTGGTGTCAATGGGTGTAGCTGCTTTGGTGTCAATGGGCCTGATCCCTGGCTGGTGTCAATGGGTTCCATTGAACCTGGACTTCAAGTCAACAAGGGATTCTGCTCTACTCCCTGTCTTACTACTTTGTACCATGTAGCTGTTAAACAGCCCCTGGACACCCAGCAGCAGCTGCATCTCAGCCCTGGGTGGCAGACCCCTGAGTTTATAGAATTTAATGTACTTTGTGATTCTTGCTGACAGACTCCCTCTGGCTGTGTCGCATAGTCTGCGGCTCAGCAAGGTCACCACTCAGCCACGGTCGCATTTGTCCCAGAAGGCCCCTCCAGCCTCCCGCCCAGAGGCGAGAGGAGCCCAGCCCGCAGCCGCGGGTTGGCTCCCGCTGCCAGCCAAGCCTGCGACCTGCGCGGTGTCTCAGAGCGCCCGGGTTGGCTCGGGTGCAGAAGGTGAGCGGTGCAGGGTGAAGCAGGTGGTGGTTAGGGACAAGAGCAGAGATATCCAGTACCGACCAGGCAGGGGAAGCAGCAGGATGTGGTTCTGGGGTCTGTGCGCTGCCTCGCGGAGCATGTGAAAACACCAGCTTAGCAAGCAGTCACTGACACCCTGGAGCTCTGGCCCCAGACTCTCCCCTTCCCCCTGAGCTGAATTTGGGGCTCCGGACCCAGATCCCCACCCACCTTAGGGGAAATGGAGCCCTGGGCACACCTGTATTTTGGCACTGCCCCCATTGTCCCTGACCATAATGGGCCCCCCAATGCCTGCACTGCCCCTTCATCCCTAACCCCCTCGCTGAGCACCCTTCAGCCCAGCTCTGCACCCATCTGGGAAACTGAGCAGGGTGCAGGGAGCAGCTGGCCCCAGCACTGATCCTCCCCCAGCGGCCGTGAGGAGCAAGGGCCCTTCTCCCCCGGCCAGGGGAGGGCAGAGAGCAGCAGCTCCTGGCTCAGGGCTCACAGCAGGGCCTGCGGAGGGAAGGGGCTGCACAGAGTGCTGGCTGTTGCTCCTCACTCCCCTCCTCGCAGCCCCCCCCCGTATGTCACTGCTCCCGGAAGCACATTCCTCCACCCGGAGGGAGCAAGGAGAAATCTGGGGGCCCCCACACGGTGCTCCCCTGCCAGCTGGGAGCATCAGCTGACTGCACTGGCAGTGCCGCTGCTGCACGGCGCCCCATTGACCACGGCACCCGTGGGCAGTCGCACAGGTGGCTCCCCTCTAACCCCCCCGAACTGAATTCAGGGCTCCAGGCCCCGGAGCTCCCCCACACCCGACCTGAACTTAGGGCTTTGGGTCCCACATCCCTCTCTCCTGCCGAGAGCTGACTTTAAGGTTCTGGATCCAGGCCGCCACCCCCTCCCATGCCCCAGGTCCTGTGGCACAGTTAGGTGCCTGCACCAGGAGCTGCCTCTGCTGCTCCGGTCTGTGCTGCTGCCCAGCAGGAGGAGTGAAGGCCCCCCGGCAGCTAGGGGTGCAGTGTGCAGGACAGCCCTGCAGGTGGGGTGGGGGTAGGAGGGCTGGGAGCAAGCAGGGCTCTCTGAGCTGCCTAGGCTACAGCTCCCTTGCCGTGGGCACCGCACCAGGCTCCTGCGCACCACGGCAATGGCCTGGGGCACAGAGATGGGTGCGCTGGGGCTTCCAGGCGTCTGTGCAGCTGAGGACGAGACCAGGGGCAGGGGCATGGGGGAAGGGCACATGGGTACTGGCATCCCAGGCAAGCTGCCAGGTGAAGAAGGCAAAGCCCAGGGCAGTGCTTGGATGGGAGACCTCAGAGTAGAGCTGGGAGCAGGGGTGGGGGCCGGGGTCACTAGGAGTGTTCCCTGTAGGCAGAGCACTTGGGCGGCCACCCAGGAGACATTCAAATGCCGCCCAGCTGATTAGCAGAGCGCCCACAGCCAGCAGCATGCGTTTCTACTGGTGGTGCGCAGCCGCACATAGAGTCATAGAATCCTAGGGCTGGAAGAGACCTCGGGAGTCATCAATCCCAATTAAATCAACCCAGCCAGGGCTTTGTCAAGCTGAGACTTAAACACCTCTAGGGATGGAGACTCCCCGACCTCCCTAGGGAACCCAGTCCAGTGCTTCCCCACCCTCCTAGGGAAATAGTTTTTCCTAATATCCAACCTGGACCTCCCCCACTGTAACTTGAGACCATTGCTCCTTGTTCTGCCATCCGTCACTAGTGAGAACAGCCTCTCTCCATCCTCTTTGGAACCTCCCTTCAGGGAATTGAAGGTTGCTCTCAAATCCCCCCTCACTCTTCTCTTCTGCAGACTAAACAAACCCAAATCCCTCAGTCTCTCCTCATAGGTCATGTGCTCCAGCCCCCTAATCATTTTGGTCGCCTTCCGCTGGACCCTCTCCAATGTGTCCACATCCTTTCTATAGTGGGGAGCCCAGAACTGGACACAATATTCCAGATGTGGCCTCACCAGAGCCGACTAAAGGGAATAATCACTTCTCTGGATCTGCTGGCAATGCTCCTCCTACTGCACCCCAATATGCCATTAGCCTTCTTGGCTACAAGGCACACTGTTGACTCATATCCAACTTCTCATCCACTGTAATCCCAGGTCCTTTTCTGCAGAACTGCTACTTAGCCATTCGGTCCCCAGCCTGTAACAGTGCTTGGGATTCTTCTGTCCCAAGTGCAGGACTCTACACTTGTCCTTGTTGAACTTCATCAGATTTCTTTTGGCCCAATCCTCTAATCTGTCTAGGTCACTCTGGACCCTATCCCTGCCTCCAGCGATCTACTCTCCTCTAGCTTAGTGTCATCTGCTAACTTTCTGAGGGTGCAATCCATCCCTCATCCACGCCATTAATAATGATGTTGAACAAAACCGGTCAAAGAACAGATCCTTGAGGCACTCCGCTAGAAACCGACCGCCAACCTGACATCAAGCCGTTGATCACTACCCGGTGGGCCTGACGGTCTAGCCAGCTTTCTATCCATCTTACAGTCCATTTATCCAATCCATACTCCCTTAACTTGCTGGCAAGAATATTGTGGAGACCGTATCAAAAGCTTTGCTGAAGTCACGGTATAGCACATCCACTGACTTTCCCATATCCACAGAGCCAGTTACCTCATCATAGACGCTAATCAGATTGGTCAGGCACGTGAATCCATGCTGACTATTCCTGATCACTTTCCCCTCTTCCAAGTGCTTCAAAATGGATTCCTTGAGGATCCCCTCCATGATTTTTCCGGGGACTGAGGTAAGGCTGACTGGTCTGTAGTTCCCTGGATCGTCCTTCTTCCCTTTTTTAAAGATGGGCACTACATTTGCCTTTTTCCAATCATCCGGGATCTCTCCCAATCTTTCTCATACCTCAGTGCAAAATTTATTCCACCCATGGATGGAAAAAATTAGAGGAACCATGGATCACTAGGAGGCGCTTTCCCCTCACAGTCAGTGTTGGCACAGGGCAGGGGAGTTGTGGCTCTGGGCTTAGCACTGTGCTGTATGGCATGCCATCTCCTCATGGCACTGCTGTCGCCTGGTTCATGAGACAGAGGCTATGTCTAGACTGCAGGCTTCTTTCGGAAGAACCTTTTTTTGGAAGAGATCTTTACACTGCAAAAGTGCATCGAAAAAGCGATCTGCTTTTTCGAAAGCGAGCGTCCAGAGTGAATGGACGCTCTCTCGCATGTAAGCTGTGATTCCTATGGAGGGAGTGGCCGCCAGGGTACCTGTGCTTTTTCCTCTTTCCTCTTCTTCCGAAAGAACTCCCTCTTCCCAGTCCACATGCCTTTTTGCTAAAGAGCTCTTTCAGAAAAAGGCTTCTTCCTCATAGAATGAGGATTACCAATGCCAGAAAAACCCTTCTGTTCTTTGGATTTCCTTGTAGAAGAACGTGATTGCAGTGTGGAGGTGGCTGCGTCTCAGCACCAGCTGCTGCAATCCATGTGCGATTTATAATCCAGCCCCTTGTCTTGGACCTGTGGGTGCTTAGCACCACTGACAACTGAGAACTGAGCTGGGGGTGCCATGCTGTGCACCTCGAAAACCAAGGGCCACATTCTGACAACATACCTGAGCTCCCGTGCCTCAGTTTCCCCTGCTATTCCATGGGGCAGAGGGTTTTGTGTAGCTCTGGGGGTGGGAAGGGCTGAGAAGGCAGCTTGCCAGCAACATTGTGCTGCAGGGGGCTAAGGCCAGCTGTGAATCCCTAATGGCTGGCGCAGCCCCAATTCTGTCCAGCTCCTCTGATTGGCTGCCCTTCTCCACTTCCCCTGCCTCCTCAGGGAGGGCAGCCAATCAGGGCTGTTGCTTTCTCTCCCCCGCCCTACAAAGGTCAAGAGGAGGATTTTTGGTGGGGAAGGGGGTGCAATGGGCAATATTCTCATTGGTCTGGAAGAACCCAGATGCTCAGGGCAGCTCCATTCCCCCGTCAGCACTAGATCAGTCCACTCTCCCCTATTCACCCCTTTACCTGTGAGCAATGGGTCAGTCCGCTCTCTCCTGCACCCCCACCCTCTCTATCCTTGTAGCCCCTGGCTGGGGAAGGGGATGGGGCAGGCGCCTGGCACTGCCGATCTGGGGCTGGGACTCGGCCTAGAGCTATCTGAGGACAATGCTGGGATGAGACTAGGGTTGCCAGATGGTCCCTCCAAAAATACTAGACACACGGTATTTTGGTCAAGCAAAAAAAAAAAAAAAAACCCCATGCAGGCTAAACATTTTTGTCAAGCAAAACCAAAAAAAAAGGAGCGCAGGATAATAAGTACTGCCTCTCCCAGCCACGCCCCGGCCCCTTCTGACGGGCCCAGACCAGCGATCGCGGCCCCTACCGGACAGCTCGGGATTTTTGCCTCCTGGCTGGGAAGAACTCAGAAAATACCGGACATTTTAGGTGTCCAGTGTTTTCTGACTTATTTTACCGGACAGGAGGTGAACATACCGAACCGTCCGGTTCAATCCCGGACACCTGGCAACCCTACACTGGCGGGGCCGTGTGGAGAGTGGCTGCAGTGCTGGAGGGTGGGTTTGAGGCCATGGCCACATGGTGAGCAGCTGGGGCTTGTTCTGGTGGCTGGGGATGGGGCCTGTGCTGTGCCCACATGATGAGTCCTGCTTTGGTGGGGGGCTGGGGCCTGCTCAGGAGAGGAGAGGGGGCTGGGGCCTGCCACTTGGCGAGGAGGCTGGGACCTGCTGTGGGGAGAAGGGGACGGAAGCTGCTGCATGGCCGGGGCAGGATCTGCTCTGTCCGGTGGGCAGCTGCTCTGGCTTCCGGAGCTGAGTAAACTAATATGGGGCGAGGAGTCAGGGTTGGAGCGTATGAGGGGCGGGATCCATATTTTGGCAAATGGGAAATGTTTGATTTGTATATTTGTCATTTACATATAATGAATGTGCAAATATGCAAATACTGCCGGTCCGCCGCAAGTTTGCGAACGGGTTTGCTGGTCCCTGGGCTATAAAAGGTTGGGAACACAGACACCGAGTAAATGGCTAGTAGGCCTCGGGGCCTTGCTGTTGCTGGCCCTGAGGCCCATGACGTGAGGTTCACGCTGTGCTCTCTCTCTCACTTGCACCCTCTGGCTCCTTCTCTCACTCTTAGCGCAACTTCCTCAGCCCGATGGCCTTATAAATGCTGCTATTTCCAGCCTGGCCTGCGCAGGCCCCGCCCCCTCACCAGGGCCACACATTGGCGCCACGTGAAAAAGGAACTGCCTGGGCATACGTGGGTTGGAGGGATCTGGCTGCAGGGATAGTGCAACGGTGTAAACACACATTGCCACAAATGCTATCCTGTGACTGCAACTGTGCAAGCCGGCTGGAGCTACAGCTGTGCAAACACAAGATGTTGCAAGTACAACTGGACAGCTGACAAGCACTAGTGCAACCTCGGAACAACTGTCAAGCACTAGTGCAACCCCGTGCAAGCACCATGGGCTGCAAGTGGAACTAGAATCATGGCGGTAACGCTCTGCCACAGTGTTAATTGGGTAACGCCAGCCATGCAAGCGCACAATGCAGAAAGTACAGTCACACCCCCGGTGCAACAGCTCAACACCTGCACAAACGCACGATGGTGCGTGTGTAATGGGGTCATTGTGCAGCTGCCACTGTACGTGCATGCTGTGCTCTGAGTGACACTACCACTGTGCAACACAGCACTGGAAGTAAAAATTGCACAACTGTGCAAGCATGCTATCGTGCAAGTGCAACCGTGCAAGCATCACACGCTGCAAATGCCTGTGGGGAACTGCAGCATGCAAGCCCCTGATGCTGAAAGGGCAATTGCACACGGGTTACCTTGGAAGCTGATTGCTGTGTGTGTAACTACAGCCGAGCCAGTACCCTACACTGAAAGTCTCCCAGGGGCAGTCCTGTTAGTTTGTATCTGCAAAAACAAGGTGGGGTCTTGTGCCACCTTAGAGCAGGGCCGGCTTTAGGCAGTGCGGTGCCCAATTCCAACAATTTCAACGGGGCCCCACAGCAATTTTCGTTGAGCAAAAAAAAAAAAAAGCGGCACACAAAAAATTCCCCCACCAACACGCACACACACATACCCTCCCATGGCGCAGGGAAACCCTGCGCTAAACTCACACCTCCTGCAGTGCAGGCAGCTGCCGCACTCCTCCTACAGGGCCAATGCCCCCTCCCACAGCACACCCAGCACACTTCCAGGTACAGGGCATGGGGTCCCTTTCGGCACGGGGCCTGATTTGGGGAATGGGCGAATTGGCCTAAGGCCGGCCCTGCCTCAGAAACTAACAGATTTATTAGGGCATGAGCTTTTGTAGGAAAACCCACTTCATCAGATGAATTGGAAGGGAAGTCACAGAGGATGGGGCGTATGTAGTGTCAAAGAGGCTAGTCAAGTCAGGGTGGTAGATAGTCATTGGCAGCATTGGTGTGAAGATACAAATATCAAAAGGGGAAATTGCTTTTGTAGCAGGTTAACCATTTACGATCCTTATTCAGGCCTGGGCATTGAGTCATGGATTTGAAAGTAGCCAGCCTGCTACGAAAGAATTTCAAAACCCAATTCCACAGGGAGAGAGCTGAACTGGAATTCATTTACAAATTCAATCCACTCAATTCAGGATTAAATAAGGATCTTTACTAGTTAACGTACGACAAAGGCAATGTCCCCTCTTTTGCTATTCACATCTCCACATCAAATGCAGGGAATGAACCACTTATATCCTGACTTGACTAGCCTCATTAGCACACTAGATACACCCCTGCCTCTGTAACTTCCACTCCAGCTCATCTGAAGAAGTGGCTCTTACTCACAAAAGCACATGATATATTTTTGTTAAGTCTCTAAGGGCATGTCTACACTAGGAAATTATTTTGAAACAATAACTCCCAAAATAACTATTTTGAAATAGCACATCCACAACACAGGGAAGCCTCAAAATTAGTCCGAAACAGGCTCCCTTAATGTGGACGCACTACCTTGACTTAGAGCCCCAGGAAGCACTGGGGAGTCATTACTTTGAATGCCTCTGGGGAGTCGTTATTTCGAAATAGCTGTAGCGGAGAGTCCACAGGACCGTGATTTTGAAATAAGCGGTATTCCTCGTGGAAATCAGGAGTTATTACAGTCATTCCTCATTTAACACTATATATATGTGTCAGAAAATGATCGTGTTAAGTGAAAACGTGTTATGCGGGGTCAATTTTCCCATTGAAAATAATGGAAAAGGTGGGGGTTGCGTTTCCAGCAGTGGTGTCTGTTGAGTCCAGGACATAAGGTTGGGGGAGAAAGGGGACTGAGTTACACCAGGGAGGGGAGGAGTTTGACTCTGGGGAAGGGAAGGGGAGGAGAGGGGAGGGGCATTGGGTTGGGAATATGCCCCTGTGATGGGTCTGCCGGGACCTGCACTGCGTCCGGCGAGGGGGGTCGCCGGGGAACGGCGCGGCGAGCGGCGAACCCTCCGCCGCTTTGCAGGGAGGTGGGGGAAGCCTTGCGCAACCACCAGCAATGGACGGCTGGGGAAACCCAGCCGCCGGCCTGCAAGTGAGGGTGGAGGAGAGGGGGCAAGGCGTCTGGTGAGGGGGAGTCAGCGGGGAATGGCGCGGCGAGCGGCGAATCCTCCGCCGCTTTGCAGGAAGGTGAGGGAAGTCCGGCACAGCCGCTGCAACAGGCCGGCTAGGGAAACCCAGCCACCGGCCTGCAAGTGGGATGTGACGGACCGGGCCGGGTCTGGGCACAGCTGAGGGTGTCCGCTCAGGGCGAATTGCTCAAATTCAGGGCTCCTCACAGCCCCCAGACTGGTGACCTTTCCAAACAGGCCACAAACCAGTCCCACAGAGCGCTTCAGCTGCCTGCCTGAAGCCTCACGAGCAAAACCCCTCCGACACCCCAGCAATATCCGTGCCCCAGATGGCCCCGGGCCTCATACACAGGTGGGGGGTCTTAGAACCCAATCCCACCTACCCAGAACAAGTTCTGTCCGGTTCCAAGAAACCAGCCACAGATCCCAGGTCAATTTCCCCTTCGGATCTTACCCACAAATCACGCTGAGCCAATCCTTTAGCATCTAACATCTAAAGGTTTATTGCTACAAGAAAGAAAAGCATGAGAGTAAGGATGCTAAAGAATCGTACATTACATGCATCGAATCTCCCAGTCTCGATGCAGGCTCTAGCAGAGATGTTATAGCTGCTGGCTTAAAGGTCCTTGTTGCACATCCTATAGCAGGATGGGTCCACAGTTCTTCCCGGCTTGTGATTCCCTGCGAGGCCGCATCTGGGGTCAGAAGCAGATCTGA
The DNA here is from genome assembly GCA_019425775.1 of Rafetus swinhoei. Lineage (NCBI taxonomy): Eukaryota > Metazoa > Chordata > Testudines > Trionychidae > Rafetus > Rafetus swinhoei. Next base: position 539,524 of record JAFJHL010000157.1, on the reverse strand, counting down.
AGACCAAGATGGAGCTGGCCACATGGCCTACTTATACCCCCTCCTGGCTTCTTCCAAGCTGGAGGGAGTCATATATGGCCAGTGGCCAGGTGTGTCTTTGGCCTTCAGAGGCCCATTGTTCCCTGGAGCGTCGCTCATTAGCATGTCCATAGGCAAACATTCCTAGCCCAATACTCAAGCACATTCAGAGAGTCTTCCAGTCTCCATACAGAGTACAGATCCCTAACTCCACACACAGACATTATTCAGCTATATGAAGAGCAGATACAGAATCAGAAGAAAGTAGGCTTTTGTTTGGCCCCTCACATGGCCCCCTTTGTACCACTTTTGGGGCGAACACCCCCCTATGGGTGCAGCAGTGACCCGGCTGCTCCCCTCACAAACCAATAACGTGACATGGGAGTGGAGGAGAGGGGGCAAAGTGTCCGGCAAGGGGGAGTCAGTGGGGAACGGCGCGGCGAGTGGCAAACCCTCTGCCGCTGCAGGGAGGCGGGTGAAGCCCAGCGCAGCCGCCAGCAATGAGCCGGCTGGGGAAATCGTGTTATTCCGGGGACGGTCGTGTAATTCAAAAATGTTCCCTAAAAAAAAAAATCGTGCTATCGCAAAAACGTGTTAAGCGGGCACATGTTAAATGAGGAATTACTGTATTCTGAAATAACCAGCCCCTTATTTCGAAACAACAGGCGTGGTCGTGAGGATGCTCCGCCTGTTATTTTGAAATAAGGGGAGTTATTCTGAAATAACTGCTAGTGTAGACCAGGGCTAAGGTGCCACAGGACTACCCCTTGTTTTTAAAGTTACAGACTAACACAGCTCCCCCTCTGAGACCTAACAGATCTCTGAGTCTCCAAGGTGCCACGGGCCTGCTCGTTGTTTTTTCACTGGAAGTGCAACTCTACAAGCACAAAATGCCACCCCACTAGCACCGAGGTTACTGTGCAGCTGTAGATGTGCAAGCACAACAGGCTGTGAGCCCATTGCTCCTGTGTCCCGTCCTTGGGCCCTGGCGGTGATTCTCGGCTGACCCCCTCACAATGCGCTCGCTTGAGCCCACACAGCAGCAGCCTTTTCCAGGCCATGTCGCCTGCTTGGGCCTTGTGGCCTAAGTTTGTCCCAGTGCATGGTGGGAAAATCTGGGTGACCATTGAGATTTACTTGCTCAGCTCCAGGGCAGATGGAAATGTTTCTGCAAAGCAGAAGTGCTCCAAGTGCGGGGCAGAATGCCGCACCTCTGGATAGTCCATCGGGTGCCTGGGTGGGGTTTAGACCCTGCATCGCCCACATCCCAGAAGAAGCTCAGATAAGGGGGCTCATCCCCCTCCATGAGGCTTTAGAGCAGGACCCAGTTTGGGCTTGACTCTGGCTCAGGAGGCAAAGGGGCAGAGTCCCGTGGCCCTTATTTTAGAAGACTGTCTGGTTTGCAAGCTGCACTGGTGATTCTCTGAGGGTCTGAGGTGTGAATGCCGGGGCGGGGGACCCGCATGCAGCACGGAAACACAAACCTCCCCCTTCCTTTCATCCACAGGCAGCTGGATTTCAGGGAGCGGGTTTGCACAGCACCTAGCACCAGTTGTAGGTTCTAAATCTAGAGAGGACCCGCCTGGGACCATCTTGTCTGACCGCCTGCACAAACCAGGCCCTAGGACTTCTCTAGCTCCATTCCTATGAGGAATTGGAGCAGATCTGCTAGAAAAACTCGATTTAAAACTCCCCAGCGGCGGAGAATCTCGGTGCGCTGTCCCAATGCTTTGTTCCGTGCACAGTTAACAATTTGCTCTTTAAGTCCTATCTGATTGACGGGCGCATTATCAATGTTTTGTTCACTGTGTCCGGATGTACAGACCGCCATCAAGTTGTTCCATCTCCTTCTCTTTGTGGGGTTCTGGGTTCTTTGCCCAGCTCTGGAAGGGGAGTGTGGTGTAGTGGTCAGAGCAGGAGGAGGCTGGACATCAGCAGTTGTAGACCCTACTCCTCTCCCAGCACTGGTCTAGGACAACATTTTTCAATAAATAAATAATACTGCTGCATGCAGTTACCCAGGTGTGAAATGGCCCTATCTGAGCATGACTGGGATGCACTCTGCGCGCCCCTCTATCTTTAATCTGTCACAGATGCCTGTAGAGATAAGGACTGCGTCTGCAAACCAGAGAGATGGGAACTCCCAGCCCATGTATTTACAGATCTTCCTTCAGATACAGTCAACACTGTACAGCGCTGGCTGTATTTGGCTTCTCGACTTGGGCTGTCCTATGCCGCAGATGTGGCTCAAACACCATGGGCGTGCAGGGCAGGGGCAGAGCAACCAGGCTATTTTATAAACCAGATTCTTCCCTTCCAGCAGCACAAAGGAGCAGGCAGGGATGGAGCCAACCTTGCGTCTCGCTGGGGGAGAAGGGGACAAAGCAATGGGCTGTTTGGTGGGGAGCGGTTACAAAAGTCCCCTTGGGATTGTTCCCCTGGTGTGCTGATCACGCTACTGACACCCACCTTTTTACAGCACCCTGTCCTGATGGGCCAGATCCTCTGGTCTCCCCCAGACAAGTTGGTGTAACTGCCCCCTTGAAGAGCAGCACAGACACGGAACCACTTCAGTTCTGGGAGGACTCAGTAGTAGGGCACAACATCCAGGAAACCAGCCCCCAAATGGGACCAAAACCCCCAAATAAATCCGTCTTTCTCTGTGTAAAAGATTTACACAGGGAAAGCCCATCAGGTAAGCCCCGCTTTACCAATGAAAGAGAGATATGCACAATGGTTGTTCCCCCCCCAGGTACCAATTACTTACACTGGAGCAGATTGTAAACAACAGTGTTTTATTATGTACAAACAATTGGATTTAAGTGGTTGCATGTGAAAACAGACAGATCAAAGTAAGTTATTAAATTCAAATGAAAACACAAAGCTAGTTCTAATTAAATCAAGCTGAATATGAGTCAGCAGTGTGATGCTGTTGCAAAAAAAGCAAACATGATTCTGGGATGATTAACAGGTGTATTGCAAGCAAGACACGAGAAGTCATTCTTCCGCTCTACTCTGCAGTAGTTAGGCCTCAGTTGGAGTATTGTGTCCAGTTCTGGGCACCGCATTTCAAGAAGGATGTGGAGAAATTGGAGAGAGTCCAGAGAAGAGCAACAAGAATGATTAAAGGTCTAGAGAACATGACCTATGAAGGAAGGCTGAAAGAATTGGGTTTGTTTAGTTTAGAAAAGAGAAGATTGAGGGGGGACATGATAGCAGTTTTCTGGTATCTAAAAGGGTGTCATAAGGAGGGGGGAGAAAACTCGTTCATCTTGGCCTCTGAGGATAGAACAAGAAGCAATGGGCTTAAACTGCAGCAAGGGAGGTTTAGGTTGGACATTAGGAAAAGTTCTTAACTCTCAGGGTAGTCAAACACTGGAATAAATTGCCCAGGAAGTTGTGGAATCTCCATCTCTGGAGATATTTAAAAGTAGGTTAGATAAATGTCTATCAGGGATGGTCTAGACAGTATTTGGTCCTGCCATGAGGACAGGGGACTGGACTCGATGACCTCTCGAGTCCCGTCCAGTCCTAGTATTCTATGATTCTATGAAATAAAAACTTACTGCAAGCAGATTCTTACCCTAAAGAGCTATTCTTAGATCAGCTGTAGCCTTCAAGTCAGAGACAAACTCTTTTACTCTGATTTGGGTCTCCTGCCCACTTTGGATCTTAGGGTCCGTCTACACAGCAGGGCAAAAGTTGAATTAAGATACGCAACTTCAGCTATGTCAATTGCGTAGCTGGAGTCAAAATAGCTTAATTCGGCATTAGACGCTGTCTACACAGCAGAAAGTCAAGGAAGAACACTGTTCCTGCAACTTCCCTTACTCCTGGGCTATGTCTACACTATAGCCTCTTGCGCAAAAACATATGCAAATGAGGCGAAGCGTGGAATATCCTCTGCGCTCATTTGCATAATTCATGAGGCTCCATTTTTGCACAAAACCGCCTCTTGTGCAAGAGCTGTTCTTCCTGAAAAAAAAGTGGAAGCCTCATTAATTATGCAAATGAGGCACGGCAATATTCCACTCTTTGCCTCATTTGCATATTTCTTGTGCCAAACGGGTCCAGTATAGACATAGCCCTGGTGAAGTGACGATTATAGGAGTCCGAGTAAAAAGTCCTCCAACTCGACATTATTTCGACATAATGGCTTGCTGTGTAGATGTGCACTACGTTATTTCAAAGTAGCATCCGTTATTCCGAAATACCACTGCTGTGTAGACGTACCCTTACTGGGCCAGGCTGTTCCCCAGGCTAGCTGAAGACCAAGGTTCATAGGTTCGCATTGCTTAAACCAGTGATCCCCAACGTGGTGCCATGGCGCCCGCCGGGGGAATTTATGTGCGCCTGCCGAATGATCTGGGCCGGCCCCGCCCCCGGCGCGTGGCGCGTGGGCGGCTCCTGCCCCGGGCGCGTGGCGCATGAGTGGCCTCTGCCCCGGGCGTGCAGCGCATGAGCGGCCCCGCCCCCGAACACACGGTGCATGAGGGGCCCCGCCCTCGGACGCCCGGCGCGTGAGCGGCCCCACCCCCGGGCGCCCGGCAGCCCCGAAAGGTTGGGGACCACTGGCTTAAACAAACTTTTCCCCAGGGCAGGAGCCTTTTGTTCTACACCCCCCTTACGAGGAAAAATACCAGGGTCAAAAATGGAATTCAATACCTGCTGGTATGGTCACGTGTTTTCCTAGTACCAGCCACTGCTTAGACGTCCAGGACAAACAAGGCTGATTACAAGTTGTTAAGTTGATCCCAGATAATGGCTCCCATTAGCAGATTTAAAACTATAAGCAATCTCATATTTCATTTTTCTAACTGCACATACAAGAATGATACATGCACCAAAACAGGAAGTACAGATCCAGGAGACTGCAAAATGAACATGGATCGGTTACACAAGTTAATTCGTCCAAAGCATCTTTGAGTTATGCATATTTATATTCATAAGCCAATTTTCATAAAGCAAGGGGGGAACCTGTCAGGCTGATCTGGAGTTGCAGGGGGCTCTAGCAATTAAAGGGGAGGAGTTAGGACTCCTGGATTCTGTCACAGCCCCTTCCCTTCCCAAGCCAGGAATAGAACCTGGGACTCTGTCCTCACTCTCCCAACACACTTTCCTAACCCAGCAGACCTCCTACATATTTGTACCAAAAATGTAGATGATGCAAGACAAGAGCGGAGCCTGCTCCTGCTCATCTTGGAGAGACAGATTGGGGGGAATCCAATTTGCTGTTCTAATGTCCCAAGACTGCATCCCCGCCCCACTTGTGGGATCCCCCCAGCTCCCCTTGCGCTGGCCCCTGCTGCCTGAGGAAGGAGTCGGCACTCAACCCCCACAACAGTGGCGTGGCCAAGAGCCAGCGGCATGGTCCCAGGGCGACCACTTCCCCCAGAACAATAGCAGGAGCCCACAAGTGAGAGTATTACCGGTTTGTCGGCCCTTTCGTTTCTCCTGAGCCTGGCCACTGTTCAGCTGCTGCAGAGACTTCTCTGTGCCACACGGCTGATGTGCCATGAGAACAGGGCACATGGCCAGATGCCTCCCCAGCCTGATGCCAGCGGCATGTCCTGTCGGAGTGCTGTCCCCAGTGCCCCATCCCCAGACACACCCCAGCCTGGCACCAGGGGGCACTGTGCTACAGGTGTGCTCCCTCCAGTGCCCCAGCCGCACGCCAGCCTGGCACCTGGGGGCATGTGCTGCTGAGCTGCTGCCGCCAATGCCCTGGTCACGTGCCATCCCCTCTGCAGTCACTGGGGCTCCTGGATCAGGATCGGGCCCATGGGGCAGGCCGCGGTGTTTGGAGCTCGTCTCTTATTACTCTGAGCCCGTCTTGCTCCAGCAGCGCGAGCCCCTGGGGCCTGTGGTTGGATTTCCTGGTTCCGGAGCAGTGGGGTTAGCACTGAATCCTCTTCCCGCCCGGGATCTGGGCCAGCTGGGGAAACCGATCCTTGGCAGGAGACTGTCTCTGGAAATCCCGGGGCTGACAGGGGCTGGGAAGGGTTGAAGGAGCTTCCACAGAACAATGGCAGCTGGGAAACTGGGCACGGGGCCCAGGGCACCCAGCCGCTCCCCTTGGAGAGAGCTGGGCTGTTGGGGCATGGCCCCCCAATCCCAGGGGGAGGGGCTGGAGGCACAGGAGGTGGGGTGTATTTGTGGTGGGGGTCAGAGTATACTTGTGGGGCTGCCAGAGCTGTGTTGTGGGGTGTATTGGTGAGAGGTGCACAGGGGGGCTGGGTTGGGCCAGAGCTGCCCAGCACTAGAGGATTTTAGGGAGGGGGACTGTGACCCACAGCCCCCCCGTTACCGCAGCCCTGCCCCCCATCTCTGCCAATGCCCCTCAGTCCTGACCCACAGCCCCTGCTATCCCAGCCTGGGGCCCCTCAGCTGGACTACACCCCCCTTCACGCTCTCACCCGCTGGTTCCTGTTTCTGCCGCGTAATGTTTCCATGAGGTCTCAGGCGGGCCGGGTGTCCCCACAGTGACGCAATCGCCTGGCTCCAGCCACAGGGCTCAGCAGCCTGACCTGAACATCCCACAGCCCAAAGGGCATGACTCTGCCAAGCAGGGGGCAGCCGGCTGGCAAGAGGAGGTGGGGGCCAGGACTGATGCTTTCTAGTCTCAGCTCGAGGAGGGACGTGGGGTCCAGTGGTTACAGCAGGGGGGACTTGGCCTCGGGCCTTGTGAGTTCTAGCTCTTTCTTTCCCCTCTCTCTGGCCTCACGAATAGTGGCCCACTGCATGTCCTCCTTGCCCCCTTTCAATATGGCAGCCCCTTGCACACCCTGAGGGGCCTTCCCTACCCTCCTGTGGCAGGGAGTTCCCTGGTTTACGCCTGGCTGAAGGGCTTCACAGGCGGGGTGGGGTGCAGGCTGAGAGCTCTCCAGGCTCAGCTCTCGGCCCTGGGGAGGGGCTGCGTCTGAGATTGGAGGGGCTTGGATCTGGCCCGGCTGGGCTGGAGTGTGGGCAGCTCTTCAGCTGTTGTGCTCCAAGGGGAAAAGCAGCCCTGGCTGCCTGGACCCTGCTAATCTGGGCTCTGCGCAAAGGGGGCTGCATTCCAGGAGGCACAGGGGGGATAACAGGCTGAGTGGGGGGGGGGCACAAACGGAGTGGGGGCTTCAGGGGGTGGAGATAAGCCTGGTACAGGCCCTGCTGGGTCATCCCTGGGGCCATCCCTGGGGCATGTGTTGGGGGGAGGGGTTGTCTCTGATCCAAAGGGCCCGCCAGGCCTGCAGGGTTTGGAACAGTGTCTGCTGGAGTGTCCCATTGGATCAGAGCCCAGCACTTCAGTCTCAAATGCAGCTATCCCCTTATACGCCCACCCCGCCCTCCCGGCCAGCCTCCCTCCCTCCACCTGCAGCATCCACCACTAGCCCCACCCCGCCTCCCCAGCCACACCCTCCCCAGCCATTGAGCCACCCCCACGCACACTCAGCCACCCCACCCCTTCCTCTCTCCTCCAAGCACCCCTCCCCAGCAATCTAGCAACCCCACATGCGCATCCACCCCAACCCACACCCCTCCCTCATCTTCTCCCTCCAGCAATCGAGCTACCCCCACGCACCCCACTTCCTCCTTCAAGTGCTCCCCAGGCTCCCCCTTGTGTCTCCCCTATTGCTAATCCCAGAAAGGGGGTCCTTTGCACCTGGGGCTTGGGCACATCCCCTGTGGAAGGCCCCTGGGCTCCTGATTGCCTCACGTTGGGGTGGGAGGAGCTGGGTAGATGGGACCCCAAGCCTGGGGCCGGGCTCAGCCCAGACCGGGCTCTGTCATTTAGTGGGAGCCCCTGGTTAAACTATTGCCAGCCCCTGCCCGTCCCAAGCTCCCCAGGTTACCGCCCCATCGCTCCCGCCTCTGCCACACCAGCCCTCTCGCTGCACCGAGACTAAACACACACGCCCCCTGGGCGGGGCCACCCCATATATCCGAGCCGGCCCTGAGCGCAGGAACGCGCCGCTCGCTGCTCCGGACTCTCCCGCCCCGAGCATGGACCCGGCTCGCCGCCTGCTGACCCTAGGTGAGCCCCAGCCCCCGCCGCTGTAAATCTGCTGGAGCGACTTCGGTTTCGCTGGGCACGGGCCCGATCCTGACGCCACTGGCTGTGGTGTAAATCCGCGGGGCAGATCCCACCCCTTTGGTGTATTTTGCTGCAGGGACTCCAAAGTGGAGTGACACCGATTTACAGCGGCTGCTTTCCCAAGTGGTGTGACCGCGGGAGGGCAGGATCCGGCTCAGCCAGTGCCGGCGGGGCTGATTCTCCCCAGCCCGGGGAAACCTGGAGCAACCCAGTCTGCTCCCACATGTTTTCCTTGTACGACTCCAGCGGAGTGAGGCTGGATCCCCTGCTGGTGTAAACGGGCCCGGGCCCCTTGTCTCTGGCGGGATCTGTGGACTGTCCCCAGGGCAAAGGAGGGCTGGACGCGCTGCTCTCTGGCACAGGTTAGCCCAGGAGCGGTGATCCTTTGGCACAGAGGCCAGCTGGTTGATCCAGGGGCCTGGGAAGTGAATCCAGGAGTCTTGACTCCCAGTCCTGCCCCCCCAACCAGACTCTTCGGAGCCCAGGGGCCAGGTTTGAAAGCCTCTTGGGGTGACCATGCCTGCCTCCCACCCCACCCTGCTCTAATCTCCAAACCCCTCCTCGCTGGGACTAGAACCCAGGAGTCCTGACGCTCAGTCCCTGCCACCGCCCCCCAGCTCTAACCACTGCACCCTCTTTCCCCAGGCTACAGAAGCCAGGTTTGTGGAGCGTTTTTCCAGGGCATAGGGGCTGGACTTTACACCGGGAAGGGAGCGGCATAGGGGCCAGGTTCCCTTTGGGGGTGAGCAGGCCTTGCATTCCCCTGAGGGAGTTGTTGAGCGGAGGCCCTCTATTGGAGTGGGGGGCCTGTGCAGACTTGGTCTGATCCTTGAGGTGGGGGGCTCATCCCCTGCAAGCTGCCTCTCTGCTGGGCTTTGGCTGGTGCTGGAGCATGGATCCACCTGGGAGCTGGGAGCTGCAGCAGCAGGACCTGGGTGCCTGGTGTCTCTGGGTGCAGGAGGCCAGATTCGGGGCGGAGTTGACATGTACGTGCCCTTGCCTGGTGTTAGATGCCTTCAGAGCAAACAGTGAACCCGGGACTTCTGGATTCTCTCCCAGTGCTGGGAGAGGAGTGGAACCTAATGGTTAGAGCAGGGGAGGCTGGGAGTCAGGACTCCTAGACAATGTCTACACTGGCGGGTTCTTGCGCAAGAAGACGTCCACACTGCCATGTGCGAGATGTGCTTTTGTGCAAGAGCATCCATGGCAGTGTGGACGCTCTCTTGCACAAGAAACCCCTGCCGCGCAAGAGAGCTTACACTTGTGAAAAAGAGCGTAGCTCTTGCGCAAGACGCCTCTTTACCACGCCTGCACTGTAAATCTTCTTGCGCAAGAGCGGGCGGGCAGCGTGGACTCTCTGCGGGTTCTTGCGCAAGACCCCACCAGTGTAGACATAGCCCTAGGTTCCACTCTCAGTTCCAGGAGGACAGTGAGGTTGAGGGGTTAGAGCAGCAACTTCTGGGACAGGCCTTCTAGGTTCTAACCTCACAGTGGGAGAGGGTCAAGAATTCTCATCTAGGCAGGTGGGTGTACAAAGGGCTGGACCCTGTAGGGTGCACAGTGCCCCCCATCCTATGTCCCTGAGGAGGAGGGGCGTGGCTCCTGGCCTATGATGCCAGCCCAGCAATGACTGTTTTCAGAAATATTTCCTCTCCGTTTTGCCGAGTGCTTAATAAAATGGAGCATTCCCTGCCCTGCCAGTCTAGCCACCCTGGGGGAGGAGAGGGCATCAGTGCTGCCTGAGATGGTGCCCGCCCCTTTCCAGAGCTTGGGGGCCAGACCTGGGCTCCTGGGATGTGAGGCCGGGCATGCAAAGGGCTGCGAGTTGCAGGCAGGCAACGCCGCCTAGTCAACAGCGCTGGCACGAGCATCGGAACATTGAGGTTCTGTCTGCGCTGGGCCTCAGTTTCCCTACCTGCCTTTTGTCTCTGGAGACAGGAGGCCTTTGGGGAGGGGCTGCCTCTCTCTGTGGGTTGATGCCGCACCTGCTGCGATGGGGTCCCTAATTGTGGTTGGGGTCTGTGCACCCCTAGCACGACAGGGGCCCTGACCACAGTTAATGGGGAAGGGAGCTGTGCAGCACCTTTCACCATAAAGCTTCAATCTCGGTCAGGACTGATAGTTGCTGCCGTAATTCACTTAATAACGAGCATTCCCAGGTCAGGCAGAATCTGGGCCAACTGTCTTAGGAGCCTTGATGTAGCTGTAGGTGCCAGATTAATATAAGTGCCCAAGTTTGGCCCGTGGGCTGGGTCCTGCGCTGCATGTTCCAATGAAGCTCCCGTCCTGGCGAGCGCCGTCCTGCTGGCGTGAGGGCCCGCCGCTGCTGTTGTCATTGACGCTGCCTTAGATCCCTGTGGCACTGCCCAGCCAGTCGCTGCCACATGGCACAGGTGCCTGAGTGCTTCATGGGCTGAGCAGGCATGGTGGAGCTCTGGGCTTAAGTCTCAGCTCTGGCACTGAGTGGCTCCGTGCCTCAGTTTCCCCAGTAGTACAGTGGGACAAATGGTCTTTGATTTGCCTTGTCTGCTTGGGTCTCGATGCCCAGGTCTGTACGTGGCAGGCTTGGTACAATGGGACCCTGGCGCTACAGTGGTGTGAGTGCTACATACCAGCTGTGCCTTGTGGTTGGGTGCCAGCCGTTTCTTTGGTCAGTGCCTCTAGAGCAGTGGAAGTTGTGCCCTGGGCTCAGAACACAGCTCCGGAAGCCCCAGGAGGTGAGGGTCCCGCCCTGCTCGGGCTGGCGAGGCCCGGCTGGTGTCCCGTGTCCAGGGGTGGGCGCCGCGCTTAGGGAAGTCGTGGACACGTGGCAGAGAGGCACAAAGATGGTCCGAGGTTTAGCTAACGGGGCCCATGGGGCGAGGTTAGAGCTGGGCAGGGCCGGTCTGAGGACGGACGCCCGAGGAGCTGAGAACGGTCTCCCAGCGCGGGAAGGGCTCTTACTAAGAGCAGGGGGGTTCACTGCTCCCCACGGCCCCCGCGGGACCTTCCTACCTGCCCGCTGGCCGGGAGAGGGTGGCTGTTTTGCCTGGGATGTCAGAGGCAAGCGGGTGGGGCGAAGCGCGGGGGGGGGATACTTGCAGGTGGAAGAGGAGGCTGTGGCATCCCCGTCCTTGGGGGGCTTCAGCACTGGCTGCCCAAGTCCCCACCGGGAGGTGCAGATGAGTCCTGCCTCGGTGCAGGGCCCGGACCAGCCCTGCCTGCCTGACTGCATGAGGCGAGGGCCCGGGACGCCGTAGCCCCTTTGCCAAACGCCCGCGCTGGTCCCAGCAAGCAGCCACTGGGCTGGAATTTAAGGAGCAGCTGGGCCAAGCTCCAAGCTGCATCTCCGGGCCTGGGTCGCAGGCGGGCCGGGCAGAGGCAGGGCAGCCATGGCCGCCGGGCCCCGCCCCAGCGCCCCTTTGGACTCTTGGCAGCCTCTGGGGACTTGGCTGGCGTCTCCAGCCCCATCCGGAAGCAGCGCCCACTGCCAGGACCCCTAGTGCATCAGGGGGAGGAACACCGGGGCGGATTCCAGAGGAAACTACGGCTCAGCCCTCCTGAGAAATGAGCAGCTAAATCAATCCAGCTGGGCTGGCTGCCTCTGGGGGCTGCGGGCAGGAATGGTGGGGATAAGTCCCCCCCTCCCCTCCAGCTCTGTCATCTTAAGCCATTGTGGCCCAGGAGGCTCCCTTCTCCTGAGGCCAGAGCCGCCAGCTGTTCCTTCGAGGCCGGCTCTGGTGGCTCCCCGGAGACTCTGTGTCTGGTGCAGAGCAGAACAGCCTGGGGGGAGGGGAGGTGTTAAGGAGGGAGCTGCCTTTAGCATGCGGAGTAGTAGGCAGTTATCCCACAGGGAGCTATGTGATGTGGGGGGGTCCTGCCCCCAGCCCTCTCCGATGCTTCCATGCCCAGACACCCACCCCAGACCTCCCCTGCAGGTCTCTGCTGCTGGTGCCATGGGGCAGGATGGGGGCTCCTGAGGGCGAGGGGAGGGGTGCCTGGCTAGCTGCTCTCTGTTGACCCCCCCCACTTTAATGTTCCTTTCCCCGTTCTGCCCCCTGGGAAAATATTCGTGGTCCTCGGGCGGCAGCTGCTGGCCAAGGCGTGGGGGGAGCGGATGGGACAAAGGCTTAGTTATTTGGAGCCATTCCTGGGGAAGGGAGGGGTATGGCTCATTGCCCCGCCCACCCCATGTCCCTGGAGCCCCAGGGGGCCGGAGTGTGTGGGGGTGGCAGACCAGGCAGGGCGTGCTGGACCGTACCCTGGGAGCGCAGGAGGTGGGGCGAGTCCCCGTCGGGGCTGGGGGTGCTAGCTCCAGTGTGGCTGTACTGGGTCCAGAGAGCCGGGCGGGGGGCAGTTCGGAGCTAGGGAGCAGGGGAGGCAGGCTGGACCCAGGGGGTAGGTCAGAGGCTGAGGGGCCATGTTGGGCTCCGTGAGCAGGGGGGCAGTTTGGGGTTCAGCTGGGAATCCAGGGTCAAGGGGTCGAGGAGGAATCGGGGGGGTGTTTAGGTCTCAGCTGAGGTTGTTCCATGATTCACAGCTTCCCGGCATGGCGGGTGGGGGCGGGGGGCAGCGCTCACAGTGGTCACTGCCTGGCTGCTGCCAACTGATGGGGCAGCCCAGGGTAGCCCAATCCCCTGGCTCCTGCCAGCCGCACGGGGCTCCTGCTAGTGCTGGGGCAGCAGCAAGCCCTGGTTAAAGTGCTGGAGTATTATTACTGCAGCCCGGGGCTGTCCCAGCAGGGGGCGCTGTGTGGAGTGGGGCAGAAGCGCTGGCTGTGGGGGGAGCACCCAGCTGCACCTCCCAGCAGGGGGCGCTGAGGGCAGGGGGTTCTGGGTGTGCGGTACTGGGGCAGGGAGGGCCGATTCCCTGCTAAGAGGGCTGCTCTGGGGCTGGGTAGGTGGGGCAGGGCTGCATGGGGGATTTTGGCCACATCCGGGGGGTGGGGGTGTAGCAGGGGCAGGGCCCCAGGATTGCGTCTCTGTGGCAGAGTCACAGCAGCTCCTTGCACACAGGAGGGCTTGAAGGATTCTCCCCGCTTCAGCCTGGCTGGTGTTTGAGCAGCTGGGCGGGTCCTGGGGGCTCCTTGTTCACACACCTCAGATGTGGGAACATCCATGTCTGTGCCGACGCACGAGTGGGTGACACACGTGAGCGCCCGTGCGTGGGTGTGAGCGCACCGGTATGCATATCTGTACTTGTGCACAAACGTGTGTGTGCATGCTGGAGTGTGTGTGCATGTGCACACCAGCCTGTGCGATGCATGTGCAGGGCGTGTGTGTAATTGGCAGTAGGGAGGTCTCAGGACATGGACTCAGGGGTGCAGTTTAGTGCAGGGACGTGTGCAGAACCCTTCCGATTGGAGTCTCAGGGGGGCACCAGCGAACCGGGTGTCCTCGGGCACATAGGGGAGGCAAAAGGGATTTCCCCGGCAGAAATGGGCAGTGCCCAGATCCTTCTCGTTGTGGGGGGGGTTGAAAGCTCCCCAACTCAGAACCCCTTCCCCCTCCCTTTCCCAAATGAGGGACCAGCCCCAGCCCAGGCATGGACACTGGGTCTATGGCCTTGGTGTGGGGCAGGGGTGCCCCCTGGAGGCTGAGGCTGTGCAGTGCTGCTCTGTGGGGGGACAGATTCCATGGGGGTGGGGCTGGCCTGGGCTGGCCTGGCCTTGGGGATCAGGTCCCTTGTGCTCCAGACTTAGCCCACGATGCTGCAGACCAAACATGGCTGACAGGCATCTTAGGTAATGGGTTCGGCCCTGCTGCCTAGCTGGGGAGCAGGACTCCTGGGTTCTGCCCAAGCTCTGGGATGAGGGGAATGGGGGCTAGTGGTTACAGCACAGGCTGGGAGCCAGGACTCCTGGCTTTTAACCAGGCAGAGAGGGGAGCAGGGTCTAGTGGTTAGAGTGGGGCCTGGCTGCCAGGACGCCTGGGTTCTAATCCTAGCTCTGCCCTCACGTCCATGGGCCACCTCACGAGAAAGGCCTCCGTCTGGGGTGGGGTTTGCCCTAGCAAGGCTGGGGCAGCCTGAGCAACGGGCCCTGCTGACACCCTGGTTACAGAGAGCCCCAGCGGCCAATGTCTCCTCTCTCCGGGCAGGACCAAGCCTTGTGCTTTTAACGGGAGGGGCGGTCACCCCCGGGACCCAGCAGCGTCTCTATCACTTGCAGTGGAGCCGGCTGTGCGCTCTGCAGCCGGGCGCTGGCTCCATCCCCAGCTAGGGGCTGGGTGCAGGAACCGCTGGGTCAGTCTCTGGCCTCCTCCTCCAGGGAGCATCCGGGGGAGACAGAGCAGCGCTGAATTTCAAAGCAGCTCCCTTCCGAGGGGGGGCCAGTGGGGTTCCTCAGCCTGCGGGCTTCCCCTTTTCACAGCCCCCATCCCATTCTTTTCACCAGCCTGTGGTCGGTAGCTCTGAGCAACAGCCTGTAAATAAACATTAGCAGGAGGTGGCCGATCCAGGGCAAGAACCGAGCGCAAAGCGGATTGAAAGCAGCCTGCGTTGTCTCTCTGCCCCATCCCCCTCCTCGTTCCCCCCAGGCACTGACTTCAGGAGAGTCATTGCCCGGCTGTGCCTCAGTTTCCCCATCTGTGACGTGAGGAGAATGTGCCTCCCTTGGTCTATTGCCACGAGCCTTTTGTCTCCCAGACCGGCTCTCCGTGTCTGGGCAGTGTCCTGCGCAGTGGGGCCCTGACCTCGGGCAGCGCCTGGCACAACAAGGGCACCGATCTCAGTCTTCGTCTGCTCAGAACCTGGCACGATGGAGGCTCCTGCACTTTGTGGCTCTGACACCCAGTAAGAGACCCCGTTGTCCAGGCCCAAAGGCCAGTTCCCCCTGGAACCCAGGATCCCAGCCAGGGCTGATTTCCCAGAGCGCCAGGCGCGGGTCGGCGGATTGGCAGGTCAGGAGGGGCTGGGGGTGTGTGTGGCCGAGTATCACTTAGTCCTGCCCGTGGTGCCTGACCCTGTCTCTTTGCCTTCCAGGGCTCTGCATCGCCCTCCGCCTGTGCGGCATCATGGACCAGAGCAACAGCATGTTAGGTAAGGCCAGCTCCCCCGGCCGGCCTTCCTGAGCGCCTGGCTCTCCGGCTGCAGTCCCTGCCAGTCCCTTTCCCCTGGCTCTGGGGAGCTGGGAGCAGCCCCTTGGCCTGGGCGCCTTGGGACGGGTTTTACAGCACGGCAGGTGCACGCAGGGGAGAGGAGAAGGCGCCCGGTGTAGCCCTCACCCTCCCTTCCCTGCCCCATGGCCAGCAGAGAACAGACACCGTGGCTGGGGCTGATCCCCTCTGTAGCAAGGATGTTAAAATGTGGTTAACTGACTAGTCGACTAGTCTATAGGCACTTTCGCATTCCTCCTTTGAAATGTACAAGAGCCCCCACTGATCCCAGGCTCCATGGCTTTGAAATGTACAAGAGCCCCAATGGGGACTCTTGTGCATTTCAAAGAAGGCACCCGAGTGCAGCCCCGAGTCAGTGGGACTTCCCGCTGGCCTGGGCTCTATGTGGAGGAATGCGGAAGTGCCTATAGATTAGTCGACTAGTCAAAAAACGATCCGATAAGCAAATGCTTATTGGATAGTCAACTAGTCTTTAACATCCTTATTCTGTAGCCAAGAGTCTGGGGCTGGCCCCAATCAAAGCCCCCGATGGCTCAGCCGTTAGTAGCATTCAAGCCCCACCATCTGCAGGTGTCTCCCTGCCACCCCAGAAAACCTGGGGCTGAACTGACCCTGGGACTCATGCACACAGAGGGGGCTTGTCTTAGGGATCCAGCCTGTGCACCCTGAGCCCAGCTCTGCTGCAAATCCCAAGAGGGTATTCGGACAAATTTCGTTGACCCCCCCAGGGCCTCCCAGTGCTGCACACCAGGGTTCCCTCTAAGCTGCGCACCTTCGTGGTCATTCATTACAAACTGTAAGTCCTCCACGTCATTTTAAGAGCCACGCAGCAGCATTCACCGCTCACCTTCCTGCTGGGACAGAAGGGGAGTGGCAGCGGCGGTGGCAGCAGCAAGTGGCCTGGTGGGTTCCTGGTGGTGGGCAGATGCCCTTTTGCCCTGCCTGGAGCCAGGGCGCATGAGGTGAGGCTGCTCCAGCTGGAACAGGCCTCATGTGGCTGCCACTTTACTCCAGCTGGAGCTGGGGCCATCCATGGTGCTATTTTTAGTATCGCTGTCCCGCAAGGACCGGGACCATGGTATTAAAAATAGCACTGTGGGCAGCTTCTGCTCCAGTCCCAGCACATGGTCCTGCCCCGCGGGAGCCGCTGGGTCTGGAACCGTGGTACTAAAAATAGCACCATGGCCCCGGCTCCACCCCCCACAAACTGCTTTCCACGTGAAAGGCAGAAGGTGAAGGAAGGGTCAGGGAGAAAACTAAGGGCAAGGTGGATGAGGAGAGGAAGAGGCTTGTGCTGAGGTGGGAGGAAGCCCTACAGCCAGGAAAGCTGCGCTGGGATCCCGCCCCCCATGCTGGTTACAGGGAGGGTTCCCAGCTGAGCCCCCACATACGGTGCAGCTCACGGGCCCAGGAGCTTCCCCGGGTGGGGAGCACAGTCTGGGACGTGGGGCAGCTCAGAATCCAAACTCGCCTTGTGTCCGATTTTGGCCCCAGAGCCGAGCAGGCAGGGTCCCCAGGAGCCAGAAAACTCTGATTTGGGTCTGAGTGATGTTAGGTTTGACTTGGGGGGGGGGTGAAAAAATCCCGGATTGTGGCCGGAAGCGGCTTTTCAGTGTGACAGTGAGGCCAGGGAGAGCGGGAACGACGGCAACAGCAAGGGGGAAAGTGGCCGAGATGGGAAACGTTTCACTTGGCCCGATGCCCGGCTCCGCCCGTCTGTGCAGGGGCACCACCCGGCTCATCAAGGCTCCTGGGCGGGGGAGCTGGTTGGCCGGCCCTGGCTGGTGTCCGCCGCTTGCCAGGTGCCCAGGAATGAGAGTCAGCAACTGTAGTGTATGAAGGGACAGTCCCACTGTGCTGGGGGGCTGTGCTTTGCTAGCTGACCATGCCCTGCTCTTCCCACCCCTGTAGGTGCCTCTGAGGTCTGTCCAAACCTAATCTGCCCATCAAATGCCACGTGTGTGAACAGCACCCACTGCGCCTGCCTGGATGGATTCCAGTCACATGGGGGTCGCTTCTTCAACAACACATTGGAGACCTGCGACGGTAACGGGGCTGCCACATTTTCTGGGAGGGGAGGGGGCTGGACAGAGCTGGACATTGAAGGGGGAGCAGCCACCCCCAACGCAAGGGTGAGCGCTGCCCTCCTGGGGCTAAAACCGGGATGCGAATGGTTAACCCGTTACCGGTGGTGCTTACTGGTTACAGGGCTGAAGCGCATCCCCCTCCCTGCCCACCACCTGTTGAATGGGTTAAACATAACGATTAACCTGCAAACGGATGAGCCGGGATTTTACATCCTTACTCCAGTGGAGGAGCCGGGCAAAAGCCGGGAGTTGGGCTGTGTGGGTTGGGCACTGGGTGGGGCCCATCACACTGACCAGTCGGAATTAGGGACGCATACAATCCCATTTAGTTAAACGTTACATTTAAACACCTACCCTGGATCCCGTGGGCACGGGGCTGCTCCAGCCTGTCCGGGCCTCCATAAACCAGTTACTGGCAAACATCTCTCAGTACGGCTGATGTCAACCCAGGGCTGATGGTATTCGGCCCGTGGGCCAGATCTGGCCCTCCAAGCCACCGGATCCAGCCCGTGGACACAGTGAGGAGTCCCAGGCAGGCTCCCTGCTTGCCGCACCCACCCGCACGCCGCTGAGAAACGTGGCTGCCTGAGCCATTTCTCTTTCACAACTTTGAGCCCAGAAGAGAGGGGGGGAAGGTTTCATGAGCTGCCCCCACTCCCAGATCAATCCCATTGGCCAGTTTCTGGCCAATTGGAGCTGCCTGTTTGAAAAGCACCAAGCCCCCTCCCCTCTGGCTCCTAGTTATTCACAGACACGCACACGGCCCCTGCAGCCTGTGCAGGGACGGGGCAGGCAGGGAGGCTGCCTCAGAAACATGCCGGGCTGCTGGCCAGGAGTCATCCAGCCCCTCCCTCCCCTAACCCTCTGCCCTCTACTCCTGCCCCCTTACCCCACATAACCCAAACCCTCTGCCCCATCCTGATCCCATCCCCCTCCCAGAACCTGCACCTCAATCCTCTGCCCTAGGTCACAACCCAAACCTCTGCTTCCCCTCCTGTACCCCAATACCCTGCCCCAGGTCACAACCCAAACGCCTGCACCCCAGTCCAGTGCCCAGGACACAACTGCCTCCTTCACCCAACCTCCATCCCAGACCCCACATCTCCTCCGTTAATATCGTGAATGAGTGCGGCCCACAACCGCTTACCAAAGCCTGGGAGTGGCCCCTCCCATCAGAAATTATTGCCCACCCCCCTGTTAACCGATTACATCCCTAGTCTCAGTCCCTGCCTGGGCCCCAATCAGCCCCTCGGTGTCTAGGGGCAGAGGGACCCCACAGATCCCTGCCCAGAGGAGCAGAATGGGGCAGCCCCAGCTAAACCTTTCCCCTCCCCCATCCCCTGGCTGGGCTATATGGGGATGGGGGCCGGGAAGAGGCAGCTTGTCTGGTGCTTGGGGGGCTGGGGGCTCAGAGGCTGTGTCAGACAATCTAGTAGCACAAACGAGTAACTGAGAATCGGGGCCTCAGCCTGTAAGTGCTGAGGGGCCCGGTCCCTGGTCCTGTCACCCAGCTCAGTGTGAGGGTGGGGGATACGGGGAACGTCTCCCTGCCCAGGACTGGACCGAGCGTCCCCTCTTGCCTTGCAGATATCGACGAGTGTCTGGGGCCCAACCCAGTGAACTGCGGGCCCGATGCCAAGTGCAACAACCTGCCTGGGAGTTTCTACTGCACCTGCGCCGATGGCTACGAGTCCAGCCCTGGGAAGGCCAGGTTCCCGAATGCGAGTGAGAACAGCTGCCGGGGTGAGCTCTCCCCTGTCCCCGTCTGCTGAGCCCCCTTCCCATGTGCTCTGTCCCAGCAAGGGGCCACCCCGGGGCTGCTGCCGGCTCTGGCAATGGCCCGTCAGCGAGGCTAAAGCAGGAGTAGGCAAAACATTTTAATGGGGCCCCACTACAAGATGTTGATACATGATCAAGGGCTGCTTTCCATGGAGGAGATGTGGGGTGTGGGACGGAGGGTGGGTGCAGAAGGGTTCTCGGGATAGAGGACTGGAGGGTGGAGTCTAAGGCTAAAGTCTAAGTCTATGTCTACACTACGGAATTGTTTCAAAATACATTATTTTGAAATAATAACTCCCAAAATAAGTCTTTCGAAATAGCGCGTCCACGCTACAGGGAAGTCTCAAAACTCGTCCGAGGCAGGCTCCCCTAATGTGGACGCACTGCCGGCTTAGAGCCCCAGGAGGCGCCGGGGAGTCATTACTCTGAATTACTCGGGGGAGTCGTTATTTCCAAATAGCAGCCCTGGAGCATCCACACGACCGCGATTTGAAAAGAACTCTTTTGAAATGAGCGCTATTCCTGGGGATGTTCAGTGGCGACTAATTTGCTAGTCGAGTAATCGATGGAAACTAGTCGTTAGGGGAAAGGCAGTGACAGCGCTCACTTCCCGGTCTCAGGACAACACCCCACCCACGCACCCACCCGCTTTGCACTCTTAAAGGGACAGAGAGGAGCGGCACACAAAGACGCTGGCTCAATCTCTGGTCCCCTGCTGGGTCTCAGGACAACCTCCCCCTGCCGCCACTTGGCCTTTTAAAGAGAGACAGGCGTCCCTTTAAAAATGCAGGGTGGCTTGTGGGGGGCGGAGCTTGTGCTGAGACCCACGGACCAACTGCTGCTGCTCTGTCCCTTTCAGGATGGGGGATGGCAGTGGCGGGGTGTGGGGGGCGTTGTCCTGAGACCTGAGATTGAGACAGTGTCTTTGTGCACCAGCTCCTCTCTGTCCCTTTATGAGTGCAAAGCAGGGGCGGTGAGGCGGATCGAGTAGTCGATAGAGCTACCTGATAAGCCCCTGCTCAGGGTAGCCGACTACTCGATTACTCCTTCACATCCCTGGTTAGCATTTGATGTCTTCCCCAATCCCCTCAGCACAGGGAGCAGCCAGCCACTTTGAGCGATGCTGCTCCCTGCTGCAGGGGCGGCTGCGGCCGGATGAAAAGGCTCGTTGGGCTGGATCCTGCCCACCCCCGGGCTAAAGTGTTTGAATTTGCCCCTGTTACTTTATTGCGTGAGCTCCCCTGGGGCCAGGCAGACAAGCTCTCTGCTGGCCCCTCAGGAGGGCAGCTGCCAGTTTCAGGGACCCTCCCACTCGCACAAGCTCCCACATGGGCAGGGCTGTGAGGGGGCACATGCTGTGACTGGCATCTCCAGCCCAGGCTTCCCTGGGACACCCTGGCTCCCAGCAGCCTGGCGCGGGGACACATGGGCATCTGGGGGGCAGCAGCCGTGCGCTCCGGGACGTGGTTCACTTTTCATCCTGTTCCCTGGAGGCTAAGGGAGTGAGGGGAAAGTACTCGCACCCCGTGCAGGCCTCTCACACCTGGCTGGCAAGCTCCCTTCACCAGGCAGGAGTGAGAGACATGCACGGATTGTGAGCACTTTCCCCTCACTCCCTTAGCGTTAAGGGAACAGGATGAAAAGTGAACCGTGTCCCGGTGCGCACGGCTGCCGCCCCCGCAGCACCCAAAATGGCGCCCTTGCATCAGAGCAGCCCAGGGTGGCCTCAGTGTAGCTGAGTCAGGCCTGGGATTGTTCAGCTCCAGAGCCTGGTTGCCTGGGTCCCGTCACCCCACTCGGTACCAGTGGGGGATGCAGGAACGTCTCCCTGCCCGGGACTGGACCCAGCGTCCCCTGTTGCCTTGCAGATATCGACGAGTGTGCGAGGCCCAATCCAGTAACTTACGGCCCCAACGCCACCTGCACCAACCAGCAGGGGGGTTACAACTGCACCTGCACCGATGGCTACGAGTCCAGCTCTGGGAAGGCCAGGTTCCTGAACGCGAGTGAGACCAGCTGCCAAGGTGAGCTCTCCCCTGCCCCCACCTGCCGAGCTCCCCGCCCCACGTGCTCATTCCCAGCAAAGGGCCGCCCCAGGGCTGCTGCCAGCTCTGGCAATAGCCCGTGAGCGAAGCTGAGATGAGACGTGACCCTCCCACAGACCCTGAGGCCGGGCTCACCACCGGTGCCTGGTACTTGGTCGGGGAATAGACCCCGGGGTTAGAAACAGCCCCATGGAGCAAACTGCTCGTGCTGCAGCGATGTGCTGGGAGGGGGAAGGGGCCCCAGGAACTGGCTAAAGCTGGGCTGGGCAGTCATTTTCGGTGGGGCCCACTTCATGATTTTGATAGTCAAGGACCACACTTTCTAAGGTGGGGATGCGGGGTGTGGGATGGAGGTTTTGTGCAGAAGGGAGCTCGGGGTGCAGGACTGGGGTGCAGGAGAGGGTGCGGGGCCTGAGAGGGACTCTGGGTGAAGGAGGGGTTGTGACCTAGGACAGGGCATTGCAGTGCAGGGCCCAGGAGGGGGTATGGGTGCAGGAGAGGGTTCTGGCCTGGGGGAGGAACGTAGAAGTGGGTGCAGGAACTGGGAAGGACTTTGGGTGTGGGAGATGGTGAGGTATCAGAGGCAGGCTCTGGCCAGGTGACACATTAGCAGCTCCTGGCCAGAAGCCCTCTCAGGCTTCCCTGCCTGCCAGCAGCCCCAGATCGCTCAAAGCAGCTGGGTGTCCCATGGGGCTCCCTGTGCAGCAGGAGGAGGCTTGCTTGCTGCTCCCGCCCCAGGAAAATATTTCAGCTTCTATTGGCCAGAAACCAGCCATTGGGAGCTGAGAAATTGTGTTGCATGGCCCCGCCTCTAGCAAAATCTCTCAGCTCTCATTGGCTGGTTTCCCCAATAGGAGCTGAGAGATTTTGTTCGGGTGGGGCAGCGTGTGAAGTCTCCCCGTCTCCAGCGCAGAGAGCCATGGGGAGTTACCAGCTCCTCTGGGTGACGCTGCTCCCTGCTGCAGGGGTGGTTGCCGTCCAGACTAAAAGGCTTTTCGGGCTGGATCCTGCCCCTGGGCTAAAGTGTTGCTGAATTTGCCCCTGTTACCCTATTGCTTGAGCTCCCCCAGGGCCAGGCAGCCGAGCTACCCTCTGGCCCCTAGGGGTGCAGCTGCCAGTTTGGCAGGTGTCATGGCAGGGCCATGGGGCAAGGCGAGCATCCCTGTCAGGCTTCCCTGCCTGCCAGCAGCCCCAGACCTCTCAAAGCAGCTGGCTCTCCATGGGGCTCTCTGCGCTGCAGGGGGAGGCTTCGGTTGCTGCCCCCAACCCTGGCAAAATCTCTCAGTTTCTATTGCCCAGAAACTAATCGTAGGGAGCTGAGAAATTGCGCCTCACTGCCCCCGCCCATAGCAAAGTCTCTCCGCTCCCATTGGCTGGTTTCCTACCAATAGGAGCCAAGAGCTTTTGTTGAGGGTGGGACAGTGTGTGAAGTCTCCCCCACCCTGAAGCGCAGAGAGCCACAGGGAGCAGCCAGCTGCTTTGAGCGACGCTGCTCCCTGCCGCAGGGCGGCTACAGCCGGATGAAAAGGCTCATTGGGCTGGATCCTGCCCACCCCAGGTTAAAGTGTTTGAATTTGCCCCTGTTACTTTATTGCTTGCGCTCCCCTCTGGCCCCTAGGGGGGCAGCTGCCAGTTCGAGGGACCCTCCCACTCCCCCAAGCTCTCACATGGGCAGGGCTGTGAGGGGGCACATACTGTGACTGGCATCGCCAGCCCAGGCTTCCCTGGGACACCCTGGCTCCCAGCAGCCTGGCACAGGGGCACATGGGCGGGTTGGCTCTGCAGCGCCTGAGCAGCCCAGGGAAGCTGCAGTGTAGCTGAGCCAGGCCTGGGATTGTTCAGCTTTGGTTGCCTGGGTCCCGTCACCCCACTCGGTACCAGGGGGAGATGCAGGAACGTCTCCCTGCCCAGAACTGGACCCAGCGTCCCCTGTTGCCTTGCAGATATCAACGAGTGTGCGAGGCCCATTGCAGTAACCTGCGGCCCCAACGCCACCTGCACCAACCTGCCTGGGAGTTTCTACTGCGCCTGTGCCAATGGCTACGTGTCCAGGTCTGGGAAAGCCAGGTTCCTGAATGCGAGTGAGACCAGCTGCCAGAGTGAGCTCCCCCCTGCCCCACTTCCTTAGCCCCCTACTCCACGTGCTCATTCCCAGCAAAGGGCTGCTCCCGGGGCTGCTGCCAGCTCTGGCAATGGCCCGTCAGCGAGGCTGAGATGAGACGTGACCCTCCCCTGGTCCTGCAGAGCCTGGGGCCGGGAGCAGAGCCTGGGGCCGGGTGCTTGGGCGGGGAATAGACCCCAGGGATAGAACCAGACCTAGGGAGCAAAGTTCTTGTGCCGCAGCGATGGGCTGGGGAGAGGGGAGGGGTCTTGTGGACCCAGCCCCCCAGCCTCTGGGCTGCTAGTGGCCTCTGAGCGTGGGAAGGGGCCTCCATTTATGAGCCATGGAGATAGTCCTGTGCGCCTTGCCCCATGGCCCTGGGAGGAGGGATCACCACAGCCCAGTGCACCCCAGTCTGCCCCCAGGGCAGAGCACCACCACTGCAGCCACAGCCCCTCAGGGTGCAGCGTGGGTGCAGGACCCTAAAACAGCTTCACAGCCGCTGGGTCGGCCCCTTCTGTGGCTGCCTCCACCTGCCAGTGGCCCCCCCCCGCCCCTTCCCCTCCCTCACCAGCCAGCAGAGACTCACCCCCTCCCAGCTCCTGGCTCCAGCCCCCCAGCCTGGCTTCTCCTCCGGCCTTTGTCCTGCTTCGGGGTAGGTGTCACCTGGTCTCACTCCCTCCTGGGCTCAGTTACGAAGGGGGGTCGGCCACTGTGCACACGAGGGGGCTGTCAGACCAAAATTCCCATCACCACCCAGGCCTTAATGCAGTGTGCAGGGAAACTGAGGCACACACAGTCGAACGCACACGCAACAAAACAGGGAAAATAAAATCCCCAGTTCGTCACACGGGCCACGCCCCTGGTCTGCCCCCCACGGGCTGTGGGGAGGAGAGACTAGCCCCAGCAGGGGTCTGCCTGGCCATGCCCCGATCCACCCCTACTTCCGGCTGGGAGCTGAGCCTTTCCAGCCCCAAAATGCTAGGGAGGGCGGCAGGGGAGGGTGTTTCCTCTGGGGGCCATTATGCCCCGTTATGTGCTAGGGAGGTTGGACCGGAGAAGGAGCCAGGGCTTTCCAAAGCCCTCGTTTGCCACGGTCAGCCGATAAGTGCGTTTTGTATCAAGTCCCAGCCGGCCCCTCCCGGGGAAAGCGTCGGGGAGGGCAGAGCACGGGGCTGCAGAACTGGGAGATCTCGGGATCCTGTTCGTCCCAGCACTTCCCCTGGCTGGGATCTTGCCCAGCCGGGCCTGTTCCCAGTCCCAGACCTCATGGGATAAGCACAGCCCATGTTCTGGGGCAGGTCTAGGCACTAGGCACATTAGAGATTGTGCAGTGGAATAGTCACGTAGCCGCATGAAATCTTCACCGTTCCTCGACTATTCGATAGTCCCCGGGGGCGGGGCCGGCAACCAGAGTGCTCCCAGCCCCCTCCCAGGGAGCCCCCTGCCACCCTGTGCTGCTGCCTCTATGTCAGAGGCAGCAACACGGGGTGCCAGGTGAGAGCCGGTCGGCGAGGGGAGCCGGTTTAAAACCCAGCTTCCGATGCAGACCAGCGGCCTGCTGCCCCACGCTGGCAGTGTGGGGTGGCAGCAGCCCCTGTGGAAGCGGGCTGGGTTTGAGTTCCCTGGGGATGGAGGCTACTTCATTGGAGCCTCCCCTGCACGTGTGCGCACACACACACACACACACACACACACACGTGTGCGCGCGCACACACGCGCACGAAGCGCTGCTACCTCTAATAGAGGCAACAGCGTGGGGAGGGGGGCAGGCGTTGCCGGGGAGCTGGTGCTGTGATGAATCAGCTTTTAAGTTGGTCCACCCAGCACCAACTTTTCCCTGCCTCCCACCCCCGCTGCCTCTCTAGGAGGCAGTGGGGAAGGGGAGCCCAGGTGGGTCCGGGCTCCAGCCTGCCCCCCTCACCCTCCATGCTGTTTCCTCTCTATCAGACGCAGCAGCGTGGCAGGGGGGGTGGGGGGGCAGGCAGCTCCATTGCTCATGGGGAGCCAGCTTCTAAGCCAGCTCCTCAGAGGCCCTGGCTCCTGCTGCCCCCCCACCCCGCCCCGCTGCCTCTGCTACAGCAGTGGGGAAGGGATGCACGTCATGGACAAGATTCACCGCTAAGCCCAGGGCGTGCAGCCGTCTGCGCGCTCACATCCCTGCCCGGCACGAGGAGGAGTCGGGGCAGTGACCCCAGCCAGCATCCTGGGGGGGTGCAGGGAGAGCTGCACTGGGAGCCACGTGGGGAGGTTCCCGAGGGCTTGTCCCGGAGGCCCCCGGCTTGTGCTCGCTGGCCAGTGCCCTCCCGAAGCGCATGGATAGCTCCCGGCCTGGAGCGACATCACACGGGCGGCTACCCTCCCTTACACCCAGTCCCCGAGCTCGGCAGGTCTGGACACCTGGGCCCCAAGGGAGTGCAGGGGAATGGGGCGGGGTCCCTTTAAGTAGGCTGCTTGCCCACGGGTGTCCAGAGCTCGTTGCCGAGCTCGGAGATGGGGAGACGGAGGGTAACCGCCCGTGTGACGTCGTTCCGGGCAGGGAGCTATCCGTGCGCTTCGGGAGGGCACTGGCCAGTGAGCACAGGGTGTTACAGGAACCAGGAGCAGTCAGTACAATCCACCTTGGGGATAGCCCAGCCCCCAGAGCCAGCTAGACTCCCTTCTCCCTAAGCCAGCCGAAAATTAAACTCACCCACCCAGCAACTGGTCCCATCCCCGCCTCCACTTTAGTCCGGCTTCCCCCCCGGGGCCCAGGGTGTTATCTGCTCTCACCTGGTCCTCAGGATGTGAGAGACTGATGTACTTCCCCAGTGAGTTGTGCCTGGATGCCCCCTTCTCATCCAAATAGCCTTGCAGTGCCCAGGGGAAACTGAGGCACACACACGCGCAGAGAGTTACTACAGAACAGCACAGGACAGTAGAATCCCACACAACACAACAAAGCAAACAGAGTGACTACAGGGACTAGAAGAGTGAAAACATCACCCCCTCCCCCTTTGCTTTCCCTTCCTAGCCAGGCCCAGCATTTCCCCTCCCCCATCTCTTACTCTTCCTTTTCCATCCTTTCCCCAGATCTCACTTGCTCCCTGCTGCTGGAGGGCCTCTCTCCCACAGACCAGGTGAGTGGGGCCTGGAGCCCGGGATGGGGGGAAGGAGGGGACGGACCCCCGATTCCCCTTTTCACACCACATTGCTTTTGTCTGATCGCGCCCAAGGACGATTCTGGAGCCAAACTCAGCCCTGGGCAAAGAGCCCCTGGCCAGTCAGGCCCCTGCAGGCCAGCCACCACCTTCCTAGGCACTGGCCCTTTGACCCGGGGCGATTCTCACCCTGCCGGATCAGCTGCTACAATGCACCTCACCTGGTATCCTCCTTCCCTTGCAAATGCCGTGCCCCCCTCGGGGCCAGCCAGGGCATTACCCATGCTCTTTCCAGCGCCCTGCGTCTGATCCGAGGGATCCTCTGTAGACAGAGTGTGGTGGTGGGAGGTAAGGGAGGGGCTGTGATTCGGTGATCTCTGCTCCTGAACTAGGTTTGGGGTGTGTTTTGCAGACTTCCCTGAGACCTTTCTGTGAGAGTGCGCTTAAGAAGCAGGACGGCAGCACAGTGACGGGGATGCTGCAGGTACTAAGCCAAAATCCGGGGCCTCATTGGGTTTGTTCCTAGTAGCAGGGGGAATCAACACTCTCAGAGCAGCCTCAGGGCTGGACTGAGCCATTCCGATGCCCCAGGCAAACAGTTTAATTGCGCCCTGGGTTGGGGGAGGGTGAGTGCACGGTTCCGCCCTCGCTCCGGCACGCGTGGGAGGGCGTGCGGAGCTGGCGGTGGCAGGACACACGTGCCCAGCCTGGCCTGGCCCGGCCCGGCCCGGCTACCGCCGCTGGCGCGCAGCCCAGGTCTGCCCGGGGCACCTGGCCATGCAGGGCCCCGCGGCCGCGGGGGGAAGGGCGCTGCTGGCCGGCGCTGCAGGGATTAACGTGGCCACTGCCCCGGGTGGCCACTGCAGGGTGGCCGCTGGGAGCTGCTGCAGCCTGCGATCCGGGAGCCGGACTCATGGTGCCTGATGGCAGTGACGAGGGGCGCTGTGCAGCATCCCTAGCAGGGGATAAACAAACAGCAGTGCCCAGAAATCCCCACACCTGCCTCTCCAGCGGCCTCTGTGCCCAAAAAGTCGTGTCTTCTAGGTTCCAAGGCCAGAAAGGACCATGGTGATTGAGCATCTAGTCTGACGGCCCAGGCAGCGAGAGAACGTGTCTTTCCTTTCTGGGGGGGGTTGGTTGTGGGAAAGCGGGGCAGGACTAGAAATCTAGGCATGGGGGAGTGGCAGGGGTCAGGCACAGCAGCGTTATTTCGGAATAACACCCATTATTCCAAACTTACTATGCGAGCGTCTGCACAGCTAGGTTGTTATTTCAAAATAATTTCAAAATAACGGGCGGCTTATTTTAGCATTTGTAAACCTCATTCCACGAGGAATAACTCCTCTTCCGAAATAGCTATTTCGAAATAGCAGTCGTGTGGACGCTCCACTGTTGCTATTTCAACATAGCTTCTGCCCCGGGCTAGTCAAAGTAATGACTCCCCAGTGCTTCCTGGGGCTCTAAATTGAGGTAGCCTGTCCACATTAGGAGAGCCGGCCTCAGACTAATTTCCAGGCTTCCCTGCAGTGTAGATGCTATTTTGGAGTATTTCTTCCAGAAAAGTTTATTCAGAAACAATCGTGGAGTGCAGACGTAGCCTAAGAGAACAAAAAAGTGCCACCGTGGCTTAACAGCCGAGTAGAAGAAGCAGTGAGAGATAAAAAGGCACGGTTTAAAAACTGGAAATTAACTCCTAGTGAGGAAAATAGAAAGGAGCATAAACTGTCAAATTAAGTGTAAAAATATAGTAAGTCAAAAAGGCATTTGAAGAACAGCTAGTCAAACACTCAACGTAAGAGCCAAAAAAATGTTCAGTACATCAGCCACAGGAAGCTAGCTCAACCACCAGTGGGGCCACTGGACAATCGAGATGCTAAAGGAGCATTCAAAGCCAATGAGGAGAAACTAAATGAATGTTTTGCATTGTCTTCACGGCTGAGGATGTGAGGGAGATTCCCAAACCTGAGCCATTCTTCTAAAGTGACAAATCTGAGGAATTGTCCCAGACTGAGGTGTCATTAGAGGAGGTTTTGGAACAAAGTGATAAACGGAACAGTAACAAGTCCCCGGGACCAGCTGGCATTCACCCAAGAGTTCTGAAAGGACTCAACTGCGAAATTGCAGAGCTATTAACTGTGGTTTGTAACCTATCCTTTAAATCAGCTTCTGTACCTAATGACTGGAAGATAGCGAACATGATGCCAATATTTAAAAAGGGCTCTAGAGAGTGATCCTGGCAATTAACCTCCTTACCGGGCAAATTGATTGAAACTCTAGTAAAGAAGAGAATTGTCCGAAACATAGATGAACATAATTTGTTGGGGGAAAAGTCAGCATGGATTCTGTAAAGGGAAATCCTGCCTCACCAGTCTACTAGATTTTCTTGAGGGCATCTACAAGCATGTGGACAAGGGGGATCCAGTGGACAGACTGTACTTAGATTTCCAGAAAGCCTTTGACAAGGTCCCTCCCCAAAGGCTCTGAAGCAAAGTGAGCTACCATGAGAGGGAAGGGCCTCTCCTGGATCAGTAACTGGTTCAATTAAAAGATAGAAAACAAAGGGTCAGTTTTCAGAGTGGAGAGAGGTAACTAGTGGGGTCTCCTAAGGGGACCCATCGTATTCATCATATTCACAAATGACCTGGAGAAAGGAGTAAACAGCGAGGTGGCCAAATTTGCAGATGATACTAAACTGCTCAAGAGAGTTAAGTCCAAAGCAGATGGTGAAGAGCTTCAAAAGGATCTTGCAAAACTAGGTGATTGGCAACAAAAAAGCAGATGCATTTTAATGTTGATAAATGCAAAGTGATGCACATTGGAAAATATAATCCCAGTTATAGATCCACAATGATGGGGACTAATTTAGCTATAACCACTCGAGAGAAATGAACAGGTAGCAGGTTTAAAACAAAAAAAAAGAAAGTATTTCTTCACACAGCACAGTTAATGGGTGGAACTCCTTGCCAGAGGACCTTAACAGGGTTCAGAAAAGAACTAGACAAATTAATGGAGGTTAGGTCCATCAGTGGCTATTAGCAGGATGGGCAGGGATGGTGTCCCTCGCCTCTGTTTGTCAGAAGCTGGGAATGGGCAACAGGCTGGATGATTCCCTGTGGGCCACCCGACATTGGCCACTGTCGGAAGACAGGACACGGGGCTAGACGGACCTTTGGTCAGACCCCATAGGGCCGTTCTTATGTTCTTACTGTGACACCAACACTCCCCTCCCCCCACTGTCACCCCCCTTTGCCAGAATGTGCTGGTTGCTCTGGAGGAACAGATGAATGTGACTGGGCTGCAGAGCGAGAACATGGAGCGCAGCAGCCACAATTTTTCCACGGCGCTGTTGACCACGGTGGAGAAGCTGCTGGGAATGCTGGGTCAGACCCTGCCTGACAGCACCATCAACGTCACCTCCGCCAGTGGCACAGGTCAGCACCAGGCCCAGTGGGGCTCATTATCCACAGCCAGCGCTCCTGCCTTGCTCCGACAGCGCCCCTGCAGGGAGACAGGAGCTCTCACCCACAGCCAATGCTCCGGGCCTGCTCCCCATAGTGCCCCCTGCAGGGAGACAGGAGCCCTCACCCACAGCCAGTTCTCCCTCCCTGCTCCCCACCGCGCCCCCTGCAGGGAGAGGCTGTGACTAGAGGAGGTGGGAGCTTCCCTGTCCCCCGCAGCCAGGAA
This sequence comes from Rafetus swinhoei, assembly GCA_019425775.1. Classification (NCBI taxonomy): domain Eukaryota; kingdom Metazoa; phylum Chordata; order Testudines; family Trionychidae; genus Rafetus; species Rafetus swinhoei. The sequence continues at coordinate 509,499 of JAFJHL010000157.1, read as the reverse complement.
AGCAGCTGGCCCAGCTGCAGCTCCCTCGCCGCGTTCTCTGTTGTGAGCCCTGGCTGGCATTGTGGTTCCAGAACTGATGCTCAGGAAGGCTGAGAACCGGAGCCAGGAGGTCGTGCAGCTGCTGCAGAGCAAGACGCAGGTGAAATTAGAGTGGAACAAAGCCCAAGGCAGCAGAAGGAAGGTAACTAGCCATGCCCTGTGCTGGGATGGGCACAGCCAGGGCTCTGGGGGCAGCACAGTGCCCTCTGGTGCCAGGCTGGGGTGTGCCTGGGGACGGGGCACGGCCAATCTGCCCCATTTCCTGTCTCTGTCCCAGGCGTCACGCTGGTCGGGCTGCTGGCGTACCATGGGGATGGGCTCCATGCTCGAAGGTGCCACACAGATGGACGCGCCAGAGTGGAAAGAGATCCAGCACAACGGGAGCAGGGAGCGGGAGCGGGGGCAACTCAGCTACCGGGTGCTGTCGCCCGTGGTGTCGGTCTTCGTCAATGACCCAGACGGCCAGGCCCTCAACCTCTCCATCAACATAAACTTCAGCCACCCAGTGCCGGTGAGCCCCCGCGCTGGGCATGGGGGGAGGGGCCTAGTAAGGCCCCATCCCAGCCATTGGGGGCATCCACCTCCCCCTCAGAGGCAAACTGACATCAGTGCCACCAGGCCAGCCAAGACACCCTCCCCCGACCTGCCTCCTGCCCTGTGCGGCCCCAGCCCTGCGCCTGCTCCTGCCCTGGTGCCCCCCATGCATCAAGCCCTCTCTCCCCAGGAGTACAAGCTTTTCCAGCGGATCCTCTGTGCCTACTGGAGCCTACGAGACAGCTCTGGTCCACCCAGGGCTGCGTCCTGCTGGAGTCCAGTGGCTCCAGGACCCACTGCCAGTGCAACCACCTGACCAGCTTCGCTGTGCTCATGGCCTTCTATGAGCTGGAGGTAGGTGCAGCTCGCAGGGCCGCGCAGGCTGGGGGCCGCTTCCCCCCACTCTCCCCAGTGGAGCAGGAGTCACTCACCTCCCCCCCCCACTCCCCACCCGTGGCCAGGGCCCCACTCCCGACCCGTGGCCAGGGCCCAGTGCTGATCCAGGGCACAAGCAGCCCGTCTGCCCCACACTGTGTTACCAGGAGGCTTCCCCAGCAGCAGCAGCTGATCTGCCAGCACGCTGCCTGGGAAGTTGTGGGGTGGCCAGGGAGCAGTCCCCATCCCCATTGCACAGAAGGGGAAACTGAGGCAGGGTGAAATGTCTCAAAGAGAAAGGGAGGTGACTTTGACGCAGGGAGTTAAACCCAAGAGTCCTGACCCTCATCCCCTCCCTGCCTTGACCCCTGACCCTGCTCCCCACCCAGAGCAGGAGTAGGCCTGAGCTGTAGCACCTTGGCCACAACCATCTGTCCCCTCTAAACACAGCTCCCTGCCCAGGCAGGGACACTGCTCCAGGGGAACCCAGCCCCTCGCATGCCCAGGCACCCTCATCCCGCAGGGAGGTGCCAGGGGTCCCTCTTGGTGGGAGGCTTCCCACTGCACTAGGGCTGCGGGTCACCCCTTGGGGTGGGGCCAGCATCAGCTATACCCAGGCTGCTGGAGCCCCCAGGCTGCCCCGTATTGTCAGATGAGCCTGGTAGCACCCACAGCCTGGCCCGGCTGCTGCCTGGCGTGTGGGGGGAGCTCTGACTAACCCCTCCCCTCCCGTGCAGGACTGGGGCCTGAACATCATCACCAAGGTGGGGCTGGTGATCTCGCTGCTGTGTCTGCTGCTCTCCATCATCACCTTCCTCTTCTCCCGCGCCCTGCAGGGCCCTCGCACCACCATCCACCTGCACCTCTGCCTGGCCCTCTTCGTGGCCTCGCCTTGTTCCTCACCGGCATCTCCAGAACCGACAACAAGGTAGCGGACCCCTAGCTGGTCAGGGCCCGGCCCCAGTACCCCAGCCCGGAGCTCCTCCTAGCCCCCACTCCCACTGGCGCCCCTGCCAGGAGCTCCTCCCACCAGGCAGACCCCAGCCCCTGCCTCCCCACAGCGCCCCCTGCTGTCAGGGGCTGGAGTAGCCCAGAGCCCAGCTCTGACAGTGCCCGCTCCCCATTGGCTGCAGGTGGCGTGCGCCGTGGTGGCCGGGCTCCTGCACTATTTCCTGCTGACCGCCTTCTGCTGGATGTGCCTGGAGGGCTTGGAGCTGTACCTGCTGGTGGTGCGGGTCTTCAAGCCCCAGGGCCTCAAGCGCCGCTACATGTTCCTGCTGGGCTACGGCGTGCCGGCCGTCCTCGTGGGCATCTCCGCCGCCTCGTACAGCAAGGGCTATGGCACCATGCGATAGTGAGTCCAGCGCACGCGGGCGGGGCGGGCGTGTAAGGGAACACGGCACCATGTGACTGAGTCCGGCGCAAGGGGGCTGGGGAGGGGAGAGACATGTAAGGGAACACGGCCCTGCCGGGCTGGCGGGGAGGTGAGTGGAGCAGCTCAGCTGAGGGTGCCGCTGTTGCTGCTGCCAATGGGGGTGGGGCAGACCCTGCCTGCAGTGCCCCCCACCAATCCTCCCACCCCTCTCCCTACAGCTGCTGGCTCTCGCTGAAGGAGGAATTCATTTGGAGCTTCCTGGCACCCGTCTGCATCATCATAGCGGTAAACCTCCAGCTGGCCGACTGGCCAATCTTCCACCCCCAGCCCTGCCCCCTGCCGGCACCTGGCTGGCCCCTGAGTTCCCAGCCACCTGACCCTCCGTTCCTCCCCCTCCCCCTGCCCCAGGGCAGCTGGGCCCTCGCCTGCAATCCCAGCATTTAGAATGGGGTCTCTACAGGAGGAGGCTTGACGGGTGCCCTGGCCCCACAGCCTGGCCCCCAGCACATCCCATAGCCCCACCCCCTCCTAACCCGGCTCTCCCCTGTTCCCCGGCAGGTCAATGCCATCATCTTCGTGGTCACCGTCTGGAAGCTGGCGCAGAAATTCACCGACATCAGCCCCGATATCAGCCAGCTGAAGAAGTTCAGGTGGGGGCAGGGACTTGGCCCCAGGGCAGCAGAGACCCTGGCAGGGCCCTGCTGGCCCCTGGATGGGGGCATATGAATAGTGGGCTGTCCCAGGCCAAGGCGGGGCCTGGGAAGGTGGGGGCTGTGTGAGGGAAACAGCAGTCACATGGCTGGGAGGTGGGGCTCAGTTGGGGCGAGGCCCCAGGAGTGATGGGGTGATGGGGCAGGGCCCCAAGGAGGAGATACTCAGGAGGGACCCTGAGGTGGGCGGAGTCTCAGGGAAGGGGAGGGGCCTTGTGGCTGGGAGGGCAGGGTCATGTGACTGGCTCCCCCCCCCTACAGGGTGCTCACCCTCACGGCCATCGCCCAGCTCTGCATCCTGGGCATCACCTGGATGGTCGGCATGTTCCAGTTCAGCCAGCACACGCTGGTCTTCTCCTACGTCTTCACCGTCCTCAACAGCTTCCAGGGGCTCTTCATCTTCCTGCTGCACTGTCTGCTCAAGCAACAGGCCAGTGCCCCACCCCCTGGCTAAGCCCCCCCTGCACCCCTCACCCCTTCTACAGCCAGTGCCCCTGCTCCCCGACCCCTGCTTTACCTCACCACATATACTCCCCCACTGCACACCTGCTTCCATAGCCACTGCTTGCCTACTGCGCCCCGCAGCCAATGCTCAACCATGCTGCCCGGCCCCCTGCCTTGGCTATACCCTTCACTTCCCCTCCTGCCTCCCTCCACAGCCAATCCTCAACCCCTGTCCTATGACAAACCTCCCCAGCCCATACACCTGCCCCCCACCCCACAGCACCTATTGCTGGGAGTTCCCCCCACAGCTGGGAGGGGACTGAGAGCTGGCTCCTCCCCCTTCTCCCAGCTGAAGCCCCTGCCCCATGGGGTGACCAGCCTTCTCCTCTCTCCTGCCAGGTGAGGGACGAGTACCGCAGGTGGCTGTGCTGCGGCAGCTTCAAGCAACAAACCAAGTACTCCAAGTTTTCCAGCTCCATGTCCATCACGCGGGTAAGGGGGGCCCGGGCCCACGGCCCAGTCTCTGCACAATGGCACGAGAGCCTTCTACCCCGCAGCCCTCCCCGTCAGGTTTCCCAGCCTCCTGCCCCTACGGCACCCAGCAAGCCCGGCCTGCTCCTGCTAGAGTAGAGGGGGAAAGGAAAAGGAGCCAAAGAACGAGGCTCCATGGTCCCAGCCATGGGGGGAAGGAGCCTGGATCCCATTCACCCTTAGGGCCCCAAGGGACTAGGCTGGGGCGAGGGGATGGGACAGGGATGGGAGTGGGGGGGTGAGTCTCAGCCCCACGGTGTCCTGGTCTAACTGCCACGTTTTCCACCAGAGGCCCCAGCAGTCGCATGAGTCTGGCCTATAGCACGAGTGTGCCCTATAGCCCCTTTCCGGACATCGCAGCTTTGCGCAGGAGAGAACCCGGCCTCCTGCCCCCAGCCCGGCACGACCGCGGGCAGGTGAGACCAGCAACCCCTCGGGGCTGCCCGCCCCCTCCATTGGCAGCGGGGGCGGGGAGGAGGAGGCAGCGGCGCCCGAGGCCCCGGCCCTGAGCCACGAGGAGAACCTGGAGATCGAACTCATGTACAAGGCCGTGGAGGAGCCGCTCCTGCTGCAATGGGCTCAGTCCATCCTCTACCAGAGTGACCTTGAGGAGTCGGAGAGCTGCACGGCCGATCTGACCAAGGGCGGAGGCGGCCAGGCCCCTTCCCCCAACAGGGACTCCTGTCTCTCAGTATGACCAACCTGAGAGTCTCCCCTTACCCGGACAGCAGCCCCGAGGCGGTTGGGGAAATCCTCCCTCACGCCCAAGCCATCAACAAAATCTACTACACCAACCGGCCTGCCTTGGTGTCCCGCAGCCAGCTCCAAGCCTACTACCAGGTCCGGAGATATAGCACTGACGGCTACTTGGTTCAAGCCGGCTTAGAGGGCCCAGTGCCGGAGGGAGACGGTCAAATGCAGCTGGTCACCATCCTCTGAAGGCTAGAAGTGGACTGAGGAGCCGCCCGAGCTGCCGCTCTCCCCACCTCATCCCACCTTCGCCAAACGGAGCCCATCCCCTCGGGCCATGGCCTGGAGTTTTTAATTTTTGCCCTGGGATGCTGAGAGACAGAAGGGTGGGGAGCTGGAGAAGGACACAGGACGGGAAAGAGGAGATGTGCCGGAAAGAGCCGGTGTTAATCCCCTCCGGGAAGCATAGCCGTGTTGGCTCTCTTCCTCCTGCCTACCTGGTGGAGACGGGAGGAGGAAAATGGGGCGTTCCTGCTTTTGTTTTGGAAGTAAAGAGGGAGGAGGGGTGGGAAGGAAGGAATGAAGAACACACTGGCCGGACGACAGGATCTCACTTTTTTTAGCGTTTTAAGGTCATCCCTCTTTAGTTTGGGTTTGGTTTTTTTACGTTTGTTTTGTGGGGACAAAAGATCACGAAGAAGAGCAGGGAAACCAACTTTCTTTGTAACGTGTGTTAAAAACAGATCAGAACCGAGGAGAAAGGACCGACTGGGCCTGTCTCAGAGGCCGAGAACGCCCCCAGATACAAACACCGGCACCCACATCTAGGCCATCCCTGCTCCCCCTCATGTGCACCTTGGCAATGTCAAACAGGGATCCGATCGGTCAGGAGAGAGAAGGGCAGGTGGAGCATCTTCTCATGGCCTGCACTTACTTCTATACGAACTTTGCCAAAAATATATATATGTATAGATATATAGAGAGCTATAAAGAGAGAGCTATATCTAGAGAGAGAGGTGGGGGTGGGGGGTTTTTTGGGTCGGGATAGAGATTATGTTGAATCCGGTGCTGAGCTTCCAGTATTTGTCAGCCAGGGGGAAACTGAGGCATGGTGGGGAAGGGACTCTTAAAGTCACTCATCGACAGGGATTTGAGTTCCGTACTTTTTTATGCCAAACCATCAGCAAAGTCTGCAGGCGACATGGGGAGAGGCCCTTTTTTTTTTTCTTTCCAAAGCCTTCTCAGCCTCAGAGGAGGAGGAAGTGGCATTGAGGTGGCCATCTTTGATTTGGGTTTTTGTTTTCCTTTGCTGGGGGCCTTCCCCCATCTTCACGGTGCAGAAATCAAAGAAAGCCCTGCTCTGGCAGCTGGTGGAGGAAGCCGGGAGCAGAGGGGGTGCTTCCCGGGCTGTCGGTGTCATTGTTGAATCCACGGCCCCACTCTCTGCTGCCACTTCTGTCGAGATGCACGTACCGTTTTCCTACGGCTCGGAGGGAAGTTTGGAAACTCCTGCAGCTCTTCCCCGTCTGCGTTTTCCTACTCTGCTTTTATTTCCTCCTCTGAAGACATGCAGAAGTCAGGTGCCTCATCGGAGCAGCTGTCTGAACCCATTTGGGTCAAGATGCTGGGGGGAGAATTTGGGGGGACTCTTTGACACTTGAACCGTTTCCCCCCCAAAAATAAGTTGGATCATCTTTGAGCAAAAGAACAACAGAAACCCAAATGGCACTTTTTTTTTCCCCTTTCTTTCAAAGGACAAAACAACAAAAAACAAAAATGTCTCCCTTTTGAAGCACAACTCTGAATTCTCTCCCCCTCTTCTTCCCGAGAGAGACCATGGGAGCCAATATCACATGAAGACATCATTTCGCTGGGGGTGGGGAATAGGGTGGGCTGGTTAATTCGAGGAGGCGGGCAGGATAGAGATTGAAATGCTGTAAATATGAAATTTCAAGCAAACAAAAACGGGGAATTGAATAATCCCTTGAAAAATGCAATGGGGATTTAAAACAAAATACAACCAATCAACCACAGTCCCAGGGAACAGCTTGTGTCCTGGATTTAAAATATATATATATCTATAGACATATAGATATATACTGAGCTCTGCTCTAGCCCCATTGACTGTTTGGGGGCAGGTGAAGGAGACCCTCCACTTTTGATGAAGACAAGGGAAGGGATCACAGAAACTAAGAGCAGATTTTTACAATCAAAACAAAAAAGAAAAAACTTTTGGCGTGATTTTTATGTAATATATACATATAATGCGTCATTTCTGTGACTTTCTCAACATTCCCTTTTCCTGCTGGATAGGTACTTTTTCATACATCTTGACATGAATCGGTCATTTTCACCACTGCCACTGTGGAATTGTGGGTAAAAATTACTGTAAGACCCAAAGATGCTGTAACTGTAGGTTAGGAAAATTGTTTGAGGTTTATTTTGCTTTTTCTGTCTGGGGCTGTTGGGTGTCAGGGTTTTAAGTCTATGGTTATTTACTTGCATCCCTCTTGGCTAGAAGGCATTTGACGGGGTTGAGTTGAAGGGGCAGGCGGGATGTGGCTTGGATTCATGGAGCGGAGAAGGGTTTTGCTTTCTGGTTCCTTTTCTCCCAGCCTGTGAAACCACTAGAGTATGTGTGAGAGATCATGGACGCTTTAGGAGTGTCCTGGGCTTCATCAGCTTGGATTTAGAAACTTACAAATTAGATAGAAGCGTGGAGACATAAGGGGCAGGATCCCTTGCTGGCACGGTTAGATGTTCCTCCATTGGTGTCCATGTAGCTGTGCTTACTGATACCCTGCTGGGCATGTGGCCTAAGGAGCTTGGGGCAATGAGGAGATTCAAGCTTCTACTCATAGTGACCAGTAACTGCCTGCTTTGAACAGTAGGGAGGAGGTGAAAAGTGGGTGATATTACAGTGTTGCCCTTGCCAGTGATGTCTGGCCAGACACTAGGCCAGCACAGGGCTGGATAGGCCCTGAAAGACTCTTTCCATCTCTAGTCTTCAGTGGGGGTAGATGGACCATCCACCAATGTCATTGCCCTGCTCCCATGCAGAGCAACCACCCCTTGACCCCCAGAGCCATTGCTGAGATCTGAGTGCCCGTGAAATTCAGGGGGTTCAGTGCAGCCACCGTCCCACCTTGCAAATGTCACAGGCCGGGGGGGCTGGCAGCTCCCCTGCCCAAGCCAAGTGGCCAACAGGACAGCTGAGGCCTGCAGGGAAACTGGGACACCAAGGGCTGTTTCCGTGGCTCCACTGGAGCTGTAGGCCAAGTCATGAACCCTTCCCCCCTTCACCCTGTGCCAGGTCCTGAGGGTTTCGCTCCCCCCTTTCCCGTCACACCCCTCTTTGGCCCAACCCCCATCACGTTACCCCTTCTCATGGGCTGCCGTTAGCTGGAGAGGAAGCGGCATCCCCGCTAGCTGCCCAGTAGGTGCCTGCAGCATAGCGCTGCTAGCTTGGCTGCTGGGGGTATGTCTACACTAGAGTTTTGTTGGAAAAAACGGCCGTTTTCCCAACAAAACCTGAGTTACGTTCACACTGCAAGCACATTCTTCCAAAAGGAAATCGAAAGAACAGAGGGGTTTTTCTGGCGTTGGTAATCCTCTTTCTACGAGGAAGAAGCCTTTTTCCGAAAGAGCTCTTTCAGACAAAGGTGTGTGCAGACGGGGAAGAGGGAGTTCTTTCAGAAGAAGAGGAAGAGGAAAAAGCACAGGTGCCCTGGTGGCCATTCCGTCCATAGGAATCCCAGCTTACATGCGGGAGAGCGTCCATTCAGTGTGGACACTATCTTTGGAAAAAGATCGCTTTTTTTTTGCACTTCCTCTCTTTTGGAAGAAGTTTTTTCTGAAGATCTCTTCCGCAAAAAGGTTCTTCCAAAAGAAGCCTGCAGTCTAGACATAGCCTGGGTCTTGGGACTGGCCGTCCATGGCAGCCACAGAGGGAGAGGGACCTGTCCAGCTGATGGGGTGTGTGCAGCACCACTTGGTGGTGAGTAGGGCCACGCAAATACCAAATAACGAGCATCAAATCTACGGCAGCCCAAGTGAGATCGGGGCCCCCGCTGTGCCAGGCACCACTCAAACCATCAACAAGACCCACACACACACCTCAAGGACCTGACTCGCTAAACAGCCAAGCAGCGGGGAAGGGAAACTGAGGCACCGAGCAGGGTGGTGACTTGCCCAAGGTGACCCAGTAGGGCAAAGCTGGCAAGAGCACCCAGCCCAGTGCCTCCTCCAATTTCCCAGCCCCGGTTCCCATTGCCACCCTGCCTGGAGCCGCAGCGCATCCTGGCTGGCTGGAGATGCCAGACGAGTCCCTGTGCCTTTACATGTGACTCGCCCGCACCGCGCCACCCCAAACGTGGGCCAGTGAGATCCTCAGGGCTGCACACTAAGGGCAACTACTTCCCTGGGGAACTCGGTTTCCTTGGTGCGCTAGGGCCTGTGCCGAACGCCGCCTTCCTGTCTGCGCTCGTTCCTTCTTTCCTTTGTTTCTTCCCTGCTCTCTTCGTCTCTCCTTGGAATTCCGTTGTTCTTCCTTCCTCTATTCAATATGCCAAACCAATTTTGGGTCGAGTGCATTAAACAGAACAAAAGACAACAAAAGAATTATAACAATAATGATGATGCAGATCATTTAAAAAAAGAACAAAAATACAAAAATGGCAACTATTGTTGAGTTACAATCGCGAAATTCAAACAATAAAGGAAACGAGTTCTTGGAACCAAGGGGCTGAGAGCCGGGTGGTTTTGTTCCCGTGGGCGCGTGGGTGGGCCGGGGCGATTGAATGGTGCTGGGGGTAGGGTGATGCCAGGGGCTCAGGGGTGTGTGATTGGCTGTTGAGGTCTATTCCTCCCCTACCCCTTTGTTCGTTAGCCCCTTCTGGGTCAGCCCATCATTTGGGGAACCCCCCAGTGGTGGCCCCAGGAAGCTCCCAAGCCAGAGAGCAGCTCAGGATGGGTCATGGCCCACCATCCCCAAGACAGAATCCGCCTTTATGGCCACCACTGGGGAGAGCTGGCTATTGCCCCCACCAGGGGCGCTGTGCACCAACACCTCAGTCTCCCCAGCCCATCTGGGGGGTGGCTCCAGACACAGGCGGGCCCCAAACGTGGCCCTGAGGGGTCAGCGCCTGGCGCCACCTCAGCCTGGTTCCGGTTGCCAGAGGCCCTTTGGGAGCTGGCAGCCCTCAGGACCCCGCCTGAATTCCTGGCGCCTTCTCCAAGGCCCAGGCAGACCCGGTGCCCGCACGCAGACCATGGGGCTGCTGAGAGTCACAAGCCACAAACTCCTTTCCCACCAGTGTGATGCCCCGGCCCCCACCCAGCCCTGGGGCTGTATCAGAACCAGCGCCCCCTAGAGGGGCAGGGCCTTGTGTCCCATCCCCAGCCCTGAGCCGGGCTGAGATTAGATGGGGGCGGAGGAGGCTGGGGGTCAGGACTCCTGGGTTCTATCTCCTGCTCCCTGGCCCCAGGGTCAGGCCTGGCTGGGAACCGGAGACTCCCAAGGAACTGGAGGCAGGGAGGAGGAGGCTGGGTGGGAAAGGCCTTTATCAGCTTCAGTGTCCTCATCCGCCTTCCCTCTGCCTGCCAGGAGATGGCAGGAAACCTGGGCAAGCCCGCCTGGCCCTGCCTGAGGGATGCAGGGAGGGGATGGCTGGACCAGACACCCCCATCCTGGGCATTGCTCCGGTCTCAGCTGGCAGGAGCTAGGAGATATTGGGTGGGGAACTACCTGGCCTGGCAGGATGAGTGGGGAGAGGATGGCAGGTCTGTGTCCATCTGTCCTGTCTCCTAGATCCCAGACATGGGCTGAGCTGAGGTGCCCCCCGGGTCTTGGGGAGCATTTGGAGTTGGAGAAGGTCTAGTCCCACTCTAATCACTAGACCTCCCTCCTCCAGCCTCGCTGCTTTAACCACTAGATCCCTCTCCCCTCCCACAGCCAGAGACGGAGCCCAGGAGTCCTGATCCTTGCTGCTTCCGTGTCAGGCCCTGGCAGCTTTAGCGAAGCCAGGGACTCAGGCCATGACGCTGACCAGGCCATCACAACGGCTGCGATGCTCTGAGGTCCCAGACCCATTCAGAGCATGGCCTAGGAGGGACTCAGGAGCTCTGGGCTCAGTTCCTGGCTCTGCCACCAACTTCCTGAGTGACCTTGGCTCAGTCCTCTGCATTGCAGGTTCCTTTGCCTGGTTTGATGGGAGTTCTTTGGGCAGGGACCGACCTCACTGTGTGTCTGAGCAGCGCCTGGCCCAACGGGCCCTAATGTCAGCCCGGTGTGGGCAGCGCCTGGCACACTGGGGCCCTGATCTCAGGCAGGCCTGGGCAGCGCCTGGCACGACAGGGCCCTGATCCCAGCGGGGCTCTGGGCAGCGCCAGGCACGACGGCGCCCTGATCTCAGTTCTCATTTGCCCCCATCTGGGGAGACACTGCTGGGCTCTGGCTTTAAGTGATCAATTGTACCTTGGAGCCTGGCCCCTGGCCCCCATCCCCACTGGACCAGCACGGAACTTCGCTCTGCCATTGGCAGCACTGAAACCCGCTGGCTCCTTGGATGGAAAAATGAGACCCAGCCCCCCCTTCCCCCGAGCCGCTGGCAGCCTGCATCTGTGCAGGAAATTGCACAATATTAACGGGGGAGGGGGTGCACGGCCAGCGAGCCATGACATCACAGGGGGGACAAGGGACACCATGGGAGCAGCACAGCCATCCCTGATGGCTGCCGGCCTGCTGTTCTCTGTCTCACCCAGGAGAGCTTCAAATGCTGCTCAGCAGAGCACCCTCAGCGCCTACAGCCGGCAGCATGTGTTTCCAGTGGTGGTGCACATCTGCACATGCGTTGGTGCACATAACATTTATTCTGCACACGGGTGGGGAAAATCAAAGGGAACACTGGCGTGATCCCCGTTGGGCTCCAGCCATTGTGGTGCAGCAGGTTCCCCAGCATTTGTGGCTCTCAGGAATCCCCTTTCCCAAATCAGAGTCCAGGCATACACCCACCTCCTCCGGATCACCCTATTGCTAGCTCGGGGGGCAGTTTCCCAAATTCCCCAGCTGGGAGCAGCACCGGGGGCTGTTTCAGCACCAAGGATGCTCAGGAGTGTGATCTCGTCAGACACAAAACGGGAGCAGGCGGGGAAAGACATCCTAGAGCCCATGCCAGCCTGCTCTGGCCCCGCATGGACACCTGCCTCCATGAGCCATGCCGTCTCCATGGGGCTGCTGCCTGGGGCCTCCTTTGTCAGCCACAAAAGAAGCAGCGTTGCAAAGTCAGACTCTCTGTATCAACAGCCCTCTGGGCTACAGGGATCTTGTTGTGAGCCGATAGGGCATATGGCACATAGGTGCTGTTCTGACTCTGCCCAGAAGGGGGCAGACTCTCATGACCTCTTACACCCTGAGGGCATCGCAGCAGCTCATTGGGAGCCAGATCAGATCCAGCATGGGGAAAGTTCCCCACTGACCTAAAAGAGCGCCTGACACCGTCTGTTATTCCCCTTCAAGTAAGACCTCCCTGACACGTGCCAGCCAGCTTGGGGGCAGGGTAGGAGTCAGGACTCCTGGGTCCTTTCTGCTGCTTTCTGAGCTCCCCGCCCCACCCCGCCAACCAGCATCTTTCTCGCTCGCCAGGCAGGCAAAATCGCCAACTCAGCAAAAGAAAAAATAATACTTGAGCGGAAAAAGCTCTTGTGGTGAACTGGCGTGATGAACCAATGAGCTTGATCCCTGGCTGGTGTCAATGGGCGTGGCTGCATTGAGGTCAATGGGCCAGTTTCTAGGTTGGTGTCAATGGGCATTGCTGCATTGAGGTCAATGGGCCAGTTTCTAGGCTAGTGTCAATGGGCGTGGCTGCATTGAGATCAATGGGCCAGTTTCTAGGCTGGTGTCAATGGGCATTGCTGCATTGAGGTCAATTGGCCAGTTTCTAGGCTGGTGTCAATGGGCATTGCTGCATTGAGGTCAATGGGCCAGTTTCTAGGCTGGTATCAATGGGTGTAGCTGCTTTGGTGTCAATGGGCCTGATCCCTGGCTGGTGTCAATGGGTTCCATTGAACCTGGACTTCAAGTCAACAAGGGATTCTGCTCTACTCCCTGTCTTACTACTTTGTACCATGTAGCTGTTAAACAGCCCCTGGACCGCACCCCAGCAGCAGCTGCATCTCAGCCCTGGGTGGCAGACCCCTGAGTTTATAGAATTTAATGTACTTTGTGATTCTTGCTGACAGACTCCCTCTGGCTGTGTCGCATAGTCTGCGGCTCAGCAAGGTCACCACTCAGCCACGGTCGCATTTGTCCCAGAAGGCCCTCCAGCCTCCGCCCCAGAGGCGAGAGGAGCCCAGCCCGCAGCCGCGGGTTGGCTCCCGCTGCCAGCCAAGCCTGCGACTCCGCGGTGTCTCAGAGCGCCCGGGTTGGCTCGGGTGCAGAAGGTGAGCGGTGCAGGGTGAAGCAGGTGGTGGTTAGGGACAAGAGCAGAGATATCCAGTACCGACCAGGCAGGGGAAGCAGCAGGATGTGGTTCTGGGGTCTGTGCGCTGCCTCGCGGAGCATGTGAAAACACCAGCTTAGCAAGCAGTCACTGACACCCTGGAGCTCTGGCCCCAGACTCTCCTCCCCTGAGCTGAATTTGGGGCTCGGACCCAGATCCCCACCCACCTTAGGGGAAATGGAGCCCTGGGCACACCTGTATTTTGGCACTGCCCCCATTGTCCCTGACCATAATGGGCCCCCCAATGCCTGCACTGCCCCCTTCATCCCTAACCCCCTCGCTGAGCACCCTTCAGCCCAGCTCTGCACCCATCTGGGAAACTGAGCAGGGTGCAGGGAGCAGCTGGCCCCAGCACTGATCCTCCCCCAGCGGCCGTGAGGAGCAAGGGCCCTTCTCCCCCGGCCAGGGGAGGGCAGAGAGCAGCAGCTCCTGGCTCAGGGCTCACAGCAGGGCCTGCGGAGGGAAGGGGCTGCACAGAGTGCTGGCTGTTGCCTCCCCTCCTCCTCGCAGCCCCCGCATGTCACTGCTCCCGAAGCACATTCCTCCACCCGGAGGGAGCAAGGAGAAATCTGGGGGCCCCCACACGGTGCTCCCCTGCCAGCTGGGAGCATCAGCTGACTGCACTGGCAGTGCCGCTGCTGCACGGCGCCCCATTGACCACGGCACCCGTGGGCAGTCGCACAGGTGGCTCCCCTCTAACCGCCCCGAACTGAATTCAGGGCTCCAGGCCCCGGAGCTCCCCCACACCCGACCTGAACTTAGGGCTTTGGGTCCCACATCCCTCTCTCCTGCCGAGAGCTGACTTTAAGGTTCTGGATCCAGGCCGCCACCCCCCCTCCCATGCCCCCCAGGTCCTGTGGCACAGTTAGGTGCCTGCACCAGGAGCTGCCTCTGCTGCTCCGGTCTGTGCTGCTGCCCAGCAGGAGGAGTGAAGGCCCCCCGGCAGCTAGGGGTGAAGTGTGCAGGACAGCCCTGCAGGTGTGGTGGGTGTAGGAGGGCTGGGAGGAAGCAGGGCTCTCTGAGCTGCCTAGGCTACAGCTCCCCTTGCCGTGGGCACCGCACCAGGCTCCTGCGCACCACGGCAATGGCCTGGGGCACAGAGATGGGTGCGCTGGGGCTTCCAGGTGTCTGTGCAGCTGAGGACAAGATCAGGGGCAGGGGCAGGGGCAGGGGCATGGGAAGGGCACATGGGTACTGGCATCCCAGGCAAGCTGCCAGGTGAAGAAGGCAAAGCCCAGGGCAGTGCTTGGATGGGAGACCTCAGAGTAGAGCTGGGAGCAGGGGTGGGGGCCGGGGTCACTAGGAGTGTTCCCTGTAGGCAGAGCACTTGGGCGGCCACCCAGGAGACATTCAAATGCCGCCCAGCTGATTAGCAGAGCGCCCACAGCCAGCAGCATGCGTTTCTACTGGTGGTGCGCAGCCGCACATAGAGTCATAGAATCCTAGGGCTGGAAGAGACCTCGGGAGTCATCAATCCCAATTAAATCAACCCAGCCAGGGCTTTGTCAAGCTGAGACTTAAACACCTCTAGGGATGGAGACTCCACCACCTCCCTAGGGAACCCATTCCAGTGCTTCCCCACCCTCCTAGGGAAATAGTTTTTCCTAATATCCAACCTGGACCTCCCCCACTGTAACTTGAGACCATTGCTCCTTGTTCTGCCATCCGTCACTAGTGAGAACAGCCTCTCTCCATCCTCTTTGGAACCTCCCTTCAGGGATTTGAAGGTTGCTATCAAATCCCCCCTCACTCTTCTCTTCTGCAGACTAAACAAACCCAAATCCCTCAGTCTCTCCTCATAGGTCATGTGCTCCAGCCCCCTAATCATTTTGGTCGCCTTCCGCTGGACCCTCTCCAATGTGTCCACATCCTTTCTATAGTGGGGAGCCCAGAACTGGACACAATATTCCAGATGTGGCCTCACCAGAGCCGACTAAAGGGGAATAATCACTTCTCTGGATCTGCTGGCAATGCTCCTCCTACTGCACCCCAATATGCCATTAGCCTTCTTGGCTACAAAGGCACACTGTTGACTCATATCCAACTTCTCATCCACTGTAATCCCCAGGTCCTTTTCTGCAGAACTGCTACTTAGCCATTCGGTCCCCAGCCTGTAACAGTGCTTGGGATTCTTCTGTCCCAAGTGCAGGACTCTACACTTGTCCTTGTTGAACTTCATCAGATTTCTTTTGGCCCAATCCTCTAATCTGTCTAGGTCACTCTGGACCCTATCCCTGACCTCCAGCGTATCTACCTCTCCCTCTAGCTTAGTGTCATCTGCGAACTTTCTGAGGGTGCAATCCATCCCCCCTCATCCACGTCATTAATAATGATGTTGAACAAAACCGGTCAAAGAACAGATCCTTGAGGCACTCCGCTAGAAACCGACCGCCAACCTGACATCAAGCCGTTGATCACTACCCGGTGGGCCTGACGGTCTAGCCAGCTTTCTATCCATCTTACAGTCCATTTATCCAATCCATACTCCCTTAACTTGCTGGCAAGAATATTGTGGGAGACCGTATCAAAAGCTTTGCTGAAGTCACGGTATAGCACATCCACTGACTTTCCCATATCCACAGAGCCAGTTACCTCATCATAGACGCTAATCAGATTGGTCAGGCACGTGAATCCATGCTGACTATTCCTGATCACTTTCCCCTCTTCCAAGTGCTTCAAAATGGATTCCTTGAGGATCCCCTCCATGATTTTTCCGGGGACTGAGGTAAGGCTGACTGGTCTGTAGTTCCCTGGATCGTCCTTCTTCCCTTTTTTAAAGATGGGCACTACATTTGCCTTTTTCCAATCATCCGGGATCTCTCCCAATCTTTCTCATACCTCAGTGCAAAATTTATTCCACCCATGGATGGAAAAAATTAGAGGAACCATGGATCACTAGGAGGCGCTTTCCCCTCACAGTCAGTGTTGGCACAGGGCAGGGGAGTTGTGGCTCTGGGCTTAGCACTGTGCTGTGTGGCATGCCATCTCCTCATGGCACTGCTGTCGCCTGGTTCATGAGACAGAGGCTATGTCTAGACTGCAGGCTTCTTTCGGAAGAACCTTTTTTTGGAAGAGATCTTTACACTGCAAAAGTGCATCGAAAAAGCGATCTGCTTTTTCGAAAGCGAGCGTCCAGAGTGAATGGACGCTCTCTCGCATGTAAGCTGTGATTCCTATGGAGGGAGTGGCCGCCAGGGTACCTGTGCTTTTTCCTCTTTCCTCTTCTTCCGAAAGAACTCCCTCTTCCCAGTCCACATGCCTTTTTGCTAAAGAGCTCTTTCAGAAAAAGGCTTCTTCCTCATAGAATGAGGATTACCAATGCCAGAAAAACCCTTCTGTTCTTTGGATTTCCTTGTAGAAGAACGCGATTGCAGTGTGGAGGTGGCTGCGTCTCAGCACCAGCTGATGCAATCCATGTGCGATTTATAATCCAGCCCCTTGTCTTGGACCTGTGGGTGCTTAGCACCACTGACAACTGAGAACTGAGCTGGGGGTGCCATGCTGTGCACCTCGAAAACCAAGGGCCACATTCTGACAACATACCTGAGCTCCCGTGCCTCAGTTTCCTGCTATTCCATGGGGCAGAGGGTTTTGTGTAGCTCTGGGGGTGGGAAGGGCTGAGAAGGCAGCTTGCCAGCAACATTGTGCTGCAGGGGCTAAGGCCAGCTGTGAATCCCTAATGGCTGGCGAGCCCCAATTCTGTCCAGCTCTCTGATTGGCTGCCCTTCTCCACTTCCCCTGCCTCCTCAGGGAGGGCAGCCAATCAGGGCTGTTGCTTTCTCTCCCCCGCCCTACAAAGGTCAAGAGGAGGATTTTTGGTGGGGAATGGGGTGCAATGGGCAATATTCTCATTGGGCTGGAAGAACCCAGATGCTCAGGGCAGCTCCATTCCCCCGTCAGCACTAGATCAGTCCACTCTCCCCTATTCACCCCTTTACCTGTGAGCAATGGGTCAGTCCGCTCTCTCCTGCACCCCCACCCTCTCTATCCTTGTAGCCCCTGGCTGGGGAAGGGGATGGGGCAGGCGCCTGGCACTGCCGATCTGGGGCTGGGACTCGGCCTAGAGCTATCTGAGGACAATGCTGGGATGAGACTAGGGTTGCCAGATGGTCCCTCCAAAAATACTAGACACACGGTATTTTGGTCAAGCAAAAAAAAACCCCATGCAGGCTAAACATTTTGTCAAGCAAAACAAAAAAAGGAGCGCAGGATAATAAGTACTGCCTCTCCCAGCCACGCCCGCCTTCTGACGGGCCCAGACCAGCGATCGCGGCCCCTACCGGACAGCTCGGGATTTTTGCCTCCTGGCTGGGAAGAACTCAGAAAATACCGGACATTTTAGGTGTCCAGTGTTTTCTGACTTATTTTACCGGACAGGAGGTGAACATACCGAACCGTCCGGTTCAATCCCGGACACCTGGCAACCCTACACTGGCGGGGCCGTGTGGAGAGTGGCTGCAGTGCTGGAGGGTGGGTTTGAGGCCATGGCCACATGGTGAGCAGCTGGGGCCTGTTCTGGTGGCTGGGGATGGGGCCTGTGCTGTGGCCACATGATGAGTCCTGCTTTGGTGGGGGGCTGGGGCCTGCTCAGGAGAGGAGAGGGGGCTGGGGCCTGCCACTTGGCGAGGAGGCTGGGACCTGCTGTGGGGAGAAGGGGGACGGAAGCTGCTGCATGGCCGGGGGGCAGGATCTGCTCTGTCCGGTGGGCAGCTGCTCTGGCTTCCGGAGCTGAGTAAACTAATATGGGGGGGCGCAGGAGTCAGGGTTGGAGCGTATGAGGGGCCGGGGATCCATATTTTGGCAAATGGGAAATGTTTGATTTGTATATTTGTCATTTACATATAATGAATGTGCAAATATGCAAATACTGCCGGTCCGCCGCAAGTTTGCAAACGGGTTTGCTGGTCCCTGGGCTATAAAAGGTTGGGAACACAGACACCGAGTAAATGGCTAGTAGGCCTCGGGGCCTTGCTGTTGCTGGCCCTGAGGCCCATGACGTGAGGTTCACGCTGTGCTCTCTCTCTCACTTGCACCTCTGGCTCCTTCTCTCACTCTTAGCGCAACTTCCTCAGCCCGATGGCCTTATAAATGCTGCTATTTCCAGCCTGGCCTGCGCAGGCCCCGCCCCCTCACCAGGGCCACACATTGGCGCCACGTGAAAAAGGAACTGCCTGGGCATACGTGGGTTGGAGGGATCTGGCTGCAGGGATAGTGCAACGGTGTAAACACACATTGCCACAAATGCTATCCTGTGACTGCAACTGTGCAAGCCGGCTGGAGCTACAGCTGTGCAAACACAAGATGTTGCAAGTACAACTGGACAGCTGACAAGCACTAGTGCAACCTCGGAACAACTGTCAAGCACTAGTGCAACCCCGTGCAAGCACCATGGGCTGCAAGTGGAACTAGAATCATGGCGGTAACGCTCTGCCACAGTGTTCATTGGGTAACGCCAGCCATGCAAGCGCACAATGCAGAAAGTACAGTCACACCCCCGGTGCAACAGCTCAACACCTGCACAAACGCACGATGGTGCGTGTGTAATGGGGTCATTGTGCAGCTGCCACTGTACGTGCATGCTGTGCTCTGAGTGACACTACCACTGTGCAACACAGCACTGGAAGTAAAAATTGCACAACTGTGCAAGCATGCTATCGTGCAAGTGCAACCGTGCAAGCATCACACGCTGCAAATGCCTGTGGGGAACTGCAGCATGCAAGCCCTGATGCTGAAAGGGCAATTGCACACGGTTACCTTGGAAGCTGATTGCTGTGTGTGTAACTACAGCCGAGCCAGTACCCTACACTGAAAGTCTCCCAGGGGCAGTCCTGTTAGTTTGTATCTGCAAAAACACGGAGGGGTCTTGTGGCACCTTAGAGCAGGGCCGGCTTTAGGAAGTGCGGGGCACAATTTCAACGGGGCCCCACAGCAATTTTCGTTGAGCAAAAAAAAAAAAAAAGCGGCACACAAAAAATTCCCCCACCAACACGCACACACACCCCTCCCATGGCGCAGGGAAACCCGCGCTAAACTCACACCTCCTGCAGTGCAGGCAGCTGCCGTGACTCCTCCTACAGGGCCAATGCCCTCCCACAGCACACCCAGCACACTTCCAGGTACAGGGCATGGGGTCCCTTTCGCACGGGCCTGATTTGGGGAATTGGGCGAATTGGCCTAAGGCCGGCCCTGCCTCAGAAACTAACAGATTTATTAGGGCATGAGCTTTTGTAGGGAAAACCCACTTCATCAGATGAATTGGAAGGGAAGTCACAGAGGATGGGGCGTATGTAGTGTCAAAGAGGCTAGTCAAGTCAGGGTGGTAGATAGTCATTGGCAGCATTGGTGTGAAGATACAAATATCAAAAGGAAATTGCTTTTGTAGCAGGTTAACCATTTACGATCCTTATTCAGGCCTGGGCATTGAGTCATGGATTTGAAAGTAGCCAGCCTGCTACGAAAGAATTTCAAAACCCAATTCCACAGGGAGAGAGCTGAACTGGAATTCATTTACAAATTCAATCCACTCAATTCAGGATTAAATAAGGATCTTTACTAGTTAACGTACGACAAAGGCAATGTCCCCTCTTTTGCTATTCACATCTCCACATCAAATGCTGGGAATGAACCACTTATATCCTGACTTGACTAGCCTCATTAGCACACTAGATACACCCCTGCCTCTGTAACTTCCACTCCAGCTCATCTGAAGAAGTGGCTCTACTCACAAAAGCACATGATATATTTTTGTTAAGTCTCTAAGGGCATGTCTACACTAGGAAATTATTTTGAAACAATAACTCCCAAAATAACTATTTTGAAATAGCACATCCACAACACAGGGAAGCCTCAAAATTAGTCCGAAACAGGCTCCCTTAATGTGGACGCACTACCTTGACTTAGAGCCCCAGGAAGCACTGGGGAGTCATTACTTTGAATGCCTCTGGGGAGTCGTTATTTCGAAATAGCTGTAGCGGAGAGTCCACAGGACCGTGATTTTGAAATAAGCGGTATTCCTCGTGGAAATCAGGAGTTATTACAGTCATTCCTCATTTAACACTATATATGTGTCAGAAAATGATCGTGTTAAGTGAAAACGTGTTATGCGGGGTCAATTTTCCCATTGAAAATAATGGAAAAGGTGGGGGTTATGCTTTCCAGCAGTGGTGTCTGTTGAGTCCAGGACATAAGGTTGGGGAGAAAGGGGACTGAGTTACACCAGGGAGGAGGAGTTTGACTCTGGGGAAGGGAAGGGAGGAGAGGGGAGGGGCATTGGGTTGGGAATATGCCCCTGTGATGGGTCTGCCGACCTGCACTGCGTCCGCGAGGGGGTCGCCGGGGAACGGCGCGGCTAGCGGCGAACCCTCCGCCGCTTTGCAGGGAGGTGGGGGAAGCCTTGCGCAACCACCAGCAATGGACGGCTGGGGAAACCCAGCCGCCGGCCTGCAAGTGAGGGTGGAGGAGAGGGGGCAAGGCGTCTGGTGAGGGGAGTCAGCGGGGAATGGCGCGGCGAGCGGCGAATCCTCCGCCGCTTTGCAGGAAGGTGGGGAAGTCCGGCACAGCCACCGCAACAGGCCGGCTAGGGAAACCCAGCCACCGGCCTGCAAGTGGGATGTGACGGATCGGGCCGGTCTGGGCACAGCTGAGGGTGTCCGCCAGGGCGACTGCTCAAATTCAGGGCTCCTCACAGCCCCAGACTGGTGACCTTTCCAAACAGGCCACAAACCAGTCCCACAGAGCGCTTCAGCTGCCTGCCTCACAAGCAAAACCCCTCCGACACCCCAGCAATATCCGTGCCCCAGATGGCCGCGGGCCTCATACACAGGTGGGGGATCTTAGAACCCAATCCCACCTACCCAGAACAAGTTCTGTCCGGTTCCAAGAAACCAGCCACAGATCCCAGGTCAATTTCCCCTTCGGATCTTACCCACAAATCACGCTGAGCCAATCCTTTAGCATCTAACATCTAAAGGTTTATTGCTACAAGAAAGAAAAGCATGAGAGTAAGGATGCTAAAGAATCAGTACATTACATGCATCGAATCTCCCAGTCTCGATGCAGGCTCTAGCAGAGATGTTATAGCTGCTGGCTTAAAGGTCCTTGTTGCACATCCTATAGCAGGATGGGTCCACAGTTCTTCCCGGCTTGTGATTCTCAAGAGGCCGCATCTGGGGTCAGAAGCAGATCTGAAGACCAAGATGGAGTTGGCCACATGGTCTACTTATACCCTCTCCTGGCTTCTTCCAAGCTGGAGGGAGTCACATGGCCAGTGGCCAGGTGTCTCTTTGGCCTTCAGAGGCCCATTGTTCCCTGGAGCGTGGCTCATTAGCATGTCCATAGGCAAACATTCCTAGCCCAATACTCAAGCACATTCAGAGAGTCTTCCAGTCTCCATACAGAGTACAGATCCCTAACTCCACACACAGACATTATTCAGCTATATGAAGAGCAGATACAGAATCAGAAGAAAGTAGGCTTTTGTTTGGCCCCTCACATGGCCCCCTTTGTACCACTTTTTGGGGCGAACACCCCCTATGGGTGCAGCAGTGACCCGGCTGCTCCTCACAAACCAATAACGTGACATGGGAGTGGAGGAGAGGGGGCAAAGTGTCCGGCAAGGGGGAGTCAGTGGGGAACGGCGCGGCGAGTGGCAAACCCTCTGCCGCTTTGCAGGGAGGCGGGGGAAGCCCAGCGCAGCCGCCAGCAATGAGCCGGCTGGGGAAATCGTGTTATTCCGGGGACGGTCGTGTAATTCAAAAAATGTTCCCTAAAAAAAAAAATCGTGCTATCGCAAAAACGTGTTAAGCGGGCACATGTTAAATGAGGAATTACTGTATTCTGAAATAACCAGCCCCTTATTTCGAAACAACAGGCGTGGTCGTGAGGATGCTCCGCCTGTTATTTTGAAATAAGGGGAGTTATTCTGAAATAACTGCTAGTGTAGACCAGGGCTAAGGTGCCACAGGACTACCCCTTGTTTTTAAAGTTACAGACTAACACAGCTCCCCCTCTGAGACCTAACAGATCTCTGAGTCTCCAAGGTGCCACGGGCCTGCTCGTTGTTTTTTCACTGGAAGTGCAACTCTACAAGCACAAAATGCCACCCCACTAGCACCGAGGTTACTGTGCAGCTGTAGATGTGCAAGCACAACAGGCTGTGAGCCCATTGCTCCTGTGTCCCGTCCTTGGGCCCTGGCGGTGATTCTCGGCTGACCCCCTCACAATGCGCTCGCTTGAGCCCACACAGCAGCAGCCTTTTCCAGGCCATGTCGCCTGCTTGGGCCTTGTGGCCTAAGTTTGTCCCAGTGCATGGTGGGAAAATCTGGGTGACCATTGAGATTTACTTGCTCAGCTCCAGGGCAGATGGAAATGTTTCTGCAAAGCAGAAGTGCTCCAAGTGCGGGGGGAAGGGGCAGAATGCCGCACCTCTGGATAGTCCATCGGGTGCCTGGGTGGGGTTTAGACCCTGCATCGCCCACATCCCAGAAGAAGCTCAGATAAGGGGGCTCATCCCCCTCCATGAGGCTTTGGAGCAGGACCCAGTTTGGGCTTGACTCTGGCTCAGGAGGCAAAGGGGCAGAGTCCCGTGGCCCTTATTTTAGAAGACTGTCTGGTTTGCAAGCTGCACTGGTGATTCTCTGAGGGTCTGAGGTGTGAATGCCGGGGCGGGGGACCCGCATGCAGCACGGAAACACAAACCTCCCCCCTTCCTTTCATCCACAGGCAGCTGGATTTCAGGGAGCGGGTTTGCACAGCACCTAGCACCAGTTGTAGGTTCTAAATCTAGAGAGGACCCGCCTGGGACCATCTTGTCTGACCGCCTGCACAAACCAGGCCCTAGGACTTCTCTAGCTCCATTCCTATGAGGAATTGGAGCAGATCTGCTAGAAAAACTCGATTTAAAACTCCCCAGCGGCGGAGAATCTCGGTGCGCTGTCCCAATGCTTTGTTCCGTGCACAGTTAACAATTTGCTCTTTAAGTCCTATCTGATTGACGGGCGCATTATCAATGTTTTGTTCACTGTGTCCGGATGTACAGACCGCCATCAAGTTGTTCCATCTCCTTCTCTTTGTGGGGTTCTGGGTTCTTTGCCCAGCTCTGGAAGGGGAGTGTGATGTAGTGGTCAGAGCAGGAGGAGGCTGGACATCAGCAGTTGTAGACCCTACTCCTCTCCCAGCACTGGTCTAGGACAACATTTTTCAATAAATAAATAATACTGCTGCATGCAGTTACCCAGGTGTGAAATGGCCCTATCTGAGCATGACTGGGATGCACTCTGCGCCCCTCTATCTTTAATCTGTCACAGATGCCTGTAGAGATAAGGACTGCGTCTGCAAACCAGAGAGATGGGAACTCCCAGCCCATGTATTTACAGATCTTCAGACAGTCAACACTGTACAGCGCTGGCTGTATTTGGTTTCCTCGACTTTGGGCTGTCCTATGCCGAGATGTGGCTCAAACACCATGGGCGCAGCAGGGGGCAGAGCAGCCCAGGCTATCGCGGAGAACTAGATTCTTCCTTCCAGCAGCACAAAGGAGCAGGCAGGGATGAGCCAACCCTGGCGCCTCGGGCTGGGGAGGGCGACAAAGCAATGGGCTGCAGGGGAGCGTTACAAAAGTCCCTTGGGATTGTTCCCCGTGTGCTGACTACGCTACTGACACCCACCTTCTTACAGCACTTGTCCTGATGGGCCAGATCCTGGTCTCCAGACAAGCTGGCACTTGCCCCTTGAAGAGCAACACAGACACTTTGAACCACTTCCAGTTCTGGGAGGACCTTGAGTAGTAGGGCACAACATCCAGGAAACAGCCCTCAAATGGGACCAAAACTTCAAATAAATCATTCTTCTCTGTGTAAAAGATTTACACAGGGAAAGCCCATCAGGTAAGCCCCGCTTACCAACAGAAAGAGAGATATGCACAATGGTTGTTCCTCTAGTACCAAATTACTTTACACTGGAGCAGATTGTAAACAACAGTGTTTTATTATGTACAAACACTGATTTCTAAGTGGTTGTATGTGAAACAGACAGATCAAAGTAAGTTATTAAATTCAAATGAAAACACAAAGCTAGTTCTAATTAAATCGTTGAATATGAGTCACAGTGTGATGCTGTTGCAAAAAGCAAACATGATTCTGGATGATTAACAGGTGTATTGCAAGCAAGACATTTAGAAGTCAGCCCTTCCGCCCCACTTGCAGTTAGGCCTCAGTTGGCGGATTGTGTCCAGTTCTGGCACCGTGATTTCAAGAAGGATGTGGAGAAATTGAGAGTCCAGAGAAGAGCAACAAGAATGATTAAAGGTCTAGAGAACATGACCTGAAGGAAGGCTGAAAGAATTAGGTTTGTTGAAGTTTTAGAAAAGAGAAGGATTGAGGGGGACATGATAGCAGTTTTCTGGTATCTAAAAGGGTGGCCAAGGAGGGGGAGAAACTCGCTCATCTTGGCCTCTGAGGATAGAACAAGAAGCAATGGGCTTAAACTGCAGCAAGGAGGTTTAGGTTGACATTAGGAAAGTTCTTAACTCTCAGGTAGCCAAACACTGGAATAAATTGCCCAGGGAAGTTGTGGAATCTCCATCTCTGGAGATATTTAAAAGTAGGTTAGGATAAATGTCTATCAGGATGGTCTGACAGTATTTGGTCCTCCTGCTAGATAGGGGACTGACTCGACATGACCTCCTCAAGGTCCCGCCCAGTCCTAGTATTCTATGATTCTATGAAATAAAACTTACTGCAAGCAGATTCTTACCCTAAAGAGTCATTCTTAGATCAGCTGTAGCTCTCTCTGTCAGAGACAAACTCTTTTACCTGATTTGGGGTCTCTCCTGCCCACTTTGGATCTTAGGGTCCGGGCTTCACACAGCAGGGCAAAAGTTGAATTAAGATACGCAACTCAGCTACAAGCCACCGTAGCTGAGCCAAAATAGCGACTGCTTAGACGCTGTCTACACAGCAGAAAGTCAAGGAAGAACACTGTTCCTGCAACTTCTCATTTCCTGGGCTATGTCTACACTATAGCCTCTGCTAGGGTAACATATGCAAATGAGGCTAAGCGTGGAATATCACTGCGCCATTTGCATAATTCATGAGGCTCCATTTTTGCACAAAAACCGCCTCTGTGAGCTGTTCTTCCTGAAAAAATGAAGCCTCATTAATTATAAATGAGGCACGGCAATATTCCACTCTCTTTGCCTCTGCCTATTTTGTGCAAACGGGTCTAGTAGACATAGTCTGGGTAGCGGACGAATATAGGAGTCCGAGTGTGCAGTCCTCAATCCTCCGACATTATTTCACATAATGGCTTGCTGTGTAGATGTGCACCACGTTATTTCCAAAGTAGTAATCCAGTTATTCCAAATACCACTGCTGTGTAGATTTACCTCACGTTGTATTGTTCCCAGGCTAGCTGAAGACCAAGGTTCATAGGTTCGATTGCTTAAATCCAGTGATCCCCAACGTGGTGCCATGGCGCTACTGGGAAACTTATGTGCGCTCGCCGAATGATCTGGCCGCCCTCACCCGCGTGGCGCGTGGGCGGCTCCTGCCCGGATGCTGCGGCTTACGAGTGGCCTCTGCCCCGGGCGCAGCGCTGATGAGCCGGCCCCGCCCCTGAACACACGGCATGAGGGCTCCCGCCCTCGACGCCGCGTGAGCGAACAGCCACCCCGGGCGCCCGGCAGCTCAGTTGGGTTGGGGACCACTGGCTTAAAAACAAACTTTTCCCAGGGCAGGAGCCTTAATTTACACCTCCTTACGAGGAAAAAATACCAGGTCAAATGGAATTCAATAATTACAGTATGGTCACTGTTTTCCTAGTACCAGCCACTGCTTAGACGTCCAGGACAAACAAGGCTGGATTACAAGTTGTTATTATCCTATAATTTGGGCTCCCATTAGCAGATTTAAAACTATAAGCAATTCATATTCATTTTTCTTGTTCCTCTCGATAGACTTTTGCGATTTGCATAAAGAAAGAAAATGAAACATGAGCTTATGCTTTGGCTCAAGATTGCTGGAGTTATTCGGGATCATCTTAATATTCCTGTAGTCGCTTTGTTTATCTTCTGGACGTTAGCAGTGGCCGGTACTAGGAAAACACGTGACCATACCCAGCAGGTATTGAATTCCATTTTGACCCTGGTATGGTCACGCGTTTTCCAGTACCAGCTACCGCTTAGACGTCCAGGACAAACAAGGCTGATTACAAGTTGTTAAGCTGATCCCAGATAATGGCTCCCACAGCAGATTTAAAACTATAGCAATTCGTTAATGGGAGCACACCTGGGATCAACTTAACAACTTGTAACCGCCACCGCTTAGACGTCCAGGACAAACAAGGCTGATTACAAGTTGTTGTTGATCCCAGATAATGGTTTCATTAGCAGATTGTTTATAGTTCTAAACTGCCAATGAGCCAATATCTGGGGATCAACTTAACAACTTGTAATCAGCCTTGTTTGTCCTGGACGTCTAAGCAGTGCTGGTAATTAGGAAAACACGTGACCATACCAGGCTTGTAAATGGAATTCAATACCTGCTGCATGGTCACGTGTTCTTCCTAGTACCAGCCACTTGCCAGACGTCCAGGACAAACAAGGCTGATTATAAGTTGTTAAGTTGATCCCAGATAATGGCTCCCATTAGCAGATTTTAAAACTATAAGCAATCTCATATTTCATTTTTCTAACTGCACATACAAGAATGATACATGCACCAAAACAGGAAGTACAGATCCAGGACTGCAAAATGAACATGGATCGGTTACACGCTAATCTTGCTCAAAAGCATCTTTGAGTTATGCATATTTATATTCATGCTTTCAATTCTCATAAAGCAAGGGGGAACCTGTCAGGCTGATCTGGAGTTGCAGGGGCTGGTGTCTAGTAATTAAAGGGGGAGGAGTTAGGACTCCTGATTCTGTCACAGCACTTTCCCCTTCCAAGCCAGGAATAGGAACCTGGGACTCTGTCCTCACTCTCCCAACACTTTCCTAACCTTAGCAGACTTCCTACATATTTGCAACAAACAGATGATGCAAGACAAGAGCGGAGCCTGCTCCTGCTCATCTTGGAGAGACAGATTGGGGGAATCCAATTTGCTGGTTCAATGTCCCAAGACTGCATCCCCACCCCACTCTGTGGATCTCCAGCCCCTGCGCTGGCCCCCTGCTGCCTGGAGGAAGGAGTCGGCACTCAACCCCCACAACAGTGGCGCGCGGCTAAGAGCCAGCGGCATGGTCCTGCGCGACCACTTCCCAGAACAATAGCAGGAGCCCACAAGTGAGAGTATTACCGGTTTGTCGGCCCTTTCGTTTCTCCTGAGCCTGGCCACTGTTCAGCTGCTGCAGAGACTTCTCTGTGCCACACGGCTGATGTGCCATGAGAACAGGGCACATGGCCAGATGCCTCCCCAGCCTGATGCCAGCGGCATGTCCTGTCGGAGTGCTGTCCCCAGTGCCCCATCCCCAGACACACCCCAGCCTGGCACCAGGGGGCACTGTGCTACAGGTGTGCTCCCTCCAGTGCCCCAGCCGCACCCCAGCCTGGCACCTGGGGGCATGTGCTGCTGAGCTGCTGCCCCCAATGCCCTGGTCACGTGCCATCCCCTCTGCAGTCACTGGGGCTCCTGGATCAGGATCGGGCCCATGGGGCAGGCCGTGGTGTTTGGAGCTCGTCTCTTATTACTCTGAGCCCGTCTTGCTCCAGCAAAGCGAGCCCCTGGGGCCTGTGGTTGGATTTCCTGGTTCCGGAGCAGTGGGGTTAGCACCGAATCCTCTTCCCGCCCCGGGATCTGGGCCAGCTGGGGAAACCGATCCCCTTGGCAGGAGACTGTCTCTGGAAATCCCCGGGCTGACAGGGGCTGGGAAGGGTTGAAGGAGCTTCCACAGAACAATGGCAGCTGGGAAACTGGGCACGGGGCCCAGGGCACCCAGCCGCTCCCCTTGGAGAGAGCTGGGCTGTTGGGGCATGGCCCCCCAATCCCAGGGGGAGGGGCTGGAGGCACAGGAGGTGGGGTGTATTTGTGGTGGGGTCAGAGTATACTTGTGGGGCTGCCAGAGCTGTGTTGTGGGGTGTATTGGTGAGAGGTGCACAGGGGCTGGGTTGGGCCAGAGCTGCCCAGCACTAGAGGATTTTAGGAAGGGGGACTGTGACCCACAGCCCCCCCGTTACCGCAGCCCTGCCCCCCATCTCTGCCAATGCCCCTCAGTCCTGACCCACAGCCCCTGCTATCCCAGCCTGGGGCCCCTCAGCTGGACTACACCCCCCTTCACGCTCTCACCCGCTGGTTCCTGTTTCTGCCGCGTAATGTTTCCATGAGGTCTCAGGCGGGCCGGGTGTCCCCACAGTGACGCAATCGCCTGGCTCCAGCCACAGGGCTCAGCAGCCTGGCCTGAACATCCCACAGCCCAAAGGGCATGACTCTGCCAAGCAGGGGGCAGCCGGCTGGCAAGAGGAGGTGGGGGCCAGGACGGATGGTTTCTAGTCTCAGCTCGAGGAGGGACGTGGGGTCCAGTGGTTACAGCAGGGGGGACTTGGCCTCGGGCCTTGTGAGTTCTAGCTCTTTCTTTCCCTTCTCTCTGGCCTCACGAATAGGGGGCCCCTGCATGTCCTCATTGCCCCCTTTCAATATGGCAGCCCCTTGCACACCCTGAGGGGCCTTCCCTGCCCTCCTGTGGCAGGGAGTTCCCTGGTTCATGCCTGGCTGAAGGGCTTCACAGGCGGGGTGGGGTGCAGGCTGAGAGCTCCCTCCAGGCTCAGCTCGGCCCTGGGGAGGGGCTGCGTCTGAGATTGGAGGGGCTTGGATCTGGCCCGGCTGGGCTGGAGTGTGGGCAGCTCTTCAGCTGTTGTGCTCCAAGGGGAAAAGCAGCCCTGGCTGCCTGGACCCTGCTAATCTGGGCTCTGCGGCAAAGGGGGGCTGCATTCCAGGAGGCACAGGGGGGATAACAGGCTGAGTGGGGGGGGGGCACAAACGGAGGGGGGGCTTCAGGGGGTGGAGATAAGCCTGGTACAGGCCCTGCTGGGTCATCCTGGGGCCATCCCTGGGGCATGTGTTGGGGAGGGGTTGTCTCTGATCCAAAGGGCCCGCCAGGCCTGCAGGGTTTGGAACAGTGTCTGCTGGAGTGTCCCATTGGATCAGAGCCCAGCACTTCAGTCTCAAATGCAGCTATCCCCTTATACGCCCACCCCGCCCTCCCGGCCAGCCTCCCTCCCTCCACCTGCAGCATCCACCACTAGCCCCACCCCGCCTCCCCAGCCACACCCTCCCCAGCCACTGAGCCACCCCCACGCACACTCAGCCACCCCACCCCTTCCTCATCTCCTCCAAGCACCCCTCCCCAGCAATCTAGCAACCCCACATGCGCATCCACCCCAACCCACACCCTCCTCATCTTCTCCCTCCAGCAATCGAGCTACCCCCACGCACCCCACTTCCTCCTTCAAGTGCTCCCAGGCTCCCCTTGTGTCTCCCCTATTGCTAATCCCAGAAAGGGGGTCCTTTGCACCTGGGGCTTGGGCACATCCCCTGTGGAAGGCCCTGGGCTCCCCTGATTGCCTCACGTTGGGGTGGGAGGAGCTGGGTAGATGGGACCCCAAGCCTGGGGCCGGGCTCAGCCCAGACCGGGCTGTGTCATTTAGTGGGAGCCCCTGGTTAAACTATTGCCAGCCCCTGCCCGTCCCAAGCTCCCCCCGCCTCTGCCACACCAGCCCTCTCGCTGCACCGAGACTAAACACACACACGCCCCCCCCTTCCTGGGCGGGGCCACCCCCCATATATCCGAGCCGGCCCTGAGCGCAGGAACGCGCCGCTCGCTGCTCCGGACTCTCCCGCCCCGAGCATGGACCCGGCTCGCCGCCTGCTGACCCTAGGTGAGCCCCCCAGCCCCCCCGCCGCTGTAAATCTGCTGGAGCGACTTCGGTTTCGCTGGGCACGGGCCCGATCCTGACGCCACTGGCTGTGGTGTAAATCCGCGGGGGCAGATCCCACCCCCTTTGGTGTATTTTGCTGCAGGGACTCCAAAGTGGAGTGACACCGATTTACAGCGGCTGCTTTCCCAAGTGGTGTGACCGCGGGAGGGCAGGATCCGGCTCAGCCAGTGCCGGCGGGGGCTGATTCTCCCCCAGCCCGGGGGAAACCTGGAGCAACCCAGTCTGCTCCCACATGTTTTCCCTTGTACGACTCCAGCGGAGTGAGGCTGGATCCCCTGCTGGTGTAAACGGGCCCGGGCCCCTTGTCTCTGGCGGGGATCTGTGGACTGTCCCCAGGGCAAAGGAGGGCTGGACGCGCTGCTCTCTGGCACAGGTTAGCCCAGGGAGCGGTGATCCTTTGGCACAGAGGCCAGCTGGTTGATCCAGGGACCTGGGAAGTGAATCCAGGAGTCTTGACTCCCAGTCCTGCCCCCCCAACCAGACTCTTCGGAGCCCAGGGGCCAGGTTTGAAAGCCTCTTGGGGTGACCATGCCTGCCTCCCACCCCCACCCTGCTCTAATCTCCAAACCCCTCCTCGCTGGGACTAGAACCCAGGAGTCCTGACGCTCAGTCCCTGCCACCGCCCCCCAGCTCTAACCACTGCACCCTCTTTCCCCAGGCTACAGAAGCCAGGTTTGTGGAGCGTTTTTCCAGGGCATAGGGGCTGGACTTTACACCGGGAAGGGAGCGGCATAGGGGCCAGGTTCCCTTTGGGGGTGAGCAGGCCTTGCATTCCCCTGAGGGAGTTGTTGGAGCGGAGGCCCCTCTATTGGAGTGGGGGGCCTGTGCAGACTTGGTCTGATCCTTGAGGTGGGGGGCTCATCCCTGCAAGCTGCCTCTCTGCTGGGCTTTGGCTGGTGCTGGAGCATGGATCCACCTGGGAGCTGGGAGCTGCAGCAGCAGGACCTGGGTGCCTGGTGTCTCTGGGTGCAGGGGAGGCCAGATTCGGGGGCGGAGTTGACATGTACGTGCCCTTGCCTGGTGTTAGATGCCTTCAGAGCAAACAGTGAACCCGGGACTTCTGGATTCTCTCCCAGTGCTGGGAGAGGAGTGGGACCTAATGGTTAGAGCAGGGGAGGCTGGGAGTCAGGACTCCTAGACAATGTCTACACTGGCGGGTTCTTGCGCAAGAAGACGTCCACACTGTCATGTGCGAGATGTCCTTTTGTGCAAGAGCATCCATGGCAGTGTGGACGCTCTCTTGCACAAGAAACCCCTGCCGCGCAAGAGAGCTTACACTTGTGAAAAAAGAGCGTAGCTCTTGCGCAAGACGCCCTCTCTTACTACGCCGTACTGTAAATCTTCTTGCGCAAGAGCGGGCGGGCAGCGTGGACTCTCTGCGGGTTCTTGCGCAAGACCCCACCAGTGTAGACATAGCCCTAGGTTCCACTCTCAGTTCCAGGAGGACAGTGAGGTTGAGGGGTTAGAGCAGCAACTTCTGGGACAGGCCTTCTAGGTTCTAACCTCACAGTGGGAGAGGGTCAAGAATTCTCATCTAGGCAGGTGGGTGTACAAAGGGCTGGACCCTGTAGGGTGCACAGTGCCCCCCATCCTATGTCCCTGAGGAGGAGGGGCGTGGCTCCTGGCCTATGATGCCAGCCCAGCAATGACTGTTTTCAGAAATATTTCCTCTCCGTTTTGCCGAGTGCTTAATAAAATGGAGCATTCCCTGCCCTGCCAGTCTAGCCACCCTGGCGGGGAGGAGAGGGCATCAGTGCTGCCTGAGATGGTGCCCGCCCCTTTCCAGAGCTTGGGGCCAGACCTGGGCTCCTGGGATGTGAGGCCGGGCATGCAAAGGGCTGCAGTTGCAGGCAGGCAACGCCGTCTAGTCAACAGCGTCGGCACGAGCATCGGAACATTGAGGTTCTGTCTGCGCTGGGCCTCAGTTTCCCTACCTGCCTTTTGTCTCTGGAGACAGGGAGGCCTTTGGGGGAGGGGCTGCCTCTCTCTGTGGGTTGATGCCGCACCTGCTGCGATGGGGTCCCTAATTGTGGTTGGGGTCTGTGCACCCCCTAGCACGACAGGGGCCCTGACCACAGTTAATGGGGAAGGGAGCTGTGCAGCACCTTTCACCATAAAGCTTCAATCTCGGTCAGGACTGATAGTTGCTGCCGTAATTCACTTAATAACGAGCATTCCCAGGTCAGGCAGAATCTGGGCCAACTGTCTTAGGAGCCTTGATGTAGCTGTAGGTGCCAGATTAATATAAGTGCCCAAGTTTGGCCCGTGGGCTGGGTCCTGCGCTGCATGTTCCAATGAAGCTCCCGTCCTGGCGAGCGCCGTCCTGCTGGCGTGAGGGCCCGTCGCTGCTGTTGTCATTGACGCTGCCTTAGATCCATGTGGCACTGCCCAGCCAGTCGCTGCCACATGGCACAGGTGCCTGAGTGCTTCATGGGCTGAGCAGGCATGGTGGAGCTCTGGGCTTAAGTCTCAGCTCTGGCACTGAGTGGCTCCGTGCCTCAGTTTCCCCAGTAGTACAGTGGGACAAATGGTCTTTGATTTGCCTTGTCTGCTTGGGTCTCGATGCCCAGGTCTGTACGTGGCAGGCTTGGTACAATGGGACCCTGGCGCTACAGTGGTGTGAGTGCTACATACCAGCTGTGCCTTGTGGTTGGGTGCCAGCCGTTTCTTTGGTCAGTGCCTCTAGAGCAGTGGAAGTTGTGCCCTGGGCTCAGAACACAGCCGAAGCCCCAGGAGGTGAGGGTCCCGCCCTGCTCGGGCTGGCGAGGCCCCGGCTGGTGTCCCGTGTCCAGGGGTGGGCGCCGCGCTTAGGGAAGTCGTGGACACGTGGCAGAGAGGCACAAAGATGGTCCGAGGTTTAGCCAACGGGGCCCATGGGGCGAGGTTAGAGCTGGGCAGGGCCGGTCTGAGGACGGACGCCCGAGGGGAGCTGAGAACGGTCTCCCAGCGCGGGAAGGGCTCTTACTAAGAGCAGGGGGGTTCACTGCTCCCCACGGCCCCCGCGGGACCTTCCTACCTGCCCGCTGGCCGGGAGAGGGTGGCCGTTTTGGCTGGGATGTCAGAGGCAAGCGGGTGGGGCGGGGGGGGATACTTGCAGGTGGAAGAGGAGGCTGTGGCATCCCCGTCCCTGGGGGGCTTCAGCACTGGCTGCCCAAGTCCCCACCGGGAGGTGCAGAGATGAGTCCTGCCTCGGTGCAGGGCCCGGACCAGCCCTGCCTGCCTGACTGCATGAGAGCGAGGGCCCCGGGAACGCCGTAGCCCCTTTGCCAAACGCCCCGCGCTGGTCCCAGCAAGCAGCCACTGGGCTGGAATTTAAGGAGCAGCTGGGCCAAGCTCCAAGCTGCATCTCCGGGCCTGGGTCGCAGGCGGGCCGGGCAGAGACGGGGCAGCCATGGCCGCCGGGCCCCGGCCCCCAGCGCCCCCTTTGGACTCTTGGCAGCCTCTGGGGGACTTGGCTGGCGTCTCCAGCCCCATCCGGAAGCAGCGCCCACTGCCAGGACCCCTAGTGCATCAGGGGGGAGGGAACACCCGGGGGGGGCGGATTCCAGAGGAAACTACGGCTCAGCCCTCCTGAGAAATGAGCAGCTAAATCAATCCAGCTGGGCTGGCTGCCTCTGGGGGGCTGCGGGCAGGGAATGGTGGGGGGGATAAGTCCCCCCCTCCCCTCCAGCTCTGTCATCTTAAGCCATTGTGGCCCAGGAGGCACCCTTCTCCTGAGGGCAGAGCCGCCAGCTGTTCCTTCGAGGCTGGCTCTGGTGGCTCCCGGAGACTCTGTGTCTGGTGCAGAGCAGAACAGCCTGGGGAGGGAGGTGTTAAGGAGGGAGCTGCCTTTAGCATGCGGAGTAGTAGGCAGTTATCCCACAGGGAGCTATGTGATGTGGGGGGGTCCTGCCCCCAGCCCTCTCCCATGCTTCCATGCCCAGACACCCACCCCAGACCTCCCCTGCAGGTCTCTGCTGCTGGTGCCATGGGGCAGGATGGGGGCTCCTGAGGGCGAGGAGGGGTGCCTGGCTAGCTGCTCTCTGTTGACCCCCCCCACTTTAATGTTCCTTTCCCCGTTCTGCCCCCTGGGAAAATGTTCGTGGTCCTCGGGCGGCAGCTGCTGGCCAAGGCGTGGGGGGAGCGGATGGGACAAAGGCTTAGTTATTTGGAGCCATTCCTGGGGGAGGGAGGGGTATGGCTCATTGCCCCGCCCACCCCATGTCCCTGGATCCCCAGGGGAGCCGGAGTGTGTGGGGGTGGCAGACCGGGCAGGGGGGTGCTGGACCTACCCTGGGAGCGCAGGAGGTGGGGACGAGTCCCGTCGGGGCTGGGGTGCTAGCTCCAGTGTGGCTGTACTGGGTCCAGAGAGCCGGGCGGGGGGCAGTTCGGAGCTAGGGAGCAGGGGAGGCAGGCTGGACCCAGGGGGTAGGTCAGAGGCTGAGGGGCCATGTTGGGCTCCGTGAGCAGGGGGGCAGTTTGGGGTTCAGCTGGGAATCCAGGGTCAAGGGGTCGAGGAGGAATCGGGGGGGTGTTTAGGTCTCAGCTGAGGTTGTTCCATGATTCACAGCTTCCCGGCATGGCGGGTGGGGGAGGGGGCAGCGCTCACAGTGGTCACTGCCTGGCTGCTGCCAACTGATGGGGCAGCCCAGGGTAGCCCAATCCCCTGGCTCCTGCCAGCCGTACGGGGCTCCTGCTAGTGCTGGGGCAGCAGCAAGCCCTGGTTAAAGTGCTGGAGTATTATTACTGCAGCCCGGGGCTGTCCCAGCAGGGGCGCTGTGGAGTGGGGCAGAAGCGCTGGCTGTGGGAGCACCCAGCTGCACCTCCCAGCAGGGGCGCTGAGGCAGGGGTTCTGGGTGTGCGGTACTGGGGCAGGAGGGCCGATTCCTGCTAAGAGGGCTGCTCTGGGGCTGGGTAGGTGGGGCAGGGCTGCATGGGGATTTTGGCCACATCCGGGGTGGGGGTGTAGCAGGGCAGGGCCCCAGGATTGCGTCTCTGTGGCAGAGTCACAGCAGCTCCTTGCACACAGGAGGGCTTGAAGGATTCTTCCCCCCCGCTTCAGCCTGGCTGGTGTTTGAGCAGCTGGGCGGGTCCTGGGGGCTCCTTGTTCACACACCTCAGATGTGGGAACATCCATGTCTGTGCCGACGCACGAGTGGGTGACACACGTGAGCGCCCGTGCGTGGGTGTGAGCGCACCGGTATGCATATCTGTACTTGTGCACAAACGTGTGTGTGCATGCTGGAGTGTGTGTGCATGTGCACACCAGCCTGTGCGATGCATGTGCAGGGCGTGTGTGTAATTGGCAGTAGGAGAGTCTCAGGACATGGACT